>OX463238.1:22216440-23416440 GCA_949820135.1 Sylvilagus floridanus | reverse complement strand
GTGTGTCTGTGTGTGCCTGTCTATCTCACTGTTACTATGCCTTCTAAATCAATCAACTTTTTTTTTTAAATGAGATTAAAGGTGGGCTTTGAACTGGAGGCTAACATGCCCTTTGGGATGCCTGCATCCCATATCAGAGACCTAGATTTGAGTCTCAACTTCTTTCCTAATTCCAGCTTACTGAAGTGCACATCCTGTGAGGCAGCAAATGATAGCTCAAGTAGTTGGGAGACCCTGATCGGGTTCCTTGCTCATGGTCATTGTGGGCCTTTGAGGAGTGAACCAGCAGGTGGGAGCTCTTTGTCCCTCTGCTTCTGCCACCCCACCCCCCTTAACCTCCCTCCCTCCACATCTCTCTCTCTCTAATATTTATTTATTTATTTGAAAGGCAGAGTTACAGAGAGAGAGAGAGAGAGTAAAATTTTCCATTTGCTGGTTCACTCCACAAATGGCTGGAGCTGGGCCAATCTGAAGCCAGGAGCCAGGAGCTTCTTATGGGTCTCCCACTGAATGCAAAGGCCCAAGCAGTTGGGCCTTGCCCTGCTGCTTTCCCAGGCATATTAGCAGGGAGCTAAATTGGAAGTGGAACAGCCAGGACTCGAACCAGTGCCTATATGGGATGTCAGCGCTGCAAGTGTGGGCTTTACCTGCTATGCCACAGCACTGGATCTCTCTATCTCTCTTACATATTTATTTATTTTATTTGAAAGGTTGGGAGGTTGAGCCAGGAGCTTATTCCAGGAGTCCATGGGTAGCAGAGGACCAAGTAATTGGGCCATCTCCCATTGCTTTTCCCAGGCCATTAACAGGGAACTGTATCAGAAGTAGAGCAGCCAGGACACAAACTGGCACCCATATGGGATGCCAGCATTGCAGATGGTGGCTTTACCTGCTAAGCCACAGTGCCAGGCCTCTTCCACATCTCAAATTTGGTGTTCTCTGCATGCCTAAGCGTGTTTCAGCTATTAGAGTTGAAACATAGGTCAATATACTCCTCATAATTTAAGGGATTAGTAATGGTAGTATCTAAAGATGAGTAGTAACATTATTGGTTCTATGAAAGTATTTCTAACCCTGATGTGTGCATAGCATTTGATTGAGAGAAGTATTTATTACTTAGAAATCAACTCTGCTGTTCTATGTAGTTCTATTAAAGAATATGGACAATGATATCAATACCATTAAAAACTCCTCTCAATTGGAAATATTATCATTTTGGGGATGACACTACGGGCCACTCCCTAAAGTCATGTGTATCACAGAATGTTATAAGGTATCACCCTTCTTCCATTGATTCAGTCCCAGTAAATGTCTTGATGCTATGGCAGAAAAGAGGAAGAGTGCTTCTTGTAATTTCAGATTTCGCAATAAACATGGGATTGTATGATTTTCTTCAGTTGACTGTAGCATTATTAGTTTTTTCACTTCCCATATTCTTGGTTATTAAATGGAAAGATAATGCACAGACATTTAGATCCAAATACAAATTCAGTTTTCCCTTCATCAATATATAGAAAAGCCTGGAGGAGCCAGCGCCGTGGTTCAATAAGCTGATCCTCTGCCTGTGGCGCCGGCACCCCGGGTTCTAGTCCTGGTTGGGGCGCCGGTTTCTGTCCTGGTTGCTCCTCTTCCAGTCCAGCTCTCTGCTGTTGCCCAGGAGTCCAGTGGAGGATGGCCCAAGTGCTTGGGCCCTGCACCCGCATGCGAGACCAGGAGAAAGCACCTGGCTCCTGGCTTCGGATGGGCGCAGTGCGCTGGCCGTAGCAGCCATTTGTGGGGTGAGCCAATGGAAGGAAGACCTTTCTCTCTGTCTCTCTCTCACTGTCCAACTCTGCCTGTCCAAAAAAAAAAAAAAAAAAAAAAAAAAAGAAAGAAAGAAAGAAAAAAAAAAGGAAAGCCTGGAGGAGAGCATTACTTATCCCAGGCTACCACTTGTGGGACCTCTGTAGAACATAGAGAAATGACTAATGTTTACCATAGAAAGCCTCTGAGAATGTGGAAATACATTCTAATTGAAGCTATTAGAACATCTTTTTAAAAAAATCTTGTAATTAATTTCTGAGATTTTTGTACTGAGTTTCCAGCCCAATTAAGTACTATATCTTTTAAAAATTTGTAGACACTGAAATTCCACATAAGACACATGCAGGTATAACTGAGATCTGGGCATATTGTTTTGTGAATGGATTCTTACATCTTCTCTCTCATTTTGCATATAAACAGAATAAGTACTAAATTTAGTTGGACATTGGGTCCATGACATCATCACTTTGGCTTACAGCCAACTTCACAGTGTCATGGGCCATCCCTTTCCTCAAGGCTGTGTGCTAGCTAAAACAAAACAAAAATAAAAATGCTGGCATAAGTGAAGGGAACAAAAAGAAAGGAAAATATGTTTATTTACATAAACCTTGATGTAGTGGTGTTTGGGGAATATGCTCTTTGCAAAAGATTAAATGTGGTGTGGACTTTTAGAGTCAGACTGGGAGGGTGATGTCCCACCTCTTCCACTTTCAAGCTATGTGCCCCTGGATGGAACACTTACGCTCTCTAAGCCATTTTCTTCACTTATAAAATAGGGACGATAACAGTAGTGCTACTTTATAGGATTTATGAGGATTAAGAGAGTTAATGCTTTAAAATGGTACCTGGTACGTATTGCGTACAAAAGTTTTTAGCCTATTTTAGTTTTTATTGTTGTATACATGTTGGGAAATCATAGTTGTATGACTAAACGTGTCTTTCACTGATGTGTAAAGCATAAAATTTGTCATAGTGCCAGGAAGAAAATGTAGAGAACTGGAGACATTAAGGTACTAGGAGACATCAAGGTATGCTAAGCCTAGTGTAGACTTTGTCACACCCAGCTATTCCTAGTCTTTCCCTAGACTTAGGAATTCCTCTTGATAGGTACTTCTGTAGCTGTCCCAGGCCATTTGCTATACTCTGAATGTGAACTCGTTTCTTAGCTTGTACTTACACTTCTTGAGATGCCCTTCTCTTCCTACTGTACTTACCTGGATCTTTCTCATTCAGACTTCTGGCACCTTCTTCAGAAACTCACCCTGATCAATCCAGGTCTTGGCAATCATTCTGCTTCTCTAGAGTTGGTCTGGTGTCACTCATGTGGCACTTAAAGGTTATTGTGTGTGATCATTATGGGTTTATCTTAATTCTCTTGCAAGGTGGTAAACATCAGGAGAGTAGGAACCATACATGTTGATTTATTCATCCATTCATTGAACAGATATAGCAGCATATCTAGCCTGTGCTGTGTACTTGGAAGGCACTACGATGTCTTTGGAATGAATGAACCTGTGAACTTGAATGTGGTGACTAGGTATGTGTGTGTGTGTGTGTGTGTGTATGGATTAGATGGGAGGAAAAAATTAAGGGGAGGGTCAGTATTTTAGGGCTGGAAAGGGCTGGGGTAGGTCCAGGAGCTGATGTTTGGTAGATTGTGTGCTCTGTGGGGTACTGGGTTGGGAGAACAATGAGCTGCTGCTCCAGGGGAGGGATCCTGAGGACTGAGGAGAAGTGGTTGTTGCCAAAAGTGTCATATCTCTTAATTGTTGTGGAAATGCAAAAGGGAACTGGTTTGAGATAGTTTTTGTTAGAAAAAATTGAAAGAAGATGTAGTTGTTTTACAGAAAGTAGCAGAAGGAGAAAATAAACAAAAAATATTACTAAAGAATTAGTGATGGCTCCAAGAATTATGTTTGAACAGTGCTCTTCACATATAGAAATGAAATTGTATGAAGCAGGCAAACTTTATTGCTTTGATTTAGTTACCTATGAGATAAAAAGTTAAAATAATTCAATATACCATTGCCATGGTTGTTTATCAGGGCATCAAACTATCTGAATAAGCATGTGTAACATTAAATTTATGTTAATAAAACTAAAAGATGTAACTATACAGTTTATTTCTTTGAAGGTACTGTTCTGTTTTTCAGAATTTGACAGTTTAGGATTTGAAATCCAATTTCAATTTCACAGAGTAGCTGTGTGTGGAGAAAGGTGAGGGGCTCTCATTTGTCTCAGTCCTTGTTGCCTGGCTTAGTGTTAGCCTAATGCTTGGCAGAGGGTAGGATCTTTAAGTGTTTTTCAGCAAATAAATTAATAGTATTTCAGTTTTTAAACATTTCACAGACTGGGTTCCAGAACACACATTCTTTATTTTTAAAGTTCTTGGAAAGGGTTGCTGCTGTGGTGTAGTAGGTTAAGCCTCTGCCTGCAGTGCTGGCATCCTATGTGAGCATCAGTTCGAGCCTGGAAAAGCACTGGAAAATGGTCAAAGTACTTTGGCCCCTGCACCCACCTGGGAGACCCAGAAAAAGCTCCTGGCTACTGGCTCCAGCCTGTCCAGCCCTGTCTATTGCAGCTTTTTGGGAAGTGAGCCAGCGGATGGAAGATCTCTCCCTCTCCTCTCTCTGTATTTCTGACTTCAGATAAGTAAATAAAATCTTAATAATAATAATAATAATAATAATAATGTTCTTGGAAGCTAGCATTTGCCCTCGCAGTGTGTCCTCTATCACAGTGTTGGGTTGGATTCCTGGCCCTGGCTCCTGACTCCAGCTTCCTGGCAGTGTAGACACTGTGTGGCAGCAGTGATACTTTAAGTAATTGGGCTTTTGCCACTCAGACAGGACACCTGGATTAACTTTGTGGCTGCTGGCTCTGGCCCTGTTCCAAGCCTATTTGTTGCTGCTATTTAGGGGGTGACTCAGCAGATGAGAGCTATGTGTCTCTCTGCTCTCATTCTGTCAAATAAATAGGTGAATGTTTTTACCAAATCTAAATAGAGAGATTAAATTGGGTATGGAAACATAGTATGTTGTATATACTTGTAGAATTTTAGTACTGGACATAAGGCCGTTGAGGACTAGAGAGGTGAAGTGACTTGGTCATGCTCATAGAGCTGATGACTGGCTAAGTATGGAACAAACCCAGCTCTCTGAATCTCATCCATTCAGTATCATCTCCTTCCATTAGCCCCCTTTGAAGTAAAGTCTAATTCTGTGACTCATTCCATGGCATAAGTTTAACTCCTGAACTCCAAAGCAGAATTTAGAACAGTTCCTCTTTGTGTCTTTATTAATTGAAAAATACAAAGACTTCTTGGAGAACACATACTTTTCTCTCTTCAGGCTCCTGGACAATGCAGGAGCTGCTTGGGTGCACCTGAGTAAATCTGCATTAATTCTTAATGTCCTGTCCTCCTGGTAAGTTTGCTTGAAAAGGAGAGCTTGCACCATCTAGTGGCTCTAAGAAGAGGCTCCCAGGTTTAATTTTTTTGGTGGCCCGACTTTAAAAAGAAGAAAGGAACAATGTTTTTGTTTAATGGATCTGCAGATTCTGGCGTGGAGCCCTTTGTTCACATCCTGAGAGTGGTGTTAAGTTGCACAGAGTAGGCTGGTGCCACGGCTCACTAGGCTAATCCTCCGCCTGCGGGGCCAGCAACCTGGGTTCTAGTCCCGGTTGGGGCGCCGGATTCTGTCCTGGTTGCTTTTCTTCCAGTCCAGCTCTCTGCTGTGGCCCGGGAGTCCAGTGGAGGATGGCCCAAGTGTACCCATTGGGCGCTGCACCCACATGGGAGACCAGGAAAAAGCACCTGGCTCCTGGCTTCGGATGGGCACAGCACGCTGACTGTAGCAGCCATTTGGGAGTTGAACCAATGGAAGGAAGACCTTTCTCTCTGTCTCTGTCTCTCTCACTGTCTAATTCTGCCTGTCCAAAAAAAAAAAAAAAAAGTTGCACGGAGTAAAGGTAAAATCACTTTGTATTTCATGGTGCTGAAAACAAGGCATATTATTAACCTTGTTTCTTCCTCTTGTTAGTGGTGGTGGGGGTAAGGAAGTGGATAATACATTAACCTTGCTTTTTCAACTGGTCCTTGGATTCTTTTACTCATTAATTAAAAATATTAGCTCTTATGTAATGCGCCTTTTCATTATAGGTGGGGTCTAGTCAAATCCTGTTAACTCCTGGGAAATCCTCTATGGGATTAATTTATTAATTTACTCAAGAATGTATAGTATTGTGCAACCTAATTGGATAAATGAAGTTTTTGTAAGCTTCCAGATTACTCCTTTGTTCACCTTCATTGGAGATTTTAGGTCTTGATACAAGTTCTTGAAAATATTTATCTCCTGTGGCAGGTGGCAGAAGATAGCATCTGTCAGGAGGGATAACTTGAAGACTGAATGAGCAGGACAGGGCGAGGGTCCTCACCACCGTTTTGCTCTGTGATCTGGAACTCCTAGGTTTGCTGTTATTTGGAACCTGCTAAGCCTGAGTTTTCTTTGAAAAGAGGGTATTTTGGAATCTCACAAAGTGTCTTTCTGTTTTGCTGGTGTAATAATGAATTTTACTTGTTTCTTGGGTTTCCAAGGGTGCCCAGTGAGTTCTCTGAAGAAGCAGTTTTGTGGAGTAAACTCCTAATCTGTCACTGGGAATAGCTTTCTTCAGGCAAATGTAGTTGACTTGGTTGGAAGGAGAGATTGTGGGGTGGTTCAAAGGCAGGAAGTAGGTGCAAATCTTCTAACCTGGGAGACTGTATCTTTGTCTACATGGTCCAAATGGTTGATGCAAATAACCAGTTTCAAGGGATTTCTGCCTCTTGTTTTCAGAGAGCAGAGAATAAGAATTCTAAATGCTGTAAGATTTCTTTTCTTGGTTTCTTGTCCTCAAAATTTGTAAAGAACATGAAATTTGATATCATGTACACTTGAGTTTGAATCTACTCTATAACACTTATTGTGTACTTTTATGGTATATTTTTAAACCTCAGTTTTCTTTCTGTAAGATGAAAACCTTAATGTCTGCCTTAAATGGCCAAGAGGAATTAATTCAGATGTATATAGAGTATACAGCACCTAACAGAGCAGGGACTTTGTAAATGGTTGTTTATAGAACAATTAACAGTAGTAGCAATTAATGATAGTGATAAAAAAAACCTTCCTGTACCCCACTCCCCAGAAATGGCGGCTTTCTGGCTTGTGTGCCCATTTTCCTGTTGGGAATGGCAAGGGGCTGTTAACAGGGGCGGGGAAAGTGCGCTGAATTTTCATTCTGATTATAAATAACGTAATTTAGAGTCGCATCACATATTTCTCCCTTAAAAATGTGGGTATTTGCTGGAAGAGTTCATTTTATTGAACACTCATCTTGTGTACATCCTGCTGTTTAACTCAGAGGGGACAGAATGCAGATTTTTATGTGAACAGTGCAGCAGAGAAGAAGAGAAAATACAATTGTTGAGGATTAGTTTGGTGAAAGTTGTACCTGGTGCCATAGGATGTTGTGGACTTTGGACATACAGGACATTTGGGAAACTGAGAAAATGATCAGAGGGTAAGGAGGGCCCAAATATGACATCTGTCAGTTTTGCGTTGCTGTGAGCAGTCCCTTGGGATTGCCTTGTGTGCTGCTGTAAGTTTGTCATTTGCCATAAGTCATAAGTCGGTAGTCCCTGGAGTACAGTATCATTTCATTGAAGTTCTTGGCCTAGAGTATAAAGCGTTTATGTGAGTCAGTATAAACTGGATTTACATAGCTGAGGGACCTGTAATGCAGTTTCAGAAAAGTCAATATAGTCTAATTGAGGCATAAAGGGCTCTCCCCCCATCTGAATTCTGACAAGTTGAGAAACGTAAAAAAAGTGAGTCAGGCAGATGGAGGACTGAAATAGCACCTTTATTACCAGTAAAACTGGTGCGAGAGAACAGGGTTTGTACTTGTGGACCAGACTTCATGATACTAAGCCTCAGAATTGACAGACTCACCCAGATACGTGAGGACGTCTGTGGCTTGGAGGGGCAGCGAAGAACGTTCACTTCTTGCTGGGAGCCTGACTCCCAGAAGAGGAGAGAGAAGGGGACAAGTTCAATCCCATACTCATCAAGATGACCAGTCATTCCTCTTCTCCTAGAGCATAATTAATTACTGAGGGAGGCAGAGGGAGGTTGAGGAAGGTCAGAAGGACTCTGCCAGGAGATCCTGCATATGAGAGGAAACAGAATTGGAGACTTCATTTTTTTTCTGTTGAGACTACAACAATTAAGCATTTTTAAGTTCTAGCAAATTATGAAGCAGTAATTCATACGTAAAAAACAAATGGGGGTAGTTTAAATGTGACTCCTATACACAGGAACCTTTACAGGTCCCTGTTACTTGCAGAAGATAAGTTAGACTCTTTTACCTGTTTTTTTTTTTTTTTTTTTTTTGACAGAGTGGACAGTGAGAGAGAGAGAGACAGAGAGAAAGGTCTTCCTTTGCCGTTGGTTCACCCTCCAATGGCCGCTGCAGCTGGTGCATTGCGGCCTGCGCACCGCACTGATCCAGTGGCAGGAGCCAGGTGCTTCTCCTGGTCTCCCATGGGGTGCAGGGCCCAAGCACTTGGGCCATCCTCCACTGCATTCCCTGGCCACAGCAGAGAGCTGGCCTGGAAGGGGGGCAGCTGGGACAGAGTCCGGTGCCCCGACCGGGACTAGAACTTGGTGTGCCGGTGCCGCTAGGCGGAGGATTAGCCTATTGAGCCACAGCACTGGCCCTTTACCTAGTTTTGAAAACCTCACCTAATCTGGCCTCGTCCTACCTGTTAACCTTCCTTCCATTCATAATTTCCAAAAGCAAATTTGAAGTCATATCAGTGTCATCATCTTTTGTATTGTCAATTCTTCTCCTCCTGTTCTTGCTGAATTAATCTTTCTACTCCCTTTCTGTCTGTCCACAGTGTATTCATGTGTTGTGTCCCAATACAAGCCTCATATCGGGTGAAAGCTTGCGCTTTTAAGTGTGCACTATATCTCTTGTCTCTAAACTGCCAATGAGCCCTTACATGGGACTATGTAGGTTAGCACTTGTTTTGATGGAGGATGTGTTTATGTGTCCCAGCTGCTGCTATATTGTACACTCAAAGCACTCAGTAGATATACAGTTGGTTAAATGTGTCAAAAGAAAGTGACTAGCATCATTATCACTACATTAGAATACAGCAGTATATTGGTTATGCTGGAAAATGATCAAGGCAAGGAACTGAAATAAGCTCTTAGTTTCATGTCACTGACATGGAATAAAAGAATCTCAGATTTTTGAAACTGAGAAGATAGATCATCTAGTTTGTTCAATACCATCATTTCACAGTTGAGAAAATGAAGGCTCACGATTTTAGTAGAAATGGTGTGAATCTATGAGCTTAATATTTGGCAGAGGAATAGAAGATGTGGCATAAATTATCTTTCTGTTCTTTCACATTAGGTTATCCAGGGAGGGTTTATGTGTTAACTTCATATTTGCATTAGAGTCTTCTAAGTGTTTCATAGTGTTTTTCTATTATCTTGTGGGTCCTTATTTATATTCTCACCATATCAGTGGAGGAAGGCATTTTACATAGACACTTGCATCACATCTCATCATTAATCTTCCTCATTGACACACATGAACTTATTGTTGACTACAAAGCATGCAGATCTGAGGCATTAGGCTGTAGCAACTGAGCTACCCAAAGATCATTTGACTTGTCCATGGTTGACAGCTTCTAAGGATTAATATGCAAGTGCAGACCATTTTCTCTTACCTTATGATGCCTTTTTATTCCTTAAGTTTTTATATATATTCCCTGAGAGAATCCTGGCTTAGAAAGAAAGCAAATTTTCAATCCACCAGTTGACAAAGAGAAAGAGCATTTCACACAAGTGCTAAATCACCCAGAGTAGAAAACTATGAACCATGCTGGGAGAGTATGAGCTTGGCTTGGATGAGTACTGAGAGAGGGTACTGCCCTTTATCAGTGTGAGAAGCACAGACTGGCCAGCCAGCTCTCAGCTCCCCCTGGTCCCTGGAAGGTTGTCCAGGACCTTTTTGTTGCATGCTTTGTATTGTAGAGTTCTCTAAGCATCGTTGATCATATTTAGCTGTCGTACAGAAATGTCAAATATAAAATAAACACAGTGTTTTGATTATTTGTGTTCTTTCTTTTCATTAAACTTTAAACACTGTAGCTTTTTAAAAATATTTTAAGAGTTGGGGGGGAGGAGAACTGAGAGAGAGAGAGAGATCGAGAGATATTGAAATCTTCCATCTGCTGGTTCACTCTGCAAATGGCTGCAGTGGCTGGGGTTGGACCAGGCCAAAGACAGGAGCCAGGAGCTTCTTTTGGGTCTCACATTGTGTTGGAATGAGAAGGCCATGCCAAGAGTCAGTTACTCAGGAATGGCTTTGAAACCCTCCTGGCAACAGAGCCTGCCTGGCAACAGGCTTTGATTGGATGGCTTTGGAAACTGCCTGGCAATAGGCTGTGATTGGTTGGGGCATAGACTGCCCCTTGACTGGATTGGCTGGTCTTGACTATATAAGCTGTTGTACTAACTGAAATAAACGAGTCTGCTGGCAGCTTGCCTTAAGCCAGCTTTCACCAACTCCCAGGGTCTGTGTGGTGACTTGGCGCCTCTTGCCCCCACCATGCACCTCCTCTCAGAAACAATCCACTGCAACATTGTTGAGAAATCAACTGCAACATCACAGGAGTGGGGGGGCCCAAGCACTTGGGCCATCTTCTGCTGCTTTCCTAAGTGCATCAGGAGGGAGGTGGATCAGAAGGTGCAACAGCTGGATCTCAAACTGGTACCCAAATGGGATGCTGGTGTTGCAGGTGGAGGCTTAACCTGCTATGCCACAATGCCAGCCCCTAAACATTTTATATTTTTAAGTAAAAAATTAGCTGTTTATGTTGACTCTATCTAATTTGTTAACAAAAAAATTAACAGAGAAAAACACTGAATCTTTATACTAGTGAGTCTTAAGTCAATTTGATAGGTTATAATTGTCACTTAAGCCGTGGTTAAATAAAGTTTGAAAACACTATTATGCTTTTCAAGATTATTGGAGGATGGATCGCTCTTTTAATCTTGGCATTGCATTTCTGCTTTATCTTGGGCTGCAAATGTTCATTGATCTTCTCATAGTATAAGCATTTGTTTATTAATTAAATCAACAAATAGATCTTGAACATGCAGTATATCGCAAGCACTGTTTGTACTGCTGGAGATGAGAGCTCTAGAAATCTTATTCTCAGAGAATAGTCTAACAGTTTGCATTGTTAGGTTTAGGTGTAGATAACAGAAGACACCCTTAAGCGATCCCTCCTGTTCCCCCGCACTTCTGTTGTTTGCATCTTACTGACCAGAACATTTTTAGCCATATCTGCATGCAAAGGAAGCTGGAGAATGTGTGTATGGGTTCTTCATTTCTTTCTTTCTTTCTTTTTTTTTAACTACAAAGTCATGATTTTCCAAAGAAGAAAGAATAATAATGTGGAGGCACTTGGTAGTGCTACAACAAACTTCAAAGCTTCTTACCTGTTAACATTTTGTTTCTGTTGTTGGGAAGCTGAAGGGTGCTGTTATTGTAGGTGCTGGAAAGGCACAGACTGGGCAGGGCCACCATGCAGAGCTGTGCACTTTGCCCGCTGTGCAAGGCAGCTAGGAGACAGAGTTTACATTTTACCTCCAGACTTTGCGCTCTGGCATGGGGCTTTGTCCTTTGTCCACACACACAGGTACCCTGTGCCCTGGCCGACCCATCAGCTTACCAAACTGTGGACCTAGAGGTGCTTCTCTGCCCAAGGGGACTTTTTTTTTAACTAATGTTTAGAATGCCCCCATATGGGCTGGAGTTGGCCGAAGCTGAGTCTCCAGCAGCCTAGAGATGGTCCTAAGCTTTTGACCCTAGGCATCCCTCATTCTGCTCTTGCCCTCCACATGCCTCTTCTCATCTCCTCATGCTGCTGTTAAAATTACAGAGGTTAGGTAACAAAAGTATATCCATGTTCAGAATCCTACCGCACAGGCAGAGTAAACTTCTGGAGTTTGAACTACAGGTCCTGCAGTCTTTTTGTCTTTGACCTCTTTGTGGTACCTCATGTTACTGCTCTACATTGTAGGAGAGGAAATTAGGGTTATCAACTAAGCTTACATTTACTTTTATTTGAAATGGAAAATCAGATTTTTTGTTATTTCAGCAAGTACATGACAGATAAAATTCTATACCAAAGGATTCATTTCTTAGGCATCAGAATTTATGAAAAGATAGGAGAAACACAAAAAAACAACTCACACAAAACCCCACCTTATCTAAGGAAGACAGGTGTAGAGAGAAGAGGGAAAAATCTGGCCTGAAAGTTGATGTAAATCTTTTATTCTTTCCCCCACATTCTCCTAACAGAACATTAAAAATGTATCAGCACCAAATGCCCTGCATGTTTTTCTTGAAGTAATCCTAAAAATACCAAAAAGCAAGGAAAACAGAAAAAGAGTGTCTTCTGTTTATTTTGCCCTCTTGCTGTCATCTTCTCTTGACCTGTGCTGACTTTTCTAAGGGCCTGCTCTCCCCTCATTTTTATGTCTGCCATCATGTCCATGAGGTATTGAAGGATGCTCCTCTGCGATGTTCCAGCTCCAGACGATGAGCAGGTTTGGGATAAGAGGAAGGTAACCAGAGTGACTAGAATTATTGAACTGGCTTGGGCAGACACCTGTGGGTATTTTCAATCTTCCCGTTGTGTTATAGTCCCATCTCAGACAGAAAATAAGCCGGAAGTAAAATCTTTATCATCAGTGCTTGCTTTTTTGCCTGGAAACATGGTCTAAATATGACATCCCACCCAGACATGATACATTTAACCCAGCAGACAGATTTAGAGGGTTGTGTCTGGTGGAGTGGCAGGCCTTGGACTTCACCTTGTAATTGTGTTTAAGGACTTCAGTTACAAGGAAGCTGCTGGTTGAAGCTCTGATCTGTGAACTATTTCCCCTCTACTGTTGGTTTCAAGTCCATCTTATAACTCAATAGTACTGTCTTACTAATCAGGATGAGAAATGGGAGAATCCCAAGGAAGCATTTCTATGTTGCTGTAATTTGGGAGCATGGCATGAGTTAGGCTCTGTCTTTTCCACAAAATGTCATTCACTATAAATGGAAAATTTCTTCTGCTCTTCAGGTTTTGTCAAGTTCATCTAACTGCTCTGTTAATTAAGACATCCCCAACACAAACTGTGAGAACTGGGTGTGTTTCTTAGTACAGGGCTTATTATTTACTTTTTTTTTTTTAATTTATTGACAGGTAGAGTTACAGACAGAGAGAGAAAGGTCTTCCTTCCGTTGGTTCACTCCCCAAATGGCTGCCGTGGCTGGCGCTGTGCCGATCCAAAGCCAGGAGCCAGGTGCTTCTTCCTGGTCTCCCATGCAGGTGCAGGAGCCCAAGCACTTGGGCCATCCTCCACTGGACTCCTGGGCCACAGCAGAGAGCTGGACTGGAAGAGGAGCAACCTGGACTAGAACCCAGTGCCCACATGGGATGCCGGCACTGCAGGCATTGAATTAACCAAGTGAGCCATGGTGCCGGACCCTCTTATTTACTTCTTAACACATTCATTGATTACTCTTTGAGTACCTGATGATACTTAAATTCCCACTGTAGGTCAAATGTCATAATTTCTATAGTAAGTAATGAAAGGATGGATAAATGCATTAAGAAAACTGAGAAGCAAAATTTGCTTAGTCTGTGAGCTGCGAATTTGAGGGATGTAATAAGAACTCCTGAGTAGAAAAGAATGTTGTTTTTTTTGGGGAGAGCATTTACCCATTATGACTTATTTTTTGTAGATTTATTTATTTATTTGAAGTGGAATCTCTCTCTCTCTCTCTCTCTCTCTCTCTCTCTCTCACACACACACACACACACACACACACACACACACACACACAGAGCGAGCGAGCGAGTGCTTCTATTTGCTGGTTCACTCCCCAAATCAAAATGTTCAGGACTAGTCCAAGCTGAAGCCAAGAGCCTGAGCTCCATTGTGTTTCTGACATAGGTGCAAGGGCCCAAATACTTGGGCCCTTTTCCTCCGCTCTCCCAGGTGCATTATCAGGAAACAGGATCAGAAGCAGAGCAGCTGGGACTTGAACCAACACTCCAATATGGGATGCTGGCACTGCAGGTGGCAGGTTAACTCCTTGCACCACAATGCTGGCCCCTATTACCACTTCTTAAAGTGAGGGCAGAGCAAGGCACAATTTAAATTACAGCAAGTTGGGAGACTGGCGTTTGATGTAGTGATTAAGATGCCTCTTGGGGATGCCCATGTCCCATGTTGGAGTGCCTGTTTGAGTTCAAACTCCACTCCTGTTTCCAGCTTCCTGCTTATGTGTACCTGGGGTAGTAGCATATGATGCCTTAGGTAGTTGGGTCTCTGCCACCCACCTAGGATACTTAGATTGTGTTCCTGGCTCTTGCCTTTGGCCTAGCCCGGCTGGTGCCGGCCTTTGGAGAATGAACCAGTAGATGATAGATCTCTGTCTCCCTGCCTTTCAAAAATACATACATACATACATACATATTTTAAAATGACAGCAGGTAGAATCTTTCTTTATAGCAAAGAAAGCTTTCTTCTCAACTGCAAAGACTGTGAGTTACATCTGAGCTGTGTCGGCAAAGGAAGCCGTGTCACCTCTGGCAGGGTTAGAAGGGTGTCGGGATGTTCGTGTTTCTGCCCAGCACCAGACCTCCTCTCCTTGCTAAGCCTGTTTTTCAGCCATCTGGTGATTCTGAAAGCTCACCCCAGGGTCCTCTCAGTAAATATCTTTTCTGCTTAGGTTATCTGGAGTCAGTTTTTGGATGATTGTGTAGACTCAAATAACTTAGACAAAATACTTAATACTACTTAATGCTAGTCCTTAATTGTACAGTAAGTGCTCAATAACTGATCAATGATGTTGTCGTTTTTAGTGTTCTTTCAAATTGCCACTACGAACTTTGAAATAAAAAGGAAGAGTCTGTCTGGAATGAATAATTAGTAAATAAGAACGGATGCATCAAGTGACCTTTGGAATTCACTCAGGTTTTCGCTTCTGGGCTAAAATACTCCTCCAGTTTCCTTGTTAATTCTGGCCTCAGAGCCATACTGCAAAATCCCTTTCTTATGTGATATTTGAGGTGTTTGAATAGCTGAACGTTATTGGATATGGTTCAAATATAATGGATCACATATTGAATTACACTCTGACAAATTATGTTATAATGAAGTTGTAGGGTACAGATTATGCATTCACAGTGAAGGAAAGAAATCTTTAGAACTAGCCATTTGCTGTATCCTCCAAGGAGAGAGAGGTTTGCCATAGGCAAGAGGAGAAGAATGTAGATGTTATGAGGGCACTGGCCTTTCGGTTTGCCAACCTTAGTTGCAGCATGGACTCTTTGGACATATGGCATTTTTGTTGGCAATGATAGCTTTATTTCTGCTCTCAAACATTGGATAACTGGTCCTGTGGGGTTACAATGAGGTGAAACTGGCGAACATTAGCAAATACAGAAGAAACCAGTGTTTGAGAGCCTTCCAGTGTCTTCTCCATAACTGCCACCTGCCCTGGGACACGCTGTTCCTAGCTCATTCCTTCTGACCACCCCAGCGTCTCCTGATTCTGCAAAATGCTTGGGAGGGAACTGGAGAGGTGGGGCGGAAGTAGAAGAGATACTAATTTTCCATAAAGGCCATTGTGCTTTCCCCTCACCCCCCCAAAGTACATACACACAGGCCCATTTTGTTCTTTTACCACCAACACCCCCAAACACTTCCTGGCCCCCTTTTCCTCTGCTTTGGTCTATTTTAAACTCATGCCCCAAATCGGAAAGTTAATAGCCATCCTTCACTGAGTGAGTCCCTTCTATGTTTTTGAGATTTATGTCCATTATCTTTGGTCTTCTCAGTACTTTCAAAGATAATGAATAATCCCTGTTATATAGAGGAGCAAACAGGCTCAGAGAGATGAAACAAGCAGAACCTAGGTCACATGGGTAATGCATGTTAGCATTTGGGCTTGTGTCTGTTTCTGAAGCCTCTGCTTTTTCTGAAAACCACTTTCCACTGTCTCCCACTGTTACCTTCCGTTTACAGAAACAAAGCATTTGGAACCATGCTTGTCCATCTTTCTGTCCCAGCACCCACCACAGGGCCTGCACATGTGCTTATCAAAGTATTTGTTGCCATTCCTGATATATTCCCACTTCCAGGAAATGCAGGAAAAGTCAAGAGCCCCAGTAGGTACAGTATCTTCAACAGTTGACAGTATTCATAACAAGGTTATCTACACACTGAGAACAAAATGGGAAATACACACAAACACGAGTCAGACAAAGCCCAAATAATAATTAGGAGTAGACTCGAGGGAGAGTCAGTGAGAACAGTTGGAGTGCATTGAGAACTTGCCTCAGGGATGCAGTACTTGGTGAGGAAGCCTCATGGCCTTGGAAGAACCACCATTGCCTGTGTGTGTCTAGTCCCTCCTGGCAAAGCCTAGCCCTGCTTCCCTTTGGGTAAATGGAGAGGTGTTTGTCATTCAGGGTCTGGAAGGTTCCAGAAAAACCATTTATTCCTTGTTTCTTTTTTCTTCTTGAACATAATATTTATTACATTTTTTAAATGTATTTCAGACACTTTGAAGAAACACGGTGGGAGGTGGAGAGAGAAGGGCAGAGACTTTTTTTTCCTAAAAAAGGCTTCTATTTTTTTAATGTATTTCCTCAAAATGTTGCTGAAGTCTTCATGGCAGCTGTCATTTTCATCTCCTCCTATCTCAAATATTTTAGGAACAAATAGCCAACCAAACTACTGACTTTGAAAGTCACCTCCATTCACCTCCGCAGCCTGCCTCCAGCGGTAGTATCAGTGTAGTGTGTATAGAGGTCGAGGAGCAGAAGGGAGGCATGAGGGGGGCCGGAGGGAGGGAGCCTGAATCATCAGCTGCAGACTATTTTCAGACCTTGAATAATTGAACGTTTTCTGTCCTGAATTTTTGGCTGAAACTGTAGAGCCACTCGCTGGGAACCAAAATGTCTGCATCTTCCCTTCTGTACTTGAACGTTCTTCTGGGTGCTTTGTGCCCTTGGCAGGGAGAACGTGACTGTGAAGAGCCCATCTAGCTGCTGTCCTCGGCTGCCCACAGGTGGACATGCCTCCTGCCTGTTGGCTCGCCTGTCTCTGTCAGCAGCAGGCAGGTTTGTAACCTGTGTTCCCTGCAGAGACCCAGTGCCTTCTGTTTCCTGTGACCCAGCCTTTCTAATTCCTTTCTCCTCCGCTGCCCTCGGTGGGTCACGTTCTCCCAGTCTCACTATTTCCTTGGTCCAGGGCATAGGACTTGCTGATGGCCTGCATGAACCAGCTGTTAGCTAGTTTTCCCCACTGGCATTGAAGGAAAACTCAAGGAAGGGTGGCTTTTCTAACTTGAAGGCAGGGTCTCAGACTTCTGACCACATGGTCTGCCACCTTCCTAGCTTCCTGAATGATAGAAGGTAGGATCCATTTGTTTGCTCCAGTGTGACTAGATCACAAAAAAACAGTTAGCAGGTGGGAAATTTATTTTTCAGGACACACATAAACCTGCCATTACAGGGAGGATTCTGGTGCTAATTTAGATGCAAATGGAATCGCCCAACTAGAGCTGATTACAGAAAGGTCAGAAAGTCTATATGCTCAATTTCCCTCCTACACATTAAGCTAATGTGCTACTGTGATTGTGGGCATGATGGTTGGGCTTGGTTCTGATCTTAATTTTTTTATAGAGGAGTTTTGACTTTATAGAAGTGGTCTGTACACAGGATGTCACGTTGTAACTTCTCTTCTCTTTTATTAAAATAAAGAAATCCTACCCATTTTGTCCACTTCTGAGAAGCTTGAAATACTATTAAAAAATAAAAATACACGTTTGGAGTGCATAGATGAAGCTAAAAAGGAGTAGACTGACCGTAAATTCAGTTGCTACCTTGTTCAGAAACCAGTGTCGATTGTGTGTGCATTTCTTCCAGGCCAGGCTGTGGTGGGCTGTGGTCTGGAGGATGGGGGTGTGGTGATGAGAACTGGCTGGAAAGGGTTGGCACACATGATTGTGAATGGTGTTGTGGTTGTTTTTCAGATGTATTTGTAGCTCACAATCAGGAGTATATTTTATACATTTGCATATATATATATTTACTGAATATGCAGGCAAAGCACATTAAGAAGAGTACTTTGAAAAGTTAGTGGAGGCCAGCGCCGCGGCTCACTAGGCTAATCCTCTGCCTTGCGGGCCGGCACACCGGGTTCTAGTCCCGGTCGGGGCGCCGGATTCTGTCCCTGTTGCCCCTCTTCCAGGTCAGCTCTTTGCTATGTCCCGGGAGTGCAGTGGAGGATGGCCCAAGTGCTTGGGCCCTGCACCCCATGGGAGACCAGGAGAAGCACCTGGCTCCTGGCTTCGGATCAGTGCAATGCATCAGTCGCAGAGGCCATTGGAGGGTGAACCAACAGCAAAGGAAGACCTTTCTCTCTGTCTCTCTCTCTCACTGTCCTCTCTGCCTGTCAAAAAAAGTTAGTGGAATAATGGATTTATTTTTATTTATTTATTTATTTTTGACAGGCAGAGTGGACAGTGAGAGAGAGAGACAGAGAGAAAGGTCTTCCTTTGCCATTGGTTCACCCTCCAATGGCCGCCGTGGCCGGCTTGCTGCGACCGGCACACCGTGCTAATCCAATGGCAGGAGCCAGGTGCTTTTCCTGGTCTCCCATGGGGTGCAGGGCCCAAGCACTTAGGCCATCCTCTGCTGCACTTCCTGGCCACAGCAGAGAGCTGGCCTGGAAGAGGGGCAACCGGGACAGAATCCGGCGCCCCGAGCGGGACTAGAACCCGGTGTGCCGGCGCCGCAAGGCGGAGGATTAGCCTAGTGAGCCGAGGTGCCGGCCGACATCCATGCATTTTTTATAATATGCATTTTCTGTGAATGTATGGAAAATCTCATATACTATATACTACATAAATATTATATATTTCAGTTAAATATGTATACAAAAGTTTCACAACAGTTCTTTTTTTATTTATTTGAAAAGAGTTACAGAAAAAGGTAGAGAGAGAGAGAGGTCTTCATCTGCTGGTTCACTCCGCAGATAACTGCAATGTCCAGAGCTGAGCTGGTTCAAAGCCAGGAGCTTCCTCCAGGTCTCCCACATTGGTGCAGGGGCCTAAGGATGTGGGTCATCTTCTACTGGTTTCCCAGGCCATAGCAGAGAGCTGGATCGGAAGGGGAGCAGCTGGGGCTTGAACCGACATCTATATGGGATGCTGGTGCTTCAGGTCAGGGCTTTAACCTGTTGTGCCACAGCATCAGCTAAGCAGTTCTTCACCTTAATACATATAGTTTGTGCTAACATTTTCCCTTTGAATCAGCTGTAAACCATTAATGAGCCCATAAAATGCATTCACTCACCCACAACAGTTTGAGAAATGCTAGTTTAAGAGACTTGTGAAGGTGCTTGGCATGAAAGACCAAGGCCAAGGGCTAAAGGAGAATGGGGAAGGTGAATGAAGAAGGTTTTCGTTCAGAGGATGGACTAAAGAGGACTTAGTGGTAAAATCTAGTATCTAAGTCAGGACTTCATTCTAGAACTTTGGCAAAAAATTAATCACATAAGAGGGCCTGAACAGTTACATTCTTTAAGGTTACAGTTGTCTTTTTCTTGTAAAAGATAATTATTTGTTCATGGAAACTGAATTTTCTTTAGGTTATTCTAGTCACTGTGGCTAGCTTTTAGTAGGCAATAACATTCTTAAGCTTTATTAGTATGCTTTAACTTTATTACTGTGTATGATATGATAGTACCTTAGAACCTTATCCATGCTTCTATGTAAATTTGTAGCTGCTGGCAATTCTCTATACATCACAGTATGTAAATACTGATAATCTTCTATAAAGCAAAAAGTCTTGCACTAGCCGCAGATTGTCTGTCATAACTGAACACGAAGAGGATGCTGCTTTTCTGTTTTGCTAATACTTCTTTGGGGGGAGATTCCATTTCACATTCTGCACAGCAGAGCATCTTTTCCCTGGTGGTTTGTCTTTAGCCTTCAAGTGATCACACTTAGGCTCTGGTCTCATCCTCGTTAAGGAGTTTGCCTATTTGGGGGGATTAGAAGAAGTTTCTGAAAGTAAAATAATGGGGCAGAAAACGATTTTCTGAGATAAAAAGGCTTCTACAGGCTCTGAGGATATGGTAGAAGGAAGAAGTGGAAAGAGAAGGAAACCAGATTTTCTTAGTTTGCCTATTAGTTTAAGGTGAGTGTGACCTCAATATTTTTTAATAAAGAGTTTGCAACTTGATGCTTAATGGAATTGAGTTTTTAATATTTATAGCTCATTATATAAATGTTCTCCCTCCAATTGCTTTCTTAAATCCTCTTAGCTTATTAACAGCAGCTTTGATTTCTAAAAAGAAATAAAATCTTTTCATTTATCCTGCCAAAGAGTGGTAAACAATGGATGCTTAATGCCCTCTTTTCATGTTGGCCCCCAAAGACTGAGACTTACATCCTAGGGCATTTATTGCTGTGCTTTTGAGCTTATTAAGGTCATGTGTAACTCAAAAGGGAAAGCTGATACTGCACTCTTGGTACAAAGGAAGCTCCTGGAATTCTGTGTGATGTATCAATTCAGCAGTACTCACTAGGTGAGTTGAAAATGTGTTACAGAAACTACTTGTATGGTTCATGTGGATTGATTACACTATAGTACTTTGTCTCTAGTTATCCAGGCTGTTAGGGAATTACATTTGCCTAAATCATTTTGAATTAAGTTTCTGCTAAAGGACCCTGAAGTCGTAGTAGTGGAGTGGATGTGAACTGATGGGATTATTCCGTACATGTTTGTAGTCATGGTGAGTCATTTTCCCCCTTAGCTATACTTCGTGTCATCAGTTATTTTAGGATCTTTATAAAAACCCAAAAGTCTCTACTCTCTGGGGCCTTCAGGACCACATGTGAAGGATAAGGAAGAACTAAAAGTTAAGCTGAAATCTGGGCAAATACAAATTGCTAGGTCCTTGGGGACTGTCATTTATTCAGGAATGGCACCTTCTATGTGCCAGGCTCTGTCCCCTGTGCCAGGATAACTAAGAAAAACGACAGGGTTTGTGTGCCAGGACAGTGGGAGGAGGGCTGTGTGCATGGGCTAGAGAATACTGGGAGACACAAGAATGGAAGCAGTGTGTTTCAGAAGCAAGGCAGCCCGTGAGAAGCACACTTCTCAATGCAGTTTGTCAAGTGGCTGAAGCTTTCCTGTTTCCATTGCTATATTTGGGCTACAGAGAGCCCTTTAAAGTTCGTTAGAGGACACAGTATTGAACGTTTGAGAGCTCTCAGGCGGCGCAGAGTTTGGGTGGGATTGGGGAAAGAGGGTATTTGAACTCTGATGCTGCCTGCACTCTAGCCACCCAGGGCACTGCCCTGTGAGTCCTCAGTAGATTCTGAGAAAGTGGATTCAAAGGGAGCACATAAGCATGCCTTGCTTAGGATCAAGAAAACAGGCAAAAGCAGGCAAAAACTGATCTGATGTAGTAGTATCTTTTCCACCTGGACTCATCTATCCAGAGCACAGCTGAGCATCAGGAACTTTTAAAAAGTAATTTTAAGCAGCCAAAATAGATATTGCCAAGCCTTGATGCACAGATGCATCTGCACAAGGCCTCTCCACACTTATCTAGCAGATCTGGACATCTGGTTTCTAAACTGATCTGTGGATTTTGAAAGGAGAAAATTAAAAGGGGAAGAGAATGTCGTCTAAAAGGAATGGCACAGTAATGGTATAATAAAGTGACGGTTAACACTTTTAAAAGGAGAAAGAAGATGGAGCACTGGAAAAAAGAGAAGGCATCACTCACAGGCATTGCCAGCTGTTTCATTTAGAGTCAAGTGCATTAGATGCATGGCAGAGAGATTTCTAAGATTTCTGAAGTATTTGAATAGTTCAAATCTGAAGGTTTGAACTATTTCTTAGGTGATGTTCATGCATTCAAGTATGAGTGGTTCTGTTTGCCCAAGATGCCCAGTTGATGATCCCAGTGATGACCTCTAGTCGTCAAGTGGTGTGTCTTTTGCTTTAGGAGTAGCTCTTAGAATATTCTGAATCAGAATGTTTAAGATTAAAAATTTGGTGCTTAAAGCATCAAGTCTTCAGTTGTTTGAAGAACTTAACTTTCTTCAGAGTCTTGTTCACTAAAAGATTGACATTTTACTGCATAGGAAAGTCATACCAGGTGGAAAATAGTAATTTTTATTATAAAAAAGTCACGGTTAACTTTATAGGCAGTAAGCTTATATAGCAGTTTATAAATAACACTTTATGTATGCTATTCAGTTATCCAAAATTGACATACAACTCTCCAGAAACACATCTGAACATCTGTGACACTTTCTGTCTGTACTTCTCCTTTGCAATTTACTGTGTTAACATTTTGTTTGTTATAGCCCATCTTCCTATACGTAAAACACATTCTTATGTTTTTGGCTCCGTGTACATGGCAGATCCCAATAAATGTTTATTGAATGACTAATGATTAAACAAGTAGTGCCAGGCATTCTAATTAATCCTTTACTAACAGTATAAATACTTTTCATTATCTTTGTTTCCCATTTTTGATTGCACTCTAAAATTTTTATGATATTTGGACTGTATTTGATGATTAGAGTTGTCAGAACACTTGAATTGC
The DNA here is from genome assembly GCA_949820135.1 of Sylvilagus floridanus. Taxonomy (NCBI): domain Eukaryota; kingdom Metazoa; phylum Chordata; class Mammalia; order Lagomorpha; family Leporidae; genus Sylvilagus; species Sylvilagus floridanus. Next base: position 23,393,869 of record OX463238.1, on the reverse strand, counting down.
TTCTTCATGCCTTTGCTTTTCCCTTAGTGAATTAAAGGGCAGAAGCAGCATGAGGTATTGTGGAATGTGAATAGGTTATGGGCTTCCGATGAGGCACTAAAGTGGGTTTTCATGGCAGGCGTGGCTTTACCTTGATGGGGTCATTGTGGAGAGGCCAGGGGCCAGTGGGGGGCATATACCAGAGTGTTGAGGGGATGTCCCACCTGTGTTCACTGTGTCGTTGGTCCCAGGTTACTGTGGAGGAGGTCATGACCACAACTGCGTATCTGGACCTTTTCCTGCGTAGCATCTCTGAGCCAGCTCTACTTGAGATCTTCCTCCGCTTTATCCTATTGCACCAGCATGAGAATGTCCACATTCTAGACACTCTCACAAGCCGAATCAACACCCCATTTCGGGTAAGGAGAGCACCAGAAGAAGGGAATTCGCAATTCAGATTTCAGGAGAGTTTTCAGAATGAAATTATGAGTGTGTTATATCCCTCTCCCCTCCCCCACCTTTTTCTTCTTCTTCTTCTTCTTTTTTCTTGCAGCTATTTAAAAACTCTTTTTGTTAGGGTGGAGATGAACTCAGTCATGAGTTTTGCCATCAGGAGTTCTTCTATCAGGGAGGGTTGGTCTCACTGCCTTTCAGAGGCTATTTCTCTCATTTCTGTCTGTAAGGACATTTTCTGCTACAGAACAGGTGGAATGTACTTATTAGGGGGTAAGAAAACAGGGAATACATATGGATTTAAGTGTAGATAGAACCAAGGAAACAGAATAGATCAAGTCTGGGGTTAGAGATCATTATTTCTGTCCATGAGTGTCTTGAAATGGAAGTATGAATTCAGATGGTCATTCCTTAGTTTGGAGCTCTGATCAGCCTTCAAAGCCATTAGTGCCACCCTTAACAACCTCTCCCCAAAGGCTGTCTCTATTTAATTGCAATTATTGTTTTAAAAGCTAAAGAATATCATTGAGTTTGTAACACATGTAGATGTAATATGTTCAACAATAATAGCACAAAGTGGGGAAGAAAGAATAGATCTATAGAGTAATATTTCTATATTTCACCAAAGCTCATGTATAAATTTGAAATAGATTCTGATGTTATCTGATTGGAAGATTCTGATAATTTCCATTGGAAGCCCTAGAGCAACCACTAAGAAAATAACTGAAAAAAATATAGTGGAAAAACTCATTAAGGGAATTAAAATGTCAGACTGAAGAGAAAGTTCATTTAGCAGTCTACCTAAGCAAGAAAATGCGTACTTTTCTTGAGAGTACATGGGGCATTCTCAACACAGACCATACACCAGGCCTCAGTGACTTTAAAAGGACTGAAATCATGTACATGTGCTGTGATCACAATGGATTGAAATTCTGAATTATTGACAACTAATTTTGGGAAATTCATAAACATTTATGAATTAATATACTTCAAAATAACTGAAGAGCCAAAGCAAGGGAAATTAAATGAATGAAAATGTAGATCAAACATTTAAAGAATAATTAAAAGGGGGCCTGTGCTGTGGCACAGCAGGTTAAAGCCCTGGCCTGAAGCATCGGCATCCCATATGAGTGCTGGTTCTAGTCCTGGCTGCTGCTCCTCTTCTGATCCATCTCTTTGCTATGGCTTGGGAAAGCAGCAGAAGATGGCCCAAGTGCTTGAGCCCCTGCACCCACGTGGGAGACTCAGTAGAAGCTCTGGCTCCTGGCTTCAGATGGGATCAGCTCTGGCCGTTGCAGCCATCTGGGGAGTGAACCAGCAGATAGAAGACCTCTCCGTGTCTCTATCTCTCTCTGTAACTCTGTCTTTCAAATAAATAAATAAATAAATCTTTTAAAAAAGAATAATTAAAAACTAATATCAGCAAGATAGTGGAATAGGAAGCACCAGGCCCTTATTCTCTTATATAGATACTCAGTTAACAAAAGTTTAGGGACCAAATTGCCTTTGTGAGAACCCTAGAAATTGATTAATAGGCTGCAGTGCAAAGTTAAGAAGAGACATAGGAAAGTTGATGGAGTACTCATATTACCTGCCCTATCTGCTCCCTCTTTTCAGCACTGTGTGGCAAGATCTGGAGAAAACTCCTAACCATTGACTTTTCCCTTGGAAGGAAAAGAGAAGAGTGAACTTGTCCAATGTGTTATCTTTTGGTTGGGAAAAAGAACAAAATAACTGTAAGACATACAAACTGCAACAAAATGGCAACGGGAAATCCTTCCATATCTGTACTTACTTTAAATATAAATGGATTAAACACCCAAATCGAAAGACATAGGTTGACTAACTGGATAAACAAAACAAGATCCAAGAATATCCTGTCTATAAGACATTAACTTTTGATCCAAGGATACCCATGGGCTGAAAGGGATCAAAGGATGGGAAAAAATACTCCGTGTAATTAGTAATTAAAAGAGAGCAGTAGTGGTTACACCCATGTTTTATTTTAAAAATCAATTTATTATAATTATTTTATTTGAGAAGCAGAAACACAAACACAATGACACACACACACACTCACACACACAACCCACTCATCTGTTGATTCACTCCCCAAATGCCTATGATGACCAGGGTTGAGCCAAAGCCAAAGCTGAGAGCCAGGAACCCAATTTCTTGAGCCATCATTGCTGCCTTCTAGGGTCTGCATTAGCAGGAATCTGGAGTCAGAAGCCAGAGGTGAGCATAGAACCCAGGTACTCTGATATGAGACAGAGGCATCTCAGCCAACAAGTTAACTGCTAGGCCAAATGCCTGCCCCATACCTGTGTTTTAAAAATAGACTCTAAGATAAAGAGACACAGATACAAAGAGGGTCAGTTCACCACTGGAAGATGCAACAATTATAGATCTCTCTCTCTCTCTCTCTCTCTCTCTCTCTCTCTCTCTCTATATATATATATATATATATATATATGCAATTAACATCAGTGCTGCCAAATATATGAAGCAAACATTGGCAGAATTGAAGAGAAAAATAGACAGCTGCACAATAATACGAGGGACTTTATTACCCCACTTTTAATAATGTGAAAAACAACCAGACAGAAGATTATAAAGAAACAAGATGTGAACAAGACTACTAACCAGTTAGAGCTAACAGGCAAATACTGAACACTCCTCTGAGCAACAGCAGAATACTCATGGAACATTCTCTTGGATAGATAGAGTTTAGGCCATCAAACAAGGCTTAACAAGTTTATACAGATTGATATCATACAAAGTATTCTTTTCTGACAGCAGTGGAATGAAACTAGAAATCAACAGAAGAAAAACTAGAAAACCCACAATATGTGGAAATTAAACAATACACTCTAAGCTTTGGGCTAAAGAAGTCATAAGGGAACTTGGACATATCTTGAGAAAATGAAAGCACGACAGACCCAAATTTATGGGATGCAGAGAAAACAGTGCTAACAGGGATTTTTATAGCTGTGAACACACATTTTAAAAAGATGTTAAATCAATAGTATAACTTTACTAATTAAATTCAAAGTTGGCAGAAAGAAGCAAATAATATAGATGAGAGCAAAAAGATGGAATAGAAAATAAAAACAATGAAATGAAAAGTTGCCTTTTTGAAAAATTCAACAAAATTGATAAATCCTTAGCTATATTCAGAAAAAAAGAAAGAAGAATCAAATAACTGCAATCAGAAATGAGAGAGGGGACATTACAGCACAGAAATCAAAAGAATTTTAAGACAACAAATTGGATAACCTAGAAGTGTTTATATTCTTAGAAACATAAATGTACTGAGACAATCTTGAAGAAATAAAAAATCTGAACAGATTTACAGCTAGTAAAGAGACTGAAGGGGCTGGCGTTGTGGCATAGCAGGTGAGGCCATTGCCTGCGTTGCTAGCATCCCAGATGGGTGCTCGTTTGAGTCCCTGGTGCTTCACTTCTGATCCAGCTCTTTGCTAATGGCCTGGAAAAAGCAGTGGAAGATGGCCTGAGTGCTTGGGCCCTTGCACGCATTGGGGAGACCTGGAAGAAGCTCCTGGCTCCAGGATTCAGCCTGGTCCAGCCCTGGCCGTTGTGGCCATCTTGGGAGTGAACCAGCAGAAGGAAGATTGCTCTGTGTCTCCCTGTCTCTCTGTAACTCTGTCTTTCAACAAAATACATAAATAAATCCTAAAAGAGATTGAAGCAGTAATAAAAATCATCTAACAAAGCAAGGCCCAGGACCACATGGTCTTCATAGAAAACTCTATTAAACATTTAAAGAAAAATTAACAGCAATCCTCTGGAAACTACAAACTCAGTTTACAAGGCCAGCATACCCTGATATCAATGCTGGATAAAGACACGGCAAGAAAAGAAAACTAGAGAACAGTATGCCTGATGAATATTGCTATAAAAATCCTCAGCAAAAGACCAGTAAACAGAATTCATTAGCATATGAAAATGATCATATGCCATGACAAAATGAGATTTATTCCTAGAATGCAAGGACGGCTTAACATGAAAATCAATCAGTGTAATACATCACACTAACAGAGTGAATGACCTTGTCGTCTCTTGATATGGAAAAAGCATTTAAGGGGCCAACAACCTGGTGCAGTAGATTAATCCTCCACCTGTGGTGGTGGCACCAGCATCCCATCCATACAGGCATCGGTTCTAGTCCCAGCTGTTCCTCTTCCAATTCAGCTCTCTGCTGTGGCCTTGGAAAGCAGTAGAAGATGGCCCAAGTCCTTGGGTCCCTGAACCTGCATGGGAGATCGGGAAGAGGCACCTGGCTATAGATCAGTGTAGCTCTGGCTGTTGGGGCCATTGAGGAGTGAACCAATGGAAGGAAGACCTTCCTCTCTATCTCTTCCTCTGTCTGTAATTCTACCTCTCAAATAAATAAATCTTAAAAAAGAAAAAGCATTAGATAAAATTCAATACCCTTTTATGATAAAAATATATAAAAATTGGGAATAGAATGAAACAACTTCAGCATAATAAAGGCCATATATGAAAAACCCATAGCTAATGTCATAGATAGGGATAAAAGAATGAAAACTTTTTCTCTGAGAAAGAAGTTGAAGCCAACTAGATATTTGTTGATGAATGGATAAAGAAAATATGATGTGGCTGGCGCCGTGGCTCAACAGGCTAATCCTCTGCCTTGCGGCGCTGGCACACCGGGTTCTAGTCCCGGTCGGGGCGCTGGATTCTGTCCCGGTTGCCCCTCTTCCAGGCCAGCTCTCTGCTGTGGCTCGGGAGTGCAGTGGAGGATGGCCCAAGTGCTTGGGCCCTGCACCCCATGGGAGACCAGGAAAAGCACCTGGCACCTGGCTCCTGCCATCGGATGAGCGCGGTGCGCCGGCCGCAGTGTGCCGACCGTGGCAGCCATTGGAGGGTGAACCAACGGCAAAGGAAGACCTTTCTCTCTGTCTCTCTCTCACTGTCCACTCTGCCTGTCAAAAAAAAAAATATATGATGTACAACTTTGAAAAAGGAAGGTGGTAACAACATGGATGGAATTATGTTATGTGAAATAAGCTAAGCACAGAAAGACAAGCATTACATGATCTCATTTAAATATGAGTCTAAGAAAAAAATTATCTCATAGAATTTAAAAGAATAACAGATGGAACCCGTGCTATGGTGTAGTGGGCTAAAGTCCTGGCCTTCAACGTCAGCATCCCAGATGGGCGCTAGTTCAAGTCCTGGCTGTTCCACTTTCCATCCATCTCCCTGCTAATGGGCCTGGGAAAGTGCTTGAGTTCCTACACCCACATGGGAGACCCAAAAGAAACTTCTGGCTCCTAATTTCAGATCGGCCCAGCTCTGGCCATTGCAGCCATTTGGGGAGTGAACCAGTAGATGGAAGACATCTCTCTCTCTCTCTCTCTCTACCCCCCCCCGCCTCTCTCTATCTTTCAAATAAGATAAATCATTGGGAAAAAAAATAATAACAAGTGTTACCAGAAGCTGGGGAGGGAAAGAGAAGATGGGAAAATGGGAAAAGATGGTTTAATGATTACTAAGTTTTAGTTAGAGAGCAGTTCTGAGGTTTTGTCACAAAGTAGTGTGACTGTAGATAATGTACTGGATATTTCTGTCTGAAAATATAGGATTTTGGATGTTTTCACCATATAGAAATGTTAACTGTTTGAGGAGATATATGTATTTACCTTGATTGAACATTACACAATGTATATATGTTTCTTTCAAACCATCACATAGTACCCTGTAGATATGTATAATTTGTAGGTGTATATTAAAGTTTTTTTGAAATTTAAGAAGAAAGGGGATATTGTCACATTCTACAACCTGGCTGAACATTGAGGATATTGTGCAAAATGAAGTAACCCAGGCACAAAAAGACAAGTTGTATGATTTTGCTCATGTGGAGTACCGAAAGTAGTTATACTGATAGAAACAGAAAGTAGAATGGTGGTTACCAGGCCTGGGTTATAGGAAAATTGCAAAATTATTGTTCACTGATTAGTGAGTCATCATTTATCAGCTTTGCGACATGTACACATTTTAGAGATCTGTTGCATAACAATGTGAATATTATGCTTTCAAAAATGATTGATACTGTGTTTTTACTATATTGTTAAAAACATAAATTTCTTACACAATTTTTAAAAACATAAAAGAGGAAGGAGTGTTTGTTATATGAAGTCAGTTTTATCCTGGTTTCAAATCAGACAAAGTTATCCCAAGAAAAGAAATCCTAAGAAAAAAAAACTATAGACTAATATCAATTATTAATACAGACACAGGATATCTAAATAAAATACTGGCAAATAGAATCCAGAATAAATGAAAATGATTATGTACCATGTTCAAGTAGAATTTATCAAAGCAGAATTGCAAAACTGGCTTAAAATCTGAGAATCAATTCATGTAATATGTTAACAAGATAAAAGAAGTCATATGATCATTTCAGTAGACACAGAAAAAGCATTTGACAACATTCAACATGATAAACATACCTAATAAACCAGGAATAAAAGGAGACTTCCACAGTCTTAGAGAACATCTATGAAAAACTCAGAGCTGACATCAAGCTTCATGATGAGTAAAGCAGGCTAAGATAAAGATGTCCACTCTTAACAGTTGTGTTCAGTGTGGTACTTAGATGTTGTAGCCAGGGCAGTTAAAGAATAAAATACAATTAAAAACATTCAATTTAGAAATAAAACATTTTGTAGTTGAGGATGAGATTATCTTACATACAGAAAAACAGAGAATGTGCTAATAAAACATCAGAATCAATAATGAGTTTAGTAATATTGTAGGTTACAGGATTAATGTAGAAAGATTTATTGTTATTTCCATACAATATAAGGGAACAATATAAACAATCCCAGTTATAATAGCATCAAAAAATAAAGAATTAATTTCACAAAAGATGTATAAAACATTGTGAAAACTGTAAGACAATGCTGAAAGAAATTAAAAGAGACCTTAGTAAGTGGGAAATATCCCATGTTCATAAACTAGGAAACTTAATATTGTTACTATAGGAATAAGTACTTCCCAAAATTATTTCTAGAGTTCATGATTTCTCTATTAAACCCCTTGCTTGCTTCTGTTTAAATTGATAAGCTGAAAATTCATGTAGAAGTACAAAAGACTAATAATAGCCAAAACAAATTTGAAATAACAAAAATGGTTTGGAGAACTAACACTTGCTGATTTTAGAACTTAACCACAAAACTACAGTAATCAAAACTGTGGTACTGCTATAAGGATGGGTATACAGATCAACAGAATTGAGAGTCCAAAAAGAATGCTATGTATCTATGGCCAGTGAGTTTTTTTGTTTGTTTCATTTTTTGAAAGGCAGAGAGTGAGAGGGATCTTCCATCTGCTGGTTCACTCCCCAAATGGCCACAATGATCAGAGGCTGGGCCAAGACAAAGCCAGGAGCTAGGAGCTTCTTCTGGGTTTCCCATGTGGGTACAGGGGCCATCCTCCGCCACTTTCCAAGGCCCATTAGGAGGGAGCTGGATCAGAAGTGGAGCAGCTGGGACTCAAACCAGCACCCATATAGGATTCTGGGACTGCAGATAGCAGCTAAACCTGCTGTGCCACAGCGCAGGCCCCAGTCAGTGAGTTTTAAATGAGGGTTCAAAGCCCATTCAATGGAATAAACAATAATCTTTTCAACAAATGATGCTGGGACAAATGGATATCTAAATGCAAAAAATGAAGTTACACCCTTACCTCATGTTATATATAAAAATTAATTTAAAATGGATCAAAAACCTCCATGTAAGCTAAACTTATAAAACCTTTAGAAGAAAAAGAGTAATCTTCATGACACTGGCAATGATTTCTTAGGCAAGACAGCAAAAGCCTAAGCAACAAAAGAATGAATAAACTGGACATCATCAAAATTAAGTGCTTTTTTGCTTCAGTAGACACCATTCAGAAATTGAAAAGACAATCCAAAAAACAGTGGGAAAAACTTTACAAATCATATCTCCTAAGGTACAAAGAATTCATAGATAGCATAGAGCATACATAGAACAAAGAATTCCTGCAACTCAATTTTAAAAAGGTAAATACTCATATACCCTGCTGAACACCGTTGGTGATTTACAGGAGTTGCTATGGCAATAGATAAGGATACCTAACTAAGTATGGGGAAAAGAGGAGTTAGAGGACTGTATTGTGAGAAGGAACAAAAAGATTTCCCAAGGGCAGATGATGCCTAAGCTAAGCCTTTGGGGATAAGTAAGAGTCGGCCTGTGAAGAAGGCAGGAAAAGGCATTCCAGGAACAACAGGTGCAGAGACTTAGAATGAGACAAAGTATGTTGCTTCTGGCTAGCTGTAAGCTGGCCTGCTCTGAGTATAAGAGATGTTGTGGGACAGTCCACATACAGCTATGTATTTGCAATACTGTTCTGGATTTCATTGACCAGGTTTTAAGCCCATCCTTTCTAGAAGACAGACCAGTATTTATTCTGCTATGTGAAAAATGAGAACTTGAATTACTTAAATGGCCTGGAAGATTGATAAAAGCTTCCTCTCGAAAGACATGATTTTTATAATATATCTTTGGGTATCTCCCTAGTTGGGAGTTTATCTTTGTTCTTTGAAAATCAGAGAGTAAAAGACTTTTTAAACATTTTTTAAGATTTATTTTTGTTTGAAAGGCAGAGTGACAGAGAGGGAGAGACAGAGAGAGAGAGATCTGCCATCTGCTGGTTCACTCCTCAAACGGCCACAACAGCCAGAGCTGGGCCAGGCCCAAGCCAGCAATCTGCAACTCCATCAGGTTCTCCGATGTGGGTGGCAGGGGCCTAATTACTTGGATCATTTTCCACTGCTTTCCCAGGTGTGTTAGCAGGGAGCTGGATTGGAAGTGGAGCAGCCAGGACTCAACGTATAGCAACAGGGGATGCTGGCATAGCAGGCCACGGCTTCACTTGTGTCAGTGCTGGCCCCATGTTTCTTGTTTTTAATGAACTTCTGAGAAAAGTACATTACCACCCTCTCAGCACCACAGAAAATTGAACTAAGGAGAATGTTAGCCCCAAAGGCAACAGAGAAACTGAGTCTAGGAGCTGAGAACTGTAAAGGGAGAGATGGCCAGGTTATATGCATTTCCTTGTGAGTCCTGTCTTAAAAATAGCCAATGTCATATTTGAAAATAACAGCAAAACAAATTAGCTGAACAGCAGATCTATGTCAGTGTATGTATATTGGGGGAGACATAGGGGACATGTTTATCTGGATCATTAAGACTTGGAATCGTGAACATAGGCCTTTTTGTAGGAGGATAATTTTGCATGATAGCATAATTCCAGGTATTAGCTTTCTAATCAAACCCTACAAGGAGATATCCTGAATACACATTCTCCCTGGCAGCAGCATGGTTTTTATCAAAAGTGCTAAAAAAAAAAAAAGAGGTCATTTTATTTATGATTTGCCATCGGTGGGGAGCAGAGTTACCATTCCAATATCTGAAATAGAATGTGTTGATTGCTTCCCAGCTTTGTGTGGTGTCCCTGGCATTATTCAGAACTCTCATTGGTTTACATTGTGAAGATGTGATGTTACAACTGGTTCTAAGGTGAGTTGCCTTTTTTGTTTCCTCTCAAAAAAAATTCACTCTATACTATTACTATTTTAAGTTACTTTGGTAATAGAAGCTACTAAGGGCCATGTTTCTAGGGAAGAAAATCTTCAAGAGCATCAATTTAATTTCTGCATTATTTCCCAAGGTTAATTTTAACTTCACTATTAAAAGTACCTGGGGGCCACATGTGTTATATTAAAAATATGCTTCTGGAAATAATAGATGGAATGTTTGGAAATCTCCTGAAGTCCTGTGAGAATTCCTGTGCATCATAGCTGAATGTTTTCCTCCTAATAGGGATCTTTGTTATTTATTTTTTTAAATAAAGATTCGTTTATTTATCTGAAAGGCAGAGAGGGAGAGAAAGGAGGTCTTCCATCTGCTGGTTTACTCTCCAAATGGCTGGGATGGCTGGAATGGGGCCAGGTCAAAGTCAATAACCTAGAACTCCACCTGGTTCTCTGGCAGGGGTGGAGGGGCCTTTATCCACTGCTTTCCCAGGTGCATTAGCAGGGAGCTGTATCAGAAGCCAAGCAGCTGAGACTTGAAGTGGCATTCATGTGGGATGCTGGCATTTCAGGCTGTGGCTTAACCTGCTGTGCCACAATGTTGGCACCAAGGATCTTCGTTATTGAAAACAGCTTGGACATTATTCCACTTTTTCCAACGAAGAAATGCTGTTCATATTTAGATGCTTAGACTTTGGCTTTGGTATACATGCAGTGTGCATGATCTAATCTGTGAGTGTTTCCAGTTAAATGCAGTAAATATTTCATGTGTACTTATAGTGTGTAATTCAGAAACAGTAAAGCAGGGAGCAGATGGAGTGAAAGGGACTTACAGACTGGGCAGCCAAAGATAGTAGTACTTCCTTCAGGACTACAGGTGGGGAGGGTTTCATGAAGTGGCTGGCACGTGAAGACAGTCAAAGTGTAGTGCCCCTAATTTTACCTTACTTTGGTGATTTGGGTAGGGGACTGAGGAACACCAGATCCTACCTGGGCCTGCTATGTATCATCTTCCCTGGATCCCCAAGGGAAGCATGTTCTTTAGTTCAGGATTTGCTCCTGAATCCCAGTGCAGCGTTCTCCGGTCCTCAGACTAGACAGTGGTATACTTCTTTCCTCCTTTTAATTTTTTTTTTTTTTTTTTTTTTTTTGCTAAGCCCAAATCCTGAACCTTGGAATTAACTCCTCAAGTGAGATCTGCCCTGGCACTGCGGAAAACAGGAATTCCAGGGGGAGAGTTGGCCAGTGCTTGTGCTTCTGCACTCCCTTCTTAGCAGTGTGGAAGCTAAAAGGGGGAAGTGAGACAGCCAGGATCCTCTAACACGCACTCCCCTCTGCTTTCTCACTGGAATTTCTGACCCTTCCTTTGACCTGTTCTTTGGGAGCGAGAGTGGATGAAGCTGAGAGCAGAGAGAGAAGGAAGGAGACAAACTTTTCCTAGTTCACACGGGGGTTACGATTTGAGTAGCGGTCACCAAGGAGAAGGCATCCCAGGTGGATGGAATAGATGTCTGTAGAGGTAGCTCTAGAAAGGCTGGGGAGTGTCCAGGTTGGGGCCTGAGAGTAGCAGTAAAGGGCTGCTTGGGAACCAGCTAGAAGTGCAGAGTCTTGCCCTCCTCCCAGATCTGTGGAGTCAGAAATGCAGGGCTGGGCCCTGAAAGCTGTGTTTTGACAAACTCTGCAGGGGATTTTGCTGGGAGGCTTGGAGTGCCACTGGTTTGTGCTGTGGATACAGCATCCTGGACTAGGGAGTGATTAAAAATGAGACTGAAGCAGTAGGTGGTGGCCTCCTGTGAAGGACCTTACAGAGTTCTTACTTCATGGGAAAGGATCACCTAGTAGTTTGTTAAGTTTAAAAGAGTTTTTTGGACTTTTGAGGGGTTTAAATCAAGTCATGAGTAACTAATCTTAAGGTATTAGCAGAGAACAAATCCGATCGTAAACACACACCCTGGGTAGTCTGGGTAGAACATTAGTTATCTATCTAAAAAGGATTACTTCAGCTCCCCATCAAGTCTCTACCGATATGACAGAATGCATTAGCTAGGCCTGAATGAAATCCGGGAGGACCTGGGAAAGCCTTTTTTACTGCCAAAACAAGGCCTTTATTCCACTATGGGTGAAATAGGATTGTATTTAAATGTTCTCAAATACTGCTTCTCTGATGGCAGGACAGGCAGGTGTCTTTTTTTTTTTTCACCTCGAAGCCTGGTGTTGGTCAGGAGGTGCAGAGCTCGCCCATTCTGGGTCACCTCCTGGCCAACACCAGCCTTCCAGGTACACTGAAAAAGTCAGATTTAGCCCAGGTGCTTGAATGTTTGCTGACTGGCTGATTAGTGATGTTTATAAGATGAGCACCAATCACCTTTTGCCTGCATATATAGCAAGTGTCTTGTATTGCAAACTGTCCTCAGAAATGGCATTAGCAATGGCTTCGTTAGAATCCCACTGTGCACACTGTGAAGATGAAGAAATCATCTCATGGTCGAAATACATACATGTCCAAGTGATGGATAATCCTTTCCATGGTGAGTAAGGACAAATAATTTCCTAGGGCAGTACCTGAAAGACATGTTATCACAAACTTAGAGTTGGAATAATGGGGGGAAAATACTGGACATGAGGTTCGGAGATAGCCTTGACCACCTGTCCTGCTGTCTGAGCCAGTCTCTCCTTCCGTTCTTTAATGAGGATGGGAGTGATGATAATGAAATTTCTTTCCCTTTTGCCCATTACTGAGTGCTGCCTCTATCTTTAACTCCACCATGCTGCCTGGGGGAGTTCATGAGGGGCATGAATAGGAGGACTTTCTCTTTTTTTTTTTTATTTTTTTATTTGATTGGTAGAGTTAGAGAGAGAGAGAGAGAGAGAAAGGGCTTCCTTCTGTTGGTTCACCCCCCAAATGGCCGCTACGGCCCGTGCAGTGCCGATCCAAAGCCAGGAGCCAAGTGCCCCCTCCCATTCTCCCATGCGCGCAGGAGCCCAAGCACTTGGGCCATCCTCCACTGCCTTCCCCGGCCACAGCAGAGAGCTGGACTGGAATAGGAGCAACTGGGACTAGAACCTGGTGCCTATATGGGATGCTGGCACCACAGGTGGGGAATTAACCAAGTGAGCCATGGTGCCAGCCCCATAGGAGGACTTTCATACAAGTGGCCTGGGCACATAACGGGCACACAGAAACCACTGGTTCCCTGAGCTCCTTCCTCTGACCTGATTTGATTCTACGCATCCCCTATCTTGGTTTTGGGGTATACTACCTCATAGAGTTATTGAGAGGGTCAACTGTAGTGATACTAATAACTGTGAAAAGGATCTGGAGCACTGTTAGGTATTCCATGGTTTTAAGGGAGGGGAATTTTCTAGAAAATACCCTGTCTTTTCTGATTTAGAATCTGTACTAAAAGCAAGGACAATGAAAAATCTTTATTCTTCTAGTCATTTAAACTTTATTGTAAAGTACATAAGAAAGACAGATTTATAATCCACCTCTTATTGTTACTGGTGCAGTCGTTTGAACATGTATGATAAACTCACAGATCTGAGAGGCAGTAGAGCAGTGAGAATTATGTGAGTGCTTTTAATGAAGTTACTTGTTATGTGTTAAGTAAATAATAGCTATATGTCAATTTTTGCTGCAACTTAAATACTCTTAATTATTGACATTTTGAAATGATAATCCATTTCTAGGCCGGCGCCATGGCTCAACAGGCTAATCCTCCGCCTTGCAGCGCCGGCACACCGGGTTCTAGTCCCGGTCGGGGCGCCGGATTCTGTCCCGGTTGCCCCTCTTCCAGGCTAGCCCTCTGCTGTGGCCCGGGAGTGCAGTGGAGGATGGCCCAAATGCTTGGGCCCTGCACCCCATGGGAGACCAGGAAAAAGCACCTAGCACCTGGCTCCTGCCATCGGATAAGCGCGGCGCGCCGGCTGCAGTGTGCCGACCGCGGCAGCCATTGGAGGGTGAACCAACGGCAAAGGAAGACCTTTCTCTCTGTCTCTCTCACTGTCCACTCTGCCTGTCACACACACAAAAAAAGAAATGATAATCCATTTCTAACTAATACAAAAATTCTTACATTTACCAAATGTCAGAAACATAGGTTGAAATAAGGTGTATCCCAAAAGAGGCTATTTTGGGTAGCAGAATACTGAGGAGAAATTGTCTACCTCCATGGATATAATGCAGGATAGGCCAAAAGCAGGTAGGAAATAAGTGGCAAATCACCTCCATAGCCTGGAGTGTCCTAGGTTAGACAAAACTTAATTCTTTTTTTACCTTCAGTGCTATTTCTGAATATTCTGGGTAGGATTTTTTTTCCCAGAAGTACTGGTCCATTGTCAGGCTCATGAACTGCATTGCCTCTTAGGTTCAGATAGAGGATGCCTGGCTGCATGAGAAGCTGTGTGTGTACTTCAGAAGCATCTCCATCTTGCACAGGATTAGGGGTCCGGAGGAGAGGGGAGAGAAGCCCAGCCAGACTTCAGGGAAGATGACTAGGGGAGAAATATGACCAGCATGTCTTTGAAAACAAACCATCTTCTGAAGTTCACTAACGTTGCCTCTTGGTGCATTGCTGGGGTTCTCATCATCTCAGAAGAAGCATTTTGCTTGCCTCATTGTACTTCACTACTTTATGGTTTTTTTTTTTAAAGTTTATTTATTTTTAGTTATGTGACAGGTACAGCCATGCATGCGCATGTGGGCACACACACACACACACAAGTTCTCATTGTCAGCATAGCAGTAAGCAGTCTGTGCGTTTTGTTATCAGTTGCTTGTCACTGGATTGTTTCAGAAGTGAAGATGATTTACTTGAGTGAGTGATAAAAAGGGAAGTAGCCCCAGGGTTGTGGAGGATTGGAGAGATGATGAAAACAGGGAGGACAATATTAACAATGTGTTTTTTTCCTGCTGTATTGAGGGATGGCTTCAAGTAATCTGGACCTCTACAGTCAGCTATGCTTTCGTCTCTGATTGTTTTTACTGCTTTCTGAAATAAAACTCCCAAACTAAATAAAGATAGTGTAAATGAAAAGATAGCTCGATGATAAATACCTGTACAAAATTCCTATGGGATTTTTCTGCTATCAACAACTGCCTTATTTTGATATTTGACATTTGCATTCATTCTACCTCTTTAATCTTACCCTGAAAGTGATGGAAAGACAGAGTGTGTTTTTTCTCCATTTCCCTCTGGGATGATCCTTTATTTTGCAGGCACAGCAGAACTACCTGTTTGAATACCAGGGGTTTTTTTCATTTCCAGTTTCATAGAACCTCTCCCTACTTATAAGGGCTCTCCTTCCATTGGGTTTATTCAGAAGAAAATTTTAGTTTCTGCTGCAAGCATGTCTTTGCAAAGTTGCAAATTCCCATTAACTGTTTATTCTAATACAGTTTCAAGCTCTCTACTGGTGGTATTTGATAAATAGCCTTATTAGCTTTGATTCAGTGTTCCGTAGAAATGTATGTATATCAACTTAAATCATGAAATATACTTGGTTTGAGCTGCCAGTCGTTATTTCCTGCAGTATATAAAAGCACCAAGCCAGTTTATTTTTTAAATAATTAATGATCACATAAGGCTACAGTAAGTCCTATGTAATCTGAATTTCCCTCAGCCTCACTGACCTAAGGGAAAACAAGAATTCATTTCAACAGCCACAGGGAAGGTTTCCTTGGCCCTCAGCTGAGCCACCTGCTGTCAACTGTTGGCCCTCTACAAGGCATCAGCCATCATTTTCTCTAGGGGTTCCTAAGTGAGGGCTTTATACACATTCATGAGCAAGTCTGTCTCCCCCTCAGTTGTCCCAGTGTCTGCCATGTCTCTTCACCTGCTCTGGCCCCTTTGGTTGGTGCTTTCTCACCTTTGGTCCTACCATACACCCGCAGCCCCTTCCTGCGCTGCTGGAGCAACACTGCCTGTTCTTGGTGCCTGCTGAGCCCCAGCAGTGCTGTGTTCAGATAGAGGTGGGGGAGGGTCCCTCTTCCTGCGTCATTCCTGGTCAGCAGGGCATCTCCACTCAGAGATCCTCATGAGAAAGCGCACCTACATTTCCTGCTTCCAACATCCACTTTCCTCCAATAGGACTCAGACACAGGTCCCCAGAACTAAGCCAATAATTGGAACAGATCTGTCCCTTTCCCACATTGTCTTCCTCCATCTTCTCTTTTTGTTTTCTTAACTTTCAGTTTTCTTGAAGTTGAGCTTATGAGAACAGATGGCACCGTGCATACATGAGTGACTGTGTCTGGATGTTAGTATGTCACAGTTTAATTGTGTATACACCTGTGGGTAGAGGGGGTGGGAGGGATAGCAGGAGAAGCCCCTTAGCCAGCTATACTAGGTGGGCAGAGTACATGATACATGGTTTCATTTTTCTGAGAACTGAAGGGTAAGTGGCAAGATTGTCATTTCCTACCTGGAAGGTGTCATTAAAACGCTTAGGGTAAAGTACCAGGAAGAGAATTGAACCTTTTTTCCTTCTTGACTCAGGCTCTTGCAGCGTGGATCTGTCATTTATATCAACTTGGGTCTTCCTCCTTTAGATCAACAGCAGAAGTGGGAGACAGCTTAATGTTTACAAGCCTCAAGACATATCCTGAAAGTTGTACTTTTTATCTTCTCCACAGAAACCTTAATCATAGCTTGTTTCCCTTTGCATCGCTTCTTTCTTGAATGTTGAATGTAGAAACAGTCATTCTGGTTTATTGCAAGGTTGTGACTGTTCACACACGGCTGAGGCTGTAGTGGAATTGGCTTCTGCACACGTATGTGGTACCTGGCTTGGCTATGCATCCTTGATCCCATTAGCTTCGTCTCTGTCTAACAGGATGCTTTCTCCCTGGTAAGAAAGAAAGGCATTTACAGACTTTGCTCTCCTTATGTGCTCTGGGGGTGTCAGGAATGATTGCCCAGATTTTCTTGTCTCTGGATTCATGATGCCACTAAGGTAATTTTGGTTACACCAAAAATATTTTGTGCACAAAGGGGCCTGGGGCCCAGTGCTCCTTGGAGACTCCTTGGCCGCTATATTTTCCGCTGGTCATTCACAAGAACATAAGAGGAGGCTTACACTATGGCCTAGTGGTGCATTGCTCTCATTCAGTACTCACCGTGAGCCAGAGTTTCTGGGATTTTATGACAGAGCTTTTGCAGCAGGTCGTTGCTCTGGTAGCTCATTCAGATCAAGGAGGCAGACCCTGAGATGGTTGTGATCCAGGGCAATAATGCTTCAGTAGAAGGCTGTGAACGTTGTGGAGGGAGAGATGAATGATGTCTCAGAGAAGGGAGCCAGGGAGCCTTCCCACAGAAGGTGACACTGAAGCTGGCCTTCGTGGCCTTTGCAGGACGACAGAGCATTTGTCCCACGGAGAACAGGGCAGACACGCTCCTGGTGAAGTGTACAGTGGGTGTAGAGGCAGGGAGGCAAAAAGGATCTTTCCAGAGATGAGGAAGTTCCCGGAGGTTAAATTGTGAAGGCTTCTGAATGCTATGTAAAGAGGCTCTCCTGGCACAAGAAAGACTGCCTTAACATGTTTTAAACAAAGGAATCAACCTGCGTAGCTGATGGATGGGTAGTCTGAGCGAGGCGGAGGTGAGTCTGCTCTGGCCACCACCAGTCTCGACCATGGTTTCGGGCCTTGCAGAGGCTGAACACTGCTCCTTGTCGTTCCAGGTATCTGATTCCCTGTCATCACATGATGCTGAGTCAAAGACGCGCCTTGAAGGAGAGGGACTGTTACTCTGTTTCTGCTGCCAAGCTGCTCGCCCTGACCCCTGTCTGCTGCTCCAGCGGGATCACCCTGACACTTGGGAACCAAGAGAGGGATTATATCCTGTGGACGAAGTGTACACAAGATGGTTCAGGTAGGAACTCGCTAGTGAACTTTAAATAAAAGCATGCCAAATTCCATCCCTCCTTGTAGTCTTGATATAATGTAGAGTCCCGTTGGTTTTAGAAATGCCCAGGAGGGGTCTTTTTCTCTTCCCTAAGAACTTACAAACACTTTGTGATAAGTGTTCACTGAAGACCTTGACCATCACCTGGTCAGCTGATGGGGACCTTTATTTGAAGTTGGCTTTCTGGTGACTTCCTTGGAATCCAAACATGAACTCATGTACTCATGTGGGAATGGAGTGGAGTTGGCCAAATCCAAGAATTAACTTTTATTTTCATTTTCTAAGTGACTGATTTGTGGATTGTTTGCCTGTCAATAGTTGTATCACTCACTGTAGACCTTAAAATTCATGGTATGGCAACATTAACTGTTTTTGACAAGAGTTAGAATCCTCACCTTGTACAGGTAGCATTTAAATTGCCCATTCTGTCAGCTTTTGCCCTCCCTGGCATCAGAAGCTGGGCATCCAGCTTTGACGTTCGTATGGCTCTTTTAGTTCAGAGACAATCTGCCTGTCCTGTGACCTGTAGGAAGGCAATGGCGCAGTCCTGGGATTGACTCAAGTGTGTTCTGAAATCCCCACAGCAATTTCAGTCTTTCCACTCTCCTACAATCCTCTGAGGTAAAATGTATCTAAGAGCCAGGCTACTTGACTAAGAAAATATTGGCATATTTGATATAAATGTAATTTTTAGAGATAAATGTTGTCTTGCTGATTCTTTGTCTTTATGTAAAATGTATGCATGGAAATGAAACATTTATGTGGCTTTATCTTAAAGATATTTTCTTGTTAGGCTGACCAGTGTGGATATCATGCTTTCTCATCTAAGAGTTACTTTTTAAAACATACTTGAAAATTTATGACTTCAAATGTACTATGAAAGCTGTTTCAGTAATGATTCTGTGGCTAACCTTGCCTCAGAATTCAGAATTCAAATTAAATGTGTGGTTGTCCATTACTTGACACCTTCATTACCTGTGTGATCAGCTCATGCTTTGAAGGAGGTAGGATTCCCATTTACAGCTGAAACAAACTTTGAGGGAGGAATTGTGCAAGGTTACACAAGACGTAGGTTCCCTTATTTCAAACTCTGTCCCCGCTACTGCCTCTGGGGTTCCCTGCAGCAGATAAAAGCCCAAATGGATAGAAGGCTGTGTAGTAGCTGGTTTGCTACAGGATCTTTGTGCAGTAGTTAAGTTAGTATTGTGAGTCTTGACTCTGTCACTATCTTAGGCAAATTACTTGACCATTCTAAACTTTTCTCCTCATCTCTAAAATGATGCTACCTCAAAGGATTATTTTAAGGATAAATGAGTTAAGACTCCTAGTTCTTAGAAGACTGCCTGGTATATAGTATGTGCTTAATAAATACTTCTAGTGCAGGGGCCAGCACTGTGGTGCGGTGGGTTAAAGCCCCAGCCTGCAGCACCAGCATCCCGTATGGGTGCTGATTAGAGTCCTGGCTGCTCCACTTCTGATCAAGCTCCCTGTTAATGTACCTGGGAAAGAGGATGCCCCAAATTCTTGGGCTCTGCAAACACGTGGGCGATCCGGAAGAAGATCAGATTAGGTCCAGCCATTGCTGCCATTTGGGGAGTGAACCGGTGGATGGAAGACTTTTCTCTTGCTACCTTTCTGTGTAACTCTGTTTTTCAAATAAATAAAATAAATATTTTAAAAAATACTGCTAGTGCAGACCTACATCATGTGATAAGAACACATTCTGAGAAATTTATGGTTAGGCAATGTTGTCATTGTGTGAACATCATGGAGTATACAAGTAATTACAAAGCCTGTGATGGCTTTGACATCACTGTGCAGTATAATCTTAGGGAGCTACCAGTGTGCATATACAGGCCCACTGGTCACTGAAGCATCTTTATGTGGCATGTGACATAGTCGTTTCTGATGGCTTTTTACTTAAAGTAGATAATAGAGCAACAGTAATGTTTTGGCAGTACAGGGAAATGAATTTTCTCTACTCTAGTGATCTGAAAACATGTCCTGTTAAGGCCCATTCCTGACCCAGTCTAGTAGAGATGTATTTATTTTTTAAAAAGTTTTATTTATTTGGGAGGTAGAGAGAGCGAGTGTGTGTGCTTGCTGGAGGCAGCCTCCATCTGTGGGACTGGGATGAGGCCAGTGCTGGGCGTCCAGAACACAGTCTAGGTCTCCCATGAAGATGGCAGAAGCCGTCACCACTGCCTCACAGGGTATGTGTTGGCAGGAAGCTGGAGTCGGGGGTTGAAGCCAGTAATTCAACCTAGGCACACCAATGCAAGTTGTACGTGTCTTACCTGCTGGGCCAAGTGCTTGTTCCCTGGTAGAGATTTAGGCTTGCAAAGCTGTGGCATCAAAGTAAGAACAGGGGTGGAGGGGGGTGGCCTGAGATAGCCCACACTTGAATTGTGACTCTGCCATGGTTGGTGTTGGGTATTGTCTCTGAGCCTGGGTTTCTTCATCTGTAAGTAGAGAAAATAACCACCATATAAGATTAGTGGGAGAATTAACTTAGCCTTGCTAAAGCATCTGCAGTCCACTAGATGTGGAAGAAGTGGTGGGACATATGTATTTTTTCTTGTCTGAGTCTTTCCCCCCCTTTTAGTGAAAATATAAACTTATGTGCAGGTGTTTTGACAAATGTATCTGTGTAAGGTGGAACTTTGTCTTTCTCAAACATATTTTAAAAAATAAAGAGAAAGATCCCATCTGCTAGTTCACTCCTCAAATGCTTGCTATGACTGGGGCTGAGCTGAGCCAGGAGGCAAGAATTCAATTCAGGTCTCCCACGTGGGTGTCAGCCATCACTGCTGCCTCCAAAGTTTGCAGGAAGCTGGACTCAGGAGCTGGGTGAGGGGCGGGGGGAGTACTGAATCCAGACACTCCCATCTGAAATGTGAGCATCTTAACCTGTGTCTTAATTGTTAGGACAACCTCTCTCTCTCCTGAAGTTGAAACTTTACAAAAAAAGTTTTATTTACTTATTTGAAAGAGTTACAGAGAGGAAGTGACACCAAAAGAGAAGTCTTCCATCCACTGGGTTCATCCCCCAGATGGTTGCAATGGTCAAGGCTGGGACAAGCTGAAGCCAGGAGCCTGGAACTCCATCCCAGTTTCCCACATGGGTGCAGGGGCCCAAGCACATCTGTTGCTTTCACAGGTGCATTATTAGCAGGGAGCTGAATCAGAAGTAGAGTGGCTGGGACTCCAACTGGCACTCATTTGTGATGCCGGCATCATTGTAGGTGGGGGCTTTACCAACCAGCTGTGCCACAGTGCGGGCCCCTGAAATTGGAACTTTTAGCATCAAAGGCAGTCATATGGTAACAGAAGCAGCATTCTTAGGTTAAAATGCCTGTTTTGGAAGCAAGTATGGTTTTATTGTAAGAGACTCTGTGATACCCTTCCCCATTTCAGAAGCCAGAGGAAGCCACAATGAGTTAATAATGGGCTTTCCTAAAAACCCACAATTTTTCTTTGGGAAGCTGGTTCTCAAAGTACTGCATTATAGGCCTCCTACTTCAGAGTCAGAGCCAAACACTGCTACATTGTTACCTGCTCTGTGACTAGTCCTGCAGGAGGTATGTTACCCACTGGAATCCTCTCAATACTGTGCAAGGTTGCCATGGTTGTCTGTCAGGTTTCTAATGGCTGATGCCAGGTAATGGTTTGCTGATGGCAAATACTGGTTTTATGTCTTCGATGAAGATATTCTTTTTTAAAATTAAAAAAAAAAGAGGGTTGTGTGGACTGTGGTGTAGTAGGCTAAGTGCCTGCCTATGGCTCCAGCATACCATATGGGCGCAGGTTTATGTCCTAGCTGCTTTGCTTCTGATCCAGCTCTCTGTAATGGCCTGAGAAAGAAGTGGAAGATGGCCCAGGAGCTTGTGTCCCTGCACCTTCATGGGAGACCCAGAAGAGGCTCCTGGCTTTGGATCAGCTCAGCTCTGGCTGTTACGGCCATCTGGGGGGTGAACCAGTGGATGAAAGACCTCTCTCTGTCTCTCCCTCTCTCTGTCTGTAACTCTACCTCTCAAATAATAAAATCTTTAAAAATATATATATACATATATATTTCTTTATTTTCCTTTTATGTGAGAGACTGCGATAAAGAGATACACTGATTCACTCCTCAAATACCTGAAACAGCCAGGGCTGGGCCAGGTCAAAACTAGGAGCCAGAAACTCAATCTGGGTCTCCCACATGGGTGGCAGGGACCCAAGTACTTGAGCCTTCATGGCTACCTTCCAGGATATGCATTACAGGAAGCTGCAGTTGGGAATAGAGCTGTGACTTGAATCTAAGCTCTCCTATACAGGCTGCAGGTATTACAGGGGGCAGCTTAACTTTTGTACCAAGTGTCAAACCCCGTGAGGGTGTTCTGAAAATCTAAGCATTTTATTATCACTCAGAAATTATCAGGCCAGTGGTGTGGTGTAGTGGGTCAAGCTGCTGACTATCACACTGGCATCCCATGTAAGTGCTGGTTTGAGTCCTGGGTGCTCCACTTCCTATCCAGCTCCCTGCTAATGTACCTGTGAAAGCAGTGAAAGACAGTCTGTGTGCTTGGGCCCCTCCTGCACCCACGTGGGAAACCCAGGTGGAGTTCCTGACTCCTGACTCCACCTGGCCCAGCCCTGGCTGTTGTGGACGTCTGGGAAGTGAACCTGTGGATGGAATAGCTCTCTCTCTTTCTGTCTCTCTCCATCTGT
The DNA here is from genome assembly GCA_949820135.1 of Sylvilagus floridanus. Lineage (NCBI taxonomy): Eukaryota > Metazoa > Chordata > Mammalia > Lagomorpha > Leporidae > Sylvilagus > Sylvilagus floridanus. Next base: position 23,371,213 of record OX463238.1, on the reverse strand, counting down.
CTCTTTAACTCTGCCTTTAAAATAAATAAGTAAATCTTTTAAAAAATTATTTAAGTAGAAATCATTGTACATGAAATTGCTGGCTCAACAGTCTCAGCCTGAATGAGCCTTTGCCCGTTCCCTGAGGGTGTCCCCAGGCCTCTTGTGCTGACTGGTCTCTGCCTCACTGCAGGAGCCGTGGAGCAGCAGCTCCCTGAGGAGTTGGCCCCATCAGCCTGCATCGTGGAGTACGGGAAAGCCCTGGACATCAGCTACCTGCAGTACCTCTGGGAGGCCCACACTAACATCCTTCACTGCATGAGAGACTGCCGCGTCTGGTCTGCCCTCTATGACGGAGACTCCCCGGACCCCGAGATGTTTCTCCAGAGTCTGACGGAGGACGGTGGCGCTGCTCCATCCTACCCTACATTCAGAATCCCGCAGCAGCTCCCCAGGAAGACGGGGCTGCCACTGGCTCCGAGAAAGGACAAGGGCCAGACAGAGCTGGAATGGGATGACAGCTATGACACCGGGATCTCCTCGGGTGCTGACGTGGGCTCCCCTGGGGCTTACGATGATGTGGAGACAGCAGGCCCCCCTGTGCCTGTCGAGCCCCCCAAGCACATCCAGGAGATGAAGAGGAACGCCATCCTGCTCTTCAAAGGGTCCTACATCGAAGAGTCGGACTTCCAGGACGATGTGATGGTGTACAGGCTGTGCGCTGAGAAGGATTCTGAGGATGCAAGCAGTCCGCGGGAGGAAACCGCAAGGCCACCCGCCGGAGCCCAGCCCCAGCTTCAGAGTGCACCCCTCAACAACGGCCCCCTCTCTAGCCCCCAGCCAGAGACGGATCCCGAGGACGATGGCCACAGGGACAACACAGACCTGCCTCAGAGCGCGTCCGCAGAACCAGAGCGAGAGGAGGGGCCCGCAGGAGCCCCAGCCCCAGAGTTCGCGCCCCCGGACTCTGAGGCAGAGCGCAGTTCCAGCCCGGCACCTGCTAGTCCAGAGCGCGAAGATTTCATTGCCCAGTACGACCAGATCATCCGAGAGCTGGATTCCGGCGCCGAGGGCTTGTTGGAAGAGCATTTCCCCACACCCGACCCCTTGCTTCTCCCAGAAGAGGAGCTTGGGAAGGAAGCCGGGAGCACCGAGGAGAAGCAGGAGCAGGAGGAGGAGGGGAAGAAGGAGCCGGAAGAGGAGGAGGACGACTTTGACTCCTTCATAGCGGAGAGCCCTGCCGTGGAGACCGTGCCTTCCCCTTTTGGGGTGCGAGATGAGGCCGCCTTAGCCGGTCGACAGCCCGTGAGGACTCAGAGCACCCCGTTCACAGGTGATGAGCTTGCATTGCTTTGTGACTTCTGCCTTTGTAAGTGTGTGTGTGTGTTGGCGCAGGAAAGTACGGCAGGTAAGGGCCACCACCCGGTCCCCTAACAGAGGAGGGAAGCTGCTTTCACAAAGAGGAGGAGGGCTGGCTTTATTTTCCTGCTGCCTTTCTTGATTGGCATTTCCATTTGCCCAGGAAGTTGGGGTTTAACTGTTGCCTTTTCATAACTTCCCTTGATATGCCCATGATCAAGAAATAGGACTGAGGGCCTGGTGCTGTGGCATAGTGGGTGAGGCTGCTGCCTGCAGTGCCGGCATCCCATATGGGCACCATTCAAGTCCTGGCTGCTCCGCTTCCAATCCAGCTCTCTGCTGTGGCCTGGGAAAGCAGTAGAAGATGGCCCAGGTCCTTGGGCCCCTGCGCCCGTAGTGGGAGACCCAGATGAAGCTCCTGGCTCCTGATTGGCACAGCTCCAGCTGTTGTGACCATCTGAGGAGTGAACCAACAATTGGAAAACCTCTCTCTCTCTCTCTCTCTCTCTCTCTCTCTCTCTGTCTCTCTCTCTCTCTGTAACTGCCTTTCAAATAGATAAATCTTAAAAAAAAAAAAAAAAAAAAACAAACAAGATTGATGAAACCAAACAGGAATCCTGTGTCATTCTTGAATAATCTTATTTCTTTTAGTCTGATGTATTTTTCTCCTTATCACTTACTTGTCTGTGTGTGTGTGTGTGTTTTAATTTTGAACCGTCTCTCTCGCTAGAACGTGTGCTCCTTGAGAGTAGAATATGTTTGTTCTCTGCCCAATCTCTAGCCTCTGAACAGTAAACAGAGCATGTTGAGTGATAGTAGCTGTATACACACATCGGGGGCCCTTGGGGTTTGTTTTACCTTCTCTGGGAGCGTGTTTCAGATAATCACAGAACCATCATCTAAAATATGTAGACCAGACCCGCATAAATGCACAGATGTATCAAGTGATACACTACCAACCAGAGGTAGCAATCATGTAAGAGGCAAAGGGGTAGAATCAGATACCAGACGTGTGGGTTTGATGAAGGAATAAGGAGGAAAACCTCACTAAGGAGGGTGGGTGTTATGGCACAGTGGGTTAAGCTGCTGCTTGTGAAGCCTATATGTAGTGTTGAAGTGCTGGTTCAAGTCCTGGCTGTTCCACTTCTGATCCAGATCCCTGCTAATGTGCCTGGGAAGGCAGAGGATGATGGCCCAAGTTCTTGCTCCCCTGCCACGCACATGGGAGACCCTGCTGAAACTCAAAGCTCCTGGCTTCATCCTGGCCCAGTCCTGGCTACTGTGGCCATTTGGGGGAGTGAATAAGGTGGAAGACCCCCCGCTTTCTCCCCCCCTTTCTCCCTACTCTGCCTCCCTCCCTCCCTTTCTCTTTCTCTATTGCTCTGCCTTTCAAATAAATAAATAGTTAAAAAAGAAAAAAAAAAAACCCTCATTAACGGTTAACCTGTGAACTCTGAATCTGCAGGTGGTACTGCCAGGGAATTGCCACAGAGGAGAGGGTTCATTGAGGTCAAGGTTGGAGTTGGACCCCTGAGTAGAGTTCGGATAGCAAGGAGAGGTGCTGGAAGGAGAAAGCAATGCAGAGGGGCAGACAGCAGCTGTGGAATCAGGCTGTGGGTGGGTCCTGGCTCTAGCCCCTACAAGCCATGTGGCTTTGGCATCCTCAACACTCTACTTGTCCCTTTCAGGACTGGAGGAGCTTTGGGGAGTCTTTCTTCCTGTTCTTCTGAGTAGCCCTGCAGCCTCAGCTGGTGCGCAGGGAGCAGCTTGCCAAGGAGGGATCGTGCTCCCTCCTTCCTGGTCACCCCAGGCACGCAGAAGCAGCTGCCTTCTTGTCCAGCCAAGTGTACTTAGGCGATTTCAAGGAGCTTTTCTACCTTCATGTATTTACTGATGCCTGAATATTTTTTCATGAAATTTTTTATGTATTTACTGATGCCTGAAGATTTATTTAAACATGGAGAGAGCTTTTAATTCCACAATTAAAAGGCTTGAAGTGCTAGTTGAGATAACATTTCAGTGTGAACAAGTTTTAATTAAAATTCAATCAGTCAGTCAATCAGAAGGAAAAGGGATTAGATAATCTCAAGGTTTCCCAGCTGATAAGGCTAGGGGAGAGGGAGCCTGGGGAACTTAAACAGAGACAGGGCAGAGGCAGCCTGGTGCAGCCGTCAGTCTGGACCGGAGGCCTGCCCCCTTTGCTCTCACCCAGCCCGAAATCCCTGCCTTGCATTGAGGCCTTTCTTAGGACATTGAATCAGGACCTCCATGGTAAGAAGGTTGCTCTTAAGACGCCAGCTCTCTTGCAAAGGAGCTGCATTCCTGGGAATTGTGTAAATTGAGGAGGCAAAGTGTAGTTTAGGGCTAAAAATAAGCAAAAAGCTAATGTGACACCTTATTAAATGACATCAATATTTTACATGCAGTATGCTTGAAAACTGATATATAATGCAAGTTCTTTGATGCACACTGGTAATTATAACTGGAACCTCATCTTTTTTCCTCCTGTGAAACTGGCACATAGCTTTAGGAAACATCTTTTTCTCTTCTAGTGTATGTGTGCTTTGTAGCTTCCAAACCTGTGTGCTCTGTAGCGTGAGGCTTAACTTCTTCTCTCTAGGGAATCCTGATTTTTGCTGCTGGGAATCTGCTTTCCAGCCACGTCAAAGCATTCTGTTTACCTAATTTCATTATTCATGTATGCAGCCATCTTTTATTGATTCCTCATATTTGACAGGTCCCATGCTAGGAACCGAGGACACAAAATGAAAGGAGTTCTCAGACTCTGAGAGGAGACAGCAGCAAAGAACCTGTTAGTGCCCTGCTAGTCAGAGATGGGTCGTTAGTCACTGCGTGCCACGTCCGATGGCAGCTCTGCAGAGGGAGTGGGAAAGCCCCCCCAGACGAGGGGCAACAGGGCGACAGGGGACGTCCCGGGGTTAGAGTGGATGGCACTAGCAGTCCAGGTAGAAGAAATAGCAGGAGGAAGACACAGGAACCCCACAGCTTGTGGGGTGCAGACCACATGGGCCAGGGAGAGAGGAGAAGAAACCATAGCTCACTGGTGCCAGCTAATGGTTGTCTGTGGGCTAAGCCAAAGAAAGGGGACCTTGTGCCCCTGGCACTGAAGAAGCCCTTGCAGTGGTAAAGTTGGGGAGTGATGTCACCGGACCTGCGAAAGCCAGCCTTAGTAGCAGTGTGGAGTGAGCACTGCAGTAGGGAGAATTTGATAACAAGGGAGAGATTTTTTGTATCAGAATTCAGAATGTACCATTCTTCAGCCCTATAATGCTGTTTCTAGGAGTGGCTTCTTTGTCATGATGCATGGATCAGGATGTTTGGTGTGGCATTGTTTATCATGGGAGAAACCCTGGAAACAACCCCAATGCCCGCCTGATGACAGACACTGGCTGACTTTATCCAGTATTTTGTGGCCTCAGATGGATTGAGACAGCTGTGTGTGTGTGTGCTGAAATGGGACAGTCCCCAGGAAGTATTAAGTGAAAAAGCTACATAATGATGTTCAGAGAATGTTGTTATTTATTAAAAAACAAAAACTGATAACATGGGTGTCAGACACACATACATACATGTGTACATATATGTGTGCACACATGTTTCCCTAGGAGGTGAGATAACGTGTTGACCAAAGGCATTGGAAACAGAGATACAAATTAAATTTCTGACTCTTATTTATTAGGTGCCTGTGCTTAGCATTTCTGCCTCATCTTTCAATTGGAAGTACTTGCAGTCAACATCCTGAGTGGGGTGGTTCTGAGCGTTGAGCTGATCCATGAAAGTGCTTGCTTACAACACTGGCTGCCACCTAGGAGGGGATGGATAAATGTTTGCAGTAACAATTCAGTTATTATATATGTAAAACTTTTTTAAAGAACACATTAGAATCTGTTAACAGGGGTTTCTTTCAACAAGGAGGTCTATTTCATTTTATACTCTCTATCCAGTGAGTTTTTTTTTTTTTCTTTTATGTTACCAGTTTTAATTTCTATTACAATAGAAGAACTGTCTCTTGAGTCAGGACAAGCAGTGATGGGACTCTGCCCTGAGGCAGTGCTGGGAGGTGGAGGCAACGGCCCACTGTCAGGAGGCGTTTCCAAGGTAGAATCTGCAAGGCTGAGGCACCAAAGGCAGCAGCTCCATTCCTGGAGGTGGGAAATGCAGGGAGAGGGAGCCTGGTTGGCTGAGGCAGGGGACAGGGCCCTGGAAGGGAGAGCAGGGAGTGACAGTGAGGGGTGCTGGAGGTACTCATTCTGAAAACCTCTTTCATGGGTGGGGAGTTTATCTGTCATCCCAGGAGAAGAGGGGGGGAAATGCCCTCCTCCCAAGCTCTCTGAGTTCTCTGGTTTTTGGCTGCTCACCAGTTTCCCCTAGCAACTGCTTCTTGCTAAGTAGTTTTCTTTTTTTAAAGTACTGGAAATCAACTAAGAGTAAAATAGGGATTGGAAAAAGATATTTTACTTCACATACTTTAGAAATTATAATTAACACCATTGGTTGATTGTAATGGCAGCCTTTTGGCCTTGACCTCGTATTTGTCCAGCCAAGTTAGACAATGATGATATAGTCTGTCTCTCTGTGGGATGTGGGGTTCAAGTTATCTTTCCCCACCATATTGCAGTCATGATGGAATGAACAGGGGTCATCTCCCTTGGACACTGCATGGTCAACAGTTCTCATGGCCATAGGGTGGTCAGGTGAACACACCTATAGTCTGGGCCCAGGGACGGGACTTTGAGGGATCACGTTAGGGGCATGTGGTTGACATAGGACTCTACCCAACTAAACATGAGTTCACCAACTTGTTTTTGCTCTATCTGGAAGGACACGGATTCTGAGCCAGGACAGGAAACAGGTGAGAGGCCCTGGGGGAAGACTGGGTCCCAGGTTGACCAGGGTAAGGACAGTAGCCTCATACTTGTCCATGTAACTTAGAAGCCAGACTTTTGCTCTGATGCCTTAAGAAGAGTCACCAGTCAGGTACCAATGCCATCTTACTAGTTAAGTGATCAGTTTAAGTTCATAATTGATCATAAACATAGGATTAAGTGTCAAAGGGATCAAATAAATAAGACCAGTGTCTGCTAAAAATAATTGATAGAATTAAAAGGTAGAGAATGCTCTGACTTGAGAAGCGGGATACACAGCAGACTCATAGAATCACAGATGCCTTAAATATCACTCTGGCCTCAGAATCAGCCCTTCAGGCATTTGGATCTGGCAAAAAGCCCATAAGAGTATTTCAGGCATGGAGAGCCAAGACACTGTGGCAAAAAATGACCTAAATGAAAGATCTCTGTAAGTGAGATCCTGGTGGAAAGAATGGGCCATCAAAGAAAGAGGTACTTTCTCTGAAGGGAGGAGAGAACTTCCACTGTGATTATGGCCTTGTCTAAATAAGGTCGGAGTTTGTGAACTCAAGAGGCTTCCATAACCTTGGCAGCTCATGATAAGAGCCTCTGGTGATTACTGATGTCATAAATAAAAGTGTCAATTGTTAAATCAACAACAGTAGTAACTGTGCACTTGCTCCCCACATAGGACCTCTGTCCTTAATGTGTTTTACTATGAGAATTAATGGTAAAACTAGAATGCAAACAGTACTTTATATATATTGTGTATCTGTGTGGGTGCAAACTGTTGACATCTTAGTATATACTAAGTTGATCTTCTGTATATAAAGATAATTAAAAATGAATCTTAATGAAGAATGGGATGGGAGAGAGAGTAGGAGATGGGATGGTTTAGGAGTGGGAGGGTAGTTATGGGGGGGAAGAACTGCTATAATCCAAAAGTTGTACTTTCAAATTTATATTTATTACATAAAAGGTTTCTATAAAAAAAAAGTCACCAGGGACATTTCTGGGGTTCTTCAAGGAAAATTGATTTTTTCACTTTCAATCTGTGGCTCCAGTCCAGAGTTTCTGGATGTGTTTGGCAAACTCGCCCAGTTGTTTTGTGAGGTTCGCCAGGAGCTCCCTGTTTGTAGTTCATGGAAGTGTCAGAGCAGCTCCGCCTCACATCCCAGGGACTGGAAGCTGAGGCTAAATGCCACACAGGAGGTAGGGGTGCCTCTGCCTTTTGTCTTCATAAAGACAGGAATCCTGCACCTAAGCCTGCTTCTCACCTGCATGGGTGAAGGGTTTAGGTGTGGTGTTCCTGTGTCTCATAGACAGCTGTTTCCTTGCAGAGGATTTTGTGCCTGTGAATGATGGAGTGTGTTTATGCTAAGCTCCTGACGCTGGGGAAGTGTTCATAAGGCACAGTTGCTTACCCAGTGTCATGTGCTTTTGTCATACATGTGCATCGTTTGGTGGCATCATCCATAGCTCCACTGGGGAAATACCAAGTTCTCATTGATTTTGCTTATTGGGTCCATTGTATGGTAAAAATTTAAAGCATCTTAACATAGTTTTATTAATACCAAGTTTCTTTTTTTTTTTCTCTACCTTCTGTGACCTGGAACATCAAGCACCTGTTGTTTTCTAGCGCTCCAAAGCAGTAGAAGGTCCTTTTGCCTAATCTTTTTATGAACTGCTCTTGTATTCTTAGGGATTTTCTTTTTTAAGAAATCTGTGACACATCAAACTGTATTTCTTCTCTTGCTGACTCTCATCTGAAAATCAAAGATTGGCTGCCGAGTTACCAGGACTACCAAGGTGATAGCCCCGGGCCTCAGTCACCCCCATGCCTGTCTCTTTTTCCTTTTTTTTTTTTTTTTTTTTTTATATATCTTATGTCTTATGACACTTGATGAAGCAGAGTCTTTCTCAGGGTGCTTGTTCAGCATAGGCAGTCTCTGTCCACACTGTTGCTTTTTGGTAAACATAGTTTGTATTTGCTTGGTATATTTATTATTAGTAGTAGTAACACAAAGGTTCTTTTGTCACCAAAACTGTTAATGGCATCTAAAGTTTGTCGGAAACCTACAGTCCACGGCATCATAAGGTGATAAATATCTGTTGCAGACATTGGCTGCCCCCAAGAAATAGAGAAACAGCATAGAAAAGATTTTAATTTTTGAAGATTAAATTATTTGATGTCTTTATTTTCCCACCTGAAGGTCTGTGGTCATTTTCAAAGTGTTAAAACTACCCATGGAGTCAAAATGTCAACCCCCCCCCCCCCCCCCCCCCCCGTCTTCTCTTTATGGTGCTGGTGTTTTGTTTTTGGTTTGGCCGGAGGCAGGAGAAGCCTTGGCCACTAGTGTCAGTCTGGGTTTGCACCTGCTGAGCCCGTGTGCAGGTGTTGAAGAGAGGCGTCCCCACGCACCCAGCCAGCGCTGAGGCCTTGTGTCGTCCTGCAGGTCCATTCATCAGCGTGGTCCTGTCAAAGCTGGAGAACATGCTGGAGAACTCTCTGCATGTTAATTTGCTGCTCATCGGGATCATTACTCAGCTGGCCAGCTACCCCCAGCCGCTCCTCCGTTCCTTTCTGCTCAACACCAACATGGTCTTCCAGCCAAGCGTCCGCTCGCTCTACCAGGTACGTCCGTCAGCTGTGGCCACAGCCTTAACTGCTGTTTTTGTGGGTGCTGATTGGCTGGGCCTTGTTTGTTCCTTTCCCCTCACGATCTGGGTTTTGCTCAGAAGGCTGGCTCTCTTACTCCATTTGCTTTCTGTCCCTATCCTATTAAGCTAGCGGTGTAGATTACTTTGGACAAACTGCAAAGCTTCATTTATTTGATGTTGTGAGGAGGGTGCCCTACCAAGAACACCCAGGCAGTTAAAAACGAGCAAATGCCTAATTTCATAATAGGTCCAGTGATGAGGGCTGTGCCTGAAGGGTACAGTGATGACTGAGGGTGGAACCACATTGTGAGGCCACTGCATCCTGCATGTTGTTTTTGACAGGTCCTTGCATCTGTGAAAAACAAGATTGAACAGTTTGCTTCTGTGGAGAGAGACTTCCCAGGACTCCTCCTGCAAGCCCAGCAATACCTGCTCTTCCGAGTGGACATGTCGTATCTGACCCCGGAAGCACTAACCAAAGGTCAGCCGGCTCTCCCCAGTGATCTCACCTCTCCATAAGCTGTGCCTCCATTTCTCCGCTAGTTGGTGTGTGTCTGCAGAGGCTGCGTCGGCTCCTGGGCCGTAGAAGCATCTGAAGGTTGATTTATTTTTACACAATGAGGAGGAGCCTCCTCTTCATGTTGCTAAGCCTGAAAAAAGGCCTGCCTGGCCCGCGCCAGCCCGTTCCCCCTTCAGAGGAGCCAGCAGGCGTTTGTTCTCCTTGCTGAGAGCGCTTCAGGGAAGGCGCGATGTGTGGGGTGTTGTCAGGCTAGAATAAATCACACAGCACACATGGGCCAGGGAGAGGCATTTTGTGCACTCCCGGAGCCATTTTTTGGCCAGTCCTGTCCTGAGGAGGGCATCTGTTCTCTTTATTATGTTTTCAGAGGCCCTTGGGCCAAAAATAAATGTGCTTCAGGGCTCTGTGAGGTTAGAAAAAACCATTTGGACTAGGAGAAGGGAGGTTTATGCTCAGTCTGAAGTTTCTGTGAGTGCCTTTTTTATCAGCTGAAGAAGCAGGGCTGGGCGGGGGCCTTGGCAAAGCAGAGAGAAGGAGGCGGGTAGGTGCTGAAATCAGGCCTGCTTCTGGGCTGGGCCTGGGGAGCACCACTGCTCTGCCTCGGTTAAGCTTGGGCTGGACAGATTAGATGACTGCTCTCCGCTGTGTCTTAGGTGCTGGTGAGTATAAACCAGGACTGCTCCACATCACACTGGGTTTCCCTTATTTCCTTGTGGACAAGTCAGGCTTCACATGGCGGCTGTGCATTGGAAAGAGCAGGGCTGTCAGTCCTGAGCCAAAGGAAGAGGGTCAGAAGCAAGATTGGGAGTGAGAGGCAGCCATGTAACCCGGGGCAACTTCCAGACCTGTAAAGGAAGCCCAAGGTGGGGTTCTGTCCCTGTGTAGCCATGTGATCTTGGTCACATGACCTCCCAGGGCCCCCCTGTTCTCCACTTCTCAGTGAAGGAGTTGTCCTCAGGGTCTCGGGTTCTCTCTGACTGCAGCCAGAATTCTGGCTGTGCTGAGCCTTTGGGTATGACAGGACTGATTCCAAAAGAAGGGTGGGCCACGTGCCACTTGTGGAGGTGGGTTTGGCTTCCAGCTGTTGGACCTGGAGAACAGCAGGCACAGGCAGCCATGGAGGGAGAGAAGCTTCCACATCTTGGTGGTAAGGTGGGCTTCAGGCCCCTCATGGCCTCTGTTAGCCACATGGGTGATTGTTCTGTGAGCTGTGTTCCTCCTGAACAGGGAAGATGCTTACATAACCCACCCTGCGAGAGGGGCTCCATCACTTAGTGTTTGTGCCTAACAAACTGCTGAAAAACCCAGTGGCTCTCACACAGCCAATTGTGATTATCTGGGGGCTGCTGATCTGGGCTGGGCTTGGCTGATTTTGCCTGGCCTTGCTTGTGTGCCTGTTGTCAGGGTGGCTGGGTGTCTGCAACGGCCTCACCGTGGCTGCTGGCTGGAGTGATGGGGGTGTTTCTTCCAGTGTGCTAGGTAGCCCAGGCTTATCAGCATCATAGCTCTAGGGTCCCAAGAGTGAGAGCCGTAATAGAAAATTGTTTGAAGCCGAGAGCACTCCTTTACGGTAAAATCTGTTATATTCTGTCAGCCTAAACACGTCACAGGGCCAGCACAGATTCAAGAATGGAGCAGAAGCCCCACATCTCATGGGTGTGGTTTGGGGAATTGTGGCCCCTTTTGCAGTCTACCAGACAGAAGGTGCCTTCAGTATCCTTATACTGTACTCCGAGCTTGTTCTTTTTCATTTTATAGTCTGTTAAGTGCTTTCTCCGGCAGTCCATTTTTGGTGTCAAACAGTCTTGAGAAATGGGCAAGAAGGGTACCCCTGACTTCCACTTCACGTACAGAAGTGGAAGTCGGCTAGGATGCTGAAGCTCGAGTACAGGACTGTCCTGCTGGGTCGTTGAGCTCAGTGCACACGCATTGACCAGCCTGGACAGGGGGGTGTGTTGAACCCAAGCCAGTACGTTCAGGGTGAGGAGTGTGGAGTCACTCAGGCCTTGGGCATTGTTCTGGCTTCAGGCTGTCTGGTGGCCATGGCTGCAACATATGTGCCCAGAGGAACTGGTTCTCTCTGCATATGGTCGTTGGTTGTCAGCTAGGATCGATAGTTTTTAAGTCCTGTGACATTCAGGGTACCTGTAGGAAGCTCTCCTGGGACCCAAGACTTCCCTATTAATTGGATATTTTGCATTCATGTTCTAATAAGGTTAACCCTAAGGAGGTGTTAGCAAAGTGATACCCTTCCCCATCTTTAACAACCTGTAAACTCACAGAGTGAGCAAGTTCTCTGTCCCCTTATACATAGCTCCTTCCAAAGCACTTATTGTGACATGGAGGTCTTTGAATGAGCCAGAGCTGGGAGCCCTGTTCTCACCTGATCACATGGGGGATTGTGACGTAGGCTGATTTTAGCAGCACTGCTGGGTGTGTGTGTGTGTGTGTGTGTGAGAGAGAGTGAATGCATCACATTTTATTCTCCTAAGTTCTTGAATCGTCCCAGTATTATTTTTCTTAAGATTTGTTTTATTTATTTGAAAGAGTTACAGAGAGAGGTAGAGACAGAGAGAGAGAGGTCTTCCATCTGCTGGTTCACTCCCCAAATGGCCTCAGTGGCTGGAGTCTAGTACTGAAGCCAGGAGCCAGGAGCTTCCTCTGGGTCTCCCACATGGATGCAGGGCCCCAAGGACTTGGGCCATCTTCTGCTGACTTCCCAGGCACATTAGCAGGGAGCTGGATCAGAAGTGAAGCAGGCCAGGACTCAAACCAGAGCCCATAACCGGTGCAGCAGACCAGGTTAAACCCGCTGCACCACAGTGCCGGCCCCTCAGTGTTAGTTTTAAAAACCTTGTGTTGCCCCCTTTTATACCCAGGGCATCATTTCCAAACCCTTGCTAATTCTGACGTTCACTCCTCTTTCCTCCCTGCTGCTTCTTGTTGAACCTTATGAAAGGTGTACTGCAGGTGCCTGCAGCCGGAGCTGCCCCACCCCGCAGGCCCTGCCTTCCCTCCGCCTCCTGGAAGCTGGGGTGGGGTGGGAGGACAAACCTCCTGCAGTGCCAGCCGGGCAGTCACAGTGCATGTGCTCGTGCCAGCTGCCACCTGATCCCTGGTGACACTGCTGCTCTCGGGGGTCAGGCTCTTCTTTTTCCCCTCGAGTACTTCCCAAACCACAGAATAACACTTCCTGGTCGCTGTCCAGACTGATTTAACAGACCTGGTTCTAGAAATGAGGTCAAGTGGCTCTTTATCCCCACTTTACAGAAAAGGAAACAGACATTATGTAAAAGGACTTCAGAAAGTCCCTGGGAAATGGAATTAAAAGATAAATTTATTTTGGTGCCCCCCAAATTGGAATCTTTGCATGTGAAGGACCAGAAAGTCCGTGGAAAATGCAGTGACCCTGCTGGGAGCTGGCACAGGGAAGGGCTGCCAGGCCAGGGCCTGGGGTGCTCATGAGGTCAGGGGTCAGCGGCCCCTGTGTCTGACAGCTGCCGTCTGCTTTTCCCTTCTTTTGACTTGCTGAGGAGATGAAAGAGGGGAGGCGACCTGCCCGCAGTTCCTCAGCCAGCGGTGTGCAGTGTGTGCCCCTCACAGCTGTGCCGGGGGCTCTGGCAGCTCGGCTGTAGGCCAGCAGAGACAAGGGGAGGAACCTGTGTGAACGGTGCTGGTCGGCGTGGGAACAGCGCCCACGGGAGGCCCGCTTCTCACCTGTGTCCCCCGGCTGGCTTCCTTCCTGCACTTAGCTGGGCCTTTTGGAGAACCACAATGCCTGAGGGCCAGGCTGGGCATGGCACGTCCTCCCCCCGCTGTGGGTGCGTGCTCTGTTTCTGCAGAAAGGTGATGGCAGACAGATTCCTAACAACTTCCCCACTTCTTTATGGATGTGATGAGCTTTAATCTAAAAGGATATTTAAAGCAGTAAAGTGGAGGATTTTTTTTTAACACTAAAGACTATAGTAGTGAGATGTGGAAAGTACTATAAATGTCAAGAATTTTTAGTACTGTAGTTAAGTAACACTCTACGAAGGGTGTTGAAAAATGGGACTGAATTTTAAAAAGCAGCCAAAATAATGAAGAGCTTGAATATGGTGATTTAGGAGTAATGAGACTGTTTGGGGAGGGGGCAGAAGAAGGCATACGTAATTCCTACAAATATATAAGGGCTCAGGGTGCTCAGGAATTAGGCAGGGGAGTTGGACTGTTTTAATTAGTAAAACTGACTTGATAAGAAATGCAGATCACTTGAACATGTTTCATACAGTGTGGCCTCGCCTCCCCTTAGACCTGACGCTAAGCTGGGGAGCCCTGGGCGCCATCTTAGACGTGGGCTCCAGAGCCATGTGTCACCACCACGTGCCCGTGGCTTCCCCATGATAGCAGGAAGTTCTTAGTCTAGTACTGCAGGCCCCTAGTTCCTCTCCATTGTTTCTCTTCTTGACAAACACTCTCCCCCTCCTTTCCATGAAAGGCTCGGGGGACCCAGCCAGCAGACGCGGGAGCACCAGCAGCCTCCAAGGCTGGCTGAACGCAGCCCCTCTGCGGGAGCTCCCCCATGTACAGGGCGTCCCCAAAGAGGTATCCTGGTGAGCTGGGTCTTCACCTTCTGGCAAACACGTGGGAATCGGAACACTTGAGGCCGTGTGTGCACCAAGCCCACTGCCTCCCACACACACACAGGCCTACACAAGTCGACTCGGGGTGGTACGAGGGCCATGGAGGGTTACCATGACAGTCTTCTTTCTGGTTTCAGATCCCCTTCAGGAAGCTTCCAGGACAGGAAGTGGCAAGACCCTGTTGGATGGCCCTCCGAGAGTGCTCCAGCCCTTCCTGACAAACAGAGCCAAGGTGGCCGGGGCGCCCCCGCACCTGCCCCTGGCAGTGAGGAACGCCATGCTGGCGGCAGCCCTCTTCCCCGAGTTCCTGAAGGAGCTGGCCGCCTTGGCCCAGGAGCACTCCATTCTGTGCTGCAGGCCCCTGGGGGACTTCGAGGACTCCTACTGGTAGCTGTTTTCTTTTTTAAAATAGACATTCTTGTTTTATAAGGTTTTAGCGTCTGGACTGAATGTTAAATGTGAAGCTGCTTACAAAACTTTCTACTTTGATGTTTCCTGGCAATACTTGATTGTGGGAGGGGCTCCCCTCTCCCTGGGTGGTCTTCCCACCTTACCTTACGCAGACTGTGTGCCCCATAAGCCGTTTGTGGCCTTGGCAGGTTTCGTAAGTGCAGCTCTTCCTCATCACGTTGTCCAGTTACGATTCAGTCGCTCAGCTCACACCAGGCAAATACTGGGGTGCAGGATTTCCGAGTGCCCTGCCGTGCCGGAGGGGGCTCACCCCTGCGGGGGCACACCAGCTCCTGCTGCCTTCTGCGTTTTGGTGTCTACTTTGTAATAGGGAAAACTAATGCTGGAGCCCCCCTCAAACAAGCACAACGTAGCGTAGGTCCTTCTGAAAGCGACTTCTGCGTGTGTGCTGCCCAACACGTGTTGCCTTATGGGGTGGGAAAACCCAGTGGCCTCCACGCTCTGCCTGGGAAGTCAGATACAGCAGGAGCGTGCTGGAATGCAGGGAATCCTGGGTGCTGGAGATATTTCTTTCCTCGGCACACTGCCGCCCACACTCCGGAGGTAGCCTTATCTCAGTGAGATGTGCACAAGATGACGTTTACCTATGCAAACTGTTACTTTGGGTTTCGGGTGCTGGATCAGATGAAGAAAGTGTGGAATCATGTACTTATGCAAACAAGCAACCTTCATTAATTTTTAGTGTTCTATGAAATCAGACACGAGCTTGTGGAGCTCTCTCATGGTGCCTGTTCAGGGAATGCACGGAGTGGAGGAGGTGAGCTAAAAGCACCCCGTCCAAACACCGGTAGTTACTTTGAATTGTTTGCTTCTGCTAAGGTGTTGTGCTCTGTTCTGTGCAGAAACAGGAGCCAGGCAGCTGGGATGTAAATGCAGAGGGCACAGGGAGCCTGCAGAGCCAAGTGCCTGCCGCCGCCTCCTTCCACCCGGAGACGGAGATGCTGCCTTCTGAGTAATGGGCTTCATTAGAGGCCCCAACGTGATGCATTAGTGCCTCTGCTGCTGCTCAGCCCGCTCCGAGAGGCGTAATTATGTTTAGAGCCACGGCTGCCTTAAACCACCACCAAGAGGGGAAATGCACAACAAAACTGTGCACTAAAAATAAGACCCAAAAATATGTGTGTGGAGATGAGATCCCACTCTGCTCTGTTTGGGCCCTGTGGTGGTGCAGGCACGAGGCAAGAGAGGTGGAGGGGCCTGTGTGTTTGCAGGCAGTTGGAAAGCCTGTCCCCCCCCCCACCCCCGCTCTCTCCTGGGTGTCTCTGCTGAGCCCCAAGGGCAGCCGTAGGTCTGACGCTCCTGTCTCAGGAGCACGGGTCTGGCATCAGTCGGGGCCTTGGTGCAGAGGGGAATGGAGGCTCACCTCTGAGACACTGCAGAGGACAGCAGCCCTTTTATGTTCCAGGGCTCTCGAAGGGGCTTTGTCCTGAGACAGACTGGAAGCCAGTCCATGGAATGAAAGCGCCAGGAGACCTGGCGTGAGCTGAGGGAGCCCTTAGGAGCCAGCCTGCAGGAAACCAAGGTACCTATTCGAGGTTTATGTCTGACTTCAGATGGGTTTGTCTTGAGCTGTGGTTTGCCCAGCTGTAGTGCAGAGGTGAGGATGTAGGTGGCCTGGCCATCTGGCCTGCTGCTGGAGTCCATTAGAACCCAAGGTATGGGATTTAAGCTGTAATTTATTATCCTCTTTATTTTGCACAAATATTTATCCTGTTTGGACTTTACCAGGTCACAGAATGCTAAAGCCACATCTAGAAACTGTATTCTTTAGCTGTTGGGTTTGATTTACAACTCTATCCATTATTTGCTGGTGGTATTGGGCTCTCTGCAATGCCTTTCTTTTATTATGGAATTCCACATCCCCTTTGTAGAAGGTGGCCTTTGGGAAAGAGCTTGGTTTTTGCCTTTTATATATGTATAATAAAAGATAAATAAATATGTCCCCCCCCCCCCGAGTAGGTGCTGAAGTCACCCTGCTTTAAAGGATGGCAGTAGAGACGGTATCTGGGGTGAAGGCAGCACACGGGACCTCCCATGGCGGGGTGCTAGTATCAAGCTCACACGCTGGCCCTCCCAAGCTGCCCACTGGGATTTGGAAACCAATTCCCGTTTTTGAGCCCACCATGGTCTGCCTCCAGAGGATTGGGCTCATGGTTTTACAAAAATGAAGTCAGAAAATTCACCTGCTGGTTGAGTGTGGCCTTACCAAAAGAAGGTATAGAGACCCAGGGCTCCCACTAGGAGAGAGGCAAACCCTGCGTGAAGGCTGATCTAGGTAGATATGAGGATAACATACAGCTGGCGAGTTACGGTGGGAAGAAAATCATGGTTGTGAAGTGGACTGTTCCAGCTCTAAACAGGTGAGGCCTTCAGAAATCTTTTAATGTTGAATTTGGGGGAAATGTTTAAAAGAAACTCAGCATGCTTAAAAATGTGATCTGAGAGCGGGCCCTTTGCTGTGTGACAGGCAGGCTCCCATGTCAGCTGCAGTGCCACTTACTTGCTGGGACAACACAGGGAAGAAACAGTGGATGCACAGCCTGTGGGATAGGCCCTGTGCTGGCATCACTGTGCAGATCCAGGTTCTGCGCAGGGAAGGGGAGTCGAGGGTTCTTGCAGCATCACGTTAACCTCAACTCATAATTCAGGGTCTAATCTCAAGTTCCAGACCGAGTGGGTTTTGTGGTTCAAAATATGAGCGCACTGGGATACTTAAAATTGATTTTTTGAAAATGGCTATCAGTAAATGTTTTTACCAAAGTTTAAAAATATTTATTTGTGTGTGTGAGAGGCAGAGAAACCCCCAACTGGTGGTTTACTTGCCAAATGCCTGCCAAGGCCAGGAGCTTCCATGGGGCACAGGGGTCAAAGCTAGAAGAGGGATGGGATGGGTGGGGACTCCGGGAGCCAGGAACTCATGACCCGAGTGCTCGCCACTGCCTCCCAGGGTCGTCACTAGCAGGAAGCTGGAGTCAGGAGCCGGAGCTGAGCTGACCCAGGCACTCCAGTGTGGAAGGTGGCATCTTAACTGCTGTGCTGAATCTACTGCCTGCTTTAGAAATTCGAAACACAGAAGTCCCAAGTTAGGTTCAGCCTAAAGCACTGTTAGGGAGTTTGTTAACAGTTTCCCACCTCTGCAGTGGGGATGCTGGAATAAGCAGAGATGTGATTTTCCTCATTAGCTGGCTGCTTCCTCTTGCTGGGAACCAGAGGAGTTGAGAACTGGAAAGTACTAGGATATGCCGGGGTTGGAGTTGATGTCTGGCTGTGTAGCAAGGATGCAGTCAGGATGTGGAGGGGCCCTAGGCAGGGCTTCTATGCAGGGCAGATAGAGCTGTTGGTTTTCAACCCATCAAGACTCACAGGGCCAGGGTGTCGCCAGGAAAGCATCATCTTTTGCACAGAATCTAGAAACGGGGCCCACAAACGTGGGGGCTGCCAGTTTAAACTGCAGCAGCCAGGAGTCCTCAGGGCTCAAAGCTGTTCTCCGGGTCTGGCTTGGAGTTGTGGTCACATGAGCGGACTTCCATGTGCTCCTTTAGGTTTAGAGATTAGGGCTGCGGAGCGGATGGCTCTCCAGCTCTGGATCTGTGTCTGGGGAGCACTGCCTGGGCAGGGGCCTGTGGCACTGTGTGACACTTTGGGTCTGCATATGCTCCAGGGCTCAGGGTAGTGCTGACCATGAGCCCTGTTTAGTGAAATGGCTGTTATGCTGGCCATTTGTAGGAAACACACTTTTGCAGGACAGCTACTACTGCAGGTGCTGCTTCAGGGCACCGTCCCCGCCGGTGTGGCTGTGCACGGCCCTCAGCCAGCTCTGCAGTATTAGTTCTTCCCGAAGCGCTGGCCTTGTGGCTGAGGCCGCGGTAGCTTTGAGTTGTTAAGTAAATATTCTAGGCCCCTTCCTGCTTTTGCCATCAGTTGATAAATCATGCAACACTAATTCTCCATCAAATAGCAGCTTAAAACAACAAAGCAATAAGGAAACAATGAAGCTACCTTTTTTTTTTTTTTTTTTGGCTTATTTCTGAATGACCGTCATAAACGTAATGCTTTCGAATGAGCTCTCAGAAGACCAAGAATGGTTTGGGGGATAATTTTCCCTTAGTAAATGAGGTCTACATTCAGGCATTTATTAGGCCATTAATTGACTTGGAGGACAGATCATTTTGGAAGCTCGTTAACTGGATAAACAGGGCTTTTCAGCAAGGCTCTTTGGGAAAAGAAGGGCCAGGACACATTCAGGGGCCACCTTTAGATCTTCAGCCTCCTGTACCTAGAATCCTAAAACTGATCACGAATCTGGCTAGGCCGGATCCTCCCCTCCTGTAGGTCACTGTGATTTTTTTCGTGTCTTAGAAGACATAGTTGTAAACCTGACTTGTCACCTGCCCAGGTGAGGAGACTGTCAGTAGGATTCCACCTGAGTGTGTGTATTTCAGCATCTTCTGGAGAGGGCTGGAGTCAGAAGCTTCACTTCAGAAGCTGACAGAGGCCAGATAATTCCCTGAGCCGAGGCCGCAGCAGTCTGCTTAGTGTGCCCGCTGACGGTCCCCTGGGGAGGGGGAGACACGGCCCTCCTTGCCCTGCAGCTGCTTAACGGAATGTGGCGTCGGTGGTCTCAGGGAGGCAGCATGAGAGGGCTGCAGCGAGCCGCGGTACACCTCACAATCCAGGGCCAGCTCTGCTCACAGCCACGCTGCAGCCCCCGTGGTTATGGGGAAATAGCAAAGCCTTCCAGTCGGTTAGATGTGATGTTTTTTTCTTCCCCAACAGTCGCTATGATACAGCTAAATTCAATTGAAGTGAAAATACAATGTAAGCTGTAGGTCATGGTCATAAGCTAAAATGGAATTGTCCAATTTGAAGCTGAGAGGAGGTGTATTCTTTCAAAAATGTCATGGTGTTCTTCCAGGTGGGCAACGATTACCAGGAATAAAAAAGGGGGAGAGGAGGAGCGGCTCAGTGGGAACATCCTTAACCTTGGTACAAGAATGACAACTTTTTTCCACCTACACCTTGAGAGAGACAGATGTTCACCTTGATGAATAAGTCGGGACAGAGACAAAAACTCATTTCTCAACCCAAGTGACCCAGAATGTAAGTCTGGCAGTTGTCAGCACAGAACCCTACCCGGTAGTTTCATGAAGTGAGTGAAGTCTTACTGGAGACGTCCTCCGTGCGGGGGCTCACCTTCCCACTGGGTCCCACCAACCTCTGCCTCAAGCAACAGAACACATGTGTGGGCCCTACCAGGGAGAGCTGGTTCAGGCCTCCGTGGGGAGCGCAGTCCCCTCGCAGACAGCCTTGGCTTCAGACACCCACCCTAGCTGTGTGGACTGCAGTGCAGGCTGGCCGTGGCCTCATTTGAGTCTCTGCCTCTGAACAGTAAACAGAGGAACACCCACACTCACGCACTCTGTGTACAACGGCAGACGAGCCTGGTCCTTAGGAGCAGGACCACCCTGGGTGGAGCCCTTAGGGTCTAACAGAAGCTAGTGTAATAGCCAATCAGCTTCCAATCAGGTGATCGGAGCTCTGCCTCCCTTTTTGTCCTGGTAGCAGCAATAGCCACAGAAAACCTGGTTCTCAGGATTCCGGAAGTTGACGTTCAAGACAACAGGCCAATGGTACAGCTGGAGAATTAGCCTTGTAAAAATCAGATGTTTTCATGCCGGCATTTTCTCTAGGAATAATCAGTCCGTGATAAAGTTTTCACTGACAGCACGGTTTTGGTAAACTGTTTATCTGGATACACTCCCATTAAGCCCGCCCTTGACTTGAAATGACCTGGAAAGATCCTTTAGTGGGTTCGATGATCTAGAAGCTAGAATTTGTGATGAAAATGGGGTTCATAACACAAAACCAAACTGTAGTAATTCTGACCCAATACAGAACCTGCCAGAGTGCAGCCTCAGACCCCCTCTGCCCACCCGTGTATATCCTAGAGGCTCACGGGGAGGGGAGGGGAGGGAATCGGTCCCCCAGCAGAACGTGGGGCACGTGGCTTCCTCGGGGAGGGAACGTGCTGGCTTCCAGTTCTAAATCACCCCTTCTGCTTGCCACAGCTGGGTTCCTTTGACCCAGCAGAGAAAGCAGAGTTAGCAAGGGCACTTTCTCACAGGGTGAGGGAGGCCTGAGCTCGTGTGCACACTGGGAGCCAGAGGCTGATGGGCGGTGGGGAGGTCTCCTTCCCCAGCTCGAAGCTGCCACCAGGGGCGTTTCCACCATCCTCAGCAGGCTGGGCGACTCACAGCTGAGAAGCGGGCCTCCCAAGGTCCTGTTGTCTGCTGCAACCACTTTGACAAGCCTTTCTGAAACCAGCATTTGCTGGGGACGGACGCGCACGGTGAACCAGTGGGTGCGGGCGTGGCCGAGGACTCCTGTCTGAGGCCAGGGCGCAGGCCAGCTGCATCACGATTATCTTATCGTCGGGTCCAGTGTGATTTCCCAGCTCTCTTCTCCCCGAGTGAAACAAGCAGTGTGCTGTCACAGCTGTTCCGGCTGAGGCTTGGGGGCGGGGGTCACGAGCTGCACATCTCCGAAGTGTAAGTCAATTTTGTATGTGATATATCAGTATATATTTTATTCAGTAAAGGTATTTGAAGATGTCTGGTGTCTAAAACCATTCATTCATTCTCGGCCCGTGCCTTCCAGGCTCTGTGGACGCTACCACTTCCCGCCCTCCCTCCTACCCCCTGGGCACCTCCCCAAACCAACGCGGTCTACGCTACGCTGAGGGGTGCTGCTGCGTTTTCTTCCATAATCTTTGAGGTCTAAACACACCGCGTCCCGGTGACCGTCTGTGCTCACCGCTGCCGGCAGCAGGAACCGTGTGCCTGGTGAGGGGCCGCTCACCACAGCAGTGTGTGCAGTATCTAAGCCACCGCTGCAGTGTCGCCGATGCCCACGGGTGTGGCTGCTGCTCTGAAGACGCGGTGACACTGGAGCCACAGCACGGGGCCAGGCCGAGACACCAGCTCCAAGTGCGGGGACGCCCGCTCCGCCAGGCCACCCAAGGGTTCAGGGCGCTGGTGAGGACAGCTGCTTCTCCAGGATCTGCTTGATCAGGGCGGGCTCTGCTCGGCCCTGTGTGGCTTTCCGGACCAGCCCGATGAGCTTATTTATAGCTCTGGGGTTTCCCTCCTTCACGTCCCGCACCTGCAAGGACAGACGCAGTTTCAGAGGTGAGCCATGAAGCACTCGCACCTAAAAGCTACGCCGCATGGGGGGAGGGGGGATGTCAGGCTCTCAGGCTCCTCTCCAAGCACCGCTGGGCTGGGCTGGGTCACCCAGGAGAATCCCAGAGTCTGACCACAGCTTGCCACCCCCACCAGGAAGACCCGAATCCCCCTCCCATGACCCTACTTCCCACTGGGCGGAGAGGAGCCCACCAGAGCCTGCAGCCGCCTTTATGTCTTTGTCAGTCGCTGCAGACATGAGGTGGTGGCAAGATGGAGACGGCAGGCCTGGCAGGCTCATTCTCCTTATCAAGAGCTCTCTGCGGAGCTGCTGGTGCCCCAGCAAGCTGCCAGGGAGGAGGCTGCTCTGAAAGCAACGCTGGCCATGTCCCCCACTGACAAGCGGCCCGGGACAACCACAGCAAGGATTCTGCAGCCCATGCAAATCCTCTTCCTCTCCTTTCTTCCCACTTCTTGCAGTCGGGAGCTCAAGTGTTCTCCTGGCTCTGCCCTGTGCACCTGCGCCTGCTGGGTTAGCATGGGGGCTCCTTGGGGAGTGCAGCCAAATGCCACGTGGGTGCCAAGGTCGAGGCCTGGATTCAGTGAGCTCAGGGCTCACCGGGGGTAGAATTTCTCCTACAGGGAAAGTAGCTGTAACTCCCCCGTATCCTGTGATTGCGTCTCTTGTGTCCTGTACTACAAAGCTGGCCGAGGCAGGGAGGGGATTGCTGACGGAACCGGGTGCCTGTGGCCGCAGCAGCGGGGACCCCCGCCTGCCCGCCCCTACCACTTGGGGGTGTCCGTCCAGCGTGGCGCAGCACAGCTCTTCCAGGGCCTCCCGGTCCTGCAGCAGTCCCAGCTGCTTCTCCGAGACGATCTGCGCAGGCAGCTTCCCCGGGCTCTTCCACAGCTCCTCAAACACCTGTGGGAGAGGCAGGGCAGCAGCAGCAGCAGCACACACCGTCCCGGTGCGCAGGCGCAGAGTACCCAGCCGGGTGCCTGCAGGCCGGGTCGCCTGGCTGCCTGCCCCCCAACCCCCGCTCTCCGGAAGCTCAGGACAAAGCTGCTGTAGGTGGAGGCGGACAGACCTGGGATCTCCCTACGCTGAGACCTCTCAGCACCAAGGACAGGAGGGCTCCGGGGCCAGCCGGGCGCCCCCCACTCGGCTTCCTGCACAGGGAGGGGGCTGTGGGAGGCGGGTCTGATGCTCGCTCATAGGACTCCTGCCCACAGCAGTCGCAGGGCTGGTGATGGATCTGTCTTGTGTCCACTGAACTAATTAATCGAGGTGACATTTTGGTGAAGGATTGGGGCCATGAGGGCTGCCGGGGACACACTGTTGGGGGGGGGGCAGAGAATGGAAAATAACTGGGCCTGCCGCCTTTACCCTTACAGGCGGCTCCTGGCTGGCTTGTTAACCGCTACCGCTGCGTGTTTTTCCACTGGAAAAATGGCAGCACCACACCCCCAGCCACGTCTGAGGAAGCAGGCCCCATGGTGCTGGTTCTTACGCGGGGTTTTTCTAGCAGAAGCACACCCACAAGGGAGCGGGCACTCCTCGCTGTGAGCCGCAGCCACTGCTGAGCCCCAGCGCTCCTCAGTAACACAGCAGAATTGACACAAACCACAGACACCTTTCACGGCTGCCGCGGCACCGCACACTGTGGGCTCAGCACCTGGGGACACGTGCAGTGACCTGGGTGCCACCCAGCCCTGGCCACCACAAGAAACCTGCCCTGACTCGGAAAAACAAGGGAGACCCGTTCTATCTACCAAATCATCAAGCCTGACCGTGAATGTGAACAAGGCATTGAGATAAGGGGGGAGAAACAAAACAGGAAAGAACTTACTAATGAGGTATCCTTGTTCAGTGTGTGGTGCAGTGGGTGGAGCCACCACTTGGGGTGCCTGGTCCAAGGCCTGGCTACAGTGTTCAGATCCAGCTGCCTGCTAATGTGCCTAGGAGGCAGCAGCTTGGATCCCTGCCACACACATGGGAGACCTGGACGGAGCTCCTGGCTTTGCCTGGCCCAGCCCTGGCTATTGCAGACATTTGAGGAGTCAACCAGCAGATGGAAAATCTGTGTCACTCTGCCTTTCAAATATATAAATCTGAAATACACACACACACACACACACACACACACACATATAGAAAATGTCCCATCTGCTGGTTCACTCCTCACATGCACACAACAGCGAGTGGAAGCCAGGAGCCCAGAATTCCGTCCAGGTCTCCCACAAGAGTGGCAGTGTCCCGAGTACCTGAGCTTCGCGGCTGCCTCCCAGGCTCTGCATCAGCAGGGAGCTGGAGCTGGGAGCCAGGGCTGGGCCTGAGCCCTCGGATGTGGTTATGGGCGGCAGCTCCCGGACAGCCGGCAGGCAGTCACCCTTGGGCAGCTGCTCCCCGAGCACGTGGCGGGACAGTCTCTGCTCCCTTCCCCTGCCCTGGTTTTCTTGAAGGCTTGAACTTTGAAAAACATTATTCTAATGCTAAAAGCTAATACACATTTAGTGCACAAGACAAGGACATACAGAATCGGTCGCCTGGACTCCCATCCCCTCCAGAGAACCGACGCCAACATTCTCGTGCTTTTCTGAGCTGCGTTGCAACCACCGTTGTGCTCTTGAGATGTATGTGATTTGTCTCTTGCTGCTTTGTCAACTGTTTCGTGCATTCTTACATTAATGAAAGTTTAATGTCTAGGAGATGCATTTATGAACATTTAACTGCATCACCCCCAATTGGTATGTACGCAGACCTGACCAGTGTTTCTGTTCCCTGCAAAGATTCCCCAGCGAAGTTCCTAGCTGGAAGCGTCTAACGTTTGGGAAGGGAGGGAGATCACAAACCCTGGCTTCAGACGGAAGGCACTCGTGAGGCCCTGCCTGTGAGGCCTCTTCCCAGAGCTCTTCCTGGCAAGAGGCGGCGGCAGAGCTGAGCAGACCACTCCAGGGCCCGCCTCTGCGAATGCAGGCCGGGGAGCCACTTGTCCTGGCTACCAGCTCCGACACTGGTCAGAGCTGCCTGGGCCAGAGGACCACGAGGGTGGTGGTGTGCTCAGGTGCACTCCCAAACCCCACAGTGGCCAAGGAAGAGCAGCCCAGCACCGGGCAAGACACCGCTGACTGCTCCCCGGGGGTGGGCAGGTGGGGGCGCTCAGTGGTGCTGCCACAGACGCACCACGCAGGCCTCTGGGTGCAGCGGGAGCCGGAGGCTGGAACTCCTCCCTTTACGGGGCTCACCACTGAAGGGAGGCCACCAATCCTGGACCCAGCTCCGGGGCTGGCAGGAGGCTCCCGCGGTCCCATCTCCTGCTCCTATGGGGGGGGGGGGGTCGTGCACTCCTGGCTGAGGGATTGGCCCTGCTCCTTCGCTCACACGGGCCGGGGTCGGCCCAGCTTTGTGCTGCAGCCAGGCCCTCGGCCGCATCGCCTTTTTAACCACATACAGGCCAGGAACGCAGCTCCTGGCCCCACGCCACCCACTCAGGACGGGCGTGCACAGCGGGGTTTCTGGTGCAGTGGGCAGTCCTCGAGGGACAGTGGACCATTGTGTTTCCTGACATGCACCACTTCCCTCGGGCCATGCCTGGCCAGCAGTCCAGGGATCTGGATCTGGATCTGGATCTGGATCCCGGGCTGTGAGGGGCAGGTTCACCATGACTGACGGTTAGGGAGTCTCTGTGTCCAAGCTGGCCCTGTCCCTGGGGAGGGGAGGCCATGAGGACATCTCCCATCTGCAGTTAGGAGCTACTCGGATGAGACAGAATCTCTGAGCATCTACTCCCCTTACTGACAGGTAGGGGTGCTTCGCCAGAGTGGCCTCTGACCTCCCCTGGCCCCAGGTGTGCTGGACCCGGGGAAGGTGGTGGAGGGGGGTTGCGACACAACAAAGGACAAGAGGGAGGGGCAGTTCCTGAGCATTCAGGCTGAGCCTTTCTGCGCTCCAGTCAGCGGCCACCGCATCGCTGGAGGAACCCTCTGCTTCCATCAGAGGTGATACCGGAAGCAGCAGAAGCCCCCGGGTCCCCAAGACCCTAGGGTGCACTCGGACCCTTCTGTTAAATTCAGAAAAAACTGCACATATTTTTTAAAAGCACACACCAAAGATGCGATGCCCAAAGATGCTCCCAGTAAGCCGTCATTAGGGAAATGCAAATCAAACCCGCGCGAGACCTGCTTCACAGCACCGGGATGGCCGCAGCCCCTGCGCTTCCGCCAAACGTCCCACACGGCAGGACCCCGTGACCACGAGTTACACACCCAAGGACGCTGAGAACGCACGCGCCAACCAAAACTCAACACCGCACGCCAGAGCTGCGCCAGCCATGCGAGCCACAAAGCAGAAGCGACTCAGAAGCGCATCAGGTGACAAATGGGCGGGACAGATGTGGTGCGGCTGCAGCCTCTCGTCCACGCAGCCACGAGCGGGAGGGACGCCGAGTGCAAGCAGCTGGAACGACAGGCCGCGCGCTGCACGAGCCACACGGCACCCCGCGGGGACAGCAGGCAGGCTCCCCACGGAGTGCAGGCCTCCCTCTCTGGGGTGACTGCTACGCCACCACCAATGCACTGGATGCTTAAAAAAGAAACCTAGAAACACCCTGTTTGAAAGTCCTTCTCCCGCTCACCGCACCGGGAGTGGGGTCCGCCGTGGGGTAGGGGCGGGCACTTAGGAAAGCACCTTTACGTTCCTCTGCACTAGTTCTTCCCCAGAAACTCCGGGATTTTCTCCCGGGAAACTCCGGGAAAAAGCGAGGAAGAAAAACAAACCCTAGGCAGACAGACATGCCACGCCAGGGAGCGCGCACACCCGAAGCTGACGGAATGCCCTAGCGCCAGCATCTCCCAGCATTTTCCACGTCGTAGCACTGGAACAATGCTATTCACTGCACTAGGCCCTCAGAGTTTGTTTTTTGGTTTTGGTTTTTGTTTTGGTGGGACAGCGCGGGTAGGAATCAGGAGTGGTTTTTCCTGCTTCACTGTAAATGCTACAGCGCTCTGGCTCCTGGGTATTTGTTTTTCCCAATCCTGCTGCGGCGGTGAGGCCAACCTTACACATTTGTATCTCTGAGCCCGGGGAGGGGCGGCTTTAGCAGGTGCCCTGTCCAGGGTCACAGCGCGGCGCCCTGTGGGTAACCTGTCCCGCCTGTGGGCGCGCGTGACCATCAGGTGCAAAGGCACCACAGCGGGACGGCGAGCTTTCGGCGGAGGCGCCACCCAGGTGTGCCCTGCGGTCCTGCGTGCTGACCTGGAAGGGTTTTCTGAACGCGGGAACCTCAGCCACCTCGCACTGCTGGGGGAGCCCGCGGTGGGAGTGACCACACGCTGGGGACGGCTGCGACATTTATCCAGCAAGTGCACCCCCATCCCCCCGGCTCTTCCTGCTGAGGGCAGACTGAGGGACAGAGGCGGCCCTGGGACTGGCCGGGAGCCTGCATGGAGTCTGGCGGCCCCAGGCTTTGACAGGGCAGAGCCACACAACAGCGATCCTCCCCGATTAGCCAAGAAGCGAAATCTGTGCCTGCGTCCCGGCATAAAAGCACGCCCGCCAGCACGTCACACAGTGACAGAGGTCACCCTGCGATGGCATCTGGGTCTCACAGCCAACAAACAGCTGGGCGGTCAGAGGCGCCTCGCGCAGGCTTACCTGTTTAGCTGCTGCTGACGAAATGGCGCGGGTATCCAGCAGGTCGAGAAGCTGAGCCAGGGCAGAAGGTGGGACAGGACTAGCGGCCCCCAAAAAAGGAGAGAAGAGAAGCTGACATTTCCTAACGGCAGGGGCCCGTTAGTGTCCCTCTGGACCAAATCTGTCCACCTGCAGGTCTAGATAACTGGACCCACTCCCAGGAAGGAAACAGCCGGCCAACTGCCCTCTCGCTAGCTATTTTGTATTTCAGGATCTACCAAATTTTAGCGACTAGCACTGTTTTTGATTTGACCTCCAACAATAATGACTCTTAGGCAGAAGTAGCAACAGACAACTGCTCAGGGCAGTCAGTCAGAAAAAGCAGGGGCCGGCCGGCGCTGTGGCGTCCTGGGTAAAGCCGCCGCCTGCAATACCGGCATCCCATATGGGCGCCCGTTCCACTTGCAATCCAGATCCCTGCTGATGGCCCAGGAAAGCAGCAGATCCCTGCACCCCACGTGGGAGACCTGGAAGAAGCTCCCGGCTCCTGGCTTCAGTCTGGCCCAGTCCTGTCCGTTGTAGCCATTTGGGGAATGAACCAGCAGATGGAAGATCTCTCTGTAATTCTTTCAAATAGATAAATACATCTTAAAAAACAAAAACAAAAAAACCCCACCCACATTCCATGTCAGAGTACCTGGTTTGAGTCCTGGCTCCATTAAAAAAACAAACAAAAAAGTAAAAACAGGGGCACAAAATTCCTGAGCCATGAAGAGGAACAGGGAAAAAAACTCATGAAGGAAATATTTGTGATTGTAAGATCAGCCTAAAAATTGCTTGAAATAAAAAGCTGACCCAGACAGCTTCTGGCGGGGGTGGGGTGGGGGGGTGGTATTTCTGTGCAAACAGCAATTCCTTCTCACTGTAGAATTTCTGTCCGGAACGGTGCCGGCCACTGACCATGTCTTCATCCGTCCTCATGGCCCCTCCTCCACGCTCTGTCCTCCACAACCACAGGGCCCTCGGGGACACAGAGGGGTCGAGGATCCATGGTATGTGTGCCTTATTTACCAAGACCCCATGATCTAAAAGGGCAGGGGGTAAGCGGTCCTAACTCCCCTTTGGGGCAGTGGGGGAGGCAAACGCCCATGCGACTGAAAGACACACGCAGATTCCACTCAACCCGAGCACTTTCCTACCCGTGAACCCACAGAGCCAGGCCAGCGACCGCCTTCTGTCTGGGGTCACCAGGGCCTGGCTGTGAACAGAAAGGGGCGGCTTACAAATAGCACGCCGGGGCGGGGCGTCTGGCTGGTGAAGGCTCTGGAAGGCTCACTGCCACTTGAAGACACCTTCTCTTGAAGTCTTGGCTCCCCGGAAGGGCTGCAGCTCGGCCCTTCTGCCAATTTCCATGGATCCCCAGGCGGCCAGGTGGCGGGGGCCAGGCGCGGTCCTGCAGAATGGCCGGCTGAGGTGGCCACCCGCCGCCTGCGGTGTTGCGTGGCCCAGCGTACGGGTAAAAGGCTTCGAGCGCCTGGCGTTATAACCGGCACTCAGGACTCCTGAGGGGCACGCTGATGCACTCTGGGAAGGAAGTGGGGCGGAAGGCTGTGACGTGAACCAGGGTCCTTCCCAGCCTGCCGTCTGAACGGCCAGGGCACGAGCACCCAGTTCTTCCCAGAGCCTGGGTCGCTCGGACGCTCCTAAGTCCGAAATGCGATGGCCAGTTCCACAGCACTGGCTGTGGGCGGGCCCACGGAGAGCGTGGAGGGCCGCCTGGATTTCTAGCACAGGCCCGGGAGTCCAGGCTGTCTCAGCGTGCTGAGGCTGCTGTGACAAAGGCACAGACAGCAGAAACCCGAGCTGTCACAGCTCTGGAGGCCGGCAGAGGGTGCCGGGAGGGCCCCGTCCCCAGCAGGGGCGCCTGCTCGCCGTGTGCACCTGTCGGGGAGGGGATGACCCTAACCACCCCCGGAGGCCCCACTGCTAGACCCTGACTTCGGGCTCAGGACTTGAACATGACACATTCGGATCACAGCAGTGACATAAAGGACACGGGAGTGCGGAGGGGCAGAGGAAGATATAAAATAACTGGAAACACTTCGCCGTGGAGAAGTTCACCTAAGGACTTCACTCGCCAGGCCATCGACGTCCGCTGTGACATCTCCCGCCCCCCCTGGGGTTCCTGGTCCCCTCTGTGTGCCCACAATGCTTGCCGAAGAAATGAGTGCTGTTTGTGTCGCGGGATTCCTACCACCGACAGGGCTCTCTGGTGTACTGCACACACAGATCACAGATATGCCAGGGCCAAGGGTGGGGAGGATGACAGGCGCTTCTGTCACCCCAATCACAGAGACCCCTGGGCCGTCAAGTAAACAAAACCCTCAGATCGGAGACCTGGCGGCGGCAGAGGCACAAGCTCCCATGTGCTGCTGTCAGAGAATGCTGATTTCCGGACGGGGACTGTCTTCCCCAAAGCGCCTGACGCCGCAGGCTTAAGCTGTGTGCACCTGCCTCTCTTCCTCCAACTGTCCCAGGCCCCTGTTATGGATGGGGCTGGGGGTGGGGAGAGCAGTGGGATCTTTCCAATCTTCATGTTTCCTTTTGGGATCACGACTCCCATGTCCAACTTGCACTTCCTAAGCATACGTGCTGACATTTCTGCGACCAGGACCCGCCCTGGACCTCCCTTCCCCTCCCTACTTGCCAGGTGTTTCTCCTGGTCTCCCATGGGCTGCAGGGCCCAAGCACTTGGGCCATCCTCCACTGCACTCCTGGGCCATAGCAGAGAGCTGGCCTGGAAGGGGGGCAACCGGGACAGAATCCAGCGCTCCAACCAGGACTAGTACCTGGTGTGCCGGTGCTGCAAGGCGGAGGATTAGCCTAGTGAGCTGCGGTGCCAGCCTTTTTAATTTCCACCTCTTCCCTTCCATCCCCATCTCTTCCCTCCCCTCCCCTCCCCCAGTGAAACCTGCTGCCCCTCTCCATCCCACCCCCGCAGACTTCAGGCCCCAAGCCTCCCTCTCTGCCTGTGTTGAGACACCAGCTGTCCCTGGAAGGAGACACTGGGTCTTCACCCTCCGGGGGGCACCTGCTGCTCGCTGCTCCTGTTCATCTCCCGGATTCCTGGAGTCTGAGCAGCTGTTCAGACCACCCAGCAGTCACCCTCACCTCCCACTCTGTAAGAACAAGAGCCTGGGCAAGCTCCGAGGCTTCCACGGGTGCCTTCGGCCTCTTCCATCAGAGCGCGCTGTACGCCTTCGGCCTCTCCCATCAGAGCGCGCTGTGCGCCTTCGGCCTCTTCCATCAGAGCACGCTCTGCTGGAACCCCTTCCCTTTGCACTCCCACGCGTCCTCCTCTGAGGCTCACCTCTGCTGTGGCGGCTTCACGGTCACACCGTCACAAGCGCCACACCCTCCGCCCTAGACCACGCTTGGCCCGCGCTGCCGTTACCTGCTCCTGCCTGGCTTCCAGGTGGCTCCCATCTACCCCGGCAAGCAAAGGCCTCTGCCTTCCGGCCCGTCCCGTGCAGCCCTGAGGCTTGGCGCTCGGCGTTCCCTAGTCTGCTGCACGCACAGCCCCGTGAAACCCCTCCCACTTGGACCTCCAGAACCTCCTCCTGCTCCTCAGGTGCGCCTGCGCCCAGGGCTGCCACCACTCTGCTCCCGAGAGGACCCCGAACCCACGTGCTCTGAACCGGGGTGGGGGTGGGTAGCTTCTGGAAAGCACCAGACATCTACAAGGGCCTGTGAGCTGCACACGGTCTCTGCCACACCGAGAAGGGAAAATCCAGCTATGCACGGGCTGCACAGAGGAAGGCCAGAGGCCCACACAGCACAGCCGCCAACCTTATTCTCACCCAAGCTCCTCTTCACAGCCGGCTTCCCGGCCACCACCCCGCTCATTACCCTGACCGACCACAGCCCTGCGCCTCGGGCCATGGGGCTGCGAAGTGAGCACCTGTCCTCCTTAAATGTCCACTACACATCCAGAAGCCCCAAATCTGAAAGGCTCCCCAATCCCAAGCCTTTTGAGCATCATGCTGGAGTCCAGGGAGTTCCATACTAACGAGCATTTTGGATTTCAGATGTTCGGCTTAGGGATGCCCGCTAAATCTTCCAAATCCAAGATCTGAAACACTCCTGCTCTCTAGCATTTTGGATACGGGATCTCGACCTGTATCATCAAAGCCTAGTGATCAAAACCTTCACTGACGTCATCCCTGGCACCACACTCCCTGTGGCCATGCCAGGCTCCGTGGGCTTCCAGCACGCAGGAGCTAGCCCACACGTCACACTGCTGGGCTCATCTTCGGTCAGCACCAGTGCCCTCCGAGCTCCAAGGCCCAGCGGGGCAGCTGCACTTGTTGATGTCCCCACAGGACCCCCAGCCAGGGATCTGCACGCTCCCTGTTCTTACCTAATCAAAGCTATTAGTAATGTAGAATGAGCTTTAAAAAAAAAAGAAGAAGAAGAAGGCCTCTTAAAGCCAATGGCCAATGCCTTCAAAATAACTAAAAAGTCGAGTTCCACAAGTGCTTTCGTGCCTGGGCCCTTTAAATGCTACCCTTCTGAGGGGTCTTGAAAGAGGAATGTGCATTTGCGAGAGGAGCACCTTCCATCTGTTCCTTGTCGGGTGTCACAGGGGCCTGCAGCTGGCGGGACGGCCACTGGCCCCAAAGCCCAGGAGACGGTGGCCCTGCGAGTCAGGCTGCCGCGTCCAGTCCAGCTAAGCATCCCCGCACTACGCGGAAGCACGGCGGCCGCGGCATGGTTTTGCCTCCGTGGTCGGTTCTCTGTCAGCTGGGCCCTGGCGGCAGCTGAGCGCCCGCTCTCGCCTCTGGAGCAGTCCAGTGCTCCCGTGTTGAGAATCAGGACCCCTGGCTTCTTAACCGCTGGTGCTGAGGGTAAACACCGAGGGCCCCAAGTTCACACACAGGTTAATGCACCCCTCAGCTCCTTCAGAGACCGCCACGGCGGCTGTCAACAAGGCCCTAACTTCACAGCTCTCATACAAAGCGACGTGACCCGAGAGCGGGGCCCCTGGCGGCCAGTCCACGCAGCTGTGCCACACGAGGGAGGTCGCCTGTCTCTCAGCGAGTCGCTGTCCTCAGCCAGGTCACAGAGCTGAACCTGAAGACTGCTCACGCAGTTCCTAAGACCCACGTTCAGCAGCTCCGTGAATTATCACCGACAATATGAAAACACGTACGCCGAAAGCTAAGAGATCTCTGTTTGCTCCTGAGGCTCCAACACCGTTCTGGGTTACTGAGGCCTCACAGCCTCCCTCCTGTCTGCTCCCGCTGCGCTGAGCACAGTCCTGGAACAGGGAGCAGGCCTTTCTGCCTTCAATTCAAACACCATGCGCAAGCTAGTACCCGAGGAGACCGACAGCATCTCGGGAGTGGGACCAGGTCCTGTTCATCCCCACACACGCACCGCAGGGCACTGGGAACCCATCCCGCAGGCTCCCAGCTGAGGCCCATCGTGTACCCAGTCACACACCCGGCTGCACCGCTCAGCTGTGCCCGTGTATACAGTCAGCCACACCGCTCAGCTGTGCCCGTGTGTATAGTCAGCCACACCGCTCAGCTGTGCCCATGTGTATAGTCAGCCACACCGCTCAGCTGTGCCCATGTATACAGTCAGCCATACCCCTCAGCTGTGCCCGTATGTACAGTCAGCCTCAGCTCTCAGCTGTGCCCGTGTATACAGTCAGCCTCACCTCCCAGCTATGCCCATGTATATAGTCAGCCACACCCCTCAGCTGTGCCCGTGTATACAGTCAGCCACACCCCTCAGCTGTGCCCGTGTATACAGTCAGCCTCCCTTTGAGCCGTCTTCACCTCCGCCTCCTGACAGCCACGTTTCTCCTGCTCCCGCACCTTGCTGGCTCTCTGCCATTTGTACATTTCGCCATCCCCTTTCCTTGGGTGTCACCCAGTCCCTCCCTCCCTATCCCGTTCCAGCCTACTGTGTCCCCTCCACAACCTCTCCAGAGACTGCGCCTTCAGAGTGGCCACAGTGCTGGGTGTGGAGGGGTCTGAGTGACAGCTCACAGCTGGGAGGGGAGTCGGGGGCCACAGATGCCACACGTGTTCATGTGCTCACACCAAGACCCAGGGGCACGCAGCTGACTCCGAGCACAGCTCACTCTTGAAGTCAACGACCTTTTGGAACCTCGCATGAGTAAACGCCTGTCTCTGTGCCACCTCTGCTGGGCCAGGCTGCTGCTCAGAATGGCGCAGCCACCCACCCAGCCTGCCTGCCTGTGTGCTGCAGCCTCGCTGTGGCGCCTCTGCACTGAACAAGACTCTCCTCCATTCACCTCACTGCCCTGGCAGGAAACCCACCAGCCATGGCGGCTGGGAGGACTGCCATCAGCCTGCCCCACCTCCCTGCAGGTGCACGGCCGCCGCGGCTCAGCCCCAGACATGTCTCACCAGCACCCCTGTGAGATGGCCCCAACTGCCTTCTGGCCTCTAGTCTGCCCTGCCCTGCTGATGACTGTCTGCGGCCCCAAGAAATACACGGACTGAAGGCCGCTCCTGTGACATGGGGGTCCAGGAGGTGGGGCCTGGGGCGGGGGATTCGGTCTAGACCTCATCAGGCTGAGGCTGCCCTTGTAGGAAGAGACTCAGGACTCTCTCTCCCCCACCACGTGAGGACACGCAGAGATCGGCCACCGACAAGCCAGCATGGGACAGCTCTGCCGGCCCCTCCATCTGGGACCCTGGGGTGGTGGGAGGTCAGTGTGCTGCTCAGGCTGCCAGCCTCACTCAGGAACTCCAAGTTCCCTCGGCGTGAAGCTGGGGGCCAACCTGGGATCCTGAGCTTCCAGGGTTGTTGATAAAGCCTCCCAGGTACTCCACTGCCCCCCCACCCCCACACCTCTGCGACGTGGCTCCTCCCGTCCTGCTCGCCTGCCTTGGCACCTGCAGGCTCTGGCTGGCCTGCGCTCACTCCCCAAGGCTTGGCCCCAGCATCCCCTCCCCGGGCTGGGGCGTGGTGGGGAGCCTTGCCATCCCCGGCCCGGTCGGTGCCTCCAGCACACGGGAATGAATCCCCGCAAGTTCCCAGACTCCTCGTCTTATTCCTCTTTAAGCCACCAGCCCCTCAGCACAGGACAAAGGCTGCAGTGCAGTGTCAGAGCTTCCAACAAACAAATGCGTTGTCAGATGCGCTGGAGAACATTTTTAGAACCTGGAATTCACAGGGGACGTTTGTTGTGTCTGGGGGAGCAGAAAACGGGCCCTGCCCTCTCTCGGCGGCTCCCGGACCCGGGGCAGCGATGAAGGCGGACAGAAATCCCGGCACTCTCACCTCTCGCTGACTGCAAGGTTCTGCTGCTTTAAATAGCCCAGCAAAGTGTTGAGGACCCAGCTCACCACCTTTTTTGGCTCTGCC
The DNA here is from genome assembly GCA_949820135.1 of Sylvilagus floridanus. NCBI lineage: Eukaryota > Metazoa > Chordata > Mammalia > Lagomorpha > Leporidae > Sylvilagus > Sylvilagus floridanus. The sequence goes on along the minus strand of OX463238.1, from coordinate 23,336,513 downwards.
CTAGTTTCTTTTATCACATTTTGGAAGAACTCCAGTAGGCCAACTTCATTCTGTTAAAAAAGGAAAAAAAAATAAAGAATTACATAAAAACTCCCCTCAAAGTGAAAGATCAGCAATTCTGCAACATCCCCCTCTGCTTCCTCTGAGACAGCCACTCTCCGCCACACACTCAGGGACACCAGAAAATTCTCATCATGTCCCCGAAAGGGCAGGTGTCCTGCTTCTACTACGGCCACTGTGCATTCACATGGCATCTGCTCGGGGGGACCAGCCAGTTCAGAGGCCTTGACCTTCATGGCCAGAGGGCTGTGAGGTCCACCAGTCCCCGCACACCCTCTGCCCTCAGGGCTGGGCCACAGTCTTTATCCTGGAGCTGCAAACCGGGCCCGCGACATCCAGCCCAAGTTTAAGGCCGGTCCCTTTTCTGTCTTGTCCTCTGCTGAGTGTCAAGATAGAAGGAACCAAGAGAATATTCCACCTCTGGAAAAATCAGAAGTGGACTGTAGCTGTATTCATCATCAGAGCACCCCCAGAGGTAGATGGGAATGTTTTCCAAAGGGAGAACATAGGTGCACACACCCCGATTAGGCCAGCCACACGTGACTGGAGAAGCTAGCTGACTGTCTCACGAACACGCCTCTGGGCACCCGCGCCCATCAGCTCCATGGGCCTGGCTCCCGCTCTTGCTCTCTGTGGAAGCAGAGCTGAGTCAGGGCTGGGCCAAGGTGAACAGATGCAACGTCTCCCGTCACCGTGAACGCCTGTGAAAGTCACACGGGCGCCATGGTCACCGTCAAACACGGCAATTCCTGTGGTGCTGCCTACCAGTGACCTGAGGCACTCATCAATCACATACTGTGGCCAACGCCGGCTCGGGCCAATGTCGCAGAACCAAGACATTCCGCTGAGTCCCTTCTGAGGATGTTTGTTAAGGAATGGAACTTGTGCCACATATGTGGGGAGGTGGTGGTTGCCAAATGCAGAAGGTACAATTTTAATTAGCAGACTTCCCTCTCCTGCTGCAATCTACTCAAACCACACTCTCTTTGAAATATTCCAGCTCACACTGCAGCTAAGGCCTCCACCCCACCACCCCCGTCAAGAGACCCTTCATCAGCCAAAAGAACTTTCCAGAAAAATAAGAATCTCGGAAGAAACCAGACATCCTTACAAAAGTGCTCTCAAGGTTTCGCTACTGTAGCAGCTATAATATGTACTCAGGCACGTAGTCACTAAAGGAGAAATTCCATAACAATAAATCTATACACTTTTCGTCACAGATAAATTCTCTGGTGACAAGTCTACTGCACAATCTCCTAATCATCTTGAATCTCCTTTCAAGCCAGTGCTATTATTCCACTCATGCTAGAACAGGGCAAAGGCCGCTACGGCAACCGCAGACTGCCTGCAGAGAAAGCCTGGATCCGGGCGACGAGAGGAGAAGTCCTGCCTCACTTATGGGGAAGTCTTTTTTTTTTTTTTTTTAAAGATTTATTTATGTATTTGAAAGAATTAGAGGAAGAGACAGAGATAGAGAGGGAGAGAGAGAAATCTTTGATCCACTGGTTCACTCCCCAGATGGCCACACCAAAGCCAGGAGCTTCTTCTAGGTCTCCCATGTGGATGCAGGAGCCCAAACACTGAGGCCATCTGCTTCTGCTTTCCCAGGTGCATTAGCAGGGAGCTGGATCAGAAGTGGAACAGCTGGGACTCGAGAAAGCACCCATTTAGGATGCCAGAGTCGCAGGCGGTGGCTTTACCAGCTACGTTGCGGTGCTGGCCCCGAGAAGTCTTCAAACTTCCACAACGGTATGTAAGTCAGCAGGGAAGTGGAAAATTGAAATCCTGTCCAGATCGGACGGGCAGGATTCCCTTTGTTCTCACCGAGACAGGCTGGCCCGCATGTGACGCGAGCCACAGGAGGAGCACTCTGCACTGTGCCAAGGTGAGGTTTGCTCAATCCACCTAGAAACAATGCACTTGAACATGCAGGTGTGCCTGAGCTGCTGGGTCATGATGAGTTTCCACTCCTCTGCCCGTGTGGACGGATCCCTCAGCAAATCAGATTCCTGTTTGTCTTTTCGTGTCAGCGCTGTGCTGAGGCCTCTCCGAGCTGGGGCTGTGTACTCCGCCAGGGGACACATGGTTTCCATCCACAATTGAAGCTGACATGAGTGTGCGACGGGGTGGGGCCGGAGGACGCCGAGCTGCTGCTGCCGCCCAGGGAATGATGGATCAATGAGAGCTGCCCACGCGCTGGCTGCGCCGGCTCCTCCAAGCACAGGCCTGCTTTTTGCAGGGGGAAACGCGCGCGCGCGCGCGCACACACACACACACACACACACACACACACAGAGTCTCGTTTTCTAGTGAGTTTTTCCACGAGACTGGCAAACGCTAATAAGCTTGGCGCAGCTCTCAGAAGTCTCTGCTGAACCTGTCAGAGCAGCCATCTGGCTTTCTCAGAAAAACAGTGGACCGGTAACTCCCTTACATAAAGATCCTAGCGAGAGTGACGCGCAAGAGCCATTGCGTAAGGGGGCCTTGATGCCCTCCTCCACAGGAGCAGCGAGCGAGCGTTCCGCGGAGGACTGATCCATCCTATGTGTGACAGGTCTCGGAACCCAGCGACTGCCTCTCTTGGCTGGTGCCGACTGTAATTGTCGCTTCCGAGCCCGCTAACGCAGTGGAGACAACTGGTCTTGTCTTTGGTATAACCCCAGTCTTATGGCTCCATGACCAGGAAGCAGCTTTTTCATATTTTAATCAAATTTCCCAAAGCATTCAATTACACTCAGAGTCAATGCCAGGTCAGCTTCGTAGACGCTAACAGGAACCCTCAATTACTAATGGATTTGTCAGCTGATCCATGCTGGCGGGAGGCAAAGAGGAGGGATCACCTGGCCTACGTCGCCTGCTCTGGGCTGGGACCTCAGTTTAGCCCGCATGGGGCCCTGGGAGCAGCCCCACCTCAGCATTTTACCCTCGGAGACGGTAAAGTTGAGGAAACCATCCAGCTGGCGGGGCACGAAGGCCGATTTCTCACCTGCGATTTGTGTTTGCAGTCACACGCCCTGGGAACCTGACAAGAGGCCCCAAGTGAGGCTGGGCTATGTTTGTATGTAGAATGCAAGCCGACGGCGACGGCTGCCCAGTGGTATGCTTGGAAGAAAAAGGAGCCCAGGAGACCCAAGGTGAGCAACAGCTGGTCAGGTGGCCGGAAGCACCCTGGCAGCTACCAGGGACTCTGGCTGAGCCATCCCGAGCTGCTGGAAGGTCCCAATGGCACCGACTGCACACCTGCTGGACACGGAGTGCACAGCTGCACACGGCTGTGGCTGCCGCTGCTAATAATGATGATAATCATGTTGTAGAACAGCAGTGGTTACAGATGAGCTAGGCACTCTCTCCACAAACTCGTCCAACCCTACCGACACGCCTCTGAGCTACGTTCCCTTAAGCTGCTCTTTGACAGGTGAGGATACTGAAGCACTGACTTGCTTGAGGTCACAGCGCAAGAGGGTAGAAGTGCCAGGACTCAAACCTCTGCAGTTTATGTTTGAATTAAACCTGTGCAATGGCCTCCCCACCGGTTCCTGGGGACTGACAGTGAGCACCTATCAGGCAAGGAGCTCATGCAAATCTGGTACCTTCCATCTCCATTGTTTCATTTGACAGCAGCCAGCTGTCACCCATATTAAAGATGCTTCATGGCCCATGCTGCCACGGCCTGCGACGCCGGCATTCCAAACGGGCACTGGTTCGTGTTCTGGCTGCTCCACTTCCAGCCTGGGAGGGCATCAGAAGATGGCTGAAGTGCTTGGGTCCCTGCTACCCACTGTGGGAGACTCAGATGAAGCTCCTGGTTCCTGGCTTCAGCTTGGCCTGGCCCTGACCATTGTGCCTCTTTGGGGAGTGAACCAATGGATGGAAGCGAGTGGTCGCACACTCTCTCTCTCCCTCTTTCTCTGTAATTTTCCCTTTGAAATAAAATAAATAAATCATAAAGATGTTGCAAAGGCTCTGCAATTAGCTTAGAAATTAGGAGAAAATGGCTGGTTCATCTTCTGCTTTTTTAAGATTTATTTATTTATTCAAAAAGCAGGGTTACAGAGAAGCAGAGGGAGAGGGAGAGACAGAGGGAGAGAGAGAGAGGTCTTCCATCCACTGGTCCACTCCCCAGATGGCCGAAACAGTGGGAGCTGTACCCATCTGAAGCCAGGAGCTTCTTCCGGGTCTCCCACGTGGGTGCAGGGGCCCGAGGATTTGGGCCATCCTCCACTGCTTTTCCAGGCCATAGCAGAGAGATGGATCGCAAGTGGGGAAGCTGGGACCCAGAACCGGTGCCCACATGGGATGCCGGCCCTGTGGGTGGTGGCTTTTGCTCGTTATGCCACAGCCTCGGCCCCACACCTTCTGCTTTTTCTAACGTACACCTATGCCATGTGGCACCACACACACTTCTGTCCTCAGGCCAGCCAGAAAGACAGTGGCACACACACCGCCTGGGCTCCCGGGGATAAGAGGGTGGCCAGAGCTGCCCTGAGCCTGCACAGTTCTCAATGCCTCCTGACATATCAAGACAGAGCCTGTGACTTCTCAGACAGCTCTGGGGTGAGCATGGTCAATACGGGTCACTCCACAGCAGGTTTCAACCTAAGCAGGCAGGCCACACCTGAGGGAGAGCAGCGACGACAGAGGCGGCCCCACATCTGCACCCTGAGCCGTGCTGGTTTCAACAGGGCAGGGCCCTCTCAGGTGGCAACGTGGCACAAACTGGAAGCGCGTCCCTCCTCCACGCGGCAGGCGTGCGGGGAGCGGAGGCTGAGCTGCTGTGCAGTCTGCAGAAGGGGCTGCCACCTGCATACTGACGGAGGTGGAGGGACAGCAGGGGCGGGGATGCCATGCTCTTGTTCCTGGGCATTCCTGCACATTCACTCCTTGCAAAGCGAGAAAACCAAAACTCAAACCCCATGACTATACTACAAAAAGGCCCTAAGAAACCACACCAAATGCTAGTTTTGGGGGTGGAGGTGCAGTAAAGAGGTCTGGAGAGCAACAGGTTTGGGCCAGAAGGCGGAAATTAGGGCGACCTTACAGATGGGCAGGTTTGGTGGGGCTCGGGGCTGTGATGTGACTGGGCCCCCGCTGCTTTTCATGGAAACAGATGCACTGGGAAAACCTTCCAGCAGTGCTCCTGTGGGCAGGAAAATTACCCATCGCGAGAGGACTCTTCAGTGGAGGAGCCGAGGGGAGCGAGTGGAGGCAGCGGGAGCTGGCGAGGAGGCGTGGCCCTCCACGTGCATCTGGAGCCCGCCTCGTCACTGCCACCCGCAGCGGCCCTGCCACTGATGCCCAGCCCTGAGGGCTGGCTCTGCAGCCTGCGCTCAGGGCGCACAGCTAGAGGCCCAGGCTTCAGCAGTTCCCCACAACTTCCACCCCGGAGTCCTGTTCTCAGCAGGCTCGGGAGGCCCTGAACAGGAGAACGTGGACAGGTTCACCTGCACTGTTTCCACAAAGCACTCTCGTACCTCTCTCGAATGCAACCCCGGCCACCGGTTCCACGCAGGGAGCGTTGAGAATAATGTGAAAATGAGTTTACATTCTCTGAGATGCGCTAACTGTAGGAGGGGTGCTGGGGAAAACCAATTCGGGAGTAAGATTTTCCCTTGAATAATCAAAGCACACCTAATTAAGCTAAGAGAAGCTGACAGCATGGTAAAAAGACAGTATGGGCAACCATGGGACACAGGAAGCGGTTCATCAAGAAGGCCACTGGTTGTTAAGGGACACATTTCAGTGGCCCTAAAACCACCGCTGTGTACCAGCCGCTGACAGCAATGAGGCTGAAGGGCGCCGTGGATTTGCTCATCTCCCCCCAAACCTGCCTGAAACCGGAAATCACACATTTTATTTGGAAATGGTTGCACAAACAGGAAATTGGGTTTGGGGATGGCTTGGGGATGGAGTCCCTCCCAGGTCCCTGAAGCTGAGCACTCTCTCCTTCCTGTGTTTTCTCCACAACAGGCAGCTTCCGGAGGGGGCCATAAGGCTCCCTCCCCAGGGCCCAGCCTCTTGCCACCTGCATCTGAAACAAAGGGGCTGCTGGCGGTGCAGGGCTGCAGTTAGAAGATGCACCTTTTTATTCAGCTTTACCACCACAAAACATCGGTCATTTTTTTTTTTCCAGTGTGTAGAGTAACTGTCCAAGCACCCTCAAGCCGGCAAGCACTGGATACAATTTATAAAATGAAAAATAAAATCAATTTTGAAAGCTGCATGGAGCTGAAATATGGTGCGTGGCAATGTTGACCAAATGGATTTTCCTTCAACAGTGGTTGGAAGGTGAGTGCAGCCTCGAGCCAGTCAATCCGGTGTCCGGTAACACTTTAAACTATTAGCTTTACAGGAGTGCTACATATGGGACACACAGCTATTTGTCATTATTTTATAGGCAGTTTGTCCAGAAAGCAAAGCAGGCCATTTCTTCCTTACTAGGGACTCAGCATCAAACTCGCAAACAGCAATCCGTTTAACAGCCAACGGCAGTCCTGAGAGCTCTTGAGTCTCTGTCCCTCGGAGACACCTTAACCTTTTCCGGGACGTCAGAAACAAAGGCCTTTGGATGGGGAAGAGCCGGCTGGAGGAAATGAAGCTGTTCAGGTAAGACGCCACGTCTCGAGGCTGAATACAGAGCAGGCGCACTCGTGCGGCACACGGGCCACGGATACCTGAGTCCCAGCCACACTGACCTATACACACTCTGCCTGGGGCCACTGCATTTCCCTAAAATCCTGCCGTGTGGCCCCAGATGAACTGCATCGGCAGGCGGCTTGCTGTCACTGTTCTCTTCCCTGCCAGCATGGCCTCTGCATGGCCAATTTGGCTTTTTAAAAGATTCGATGAAGACTCTGTAGTGTCTGCCATCTTTAGGGCCGGTGAGCCATCTCCTCCTCTTCCACGAAGGGGGTTCAACAGCTCGGGCTGCCCTCGTACAGCCCTCCCAGCTCCCAGGTGTCAGGGGCAGGACGGAATGCAGTCTGTCCCTCTGTCGGCGCTGTAACCCATTTCCCTGAGGGGCTGCTTCGGAAGTTAAGAGCAACCTGGCAGAGCTGCAGTGCCTACGCCAGGGGCACAGGGCACTGTGACAAGTGTGACCAGCCCTCCAGAAACACTAAGGGGGGTGTGTAGCACAAGATGAGTCGCATCTTTCCCTTTGCTGACTTCACACACAGCTTGCTGCCCTGGGAGCGCCCAGCTGGGCTGCACCAAGTGCCTACCATACGCCAGGCTGAATGACAGGCAGCCCCAGGAGGAGCATCCCACAAACCCCGCCTTCTGTGGTACACTCTGCAAGGACTGCGACAAGGGGAGCCAAGTACCTCCGGTGGAAGGTTGAAGAAACGCATAAATAAAACCTGCACAGGACGGCTCGCATTATTTTTTTGACTTAATTTTTCCACTTGGAAAACAAGACATGTTTTCTGCTTCTCGTTGGGGCTGACTGGTTTCCCCATATTCACTAGACAGCAGCTTATGTTGTTTTTGTTGTTTTTTGTGGTTTTTTTTGCAGGGCAGCCTGAAACCTTCCAAAACCCCAGGAGTGGTCAAGATTTTTAAAGGCACCTACATCCCGTGACCAAGCCTGATGACACTTTAGTGGACCTGCGTAAAAGCATGAACACAAAAACTCCCCTTTCTCTGCTAATGAAACAAAAGCGATCCCAAACAACAACAAACTAAAATCCCAATTCCTGCTTGGCATTGTCACTCGATTTATAAGCAAGCAGGTCGCGGGACTTAGGAATAAGGAGCCTGGGCCCTGACCTCAGCCTGGGCGGGACCTGCTCCAACACAGGCTTGGCAAGTTCCTTAACCAAAGCGGTTCTGTTTCCTCACCTGTCAGAAGGGAGAGCGCCAGGATGTGCAGCAGGGGGCTGCAATGAGGATGAATCTACGGGACCAGCTGCGTGCTGCGGGGCGAGCCGTGAGCAAGCAGCTCTTAAGTGCTGCTTCGGCAGATGGCCACACTTCCTCTGCACTTCCTGACTAAAGTAAGCCATGGAGGTGAGGAAGGGATGCCTCCACAGAAACTGGCCTGGGGGTGGCGCTGTGGTGCAGAGGGTTAAGCCATGGCCTGCAGGGCCGGCATCCCAGATGGCCGCCGGCTTGTGTTCTGGCTGCTCCACTTCTGATCCCGCTCCCTGCTAATGTGCCTAGGAAGCAGCAGAGGATGGTGGGAGACCCAGAAGAAGCTCCTGGCTTCAGCCTGGCCTAGCCCCAGTCGTTGTGGCCATTTCGGGAGTGAACTAGCAAATAGCAGATCTCTCTCTGTAACTCTGCCTTTCAAATGAATAAATAAATCTTAAAAAAAAAAAAAAAAGAAAGAAATTGGCCTGGGAAAATTTTGCAAAGAAAAATACACTCACAGGAGTGACAGGGGTGGGCGCAGCCTAGTACCCGAGAGGCCTGCATCCTACACCAGAGCACTGGGCTTGGCTCCAGCATCCGGCTAACGCAGACCCTGGAAGGTGGCAGAGAATGGCTCAAGCAGCTGGGGCCCTTCCACCCATGTTAGAGACGTGGATTGAGTTCCCGGGTACTGGCTTTGGTCCTGGTCCAGTGCAGACCGTAACAGGCATTTGGGGAATGAGCCAGCAGATGGCAGCTCTGTTTGTCTCTCCATCGCAAGTCTTTTCTTAAAAAAGAAAGAAAAATGCACACGCACATAATCCTGATCATTCTGATAATTACTCTGGGGTACACTGGCTCCAAGACAGACTCATTATGATATTAGAATCTCTCATTTTTCAGAATCCTAATACCTGGGTCTTAGCCTCCCCATTTCTATTCCTTAATCTTTGCGAATGAAGTCAGAAAGCAAGGCAATTTGACATAAGATAAGGAAGCAAGATTAGCTAAAGAGGTTGAAGTTTCAGTGAGCCAAGTCATTCATTATGGCCAGAGGAAAAAACAGTAACACGAGTTTTCTTTTGTGAGAGCATTATCAGGAGGGCCTAGGAGAAAAAAATCAGAAAGTAGATTTGATTTAATGCCCAAAGAAACCAGTTCAGAATCTAAGAGTCAGACCCATGATTTGCATATGGTCACGGTACATGGGGTGGCATCTCAGGTTTTCTTGTTCAGAGATCAACAAAACAGGTACTATCTTACGATCTCCTGAGTTGTCAAAGAGCAGTTTATGTATCTGGTCTCTGGAAACAGGGACATGGAAACTCAGGGACATGAGTTCTACCAGGATTTTCATGGGCACTAAATGGTGTCCTGTTCATGCCCTACTGAATACCTACTGCATGCCAGGTATTACAGTAGACCCTGGAGTGTGGACTGCTAGCAATATCAATGGTCATGTTAAAAATACATAGCTTGGCCAGTGCCGCAGCTCACTAGGCTAATCTTCCGCTTGCGGCGCCAGCGCACCGGGTTCTAGTCCCCGTTGGGGTGCCGGATTCTGTCCCAGTTGCTCCTCTTCCAGGCCAGCTCTCTGCTGTGGCCCGGGAGGGCAGTGGAGGATGGCCCAAGTCCTTGGGCCCTGCATCCCATGGGAGACCAGGAGAAGCACCTGGCTCCTGCCTTCGGATCAGCGCAGTGCGCCAGCCGCAGCGGCCATTGGAGGGTGAACCAACGGAAAAAAAGGAAGACCTTTCTCTCTGTCTCACTGTTTCACTGTCCACTCTGCCTGTCAAAAAAAAAAAAAAAAATACATAGCTCAGGTGGGCAAGTGGCGCAGCACTGGAGCTGCTGCTCAGGGTGTGGACGTCCTGAGCCCCAGTGGAGTACAACTCTTCTTCGCATCCAGCTTCTTGCTACTGTGCCCCCGAGAGACGGCAGCTGACAGCTCAACTGCTTGACTCCCTGCCACCAATGTGGGAGACCCAGACTGAGTTCTGGATCCTGGCTTTAACCTGCCCTAGCCCTGTATGTTGCAGCCATCTGGGGAGTGAACCAGTGGATAGAAGCTCGCTCTCCATCCATCTCGGTCTCTGTTTCAAATAAAAATGAAAATAAATAAAAATTTTAAAAATACATAATACGGTGGCTACTGAACAATAAAATGCCAGGATAAATTCCAGACGAGGATTAAATTCTGAAGCTTCTCAGTATTTGTGTGCTAGGTGTGGGGGGTGGGCATGTGCATGATGCTTAAGCATATAAGCTATCCTAGGGCTTGCAGCACGGAGCTGAAGCTCTGTGAAGCACACCTCCACCACTGCTATTTATTTAATGAATACTCCTGGGCACTCTTGAAACTGAAAGATGGTTCATTAGATTTGTGCATCTGCCCTTCTCAGCAATCTGTTGTTTCTGATGAAGGCAGGAAAAACCACGACCATATCATTTTTGGTTGTGTTATGAGTAACTCAGCTTCCAATGATTACAAAGTCATAAAGGGCTCAGGCTGCCTCATTTCAGGAAAACAATTTGTCTGAGTCATTCTCTTGCCATTCCTCTCTTGTCTTATTCTCATCCTGGACATGTCAAGTACTAGCCCCTTTTAAAAACAATCCACTAATGAGCTAATACATTATCTGCAAGTGATAAAAATAAGGTTTATAAGGTATCAAAAGACATGTCCTTTAAAAAACAGCTAAGAAACAGCTTCCTTCTTGAAGCTTCCCCTTTTTGTCCCAACCGAGTTACTCACAACCTGCTCTGGGTTCCCAGTGTACATTACACAGCTCTCTAGAATGACCTACCGGGGGGGGCTTGGTTACCTGTAGGGGCCTCTCCACATACAAGCGGTCTTTAAAAAGCTCATGGGAAAATGTAGTATGAAAACACTATGCATGGATTTCAAAATTATTTTGTACCAAAATAAATTCTAACTTCATTTCTCCATGAACTTTTTGAAGGAGCTACACATAAACTCTCTCTCTCTCTCTTTTTTTTTTTTTTTTACAGGCAGAGTGGACAATGAGAGAGAGAGACAGAGAGAAAGGTCTTCCTTTTGCCATTGGTTCATCCTCCAATGGCCGCCGTGGCCGGCGCGCTACGGCCAGCACACCATGCTGATCCGAAGCCAGGAGCCAGGTACTTCTCCTGGTCTCCCGTGGGGTGCAGGGCCCAAGGACTTGGGCCATCCTCCACTGCCCTCCCTGGCCACAGCAGAGAGCTGGCTTGGAAGAGGGGCAACCGGGACAGAATCCAGCGCCCCGACCGACCGGGACTAGAACCCGGTGTGCCGGCGCCGCAAGGCGGAGGATTAGCCTATTGAGCCGCGGCACCGGCCCCTACATTAACTCTTAAAAGTAAAAAAAAAAAAAAAAAAATCACGCCTTTTAAAGTATCTTTGTTCTTGTCTCTGTACCTGCTACTAATGATGCTAACGAAAGTGGGTTTCCCTGAACAGGGCCTTTAACTGAGAAATCACACACTTACTCGTTCACCACCCCTACCGAATGCTAACACAGGGCCTACCTCGGTGTGGCACTGTGAAGGAGCCAGGAATGAAGACGGACACAAACACATATGTAAACATGTCCGCCCTCACACGTCAAGGCGGAATGCAACAACCCCACACAGCTGCCCTCTGAAGCACGGAGCAGAAACCTCTGTGCCGAGAGGAGAGTCCGAGGGCTCACTGACTTCTCTTATGGATAAGGCCGATAAGCAAAGCGAACCTTTAATGTTACATTCAGTAACTTCTCTAAAATCAGAACAGTCAGGAAACCCTATTCATCACACACCACCTTGAGGGGCTGGCCTTTGTCCAGGTGGCCACATGCCACCAAGAGGGTACCTGAGGTTTTTGAGGCTGAGCAGCCGGATCCATCACCTATATAATCCAGCTGCAGGCTTGGTATTTAGCTCAAGTGGGCCAGATATCCAAGCAGACTTGACAGGGGCTGGGGTAGGGGGTGGGAGGAGATGTGTACAACTGCAGTTCAGTCTGAATTATCAGCCTAGGGAAAGCAGCACACTGCAAGGAAGCTTCAGACTCAGAAGTGCTCGGGACTGACTCTCAGCGTCCAAGACTTGGCTTGCAGCACTGTGCCGTGCTCATCAGAGAGAATGGAACAGAGGATGCAACAGCCCTGGCCCTCAAGATGTTCAACGAGATACACTAACCAATAATGAATGCACCGCGCATGTCGCGGCCACAGAGGTGTGGATAAGGTGCAACAGCAGCCCGCACCTGGCACCGGCACCTCGGTCTGAAGCGCCAGAGAACACCCGACCACACCTAACCATCATTAGAAAGCGGAGTTCTCACGTGAGGCTCTCTGGATACACACTTCTCCAAGCAGCTGCCTATGGATGACAAAGAGCAATCACTCCTACAGCAAAGCGAATGCAATGGGACATCATGTAACATGAAATAAGCAAGACACAGACACACAGATATGGCATGTCCTCTCTCAAAGGTGGAGCTTAAAAAAAATGTCCATCGGAACTAGAAGAGTGATGACTAGGGACTCGGCAGGGTGGGGGAGAAAGCTGGGAGGAGGTTGGACAGTGGGTACCAACTCAGTGAGACAGAAGTAACAAGTTCGAGTGCTCCACGGCGGGGGACGGGGGCACCCACAGTGCACAAGGCTGTATGGTGTTCTGTGGGAAGAACCGGAAGAGAGGACGTGGCAGGCTCCCAAGATAAAGAGGCGGAGAGCCCAGTTGCCTGGGTTGATCAGCTATGAAGCACAAGTTGAAATAATGCTCTGTACTCCATACAAATGGACAAGTGCTACAGGGTAATCAAAAATTTTTTAAAAAGCTCAAAAATGGTTAAAAAAAAAAGTCTGTCATTCAACACACATTTGGTTGCCTATTCTGCACCAGAAACTGCAAGGTTGCCGTTGTTAAAGCATATAAATAAAAATACAAGGGTATGTTAAAAAGTCTATTGAAAATGGTGCTAGGCTTATTTTGGTACAAAAAATATGTTTAAATCCATGCATACAACAGGGACTTCAAAAAGTTCCTGGAAACTGTGTATTATGAAAAAGCTATGCATGGATTTCCAATTTTTTTTTGCACCAAAATAAACGTCTCTTAATTCCATTTTCCGTGACGCTTCTGCAGTCCCCTCGTGTTGAATTCCTGCACTCCTACAGAGGTATTACTGGCCATTTAAAAAGCTCCCACAGAGCCTGCTGCTGCAGAAGGCGAGTGTGGCAGCCCCGAGAGGCAGAAGAGCGCACTTTCCGCTTCCTCCCTCCCAGACAGGAAGAAGACAACTGTGACAAAACGCTCCCCTCGCTGACGCCGCAGCACTCCAGTGCGATGGAAAATCCCCAAACAGCGCTGAACGCTGTCTGCTTGTCTACCGGCTCCTTCAGATGCTTCGGCCAGCCTCAAAGGACAGAGGCTCCCAGTCAGGGTTCTCAGCACTTGGTGCGGAATGAAGTTTCCTCCCACGGGCGGCAAAACCACTGGCAGGTTTGGAGACGGCCGCCTCCCGCCCACCCCTGCGTGGTCTGACACTGGTGTTCTGCCATCCTGCAGGCTCACGGGGGATCCTCGCTTCACAATGTCTGTGCAGCTGCTGTGAGTGGCTGTTCATTTCCACGCACAAGAAATCATGAATGCCAGATTCTGCTTCCTCTTCTGGTTTTACCAGGAGCAGACCTGGCATAAGGGGTAGGGAGCAAGGGTTCCAATGCCCATTCTTCCCAGAAGCACCCGGAGTAGGGCCGCGGCGCCCTGTCCACTCTACTCCGGGCCACGGCGGCCCGCTGTCTGCCTAGCTGGGTTTGTTCGAGCCCCATCGGTACGTACCAGCAGAGTGAAGCTGTGCTCGGGCAGCATCCCGTACTGCTGCACCAGCCTCGCCCGCGTCTCGCTCGGGAGCTCGGGGAGCGTCTCCCGGATCCGGTCGATATCGATCACTTGCTGGGGGTCGGCGCCTGCAGGCAGAGACGTGGAGTCGTAGAGCAGCAGGGGAGGCAGGTTGGGTTCTGGCATAAACCTGGGCCGAGACAGGAGACGGGGCCTGAAGCTGGAGTACTTGGTTTTACAAGGAAAAAACCAATCTACCTGGAATCCGAATGCTTCTGTGCTTAGATGCCACGTTACTTTCTCAATTCTGTCTCCCAGGACAGTCTCCACACAAGTGTCCAAGCCACCACACTGCCCTCTCCCTGCTTACATAATGATGAGTGGAACGAGCAGGACCTGGCATGGAAGCCACACTACTGTTTACGACTGTGGGTGAAGGATATATCTGCAATGACCGGAAACAACAGAACCAAACGAGAACGCTGTACTTGGAAGAAAAAGCCCAGTCCTCCATTCTTAATTTCTACTGGCTCTTAGTAGTACTTGTGCAATAAAAGAAAAGTTAAGGGGGGGGAGGGGCAACTTTCCTTCTTGAAGAAGTGGGAGAAATGGATGGCTTTTGCCTCAGTGTGGAAGGCGGTGGGGCAGAGGAGGGGTGCACAGGTGGAGTGCAGGGCTTTTTTAGGGCAGTGAACCGGCAGGTATGGCACCGGGCTGGTGGGTGCGGCGCTACAGCCATCACAGCCATGTCAGATCCCTGAGACTGGAGCCTGCTGCACACTGTGGGCTTTAGTTAAGGAGCTAATGCTGGTTTATCATGGTAGCAAACCACCTACCACTCTAACGTACAATATATATAATTAATAACAGAATCTGGAAGGGGCAGGGGCGGAGAAGGGAGCATATGAGAATGCTCTGCACTTTCCGCTGAGTTTTGGTCAACCTGCAATTGCCCTTAAAAGCACTGAATTGTTATACAATGTGGCCGCGTGGCCGCTAGACCACCGCATATAATCCTATGAAACACAGATGTCCCTTCCCTCTGCTCTATTCCAGCACTAGCGTTTTCTTTCTGCCCACATTTGACAAAGAACTTATGTAAATGCAGAATAATGCACAACAAATGGCAGCTGGAAGGTAATAGATCAGAGGTGCAAGCAATCCATCACCTCAATGCCGAGTCTCTGCTATGAATCAGCCTGCCTGCTGAAGGCAAGAGGGAGCCAGAGGGAGGCGTCCTGCAACTCACATCCACGCACGGGCGGGGCTGCTCTGGAGCTGCTGGCTGAGTTCAAAGCCACACTCCACGCTCAGTCAGAGTGCAGCAGTGACAGGGGAGGGAGCAGCCGTGAAAACCAAGGGGGTTCCGATCACAGGAATGGAAGTCGTCACTTGGTGAACTTCATTCTAGGGACTTAAACGAGTCTCTTCTCTCCCACAGCACAGTGCTCTGTTTGGTCCTCACTGACAGCAAGAGCTACGCATCCGCCTTCCTGCACTTCATCAGGCAAAGTGGGTTCCACTCAACAACTGTGCTGCTTAAGAAACTTCGATCTTTGCAAACTGCTCAACTCAGTGGGAAAAAATAAAAGGCCCGATTTATCTGAAGCCTATCCTCGCTAGTGGCTGTACCTGTGCCCCTCATAGTAAGCTTCGTTTATCAATGAAACAGCAGCGTTTGAGGTCTGAAAGGAACTACCATGGGCATTTCTGAGAACGTGTCTACTTTCAAGACAGCAGTGCATCTGTCACTGATTGTAAGTACAATCCAACCCCCATTGCCATTCTCTCAGCTCAATGCTAACAACTTTGACACGAAGAGTGATCACATGTTTTCCAACAGCTGCATGCTACCACACGAGGCACCCAGATGCCAGTTTATCAAGAAAATAGTTCTCTCAAGGACACAAAAAATAGAAAGCCTCAGCTTTCCATCCTGGAACAACAGCACCGCGAGCGGCCCCTGTCCAGGATCATTAAGTTGATCTTTAGCCGGATGTGAAACACGCCCCTAACTCCACATATGTCGCGGCATTTTGACACGAGCAGCAATTACCTGTAGTCTTGTTTTCCTTCTTTGTCTCTCATTGGCACAGTGCACCTGCAACAGGTAAAGAAGTGAGACGCACATTGCACACAGCACTGACCCACCTAGATGCAGAGCAGGTTTCCCCTTCTAGTAAGGGACACGGGCAAACTCAAGTTCATCAGGCTTCCACAGGAGACACTTACGTGACTCCTTTTAAAAACAGTAATAAAGGACAGAGAAATAAACAGTAATAAAAAAATAACAGAAATAAAGGACAGAGTGGTAATTAAAAAGAAGAGAAAGTGCGTCAGCGCTTTCAGGCTTTTAGCCACCTTCTCAAACTCTACGCTTTTGAGTTTTTTTTCAGTATTCTGCATAGAATATAAAATCCTTACAATTCAGAGTCAGGAAAATTAGGATCAAAGTTAGCTAGACAACAAAGGCATCCCCATAGCCAGGTCTTTGCTGTCTTCGACCTCTAGCTTAAGCTGGTAGAGATCTGAGAGATTATTTGAGGAAGTGAAGATTCTTGCCACGAAGCAGGTGAACCAGAAGCAAGGGAAAGGGCCAGGACCCAAGACAAAGCATTTATTACAAGCCTGGGAAAAAGTAAACCCTTAACATCCGACAGGGCGTGTCGCATCCCGGTAGTGAGGAAGCTGAAATGAGAAGCTAAGTGTGTGCTTCAAGGCCACCAGGCTGGTCTGTAGCTGAGCCCAGACCTTCGGGCCCCAACTTAATAGATGCAAACTCACCCCAGCTTGTAATCAAACGAGCGAGTCTCATTCAGAATTTCACCTCCATTCTCAAGCTCACTGATTTGCCGCTGGATTTCATAGTCTATGAAAAGCACAATTTACTTAGCATCATGTTTTGATTATACCTTTCATCCACTCAAGCAATAATTAGAAACCTTTCTCAATCTTCAAGTAAAAAAAAATAAGCAGCATATAATAATCCTTGCTTCCTGAGCCGTATTTTCCCCTCACTGCCATCCCAGAAAACTGGTGCTGACAAGGGCTGCAGAGGTCCCACTCCTCATTTCTGGAGAAGACTCAGGTTCAGAGAGATTAAGCAACCCAGGCAGGGGCAGGCCTAGGTCCAATATCTCAGTCTAGTGACTCAGAACTAGGACTGGGACCCATAAAAGGTTCTCATTCAGGATCCACAGATGGTTTCCAATGATTCTATATCCCCTGAAATTATTTACAAAATATGGGTGTGTGTCTGTGGAGAGAGGGTCCAGAATTTCCATTTTATTTTCAAATAGATTTGTGATCCAACACAGTTAAGAGCTGTGCCATGCTTCCTCCTCACCACCAAAAGGGCAGGCTGTGGGAGTCAAAATGTAGCCGCCACTGCTAAGCTCACGTGACCAGCCTGAGCCACCCCTTAACTCCCCAGCCTAGCCCAAATCCAAACCCCTTCTCTGAGCTGCCAGGGAGCAGCAACCCCAGAATGGGGCTATTTTTACTCATCTTCCTCACGATGGCAAAAGGGCCCCACATCAGGAGGAAAACACGATGAAAACATGACGGGCTGAGAACCAAGCCTGACAGGGAAGCTTTGGTTCTTCTGGTCTCTTCTGACCACAAGTGGGATTCTCAGCCTGTGGTTCCAGAGGGCCCCTCACAGAATGAGAGGTTAGGCAGGGCCAACCATAAGCCAGGGGCCTTTGTAACTCATTCTGGAGGAATTTACCTAAAGCACAGCTGTTGCTTGTTTTCTTAGCTTTCCATCACCACGTCTTAGAGTAATAGGTCTCCTCCCACTGAGCAGGGGGAGCGTGGGACTGTGTTCTGTTTGTTCCAAGCCTCCCCTTTACCCAAACCTTCCATGATTTGAGAACCACTGCACATGTCTCCTTTTCAAGGCCAGCCTCATCCTCTTCATTCTCTTCACATGGGAACTTCCTCTACCTTTCCCACCCCATACTTTTCTCCCTTCACCATTTCAATGCCTTCTTCCTGGAAACTAGAGCTTGAATGCCCTCACCGAGACTGCTTCAGTTGCTAAGGTTTTATCCCACACTAGAGCTGTCTTTCTGCATTGTTTCTAACACTTTTTTTTTTTTTGACAAGATCCAAGAGTCTAGTAAACATCTGGCTACAGCCCCATTTTGGAACTACCCTCAGCTGCCTCGTTGCCTGCACACTTTTCATGGGGTGCACTTTCAATCCCCTCCCTCCCTCCTCTCCAGATAGCTTTGGCTTTAACATATATTTTTGGTCTTCTAAGATGCTCTCTCAGATTCACATTTCTATGGGAAAACCCTGGATGTCTGTCTTGCTCAGCTGTTCTATTTTTATTATTATTGTACTTCTGTCATCAAAGAAGTACCCATGGCATGTGCACCAGAAAGACCAATATTTGACTGGACAGGCACACACAATCTATGTTAGAATCAGGAAAGCAAATAAAAACCACAACACAGTCACCAATTTGGTCAAGCCATGCCAAACTAAAATGAATGAACATGACCTCAGAGAATTCAGGCTGGCCAGGAAAACACCGCTGTAAACGGCAAGACACAGTCACTGTATGTGCGGATGCTCCTATAAAGAGGCCAACTCTGTTTCTCTTCTCCGCTTGGAATTCAAGCGGCTTTGAGTCTCACATGTTGGAAAATGACATGGTGTGGGGCTTTGCGGCTTCTGCCTTCCCCTCCTAAAATGCTCCCATTGTCAAACAGGAAGCCCAGGTTCGGCAGCGACTGAAGACCACAGGGGCTGAGAAGCCCAGCAGACTTCCAGCATGAAGGCCCCAGCGCCACGGCCGCGGCAGACCTCTGCTTCACCCGACCTGCCAGTTTCCTGCAGCCTCACGAGCGAGTGCCTGACGTGGGACCAGCAGAACCTCCCCCCAGTCCCCAGAACCATGACAGTGAGAAGTTGGGAGTGGCTTGTTACGCAGCAAGGGGTAACTGCTACAGGGAAGTCTATCAGATATTAATGGCTGACATTCACCTATGGCCTTGGCCAAGAACCTGATGCTGTTTAGATTCTTCACTTCGGTCCGAACGCCCAAAGGCTCCCCGGGGTGGTGCACGGACACATTGGCGTCCACTCTCAACTGGCCCTCTGGAAGAAGAGAAAAGACGAGTCTTCAGAAACCCTGTAGGACAACACCGCCTCTCGGAGTGGGGAGTACATCAGCGGAAGCCACATCTCACTGGCCCAGCTGTCACACTCCCCAAACTGTAGAGAAGGTACGGCTGGTCCTGAAGCACACGGCTGGGACTTCTGTCCCCTTGGGAAGAGTGCCAGTGCTCAGGTGTCTGAGCTGTGCGCACGCACGTGTGTATGTACCTACAGAAATGTGCGCTTGTGTACTCTCCGGAGAGAAGACAGCTTCTGGATGTACCAGCAACACTACTACAGTGGAGATTGCTCTGTCGTCATCCGAAGGTTATTCTCTTTGTAAAAGTGTCAGAGCTGGGGTGAGTGAAAGGTCCCCCACAATGACTACCTGGTAACACTGCTCTCCAACCGAAGGTGGGTTTCCAATAGTGACTGCAGATGGTGTCTAAGAGAGTCCTTGACAATTCACAGCTCAAGGGCAAGAGCTGAAATCTGGGTCTCCCTCCTTGCTCCGGGTGCTGTCATAATCTCTTCCTTCCACAGACACGACCCTGAATCCTAGCGATCACTGTAAGGACTGAGGCAGCACGGAGACAGGGCTGATAGGATGTGGCAGGGTGGTGTCTGTGATGGCACAGAGAGAGGGCCAGCACCTTCCTGGGAAGAGTTTTTCTACTCCAAAGCCCCCACAAATGTGGAACAATAACCCCAAAAGAAGCAAGTGATTTGTGGAGAGGGCTAGCAGTCTCCTGAGCAAGGCGCATGGGGTGGGGAGAGGGGAGATAGTTAAAATCCCAAGACAGAGAGATACAGATAGGAAATAATCACATCTTTCACCCTGCAAAGCAAAGCTCAAATTCTCCTTTCCAATCACTTACAACCATTAAAGCACAACAAAATGAGAAGACAAAATGCTGGATTTACTTTTTCTAGGGAGGCTTTTAAACTAAAACATAGGGGCCTACGTTGTGTTGAACAGCCAGCTAAGCCACTACTGTGACACCAGCATTGCATACGGGAGGGAGTGCAGGACTGAGTCCTGGCTGTTCCACTTCCGATACAGCTTCCTGCTAACGCACCAGGGAAGGCAGTGGAAGATGATCCATGTTCCCTGGTCCCTGCCATCCATGTGGGAGATCTGGATGGAGCTCCATGCTCCTGGTTTCAGCTGGGCCCAGTCCTGGCTCTTGCAGTAATTTGGGTGAGTAAACCAACAGACAGAAGATCTCTGTCTTTCCCTCTCTCTTTGAACAAAAAATAATTATTAATTAAAATGTAATCTGCTAAACCTGAGCGTTTTGCTGGGCTGAATAAATTCATTTTCCAAGATTTCACAGCAAAAACATATTAAAACAATAAAACAGAAAAATTAGATCCATGCCAAGAAAAGGAGACCTTTGGAACTCTGTCGTTCCCCTAGTACTGAGCCAGGGGCTCGATTCTACACCAGGTTCAAGATCATCAGTTGACACCTCCCCTCGCTCCACCCACACCCTTGGAAGAGGGAAGAGCTCACCCCTCTGCAGCTCCACATGTCATGCATGCTGATGGCGAGGGAAATGATGCCTTCCCACGGAGCAACTGCTAACCATCTCCACCACTGACTTCCCAACATTGCTGCAAGAATGCTATTCCCTATTGTTTTTGTAGCTTATTTATTTATTTTTATTTGAGAAGTAGACAGGAAGAGAAAAAGAACGCTCATCCTCCCCAAATGCCTGTGATGGCCAGGCAGTGGCCCAGAGCTGGGAACTCAGTCAGGGTCTCCCAGGTGGATGGCAGGGACCCAAGTACTTAAGCCATCAATGCTGCTTTCCAAAGTCCACATTAGCAAGAGGCTGGAATTGGAAGCCAGAGCTGGGAATCGAACCTAGGCACTCTGATGTGGGATGCGGGCCTTTTTTTATTCTTTTATGACTGATTTTTATTTATTTGAAAGGCAGAGTGAGAGTGAGAAAGAGAAGGGAGGGAGGGAGGGAGGGAGGGAGGGAGAGAGAGAGAGAGAGAGAGAGAGAGAGAGAGGGAGAGAGGGAGAGAGGGAGGGAGAGAGGGAGAGAGGGAGACAGGGAAAGAGGGAGAGAAGGAGAGAGGGACAGAGGGAGAGAGGGAGAGAGAGAGACCGACCAAGACCTTTCATCTGTTCACTCTCCAAATGGCCACAACTGCCAGGGCTGGGCCAGACCAAAAACAGAAGCCAGGAACTCCAACTGGGTCTCCCACGTGGGTGGCAGGAGTCCCTCCAATACGGGATTTGGTGTCACAGGCAGTAGCTTAACCCACTGTGCCACAATGCCAGCCCCAGATGTGAGCCTCTTAGAACCAGTGTCTTAACCACTAGGCTAAATGCCCACGCATAGCCCCCTATTTTTAAATCGCCATTATTCCAGACATCATCAGACTCTCAACCTAGGAACCTCAAAGTCATCTTCCACTTCTCTGTTTTCCTTCCTGCTTTTATCCATCAAGCCTTTCCTCCAAGCAGCCCTCACATTTGTCCCTTCCTTTCCACCTCCTCTGTAGCCATCGTGGGCCAAGGCCTCAGAACCTCAGGCCTGGGTTATGAGATCACATCCTGACTCGTGACGCAGCACAGCCTCCTGTCTGGTCACCCACAATGTGACTATGATGCTCCCCCAGCCACAGCCTAGTTTACATCACCCTGCTCACTTAAGGGCACAGGCAACTCTCATCAGATTCGTCCCATCTCCTCTGCTTGGGAGTAAGAGCCCTCACCCAGTCTCTGGAGGCATGACCTCCACTTCCCCATGACTCGCTCCATGGCAAAGCACCCACCCCAGGAGAGCTTTCTGTATCCAATTCCCGGCCTACCCTGCTGCTTGTCCCCTTTATCAGTGTCTCCGCCCCTCTTGCCAAGCTCTGCTCATCCTTCAGGGATGTGCAAAGTCAGCCTCTATCGGTGGGTCCTCTAAACTAACCAAACACAAAAAAGTCTTCTCCAGGGGCTGGCGCTGTGGTGCAGCGGGTTAACGCCCTGGCCTGAAGTGCCAGCATCCGATATGGACGCTGGTTCGAGATCCGGCTGCTCCACTTCTGATCCAGCTCTCTGATATGGCCTGGGAAAGCAGAAGATGGCCCAAGTCCTTAGGCCCCTGCACCTGCGTGGGAGACTTGGAAAAAGATTCTGGCTCCTGGCTTCAGATTGGCACAGCTCCCGCCGTTGTGGCCAGTTGGGGAGTGAATCAGCAGATGGGAGACCTCTCTTTCTGTCTCACCTCTCTCTGTGTAACTCTTTCAAATAAATAAATCTTAAAAACAAAACAAAACAAAAAAAACTCTTCTTCAAAGTTTTATGGCGCATAGAATTAAAATCTATTTTGGTGTAAAAATATTCTGAAATCCATGTATAGTTCTTTCATAATATGCATTTTCCATGAGTTTCAATAAGACCGCTTGCATGCATATATTTAAAAATACTCTGCACCAAAATAATCTTTTAATTCCATTTTCTATTAACCTTCAAAGTCCCATTGTACATCTAACCTATACCACAGAATGCAGCTCACAACCACGGCTGGGGCAAGGACCCGGTACAAAGTTTGTGGGAGAGGTGCACTTCCTTTTAACGCTGTTTTTCAGGAGCTTTGTAGAACTGCCTCTCATTTTGACCTCACCTGATCATTACGGCCAGAATGATAGGCCCCTGACCACCTGGCCCAGACTTTAACCTTTCTCTTGGGAACATCAATCTTTTAGTCATCCCTGTTCTCCCACACTGGTCATTCATCTCTTTTTCAGCATTCCTTCTGAAATAAACATGTGCAGCTTTCCTCATACAAAACCAATAGAAACCCCAGCACCTATTTCCTTACGCCCACTTCTCACTCCACCAGTCACTCAGCTAGGGCTCCCTGCTTTCCCTCCGAGCTGATCCTCTCAGACGTATCTCACACACGTTTCATCTGAAGGCTGCACACATGGTCTCCCCCATCTCACCTAAACCCACTGCAGCCTGGCTTCTGTCCCCTCCTCTCTGCAACTGCCTGTCACAGTCACCAGGAACCTCCTGGCTGCCAAATCCAGGGGACCCAGGACATGGCTTGTGTTCGCCTCACTGGCCTCCTCAGCAGCAGAGACATGTCGACTAAGCAGTGCTTCTCCAAGGGTCTCGCTGCCTCACCTCCTGCGCTCCCTCGCTCTCGTGGCTGTCCTCTTGCCTCCGAGGGCACCTGACTGCTGGCTCAGCGCCAGTGTCTTCTTTCTCACCCAAACTCAGGGCCCTCTTCTTTACTTCTGCCCTGCCCGGTCTCTGCTGACGACAGCTCAGTTTCTTTCTTCAGTCCTGGCCTCTCCCTTGGGCAACATAATTACATCTCCAGTCCTCACCTGACACCTCCCTAGGGAGGGCTCACACGCACGTGAACTTCCAAACCCAAATCCTATTTGCCCCTCATAAAGCTCATTTTCTAACTCAGTAAATGGCAGCACCAGGACTTACTCCTCAAACTCCCCTGAGGCATCCTCACTTTCTCCCTGTCTTCTCCCTTTCTTATCAGAGGGCTCCAAGTTCTCTTTTGTTTTGTTTTGACAGGCAGAGTGGGCAGTGAGAGAGAGAGACAGAGAGGAAGGTCTTCCTTTGCCGTTGGTTCACCCTCCAATGGCTGCCGCGGCCGGCACACCGCACTGATCCGAAGCCAGGAGCCAGGTGCATCTCCTGGTCTCCCATACGGGCACAGGGGCCCAAGCACTTGGGCCATCCTCCACTGCACTCTCGGGCCACAGCAGAGAGCTGGTCTGGAAGAGGGGCAACTGGGACAGAATCCGGCGCCCCGACCGGGACTAGAACCCGGGGTGCCGGCACCGCAGGCAGAGGATTAGCCTAGTGAGCGCGGTGTCGGCCTCCAAGTCCTGTTGTTTCTAAAAACCATCTTGCATCACCCACCTCTCCCAGTGCACTGCCACCAGCACTGTTCCAAACAGCATCCCCATCCACCTGAACTACGGCAAGAACTGCACTTGCACTCTGCCCCTTCTGACGTCTGCTTCCCACAGAGCAGCAGAGTGGCTTCTGAAGCACGAAGTGGCCAGCATCCCCTGGCTGAAAGACCTTTCTAGGGTTTCCCGCTGCTCTTGGACTGGGAGCTAACCTCCTTGCTGTCATCTGGACTCTGTCCCTTGCCTGCTTTGTTTCAACCAGTGCACGGTCCCGCTCTGCTGTCCCCACAGCGGCCTCCCATACCCATGGCTATCTGACGGCATATTCTATAGATGAGCTTTCCATCCCAGGGCCTTTGCTGGGGCTGTTTGCTGGAATGCTGGCCCTCAAGTCCACGCTGGCTGGGGTCCCGAATCAGTCTGCAGGTCTAACGTCACCTCCTCTGAGGGCCCATAAAGGACAACATTATGCAGTACCAGGGCACCTCATTTATTTCCTTTGAGCACTTGTCACTAGAGTGGGTTTTATAAAAAATTATTTATTTATTTACTTGAAGGGCAGAGGGACAAAGAAATCTCATCTGCTGGTGTTCTCCATAAACGCCTGCCAGGGCTGTAGCTGGCCAGGGCAGAATGCGATCCAGTCTCACCTACTTGGGTGGCAGGGACCCAACTGCTTGACCATCAACTGCTGCTTCCCAGAGTCTGCAGAGTCTGCCCTAGCAAGAAGTTACGAGTCAGGAGCTGGAGTTGGGAATCAAACCCAGGTGCTCTGTCCAATACTGGACATGGGTGCCTTAACCAGTAGGCTGAACATCTGCTCCTGATGGTTTTATTGTTCATGTATTTGTGTCCCTCGTGAATTTCAACTGTGTACGGCAGGAACAAGGTCTTTTTCAGAACCTAGAGTGGGCTCTGGCACATGGCAATTGTTCCATCAATTAAACCTTGCTGAATGGTGAATGGCAACACCGGGCATTTTGCTGAGCAATGAGGAAGCAGACTGGTTTCACAGCAGGCCCCTGAGCAGCTCTGAAATTCCATCTGAACAGGACAAATCTGCAGTTGGAACCAGCTGAAAGGCCCACGAAGCTTTGTGAACAACTTCCAAAGTCTGCTGAGCCTGCTCCACCAAGTCTCAATACTTGGGAGACAACTGCCTCTGAACTCAGGGAACCCTGAATTACTCACCTGCTTTTAAAAAAATGAAACCGCCTTTTACAATTTAGAGTTCTAATTTGGAAGAGGAATAAAAGCACGAATTTTAGAGAAGACCATACTACATAAATGTCTGGAGGAAGCATTTAGCATCCTGCAGTGTTGAAAGAGAGCTCGCTAGCCTGGATTCAAATATGTATCAGACACTAACAAAAGACATTCCAGACGGTGAAGACGAAATACCTTTTAAACAAATTAACTTAAATTGCCTCAAGTGCATGAAAAGCTTGCCAGCCGGGTTTACTTCAGTGCACCTACACCTCAGGGGGAGGGCCTTCGTGCCCATGCGAAGACAATGGCATCTAGCTCAGTTTCTGTCTTCTCGAAGTCGAGACATGTAATAGCGAAGCCAAAAGCCAGACCACCGAGTGCACTGTTTCATTTACATACTTTTCTCTCAAACACATTCACACAACAGAAATACAACTTCAGTAGGCCAGTGTGTGGCACTGCAGGTGGGGCTGCCGCCTGGACGCCGGCATCCCAAATGGGAGCCAGTTTGAGTCCCAGCTGCTCCCTTTCTCATCGAGCTCCCTGCTCCATGTGCCTGGGAAAGCAGTGAAGAAGGCACAAGTGCTTGGCTCCCTGCCACCCAGACTGAAGACCTGGGTGAAGCTCACGGCTCCTGGCTTCAGCCTGGCCATTGCAACCACTTGAGGAGTGAACCAGATGGAAGATCTTTCTCTTTCTCTCTCTCTCTCTGCCTTTCACACAAATGAAGGAAGGAAGGGAAATACAACTTCAGAACAGGAAACAGTCTCCACATGCATCAGACGCTGGAGGGTCGAGGAGGGTCTGTTTGACCATCTCTCTCTGATTGCCAAAGACGCTCCAAAACTCCAATCACAGGCTTCAACCAAGAAATCACCATGTGACTGAACTTGAGTGAGCGTGTTGCAGAGTTCATTCATCCAAATGAGTGGTGACGCTGTAACAGCGGCATTACTTCTTACCGCTAACAAAACCAAGGAGACATTTACCCAGCAGGGACACTCAGCCAGGCCCGGCTGCCCCCTACATGGCAGCTCTCGTGACAAAGCCACTTAGACAGTGCTGAGGCGTTTGAAACTGAACAGAGCCAAAGTGGAAGTCCAGATTTTGGAATGAGAGGGGTCAGTCCTCTCAGTCCAACTTTACCTGATGCCTTGGAGGACTGCTTTTCCTCCATAGTTTCCTTCCTCCTCTTTCCACACACAATTATTTGGGGACTCACAAGTGTCAAAAGTGAAATGCACAGAAATCAAGTGACTTGTCCAGTTCCTACAGCGAGAAGTTGCATGACAGGACCCCAAGCCAGGCCTGGAACCTCAGAGCCCGCAGCACCCACCTTCCCTATCCTGTTTTGTGAAAGCAGCATCCAAGGCAGGCGGGACACTGCTGCTACTACTAGGAAGCAGCCTGACACTGAACTTGAAGAAAGGGCTCCTGGAGTCAGACACACCTGGGCTCAAATCCCAGCTCAGTGACTTCTTGTGAGCTTTGGGCAAATAACCCACGCTCTACCTCTCTACAATGGGTACAGTATCACCTCTCCCTCAGCAATGTCACAAAGTTCATTTAAAAAGAAAAGATTTATTTAGTTTGAAAGGCAGAGTGGGGGTGGAAAGAGAGAAAGAGACCCCGAGACCAACCTTCCATCAGTGTTTCAATCCCTAAATGGCCACAATAGCCAGAGCTGACTCAGGCAGAAGTCAGGAGCCAGGTGGTAGGGGTCCAAGTACTTGGGTCATCTTCCACTGCCTTCCCAAGCGCATTAGCAGGGAGTCGATCTGGAAGCAGAGCAGCTGGGATTCAAACAGCACTCTGCATTGGCATATTGCTGTGCCACAACACTGTGCCTTGTGATAGTTTAATAAGATAATAAATTAATTTTGAAAAATGCTTAGACTGGTGAGCACAATCTCAAGTCCCACCTGGAAGTTATGATCATTGGGACAGCTGGGATATATACTTCTACACATATTCAACTCAACCAATGGCTTTGCAAATTTCCACACAGTAGCTAAAAGCTGTCCACTGAGCAGGCAATGACTTGGAATCTGGGCTGAGCTGGTCCACGCTCCTTAGGTCACTGGAATCCCAGTGCAGGGTGATTTACCCTCCGTTCCAAAGGCAGCCTGGGTGTCCACCAGCTTTCAGTTCAGGCTGCTGTCTCCAGTGATGACACAGTGGGCCCACAGTAGTGGCCAGAAGGAGTTGGTGCTGAAAAATGCTAACAGCACCAAGAAGCGGGACTCCAAGTGGCCCTCAGCTCCCCACAGCACTTTGAAACCGCCAAAGTCACCAGGCCACAGTGCTAGAGACAGAACTGCTGCATCTATATTTATAAGCTTCTCAAAAATTCTTTTATTTATTTTCAGGGCCATTGTTGTAGCACAGCAGATCAACCTGCTGCCTGTGATGCCGGCATCTCATGAGTACAGGTTCAAGCCCCAGCTGCTCCACTTCGGACCCAGCTCCCCTCTAATGTGCCTGGGAAAGCAGCAGAGGATGGCCCAAGTACTTGGGTTCCCGCCACCCATGTGGGAGACCACAACTAAGTTCCAGGCTCCTGGCTTTTGCTTGGTCCAGGCCTGGCTATTGCAGCTATTTGGGGAGTGAACCAATGGATGGAAGATCCCTCTCTCTTTGTAATTCTGCCTTTCAAGTAAATTAAATAAATCTTAAAAAGCAAACCAAAAAATTTTGCTTATTTTCATTTATTTCCAAGATAGAGAGAGAGAGAGAAAGAGAGAGAGAGAGAGAGAGAAACGAACAAGCAAGCTTCCATTCTCTGGTTCGTTCTTCAAATGTCCACAACAGCCAGGAGCCCGGAATTCCATCTAGGTTTCCCACATGGCTGGCAGCAACCCAAGTACTTGAGCCATCACTTGCTACCTCTCCCAGGATGCACATGAAGCTGGGACTGGGACCCAGGTACTCCAATGTGGGATTGTGGGATGTGGGCATCACAAGTGGCGTTCTTATCTGCTGCACCAAAATCCTACCCTTGGATTTGTAGTTATAAGAAACCAAAAGTGTCACAGCAAATGTGATCTAATGAACACTCTCAGCCGTCACTGCCTGATGAGTTCTTGCTATTATGGCTTCTGTCTTGGCAAGGACCCAGATGGGACTACTTCTCAGCTAACAGGTGGCCTATTTATTATTCCATGGGGTTAGCAGGAATCCCAGTTTTTCTGAAGGAGAATGGAATAATAAAAACTTTATTTTAAAGCATTACAGAATGAACACTTAGTGCATAAATGGATAACCATCCAATCTGCCCACATTTCATTTATGTTCTGTGGGTAAAAGAGCAGAATGAGTGATAAATCTAAAAAGAACTCTCATTTGAGAAACCTCATTTCTATAAAGTGAACTGTAGGCGGCTAACCTTTATGCCACTCAAACTCAAGTGGCTGTGTTTTTCTAGTCTTTACCCTACAGAAGATAGCAAATAAGCAAGTTCTGTCTTGATTCAACTTGTACAAGGGCTCTGACGTTATAATTTGCTGCTTGTAATATGTCTGATGTGACAAAAGTAGCAGTACAAATTCAGAAGTCCCCTTGTAAACATGCAAATGTACAAGGTAAAATGCTGGTAAATGGTATTACGGACTGGCAGAGGGATGAACAACTTCCCCCGTGGGCACTCACTGATCACTGCGCTGTGTGCTAAGGAAAGATACAACGCTAGATTCAGAATCTCTCTGCTCTCAAGAGGTGCCCTGAAGGTGGCAGAAGCCCTTAAAAAGCTCCTGAGAGGGGCTGATGTTGTGGCGCAGCAATTAGGCCACTCCTTGCAATCCCTGCATCCCGTATTAGAGTGCTGGTTCCAGTCCGAGTTACTCTACTTCGCATCCAGTTTCCTGCTAATGTACCCAGGAAGGCAGTGGGTAATGGCCAAGTATTTGGGCCTGTGTCATCTATGTGGGAGACCAGGGTAGAGTTTCTGATTCCTTGTTTCAGTTGAACCCAGCTTGGGCTATTGTGGCCATTTGGGGAGAGAATCAGCAAATGGAATATCGATCTCTCTCTCTGTCTTTCCCTCTGACACTCTTCCTTTCAAATACGTAATCTTAAAAAAAATTTTAAAAAGCCCCTAAGAACAGAAAGCAAGGAAAACCTTAGTTGAGACTAGTCTCCGGGCAGTTAAGGGAAGATAAGCCAGCATGACACAAGGGCCAAGGGAACAGAGGCACGAGGAAACTGAACTTGACCCAAACTCCTGATGTTCATATCTAATCTGCAAACACTGAAAATTTAAAATGTACTATTTTCTTGGTCCCAAGAGTGCATGTGTTTCTTTTGTTCATTTTAGTTTCCCACTATATTTCTATTGAAGTTAGGATTTTAGCTCAGGTTAAAATTAAGTGTCATTCTGGGTTATAATCAACATAATTTGGCTTCAGCTGCACATGGACAAAATCCTACAAAAGGAGTGGGGAAAACATACTCAAAGGAAAACTCACAAACCGAGAATTACTCTTAATAAACACGGTGTCTTCTCTCAGGGAAAATCAAACTGTCGAGCTACGTTATTTCATTAATCCTCATGGCTCTGGTGCAGAAGCCGGAGAAAGATCTAGTCCTGTGCTGCTTCTGCGCACATTCTTGAGCTCAAAATGTCTGTGCACTGCTGTTGTTTGTTATTTTTTATTTAGGGCTCAGAAAAGAACCCAAGGAAAACATGAAGGACACAAAAAGCATAGGGGTGTGAAAGGCAAAAAAAAAAAAAAAAAAAAAAGATGTAAACAACGTCAATGTCATGGACAGCAGAGATAGAAGCAGCAGTCAGCAGAGACCCGGGAAGCAGTAAGGGAGGGGTGGAGACGGAGGGACGCGGCTTTAGGGGCCTCTACCTGCCATGTTGGCCTGGCTGGTCCCCAGGGCTTGAAGGATCAGCTGCAGCTCCCTGACCACGGTCGCAGCCTCCTCTCCGCAGGACAGGTCAGGCTCCAGGACCACCTCCAGAAGGCCCACGCCTACGGAAGACAGCCAGGGTCAGCTTGGCTGCGGCGCCCCAGCGTCTTCAGCAGCCCAAGGAGGCTCACGTCTCATGGAAGGTCTCTCAGAGCAGTTCCAGCCTCTGATTCTTTCCCTCCTCCCCTCCCACTTTTCGATTCATAGCTTTGGTTCATTTCTTTTTATGTCTGCTTACAATGGCTTGCTGCTGGGGTGGCGACTAGGTGGGCAAGTCTGACTAATCCTAGTGGTGAATTACTAGCAAGGCCCGTAGCAGTCAGTTCAAGCTGTGCTCTCTAATCAGCTACGCCATCACCAATGCTGATCGTCTGGTCTCCATCTGTCAGATTCCTGGGCCTGCCTCTTCCATTTGGGAAAACTCTAGAAGGGTACAGGGGTACCTACAACCCAAGAACTAAGGTGGCTAGAATGAGAAGGAATGGAAACTCCACGCCTACCGGCCCTGTTCAGATCAACGAGCGTCTGCGACCGCAGGTCATCATGGAGGCTTTTGCCACTGTCTTGCTCCAGCTGGATCTGCTTGACCCTCACCGTCTTGGTGATCTCACGCTGCTGCTTCCCCACACAGATGCCGTATGCCAAGTTCCCATTCACAGCGATCGGGAGCCTCTGCTGGGTGATTTGGTAGCCTGCCTGCACACAAACATGGCTTACATGGTCACTAGTCCATATGTATAAGCTAAGATTCAGTTTGCTATTCCTTCTTTTTAAAAATATTTATTTATTTATTTATTTGAGGACAGAAAGGCAGACTCCCACCTACTGGTTCACTCTCCAGATGCCTGCAGGTACCCTTGGCCAGAGCTGACCCTAGGAGCCAGGAATGCAATCCAGCTCTCCCATATGGGTGGTAGAGATCCAATCAATTGCTTGAGCCATTATCACTACCTCCAGGGTCTGCATTAAGAGTCTGGAGCTAGAGCCGGGCATTGAATCCATGCACTCTTCCCACACGAGATGTGGGTTTTTTAACTGCTAGGCCAAAAACATCCACCCCTACTGTTCCTTTTAATGTCCTGCAACTACAGGCTTACTTAAAACAAAAACAATAAAAAAGAAGAGGAGAGAAAGCAAAAGGAGAAGAAATACGGTATCATGCCCTGCCATCAGAATTCAGTGTGGCTTCTTTTGACTTCCCCATCACCCCCTTGGCCTCTCTAATACTCTCCATCCCCAGTGGCACCGCGAATCCTACCTTCCTTACCCAAGTGCCATTCTGGGGAATAACAATAATCTCCTTGTCAAGGGCCCCTAAGAAAAGAATTTATTGTTTCCCTTTAGTTCATTAGCCTAAACTCTGCATCTCATTACATCTCTTTGACAGACCTGCCTTACTAGGAAATGCTGGCTAAGCACTCTGCCTTCTACTCTCAACAGGGCCAACGGCAGTTGCTAGTGCGTTGAAGCCTGTTTTCTTTCTGCTCTTTCAGCTAACCAGTCGGGCCAGCTGCCCTCCTTGACCCAACGTGCCTGGCTCTCTTAGTCAGAACATGCTGCGACACTCAGACTCGGCTAATGGAAAGCATGGGGTATGAAAACACTGATGGATGCTGCAAAGACTCCCTCACTTTTTTCTAAGTGGAAAGGAAGAACTATGAAATGCACACATGCATCAACACATGCTAAAGAGATAACAGGTCAACTGGAAGAACTGGAGAAGAACAATAGAGAATAATGGCTCAAAGCATTTACAGTTCTTGCTAAGTCCTGGACACTGTACATTATACTCATTTAAGGCCGTGAAAACCCTCTGAAGAGGTACAAGGCACAGAGGGGGCTCAGGGCCTTGCCCAAGTCACAGAGCTATTAAGTCTCAGAGTCTGCATGTGAACCCAGACAGCCTGGCTCCAGAGGCTGTGCTGCCAGCCACTGGGCTAGCCATCAGTTTTTAAACTTTAACTGCACTGAAGCACAGTAGACTTGTCAGAACACAGACTGCTGGGGCAAGCACTGTGGCACAGCAGGTTAAGCCACTGCTAGGGATGCCAACATCCCACATTCCCACATCAGAGTGCCTGTTCAAATCCCAGTTCCTCTACTTCCAACACAACTTCCTGCTAATGCATTTTGGGAAGTAGAGGGTGATGGCCTGAGTGTTTAGGCCCCTGCACCAGTGTGAGAGACCCAGATGGGGTTCAGGGCTCTTGGCTTCAAACTGGCCCAGCCCTGGCTATTGTGGGTATTTGGAGAGTAAACCAGTGAATGGGAGTTATCCGGCCCTATCCCCCACCCCACCACCATCTACCTTTCAAGATGAAAATATGTAAATATTAAAACACACTTACATATACATGCACACACAATTGCTTGGTCCTGACTCATGCGTTTCTGATTCAGTAGGTCTGGAGTAGGGCCTGGGATTTTGTTTTTTCTAACAAGTTCCCAGGGGACTGCCCTTTGAGAACCCCATGGGAAGCTGACTTCTTCTAGGCAAAGACAGGAGTCTCGATATGTACAACTGAACTCTGAGGTGGGGTTGCCAGGAGGCCCAGTTTGATCTGAAACCATGGATGCTCTTTTAACATGAGAATGTGCTATGCACCTCTTGGCAACACCAGCTCTGGATTTTCTATACTCTCTGGACCAGCAAGGACAGACAGCCACGGCTAACCAAACCATCTCGTTTTAGTCACAGATTGATGAGATCCCCATTGTAAATCAACTCTTAAAAGAGGAAGCAAGGCAGCTGAGTTCTCTCCACCACCGCCAAGAGAATTTGCTGGAGGGCTGGGGGCCCAAGGGGAAAAGTCCCCAGGTCCTGCTCCTCTGTCGTATTTCAGGCCTGCTCTCATGCACTAACAAACAGCTCACCCCAACCTTCAGTGCAAGCAGCAGGAGGTGGAGCCACATTGTCCCTATTGCTTTTCTAAACCTAAGGGAGAGTCACATTTGCTATTACAGGCTCAGATCAAATGAACTACTACTTGGGGAAACCCATTCAACATTTCAAATTTGTTTCAGCTTAATGTTATGAAAAACTGGCTCTCTTGAGCTTAAAGGAAAAAAAAAAACTTTCTAATTTTAAGAAAAAAAAAAAAGTAGGTACATATTGAGTTTACCGCTCAGCCAATTACTGTTGTTAGTTCAGGTTTCTGGTTCATGTTTCTGCTTACTACTGTCCACTTACTCGCTCCTTGTGAGATGACAGCAATGTCTCCAAAGGAGGCAGCCCTATTATTGGGAACTTCAACTTAAAAGAGAGGTGCTCTCACTGCATCCGCAGAGCTACAGTGTGCATTTGCCGTCGCATCAGCCAGAGTTCGCTTTTGTCCTAACAGGCAATTAGCAACAAACGCCACGGTTGGGCTGAGCCAGAGAAGGCTGCTCCTCCTGGTCCCCGTTCAATTACGAGCGAGCCACCAGAAGCATGAGGCTAAGCAAAGAGTCAGCAATCAGGACAACTGCATCCAATCTCACAAGCATCAGGGGGCACCTGCCTTGGCAGGGTCGGCCAGTACTTCCCGCTCCGGGGGGAGGGGGCGGGAACACAGCGGTGAGTGCAAGCAAGGCCGGGCCTCAGTCTCACTGCAGGGCCCCCACGGCAGGGCCCAGGGCCGGCCAGTACTTCCCGCCGCAGGGGGAGGGGGGGACACAGCGGTGACCGCAAACAGGCAGGAAAGGCCGGGCCTGGGTCTCACTGCAGGGCCCCCACGGCAGGGCTGGCCCAGCACTGAGCGCTCCCAGAGGGCTGCGGCACAAGGCCTAAGTACTCACGGGGAGGTCTGCGTAGAAGTAGTGCTTCCTGTCAAACAGGGACTTCTGGTTGATGTGGCAGTTCAGAGCCAGGCCCGTCATCACCGCTGCCTCCACACAGCGCCTGTTGAGAACCTGTGGACACAACACACCGTGCCTCTCAGAACCACGGGCTGACCCAGGGCTTCCCCCGCCCGCCGGGCCCTTCAGTGGGCATCACCTGGGCTTCTCTGGGTGGGCGGCTGCTCTTCCTCAGCACACTCTGTGAATCAGGAAAATGCACCCAACAGCAGGCCCCACTGGGGACCTCTCCCCCCAATGCCTGGCGTCAACATTAACAGAGGAGCACCAGAAATTCTTTGCAGAGTGGCCTTCTTGTGGAACCAGTCTAAGCTCCCCCTCACAGACAGAACCAAGAGCAGCGAGAATACTTGCTGGGAGGCACGGGTTCCCAAGAGCAGGAGCCGCGAACAGCCCTGGGGAAGTCTGGAACGGCAAGGCTCAGGCAGGCCCCCGAGCCTGAGGGGAGCTGCTTCCCCGTGATACGGGAAGAACAAATTCTGAAATCTACAAGGCTTGGGAAAGGGCAACAACGGGCTCCTAGCTTGCAGCACCCACACCTGGCCAACTCCCGCAAAGGGGCTCTGAGCGCCTGCCCCTCCACAGCTGACTGCCCTGGGCTGCTGGCCTCACCGCAATCCTGGAAGACGAATCTGTCTTGCTCTGCTGTTTCAGAGACAGACAGACCAAGATCCAGAGAGACTGAGAGCCTTGCCCAGGTTCCTGAGGCTGGCACGTGGTGGAACTGGCTCGAGAGCCTACCTGTGCCCTGCCTAGAGGCAGCAAACAGGGCCAACTGGCTCACAGAGAGGCTCTCTGGGCAGGGATGATGAGTGATTAAATATGCAGGTTTTAAAAACAAATGTGACAGGGGCTGGCATTGTGGTGCAGAGGATAAAGTCACCACCTGCAACACTAGCATCCCATATGGGCACCAGCTCGTGTCCCGGCTGTTCTACTTCAGATCCAGCTCCCTGCTAATGTACCTGGGAAAGCAGCAGAGGATGGCCCAAGAGCTTGGGTCCCTGCACCCATGTGGGAGACCTGGAAGAAGCTCCCGGCTTTGGCCTGACCCAGCCCTGGCCATTGCAGTCACCTGGGGTGTAGACCAGCGGATAGATCTGACTTGAAAATACATTTTTTAAAAAACCTTAAAAATAAAAGCAAACTTGACAGAGGGTATGGGGCATGACAACTTACTGCAACATGCAGCCTCCCACAGAAAACCTACAATAATGCCCCTCTAAGTGGCAACAGGACACCCCTGGTTTTCAGAATGCCGGCTGGGAAATGGAACTATCTCACGGCTCCTATCTGGAGTTCTTCCTTCTGGGTCTAATAATATTGTCAGCTCTGCATAATAATGGTTTTCAAGAAATGATGTGTGTGGGGAACGGGATGCTGTAATTATTGATGTTTTCAGTTGCGAATGTTTGGCATTCTGCTGAACTTTGGTTGTTTCTGCATACAAATATAGCTGGGGTGGGGGGGAATCTGGCCAAATCTAAGCCTGGTGACTGGGGTCAAGGCATGCACACAGTGAAGCTGGCAGCCTGGACAGCCTGGGGCCGGCCGGCTGTGGTGTGGGCTCCGGGCGCCCTGGCCTGTACCACTTCCACTTCCACCTTCTCACTGGCGAGGCCAGCCACTGCTGTCTCATTTGTTTCAGTCCAGTCCGCCCCTTCAAGGCCAACCTGCTCCTTCTTTCTAGGCACCTGCAGAAGCCGGGTGGTTTCGTCGTTTGCTTTTAAGCATGCATAATAATTCCCGTGCCTGGCGCCGGGAGGGAGGGAGAGTGAGGAACTGCAGGTGATCACAGACTCTGCTCTCACTGTGCCTGCCTGCTTGCACACAAGCACACAGGCACTTGATAAACCATCAATTTCCAAAGAATAAGAATGCAGTAAAACACACAAACATCACAGCGATATTGAATATACTTTAATCTTTTTTTGATGATTTAGAAGGCTTGAAGTACTTCAGGGTCAGAATTATAAGCATCAATCACCACCACACTACAGTTGCACAGAGGGGCGAGTAAACAGAGAGTGCCAGTTAAAAGAATGCCAAGAAAAAAGAATTTATGATGATCTTAGGCAAGCTGCTTGTGACAGATGGAGGTCCGGGTCAGCATGTTTTCAGGATAGGATGTAGAACTGGAAAATCCAACTCGGGCTGCCATCACTCCAAAACAATTTCCCCAGGCTTCATCGTGTTTTACACAATAGGAGGACCGTGATAAAGGGGACTCTGTCCCTGCCCTCAGTGAATCTGCAGTGGTGACATCAACTTGGCCAGCATCTCAGGTGTCCTTTTCCAGTTTGTCTTCCATATCAGGTGCCACAATCTTGTGGCATTCTGTGGTCTACAGTCCCTCAGGGCCCCCAGTGCCCCTAAGGTAAAGGCCTGGGTTGTCATCACTGCCCTTCTGTCCATGTCTTCAATTTCATCTCTAGCCACAGCCCCGCCCACCCACCAGCGGTCAATCAGATCTGACTCTCCCTATACTTATTCCCTTTACAATCTAATTGGCAGGTCACCACCTTGCTGAAGCCTTTTTGATTATCCTGACTGTGTATCTCCATGCAGTTCCATTGAGATGCTTTATAAAAATTTAAAAAATATATATTTTTATTTATTTGAGAGGCAGAGTTAGAGAGAGAGAAGAGGGACAGAGAGAAAGGTCTTCCAGCCACTGGTGCACTCCTCAAATGGCCCCAACAGCCGGAGCTGGGACGATCCAAAGCCAGGAGCCAAAGGCTTCCTTGGGGTCTCCCACACAGGTGCAGGGGCCCAAGCACTTGGGTATCTTCTACTACTTTCCCAGGCCATAAGCAGAGAGCTGGATCGGAAGTGGAGCAGCCGGGACTAGAACCGGTGCCCATATGGGATGGTGGCACTGCAGTAGGAGGCTTTGCCTACTATGCCACAGAGGTAGCCTCTCACTGAGATGCTTTTTATCACAGTGGAAGGATCTACGTATATATATTTTCATACGATTGTAAGTTTCATGAGGACATGAACTGTCTGTTCTTTTGTATACTTGGAGTCTAATAAAGAGACTGAAAAGCAGCAGTACTCAATACTCAATCCACGATGAACTCAGGTGAGCAGGGAGGTGACAGGTCTTAGGAGAAGGTCTTAGAGAGGCAGTGATGTCCCAGTCTACACTAAGGTGCTGTTACCTGTGACCTGCTGGTCTTCAAATCTGTGCCTAAAAATGTGCTCAAGTGACAATTAATTATGCCTGATGGGATCAGAGGTAATCTGAAAACTCAAAAGACTGATTTGTCCTGAAGGAGGCAGGCTCCAGAGTTTTCTTTGTGATTAACGTGACTACGAAGGATCTCAGGGTTGACTGGAATTGCTGTCAGGTGGAAGGAAGCCCAGGTTCTCAGCACTTACATGGCACGCATTCCCAGTGAGCTGGTGGAGACATCTCTCTGGCTTCAGTTGTGATCAACAGTGAGTTACGGTGCACTGGTATCGTGTCAGGACGTGTGCTGTGCACACCACACGCACGTATACTTAACCTTCTCTGTGACCCTAGGGTAGCTGCTGTCATGGTCCTCATTTCCAGATAACGAAGGGAAGCAGGGGCTAAGCAGTTTGGCCAAGATGACATACATGCAGAGCCTTTAGACAATTTGTGGAAAATGGAATTAAAAGATAAGCTTATTTTGGTGCAAATACATTTGGAAATCCATTTTTTAAAAATAATACGCATTTTCCACAAATGCTCTGAAGACCGTCTCATATAGTAAGTGGCACAGCCAGGAAGTTGGACCCAGAACCCAGGCTCCCCGTCACCATCAAAGAACAAAGTGAGTTTGTTATCAAGAATAGTAACACCTGGTCACAACTCCAGAGCAGTGCCTTAAACCAAACGCCACTGCAGTCTGTTTAAGGCAGATACAGGTCTGAGGTTTTTCTTCTTGCCAGGTCCTGTTTCCATAGGTCTGCTTCCAGGTGCTGAGCTCCCAGAGGGCAAGCTCTGTGTTCTCTGGACGTGGTGGGACACTCTGCACCGTTTCTGCTGTGCGCAGGGCTTGGTAAGCAGGGCTGATCATTTTCTCGACCAGCAGAGGAGGTCCTGTTGCTAGATTTCTGAGACTAACACAAGCACCTATAAAATGATTTATCAAATAGCTTCTTGAACTTATTCATAAGAAAGGCTGATAGACAGAGGCAGGAGAAGGATAACTGTGCAGTGGACAGCCAGCAAGTCTCATGAGTCAGAGAGCTTGGGCAGAGCATGGCCAGGAAAAGGATTTCAGGGTAATGGGTGCGGGGAGGAGTGAGCAGTTTATAAAGAGAAGGCTCGTTTGGCTTATTTGTAAAACCTGGGTAGTGCTGCAACCATAATTAGTTTGGAATCTAAAATACACGCATCATGGAACGCAGCATGAACAACTCAGAGAGACCTACAGGACCTGCACGAAGACAGCTTGCCCCCAATCTGAAGAACAGTCTTCTAGTTTTAAAATTTAGCCTAACCAAGCAAGTATTCCCTGGTCTCACAGACGATCTAATGGCAACTCCCAACACATCTGAAACCCACCAAGTTCTACACATTCTTTCTTAGTAGACCTTGCCTTGCCCCTCCTCCGCAGTCGGGTCTGTTCAGACCATCCTTCGCTCTAATCATGACTTCTACATCGAACCACCTGGCCAGTTTCTGGACCCCTTCCTCCAGCCCTCTAGTCTCTTTCCCACGCCCCTGCAGGAGTGACCTTTCTAAAGGATAAATGTGCAGGTAATTCTTGTGTTTAAAATCCTTCTTCCCCAAAAGGATAAAATCCAGCTGCTTGGCACAGACTGCAGTGGCCACTGTGATCAAGCCTCTGCCTCTGCTCCCAGCTTCCTCTCCCACCACCACCGCTAACACAAGCCTCTCATGCAGCCGAGCGTGAGACACGCTCGTGTACCAAGCGCAGCTTCTGCACAGAACGCCCTGCTTCCTGGTGTGCTGGACTAAGATCTCAGCATCTGGCAAGATCCCAGATGTCACTTCTTTTGTGAGCTCTCCCACCACTACTGCAGTCTAGGTGCTCCTTCCTCTCGGCTCTCAGGGCACACAGACTGAGCCCACCCCATCCCCCACCCCCTCCAGGGCAACTGTCACTGGGCTTGTCCTTCTCTGCCCCATCACTTAGGCAACACAATGCTAGGTGACCAAGCATGAACGGAGGTAATGAGCAATTTAACATTTCCTTTATCAACAACCAAAGACTAGAAGCTGTGAAATAAAAGCAAAATTGTTCCACAGAACGGACCAATCAGGCAAAAAGGAACCACTCTTAGCAAGTAAGCCAGGACAAATGGAGTACGAAGTCTTCATTACACACAAGAGAAGGGCTGAGACGCCAGAGGGAGGCATCCCGGGATGTTCTCAACAGCAGGGAGCCACGCCCATCTCAGGGCTGGAGGGACAAGGAGAGGCAATGTCACTCACCACAGCCAGGGCATGGGGCTGCCATGCAGTCATGGGTAACACACAGCCACCCCTGGAGGGGCTTCTGGAGACAGAGAGGGAAGAAAAAACTATCTTTCCCTCTACTTCCCATCTTTCACCAGAGCCTTCTGTTAGCCTAGTCCAGCCAGAAGGCAGCTGACCTGGTTCTGGGATCCACAGCTGCAGGAGCAGTTCTGCTGTGAGGAATGGGGATGCAGGATCTGAGAACACATGGGCCACAACCAGCATGGCACATACTTTTCTGTGATTTTCTTTTTTAATTTGGTGGGGGATGGGAGAAACAGGAGGAGAGAGAGAGAGGCGCATAGAGGGAGAGAGTTTCCATCTGCTGATTCATTCCCTTAAATGCCCACAACAGCCAGGGGCCAAAGCTCAGTCTCCCATGTGGGTGGAGGACCCCAATTATCTGATCCATCTCCACTGCAGTCCAGGGTGTGCATTAGCAAGAAGCTGGAGTCAGGAGCCAGAGGCAGGTATCCAACCCAGGTACTCTGATATGGGCACAGGATCTTAACCACTAGGCCAAATGCCTGCCCTACTCCATAAAACAATATCCTCTCAAATCTGTTCTAACCAACACAAGCCTAAAAACTCATGGACTCCTTTTTCACGTACTGAAAGCCAAGAATTATGAAATGCTACTAATTTGTAAGGAACATTTGTGATAACTTAACCTGGGTTGCAGTGAACTCAATCTACATGAAGTACAGGAAACAATTTGCTAAGCAAATTAACAGAAAAAAGAAGATTACATAACCTACATAAGAAAATATTCTTTGGGATTTTAGCGCTTTTATATGAAATTCTACTAATTACAAATAAATCTATTCACTAAGGCTGGCCTCTGGGACCTACCCTGGGGAGTCTGGGAAGTACTTCAAAGGAAGAAAACTGTGTGTTTCCAGTCCCAAGTTCGCACCGTTTCTCTCCTCTTCCACTTTGCCCTCAGCTGGGGAGACCATGATGCTGCAATACTGAAAGTTGGGGCAGTGAGTATCAGTTTCTCCTGACAAAATGCAGCAGCAACAGGGCAAGACTAGTGTCGTCACTGAAAATCCAGTTGGTAATTCCTCTGGAACATTAAAACAAAGACTAGAAGGTCATGTTTTCTGAAAAACCCAAAAGGCAATTACTCTGTGAAATGGATGCTATATATGACAAATCGGATGATTAGGATATAGCATGGTAAATGCCTTAATTTATGGAGAGAAAGTAATTAAGATTTATTAAGTAAAAATAAGGCAGTAAAATGGGCCTTTATATTACTGCTAACCGTAAATTTGTCTCAAAGCATGAACTCCCTCTGATTCGTATTCAAAGCAAAATGTACCATGCAGATAAATTTTCATTATGGTAGAGAAAATTGTTCCCCCATTTCTTCACCTCCACACCTCTTCTCACCATTGAGCCCTTTTTATCATCATCCACAACAATTACAACACCTCTTGTGCTGTAATGATCAAACTGGCTGAGACCGGCCGGTTAGTTCAGATATTTTTCACATGGAAATTGTCAATCCAAAGGACTAGTTTTATGGAGATATAAAATATTCACCAAGACATACACACATAACTATGTATGTTCTTTATACATACATATGGGCTTTGCCTAGGGAAAAGGAAAAAGTGAATGCCACACTCCTTTCACAAAGGAAAAGAATCAAATATCCATCACATGGGCAGCAGCTCCAGTCCCAGGCGGAGAGGTGGGCCTGGTACCTCAGCACCCTTCAGCTCTGCCCACTCCTCTCTGTTCCCAGCCCTCTCGTACAGTCCCACTCCCCAGGAGTCCTCAGAGTCAAAGGCAAGAACCCTTCCCTGCTCCAGTGTCAGAAGCCCATTTTTTTTCTCATGTAGGTTTCAATTCTCCTCCTGCCTCTGCTAAGCTGGCACATTCTGTGCCCACAGTCACTCCCAGATAAGGCCAGATAAAGCAGCCTATTCCAGGCTGACTTTTTTGAGCAAGCTCTCCTGCTTTTCCATGGGCCACAGCAATACTAAGATCTGAGACTTCTGGGACTGCAGCAAAGAGTGAGCACTAGAACTGCCTCTATCCAAAACTTATTATAAAGAGGACTCACAAGACAAAGCCAGGATTTGGGGGGGTTTCACTTCGGGGTTGGAGGCCAACGGTTCAACAACTACAATGTGCCTGTGTGGAATCTCACCATGTCAGACAGGAAGGTTAGAGACTGGCTGGCAACCGGTAAAAAATAAGACTGGGTATGCAGGTTAACTGGTCTCCACTCCTGTTTCCCACAACATTCCTAACAATTAATAATCTGAGATTACTCACTGGCCATTAAGCTGATCTCTAGGGAGATTTTTACTAATTGATAAGCTGGGGCAAATTTAAGAAAGACCTGAGGGGCCGGTGCTATGGTGAAGTGAGTTAAAAGCCTTGGGCTACAGCACCAGCATCCCATAGGAGCACTGGTTTGATTCCTGGTTGCTCCACTTCCAATCCAGCACTCTGCTAATATGCC
Source organism: Sylvilagus floridanus (assembly GCA_949820135.1). Lineage (NCBI taxonomy): Eukaryota > Metazoa > Chordata > Mammalia > Lagomorpha > Leporidae > Sylvilagus > Sylvilagus floridanus. The sequence goes on along the minus strand of OX463238.1, from coordinate 23,294,874 downwards.
TGGGAAAGCAGTGGAGGATGGCCCAAGTGCTGGGGCCCCTGCACCCACTTGGGAGACCCGGAAGAAGCTCCTTCAGATTAGCTCAGCTCTGGCAGTTGTGGCCATTTAGGGAGTGAATCGATGGATGGAAGACCTTTCTCTCTCTGCTTCTCTCTGTAACTCTTTCAAATGAATAAAATGAATCTTTTTTTTTAAAAAAAAGACCTGAATCTGAATCTCTCACTCCCACCATCTTACTAACTGTATGACCTTTTACAAATCACCTAACTCTTTAGGTCTCAGTTTCCTTATCTGTTAAGGAAAGAGTAGTTATTCTGTAGGTTCCTTCTGTAAGTTAGGGCAGATATATGGTCATACTAGTTTCAGAATGGAAATATCATTTTATTTTTTCTTTTTTTAAGATTTGTTTTCATTTACTTGAAAGGCAGAGTTACAGAGAGGGAGAGAGAGATCTTCAATCTGCTGGTTCACGCCCCAAACGGCCACAACAGCTGGGGCTGGGCCAGGCCAAAGCCAGGAGCCTGGAGCTTCTTCTGGGTCTCCCATGTGGGTGCAGGGCCCCAAGCACTTGCGCAATCCTCCACTGATTTCCTAGTTGCATTAGCAGACAGCTGGATTGGAAGTGGGGCAGCTGGGAATCAAACTAGGTGCCCATAAGGGATGGTGTCCTCCCAGGCAAATGTTTAAGCTGGTTTGCCACAATGTAGGCCTCAGGAAATGTTACTAAATGCAAAGTGTCAGTCTCCACCATCTCCATTCAATTTTTCATATGCAAACTCTTCTAGGTGGCAAGGGAATCTAATGAGAAAAGGTCTAAACAGCCCCACAGATCAATTAGTCTGGATTTATAATCCAAAATAAGGCACAACAGATGCTGAAATTATGTAGTGTGTTAACATAATATTTCCCCCTTAAATGATAACCAACACCTTTTGTGATAATTACTGTGTTATCTCCAGTGGAACGCAGACCATATTTCTCAATGACTCAGGAAGCTTATACTACTTCATTTTGTTTTACAGAAATGCAAAAATTTCCTGGATAATATTGCATGCCTACATGTGGCTGGAAAAAAGCTTCCATTCTCAAGTGAAAGGAACTAGCTTCTAAGAAGCTGAAAAATTACAAATAATTACAGTTAGCTCAGCCAGCTGGTATCCCCGTCTCACCATGGCCTGCCATACATTAGTGACTTCCAGTCTTGGGAGGTAGTTGCTACTTCTGAAATTCAATGCAAGTCAGTGGAGAGAGATATATGAAGACACAGTAGACATAGGAATCAAGAAAAAGAAAACAACATTAAAAAAAAAATTCCAGTGTTCTTTTTGAATAAAACATTGCAATGGAGTCAGGATCTTTAATAAAGAAAAATATCCCCTACCTCAACTTGGTAGTTTTCTTTCCTTTGTTTGTAACTTTTAAAAATAGTACATTAATGTTAACAAGGCTAAAACATGTAAACCCATTCAGTTATAGATATTTCCCCATACGGAAACTGCCAGGTCCTTTCTGATCTGTTGCAAAATCTACTCATGACACTCTACCCCCGGAGATTCATAGACTGACAGACTATTTCAGATCTCTGAAACTCAACAGTGATCAGTAGAGTAGATCCGTATAAGAAACTGAAAAAGCTCTAATGATGCAGAATGAGATCTACTCTCTTTACATAAAGATTAGTAGTATTAAGTCAAAAAGATTTATTGCTGAGAAACCAAGCAAACCCTAAGACATGCAGCTAGGTGTTTTTTGCTCACATGGGTACTGGATTTGGTGGAACAAAGCCTGGGATTAGCAGAGGCAAACTCCTAGAGACACAGGCCATTTTATCAAAAGTGCACCTGCATGTTCACCAGTCTCACAAATGTCCTGAGAAGTGAGTCTTTCGAAGAAGTCTATCAGGACACAGATTTTTAGAAATAAAAAAAGCTATCTTTAATTCCAATAGGAATACAGCTCCCTGTTAGAGACTTTTTGGTAAGCCATGAAATTACGGAGGGTAAAATGATGGGGGGAAAAAAGGCCAAACTTTCACATGGAAAAACTCCCTACTTCCTTAATTATGTCTGTCTTAAGAGTAGGTAATAAAAAATAACTAGCATGGATATTTCAAAATGTCAAGGGGGCAGGGAAGGGAAGGAAATGGAGGGAGAAGTAGGGAAAGGAAAATAGCGGCGCCAGCACACTGAGTTCTAGTTCCTGTTGGGGTGCCAGATTCTGGCCCGGTTGCCCCTCTTCCAGGCCAGCTCTCTGCTGTGGCCAGAAAGTGCAGTGGAGGATGGCCCAAGTGCTTGGGCCCTGCACCCCATGGGAGACCAGGAGAAGCACCTGGCTCCTGCCATCGGATCAGCGCAGTGTGCCGGCCGCAGCATGCCGGCCGCGGTGGCTATTGGAGGGTGAACCAACGGCAAAAGGAAGACCTTTCTCTCTGTCTCTCTCTCTCACTGTCCATTCTGCCTGTAAAAAAAAAATGACACTAAAGAAACATGACACAATGAAATGCAATGTGTAGCCTTTCACTGGATCCTGGATTGGGAGAAAAAATAAAGGATGATAGGGGTTAGCATTGTGGCGTAGCAGGTAAAGCTGACACCTGCAGTGCTGGCACCCATCATTCAAGTCCTAGCTGTTCTACTTCAGATCCAGCTCCCTGCTGATGTGCCTAGGAAAGGAGTGGAAGATGGCCCAAGTCCTTGGGCCCCTGCACCCACATGGGAGACCTGGAGGAAGCACTGGGCTCCTGACTTCCGATCAGCCCAGCTCCAGCCATTGCGGACATTTGGGGGAGTGAACCAGTGGATGGGAGACTCTCCCACTCCTATCTCTCTGCCTCTCTGTAACTCTGCCTTTCAAATAAATAAATAATAAATCATTAAAAAAAGGATAATATTGAGGTAATTGTGGAAATGTGTACATGAACAGTGTTTTAGATAAGTTTTATATATATATATATATATATATATATATATATATATATATATATCCTGCATGTGAAAATTATACTGTGATCGTGTAGGAGAATGATTTTTCTCCTTAGGAGACAAAAGCTGCAGTAGTGAGTAATGAAGTGCTGTGATTTCTTCAACTTAGTCTCAAATGGCTCATCCAAGGCAGGGCAGGGGCAGGGGTTAGGGGGCTACAATTCAGATGCAGGATGGACAGCCATTGTCCTATTCTTTCAGCTTTTCCATAAATTTGAATGTTTCCAGAATGAAAAATGCACCAGAGGAAGGAGTAGATAATTCTCTTACCTGAGAGGATGATGAGCTGTAAGAATCCTCCCACACAAATCTCAAGGAATATACCAACTACAAAGAGAGGGGAGAGAGCACCTATAGGAGGCAGAAGCTGTTTAAAGTGATGTTACCTCAGAGACCACACATGAACCTGAGGCTTCCATTCACGGGTGCTAAAAAGCAGTTTTACATAAGAAAATATTCTATATACTAATCTGTCTAGCCTTTCCTATGCAATGGATTCAAGGAAGGGACATACTGAGACCCTTATATAAGCAATTAAGTCTGGTATAAACCTCTTCGTAACATGAAAAGTCTGTTAACAGGGAACCCTACAATATCCTATAGAAGTATATAAATCCCACACATAGATACTATATCATATATATATATGTATAAATATATATTTCAAGAATATGAAAGGCTGGGGCCAGTGCTATGGCACAGTGGGTTAAAGCCCAGACCTGAAGTGCCAGGAATCCCAAATGGGTGCTGGTTCAAGACCTGGCTGCTCCACTTCCAATCCAACTCCCTGCTGTGGCCTGGGAAAGCAGTGGAAGATGGCTCAAGTCCTTGGGCCCCTGCCCCCACACGGGAGACCCAGAAGAAGCTCCTGGCTCCTGGCTTTATATCAGCGCAGCTCTGGCCATTGCGGCCAATTGGGGAGATTGAGGAGTGAACCATCAGATGGAAGACCTCTCTTTCTCTCTGCCTTTCCTTCTCTCTCTGTGTAATTCTTTCAAATAAATAAATAAATCTTAAAAAAAAAAAGAAGAATATGAAAGGAAGAATTACTCTTTCACCTGGTAGGAATATACCTTTTCCCAATTATATTCTTTCTAGTTGAAATACTTTTAACTTCCCCTAAACTTGTATGTGTATCTGTGTATCTTATTTCCCAGTAGTGCTTCTATTCTGTTGCCTCATTACATAAATTCCATGAGCATTCTCAGTTTGTGCTTCTGTGACTGGAAACATCACATTGTTACTCATGCTACTGTGAATACAGGCCACCTTAAGTTATTTCACTGCACAACACTACTGACCACTATGAAATGGAAAGTATCTGTGTTTACTCTGTATTTTATTTTTTTAAAGCTTTTATTTACTTATTTTAATTTTATTTGAAAGGCAGGGAAGTACAGCACAGAGACAGAAAAATCTTCCACCTGCTGGTTTACTTCCCAAATGAATGCAGCAGTCAGGACTCTGCCAGGCCGAAGCCAAGGAGCCAGGAGCCTGGAATTCAATCCCAGTGTCCCACAACGGTGACAGGGACCCAAGTACTTGAGCCACCTTCTGCCACCTCCCAGGGTGCACAATAGTGGGAAACTCGATCAGAAGTGGAGTAATCAGAACTCAAACCAAGCACTCTGATATGGGATGCAGGTGTCCCAAGCAGCAATTTAACCACTGTGCCAAACAATCACTCCTGTGTTTATATTTTAATGATTCAAAGTTAGTAACACAAAATGTATGTGCCACTTGAGAGTTTACGAAGTGCTTTCTTATAACTTCTCTGCATAGATGTAAAAATGGAAAAGAATAAGAAATAAGGTAAAAAGCTAGCTAGCTGACTGTGAGAAGCAAAAGGTTATGAGTGACTACCGGCACCTTAAATGCTTACAAAAAGCTTTAAAGGAAAAATTCCCTGTTACATTTTGCTGGAAATCCACAATTAGCAAATACTGCAGAAGAGAACACAGCCTGCAGCTTTATGCTAAGAATAGGGACTAGGCAATTCTCACGTCTATTTTCATCCAGGCTCCTGACCTCCTTGCGTCCTTCAGTAAATCAGTAAGGCCCTCCTCCTATCACTTGGGGTTGGAGCCCCTGACCTTGCTCACAGGGGTGGCCTATGAGTTGGCAAATATCACTGCGAATTCAAAACCCTCTTGACAATCACATATTACTGCTGCCTGCATCTCCTGAGAAAGCTGCAGAGCATGACAAAGACCCCTGATTGATTATGCATTTTGCTTCCACACTTGTGAAAGGAGATTCATACATCACAATTTGGAATAGAATATTGTAAGGCTCCTGAGAGTACCAATGCATTTTGATTCTCACCTGTTCTCCCTGCCCCAGCCCCCGTCCTTTTTATAAGGATGCACCCATAGGTGCAAACACAAAGGCTCGCTTGCAAGAGCCCTCAGCCATGAGGGACAGAATGCTCTTCGGAGGAGAGCAGCCTGGCTACCTAACTATGCCAGAATCACCAAGCCTACACTTGTCATCTCTGGGATGCCAATCGCAGAATGACTTCCCCTCTATGCCAAGATTTTTAGAAGAGCAAAGGAGAAAAACTCTCCAAGATGCTGCAGTGGAGAAGACAGCCAACTCTCTCCCCACCCCTTCAACACTAAATTGAAGCTGAAAACGCAAAAATAACCAGCTCAGAAAGGCCATCTGCAATGGCCTCAGACACCGTGCATTCTCTTGTGGTGTGGACCAAGAATTCCACAGAACCCACCTAGAAAGAATGTCTCCCATCTCCTTTCAGACACGACGGAGACACTCAACCTGGCCTCACGCTCTCTCCTCGGGAATTCAGGCAGCTTCCACTCCCATGCCCCCTGCTTCCAAGGTAGGACTTTGCTCTCTACTCCAGCCTCTTTTGCTCCCAAAAGAAGAATGGTATTTTGACACGTGACTTGGCAAAAGGAACCAAGCAAGTACAGGACAGCGCCTCTGGGCTGGCCCAAGCTTTCCTTACAAACCATCAGAACAAAGCCCATAGGAGTGCTTTCTGATCAGCATGTCCACAGAGATGGTATACTCCAGTTTGCTCGGGCCACGTAATAATCTTTCTGCAGAAATAGGCTCTTCCTTGCAGGTGAAAGGCCTGCAGTTTTAGGGAGTTGAGTTCAAAGTAGGCAGAGTACCAGAAACCATCTGGCTACACATCGAGCTGCAGTTTTCAGTTAAGCTATTACCAGTAATAATGCTGATTTGCTCCTTTCTGACTTCTATGATGACTTCTCAAATAGCTCTGATCAAAGGAAGGGAGCGTTTTTTACTGACCTCACCCAAAACCACAGAATATCTTCCCTGAAAACTTTCTCTTTAAAGTTTTATTTATTTGAAAGCCAGAGTGAGAGACAGACAGAGGGAGAAGAAAAGGGAGGGAGTGGGATGAAGGGGGAGAGCAAGAGAAAGAGATATTTTTTGTCTGCTGGTTCATTCCCCAAATGCCAGCAACAGCCACGGCTGGGTCAGGCTGAAACCAGGAGCCTGGAACTCCACCCATGGGTATCTGGACTCAACAACCCGAGCCATCACCTGCTGCTTCCCAGGGTGTGTGTTAGCAGGAAGCTGGATCTGAAGCAGAGCAGGGACTTGAACCCAGGCATTCAAGATGGGATGCAGGCATCCTAAGTGGCATGTAAACCATGGTAACAAACATCTGCCCCTGGAAACTCCATTTTAGTTCTCAAAATACCCAGCTGGAAGCCCCCTCAGCATGACCAATGATGCCATAATGCAGAGAGACCCAGTGGCCATGGCCAGGCACACATTTCCTATGAGGTAAGGTCCTTCCAGGTCTGCTGTAATTTTTTAAGTTCTTGAACTGTCCATGGAAGAAAAATGAACGGTACCCAGCTGCATGATTTCAGGCTGCATTTTTATTATAGGCATCTAGGATAAATCACTAGAACAAAGCATGCATATGCTACCTGAAAGTCACAGACAAAAACAGTGTCACTGAACACTGCTAGATTATTTTTTTTAACTACTACATATTTATATCCACAAAATACCCCTAAGCTTTCACACTCCTGGGCATCTTTAGTAAAATGTTGATATTTTATTTTTTACACATTCCTACCTTCCTTTCTAGTATTACAGATTTTTTGGTATAGTTAGATATAAAATTCATATTAAAGAGGTAAAAGTTCTAGATATAGCATTACCTCCTTTAATAAGGCAGGTTGCTGGTATGCTCACTATCTCATCCAGGTGTGCATTTATGGGAGGAAAACAAATCAAAAAGGGGATGTAGAAATGGGAGAAAGGCATTTCCCATATATAACAGGGAAGTTTCCTGCTTGGAAATGAGTCTGGGGCAATGAGGATGCTCTTGCAGGCATTCCATCGTAAGAAACGGAAAAACACCACCTGCTTGGTTACACTCTGCAGAACCAGCAGTCACCTGGGGAGAGGTTCCTCAGGGTCCCCAAGCATGGAGATGACAGAAAGTGAACCAGTTTCCTCCTGGAGTCCTCCCTCCCACCCACCAGAGCCCACCTGCTCCACTCCATCCCATCATGTTCCTTAAGAAGAATGAAATGGCACCATCATTTCCATACAAACGTTAAGGGAATAACTTTTCAGGAGAAAATGATTATCTTTAAAGACATTAGTGGCTGTGTGCATCCTTGCAAATCTAGGGACAGTGAGGGGAGAGCTTGGTCATCTGTTGCATGTCTGTGACAAGAGGACAGGTCAGATGAGGCGAAAGATACACAGATGTCAGCCTGAGCTGGGGTGAGGAACCACAGTATGTACAAAACACAGAGGGCAAGGGAGCAAGGAGATGGGTGAAGATGCCTTTCCTGTCTCATTCTGAGTCTCTCAGTCACCCACATGCACAGCCTGGGCCACAAGCCCCAGCAGCTACACGGTCATATCCTCTGTTCCCTTCTGTAAGGTTTCAACTTTAGTATAATCTTGGCTCAGACTTCAAGCTGAAGAAAGAAAACAGTCAGTCCTAAGAATTGATAGTCTGCTCTTAGGCAGGCTTAGGGTGAAGTTTATTATCTCTTTGGTCCTGAGATTCACACCATCCCCCTCAAACTAAAAGATAAACATGAAAAACAGCCATGGCGTGGGGTAAAGCATTTGGCCAAGCAGTTAAGAGAGGTTGGTTAGGATACCTACATTGAAGTAGCTGGATTCAATACCCAGCTCTGGCTTCTGCTTCCTGCTTCCTGCTTCCCATTTCAAACAGTTGGCCCTGACTCTGGCTCTGGCCATTGAGGACATCTGGGGAGTGAACCTGCAGATGGGAGCTCACACACTCTCAAATAAATAGAAAACAAAATAAAACAAACAAAAACCCTGGTGCAGACCTGCAGTGATGGGCAAAAGCCACAGCAAAAGTTTTCTGGAAGGACTCAATCTCAACACACACAAGTGTCCCACTAACAAAAGCCCTGTCACACATGACCTCATAATCCAAAATTACAAAATACACACGAAAAACCATCTGCATTAGCCAGAATCAGGAGACATACAAAAAGCAGAATAAGATCACACAAGAACTTTGGGTAACAGAATTGCTGAACACTGGGTATAAAATAAGTGCATCTAAAATTACTACAGAAATAAAGAACTAACTAAATAAAAAGGAACAAGATGCTTTCAAAAAGGAGAGAGATTTAAGAGTAAAATAGCATTTCTGTAAATGAATACTCTTGATGAAGTAAAAAACTCAATGGATATTGAAAGAGCACAACAGACAAAAAAAGAGGAGCACTAGTGAACTGGGGGCCAGCACAGAGAAAAATACCCCAAACGAAGCAGACAGAAGATTTTAAAAGAACTTTTGATTAGGACCACTACTCACAAGGTGATGCATGAGGGTGCCTCAAAAGTTAATGGGAAATTAAAAGGTGAGTTCATTTTGATGCACAAAGTTTTTGAAATCCATGCATCTTTCTCATAATATGAATTTTCCATGAACTTTTTGGAGATATTTCATATGGACAGCTTTCAAAAAATTTTTTGCATCAAAATTAACTTATAATTTAGTTTTTCTAAAACCTTTTTGAAGTACCCAAAAATACAGGTGAAAGTCAGAGCTACTTTCTTAAGGGTGATCTGGAGAAATCCAGGGCATGCAGCAGTGAATTGGCAGCTAATTAGGTTAGATCTCCTTTCAGCCATTTATTTTAACTCAGTGCGCTCACTCACGCTCGCGTGTGCTCTCTCTGTCTCTCTCTCTCTCTCCAGGTTTAGATCTTAAATTTAGAGGACATAATAATACACTGTGAATGCCTCTGGATGTATACAATCATGTGGGCACACATCTATAAACATATTACACATGTATCTGTTAATGGCATTAACATTTTGAGATCTATATACCTGCGAAATAATGGTCCCCTACATAAATCAGACTCCCAGCAACTCCAACTGTAATACAACCTAAGTTGGAGCTGATCATTAAACTAGGAGTAAGAAACACTGGCTCAAATCTGAGGCAGACATTAAGTAACTGTGCCCATGGGCAAGTCACAACAGCAGTTTTCTCATCTGTAAACTAAAAGGACTGAACTAAATGATTTTCAGGATCTCTTCCTACTTTGTCTCATACGGTTTATAGCCTCAAGAAGCCAAACGGCTTTCATTCTGCTTGCCTACTCTGTTTTGTAGGATAGGTCTCTACTCAAAGCCTTGTTTGTATTTACATTAACAAATGTGATCATCTGGCTCTCTGGGTTACCACAAATCAGCAATAATTATTGAGATGTGGAAAGTGAGCATAAAGGGTATTCTAAACCAAATATGAAGACAGTAGTTTAAAAAAGAGGTTAAGGGTTAAATGACAGTAAGATTAAGGAAAACAATTTTAACATGAAACTTAAGTAGAAGGGCTATCTTTAGGCTCTACTTACTGTAGTATCAGACAGCTTTACACACCTCAACAGCCCCTAAAGGCAACATTTTCTTACAACACTGAGCAACAGTGATACTGCTGGTAACCCTGAATTATCAAAAAGATTCCTTTGTGTTCAATATATCCAATACACTTAGAGGCAGGAATGTAAATGACATATTTTAGAAAGAGTACCATAAAGAGGTTTAAAAATATCAAAAGGGTTTAAGATACTTGGAAATTCTTTCAAACATACTATTCATGCGCATGTTTTAAGTATGTGCAAGTACATAGAGCAACATTTATTAAGGGTGCTACACTCATGTTCTATGCAGAGTACCGACAAATGGCCTAAGAGCTATGAGTTGCTTTTTAGAACCTTAAACAAAGAAATCCTTTTAAACGACAGACACAAAAGGATAGTCAACCAACTGTATAAAATAGATACCCACTGACAGGAGGCAGCAGCATTACGATTAATACAGATTTCATGTGGGACCACTGCATGGAAAGCTGGCAGGGAGCTGGGGGAAGTGGAAACGGGTATGCAGAGGGAGGCTTTCAAGAACCCACTGAAAGCTGGGGGATGACCCATGGCAGGGAAGGAGTCAAATGCTTCTCCATAAGGGCGGTGAGCTCATGCTGCCTGCCAAACCAGAAGTCCATCATCAGCATGAGTCATCTGAATTCGAGGGAGACGTGCTGTGAGCACTGTGCTAAGGCAGGCCTGGGCCATCGGAGGAGCTGGAGGGCGGAGAGGGAACCTTCCCACAGCTGCGGGATGAGCTCATGGATATAACTCCTTCATAGGAGCTAGGGGCTCGGCACAGAACACCTCATCCCTGGAACACACCAGTCCACAAAGGAAGTAAGGGAAACCCAAACGAGTGACCGGCTAGAACAAAGTCTGAGAACACAATGCAATGAACAATTCTACGGGTTACACTAAAGCAGTCACCGAAATGAAAAAACTTCTTCATAAAAAACTGTCACATTCTGTCTTCTTAGTCAAATAACTAAACATCATCTAAGTGTGAATGGGCACAGAGATAAACACAGGTCTGATGATAAGCACACTTTTCTCTAATGATGTTTTCCTGACATTCTGCCTTGTTTCCACATTTTGAGTTGAAAAGAACTTTCATAATTATTTAGAATTAAGAGTCAGGAGGAGCTGTGCTGTGGAGTAGTGGGTGAAGCTGCCACCTGTGGTACCAGCATCCTATATGGGGAGGGTTTGAGTCCCGGCTGCTCCACTTCTGATCCAGCTCTCTGCCGCGGCCTGGGAAAGCAGTAGAAGATGCCCCAAGTGCTTGGGCCCCTGCACCTGTGTGAGAAAACCCAGAGGAAGCTCCTGGCTTCATAGCAGTGTAGCTCCAGCTGTTGTGGTCAATTGGGAAGTGAACCAGTGGATGCAAGATCTCTCTCAGCCTCTCCTTCTCTCTCTGTGTAACTCTAACTTTCAGATAGATAAATCTTTAAAAAAATATAAAGGTCAGAAAGTACTTCAGTCTGACACCCTCTAGAGCTAGTCCAAGCTCTCTAACCCTACTAGGTCCTTCAAAACGAAAGGTATTACTAACACTTGCTATGCTCAGAGTTGGAATACTGTGGATTTACCTAGTTTCAAACAATCCATCATAAGAAATGTGAAAAATAAATGAATCTCAAAGCATCCACATCATCATTTCTTTGGGGAGGCAAGACCCCTTCTGGCACCTGCATTCCCAGGATGGACCCTGCGGCTCCAGCACAAGCAAGGTTCATTCGTTCCAGAGGGCAGGTGTCTCATACTTATTCAGCTGCTTGCTCCCCTCCTCATTCTCTTTCTTCTTCTCAATAATATATACCCTTCTGATTAAAAAATGTTTGGTAAAATGTGGCAAACAACATTCCCATTGTCATTCCAAAATTCACAAGGCCAATTCTAAATGCCTTTGACATGGGAGTCTCAAACACTTTTTTATAGGCAGGCTGATCCTGGGCAAAGAGGAGAATGTTCTCACATACATGTGTGGAAACCAGGGCTGATGGTCTTTCCCTCAGTGCTGGAAACAAGAGGCACTCACCATGGCTCTGGGTTCTGTAGCACCTACAGAGGCAGCAGGGTCCTCTATCCATTCTCCTGATCAGGGAGGGGGGTGCATAGTTCACATCACAAAGAGTGAATGTGTGAATGTGTGTGTGTGTGTGTACCTGAGGAGGAAGGGAGAGATGGAGAGAGGGAGGAAGGAAGAGGGGGGAAAGGGTGGGTGGAGAGGGAAGCAGAGACAGACGCTCGTAGGTTCCCACATGCAGAAATTTCAAACGAACTCAATGTCTTGCTAAAACCTCATCATTATTTGGCCAATTATGAAACAGACTTGTAATTGCCATAGCATTTTATCAAGCTCATATATTTTCTTCCCTAATTTCCTTCCCATTTCACATCCATATACACAATATTACACGTGGAGAAATTGGAATGACATTGACAAATAGAAAGTAACTAAGCAAATGGTCTAGGATCCTGTCTATAATCCTGCAGGTATACAATTAGTTAATCAACTAAGATCTTGCACCACAGGAAGAGTTCTGCCGCGTCAAAATAAAGAAGCTGAATCACGCTAATAAAAACAAAGAAGGCTGTCCACAGTTCAGCTGTATCCCTGCCTATAAGCAGAAAAATGAGCTGAATGACCTTTTCAGTCTGAAGACTTATGATGGGATTCCATAAAATTCTAGAACTAAGGGAAAAGGAGAAGATAAAATGCCTCTGGTCCTAAAATCCATTCAGAAGCAGAGTCACTAACTGCAGTGGGGTGGAAGGTGTTTGTCCACCCTCCAGACAGCTACCTAAGAGATGCAGACATGGAGATCCAAGATGACGGAACAGGGAGGGAGCTTACTGCTCTAGTCTAGGGGAAAAGAGTTTAAAAAAAATTGAAAGAGTGTGATCTTGGGGAGAAAACAGCAGAGGAAACTCCACACAAATTAGAGGGACACTGTGGACCTCTGTGGAGGGTGTAGACATGCACAACTCAGGACCCCAGCAGCCAAGAGCCTCAGTACCAACTCTAGAGCAAGGTGAAACCAGACTGCAGCAGCCAAAGCCCCTGCAATAGAGCTGCAGGAAGAGCCTGGCACAAGTCCACGTTGGAGCCCTGTAGGGGACTATGTACCTGACAAACTAGAGAAGCAAAACAGGGGGGCACGTTTCTCTCTCCCCAACCACACTGCACTGGTGTCCTGTAAACAAGCTGAGAGGGCAGGCACCATTTTGGACATACATAACAGCTGCACCAGCTCGTGTATGCACGCCAAGCTATCAGCTGAACGGAGACACCTGAGTCTGGCTGGGAGCCCTAACAGAGGACTAGGAGCTTATGACTGTGGGAGCCTTGTGTGCTGGGACTGTGAAAACACTGGCTACATGGGAGGGCACAGGCTGTGGCTGGGTCTTTGGGCAGTCACTATAGGTGGCTCCACATAACCAGGGTTCCCTGATTCCCTGATAAAGGTCATTACTGCAGGATCCATGCTTACACTGAGGACAACATAGATCCTCTTGTTGGTTCTTGTGTCAGTGCGGATGAATATTCTACCCACTGGGGATAGCACACAGGCATTGGTCTTCTTTGAGGAGAGAGGGTGAGCATGAGAATACGCCAACAGAGCAGAACAAACCTCCTCTCTGATTAAAAAAAGAAAGAAAAAAGAGATTTACCACACCCAACCTGGGTGTCACCTTGAATACTCCCTTCACCCTGGAGCACTAAACAGAGCTCCCTGGCCCCACCCACCACAAGGCTCTGGGTAGTCACTGAAAAAGCAGACACTCCACTAAGCCACAGATCCATAGTCCAAAGATAAAAGCCATCACAGGGAAAAAACAAAACAAAACAAAAAAGAAACCAACAAATATCTCTATAAATGTCGAATAATAAATGCAGCAATTCAAGAAACAAGAATAAGACAACGTGACACCCCCAAAAGAACACAACACCACAATACTAAATGTGAAAATGAAGAGATTGAAGAAATGCCAGAAATAGAATTCAAAAAATGGTCATAGGATTACTTAGAAGTAATCAGAGGCAAATCCACAAACTAATGAAATCCAACATGACATGAAAAAAAAATTTCTCCTTTGAAATTGAGATCATAAAGCGAAAACAAAATGTTATCTTGGAAATGCAGAATTCAACAGAACAAATAAAAAATGCAGTGGAAAGCCTCAACAATAGAATCAGTGAAGTAGAAGAAAAAATATCTAAGTTAGAAGACAAATTGCTGGAAATATTACAGTCAGACAAAAAAAAAAAAGAGAGAAATTAGATAACTAAAAGCAATGTTGGAGAGGTATGGGATACTATGAGATGGCCCAACATACCCATCTTAGGAGTTCCTGAAGGTATGGAAAGAGAAAGGATTAGAAGGCCTATTTTAGTGAAATAATTACAAAAACTTCTGTAATTTGGAGAAAAAAAGGGACATCCAAGTACAGGAAGCACATAGAACTCGTAACAGACATGACCAGAAAATATCTTCACCATGGCACATTGTAGTCACACTCTCCACAGTAAAACACAAAGAAAAGATTCTAAAATGTACATGCGAGAAACATCAGATCACTTTCAGAGGATCTCCAATTAGACTCACAGCAGACTTCTCATAAGAAACCCTACAGGCTAGAAGAGAATGGTGATATATATTCCAAAAGTTAAGAGAAAAAAAGCCATGAGACCAGAATATTGTACCCTGCAAGCCTGATTTGTGAATGAAGGTGAAATAAAGACCTTCCATAACAAATAGAAATTGAAAGAATTTGTCACCATCCAGCCAGCCTTACAAAAGATGCTTAAGGATGTGCTACACTCAGAAACACAGAAACAAGGTCATCACTATGAAAAAAGGTGAATGCAGAAAATCTCCTAATAAAAGTACAAAGGAAATCCAAAGTAAACAATAGGAATATTTATGGGAAAATGGCAGGGCCAAGCCATTACTTATCAATAGTCACCTTGATTGTAAATGGCCTCAACTCTCCAGTTAAAAGATACAGACTGGCTGAATGGATTAAAAAACAAAACTCATCTATTTGTGGCCTACACCAAAAAAGATGTATGCAGATTGAAAGTGAAAAGATACTCCATCCTAACAGAAAGTGAAACAGAGCTGGTGTAGCCGTCCTAATATCAGACAAAATAGACTTTAACACAAAAACTGTTAAAAGAGATAAAGAAGGGCACTATGACATGATCAAGGGATCAATTCAACAGGAAGAAGTGACTTATAAATATATATGCACCTAATTACAGGTCAACTGGCTATTTAAAAGAAATGTTAAGGAATCCAAAGGGAGACAGACATAGACTCCAATACAATAGTAATGGAGAATTTCAATACCCCATTTTCAATATTTCATTTTCTGTCTGATCAACCAGACAGCAAAATCAGCATGTAAACAATAATCAACACTATAGGCCAAATGGACCTAACATATCTACAGAACTTTCCAAAATTGCCAAAAACACATTCTTCTCACCAGTGCACGAAACTTTCTCTAGAACTGACCACATGCTAGGCTGTAAAGCAAGTCTCAGCAAATTCAAAAATATCGAAATCATACCATGCATCTTCTCTTACCACAATGGAATGACACTGGAAATCAACAGTTCAGGAATCTCTAGAACACAAATAAACACATGGAGACTAAACAATATGCTCCTGAATGAACAGCAGGTTGTTGCAGGAATCAAAAGAGAAATAAAAAAATTTCTGGAAACAAATGAAGACAATACAACCTATCAAAACTTATGTTATGCAGCAAAAGAAGTTAAGAGGAAATTTTATAACAACTGGTGCCTACATCAAGAAATTGGAAAGGCACCAAATAAATGAGCTATCAATGCATCTTAAAGATCTAGAAAAACAACAGCAAACCAAACCCAAAACTAGGAGAAAAAAAATTAAAATTAGAGAAGAAGTTGACAAAATTGAAACAAAAAATACAAAAGATCAGCAAAACGAAGAGCTATTTTTTTGAAAAAAAATAAACAAAATAGACACACCATTTGTCCAACTAACCAAGAAAAGGAAGAAGACCCAAATCCATAAAATTAAAGATGAAAAAGGCAATGTAACAACAGACACCGTGAATTAAAAAGAATCATCAGAAATTACTACAAAGAGCTATATGCCAACAAACCAGGAAACCTAGAAGAAATGGATACGTTCCTGGACACTTACAACCTACCTAAATTGAGCCACAAGACACAGAAACCTAAACAGCCCAATAACCAAGACAGAAACTGAATCAGTAATTAAAAAAGACCCTCCCAACCAAGAAAGGCCCAGGACTGAACAGCTTCATTGCTGAATTCTACCAGACATTTAAAGAATAAACTAAAATTATTTTCAAGCTATTCAAAACAATTGAAAGAGAGGAAATCCTGCCAAATTCTTTCTATAAGCCAGCATCACTTTAATTCCTAAACCCCAAAAAGATACAACAGAGAAAGAGAACTACAGACCAATTTCCCAGAAGAATATAGATGCAAAAATCCTCAACAAAATACTAGCCAATCAAATCCAACAACATATCAGAAAGATCATTTGCCCAGACCAAGTGGGATTTATCCCAAGTATGCAGGGGCGGTTCTACATTCGCAAATCAATCAATGTGATACACCACATTAACAAACTGCAGAAGAAAAACCATATTATTATCTCAATAGACGCAGAGAAATCTTTTAATAAAATACAACACCCTTTTATGATGAAAACTCTAAGCAAATTGGGTATAGAAGGAACATTCCTTAACACAATCAAGGCAATTTATGACAAACCCATGGCCAGTGTCCTACTGAATGGGGAAAAGTTGGAAGCATTCTCACTGAGATCTGGTACCAAAGATGCACACTCTTACCATTGCTATTCAATATAGTACTGGAAGTTTTAGCCACAGCCATTAGGTAAGAAAAAGAAATCAAAGGGATACAAATTGGAAAGGAGGAAGTCAAACTATCCTCCCTATTTGCAGATGACATGATTCTTTTTTTTTTTTTTTTTTGACAGGCAGAGTGGACAGTGAGAGAGAGAGAGAGAAAGGTCTTCCTTTTTCTGTTGGTTCACCCCTCAGTGGCCGCTGCAGCCAGTGTGCTGTGGTTGGCGCACTGATCTGAAGCCAGGAGACAGGAGCTTCTCCTGGTCTCTCATCGGGTGCAGGGCCCAAGGACTTGGGCCATCCTCCATTGCACTCCCAGGCCACAGCATAGAGTTGGACTGGAAGAGGAGCAACCGGGACAGAATCTGGCACCCCAACTGGGACTAGAACCTGGGGTGCTGGCGCCACAGGCAAATAATTAGCCTATTGAGTTGCGGTGCCAGCCCCAGATGACATGATTCTATCTACAGGGGATCCAAAAGACTCCACCAAGAGACTACTGGAACTCATAAAAGAGTTTGGTAATGTAGAAGATATAAAATCAATACACAAAAAGCAACAGCCTTTGTATACACAGACAATGCCAAGGCTTAGAATGAACTTCTAAAATCAATTTCATGGCCGGCGCCGTGGCTCAACAGGCTAATCCTCCGCCTTGCGGCGCCGGCACACCGGGTTCTAGTCCCGGTCGGGGCACCGGATTCTGTCCCGGTTGCCCCTCTTCCAGGCCAGCCCTCTGCTGTGGCCCAGGAGTGCAGTGGAGGATGGCCCAGGTGCTTGGGCCCTGCACCCCATGGGGAGACCAGGAAAAGCACCTGGCTCCTGGCTCCTGCCATCGGACGAGCGCGGTGCGCCGGCCGCAGCGCGCCATCTGCGGCGGCCATTGGAGGGTGAACCAACGGCAACGGAAGACCTTTCTCTCTGTCTCTCTCTCTCACTGTCCACTCTGCCTGTCAAAAAAAAAAAAAAAAGAATAAAATCAATTTCATTCACAAAAGTTACAAAAAAAAATTAATACCTTGGAATAAATTTAATCAAGGATGTCACAGATCTCTATCATGAAAATCACAAAACATTAAAGAAAGAAATAGAAGATACAAAAAAATAGAAAAATCTTTCATGTTCACAGATTGGAAGAATCAATATCATCCAAATGTTCATACTATCTAAAGCAATTTACAGATTCAATACGATACCAATCAAAATATCAAGGATATTCTTCTCAGATATAGAAAAAAAATGATGCTGAAATTCATATGGAAACACAGGAGACCCTGAATAGCTAAAGCAATCTTACACAACCAAAACAAAGCCAAAGACATCACAATACCAGATTTCAAGACATACTATAAGGCAGTTATAATCAAAACAGCCTGGTACTGGTACAAAAACAGATGGATAGACCAATGGAACAGAATAGAAATTCCAAAAATCAATCCATGCATCTACAGCCAACTTATCTTTGACAAAGGAGCTAAAATCAATCACTGGAGCAAGGCCAGTCTCTTTCAACAAATGGTGCTGGGAAAACTAGATCTCCACGTGCAGAAGTATGAAGCAAGACCCCTAACTTACACCTAACACAAAAATACACTCAAAATGGATTAAATCTATGAGCTGATACCATAAAATAATTAGAGAACATTGGAGAAACCCTGCAAGACATTGGCATAGGGAAAGAGTTCTTGGAAAAGACCCCAGAGGCACAAAAAATCAAAGCCCAAATTGACAAGTGGAATTACATCAAATTGAGAAACTTCTGTACTCCAAAAGAAACACTCAGCAAAATGAAGACACAACATACAGGATGGGAAATGTTATTTGCAAACTATGCAACAGATAAAGGATTAATTAGCAGACTATATAAAGATATCAAGAAACTTAACAACAACCAAACAACACACCCAGTTAAGAAATGGGCAAAGGACTTAAATAGGCATTTTTCAAAAGAGGAAATCCAAATGGCCAAAAGACACATAGAAAAAAACTAAGGATCACTAGCCATCAGGAACATGCAAATAAAAACCACAATGAGGTTTTACTTCATCCCCGTTAGAATGGCTTTCATGCAGAAATCAACAAACAACAAATGCTGCTGAGGCTGTGAGGAAAAAGGTATCCTAATGCACTGTTGGTGGGAATGTAAACTGGTAAAGCCACTATGGTAGATAGTATGGAGATACTTCAGAAATCTGAATATAGACCTACCATATGACCTAGTCAACCCACTCCTGGGAATTTACCCAAGGGAAATGAAATCAGCATATGAAAGAGTGATCTGTACCCCCATGTTTATTACAGTTCAATTCACAATAGCTAAGATATGGAATCAACCCAAAAGCCAATGAACAGAAGACAGGATAAAGAAATTGTGGGATATTGAGCCGGCGCCGTGGCTCAACAGGCTAATCCTCCGCCTTGCGGCGCCGGCACACCGGGTTCTAGTCCCGGTCAGGGCACCGGATTCTGTCCCGGTTGCCCCTCTTCCAGGCCAGCCCTCTGCTGTGGCCCAGGAGTGCAGTGGAGGATGGCCCAGGTGCTTGGGCCCTGCACCCCATGGGAGACCAGGAAAAAGCACCTAGCATCTGGCTCCTGCCATCGATGAGCGCGGTGCGCTGGCCGCAGCGCGCCAACCGCGGCAGCCATTGGAGGGTGAACCAACGGCAAAGGAAGACCTTTCTCTCTGTCTCTCTCTCTCACTGTCCACTCTGCCTGTCAAAAAAAAAAAAAAAAGAAATTGTGGGATATGAATACCATGGAATACTTAACAGTGGTTGAAAAAAAAAAAAATCTGGTCATTTGCTACAAAATGGATGAAACTGGAAAACATCATACTTAGTGAAATAAGCCAGTCCCGTAAGGACAAATACTATATGTTCTCCCTGAACTGTGATAACAAATAAAGTACCTAAAAGGCAATCTACTGAAGTGAAGCAAAATTGACGCTTTGAGAAGCAATAACTTTGAATAGCCCTTGGCTTGACTGTTGAGGAATAGTTTTTTTTTATACTATTCGTTCAACTTTTTACTTAGCATAGAGTTAATCATATGTATATAAAGTTAATTGAAGATCGATCTTAGTAACAAATAAGAATGGGGATAGGAAAGGGAGGAGAAAGAGGGGTGGGAGGGCAGGTACAGTGGGAACAATCACCTTGTTCCTAAAGTTGTAATTATGAAATGTATGAGTTTGCATTCCTTAAATGAAAGATACCAGGGGAAAAATAAAAATTAAAAAAAAAAAGATACACACATGGTGAAGGGGTGGGGATAAGAATGAGAAGTTTATTTATGCACACACTGATACATATATTTTAATTTATAAATATAGACATGTATGTGTACATACTGGGGATTAAGAAAATCTCCTGAGGCCATCTGACACCCACAGGACACAACAGGGACAGGACACCAAGAGGCCTAAGCGCATGAACTCTGAATCCTGGCTCCTGGCTCTGGCTCCTGGCTTGTCCACCTACCTCCTGGGACAGTGACAGTAACTGCCTCACAGGGCTCTGACAAGGTGAGCACATATAAGGCATCTGCAGCAGTGCCTGCACACGGTAAGCACTCAGGAAATGTTGGTTGATTTCACTATCATGATTGTCAAGTGGCTGCAGAGACACCAGATGTGGGCAATCCACAGCACCTGCAGAGCAGAGGTCAAGGCTGAGAGCCCATGTCGGGGAGGGAGCTGGGATAACTCCTGTGCAAAGCTGGGAGTCAAAAAAATCCTGGCCCAGTTGGAAAACCTCCTGCCAACAACCAGAGAAGCTGACATGGAGGCAGCCAACCCCTTCAGGACATGGCTCTGAAAGAGTTTTGAGAAATCAGAGCCCCTGACTCTGTACCTAGTCTGGATGTGAGGCTTGATGCACCATCCAAGCTATGTGGCTGTCCAGAGCTGGGAAATTAGCCAAGAAACTGGTTCATTCAATAAAGTACAAGGGGCCTAGGCAGAGGCCACCAACAATTTATCCCACCAAGACACCTCCACGGTCCATGTACAGTGCATATGTTAAAAACCACTGAGCGCCGAGCAGAATAAATAAAAGCAAGCCCACACCAGGACACATGCTGGCTAGAGCTATGAGAGTGGAAACAAATTACCTACAAAGGATGCAACTTCTCATCAGCAATAATAGATGCCTGAGGACAACGGAATGATGTCTTCCAAGTGCTGAGGGGGAAATAAATGTCAGCTTGGAATTCTCTATCGCCATCCAACAGGGAGGGAGGAGCAGAAAGAGATGCAGGCACACAGTGACTAGTTCATCCTCTGTAGCCCCAGAATGTGAGAGACGCTAACACAGGAAGGAAACAGAACCCCAAAGAGGGATGTGTAAGGAACAGTGCTGGCTGGAAAAGGAAGAAATGAGACGGGAGATTCCTCGACCTTCCATGACCAAATCTGGAGTCTTCCCCCGACACCTGTCTCTGCCCTTGTGTTCTGGAGACACCTGCTTTTTTAGGAACCTTTTTCAATCAATACTCTTCCCTCTCCCCCTTATGTTGTTCCTCCTTTAAGCCTAACTTAACTTTTTAACAAATATTATAGGCATGTATTTTAAAGTACCTGAAAATGAAAACTAGCAGTGCCCTGCCCCACTCCTTCTCCCAGACAGTCCTGTTTGCTGGCAGCATCCCCTTCAGATCTTTGAACTCTCTGTCTGGTATTTATCTTCCTAGTTTTAAATAGTACATTGTGCCAGGGGATCTTGGGAAAATCCATCACCTGCTAGCCAAGGCTCTTGGCCATTTACCAAGTGACAATCTTTTCTTAATCTGGCAAACAGACAGACTTGATAAACTATCACAGTGACACAGTGTACTTGGTTTCAGAACACGGAGCCACAAGACTTGGCCCATTTCATTCCCAAGAGATAAACTGACAGAGGTTTACAAAGTGAAAGAATACCAATTATGAGTTCATTTTGCAATATTTTTATAATTTCACTTTATTTTAAGAATTTATCCAGGCTTGCTTCTTTATTGTTTCTATTCAAAAGTAAAATATGTCCCTTCCTAGGTGCCCCTGTGAGAAGCTGGGTAACATAAAGTCAGGTGGCTACCGTGGGGAAGCAGAGACAAAGCACACACATGAGTACAGGTGAATCTAAAATATGGATGGGTTTAATCCTCCCAAAATCAGAGTGAGCGAGTATTGCAGCAAGGACAGGGGGAGGGGAAGCAGGGGGACAATCTTTACGACTTGGAACTTGAGAACAACAACAAAAAAAAGCAATTTCACTAGCAGGAAACAAACTAGTACAGGTAACATCTGGTTACTACTTAACATTATCTTGGGAATAAAACAACAAAAATCTTGTTTGGAAAAAACCTTTATCTGTCTCTTAGGAGCTCAAAATCTTTTCCTCATTAACTGATCTTAAAACAACAAAAATGCAGTTAACAACCCCACTTCCATGCCTTTTTCAAAAGAAACAAATCAAAACCAGTCTACTGACTTGGGGCCTGAAAAGAGGATGCTTCCTCTAGCAAGTGGCCAAAAATGTGCCAAAAGCACATAGTTAGTTTACTTTTTCAATCTTTAGCAATTTAGAAATGTGACTTATAGTTAGGGTAAATGGGAAATTTAGTTCTCTGACTTCCCAATACCGCAGCGATATTATTTTTTGTTAGAAAAGTAGTTGGTGCTTCTATTGTTATTACCTAAATACATTTCTCTGCTGAGTGATTAAGTATACTGAGATTACATTTTCTTTCTTTACCAGGAGCTTCATTCGGGTCTCTCACATGGGTACAGCAGCCCAAGAACTTGGGCCATCTTCTGCTGCCCTCCCAGACACAACAGCAGAGTAGCCAGGACATGAACCAGTGCTCATTTGGAATGCAGGCATCGCAGGTGGTGGCTTATCATGCTATGCCATGATGCTGGCCCCTGCTTCATTTTTTTTTTCTTTTTAATATACTGATTGCTCATTCTCAAATACTGAAGATAACATGTAAAAAACTCTTCTCTACACAAACACCAGACACCTGCTGTTTCCACCTCCCCACTCTCCCCCCGCCCCAACTAGAATCCTTTATTCTGGGGCCATCCTTCTTCATCTCCTAACAGGCCTTGGGACTGCTGCCAAACCACCACCCTGGAACTTCTCCCCATTCCAGAAGGTTCAGGGAGGGAAAAGGCAAAGTTTTTTTTGTGTGTGCCGGTTTGAAAATATCATTATTCTATGGTCACATCTGCTTGATAGTACTGGGTACAGGCCTTCAGGTTAGAATTTTAAAAGATGTTCCATTCTCCTCTAGCCTGAAGTGCTCCTGTTGCAAAGTCTCAAGCCTCTCTGATACCAATCCTTTGGAAATGACCTGATGTCTTCTCTTCCCTGTACATTTTAGGATCTGATCTTTATCCCCATGTTCATAAACACCACAATGTGCCTGTATGGGACTATTTTTATGCCTTGTTCTGGGTGGTCGGCAGGCCTTTTTTGTTCGGAGATATTAGTCTTTCAGTTATAGGAAATTAATCTTTGCTTTGTGAAAGCTCCTTCATGACTCTGTTTTTGCTCTTCTCTCTTTCTGGAACTCCTATTAATCAGACATTGCACTTCCAAGATCGATTCTCTAATTTTCTTTCTATTGTTAAAATCATTGCATACTTCTACTTTTTAGAAGACTTTCTTGAATTTATCTTCTAATTCTAGAGTTTGGGTGTAGGGGTAGGGAGAGACACTATAATTTTAATTTCTAAAGGATCATTTTATTCAATTACCCATTTTTTAAAAAGTAACATGGAGGCTGGTGCTGTGGCATAGCAGATAAAGCCGCCGCCTGCAGTGCCACCATCCCACATGAGCACTGGTTCGAGTCCTGGCTGCTGCATTTCTGATCCAGCTCTCTCTATGGCCTGGGAAAGCAGTAGAAGATGGCCCAAGTCCTTGGGCTCCTGCACCCACATGGGAGACCCGGAGGAAGCTCCTGGCTCCTGGCTTCGGATCGGTGCAGCTCCGGCCATTGCAGCCAATTGGGGAGTGAACCAGCGGATGGAAGACCTCTCTCTCTCTGCCTCTCCTCTGTGTAACCCCTGACTTTCAAACAAATAAAGAAATCTTTATGAAAAAAAGTAATATGAAGGCTGGCATTGTGATATAGCAGGGTAAGCTGCTACCTACAATGCTAGCCCCCCATATGAGTGCTGGTTCAGGGGCCGGCACTGTGGCGCAGCAAATTAAAGCCCTGGCCTGAAGCACCAGCATCCCTTATGGGCACCGGTTCTAGTCCTGGTTGCTCCTCTTCCAATTCAGCTCTCTGCCATGGCCTGGGAAAGCAGTTTAAGACGGCCCAAGTCCTTGGGCCCCTACACCCACATGGGAGACCTGGAGGAAGCTCCTGGCTCCTGGCTTCAGATGGGCGGCAGCTCCAGCTGTTGCGGCCATCTGGAGAGTGAACCAGCAGATGAAGACCTCTCTCTCTGTCTCTGTCTCTACCTCTCTCTGTAACTCTGTCTTTCAAATAAATAAAATAAATTTTTTTTAAAAAAAATGAGTGCTGGTTCAAATCTAGGTGCTCCAGTTACAATCCAGCCCTTGTGATCTGGCAAATGGAAGATTCTCTCAATCTCTCTCTCCGTGCCTCTGCCAAATAAATAAATAATTCTTAAAAAAAAAAAAAATGTAATAATCTGTCTTGTTTCAAGGATGCATCTACCTTCTCAACTCTCTAAGGCTATTTATAGAAGCTTTTAATTTTTCTTAAGTATTCTTTTAGCCTGCACATTATCGACTGCTTCTGATTCCTTTACTTTTCTTTTTTCTACTTTTGAGCTCTGTCCATCATGCTGGAGAAGTTCTTCAACTGTCTGATGGTTTCTGACTATCAATTTCTACTTTACAGTGAGGTAATGAGATGCTGATTGAAAGCCTGTATGTAAATGTCCAGTTCTTCTTGACTGGTGGCCTTCATCACTTTAGGACAATCTAGTGGCCAGGGAGTTTTTTTACTGGGATACATGCTCCTCTCCCTCCAACCTCCCTCCCCTACCCAATGGCAACACTTGAAATTCTTCCCTCTAGAGATATGTCCTCCAAAGATATTCTTGAAGATTCTGAGAAAGGAGGCGCAGAGGAGAGATGGATATACCAGTCTACTTGAGTTCCCAAAACAGGGCAGGGCAGAGTGGCCTTGCTGCTCGTATGCAGACTCTGACTTAATCCCTTGGTTTTCACCTCTCCCTGGCCTGTCACAGTACCTGAGCTTCCCAAGTCCCAGGTGCTTCTGAGGTTCTTCTCCCTGGTTCTCCTGCCGTAGGCACTTGGGTTATAACTCAGCCGCTCTGAGTCAGGCCCTCCTTCACCTACCATCTCTCACACACTCTTGTCTCTTCTCCCATTCTCCTGTAGGGTTACAACTTTCTGTTTTGTAGTCATTACTGTGGGGTTTCTGTGAGTGGGCAAGAGATGGGTCAACACTCCCAAGCTCTGTCTGCCACATTGATTCAAAGCTTCTCCTGTCTTTAAGTACCCCTTCTTCACTGCACCTTAAGAAAACTTGTATTTTATTGCAGTAAGAACAGTGGAAATTCACTCTTAGCAAATTTTTAAGTGTATAATATATTATTATAGACTATAACTCATCAGCATTTCAATATTCTCCAAGCTAATATTAAGGAAAACATGATTAATCACTTTTCTCTCGATTCTCTCTCCTTTGACCTACTTCTTTCTCTGCTTCACACACAAATTTCTTGAAACAGCTGCCCACACTGCTCTTCCTCATTACCCCTGTGTTTCTCAATCTATGGCCATCTCCCTTCCACCCTTTTTACTCTACTGAAACTGCTCTGGCAAAGGATACCCTCGTTGGAATGCCCAATGGACACTTCCTAGTCCTCATCATAACAGGCCTATCAGTAGCATCTGATGCTGTGGTACTCCCTCCTTCTCAAACCCTCTCTTCCTTGGAGTCTCTGACCCTGCACTCCCCTATGTCTTCCCACCTGTCCACAAATGGGATCCACCCTCTTTGGCAGGGCTTCAATGGTACAGGCAGTGCCACATCCTCTAGCCTCACCTCTTGCAATGTCAGTATTCAAATTCTTTACCATGGCACATGGACCCCCATTCCAAGTTCTAGAGCAAGCTGTGTCCTGTTTTTTCCTGGTCTCTGTATATCCTATTCACTTTGTACTTGGCCAGTTTCACCCATTCCTATCTGTTGAATACCTCTCCTATGTGCACCGAAGCACACTGCATTTCCATTGCCAGTACGGTATGAAAAAGTACTGCAATTACCTGCTTACTTGTCCACAGCCCATGAGGGCAAGGCTCATGTCTATTTTCTACCTAGTTCAAAGCTGTATCACTAGAGCTAGCACAATGGCTATTACCCAGTTTTTTATCCAAAAAACTGCCTTGATGAGTGAATGAAGACCCAACTGACAGGAAGAAAAAAATGCATTTAGGCATATACTTTCATAATTTTTAAAGTAATAATCTAAATTTTTACAAAGTCAAGAGAGAATTCCACCCATTTGAAGGTACCCAATAAATACTGATCAACCTTGAGGCATTTTCAAGTATTCCCACCCTTCTATCTTCTGTCATCACTGGCATCCCTCTGACGGACCAACAGGAAAATGAAGCACCAAACATGGACTAGAGAAAAAGACTACATTATAACCCGAATTCTTTTGTCTGCCTTTTCCTGTCTTGTTATGACAACTTGTCACTATTTTGCATGCCAAACAACATCCTTCCATACAATGACATTAAAATAAACTGTAGGCAGGCGCTACAGTGTAGCAGGTTAAGCTGCCATGTGGGATAACCACATCCCATATTGGGGTGCTGATTCAAGTCCCAATTACTCTGCTTCTGACCCAGCTTTTTGCCAATGCATCCTGGAAGGCAAGCTGAGCATGGCCCAAGACTTGGATTCTTACCACCCATGCGGGACACCAGGATGGAATTCTTAGTTCCTGACTGTTGCAGGCATTTGGGGAATAGAGCAGCCAATGCAAGATATCGATATCTCTGTCTCTCTCTGTTTCTGTCATTCTGACTTTTAATAAATAAATAAATACATCTTTTTAAAAACTGTTGTCAGTTTTCTCTCTTGCAAAGTCATTACTCATAATCCAGAAATACTTTCACTCAGTTTACGGTATTTCTCAATTTTTTATTGCCCATTTAATTTCTCTATGTTTCTCTGAGATGACAGAAACAGCAGGTTAGCTTTGCTGACTATCTTACTTAACTCGCACAATAAAGGTTAAGTAACCGACTGCTGTGTGCAGCATCTACTTTCGCTGTCACTAGCAACAGAAGTGTGCCCTATAAACTTCAAGAGAACCTCTGGAAAGATGAAAGCCACCAGTCTCGCTAGGCTACACTGGCAGGTAAGATTTACAGTGCACTTATTATCCACAGTCACTATCTGAAGTGTTTTAAAGGCATCAATTCATTTAGTTTTCACAAAAATCCAATGAGGCAAATACATTATCTTCACTTTACAAGTATGAAACAGAGGCAAACAAGATTAAGTAGCCTATATGCAAATTATATCTTACTGAAAGTTTTATATTTAGGACTTTCCTTTTTTATTTTTGTGTCATAATGTTCCACTACAGAGTGTATCCTAATACACTCAAATCAGTCCCCCGTGACTGGGAAATTCTAGTGCTTCCAAGTTCCCACTACTATAATTAGTCCTGGTACAGACATCTCTGTATACAAGGGTGTTTCCAAAAGTTTGTGGAAAAATAGGGTTAAAAGATAAATGTACTTGGGCAGAAAAAAATTCTGAAACCCATGCAGTTTTTTCATAGTGCATACTTCGGACGACTCTTTGCATATAAGTCCTTGCCCACATTTTACACGAGTTTTCAGGACAGAATCCCCCAAAGAATTAGTAACTTAATAAATATTTGTTAGATGAGAAAAGTAGTCAGCTCTCCGTCATATTGCCTTATGAGTTTTTGCTCTTGTTTTTGTTTTTTTGTTTTGTTTTGTTTTATTTTTGACAGGCAGAGTGGACAGTGAGAGAGAGACAGAGAGAAAGGTCTTCCTTTGCTGTTGGTTCACCCTCCAATGGCCGCCGCGGACGGCGCGCTGCGGCTGGCGCACCGCACTCATCTGATGGCAGGAGCCAGGTGCCAGGTGCTTCTTCTGGTCTCCCATGGGGTGCAGGGCCCAAGCACCTGGGCCATCCTCCACTGCACTCCCGGGCCACAGCAGAGAGCTGGCCTGGAAGAGGGGCAACCGGGACAGAATCCGGCGCCCCACCGGCACTAGAACCCGGTGTGCCAGCGCCACAAGGCGGAGGATTAGCCTGTTGAGCCACGGCGCCGGCCTGCTCTTGTTTTTATGCTTAGAGAGTTTTTCCCGTTTTAAGAGCAGAAGAATATTTTCCTAAATATTTCAGGTTTAATGTTATATTTAGCTTGTAAATATATATATATATATATATATATACATATATATGCATTTTTTTGATATATGAGATGAACTATATACTTTTCCAAATAACTAATTTTTTCCAAAATTATCAAATAAATCATCCTGGGGCAGGCATTTAGCCTCCCAGTTAAGACACTTGCATCCCACACTGGAGTGGCGGGGTATGATCCCTAACTCCTGTTAATACAGATCCTGGACAGTGGTGGTGACAGCTCCAGTAACTAGGTTCTTTCTTTCTTTTTCTTTTTTTTTTTTAAAGATTATTTATTTGAAAGTCAAAGTTACACAGAGAAAGAAGAGGCAGAGAGAGAGAGAGGTCTTCCATCTGCTGGTTCACTCCCCAATTGGCCACAATGGCTGGAGCTGCGCTGATCAAAAGCCAGGAGCCAGGAGCTTCTTCCGGGTCTCACATGTGGATGCAGAGGTCCAAGCCCTTGGGCCATGTTCTACTGCTTTCCTAGGCAATAGCAGAGGTGGATCGGAAGTGGAACAGCTGGGTCTCAAACCAGGGCCCATATGGGACACCAGTGTTTCAGGCCAGGGTGTTAACCTGCTGCGCCACAGCACCAGCCCCCTAACTGGGTTCTTGACATCCATGTGAGAAAACTTCATTGACTTCCCAGCTTCCAGTTTTTGCCTGGCCTAGTCCCAACTGTTATAGGCATTTGAGGAATAAACCAACGATTAGAGATCTCTGTCTGCTTCTCAAACAAATAAATAAATAAATAAATATAACTAAAAAATATAAAATAGGGGCCAGCGCTGTGGCGTAGCAGGTAAAGTCACCACCTGTGGCACTAGCATCCCACATGGGCACTGGTTCAAGTCCTGACTGCTCCACTTCTGATCCAGCTCCCTGTTAATGTGCCTGGGAAAGCAGCAGATGGCCCAAGCACTTCTGTCCCCCAAACACGTGGGAGTCCTGAAAGAAGCTCCTGGCTCCTGGCTTCAGAATGGCCCAGCTCTGGCCATTGTGACCATTTGGGGAGTAAAACTGTAAATGGAAGATCTCTGTGCCTCCTTTTCTCTCTCTCTCATACTGCCTTTTTTTTTTTTTAAGATTTATTTATTTACTTGAAAGTCAGAGTTACAGAGAGAGAAGGCAGAGAGAGAGAGAGAGAGAGAGAGAGAGAGAGAGAGATCTTCCATCTGCTGGTTCACTCCCCAGTTGGTTGCAATGGCTGGAGTTGTGCTGATCCAAAGCCAGGAGCGTCTTCCGGGGCTCCCATGCAGGTGCAGGGGCCGAAGGACTTGGGCCATTTTTTACTGCTTTCCCAGACCATAGCAGAGAGCTGGATTGGAAGAGGAGCAGCTGGGACATGACCGGTGCCCATATGAGATGCTGGCACTGCAGCCAGTGGCTTTACCCTCTACACCACAGCACCGGCCCCTCTCTCATACTGCCTTTCAAATAAATAAATCTTTAAAAAAAACATAAATCATCCTTTTCCCATTTTTTTTTCCTTCTTTGATCTCCCTCCCTCTCTCTCTCTCTCTCTCACACACACACACACACACACTCCCCCCAACATCCATTTCTTAGCAGATTATTTTTTCCATTTGTTGGTTTATTCTTCTGTCATGAGGTGGTAAAATTTTGGGGGAAAAAGATAATAGGCTCCATTTTTTAATTGCTGAATTCAAGATGCTGATAAATCATTCAGGTGGTAATGCACAGGAGGACATGAGAAACAGATCTGTTACTTGGAAGAGGCAGGAACTCAACTAGAAGGTGAAGAAGATCGAAAGGAGAACACAGGGAATAGAAGAAGTGAAAGCCATGGAATGGAACATGAGAAAGGGAAGTCCATGAGTCAATGGGGAGAGAAGGGAACAGGATTAGTCCTGGGCAGGGAGAGTGTTGAGCATCACCATGAACCACACATACTCCGTGCTTTAACCAATCAAAACAGTAATGCAATATTCTACTTCGATCCTCAGAAACTCTTAAATTCTTGGTTTGTGACAAGTAGTTCCTAGAGGCAGAGTCAGGATAGAGCATTATTATACCCATCCCCCATAGAGCTTAAACAAGGACAGCTACCACAATTCTTGTACATTTCAAACTGATTTACAGGTAGATCACAAGGTTTTGAAATGTTGTTAGTGACGATGATTTATTCTGGAAGTTTTGGTACAATTTTGCTCACATACTCCTAAACATTTCTGAAAAGGAGGCGGATCAGCTTTGCTGGAAAAATAAACCACTTAGGCTACTCAACCTTGAATACTGTAGGCTCTGAAGAGGCAAAACAAATCCTAGCCCACGCGAATCTGTGTCTAGCCTTTCTTTACCCTTCAATTAATGTAAGCCAAAATGCTTCAGTGTCCCAAACACTTTCTCTGTTTTATTGATATGCTTGTTACTGGACCAACACCTTCTTCTTTGGTATGTGACAAAAAGTCTTTCAAAGCAAGTTGGCATTTTAGTTATTTTAAATCATCTTTAATATTTGGCCACCCTTAGGCACAACTGAAGATTATATTTATAAAAAAAAAAAGTGCCTATCTGCAAATGGATGTTCTAAATGCAAACCATGTTAGAGATCAGATTCCCAGATATCCTGTTAGATACTACATTCCCAGCTGGAAAAGCCTAGAAAGAACTCAAGAGTTTATGCACAGTCTCTTGATAATGAACTACTACATGGGGAAAAAAAAATCTGAATTCAAAAGGAAAAAGGTGATGAGTTGTCTTCCATTTCACCTGTCTGAATAGATAGTATTTTATTTCTGCTATAACTGAGTCTACCCAAAGAGTACTCATGTGTTTAAAACTCAAGAACTGTCTCTTCTCAAACAATCACCAAAAAACTCTATAGATATTCTCAGCTATACATATGCAGAGAGAGAAATATCTCTATACCTGTCTTCTCCCAGAGAGAGCGAGCAGGAAATCAAAGGTGATCCTGGATGGACACAATCTGCGGGAACGGGAGTCCTCCATGACAAAAAGCACAAGGAAGCAAAAAGTTCCAAGACACAGATTCTGTCCCAGGACAACCACAGCCCTAAGGAAGATGGAGGCATGGGAGGTACCTCTACTTCCACGGGGCAGAAACTTTGACAGAGGCAGACCTCTGTCCCTGGAAACCTGTCAGTGCTCAGTTCAACCCGCTTTCACTTGCACTCAGATGTCTGAGAGTAGGGAATTCACCCAGGACGAGCCCTGCACACGCCTCGCATCGTCACCATGTATACACAGCACCTCTGAAGATGGCAGGGAACTGCACACCCAGCAGATACTACAGGTCCTGGACAAACCATAAGCTGTTTATTAGCTCAAATATTAACACTATTCCTCCCATCTTTTTATTCAAAATTCAGCCAATTACAGGAAAATAGATGCCTAAAATCTGCTCATCAGTGGACTGGATTTTCAACCATTCTTTAGGGTTAAATGACAATGTGTCATTAGCTCACTGCATATTGTGGTTGATGCTTTTTTTCACTTTTGATCACTTCTTAATTTTCAATTATGATAATCATTATGGACCTTACCCTCTAACACCATGGTTCAGCGCTGCTTCCTGTGGTTAGACTCTTGCTCCTTTTTCACGTGTCTGCCCAACTCCCCCCTGGCTTCTTAAAGAGTAGCTTGATATCACTCTGCAGCAACCCTTCCTTACCCAGTTGTCTTATATTTATCCCTCCTCTTACTGAATTTAAGTGTCCTTCCTCTGGGTTGTGAAAGTATTCTCTGCATGTATCCATCACAGGAGTGACCACACTGCACTCTATTTGTTTACAGCATACATCTCTACCAATTGTTGAGGCCCTCACAATCAAGGATCTTTGCTCATCTGTAGGAGCCAGTTCATATAGCACAGGGTCTGGTATTAGGAGGCATTCTAAAATGTCTGTGAAATGAGTGAATACTCATACGTGCATGAAATATTCAGACTTAGAAAAAGATTTAGAGATCAGTGGTTCGAAAACATTTAGCCCATCCACTTCACCCCCAATTACCTAAATCTGAAGTATTTCCCAAGAGTCCTGCCCAGATACTGAAACAAAGAAATCACTAACTATGATCAAAATGACATAACCATTTCCAATGAAAATAGGATTAAATAAACACTTACCGGCAGAGTTCCAGGCAGAGATGCATCAAAAAAAGAAACCAAAGAATTTGGAGGTGCAGCAAAGCGGACTTCGGCTCCAGAGAACAGTTTAGAGTTGGAAGAAATCTGGGCGTGAATTTCCAAACCTACCACAGCTGCCCATTCCTGCACACTAAAGAGAAAGAGATAAAAAAGTTAAACAGTTACATCCTTTACCATGTGTCAACTTTTAGGAGCCTAAATCCCAAAGGTTAATTGCCTATTCCTGATTTTAATGTACTAAAATTTTATAGCCTTACATTTAGAAATGTGTCATATTGTTTTGGTTACTAAATCAAGTCAATGTATAAGAAACACCTACAGTGAGATTGGCAAGGTAAAATTCATTTACAACAGGACGCTAGGCTTGCTGTACGAACTGGAAGGTGATAGGAAAACAATTCAGCACCTAGAACAATTTAGAAATGAGTATCAGGTGACAACTGCTTGGCTGACTTCAGTGAAAAGCAGCATTTTCTAAATTCACTGCACCTTATCAATTAATCACTCAGGAAAGAGAGCTGATCTTTCAAAAACTTCTTAGAATTAACATAAATGGCATGATTCTGCGACTAGAGAAATAACGGTAGTAAAAAAAAAATTCTCAAACATGTTTGGAATTCACTGTATAACAATGATTTGCAAGTACAATGACGCAGTGACACAGGGACAGATCACCACTAAATGGTATTCCTAAAATTCTGTGCAAAGGAAAACACTAACCCACTAGACGTGGCTTGCAAGTTTCTACAAATCATTTCCAATTCCTGAGATCCAACTTTAGGTTCCTTTGTTTGTTCATGCCTGATTGCTATCAAACCTAAGACGCTGTTAAAAGCTATAAAAATCTCTCTTATCCAGCTATTCTGTGCTGGGTCCGTACATAGGTCTTTCCAAGTTCTCCTAAGTGTGGCTTATTCCTTATAAAACCCACGTATGTTCTTATCCTGTCCTTCCCCCTGTGTATTATGCAGGTTTTTGTTTATATGTATTGGCATTTGTTTCAATCATTTCAACATACAAAGTTCTACATTTAAATTACTTCAAGATTAAGTACTTCTTTTTAAAGTTTGGAAGCCCATAAACGACAGGAATTCAATTAAGAACTCTAGGTGTTCTGCATTCACCAAAGCATGATTCAGATTATTTTTGCAGTATCATTACATGGCAAATACACACACACACACACACACACACACACACACTACCCATTCACAGGGAAGTTATTTAATATACGCAAAGAATAGAAGTGGAACGCTTCCGGACATTTTCCCTCTGCTCTTCCAACTGAAAAGCAAAAATATGCCAACCAATCTCAAAGAATAAACAAATATTAGAAAAGCGCCTTATGTTCCTGTATTTCAAAGGAAACTATTTAAATCTTCTACAGTGAAGCATTAAACAGCTGTTCAGAGGATGGCTAGCAAAATAAGCAAAACTCTCTACATAACCAGAGGGAAGACAGCTCCTATTGGCTGCATCCTTCTAAGTTTAGACACACGTACAACATCAAACGCCTCCGTAAAGAGCTGGTGTTTTCTAATGACACTGAACCACAACAAACTCCAGAGTGTGGTCTACCTTTAGAACACCACTAACTCGTAGCAGCGCTCGACCCTCGCTGAGAGCTAAATATTACCCCGAATATAAGGTCACCCAGCCCGCGGCAGGAGCAATAAGGAAGGAGTCTGAATCCACCCCTCTGTCTGCTTAGCTTTTGGTTCAAGAAAATACTTGCTATTTTACACTCGAAAGTTCCCCGAATACGCCAAATTGAAGACAGTGATTTACGTGTGGTGGCGGGGATCACACGGGGTGGTTTTTTTTGTTGTTGTTTTTCATTTAGGTTTCTGAGCCACAGAGTGTATCTCAATCCCTTCCCGCCTACCAGAGCGTCTAACACCTGGACTGTTAATGGCCATCATCTCCCCTGACCCGCAGGAGCACCCCACAATTTCAGTGGACAGTAGTGGTATGAAAATAATAATACCCTTTCCTCGGCTTCTGGGCCGTGTGGAGGGGCTGCTGAGCCACTGAGCTCTGCCCCCTTATCCAGTTGAATGTGGCGACAGTTCGATGGCGACAACCCCTGTCAACCAAAGCAAAAGTCCAGCGACTTCCACTGTAGCCGCAGCGCAGCGTGGGCACCGCCATTGCACCGCCACGGTCCTGGTCAGGTGGCGCAGCGTCTCCCTGGCGCGATGCTCTCTGGGAAACGTAGTTCCGGAAATGTTTAAAAGTTTTATAGGCTCGGACAGGAAGACTACTATTCCCGGCGAGCATTGCGACTTGAAGGCCGCCGGAACTGTGGCGGGGAGGGGAGGGAAGGGGAAATAGAGGAGAGAGTGGGAGGGGTTTTGGGTCGGGAGGTGTGACGACTCCTAGCGGGGAGTTGGAGAGGTGTTTGCCCGCCAGCATGTGTGTGAATGTGAGTGTGTGTCAACTCTGAGAAGCCTGGGCGAGGTTTTACAGCGCAGTTAACCTTGTCAGCTGAAATAAATAACCTTGACATCACCGGGAAGACTTTCCGAACCTCCTCACCCACTCTCTTCTCTATCAGCTCTCCTACTTCACACACCAAATCAGGCATTCATGCATCAGATACTTTTTTTTTTTTTAAAAAAGATGTATTTATTTACTTGAAAGTCAGAGAGGAGAGGCAGAGAGAGAGGGGTTTTCCATCCGCTGGTTCACTCCCCAATTGGCCACAACGGCTGGAGCTGTGCCGATCCGAAGCCGGGAGCCAGGAATTCTGGGTCTCCCAAGCGAGTACAGGGGCCCAAGGACTTGGGCCATCTTCTACTGCTTTCCCAGGCCATAGCAGAGAGCTGGATTGGAAGAGGAGCAGCCGGGAATAGAACCAATGCTGGATCAGAAGTGGAACAGCCGGGACTCAAAACGGCACCCATATAGGATGATGACACTGAACGAGGCGGCTTTACCTGTACGCTACAGTGCCAGCCCTTGCATCAGATACTTACTTGGTACCTTGGTTAGGTACCGTTCTTAGGTATTGGAAATACAGCCAAAAGCAGGACAGTCATGGCCTCTGGGTTCATGGAGCTTACATTCTAGTGAGAGGAGACAGCATAAAAGAGGAAATAAAAATAAGGCTTTCGTGTAGGTAGAGTACTACCTTTAAGTAAGGTTGATTGGAGACAGACCTAGATTGAACGTTCATGTGCATTTTTACTTTTTTAGTTTTTGACCAGCATATGAAACACTTTCTATAAGCAAGAAAGCCTTAATGGCACATACCATCATCCCAGCAGACTTACTTTATTTTCTCAATTCAAAATGCATTCTCTATCATTAAATTTTGATTCCTCTCTTAGTGCTATGACTAGTGGATGTTTATCTTCCATCTCCCCAAGTTCCTTGTCTGCCAGTCACCATAGTATTTCCAGAATACAAAGTAAGCCCCTCAAAATACTTATGGAGAGTATTGACCACCATCAAGAATGACACAGTAACTTTCCAGATCAGGAAATTCATGACCAGCTGAATACTTCAGAGGAAACAATTGGTCCTTGATGTCCTCCACCCCGGGAAGGCAACAGTCCCTAAGACAGAAATTCGAGAAAAGCTAGCCAGAATATACAAGACCACCCTGACCTCATCTTTGTAGTTGGATTCAGAACTCATTTTGATGGTGGCAAGACAACTGGTTTTGGCATGATTTGTGATTCCTTGGATTATGCAAAGAAAAATGAACCTAAACATGGACTTGGAAGACATGGCCTGTATGAGAAGAAAAAGACCCCAATAGAACCTCTAAAAGGAGGGGCTGGTGTTGTGGCTCATCAGGATAAGCCATGCCTGCAATGCTGGTATCCCATATGGTTGCTGGTTTGAGTCCCAGGTGCTCCTCTTCCAATCCAGCTCCCTGCTAATGCACCTGGGAAATGAGTGGAAGATGGTCCGAATGCTTGAGCCCCTGCCACTCATGTGGGAGACCTGGGTGGAGTAAGTCAAATGGAACCCAGATGGAAGCTCTCTCTCTCCTTTCTTTGTAACTCCACCTTTCAAATAAATCTTAAAATGAATGCAAAAATAGGATGAAGAAAATCAAGGGGACTGCAAAGGCCATTGCCAGTGCTGGCAAAGAGCAGGAGTCCTAAAGACTCATCTGCAGTGACTTCATCTGCAGTGATTGTACAGATTTTTCATGTAGATTGATAAACTGTAAAACCCTTAAAAAATAAGGTTATTGAATGAAGTGATTCAGTATAGAGAAGGCAGTAGACACAGGATTGAGTGTACATTTTTTGAAGTAGCAATGTTTAGGAGAGGGATGATGAATTAGGGTGGTCATGGAGGCAAGGAGAAATTGACCTATTTAAGATAGATTTAAGAGATGAGACCGAAGGGTTGAATATGATTGTGGAAGCATGGGGGGAGGCCACGTAACTCAGATTTCTGGCTTGCACAACTAGATGGCTGATATAGTTATTCACTGAGATAAAGATTCCAAATAAGGAACAAGTTTACAAGGAAAACATGTTTGGTTGCCTTGGAGACATCTAAGAGAAGAAGTCAAGTAGACATCATTGATGCCTAACTCTGAGCATACAGAAAGGGAGAAAGCCATATATTTTGCATACTTCACATTGAGGTTTTTGGTTATTGATCTATTTCCTATTGAATGGACATCTGTCTATAATCTATTTCCATTAATACTCTAGTATGGTTATGTTATTATGCAATTTAATCCCTCCATGTGGAAGAAGGAAATTTTAATTATTTTTCTTAAAATGGTCATCATGTTTTCTACTTTTTCATTTTTTTTACTCTTTCATTATTGATCCAAATTGTGAGACTGGAAGTATTTTAATGTAGCCAAGGATGAAAATTAAAATGATAGCAAGTGGGATGTACATGTGGAGAGTTCTTCCAAAATTTATCTCTGATTATTACTCTTTCTGTCAGGTTCACATCACTCTTAGAACCTTCATCAGTGTCTCTCCCCTGAGTGTCTGTGTCTTCCACCTTTACTCTAGATAAGTTTGCTTTTTCTTTTTCATTCATCTCTTCTGGGTTTTCCAGCTCAGAGTGGTGGGCTCCTGGAAGTTGTCTCTGAGCACAGCATGGTTCCACCTTTGGCAGGACTTCAGATGAGGAGGGAATCGTGTATTTCAAGTCAAAAAGAACAAGACCCCTCCTGCCTTTCCACTGGTAACCAGCATACTTAGGAGATACTGCACTGCCTCAGATGGAGGGTTGGGAATGTTTTTGAAAACCACCATAAAGAACAGCAGCACACCTAAAGAAAACCCTAATTTTATGGACAAAATGTCCTAGAATGGAAACTCAGTTGATGAAGCAAGCAATATCATGAGGTGATGGGCGATCACCTCAAAGTCCCCCACCCCACCACTAGGGGGAGAAAAAATCCCATGTATGTAAATGTATTTTATTCCTTTCACACATGGTAACCTAATTTGATGCATCTTACATCCAGTCAGGAGTTTTCAAAGCCCCACAAGAGCCAATGGCTGACACAGGGACTTATATCGCCCCTCTCTCGGGCTCCTCTCTCCCCCAGTATTATCTGTCAACTCCAGAGATGCCTGTTGGCTTCTTTAAAATTGGCCCAGTCTCTAGGAAGGTGCTCCATCTGCCTTGCTCCTTAGCTAGTCAGGTGCTCCCTTGGTACCTCCTTCCAGGGACCATTTCTCACCTTCCTCCTGCACACCAAATCTGATATCTGTCACAACTCTTACTGATAGACAGCTCTCTAGCTGAGAGAGCTATTTTGGTTCCACCGACAAGGTGGCTGTCATCTGGAAGACACTGAGATTTTCATTTTCAAGGCGCTCAGGAGGTAGCGGGACAGAATTTCCAGCAAAAACAACATTTTGAGAGGGAGGGTTCCTCAGCTCGTTTTATCCACAGAACTGACACTGTACAAATAGATTTGGAACAAGTTTTTAAAAATGTGAGCTTGAGCAGAATTTTGAGTTGTTACTTAAAAATGGCAATAGCTTAGGAAGTATGTCTAAAATAACATGCTTGGTATTATTTAGTATGCTTCAGAGAATCTTTGTCAGTGTTGGAATGAATAGCATCACCTCTCTATTTGACTCAAAACTCCCAGGTATCTGTATAAACACATTGATTTCTAAACACAAATCATTTTCCCTCACATCTTAGTTATGTTAATTGTAAATATTCTCTTCCTCATCCTTTTACTAGATTACAATGGGGGAAATGATAAAAAAAAATAAACACACAGTATCCTAGGATTTATACCTTCTTTGGTAATATGGGTACAAAGAGAGGGACTAATACAGGTAGTTCTAATTTTCCTTCTTTAAAAATGATTTATTTATTTATTTGAAAGCCAGAGTTACAGAAAGAGAGAGATGATACAGAGAGAGAGAGAGACAGACAGACAGAGAAAGAGAATATTCCATCCTCTGGTTCACTCTCCCAATGGCTGCAATGACCAGGGCTAGACCAGTCTAAAGCCAGGAGCCAGGAGATTCATCTGGGACTTTCAAGTGGATTCAGGAGCCAAAGGACTTGGGGCATCTTCTGCTGCTTTCCCAGTCACATCAGCAGGGATCTGGATCAGAAGTGGAGCAGCCAGGATTCAAGGGACTCAGTTGGCGCCCATACGGGATGCCAGTATTGCAGGCAGAGGCTTTACCCGCTACACCACAATGCCAGTCCCCTAACTTTTCATTTCTTAAAATCAAAGTAAACAATTTTAATGAAAAATGCAAATTTCAATACAATTAAAAGGAAATTCCACTATCTATTTGTATATATTTTTGAATTTTAAAATTGTGTTATTTATCCAGTCCTGTGATTGACTATTTTTGTCCTGTAGAAATAAGGGCATGGTTTAAATACATTTAAGATACCAATAAATAAAATGTCCTTTGATGTCTAGCAGAGCTGGATATGGGTGCTTATCTTAGTGTTTCTTTACTTGGTTGTGAATTTGATTCCTTGGCTGTGGTATGTGTTCTAAGACTAAAAAACAGAGCTCACTGTCGTGAAATTTTATGCCATGTGGGTAGAGAGGGAAAGAAAGTAGCTTAGTCAACACAAATTCTCTAAAATAACAACAAAAAACCCACTTAAGATGTTGTACAGGGGTGGGTATTTGGCACAGGGGTTAAGACACTAGTTGGGTTGCCTGCATCCCATACTATAATGTCTGAGTTGAAGCCCCAGTTCTGCTCCTGACTCCAGCTAATGTGCACCCTGGGAGGAAACGGGTGATGGCTCAAGTACTTGGGTCCCTGCCACACACGTGGGAGACCTGGGTTGAGCTCCAGGCTCCTGACTTCAGGCCAGCCCAGCCCTGCCCTGGTTGGTACAGACATTTGGAAAGTGAGCCAGAAGATGAGAAATCTCTTCTATCTGACAGTGTCTCCACCTCCCTCAACCCCTGCCCCATTCCGTCTTCTTTTTAAATAAATCAAAAAACATTTTAGGATGATGTGCATATGCAAAAATTGGCAGCATCATTTTCATGGAGAAAGAACATCAGAACTAGAGGAGGTCCTGCTTTTAAATAAAGCATTCTAAAGACCATAAAATTTCTTCTTAAGGGAAAGAAAAAAAACCCGTTTTGAGATCCAGTTAAGTGTCACTGGGGGAAAAAGGAAGGCTGGGAATACATGCCCACTGAGCAGTTGGGAGAACAGGATTCATTTCCGTTTATTTTCCCATTGAAGTCTTGATTCTGATAAAATACTGATGAGGCGGGAACAATTGCTTTCTCTAGAAGATTGCTTTGGGGGCAAAGCAGTCTATAACTCTTTCTTCCTTTCCAATGCAAAGAAATAGAAAAATCTGTCCAATGCCTCTGCAGAGCCAAAGTGTCATCCAGGGAAGACCAGCCTACATGCTGCACTGATAAGGCCGGCCTAGGAACTGCCGCCTCTCCATGGTCTGCTTCCTGTTATCTCATCTCAAGGGATGCTTTGCTGTGTTCCCAGGGAGAGGGGGGCTTCTGTTCTAGAAATCTGACTAATCCCTGGGAGCAAACACAAATGGTGTGTAATGAAAAGGTCCACCTCCACACATCCTTCTGACTCACAGCTTACTTGAAGGGAGACACTCCTGAGTCGCAAGTAACAGGTGGTAGAACACATTGGACTCCACATTTCATGTTCCTGTGAGCTGTATTTTGCACATGAGCAGATCTCTCCTATGCATGAAGAAGTTCTGTCTTTTGTGTCTTGGAATTGGGTGTTTGACCTTCAAAGTTTGAGAGTTACAAACACACACATACACACACACACACAATTTCTAAGCAGTTTCTCAATTCGTGATCACGCATAAACAGCAATCAGGAGCTTGTAGGTGTTGGGATGTCAGACAGCTCTGATTCTCATCACAAAGATGTTGAGGAGTCAAAGTCTGGTGTTAAAGCACTGCTCTACCAAGAGAATGCTGATGATAGCTTTCCTTCAGTGAATGAATGCTTACCTGACAACAGAAGGGAAAATGTATCAGAGTCCACTTGGGTGGTACAGGAGAGAACGGACAGGTTTATCTGACACATCCTGCCAGGTAATCTGTGTCATTACCTGTGCGTGTCTGAGCTGGTATCTCTGCATCTAGGCTGTCCTTGAACCAAGAATGGATGGGCTGCAGAAAGCAGTGAAGCCTGAAACCTTGTTGGTGGTAGAGATTTCAGGGCTCACCACAGCTTAATGTTATAGCCATTCAGAGGAAATTTAGTGCTCCATGAAGAGGCTCCAGATTGAATTAAAATCAAGCAGCAATCAAATGATATGACTACTGAGAAAAATGCAAAGAGAGAGACACAGAAAAAAAATGCCCAGTGATTCATGAATACCAATTAGGGAGGGAAAGACCAGCAGACATCATTATTCGTGTCTCCTTGGAGTCTGACTCTAGATCCTAATTCAACAAAAAGATTTGAAAACAACTCGTGATTTTAAGTTGATGTTGACTCCATATTTGGAGCAGCTTTGTTGCTAAAATGCATTTTCACTTCTCTCACATATATTAGAAATGGAAAGAAATAGTGTTAAGAGGGGGACTGGATGCTGTTTTTCAAAAGACAATAGAAAGGAAGAATACATAAAATTCTAAAGAATTTTGCAAAAGAACAGGGGTCCATCTAGTTTAGTATTCTATTTGTTGTTCATTCTCTAGTAGTGTCATCTTTATCTTGGATATCAGAGTTGAGTGGTCCTGTATTTTGGAAACATTTGGCATTGACCTGGAGCCCCTGATTTTACCATTTTTATAGTGATTTATTCCTTAAATGTATTACCTTCTGCTTACCACATCAAAACTCACCCAATCTCATGAAATGGTCTCCCAGTTCTTAGGATGGTCAGCTGAACATCTCACAGTCTCCCAGAGTTTAGTATCCTTAGCAGTTGTCAAAAGGAATAATTCTAAGTTTAGGAAAGAAAATATTTGTTTTGCTTAGTCTCTGGGCTAGTTAAGCTACCACTTTAGGTGCCTGAGGCCTTTCCCTTGGGATCTACAGCAAGAGGACTTTACCGTTATGTAACAACCCCCTTACAGCAATTCTGGCTTTTAGAATAGGAGCGTACTTTCCCAAGGAAGATTGAGAAGTTTGCTGTTGGCCTACAATTTTTATTATTTCCTTCTAGAAACTTTTACTGGACTTGTTCTCATGCCCCTGTGTTCTCTTTACCCAACAGAGATACAAGGTGTCACTCATTTCAAAGTGATAATATAGCGTTGCCATGGGTTCTATGGTGTGATGAATCAAATGAATTATGCTTCTCACTGTGTAGGTTAATAGAAGTTGTCCTTGGAGTTGAGAAATAAAATTGAATATGTTTTTGGTTGGATTTCTGTGGCACTGTTGAATCAAATGTTGTGTTTACTCCATAGTCTTCCAAAGAATGCTTTTATCCATTTTCAATTGTCAAGAAACAGCAAGCTTGGAAGTGGTAATTTTTACTCTCTGAAATATAATGTGGAAAGACAGGCCAAATTATGGAAAATCAATTAATTTCCATTACAAGAGTCATGCATCCAAGGTCTTGTTCTGTCTCTAGTTACTAACGCTAATGTCTGCTTATCTACAAAGGAACTCTTAGGAGAAAACCACCCAAAGATTTTTTTTTTCAGACAGAGTTTTTTTTTAAAGGTTTATTTTATTTATTGAAAGACAGACTTACAGAGAGAGGTCGAGACAGAGAGAGATGTTTTCCATCCGCTGGTTCACTCCCCAATTGACCTCAACAGCTGGAGCCGCACCGATCTGAAGCCAGGAGCCAGGAGCTTCTTCTGGGTCTCCCACATGGATGCAGGGGCCCAAGGACTTGGGTCATCTTCTACTGCTTTCCAAGGCCATAGAGGAGAGCTGGATTGGAAGAGAAGCAGCCGGAATATGAACCGGCACCCATATGGGATGCCGGTGCTTCGGGCCAGGGCTTTAACCTGCTGTGCCACAGTGCCAGCCCCAAAAGATTTTTTTAGAGCAAAAACCCAGTAGGACTCATGCACTTAATCTTTGTCAGTTAAGACAGAGGCAGAAATAAATTTATTCCTTGAATTACTTCCTCTCTTTCTATTCTTTTAAAAACCTCACATATGTTCTTGTGGAAGTCTGATCTACATTAAGAACCATTGATAGATCTACATTAAGAACCCCTTGATAGATCAACTAATAAGTTCAGCTGGATAAATACATTCATATCAAAGTTTTCATTATTTCCATCACTGTTACATAGATTTATAGTTGAACTTGCCTTTCTGGTAAGAGAACAATTGCTCCAAATTTTTCCTTGATTTTCTCTTTGAT
Organism: Sylvilagus floridanus; assembly: GCA_949820135.1. Taxonomy (NCBI): domain Eukaryota; kingdom Metazoa; phylum Chordata; class Mammalia; order Lagomorpha; family Leporidae; genus Sylvilagus; species Sylvilagus floridanus. The sequence goes on along the minus strand of OX463238.1, from coordinate 23,251,806 downwards.
ATGTTTTTAAGGGGAGGGCTTCTGTTTCAAAGATTCATTTCAGTGTCAGATAACTTCTTAGATTACATGTTGGGAATTCCAGATCAAAATACACAGGCAACAGATACATATTTTTCAAGATAAACAATACTGAGTTCAAAATATTGCTGTTTCCATTTTCCCCAGTGTAGAACAGGACAACTATAATCAACAAAATCTTCAGTTACATTGACTTGCACTAAACACAGCACAAATGTAGGAGAATCATTTGAAAGAGTTATTAAGTAACATAAAACTCGTAGCAAGCCAAGGTATAACTTCTGAATTATCTAGGGCCTATAATTAATTTTTTTAAAAATCTGAACAGTTTTAAAAATAGTCTCATGTGTTGAATTCCAGCATAGTTCTGCTTTTTGTGGAGGGATTTCTGTAAAATGTAAGTTTATTTATAGATTGCAAGTGACTCAAAGATCTTAGGATAGAAGAGAAAATGACACTCCAGAGTCTTTTTTCCCCCTGTTTGGGCTGTCTTGGAATGCTTGGTTCACTCAGAGGGATTGCTTCTAATCTTCTGAAGCAAAAGGAATTTCATAAATTGTAAGCGTTGGCCAGATGGAATTTCTTGATTAACTTTTTTAGTGTTTGGTATTAAACACAATGATGAAAAAGGCAGTTCTGCAAGTAAACCCAATTAACATTTCATAAAATTTATTGCTCTAAATATGGCATAGCCTTCATTTTACTGTTTCCACTCACTCTCTGCTAGAAAACCTGACAGCACCTTGAAAAACTCCCCTCCCCTGTCTCCTCCCTTCCGCTCCTTCCCTTTCTTCTTCACTCAGCTTCTCCTATTGATCACTGCATCCTCACTGGGCGACAGGACTGCTCTAGGACTTACTTTGTCTTCTTCTTTATGGACCTGGTGGAAAAAATATTTTACCACTTTGTAATAGGAAGTCCTGGTGCTAGAATGGTGTCACTCTTGTACCACAGGCTCTTAATCCCCTGTGAGCCCAAGACTAGCTTAGAGTTTCATAAAACTCATCATGGTGGTGTTGACATCTCCCTGTATTTTCTTTTCCTATTGCCCGCTTTCCCATGGCAGGTGGATGTTCCCATTCACATCCGGATGAATATGTCCTTTGGGTATGTGGGGAAACAGAGACACAAACATGAAATAAAATCTGTCTTTGTGAGAGTTTTTGAGAACAAGAACCCTATCTTCCATACTTTGATGTCCTTTTATTACTCAGAACTATGCTATCTGGAGTAGGTGTTTGGACTGGCAGTTAAGATGCCCACAACCCACATCAAGTGTCTGGGTTCTGTTCTTGGCTCAGGCTCCTGACTCCAACTTTCTGCCAAAGAAGACCCTGAAAGGCAGTAGTGATGGCTAAAAAACCTGGGTCCCTGCCACCCACATGGGAGACCTGGATTGAGTTCACTGCTCGACTTCAGCCCCAGCCTGGCCCAGGCTGCTGTGGGTGTTTGCCAAGTGAAGCTGCAGATGGGAGCATTAGCTCTCTCTCTGCTTCTGGGAACTATTGTCTCCTCCCCATCCACCTCTATCCCAAGCAGTTGTACTATCTGAGCAGGACCAGCCCTCCACACCAGGGCTCGCTAGGTGATTCATGGGGTACAATGGGAAATTGAAGATTGTTAGGCATTTCTAGATGGAAGCAGCTGAGCAGTAAGCCAGTCATGGGGTCCTTCTAAACACAGGTCCCTGTGCAGCTGTGCAGGTTGCACATCCTGCTGTGCCCCACCCCTGCTCCACCATGGCTTATTGGGTACTGGGGAAAAGGAAATCTCAGATAAAGTGAGATCTGTCAGCTCCTTCGGCCGCAAAAGGAACGACGCTGCTCGCAGTCAATCGGTCTTCAAAAGACTTTTACTTAGAACAAGTGGGAAAGAGAGTGGGGGACCGGGAGAAGGGGGAAAGATGGCGCACACGTTCCTTAAGGGGGAAAGCTGGCGTGCCCCCGTTCCCTCTCCCGCAGTCCGCTTATGTACAGAATTCAACCAATCACAATCAATCAATCACAGTCCATGCACAGAGTTCTCCAATCCGCCACTTGATCATGCTCAGCTGTGGAGTCACGCAGCAGGCAGGGCATCAGCGCCATCTTGTTGTTTTCCACAATCCTCAGCTAGATAGAAAGTTCAATCAGCTGCTACATCCACATTACTGCTATAAGCCAAGCCCAGCATGGGGGGTCCCATGGCAAGCCTATCCATGGGTCCCCACAGAGATCAATCCAAGTTCTTTCCTGCTTTATTTATTTGCACCAGGACTAATAGAAAAGTTTCTCTTAACTTGTCAAAACTGGGAACGTGTCAGCAGGATTGATTTTGGCCATGTGAAAACTTCTGATGCGTTCAGCACACAGCCGTCTGTTCTATGCCATGCATGTGCCAGGGGATTTTATGCATGTCCCAAACACCACTGAAGGACTGATGGCCTGGTAGTCTTCCTGCTCACCTGCAGCTTACCCTACACCTAGCTTTGGGGCCTTAGGGGGCTGGGAAAGATGACCTCTTGAGCATTTGGCAGTTCTGGAATGATCTATAGGCAGGTTCTACAAGACTGACTTCATCTATAGCCATCCAGGGGCTGGAATGCAGAAAATGGTCTTGTTGATCACTTTTCTTAGTCAAAGTCTCTAGGACAGTCAACTGCTTAGGTCTTGATACTGTGGTGACCAGTGAGGCAATAACACAAAACCTGTTCCTTTAAGGCAGTTTTTTAGCATTGCCACAGCAAGGTGATTCTGTGAGCTCCCTAGGGGAAACCACTTTGAGGTTTAAGCAAAGATGACCTCATACCCCAGGGAACCTTTGTCGCCACAGTTTTAGCCTCTTTCTCCTTTTCTCCTTAGCACAACTCCCAAGAACTTTCTCAAGGAGGATTCAGAAAATGCTGGTAAATGAATAAAGATGGGCTCCTGGCAGCCCTCTTGGCTGGCATCCTTCTGGGAGTTCGTTTTAAAGGGCAGCTTTAGGAGCACAGCACGATTTCCATGCGCTGGGCCTTGGTCTTTGGCATTTTGTGAGTTTTTCTCGTCTCCTGTTAGACTCCTCAAGAAAAGCAGAAGGCCCAGGGTACAACAAAGGCCTTGGGGGAAGTTGAAACTTAACAAGTGATTACTCCCCAGCTCATTCAGACACTGAGGGAAAGGAAACTGGGTTCACTGAGGTTACATGTGTTACCTCATGGATTTTAAAGTAGAAATGTGTGACCACTGACATCTGCACCAATTAAGAGGAATAATTACTCAGATACACCTGAAACTTACTTGGGCCATAAATACGGGGCTGCTTGTTGCAGAACAATATTTAAGCAAGTTGTCGTTCCCAGGAGGATTTTTTTAAAATGACCTCTCTCTGGCGATTTCTTGGTGAAAATGCTGGGCATGTAGGTCAGAAAACTCACTTTTCACATTGCTTCTCCTGAGCCACTCAGATCTCTTTTTCTCTAATTCTGGCTGGGTTACTGCCTCTGTGCTGTGCCTCAAGAGGTGAGAGCTTGGTATGTGTTGTAATGATGACTCACTCTTACGTTAATATTTTGTGTTCTTTCAATAAAATACAGTTTAGCTTGAATCACCTAAGCAAAAACAGGGGGAAAGCATGGGTGAGAGGCACAGGAGTGGATGTGAGAGCAAGCTCGTAAAAACCGTCCCCGAGGGAAGACTGTCCCACAAATGTCCAGAAAATTCTGTCCATATGTCTTTCTGGAACCGTTGCCAAGATAGTCACAGGAGCAAAATTACTTCTTCAGGGCCATTATGCAGTGTCACATCTTCCAGAGCCAAAGGAATAAATTCAGATATGCAGAACACACAGCCCCGTCTCCTCTCTCAAGCAGGCTGTCTGACAACCCCATGGCATTAACGCACACGTCAGAAAGGGCAGCCAGAGCCTTAAGACTTTTCCTGCTGCTTGCTTTCTTACTGTCTGCCTTCCCAGTGCAGTGGAGCGAAAAACCTACAACCAGGCCCTTGACCCCCACACTGCCTTCCCTCATGCAGGTTCTCCCAGCTGAGAAAAGGGGCCGGGGGCATGGCCAGAGTAGGAGCAGGAAATATAGGGAGGAGATTTTGTCAGGCAGAGAAGGAGAAAGAAGCCATATGTAGTATCTTCAGAAAGTCTGTGGCAAGTATATACTACAAAAAGAAAAAAAAAACTGTATGATTTCAACAGTTTTTTGCACCAAAATTAACTTATCTTTTGATCTTATTTTTTCCATGTGTTTTTTTTGAAGTTCCTTTGGACGATCAAGAACCCTAAGCAAAGGGCCAACCACAAAAAATGCGACTTGTGCTGCCTGCCTCCTAACCAGTGAGAAAAGCACGTTCCAAAAGCCATTCCTTTCCCTCCGGGTTCTTCTTTCTCTTCCTCCCTTATGGTCTGTCTTCCACAGCCGAGTGCTTCTGAGTGTTTTCACTCTTGGAAACAGTATGATTCCTGTCAAACTACAGTTTCAACTTTTCAGAAAAGCTCTTGAGCTTTCATTTCTGTAACCAAGATCAACAATCTGTCATGTACAGTGGCATTTCCAACTGACTGCAGGAAACCTCCACCTGAACGCCCTGCCAGCGCCTCGGAACGAACACGTCCACCGTCTCAGCATCTGCTCTCCGGTGTGTGATCTTCCTTCCTTGTTTCCTGTTAATGATAAAACACGCGCAGTCATCCCAGCTACAGACACTGAAAGTATGTCTGATTCGTGCTTTGTCTGTACTGTCGCACAGTGTTTGGTGATCGCCAGTTTCTAGCCTGAGTGGCTAAGTGGAAGTGATGTGCCCGTAGGGACACAGGCAGGGATGCAGGAGACGATAGCAAGTGCATTTTGGGACACAAATGAGTTTGAGATGTCAGTGAGACATACGTCTACATGTATACAGGCTAGTGGAAGACCAGTCTGAAAATCAAGCAGTCTTGACTGCAAATATAAATCTGGGAGTTGTCAAAAATAAGTGGTGGTTAAGACCATGTGTGTGATGAAGTTATCCAACTGTATGTGTGTGTGGTATAAAAGAAGTTTTCAGTGTATGAGGGAACTTCAAAAATCTCATGGGAAATTAAATCAAGAGATCTGCTTATTGGGGCCAGTGCTGTGGTGCAGCTGGTTAAGTAGCCCCTTATAAGAGTGGCAGTTCAAGTCCTGTCTGCTCCACTTCTGATCCAGATCCCTGATAACATGTCTAGCAAAACAACAGAAGATGGTCCAAGTGGTTGGGCCCCTGTCACCCACGTGCGAGACCTGGATGGAGTTCCTGGCTCCCAACTTTGACCTGGCCCAGCCCTGGCCATTGGAGCCATTTGGGGAGTGACCCAAAAGTGGATGGAGGATCTCCCTCTCTCTGTATAACTTTGTCTTTCAAATAAATAAATATCTCTTTTTTAAAAAAATATAATCATTTTGATGCAAAAAATTTTGAAAGCCATGCACACAAGGGATCTTCAAAATGTTCATGGAAAATTGTTACCAGGACATAAAAATACAACTGGTTTGCATTCTGTAGCCTTGTTAAAATCACTTGCAAATTCTATTAGCTTTTTGGTAAATTCCATCAGATGTTCTAGGTGGACAATCATGTTTTATGCAAAGAAATGTATTTTACTTATTCCTTTTAAATCCACATGCATTTTTTTCTTGCTTTATTGTTCAGACTAGAATCTCTAGAACAAAGTTAAATAGAAATGGTTAGAATGTATGTTCTTACTCTGTTCTTAATTTTAAGGGAAAGTGTGTTTTTGTACATTTGCCCAGGTCACTGCCAGCTCCTACATTCCTTGGTCCTTTGTGCATGTGTAGATGAAGATTTTCACCAGTTTTCATTTTCTTCCCACCTGAAGGACTTGCTTTAACATTTCTTAGATTGAGACTCTGCTAATAATAAATTATTGCAGCATTTCTATGAAAAAGAGTCTTTCTTTTGTCTTCATTATTACATTGGGAGGGGGGTGCTGAGTTGATAGTTATTGGTTTATTTTTTTCTTTCCTATCCTTTAAAGAAGCCCCTCCAATGTCTTCTCACTTCCATCCTTTCTGACAAGAAATCTGTTGTAATCCTTATTGTTTTTCTGTGTATGATAACAGTTTTCCTCCAGCTGCTTCTAAGATTTTTCATTTACCACCAATTTTGGGCAATTTTATTTGACCTACCTTGTGCTTGAGATTTGTTTAGCTTCTTAGATCTGTGGATTTATAAATAGTTTCATGAAAAATAAATTAATAAATAGATTTCATCAAGTATGAAGATTTCTTGGTTATTATTTCTTCGCATAGTTTTCTTAATAACCTCGTCCTCCACTCTCAGGTATTCCAATTTCATATATATTAAGTTTTTTAAAGCTATTTTAGGAGTGGACGTTGTGGTACAGTGGGTTAAGCTACCACTTGGGACAATCTCAGCCCTTATCAAAGTGCCAGTTTGAGCCCAGCCCCTTTGGATCCCATCCACCTTCCTACTAATGTTCCTGAGAAGGCAGTGAATGGTGGCCCAAGTACTTGGAGCTCTGCCACCACACGGGAGATGCGGAATGAGTTCCCGGCTCCTGGCTTTTGCCTGTCCGGCCCTGGCAGTTGCAGGCATTTGGGGGAGTAAACCAGCAGATGGAAGATTGATCTCTCTCCCTCTCTCTCTTTCTCTCACTGTCTCTCCCTCTCTTTCTGTCATTCTGACTCTCAAATAAATAAATTCTTTAAGAAATTCATCTACATCATAGTGAGGCTCTTTTCAACCTTTAAATGCGTGTGAATTTTTATTTGGATGGTTTCTACTGCTAGCCTCATGATCACCAATCCTTTTTTCTGCAATGTCTTCTCTGACAGGAGTCCCATCCAGGGCTTGCTTGCTTGCTTGCTTGCTTGCTTGCTTTCTTTTTTAAACACACACACCTGCAGCAATGAGGTCTGTGAAGGAAGGAGCATCATTTATCAGATGGCTATGCAGGGTCCTAAAAAAAGTTTTACAAAACTTCTTCTCTTTGTGCATTTACTGTCCTCCCATTACTCTTTTAAAATTTCTATCCACATTACACAGACAGGGTTTAATTAACGAGGTAGATCCTCAAGGTATATGTATTAGTTAGAATTAGCCTCTGTTGCATTTAACAGAAACCTGAAACAACAGACTTGCTTTCTCACAGTGAAAGCTGCTTAGTGCTAGTGGTCTCGAGCTTCTTTGACAATCCCTGGAGATACCAGAACCAGAGGCTCCTTTTCCCTGTTTCTCTGTTCTTAGTCACAACAAGCTCCAGCCCTCGTGTCTGCAATCCAGGCAGCAGGAAGAGGAGAAGGAAAGGACAAAGCGTGTCTCCCTGGTAACTTCTGCTCACATCCCACAGTGCCACACCTCGCTGCAAGAGGGATGCGCCTTTTATCTGAGCATACGGCTCTCCTGAGTATAATTTTATTACCGAAGACAAAGGGGAGAATGTTGGCCGCAAGTTTCTGTCGTAGTTTCTAAAACCCTGTCCCCTGAGCTGTCTTCCTTCCATCCTAATTCTCATTCCCTGGAGGCAACTATTTTCAACTCTTAGCGGTTCTCCCTAGAATTTATATTCTATTTCATATTCAGATAATAACATTGTATCACTAATTAGTTATTTACTTGTTAGTGTCTATTTATTTTACTACAGGAAATTAAGCTCTTACCTCTGTTGTACCTTTCCAGGGGGTGGGGAACTTCATTATGCCAAGGGCCACTTGGGTATTTAGAACATCACTCGTGGGCACACAAAACTGTCAATTTAAAATTTAGCCTGCTATAGAGTTACTGAACTTTGAGCCTCACCTAGGGTTGCCTTGGTAGGGTCAGACCAAATGATTTCAGAGTCTTGTGTCCCCCGCCCAATTGTCCAATATCTCTCCTACTTCCTTTCAGCCACTCTTTAATATAACTCTATCCCAATTTCCTTGAATCAACACTCAAGGTTTATATTGTTATGAGCATATCAATGTCATTCAAAGCTGAATTATGTAGTATATTGACATTAAATATCTTCTAAAGCTTTTAAAAAGTGTTCATAAAATTATTCTTCATTTGCTTATTTTGTATGTCTCTAGCTTATTACAAGGCTTTTAATTAATTTGTAAATTGTCTCTCATAGTCAAACCTATGTTTATTGATTTTATCTTTAAGACATGCTTCTCAAATCCTGTTTCTTTTCTTTTTTTAAGTTTATCTGAGAGGCAGAGAGACAGGAACGAGCTCCCATCCACTGGTTCACTCCTCAAATGACCACAAGGTCTGGGCTGAGTGGGGCTGAAGTTGAGAGCTGGGAACTCAATCCAGGTCTCCCACATGGACAGAAGCCTGCTCACTTCAGCTACCACTGCTACACTAGTAGGGTCTACACTAGTAGGAAGCTGGAGTCATGAGCAGGATCCAGGAATTGAACCCAGATACTCCAAAGTAAGTCTTAGGTTCTTAGGTGTCTTTTTTTTTTTTTTGACAGGCAGAGAGGACAGTGAGAGAGAGAGACAGAGAGAAAGGTCTTCCTTTACCGTTGGTTCACCCTCCAATGGCAGCTGCGGCCGGCGCTCTGCAGCCGGTGCACTGCGGCCGGTGCACCGCGCCAATCCGAAGGCAGGAGCCAGGTGCTTCTCCTGGTCTCCCATGGGGTGCAGGGCCCAAGCACTTGGGCCATCCTCCACTGCACTCCTGGGCCACAGCAGAGAGCTGGCCTGGAAGAGGAGCAACAGGGACAGAATCCGGTGCCCCGACTGGGACTAGAACCTGGGGTGCCGGTGCCGCAGGCAGAGGGTTAGCCTATTGAGCCGAGGCGCCGGCCATCTTAGGTGTCTTACCTGTCAAGGCTAATCACACACCCATCTCCCAGAACAATGCCATAAGCATCATACTGGGGATTCCCTTCACTCCTCACATGTGTTGAGTCTCCTGTTTCCTTGTTCCCATCCTAAGTCTTCTCTCTTGGTTTACTCTTTTATTAGGACTTTCCCGAGAAAGGACTCATTGGCAGTAAATATTTCTGATCTGTGTACCTGCAAATATCTTCCTTAGCCTCATACTTTATTGCTGGCTTGGATGATGTTGGAACTCTAGGTTGGAAATGATTTCCCCCAGACTTTTTCTTTTTTTCCTACATTTCTAAAGCCATTGTTCCATTCAAGTTTTCAGTGTTACTCTGGAGAAGTGCTAGGCCATTTTATTTTCCAGACCTTTATGTCACCTGTTTTTTTTTTTTTTTTTCTCCCTTATTTGGATGCCTTTAGGATCTTCTCTTTATTCCGGTGTTCTGAAATTTCATTATAGTGTCCTCTGTGTGGGTCTTTTTGCATGTGCTAAGATGGACATTCCATTGGTCAACTCACTCTGGAAATTCACATCTTTCACTTCTGGAAAAAAAGTGTTTTGAATTAGTTTTAAGGTAATTCCTTCCTGTCTGTTCTCTTTCCGGAGCTGCTACCATTCAGATGTTGATTCTCCTAGACTGAACTTCTCTCTCAACGTCTTTGGTATTACAAGCTTCTGTTCTGTTTTAGGCATTTTCTGTCATTTCTACACAGTGTCAAGAAATAATAATGGCAAATACATGTGTCAGTCCTCTGTGTTGAACCGAACTTCTCCGCCCACTTTTTAGGTCTCTGTTTTGTAGGTAAGGAAGCTGTCGCAGAAATCCAGATGGTCTCTGAGATGAGCAGCAGATTTCCTTCGGTTGCTCTGATTCTCCCACCTATTGCTGTGTTTTTGCAGGATGTTTACACAAAGTAAAAACAAAGGCAAATACATGAAAGTAGAGCAGGACCAGGTGCAAGCCCTTTGGGCACATTATTCATCCTCTCTGGTGTCAAGTTTCATTATTTCACAAGTGAGAGACAATTTTCCCATAAAACAAGAAAGAAAGGAAAAGAAATGAGAGACGGTAGTGCCCCCCTCTTAGAGCTCTGGGCAGCGGTGAAGAACAGATGAAGGCTCACGTGTAAACATTCTTGGGAAGACAGCTATAGTGGTAAATGAGTGGGCAAGATTACAATTCTCAGCCTTCTAAGGGATGCTCAATTAGAACTCATGGTTGCTATTTGGGGCCAAGGAAAACAAAATAGAACAAGAATCCGGTAAGGCAGTGGCAGGATCCGTGGAAAGTTAAAGTCACAAGGAACTCGGGGCATTGGGGGGCCTCTGAAACGAGCAGGCAGGCAGGCAGAATTTAAATCAGGATTTCAGGATCTATGTATCCTCCATGAATGTTTGCAACATGAGGAAAACAACAAACACCTCCGTTCCTGTAAGAAACAGGCTTACAGAGATAATGCCTTTGGCACAGAGTCGGCTTTCAATACATAGTGACAACCATCAGTGGTCAGGTATGCTGGCCCTGGAGCCAGGCTGTCTGGGTTCTGTGTCATCCTTCCACTTAGTTGTCATATGATTTGAAGAAAAGGAACTCAACCTCCTGATTCTATGTCTGTGAGATGAGATAGGAACGGTAGTCATCTCACAGAGCAGTTGTGAATATTAACTCTGTGAGTCGATGGTACTCAAATGGAGGCCTGGCACATGAGCAGTGCTCAATCAATATTGACCATTACTATTCTTACTCGCTGCTCAACAGGGCTGCTATTTCAATGGTGCATAAGTCATCATTTGGAGTCCAAAGAGTTATCGTTTCATTTCTGCACTTGTCTTTAGTCTCTTGGAGCTGATGGAACAAAATATCTCAGGCTGAGTAATTTATGAACAGCAAGGATTTATTACTCACAGTGCTGGAGCCTGGGCAGTCCAAGAGGAAGGCTCTGGCGGCTTGGGTATCTGATGAGGGTTCGTCTGCCATAGATGACGCCTGCTCTGTGTCCTCACTTGGTGGAAGGGATGAACGAGCTCTCTCCGGCCTCTGTTACAAGGCTCGATTCGTGAGCACTGAGCTCTCAGGACCTAATCGCCTCCCACAGGCTCAACCTTTTAATGACCATCACCCTGGAGGTTAGGTTTCAGGCTATGCATTTTAGGGGGACAGAAACATTCGCACCACATCCTGTGCGAAACTAAAATTGCTGTAACACCCAGCGGCTCGTTGTCAAAAGGGCCTCCTGTTGCTCTGTCTCTGATCCTAAATATCCTTAAGTCAGGCTGACATGAGAACGTGTGAAATATTCTGCTGCCAGGGCTCTGGGGCAAGTCCAGATTTTGGTCCTGAAAAGGGAAGGCCCTAACTGTCAGACAACAAAGGGAAGGAGGACAATGGTCTGCTCATCGGTATTCCAGACTTCATGGGCATCCCCAAAGGGGATTCATTCAACACACAAACTGAGACCCATAGAACTTACTGAACACTGAATATCTTCATACCAACAGACTATCCCAGCCAATGACTAGACTGACCATAGATACCTGCTAAACCATCAGTAGCCATGACTTTATCCCTTCTTGCCTTCCATCCTATGCTGCCTCTTACCCTAGGAGCGCCAGCTTCATGCTCTGACGTCATTCCAAATTACAGGGCTGGCAGCATTGCCCAAGTGCTCAATAAATATCTGTTGAGTGGACAACTAATCTATGGGGAGGCAAGACTAGAGTGAACTTATCTGTGTTCAGATCGCATCATCTACAATCTATAAAGGTAATAGCTAACTCATAGTTTGAAAGGTTATGTCATGTTCCTCCACTCCACCCGAGTCCTGGCACTTGCCTTAATGTGGTTTAGTATTTGTATGTCCTCTAGAAACTGTGCCTTTCTCACAGGCAGGGAACCTATTTTCATCATCTGTGATAATTGAGGAGTAGATGAATGAATAAATTTATACACTCAACAAGCATCGTTGTGTTCCAAGCAATGATCTGGAGATACAGCAGTGCTCAAGACAGATGAGATGTGTGATTTCATGGGGCTTACATTTTAGAGGAAGAGACAACCCCCCAAAGAGTAAATGAACAAGGGTAATTTCAAATAGTGAGTACAATAAACCCCTCACGAATTTGATCAATGCAAATTTCTTTGGCATTTTCTTATAAGGAAAATATAGTGTGTAATTTGGCCCTGAGTGCTTTCTCTGCTCAACAGATTCTGCAGAGGGAAGAAGGATAGACTGCAAAGAGAGATCTGAACTACTAAACTGTAATGAGCTAGTTCTCCACAATGAGACAAGCAGCATCGCAGCATCGCTGAAGTGTTTCCCTTTGGCTTGCAATGCTCTGACCGGAGGCTCGAGGTGATGTGCCATACCACTACACAGGTTTACAGAAGGCTCACAGCACATCTATGTCCTGTAGTTAGAAGTTTAAGATAGAAATCTCGGGGCTGGTGCTGTGGCATAGCAGGTAAAGCAGCCAGCTGCAGTGCCTGCATCCCATATGGACACCGGTTCAAGTCCCAGCTGCTCCACTTCCAATCCAGCTCCCTGTTATGGCTTAAGAAAGCACTAAAAGATGGCCCAAGTCCTTGGGTCCCTGAACCCATGTGGGAGACCTGGAAAAAGCTCCTGGTTCCTGGCATCAGATTTGCCCAGCTCTGGCCATTGCAGCCATTTGGGGAGTGAACCAGTGGATGGAAGACCTCTCTCTCTCTCTCTCTCTCTGCCTCTTTGACTCTGCCTTTCAAATTAATACATAAAAACATTTTTAAAAAAAGATACAAATCTCAGGTCATCTAAATACAAAAGTAAGTACAATACTCCTTCCACCTTTTCTCCCCCTCCCCAAAATGGAAAGAAAACATCTCTGGTAGAAATAATCTGATATAAACCTATAACTCCCAGTGAGGGAAAAATTGAAAACTATTAACTACTTAGCTCCTGCATTAGGTACCCATGGGCCTTTTATCATATAAGTGTATGTAAGAAAAATTCTCTCTTAAAAACATGATAAATACATTTTGGAAATACTGTTCTACATGTATAAATGATGAAAAGGAAACAAACTTAATTAGCCTAGGTCAAATTTCACTCTTTGATACATACAGATAACTCCCACTGAGATAATTATACCAAAGAGAAGGCAGTATTTGGATCTTAGAATTGTGTGTGTCTTTCTAGAAGTTGATCTTTAGCATATATATTTGCATGTATCCTATAGCCATATTTGGGGTTTGTGGATATGTGTAGTATTTCTGTAAGTCTATCCGCTGCCTATGGCAAGTTAGATTTTGAGAACTGAACTTGACAGGTAGAAACTGGGTGGAAGTTAGGGCATGTGGATGGGCACTCCCTTGCTTCTTGTTACATCATCCCCACCACGGACTTTCAGAGTAATTTATGTTTCAAGGGTTACAGTGGTGGTGGAGGACCGATCCTCTGATATTAGCTAATAGGCTATTGGCAGCCAGGATGTGGACAAATAGCAAATGAGGTCATGGAAGAGAACTGCTGTCAGCCAGGACAAACTCTGTCAGTGCATCCCGCCCCTAGCGCTGCCTGGATTTCTTTCCCATCCCTGTGCTACAGGTGCCTGAACCAAGGTGGGGCAGAAGCGAAACAGAGGCTCTGACGTCTCTTCCACAGCCACGTCCTTCACGTTTCACACCAAGCTGTTGAATCAGGGAGTGGAGGGCATTGACATGTGGGGGAAGGGTACACCTTGAAGTGTGTATTAGATCAAATTCCACAAAATGATAAAGAAAAACAAAGCAAATGACAAATGCATTCTGGGCCTCCATGAGAATAGTGAGAATAAATTATCCCAAAGTAATTACTCTCCAGAAAAAACCTATTATACAAGTTCTACCCTTGCCCCTAATGTTTCACTTAGATTTACATTCATCATGTTATCAGAACACATTCATCCAAGCAGGACACTGCCCACGAATTTAGCTATTTATTCTCTTCAACCACACGCACTTGTGAAGCTGGGGACAACGCATGCCTGCAGACAGACAGACAGACACACAGGTTCCCACACAGAACCCTGTTTCCACAGGGGTGCTCATCGATTGGTTTCACAGCTTAGCTATTCATTGTCAGACGGGTGTCTGTGCTTCCCCCATGCGCTCCCAGCGGGCCGACGAGTGCCAGACGGGCATCATCGTGTCTTGTGACTTGATAAGAGATTCCATTAATAGCTCATGCAGGGGCACTGACATCCCGGCCCTCTCAGCTGGGGGGAATCTGGCAATTAGTGCCAGCCTGCCGAGCTACAAGGCTTGCATTGCTGGCGCCAGGTCAGACATAAGAGGCTGACTGTGAATTCACACCCTCTCTACGCACAAGGAATTGCAAAAGGGGCTTTGAAATGAGAAAGATGAGGAGACTCCTGGGCAAGGACTTCCTTGATATCAGCCCTTTCCACATTGTGAACTGGGGGGGGAACAAAACCGTCGTTGTTCGACTAGGTTGGGAACACGCCTGGCTCTGTGCTCTGTTTATCCCTCAGCACATGGCTGCTTCCCAATGATTATCATTATCATTATTAATGATGGTGATAATTGACAACATGGTAAATAACTTGAAAAGAGCTAGTTTCCTTGAAGAAAAAAAAATAAGTCACTGTAATAATGGCTCTTTTACACAGGAATGAATAAATAGCACATTTGTGTCTCAGTATTTTAAATTATATCTTTGTTTGCTGAGGCTGGAGGGCATGGGGTGCAATTTTAAACTCCAATAAATGAACAAATGAATTAGCATTAGGAAAAGGGTATATGTTAATCAAAACCAGCCATTTGGATTTGGGGCCCTAAATTACATGTAGATATTGTGTTTTTGCTTCTTTCCCTGTAATATCACTACTGGATCTGCTGAGCTGGTATTATCCTGGAGAGGGGAAGAATGCTGCTTAGAGGATGCTGAGGTTTTAGGCCCTGGTAATAAAATGATTTCTTTACAAGGAGATACCCTTTGATAAAGCTAAAGCTTAAAATGCAAATACACCAAAAGCAGGGGCTGAGAAGGATCTGGAAGTTCCTGACCCAACCAGCTTCTCTCCCTTTGTTCAGGCAATGGTCAGCAAGAGCAGCCGGTAAGCTATGGCCTGCAATGCCAGTATCCCACATGGGAGCACTGGTTCAAGTTCTGGATGCTCCACTTCAGTCCAACTCTCTGCTAATGCTCCTGGGAAAGCAATGGAAGATGGCCCAAGTACTTCTGCCCCTGCCTCTCATGTGGGAGACCAGGATGGAGCTCCTAGCTTCTGGCTTCTGCCTGGACCAGACCGGATCTGGCTACGGCAGCCATTGGGGAGTGGACCAATAATTGGAAGATATTCTCTCTCTCTGCCCCTCCCTCTTTTTGTCACTCTGTCTTTTAAAAAAAAATAGTAGGAAAGAAGGCAGACATGGGTCGCCAGTCTCTAAAAGTCAGAGATTTTTAAAATTATTATTTGTAGAAGGTTTTCCAAAGATACTGCTCAACAGTCTTACTGAGAAAAATATGTGTTGTTTTCTCTTGCAAGTGTTTTCCTACAAGGTAAACATATCTACCTTGGTAGATAATTTCAATTAAACTAGAATTAGAAAAAAATAATACCTCCTGCAACATGAAACCATTTTTCAAGCTTTTCCACCCTACCCTTCTGTGATTTACAATGACATCTAATACTGGAATAAAAACCCAAGTATGATCTATGAAGCTTGACATGGATTTTCTTTTGAAGTGTTTGGCATGAATATGTTTGTGCCACAGAACTCATTTGTTTTAAACGATGGTAGAGTAGATTTTACCTAGAAAATCCTTTGGAATTCTAAATAGATATTCTCTGGGGTATGCATTTATTTTTGGAATTTGGTAGAAAAAGATAGGAATCCATTTTACCTGAGAAAACCTTTCTTGAAATATCAGCTTGGTCGATAAAGTGTCAACTTGGTGAAAGTAATAATAATAACAAAGGTGATAATATTCCCTCAGAAAACAGACTGAGGACATTTTATCCCCCCCTCTTCTACAGAGTGCCAGTGACGGGCTGCACTGCATCTTCGGATTAGGAATTTATATTGCTCCCCAACGCCTCATTTCCTTAGGCTCCCTTACTTAAGGCCCTAGAAACAGCTCACACATTCTTGGAGAAGTGCCATTCCATCTCCTGTTTTCTAGTTTTGTCAATGATTCCTCATCTCCGCGATACGTGTTTGGAAAACTTCTTGTCCTGCACTTGAAGGGTGAGTTCCATCTTGGTCCGCTGTAGGCTTGGTTTCTCCTTGGAGCTACAAAGCACAGTTTCTAGGTATGGAGACATCTCTTTGCTAGGTCTCCTCTATTGTTCGAGCTGAGCTAGCAACTTTCATGCAACTACTTTCCCCAGCCACTTCTGCACCTTTCCGAAAGATATAGAACACCCCAAAGCTGGCTGGAAGAATTCCTATGGAACTCCCAAAACGGTGTCTGCTTGCCCAATGCGCCACAAGCCAATCACTGATCCTGGGGTGGTGAAAGAAAGCAGGTATTCGTTGCAAAGTGCAAAGCAAGGAACTTGGCTTGCTGCCTGGGCTCTCAAGGGGTCAGCGGTGAAGGTTCTTAGAGCCTGAGGCTGGCACTGACAGGTGCTCCTGAGCGCGTCCAAGTTCCCAGCTGGTCGGCAGCGCTTGTGGCCCTCCTTCAACTGGCGATATCACATTTTCCAGGCAATGCTGATGATGGCAAAGTGGGCTCCAGGCAGTCCAGGGTCCATGAGCAGGTGATGGTGACTTTTTGCCTGGGGCCTGGGATTTCAAGAGAAGAAGCCCCTGAAGATAAGGCTGAACATCAACATGTCTCAGTGGAGGAGATAAATGACCTTGTGATCCCTGTGGTTAGGAACCTCGAAGGGCTAGCCCACCACTCCTTCCACTCTGGTGCACTAATTTTAGTTAGTGGTTGGTTTGCAACTGTATAAGCAGGGAAAGGAAATCCTATAGGGAAGGGAGGCTGGGAGACTATGGGAGACAAGAACCTGATGGTACCCAGCATGTCTCCAAGGCACTGTATACCAGGCTTGGTTTCACCAGCAAGAGCAGAGGGCCCCACTTTGAGTGTGAGGCCTTTGCTCCCTCCACGTGCTCTCTATCCTGCGTGAACATCCTAATGGAGCACTCCTTGCATGATACTTGAATTCTGCTGTAAGGAACTGACACAAAAGGCAGGGCTTAACACAACATAAATGTATTATCCTGCAGTCCTGGAGGTTAGAAGTCTGAAATCAAGGGGCCGGCAAGGTTGGGTCCTGCCAAGGGTTCTGAAAGAGACGCTGCTCCCCGTGGCTGTCCATGCTTCTGCAGGCTGCTGGCATTCCCTGGAGCTCCCTGGCCTGGGGCAGTGTAACTTCCACCTTAGCCTCCTCCACATGGTACCCTCCCCTGTGTGTGTCTCCGTCTCTTATCCTCTTATCACTTCATCTTAACTTGATTGCATATGAATTACAAAGACTGTATTTCCAAGTAATATTATAGTAACAGGTGCTGGAGGTTAGGACTCAACGCATCATTTTGGGTGGACACAAGTCGATCCCCACCAGTATAAATTTGTTTACACTGCCTCCTTTTCATACTACGTCACGAGCTCTTCGAAGACAGTTCTATATCTACTATACATACCCTCAACACCTGGTACAGCACAGTGCTCAATAAATAATGACTGGTTAATGAATAACAAACTATGTGCCTTCATAATTACTGAGTTGGGGTTTGGGGAGATGTTGACATTTGATGGCAAAGGGCTCCTGTCTCCTGCTGGAATATCTGGAATTCATTATCCTGCAGAATGTCGACTGGAGTGGGTTCCAGCACTACAGTTTCACTTCTTCAAACTAGTTTCAATATTTCAATAAATCTGACAGAAATGGTATGTGTATCCAGAAAAAGGCCGCACAGACTAACCAAAATGTCAAGTTTCTTTGCAGGCAGCTTCAGAATTTCTATTAGATAGGAATTGAGGGTGACTGAGAGAAGCCAAAGCACAGAACCTTCTCCAATCTATGGCATTGTAGGGTCAGTTGGAAGGAGCTAGGCCCCAAACTGGGTTGTCTCATGCAGAAGTGCAGCAAGAGGCTGCATCTGTCCCTGGGGGTAGCCTCATCAACTTCCCTTCTCTGGTCCAAAGTGGGCTCACCCATTCTCTCTTTTTCTCTTCTTCCCTCCTCCGCTACTCTTCTCAAACTCAGTATTCCTCTTCAACTCCCCCTGCATTACTTCCTCCTCATAACAGGCACAAATCTTGCTGGCTTTCCTGTCTTAGAGGGAAAGAGATCTTACCACCACAGGAGGACTCCATTATTGGCCAATAACTACGTTGATATTAGAGGAATCTGAGCAATCCGTTCAACACAAATGCCTGGCTTGTACGGCTATTGTTTTGCTGCATAATCCTATTGTGAAAGTCAGAAGTGAATTCAACCCTCATCCTTTGTTTTCATTGTTGCTTCTACAAAGAATTCTAATCTCTCCCAAGGCAGATGGACACCTTGGGTCTACTATACAAAAAACAAACAGGAAAAGCTGATTAAGTAATTTTCAAAATATCATTTCTAATATACCAAGTAATTGCAAATTAGTGAGAACTGCCAAAGAGGAAATTCAGTTGGGAGAGCAACTTGGTGGGGCATTTATCCAGGGCCTTCCAGCCCATCCAACAGCCTTGAAGGGGGAAAAATCACTTAAGGGGGAGGGCCCCCAAAAGACCATGTTGTTCTTTTTATTATTATTATTACATAACATTCCCAAGAACTGGTTGGAGCAATTGCTATAGAACCCCCAAACCTAGGTCCACCTAGCCCAACACAGAAAGCCAATTACTGACATGGGGTGGTGGAAGAAAGGAGTTTATTGTAAAGCGCAGAGCAAGGAACTGGGTGGCTCTCAGTTCCCAGGCTCCCTGAGACAGAAGAGGCAGCGACTGTCACAGGTGAAAGTTGGGGTGCATGTTCGGGATAGGTGGAGAGTTGTGTGTTCTTCATGATGGAAAAGTGGGCTTCAGTCAGGTAGCAGCTGCTTTCTGTCCTCAGGGGAGACATTGTGAGTTGATACTGACCACTTAGAGCTTAATGACTGGAGAGTTTCTTGAGGCCAGCTGCACCACTCTCTCATTTCAGTGAATTCCTTCTGATAAGTGGCTCATCAGCCATTCTAAGGAAAGGCAAGGACAGTGTGAGCTAAAGCTGAGACACTGGGTCCTGGTGAATCTCTTAAGCTGTCAACCACTCAGTGTTAGTCTCCAGATCAACAAGCATCTTTTAAGTGGTTTCCTCTTGGGTGAAGCTTGTGATACTCTTGGAGACCCTTGTCTAGTGACTTTTTGCTTGGAAATCCTGTTATTTTCATGGTGAAACCTGGAAGAAGTAGACTCTTCCATGCTGCTTTTGTAGGGGCTCAGCAATGATACCCCAAAGTTACGGGCCTCGGCATGCTGAGTGTTTTGAGTAAAAGGAAACAAGGAGATCTCTCTCATGCCTCCTTCCCTTCCTCCTTGCCCTAGTACAGAAACTAGAATTCCTCTTCCCAAAGTTAGCCATAAAGCCAAGGAAGGTGGCTACTTCCTTTTTTCCCCTGGAAGGTTGAGAACCAACTACTACCCCTAAAAAACCCGTGATGCATTCAAGAGAAGCAATTTTGAGCCCAGCGTGAGGGGTGTCTGGACCCAGCTGTGACTCGCACCCACCAGGTCCATTTGACTTGAGTGATGGGCAGGTTGGGTCTGGTTCATCTTAGCCATATGGAGTAACCTTGCACAAGCCTTTATTCTCTACCTATACATTCCTTGCTTACTCCCAGAAATATCCTTAAATTCATCAGTAGCTTTGTTTCAGTAGCCTCCTTGAAGAACGGTACTCTATCTCTAAAAGATTCGTGTTACCAATCATGTTCTAAAAAAGCAGTCTTGTGAGACATTTGCCCCAACTTACCTAAAGTCCACATCATTATGTGTTCATTGTGTAATGTGAATGAAAATTTACTGTCATGGAATACATAAATTCTGACTAAAATCTGACCACTTTGGAACATGTCACAAGACTCATTGAAAGTCATTAAGCTCATGCCTCCTAGGTCTACGGCACTCATACCTGGCCTTGAAGAAACCTCGTATTAACCTTTTTTTTTTTTTTTTTTGACAGGCAGAGTGGACAGTGAGAGAGAGACAGAGAGAAAGGTCTTCCTTTTTGCCATTGGTTCACCCTCCAATGGCCGCCACGGCCGGCGTGCTGCGGCCGGCGCACAGCACTGATCTGATGGCAGGAGCCAGGTGTTTTTCCTGGTCTCCCATGGGGTACAGGGCCCAAGCACTTGGGCCATCCTCCACTGCACTCCCAGGCCACAGCAGAGAGTTGGTCTGGAAGAGGGGCAACCAGGACAGAATCCGGTGCCCCAACTAGGACTAGAACCCAGTATGCCGGCGCCTCAAGGTGGAGGATTATCCTACTGAGCCGTGGCGCCAGCCTTAACCTTTTTATGGAGCCTACTTATTTCCATCAACACGGTTCTCACATGGCAGGTGTCCTGCCCCACACCCTGAGAGAAGGAATGTCTTAGAAAGACACAAAGAAAGAATCTGAAAAAAAGGTTTTACTAACTTTCTGTGTATCAGGATTACATCTTTACCCTTTTTGTCCAGAGAGACAGGGAAGCAGAAGAAGCAGTTGAACCACCTGGGGTTAATAGTTCCTATTATCCCAAGACCTACAGAATATAGATTTTGTTCCCCTTGTTCTGAAGATAACCAGACCCCCTGTCTGGGCCAGGCTCTTCCCAGTTTAGGGGGCAAGGCTGACCTAGATTGACCTACAGCTCATTCTACTCTCATTGTAACACATTAGCATACTAAATGATGCAGGTACCAGCTGCTATAACAGGAAACACTGAACCCTATAAAGAGTGAAAAGCAACAGTGGCCGAGTTCTGGGAAATCTCCATTTATTTCCCATTAAAGCCATGAATATTCCGCCTCTAATTAGAATGCACCTCCCCTTTTACCAAACAACCCATGTAATGTTAAACAGCTCAGAAATGAGGCCCTCTCCTCTGAGCAGGCCCCACTCTGTGGAGTGTGTTTCTTTTCTTTCTAAATAAAATTCTTGCTGCTTGCTATTTGCTCTGCTCAACCAACTCCTGAATTCCTTCTTAACAGAAGTCAGGGACATGCATACCAGGCAGCCCTTGGTTTCTCTACAACTATCCACTTCTCTGATCAGATTTAGTGTAAAAATACAATTTTCCCTTGGGCTTCATTTTTTTCTTTTTTGACAGAGTTAGACAGTGAGAGAGAGAGAGAGACTGAGAGAAAGGTCTTCCCCTTCTGTTGGTTCACTCCCCAAGTGCTGATCCAAAGCCAGGAGCCAGGTACTTCCTCCTGATCTCATATGCGGGTGCAGGCCCTAAGCACTTGGGCCATCCTTCACTGCCTTCCCAGGTCACAGCAAAGAGCTGGACTGGAAGAGGAGCAACTGGGACAGAACTGGCGCCCCAACTGGGACTAGAACCTGGAGAACCAGTGCTGCAGGCGAAGAATTAGCCTAGTGAGCCACAGCGCCGGCCTGGGCTTCATTTCTGAAGACTCCCATGTTGTATAAAATGTTGACTAAATGAATCTGTTAGGCTTTTCTCTTGTGACTCTGTCTTTTGTTATAAAGGTATCAGCCATGACTTTGGTAACGGGTGAGTAAATGGTATCACTATTTGTCTCCTACATTGTGACAGTAGGTGTCAATTTTGGCTACATATTGGAATAACCTGGGGAGCTCTACTTCAAAAAGTTCATGGAAAATTAAAGGGTGTTTGTTTTAGTGTTAAAATTGTTGAAATGCATGCACATAAGAGGTCTTCAAAAAGCTCATGGAGCATGTGTATTCTAAAAAATTATGCATGGTTCTCAAAAATTTTTGCACTAAAATAAACATTTTTAATTCCATTTGTTTCCATGAATTTTTGAAATGCCCTTTCACATATACATGTGAGTGTGTAAGAGTTTATTATTGCTTATGCCCTGGTTTCTGGGATGTCATTGATCAGGTACTGAATTCTTGAGAATTCCTTTTAGATTTCTATAGTCAAGTTGGGTGCATGCTTCCTCTATCCCTTGGCCTATGCTAGAGAGCTTTTGTTCAGCCTGTGGTCCTCCCCATCCTGTGCTCTCAGCTCTCGGCATCACAAACTTGACTTTAGCCTGAGTTTGTGCTCACTGTCAGACAGCTGGGGGCAGCCACATTACTGTAGGACCTGTAATGTTGCCCCACAGGGCTGTGATGCCTCAGCAAACACTGATGCTTTGCCCAGGATTGCATCATGGATCACACATGTCTTGTTCCAGCAGAAGTGGTGGCACTGAGACTGAGGGCTCTGCTTAGGTTACAATTCTCTTATTTAAAAAGATTTATTTGAAAGAGTTAGAGAGAAGGGGAGTGGGAAAGGGAGAGCAAGAGAGAGCAAGAGAGAGACTTTCCATCTACTGGTTCACTCCCAAAATGGCCACAAAGACCAGGGCTGGGCCAGGCTAAAGCCAAAAGCCAGGAGCTACATCCAGGTCTCCCATGTGGGTGTGGGGGCCCAAACACTTGGGCCATTTTCCACTGCTTTGATAGGACAGGTGCCCATATGGGATGCCAGCAGTGTAGGTTGAACCTGCAGTGCCTCAATGCTTGCCCAGGTTACTTCTCTTTATGAGAGATTACAACAAAAATTGGCTACCTCTGCAGTATTCGGTCACCTAGTAATCATATTTTCATTTAACCCCATGAATGACAGAATTAAGAGTAAGGCCATTCATCTTATTTCTTGACATTTTATAGCCTTTTCTTCAGGTTCATAAAAATAAGTAGACCAGATTCATTTGGGTTTATCTGCTTGGTGTGGCCCATGTGAGTTTGAAGTCACAGCAAGTGGGATTTAGGATTTGTGATTTGTGGGTAGAGGAGAAAGAGTTCAGTAGGAGTAAAG
The DNA here is from genome assembly GCA_949820135.1 of Sylvilagus floridanus. Classification (NCBI taxonomy): domain Eukaryota; kingdom Metazoa; phylum Chordata; class Mammalia; order Lagomorpha; family Leporidae; genus Sylvilagus; species Sylvilagus floridanus. The sequence goes on along the minus strand of OX463238.1, from coordinate 23,229,033 downwards.
AAGAAAGTATCTAGAAGAGGGCTCCAGGTGCTAAAGAATGTGTGTAGGGGGGTTGGGTGGAGGTAGGGGTAGGTAGATATTTGGTGGTGTAGCAGTTAAGTTTGTTACAGCTGCAGCCCAAATCAGAGTGCCTGAGTTCAAGTCCCAGTCCCCTTTACGATTCTAGCTTCTTGCTAATGTGCACCCTAGGAAGCAGTAGGAGATGGGAAGCAATAGGAGTGGTTGGGTCCCTGCCACACGTATGTGGGAGGCCAGGATGGTTTTGGGATCCTGGCTACTGAAGGAACTTGGGGAGTAAACCAGCAGATGGATTTTCTCTCTGTCTCTGTTTTAGTCTCAGTCTTTCAAAAAAATAGAAATAAATAAACATTTAGAAAAGAATAAGTGGACTTTGAAAAGTATTGGCTCATTCATTATTTACTGGTTGCGAAAACATTTATTGAGCCACATGGAGCCAGCTGGAGAGGCTCTGTGGGTGCCTAGCTCACAGAAGGTGCATCTCCAATATTTGTGGAATGTGAGTCAATACAAAGATGACTTGCAGAATTTGCTCCTTATTAATTGTCCTGGCTTACACTTTGTTTCCTAGACTTTTTTGCATTGTCATTTCCGTATTGAATGTGGATCAACTTCTCTCACTTACTGATCTCTCCAGCTACCTTTTTTTCCCGGCCATTCATAGGAATGGACCTCATTTCTGTCTGGCTCCTATGTCCTGTCTGCATTCTCTTTGGACACAGCAATCATGATAGTCACGTGCATAAATCCACTTATATAGTTTTTCATCTAAGAAAACTTGAGATTCACTTTCATATTGTTTATAGATCAATATTATCCCACTTTTCTATGTTTGTCTTAATTTTCGGCATACTCTCTTTGTCTTTTTGCCAGTTTTGTTCTGTTTCTCCTCAATTTCCCCCAGCCACTATTTTCTTCTTCATACATAGATTAGGATTAGAATGAGAGCTAGTGAAAAAGTCTATTTCAAAGAAGAATTGCGATAAGAATGCTCTTATTTTCTAAGGGCACTTTTTTACTTCTTATTAATTCTAATTTATGCAATGCATTTCACTGCAATAATGAAAGGAAACAACTGGAGCCAACTCTGTGATTTTTGGGCTCCTGCTCAGCACCTTGGCTCTGGTTTCTTTCTTGTCTGGGGCCTGGTACACAGTAGGCTCTTAATAACTGTCTTTTTAATGACTAGAAACAGAGGCTTTTCAAAAACTCACGTTAGTTGGAAAAGAAGATTGAGATGTAAATAGGAATAGAGAGATGGAAATGAGGTTCCAGAGCTCCCAGTAGATCTTGTTTCTCATCTCTGCCTTCTTCCTGTTAGCGCTAATCATTGAAAATTACTGCATTTAACTTCAGAAGTATTGATGGGCAACTTATTTTTCCCTGGGGGTGGAGGTGGAAGATCCATACTGTTTTATGGTTAGATGGCATATCAGTTTGATTTATTCAATTAATTTTCAAACTTCTGACTTGTTTTTATCTTGCGAACTTGATCTTGACTTCCAAATGGTTCAAATAAACCAGCCTCCTAAAACCCCTGGCAACTTAGTAGTAAAGCTTAATGTAACAACCACAACAACGAATCTTAATTTGGTGGAGTCCAATCTTGCAGAGATGCAGGCTTTATGGAATGAAAACAACAATTCCAGTCTGTGGTTTAAAAAATCTGCCTTCTGTTCAGGCGGATGGCAGAGACACCTGCATTAGCGTCCAGGCAATCTCCTTTTACCACCTGACCCTTGGGCACCTCTGATTCCATTCAGGACCTGGCATTGCTGTTTCCCGAGCTTGTCCACTGCGTTTCTCACTCACACCATCAGGCAGGTGTGAGCAGGTGAGAGCTGCTTCTCTATTTAATTTCCTGATCATCTCTTTTCTTCTCAGTTTCCAAGAACTGCTCAGATTTGTCTTTGAAAATGAGTCTTCTAGATTTCCCTTTTCTTCTTTTCTGGGTTAGACATTTGTTGATGTATTTCCTTGGCGATCAGAATTTGTAACCCAGTGAAAATGTCAACACCTGCACATTACTTCCAAGCTCAGGCTGCATTTCCTGAGAACAGCGGGCTGATTTCCATGTTTATTGAATATTATTTTTTAATGGCTGTGCCCTTAACCATGACCTGTCCTGTGCAAATAAAATTTTGTTTTATTTTCCCTCATTTCTAGCTTGGGATTTGAATCTGATATTCTTGTATTTGAAAGCTATGTTTTCTAGCTTTTATTCCTCTAACTCATCCTGACCATTTTTACTTGGATTGTCCCTTAGTTTTAGCATGGAAACTAGCAAAATAAAGCGTAATTGATTGGCTAAGAGATTGCCACTGGTGTTTGCGGATTTTTAACCATGTAATCAATGAGTTGACTTCATGTTAGCCATGGCCTAATGTAATATATTAGCTCTTATTACTTGGAAGTCTGGAATTCATCTACAGCATGGCAGCAGTGACTTATAAATCGCTGCAAATGATGAAAAGGAATTCAGGAAAACAATCAGGGTTAGGAACAGAGAAAACACAGCAGGCTCCTGATTGTCCTTAAATAAGAAAACTATTACAGATCTGAGCACATGGGCAGCTTCTTTCACGAGTCACTTGTTAGATTTTTTTTAAAAGATGTTCCAGTGAAGTCTGAGTACTCTTCCTTTCCTTCCTTCCACAACCCAATAAAAGGAAAGGAGACAGAGTAATACAATAGTTTTTCTTCATTTCCTGCTGATGTGGACGCCTTTATTTCTTCACCGCCACCTCTCAAAATGTGCAGAAGATTTGTGTGCGATCGAAAATGCATACCTATGTTGACTGAGGAACAAATAAAATAAATTCATGGAAAATGCATAATAAGGAAAAACGCTCCGTGTATTTCACATTTTAAAATCGGCCCACCTTTTCAGTGACAACACTGCTCTCAGGCACCTGCAGCAACCGTGGCAGCCCCTGGCAGGTCCCAGCCATTCCACCTCCCAGAGAACTTGGCCAATGCCCCAGTTGGACTCAATTTGATGCAAAGTCAGCTTGCAGGACAAGTGAGTGCACTGCACGCTGTTTCCTTGTTCCTAAAGTCAGATTTCCAGTCAAGGAGGCCGACTGCCCTCAAAGCACCACAGCTTTCCCTGGGGGTGCCTTAGTAGTGTGCCCTAGGGCTGGTGCTATGGCACAGCAGGTTAAGCCTCTGCCTGCCAGGCTGGACCCCATAACGAAGCTTGAGTTTGAGTTCTGGCTGCTCTGCTTCAGATCCAGCTCCCTGCTAATGGACCTGGGAAGGAAGTGGAAGATGGCCCAAGTGAAGGAGCCCCTCCCACCCATGTGGGAGATCAGGATAGAATTCCTGACTCCTGGCTTTGGCTTGGCCCAGCCCCAGCTGCTGCAGCCATTTGTGAGAGTGAACCAGTGGATGAAAAATCTCTCACTCTCCCTCCCTCCCTCCCTCCCTCCCCCCCCTCCCTCCCTCCCTCCCTCCTTGTCTCTGTCACTCTGCCTTTCAAATGAAATTTTAAAAACTAATGTACCATGGTTCATGACAGTGTCAAAAAAACAACTTCTGGGCTCAATGAAGAACTGTCAGTCATCTCTTAAAGCCCAATGAGTGAATTAACAGTGTTCCATTCTCCGCCCATCTTTCCCCATCTGGCATTACTCCACAAGCCTTTAACAGATTGTTGATACCAGTTCAATAACTTGATATTTCCAAGTGAAAATGTATACATGTATTCATCTGAAAGTTGCCTTTTTCTAGGTGGAAGGGTAGACAAGTGTGATATCCATCATAAACCATCCCTCCTGTTAACAAAAGAAAAATGCAACAAATTTATTTCAACAAAGTTTTATGTGACATGGAAGTCTGCAGGAGTGAAAGCCAAAGCACTCGGCAAAAACTCTATCTTTATGCTTGGTTTGATGAAGAATAGATAGCCAGGTAGAAATGTGATGAGACAAACAAAGGAATGGTTTGAAGGAATAGACTGAAGGGGGCGGGGCTTGCCCAGAAGGCCTGGCCATCAGCTTCTTCTTGGCCTCTCTGCAACATTCCCTCTGGAACAGGGGTCTTACGAGCTGCTGTCAGACAAGGTAGGGCAGAGACTTACTTCACGGACCACACTTACATGAAAAGAGAAGAGAAATGTTAGAGTGACATTTCTAGGTTTTCACGTCTGGCTTTGAGGACAGTTTCTATGGGATTCCAGTTTCTATGGCCACCTCTAAGGGAAAAAGAATTCTAATTTCCCTGGCCTATCTTGAAGAGAAAGGGGAACAGGCAAAGGCCGAAGACTTTGTTTCTGGAGCCCTCCTGATCTCCTTCAGTTCAGAGTTCCCAGGTGCCCCGAGCATCATCCATCAGGTCATTTCCTGAGCCTCCGTACAGGGAAACAGGCCCTCTGCATGGAGTCTCGAGGAGGATCCACGTGGCGTGGCAGAAAGCCATCTGTGACCTTGAGGGAGAAGCGGTAAGAAGGACACCTTGGGGCCGCAGACCAGGATGCCCCCTGAATGTGCTGAAGGGACCTGATGCACGTTGAGCAGTCAGGGCCGCGGTGCTTGCTGGAGCCAGAGGCAGAAGATTCCCGCCAGGCTGAGAATTTTAGATGGGATTTTGCTTTTGCAACATTGCATCTTTGTCGGGAGAGACATCCCCCAGTGTTTCTTTTAATGAAGATTCTAAAGTGATTTATGACGATTCAGAGAGACATTCATCTGGAATGGTGCTCTTTGCAGATTAATGATGATGGCAAGATGTAGTGTGCCCACATCTGCTAAGAATGAAAGGTTGTTGGAAAATGCATGTCATAAATTGTTAATGAGGAATTCACAAATTGCTCATTCAAATTCCCCACTCTCTTTTTAGAGAACCAAACCAACCACAGATAGGCACATCCGTACAAAAACGAGCATGAGGCAATGCACCAAAACACACGCAGTGCTCATTTAAAAGGGGGGGATCCTTCTTTGTACCAACCAGACTCTAAATCTTTCACAAAGTGCATGCAGTAGGAGTATTAAACACGGAAGCCGCCACCTGCAGTGCAAGCATCCCTTATGGGTGCCGGTTCTAGTCCGGACTGCTCCACTTCCGATCCAGATCTCTGCTATGGCCTGGGAAAGCAGCAGAGGATGGCCCAAGTCCTCGGACCCTTGCACCCATGTGGGAGACCCAGAAGAAGCTCCTGGCTCCTGGCCTCAGATTGGCACAGTTCTGGATGTTGCAGTCTTCTGGGGGAGTGAGCCAGCAGATGGAAGCTCTCTCGCTCTCTTTCTCTCTCTCTCTGCCTCTTTGTAACTTTTTCAAATAAATAAAAAAATCTTAAAAAAAAAAAAAACTGTTAAACACCACAGTTTGCCTTTAACATGGCTCCTAGTTTTGAGGTCATAAGACAAAACCAAACCAGAAGTTCTGAGAAGCTCAGGAAATTCAAGGAAGATGGGCAGGCCAGCTGAACGCCTCACCCCCTTCCAAGTGCCCTGTGTGCAGAATGGCCATGACGGCTCGCTGAGGTTAAGATAACAGCTGAGAGAGAGAAAGGGGTGGGGGGAAGAGAGAGAGGCTTTTATTTGAATTGTCAGCCTTAGCCTTGAGATACAGTGCAAATGATTTTAACAGCCAAATCACATCATTGCGAACAATGTCACAAAGATAGAAAAGGAGCATTATATTTTTTTATCTCACAGATGTCCTGAATAAAGTACACTTGGTTCCAATTTCATCTTGATAGTGCATCACAGATCACGGTGACAGCCTTTCGGGACGAGTCGCTGAGACCAGGTTTAGCTTGCTTTTTTTCCACTCTGAGTGGAGCATCTCAGCATTTTCATGAGCACACGCCCGGCACAGACCCACTGCTATTCCTCACTATTTGAAAAGTCTTTTGGGTTTGGATGGATCTCTCAGCTCAGGTACCAGAATGTCCTGGCCTCCTGAGAATGCAGATGGGACGGGTGAGCATGAGCAAGGATCCCATCTCAGTAAACACGCCACGGTATCACCGACCATCTGCTGCGGCATATGCCTAAAAGACAAGATTTACAAACCAAGGAGACAGTAAAACTCAGGTCTCCTTGGCACACACAAGCTTCAGTAAGAACTCCTAGCTGCATTTCCAAAGGCATCAGGAACCAAAACAATGACGACCTTCTACAGGACTCTGGCCCTGGTTGGTTCCCTTACTAAAGGGTCCACGAGACCTGGAAGGTGGAACGCAGCTGCCCACAGAGACCCCCTCTCCCTGGCAGCAGCAGGTCCGTGGCCTTCTGTGCATGGAAGTTAAGGACTCTGTGGAAGCTGACACCGTCAATAACCTGGGGTCGGTTCTGGAGTACGTGGGGCCAGGTCCACTTTGATTTGGGGCTTTACCTTACCCAGGGACCCACAGAAGAAAAACAAGAAAGTCAAAGGCAAGGCCATGCCACTCCCAAGAGGGACGCTGTACACAAACAGGCATCAGACAGCAGATGCGAACCTTCAGGGTGGGGGTGGGGGTGGGGGTGGGGGTGAATCCAGCACAATCTCCATGGAGCTCACTAGTGTCAGCAGCGTGAGTCAGCATCTCTTTGTTCTTGGTGCCTTGAGCACCCTGGGGAGAGCTGGCAGAGGCAGAGGAGGAAAAAGAGAGGAGGAAGGAAATCAGGAGGAGAGGGAAAACCGAGGAGGAGGTGGTGGAGATGAGAGGAGGCGGTAGTTTCATCTGCCTCCCAAGCTAGACCAGGAATCGTCGGGCACAGAAACGGCGCTCTGTGGCTGTGTTGCTCCGAGCTCCTGGCGTGCTTCTGGGTCATCGAGAAGAAGGGTGCCAGGAGGGAGGAGAACGGGGTAGCAGCCCCCCACCCCCACGCCCACCAGAAACCCAGCCGCTTTCCTTTAACCTAACATGACTTCTCACCTTCTCAAAGAATACACACTTCTGAAGTAGCCTGCGGGATTCTCACTGATGCCACGGAGGTCTGGGGGGTTGAGAGAATGATATAAAGAACACTGCCCCGGATCTCCAGGAGGAGGAGCACACCCAGCCAACGTGGCCGTCGGAATCTTTAGAAATGTCCCATCCTATCGTCCCCATCCTATTTTATGCTCAGACATCTTCAAAAACACATCCAGAGTCTGACCATTTGGCATTATCCACATGACTGGCTTCGCCCATTCTCTCCTGCCTGAACTAATGCCCCAGCCTTCTCTTTTCTGCCCCCACCCTACCCCAGCTATTCTCAGCAAAGCAGCCAGAGTGAAGCTTTGAGAACAGTGGTCATATATCATCGCTGCCCTGCCTGATGGTTCTGCTCACGGGGGAAGAGCCAGAGCGCTTTTGGGTTGCAGCTCCCATGTCTCCCTGACATCTGCTGCTCTCCCTCCTTGCTGGCTTTGTGCTCTTGGTACCTGCTAGGCACACTGCCACCTCAGGATCTTTGCACTTGCTGTCTTCTCTGCATGGTGGACTCTTCTTCCAGATACTGGCATCCATCAAGTCTTTGCTTAAACGTCTCTTTCCCAGTGCGATTGGCCCTGACCTCCTCAGACTTGTAGCCTGCCCCACCTTCCCTGGTACTTTCCCACAAGAATTTTCACTAGGAGGGTGGCTTCAAAAAAATTCAGGGAAGGCCGGTGCCATGGCTCACTAGGCTAATCTTCCACCTGCGGCGCCGGCTCCCCAGGTTCTAGTCCTGGTCAGGGCGCCGGATTCTGTCTCGGTTGCTCCTCTTCCAGGCCAGCTCTCTGCCGTGGCCTGGGAGTGCAGTGGAGGATGGCCTAAGTCCTTGGGTCCTGCACCCGCATGGGAGACCAGGAGAAGCACCTGGCTCCTGGCTTCAGATCAGCGCGATGCGCCGGCCGTGGCGGCCATTGGAGGGTGAACCAATGGAAAAAAGGAAGACCTTTCTCTCTGTCTCTCTCTCTCTCCCTCACTGTCCACTCTGCCTGTCAAAAAAAAAAAAAAAAAAATTCAGGGAAGATGTTTAGCATGATGAATCTATGTATGGATTTCAAGAAATTGTTATACCAAAATAAACAACTTTTCACTCCAATCTCCATGAGCTTTAAAAAATATCCTTGAACAACACATCACAATTATCATCTTAAAAGTAAATGGCAGGGCCGGCGCTGTGTTGCAGTGGGTTAATCCTCTGCCTACGGCGCCGGCATCCCATATGGGCGCCGGTTGTAGTCCTGGCAGCTCCTCTTCCAATCCAGCTCTCTGCTGTGGTCTGGGAAAGCAGAAGATAGCCCAAGTGCTTGGGCCCCTGCACCCACTTGGAGGACTGGAAAGAAGCTCCTGGCTCCTGGCTTCAGACCTGTGTAGCTCCGGCCATAGCGGCCATTTGGGGAGTGAACCAACGGAAGGAAGACCTTCTCTCTGTCTGTAACTCTGCCTCTCAAATAAATAAATAAATAAAATCTTTAAAAAAATGTAAATGGTTTATTGATTTTGCTTATTTGCCCGTGTCACCACTAGCCTGCTATACACTAGAATAGAAGCCTCATGCAGGTAAGCTCTTTGATGTGTTCTGTTCATCACTGTATCCTCAGTACTTCACATGGTGCTTTCTACAAAACACATACTCAAAAAATGGGGGTGAATTTGCTGAAATGTTAAAAAGAAGGTAGTGGAGTTTTTCTATTTATTTGAAAAGCACAGAAACAGAGGACAGAGAAACAGAGAGGCAGACATCTCCCATCTTCGGTTCACTCCCCGAATGCCCGCAATGGCCAGAACTGGACGGGGCTAAAGTCAGGAGCCTGGAACTCAATACGGGTCTTCCATGCATGTGGCAGGGACCCAAGCAACTGAATGCACATTGCTGCCTCCTGAAGCGTGCATTAGCAGGGAGCTGGACTTGGAAGCGCAGCCAGGACTTGAGCTATAACACAGGAGGCAGGCATCCCCAGCAGGGCCTCAACTGCTGCTCCGAAAGCCTGCCTCACATGTAAGTTGCATATAGCTGAAAGGTTGTGCCTGACTGACTGGCGCAGGCGCACGTCTGTAATATCTTACACACAGCGTCTGGAGGCTGTATATGAAATGGGCTGGAACTGTGGAATTCACACAGAGAACTTTCTAGGTCCTTGATGTTCCTTCTCAAATGGAGTCGCAGCTTGTAGGCTGAGGAGAGTGTGACTTGCCATTATCTGGGGTGTGTCTGGCACAAGCAAAAATGCCCTCCGCTGCCACACCCCACCCTACCCCACAAACAAAGCAGTGCTGCAGCCCCTGCGTTTATTTCTAAATGAAATAGAAAAGGTAGATGCGGTGCCAGATGCCTCCAAGCTCACTTGTATACTTGATTATTCTTCATAAGGTTTGCTTCATCAGAGACTTGGACATAAATGACGAGAGCTTATTGGATGGTTTTTGGTTGTATAGTTGAAAATAACTGTGGTGAGATAATAACTTTAGGGGCCTTTCAAGGGTATTCTCTGGTACTTTCTCTGATGCTATTTACATATATCAGCCCTACTGGCTAAAAATCCATAATGATTCTCCTGACTTTTCTTTGTGAATTGATATTGCTATTGGAAACAACATCCCCGAAGACAGAGCAGGGCAATATTCATTTTTTACAAAAGCTATCCTATTGTGTTTACCTTGCTGTTAAGTGTGCTTCTTCTTTAGCCTAGAAGTGCTACAGTGTGCCAGAGCATTGCACCTTACACAATGATTGTAATTTAAAAATGAAAACCGCTAGGTATCATTTCTGCTTTGCTTTGGTTTTGCTGGCCGTGTTTTTTTTTTTTTTTCTCTATCTGTAAACATATATAAAATGAATAACAGTAAATGAATTACAGAGGTATAATTCCATTGAGGGTTCTGGAAACAGCTTTTAGCCTCAAGAGCCAAGCTCTCACAGTCTGTATCAGATCAGAATTGTGAGACAGAATTATAGCTCTGTTACTCAAGGTTTTGCTTGTTGTTAATTTTATGGAGGACATAAAAGCTAACGTAAAGCATCTGTCGTATCCTTGACCCCTTTAAGAAAGCTGTAGCCATGGCAGCTGATGTAGGTAGGGGGAGGGGCCCTGGATCCCCACAGGGCATTTCAAGAAAAAGAAACGTCTTGTTCCTTGAATATCTTTGACACTACTTCCACGTACAGGTAAGCCTGCGGTAAATTTCCGTCTGTTACATCAATGCTCAGTTATTGCACTCACACTAGCGGCAGGTCCTGAGCAGATGCTGGGCCTACGCTGTCAACAAACCTGCCAAGAATCCCTCCTGCCCTCTTGGAGCTTACCTATGCCACAGCTAAACAAGTGCGATAGAACATCTAGTCCACGGGACAACCCATTCCATACCAAACTCAGTAAGGAAAGAGAGTTTACGGGGGATAGGGCCTTGAGGGTTAGGGGTGAGAATTGCTCTTTTTTATATTTATTTATTCATTTGAAAGGCAGTGACACAGAGAGGAGGAGAAGAGAGAGGGGGAGAGGGAGGGAGGAGGGGGAGAAGAAAAATGGGGAGAGGAAGGGGGGAGAGGATGGGGAGGGGGAAGGAGGGAGAGGCATTGAGATCTTCGATCTACTGGATCACTCACCAAATGACTTCAACAACCAGGTCTGGGTCAGGCCGAAGCCAGGAACTTCACCAGGTCTCCCACATGGATAGTGGGGTACAGGGCCCAAGCACCATTTGTTGCCTTTCCAGGTGCATTAGTGGGAATCTAGAAAGTATATGGGATGCCAGTGTGGCAAGCAGTGGCTTAATCCACTGGACCACAATGCCAGCCCCAGGGGTTGCTCTTTTTAAGGAAACTGGGTAAGAAAGAGTGTACTGACGATATGCTACTTGAGCAGAGACCGGGAAGAGTTCTGACGTGGATCTCTAGGGCAGATACCCCCAAACTACAGAAGACAGCCTGTGCAAAGGCCCTGAGACAGAAGGCTTGGCAGAGGGCTGAAAAAGGGAGTGATGGAGGGTGAGATCCCAGAAGATGGGGAGGGCTGAATTCTCTAGGACTTGGTAGGTCAAGGGCAGGCCATGGGATCCTCCGAGGGGACAGGAAACTGTTGAAGAGTTTCAGGCAGAGAAATGATGACACTTCAAGGGGCTGGTCCTGGCTGCTTCATAGGAAATGGAACATGGGGAAGCCAAGGTTTGAACAGGAGACCAATGAGCAAGCTACTGGCAACAATCCAGGCGAGATGTCAGGCGGCAAGTGGAGGGGTAAACTGAGTGCACTTTTGGGTCTATGTAGAGGGTGGGTCCAGTGGAGTCTGCTGGTTGGAGGGGGGCTCACCGCACAGTTCCGCCTCCCTGGATCACTGCCAAGGCACCAGAGCATCTTGAAGAAGCCTCCTCCCTGCTGCTTGGGTTCCGGCTACAGGTGCTCAGCACTGCACCAGTGCTCATATTTGAGGTTTGCTTCTTCCTTTGCGGGTTTCGGCCCTGGGCACACACAGGCATTTTCTAGGGCACAAAACCCGATTCTGCTGCATTTCAGTTTTCTGAAACTCAGCTTCCTGCCGCCCCTGCCTGGGTTCCCGCTGAAGCTCAGCCATTCTCCCGGCTCCACGAGCAGCGGGCATCTGCGCCTACGTGCCACCAGCACCCCTGTGCGTCACTTAGCCCTCCGCCATCGTCTCTGATGTCTCTTTCCTTCAAACTCGGCTGCACGCCTTAACTGCTTCACATTCAGCCTGCTGCAATACTCTTCATGCAGGCCTTTTGTTTCTATGCTTCTGGAAGCTACCAGCTAGCAGCAGAAATTAGCCGTGGCCAGCCTCATTTTCGTCATCTTACCGTCCCTTTCAGATTCTGGTCCCGGCTCCCAATTTTTTTCTCCTTGCCTTGCACTTCCTGCCTTCCAGCACCCTTCTACCACCTTGCACCAAATGTAAATGGGTTAGCATATTCTTCGTGCAGATTCTCACCCCATCCTTTTCATCCTCAGCACAGAGTTACCGAATTTGGCAAACTGCTTGGAAAACTGAGGGAGCACAGCAAACAGAGGTTCTCCCTTTGCCCATTATCTGACGCTTCCTGCCTAGCACTAGAGAACTGAACACAATAAACTTCACTGTACCACCGAATACCTCAGAGAGACCTAACTCTTTTTTTTTTTTTAAGATTTATTTATTTATTTGAAAGGCAGAGTTTCAGAGAGGCAGAGGCAGAGAGAGAGAAGTTTTCCATCCACTGGTTCACTCCCTGTATGGCCACAACGACCAGAGCTGGGCTGATCTGAAGCCAGGAGTCAAGAGTGTCCTCTGGGTCTCCCACGCTGGTGCAGGGGCCCAAGCACTTGGGCCATCTTCTACTGCTTTCCCAGGCCATAGCAGAGAGCTGGATCGGAAGTGGAGCAGGACTTGAACCGGTGCCCATATGGGTTACCGGCACTGCAGATGGTGGCTTTACCCGCTACGCCACAGCGCTAGCCCCAGGACTCTTTACTTTGTTACTGTCACTGCTCTTAGTGTAAAACAGTGAATTGTCATGTTAGCCATTTACTCCGCTTGCTCACTATGTCTTGCTCTGTGCACAAAGAGGGTGGTCCTTCCTGGCCCTCTTTCAGCTGCGTGACGTCATGTGATTAATTCTGGCTAATGACTTGAGAGTGGAAAAAATATTTATAATTTCTGAGCCAGTGTACTTCATTGCCAGAAGACTCTAGTGCCTTTTTCTCCTAGGAGATGATAACTGCAACTTTTTTTAAAAAAACTATTTTTAAAATTTATTTATTTGAGGGGCTGGCTCTGTGGCGCAGTGTGTTAAAGCCCCAGCCTGCAGTGCCGGCATGCCATATGGATGCTGGTTCTAGTCCTGGCTGCTCCTCTTCCAATCCAGCTCTCTGCTATGGCCTGGGAAGGCAGCAGAAGATGGCCCAAATCCTTGGGCCCCTGCACCTGCGTGGGAGACCCAGAGGAAGCTCCTGGCTCCTGGCTTTGGATTAGCTCAGTCTGGCCGTTGCAGTCATTTGGGTAGTGAACCAGCAGAATGGAAGACCTCTCTCTCTGGCTCTACCTCCCTGTAACTCCGTCTTTCAAACAAATAATTTAAAAAAATTTTTTTTAAAAATTATTTATTTGAAAGGCAGAGTTATAGAGAGAAAAGGAGAGACAGAGAGTTCTGGTTTATTCCCCAAATGGCCATAGTAGCCAGGGCTGGGCTCAGGCAAAGCAAGGACTCTGGAACTCTATCCAGGTCTCCCACATGGGTGGCAGGGGTCCAAGCACTTGGGCTATCTTGTTCTGCCTTCCTAGGCACATTGGCAGGGAGCTGAATCAGAAGTGGACCAGCACGGATTCAAACCGGTGCTCATGTAGGATGCTGGCGTTGCAGGAGGTGGCTTAACCTGCTATGCCACAACACCAGCACCAGCAACAACAATTCTCAGGCAGCCACTTGCGTCACTGCTGGTGGCCCGGGTCACTGAGCAGCCAAGGGAGAAAACCTTGTTCTGGCTCCTGAGATTTTAGAGTTGTTACTGTAGTGTCCTCTCTGACGGAACAAGGACATAGCCACTTCCTGCTGGAACCCTGTCTTGACCATGGGTTCCTTCTCTGGCCCTACTCAGCTTGAAGGAGTCAGAGCAGCCCTCGCCCTAACCCCTGACAGTAGCCAGTTTTGATAAGCAGAGGGAGGAATGAGGGAGCCCAGGAGCAGACAGGCCAGACTATCTCCATGCCACAGCTGCCTGCCAGCACACACACACTACACAAACCGGGAGCATTCAGGCCCACACCTGTCTGCACACTAACTGGACAGGACTCCCGCTTTCCTGTATCCCCCTTTGTCCTCCTCCTGTTGGCCACTGTTTCCACCACAGCCAATGTTTCTAATTCCTCCTTTTATCTTCAAGGTCATTGTGCTCCTATTCCTACTACGAATAAAGTCCTTACAGGAGCGAGTGACTGCTGTATCCCAAGCCATCACGCAGGAACAACACAAGACTGCTCTTCAATGAATCCGATCCCGAGTACAGGTACCCCGCCCTGAGTCAACCCCCAGATCAGCAGGAAGTAGCCGGGAGGAAACCGGCGCCCCATCTCCTTATCTACACTCAGAGTCATGGTTGATGGAACAAGGATGAAGCCTCAGCCATTTTGGGTTCTTGTTACCCTTCCTTCTTTCAAAAGACTATTCAGTCTCACATCCTATTCTCCACCCCTCCCCCTGAGTTTTTTCCCAGGTTTGGAAGCCAGCAGGGCCACACTTGAAGAACCTGTGTGGGGAAGCTCACTGCTGCATACTGCCCCCCACCCCAGCCCACCTGATATAAAAAAGCCCAGCCTGCTGGGGGCTGGGCCCTCTGCCATGTGTTAAGTCTGTGTACATGCTGGCACTTGGCTGATCTCTGTGAGTTCATTCTCTTTGAATAAATCCGGCCTGGCTGTGAGTTCGTGTTCCATCTCCTCTCTGTTCAGCATGCTTTTTCTTACATTTGGTGCCTCTCGTGAGGCGGCACCAATCTACACCCCTTTTCCGTACACCCTCGCATGTCCTGATACAGGCAGGTCCTCTCTGTCTGTGACAGCTGCTTGAGAACAGGACCTCAGGCAAATGAGGGTGCGGACAGATGCAGAGGAGTCACCTGAGTTGGACAGCACAATGATCCCTGCTGGTTGTGGGGCTCCTGAGGTCACTCGTTCTAGAAAGGGGACCAGGCTGCACACAGGGGAAGAAGACGGACCCTGAAGGCGAAATGGGAAGTATGCAGGGTTTGTCTAAGTTGGGAACTGTGGTCTCCTATGGTTTCCCCATGGTGCTAGAAAAGAGGCTCAGTGTTCCCTGATTCTTGGCCTAATCCCAGATGCTTGGCAGTGAGGAGAGTCCCAGTGGGTGAGCAGATCCTTCTGGTACATATAAGAGGGAGAAGCCAAGGCCAGAACCTCCACAGAGGGTACCTCACATGCCCCATGCTCCCCAGGTCTACAATGGTTATTCAAACATGTGACCAAGACACTGAGAGGAGCTCTTGACTCAACAGGGCCTGCTGCTGTCCGAGTGCCACCACTGTCAAGCGAATGATTTCTGGCTTCCTGTAGATGCCATTAGCTAAATGACAATATCTGCTTCTCGCCCCGCCTTTGCCAGGATCAGTGTTTCATGCTTTGAACCTTGGGGGAAGGATGAGGGAGGGGGGAGGTGTCCTCTGCCTCCCTCCCTTTCTGTAAAGCCTGGAAAAGGAGTCTGCTGTTTAGACAGTGGCTTTGCTGAATTGGTGGGAGGAGGCTTGCGAGAGCCTCTGGCTTTCTGCTTGTGTTATGATTCTGTGACAGTGTGAAGTCAATCTTCCAGCATTTACAGCTCTCCTGAGCTGTCAGTAACTCAGACTTCAACTCTGATTAAAACCCGTGACCAAAAAAAAAAAAAACAAAAAAAAATTACCATAATCCAGTGACAGGCGTGAAGAGAAAGCCCTAGTAATACTGCTACCACTGTTCCAGTTAAGAGGTCATTCTACTTAGCACCTTACTTCAGCGGGAACACATGTGCTGAGGGCTGCCGCCAATACAACCAGCGCCTTGTCAATGGATGTGGCCCGGTGTGCACAGGGCGGCCTCAGACACTCACCTGCATACACCCAGAGCAGGCAGAGGAGGAGGGACACCCGGAGCCACTGGCTTGCTGCAAGTTCTGCTGCTGGCAGGAAGTCGAAGCTGCAGCTCAGCATGGTGAAGAGCCTAACAGGAAATGAGGCTTCAGTCTGAGGAGTCCAGTTAGCTGCCTGGATGCCACCCAGCAGTGCCCTTGGAGTCTCTCACCCTACAGTTCTCAAAAAGCTCTGTATTGTCTCTTTCATCACCAGAGCCATGCCCCCATCCCCAGGGGATCCAGGACATTTCTTTGCCACTCAGCTCTGATGATGCTGGCCCCTGGATGAGAGTACACTCTGTAGAGGCTTCCCAGGAGACCCCAGCTACGCAATAAGCTCATCTGAGCTGAGTTGTTATCCTGGCTCATCCATCTGCATCTTAACAGGGACCTTTCAGCTTGATGCCCAAGGTGTCAGTGATCAGAACTGAGGGCACACACCAGAAAGCTAGTGCCTGGGGGCGACATTCAGGAGCACGTGGGGAGCACTGCAACACAGCAGGCAAGCAGTGCATTCCTGGGCGCATGAGGCGGGGGCGGGATACAGCCTTCCGCCTGCAGCTGGGGACTCGGCCTCTCTCTGGGTCTTTAGAATCAGACTCAGCGGCGCCTTTTCCAGGCCTCCTCATCTGTTGCAGCAGGAGGCCTTCCCTGTTGTCTTCACTCTACCCTGGCTCTGCACAGCACAGGTCCCTCCCAGTCTGAAGGCACCTAGAGGCGCCTGTCACTTAAGCGGCATAGGGGTCACATGCGATAGTTCTGAGTGGCCGAGAGACAGTCACTCCGCTCATAGGCTGGCAAGCCCTTTTGAGAAATGGCGTTATGCTTCCAACAAAGAATTCAAGTCCACAGGAGTCTCTCTACCAACTGTAGATATTAATCAGAGTAAAGTCTGCTTATAAATGACAGGGAAGGATCCTGTAGGTTTAAGTCACACAGGCACACACACAGAGCAGTCCCCAGTAATAAGTCATTTTATGTTAAAACAACAACAACAACCATGGACCCTGGGGCAGTCAGAAATAGGTACAACGTATTTGGAAGGAAATTTGCCAAGAAAGTTTCAAAAGTCTTAAAAACGTGCATATACTTTGACTTAGCAATTCTACATTTAGGAATATATACTGAAGTATTGGTTAGAGATGATGATTATGTATGAAGGCGTATGAAATGCAGTCAGAACAATTTTAATAACAAAATATTAGGAATTATTCACATGAAAACAATGGAGGGTTAGTAAATGGTTATAGTGTTTATAAATTAGCCATTATAATTATCCATTAAAATTCCTATCCTAGGGGCTGGCATTGTGGCATGGTGGGTTAAGCTGCTGCCTGGGACACCAACATCCCATATGGGTACCGGTTCTAATCCCAGCTGCTCTACTTCTGATCCAGCTCCCTGCTAACATCCTGGGGAAAGCAGTGGAAGATGGTCCAAGTGTTTGGGTCCCTGCAACCCAATTGGGAGACCTGGACAAAGCTCCTGGCTACAAAGAATGAACCAGTAGATGGAAGACATCCCCATCTAACTCTTTCAAAATAAATAATTTTTTTAAAATTCCCATCTTAGCAGGATATTTAAAGACATAAAAATGTTCACAATAGTTGGGTTTAAAACTATTAACCTTAAAAACACTAATGAGTTTAATCTACATTTCATAAAATATACACCTTCTATACATGGACAAAAAAAGACAAGGTTTACCAAAATGTTAACAGTGATAATTGAATAAGGAATTTAAAATGTCTTTATATTTCAGATTGTCAATGAGAGTTATTACTTTTATAGTCAGTGAAAGGAGATTAAAAATATAAAACTCGTTTGTTCAAAAATTCAACCCAGGAACCTTGGCCAGGCACTATATGATGTACGGCCAGGTTTGGCACACTACGGGGAGCCTAGCCTGGTCCAGCCTAGGAAAAGATTCTGGCTTCGGATTAAAGAAAAATGAGATCAGGATTCTAGTTTTGTGACTTGGTAAAGGCACATTTTTTTAGTGGTAAGCCTTAATTTTCACATCTGGGTAACAAGGACAATAAAATCTCCCTCCTGGGGTTATTAAGAGGATTAACGGGAAGCATTAAAAAATAGTAGCTGTTACTCCTAGTGGCCCAGGGTTATAAGCGGTCCTTCTTAGCTACTTTTTTTTTTTTTAAGATTTATTTATTTATTTGAAAGGCAGAGTTATGGGAGGAGGGGAGGGAGAGAGGAAGTGAGGGAGGGAAGGAGGGAGAGAGAGAGAGAGAGATGAGGATATCTTCCATCCACTGGTTCACTCCCCAAATGGCCTCAACAGCTGAGGCAGGACCAGGCCCAAGGCAGGAGCCTGGGACTCCATTCAAGTATCCCTATGTGGGTGACAGGAGCCCAGATACTTGGGCCATCAACCCATGCTTTCCTAGGCATATTAACAGAGAGCTGGATCGGAAGTGGAGCAACTGGGACCTGAACCAGGCACTCATACGGGATGCCAGGGTCGCAGGTGCTGGTTTGACCTGCTGTGCCCATGCTGGCCCGCTCCCCCCTCCTTCTGCCTCATGCATTGCAGTCACCTGTGAGGGTCACAGTGGCTAACAGATTGGCTAGCTGACTGATATGCATACAGGACTGTTTCAAATTATAAGCTTCGCTATTCAGGAATGGCAAGGCAAACAGATCAGGAAATGACCATCATTAAAAAAGAGTTTGCTGTACTCACAGATCCCAGGAGAGCAGGCACAGCACACCATGGGCAACCACACGGGCAAACACTGGGCGTGTGCAGGAAGGAGAGGGCGGAGGGAAATGCAGGCCAGAGGCTTTAGTGTGGACTCTGGATTAGTTGGTTTGCACTTCCAAGCACTGTAACCCTGGGAGGGGCAGTACCTCCAGGGCCAAAAAGACCCTGAGATGCCAAAGCAGCAAAAGCGCAGCCTAAAATGGCATGTTTAATTCAGGTGTAGGTTGGGCAAACTAGCAGTATCACCTCTTATCACTCCCCTAAGAAAAGGATCAGGCTTCAGTGTGTTATACCACTCTTGTCAACTTCTGTTGCATAGGATCCTAATTAGATTTCTGTTTGCTATCTATTCCTGGGTAACAAACCATCCCCAAACTTAGTGACCTGGAACCACCACCACCCTGCTCATGATTCTGCAACTAGGGCTGAGCTCAACTGGGAGGGTCTTTTGCTGGCCTTGCCAATGGTCACTCATATGTCTGCATTTAGCTAGCTGGACAGCTGTGGGCTGGGTCCAACTGGAATGCTGGCATGGCTGGATCTCTCTCTCTCTCTCTCTCTCTCTCTCCCTCTCTTCTTCTACTTTCTCAGATTCTCACCTCTGGGCCGCCATCCACCTGTCCTAGTCACCCCACGACCTGGTACCAGACAGCCCCGAGCCCGCTGAATTCCGCAGAGCAGCCAATCGGGGGCCTGCTCGTGGAGCTTCGCCTGTTCCTCCACAGAACCCGTGGTAAAGGCTCTCCCACATGTTGTCCTTTATTCTCCCTGCGCCGGGACCAATCCCAGTGCACTCCTGTGGCCAGTGTGGCCTGTGTTCCCTTCTCATGGGATCTGTGAGTACAACACACTACCTTTTCCAACGGAAAACGTTTCCTTGCCATAGCTGAATAATATCCATAGTTGCTCCAACTGATTACTGTATTTATCTTGTCTTTTTATTCTGTGTTTTGATCATTGCTTCTTCAAGTGATTTCTGCAGCAGAGAAGCTGGGCATCCTCCAACAGCACTGAGAGACCCCAAAGAATGCAGATTTAGGGGCAGGTGTTGTGCATGCACTGGGTTAAGCCGCTGCCTGTGACGTTGGCATCCCAAACTGGAGTGCTGGTTTGAGTCTCACCTACTCTGCTTCCAATCCAGTTCCCTGCTAATACACCTGGGAAAGTGGTGGAAGGTGACCCAAGTACCTGGGTCCCTGCAACCACAAGGGAGACCCAAATGGAGCTCCTGTTTCAGCCTGATCCACCTCTGGCCATTGCAGCCATTTGGAGGATGAACCAGGGGATGGAAGATCTCTTTCTCTCTGTCTCTGAATCTCTCCATAACTTTGCCTTTCAAATAAATAACTAAATCTTTAAAAAATGCATAGAAGTTGTCAGGCTTTTTATAATTTTTTTGTTTGAATATTACAGAGATAGAGATCTTCCAGCTGCTGGTTCACTCCCCAAATGCTCACAACAGCTGAGACTGGGCCAGGCAAAGGTCAGGAGCTGGGATCTGAATCTGGATGCCCTGTGAGGCTGACAGGGACTGGCTCCCAGAATGCAATTTAGCAAGAGCTGGGATCTGAAGCAGAGCCAGGGCTCAAACCCAAGCACTCTGATATGGGATGTGGTCATCTCAAGTGATGTCTTAATCTCTGTGTCAAATTCCTGTCCAATGCCAGACCTTCCAAAGGCTTAATACTGAAACAGCCACAGCATCACTTCCACCGTGTTCTCGTCATTGAAGCAGGGAACAGCCCCATCCCAGAGGGCAGCCCATGAGGGCAGGACTCCTAGGAGGAGTGTTTCACACAGTGTTCCTTGCATAATTCAAGGAGCCGTCCTAACAGGTGGGGCAAAAATTCATTCATTCTACAATCCTTTCAGAGACTCTGAGACCCTTGGAGGCAGAGAGATCTGCCGAGTGCATCTAGCCCAGCCCACAGGGGAAACTGGCACGCTGAAGAGCACTGTCTACTGGGGCTGTGCGAATGTTCTGGGCTGTCTCTTAAAGAAGCGGCATGTGAAGGAACCACACTTGCTTGCAGAGAAAAGGTCTTGCAAAGCTCGGGCCAATTTTCCATACTCAGGCGTCACAGAATGAAGATATATGGAATATTCATGCACAAAATGCATAGGTCATTACTGATCAAAGTCACATTGGAATGGCGACACTGGAGAACCACTTACTTGACACCCAAACAGCTAATAGAAAGATGTTTCTTTTGTCTTGTAGGTTTCTAACAGAAAGACGAGTTTTGTACAACCATGTAGGGGAAATTATCTTTTCCCTCTACAGAAATTCTGGGAAGCAATAAGATTCACGAGTCCTGCCAAATTTCCTCCCCAATTTTAGTTTTTCTCCAAAAAAAGGTCATTCTACTACCAGAGTTGCTGTAATTTCTAGGTGGGAGTTAGACTCCTGGGGAAGTGTGTCCAGCTTAGGTTGAGCCGGCTGCTCCCTTTCCCCGCACAGTGCCCCTAGTGGTAAATGAGAAGAATGTGTGCGGCTGGACCGGTAATTGGGAAAGAACTGGAAAACAGGCTTCCTTGAATTCTCATTTCACTACCTCTTATGGATAGTTTTTCCTTCTGCCCCATGACACACTCATCGTTGTTTTACAAACAAAATATAACGTTTTGGATTGTTCATCACTTCCCCTCTTTTCTCTGGTTTCCCAGTTGCTGGACATCTTTGAAAGCTTACACTGTCTCATTCTTTTTATTTTAAATTATATTTTTGTTTGGAAAATACAAGGGTACTTGGGGAAGTTTATGGAAAGTATAATTAAAAGATAAGTTTATTTTGGTGTGAAAATTTTGAAATCCATGCCTACTTTTAAAATATGCATTTTCCTACATTTTGAAGGCCTTTCCTATTAACTGCCTCCACTTTGACCTCCATGGGGGAGAGTGTCCTTTCCCACTTACACGTTTTAAATGAGTCTGAATTTCCCTTCCAAGTTTGTCCCTCCTTTGATGGTCTCCTTCATTTTTGAAAACAAGGATTTATTGATTTGTTTGAAAGGCAGAGTGACAGAGAGGGAGAAACAGAAAGATTTTTTCCATCCACTGGTTTGCTCCCCAAATGCCTGAAATACCTGGGACTGGGCTAGGCCAGGTCAAAGCCAGGAGCATTCTGCCTGAGTCTCCCACGTGGGTGGTAGGGACATACGTACTTGGGCCACCACCTGCTACCTCCCCAGGCATATTAGCAGAAGGCTGGATCAGAAGCAGAGAAGCTGGGACTTACACTGACACTCCAAAATGAGAATAAAGGTGCCCTGAGTGGTGGCTTACCCCACGGCACTACCACGAGCTGCCATTTTCTATTGTTTTAAAAATAATTTGTTTTCACTTATTTGAAAGGCAGAAGCACAAAGACAAAGAGACCTTCAATTTTCTGGCTCACTCCCCAGATGCTCTCAATAGCTGGAGCTAGGCCAGGAGCCAGAACTCAATCTGGGTGTCCCCCCATGAGTGGGAGGGACTGAACTACTCAGGCCATCACCTGCTGCCCCCCAGGTTGCTCCTCAGCAGGAAACTGAAATTAGAAGCAGATATGGGACTTGAACCCAGGCAGCCAAATACAGGGTGCGAGTGTCCTAAGTGGCAGATTAACCGTGGCTCAAAACCCCCTGCCCCTCCCCTGTTTGTAATACACAGTTTCTGTCTACTGATTCGAATCAGGCTCAGACACTTCCACCATCCCAGTTCCACCTAATTTTCTCTGACGTCACTTCTGTAGCTTCCTTGATAGCTTCTCCCACCTCACGTAGCCCTTGAGTAGTTCTCTGTCCTAGGCTCCCAGGTTAGCCTTCCTCATGTTCTTCCCTGATCATCTCACCCCTTCCTGTGAATCCCAAAGTCACCTACCTTCTGATTATTCCTTATGAAGGACACAGCCCCTTTACTGAGAACTAGAAACCGACGTTTATCAGCTCTTTGGACAACTCTAAGCAAATGCCCCATGGATCCTCAAATCTCAGTGTCCAAAATTGAACTCATTACGTCCTCCACAAAATCTGTTTCTCCTCCTGTGTTCCAATCTTAATGCTGTCATCCTCTCAGCCACCCAAATTAGAACCCTGGAGTTATATTTGCTACCTCTTCTTCTAACACTAGACACCACACTCCTGTTGCATCTAGTTCTAGAACCTACTAAAACACCCTCCCTGTTTTCTTCTAGGTCAGGACCACACCATCTTTTGCTTGGGGCTGTGTTTAGCTCTGGCTGCCATAACAACAGACCATAGACTGGTGGTTTACATAACAGACATTTAACTTAGAGGTGGCCGGAGAGTCTAAAATCAAGACACAGGCAAGACGCAGGGTTCCCTTTCTGGCTTGCAGGCAGCTGCTTTCTTGCTGTGTCCTCATGTGAAGGAGATAGGTGGTTCTATTATCTTTTCATCACGAGGGCCCCAAGCTCTTGACTTCATCTAAACCTATCTTCTAAAGCCCCACCTCCCAACATCATCACAATGGAGTTAGGGTTTCACCCTGTGTTTCAGGAGGACAGCAGGCTTTTGCACTGATGTCTGAATTGGTCCCCATCACCTTTAGTCTCTGCACCCCTCTTCTACATAGCTTTCAGATTTGACTTCTTCAAAGTGCCAACACCACTCCCTTGGGTAAAACTTCAATAGCTCCCTGTGTTATTTAACCTTGGCATTCACAGCAGGGTAGAACACGACTCAACCAGTCCATGTTAGCTTTACCTCTAGTTGCTCTTTCTTCCTTCCCACCTCCTCTTCTTTGTTTCCCTTGCTAATACTCTTTGCTCTGTCACCAACTGCTTGGCCGGGAAAATAGTGTTTGCTTTTCTGGGCCTACCTCAAATGTGGTGGCTCTCTCAAGTCCCCTCTCCAGACAGAATTATTCATTCTCCTATCAGACACCTTGTATATAGGACATCTCTCCATCTTGTATGTGTATATCTTACATGTGCATATATATCTTACATGTGTGCATATAAAGAGATGTGTTATGACTCATTGACTCACATGATTGTGGAGGCTGACAAGTTCCAAGATCTGCAGTTGGTAAACTGGAGATGCAAGAGAGCCAATGTTAAGGTCCCCATGCAATGGCCAGCAGGCTCAAGACCCAGGGAAGAGCTGGTAAGTCTGAGGGGGGTCGGGGGGGGCAGAAAAAAAAAGAAAATAAAAAACCAGTGGGGTCAGCTGGGAACAGTGAGGCAAGAGAACGTCTCTCTTACCAGCCATTTTGCTCTGTTTAGGCCTTCAGCTGACTGGATGCAGCCTGCTCACACTGGCAAGGTTAGTCTGCTATACTCAGTATATCAATTACAAATGTTAAACTCATGTAACAGTTGATGGTGTGAAAGCAATACCTGTTCAGTTGAAACCATACTGCAAATTGTTGATTGTTATGTTTGCCTGGGGTGATGATATGTGATCCTGGGATCAGCTATAGCCCCTGGTCAGCTCCATGGTCATGTGAGGAAATGACCCACATGCTATAGGGCTGCTAAGCTACGATGTCCCAGAGGTTAGGGGTACTCAATGCATTTTCAACTTATATTATTTCCAATTTAACGATGGGTTGGTCAGGCTGAAGCCCCATCATGCATAGAAGAGCATGAGTGTGCGTGTGGGTGTGCATCTTCCAATAGGGTGTAGAATCTTTCAAGGCAGGGACTGGCCTTACTCCTGGTGACAACACCTGCCTCCTTGGTAGCTGTTACTTAATTCAATGACACTGTAATATGACTGGTAAGGAGTGGCACTGTCTCCCAAAGCGTTGACATCCCAACCCCCACTACTTCAGAAAGTGACCTTATTTGGAAATAAGGTTGTTACAGATGCAATGCGTTAAGATGAGGTCTTAATGGAGTAAGGTGGGTTCCTGATCCATCCTAACTGGTATCCTTATATGAGGAAAGGGACACACACACAAACGCACAGGGAGAAGCCCATGTGACAATGAAGGCAGAAGCAGCGGTCTGCAGCCATAAGCCTAGGAATGGCCATGGTGGCTGCTAAGCACCCTCGGGCTAGGACACAGCAAGGAAGGGATCCTACACAGGTTTCTAACAGAGCACCGCTCTATGCCACTTGGATTTCTGACTTTCAGGCTCCAGAACCGCCAGCTGTTAAGCCACCCAGGCTTAGGAAGTCAATAAAACAGCCAGTTAAAGATGGGTAAACAGGTAATCAGGCTAGTGGTCTGTTAAACTCCTGGGAAGAAAGATGGCACAAGCAGGAATGGGTTCTTTCAGCACTGTTTGTGAAAGGGATGTTTCGAGAACACTCTTTTTCTTCTTCTTTTTTTTTTTTTTAAAGATTTATTTATTTAAATGGCAGAGTTACAGGGAAGGAGAGGGAGAGACAGAGAGAGGGGGAGACTTCTTCCATCCATTGGTTTATTCCTCAAATGGCTGCAATGGTTGGGGCTGGGCCAGGCAAAAACCAGGAGCCTGAAGTTCCATCTGAGTTTCCTATGTGGGTGACATTTGGGCCATCTCCTACCACTTTCCCAGGTGCACTGGCAGGAAACAGGATTGAAAGCAGAGTAGCTGGACTCAAACTGGCTCCCTGACATGCGATGCCAGCACAGGTGGTAGCTTAATACCACCATACCCCTTTCTTGCTTTCTTGTTTTTTAAGCTTTAAGCCTTGGGATATTTCACATCCAAGTGCTCCTGTGACAGAAGTGAGTCCCTTGAGGAGAACGACTTTCCAGAGAGCGTCACCAGAACTGATAGCTGTCTCATTTCCTGAGCCAGCCACAGATCCAGTAGAAATTATGAAGCAGGCAACTGGTTTCTCAACCCAGCCTTGCTTCCCTAACGCTTGATCAGCCCAGGGGCCACTCCTCGGAGGACATTTCTGGAACTGCGAAGTTCAGCCTGAGTCAGGGGCCTGGGTGCCCCGCCGCCCACCAAGGTCATTAAGATGCACCGCCGGCTCAGCCATCTGCCCCTCACTTCTTGACGTCTCTTTAAATGAAACACCACACCCTGTGGGAAAATTGCTCTTGCTCTATAAATAGCGGACTTGGCTTGGATCGCTCTGAAATGCTGCGGAGGAGGAGGAAGATGGCAGAGAGAAGGAAAAGGAGAGGCCACAGATTCAAGGGCAAGTATCTCAGTCAGATGATTCCTGCCCGCGAGGGATCCCAACAATTCTCCCCACCGCTCCACTACTCTTGTGACTTCCCTTCCTAGGATCTCATTTACCCAAGTACATGTCCTTCCCAGTATCTCCATGCTTGCAATCATTTTCCATCGGGAAACTGCTGTGCAACTGCTTAAGAGCACACACAGGCCCCTTTCTGTGGATGCAGGGCCCACTTCTAATTTCAACCCCATCACTGCTGAATTAAAATGGGAACCTGCCAGAGGCAGCGCCCTGTGGCTGATGCTTTCTGCAGCTACGTGGTAGTTACAACATCCTAATAGAATTTTACAACCGATTGGTCTACAGTTTTATGGTGCTGCCACAAACCTCATGTCTGCTCTCTGAGGTGGGCCGTGATGGCTTCTCAACTCCTCGCTCCTTCTCTCTGTCCTAGTTTCTCTAAATTCTCTGTCCCAGCCCCTCCTGGGCTCTCTTACCTTCTGCTGGCTGCCACTCTTGGTCACCTGGTCACGGCTGTCACCACTCCACCGTCAGTAGGTCTCTGCCAAGCTTCCCGGGCAGCTTGGGCCCTGGCTGCTCCTGAGTGCACCCACTGTGCCTGCTGCACCTGCCCCTTCTCTCCCTGCCCAGAGCTTTCCTGCCTCGCAGGAGTCCTCCCTCCTGGCCCTTGCTATTGGCCAGGCCCCAGTCTCTCAGTCGGCTTCCTCCCTGTGCCCTGGGTGTAAAGACTGACGAGGGATCTTTGCCAAGGCAGGGGCTCTCGGCTCCACTAAAGAGGCTCACCCTCTGGTCCCCAACTTTCTATCTGGGAAAAAGTCTCCCTTCCAAGTCCCTTATAATGCTGGGGCCTGGCTTTCTCAGGTGATTTCTCTAAAAGGCAGGTGCAAAATACGGAGGACCCGAGGGTGGCGCTATCCCTGGACCCATCTTTCTCAGAAGCTGGTTTGTGCCTGTGCTCCTCTCTGGGGTCAGGATGACTCTGAGACCAAACCCCTATAAGGTAAAGGCAGAGATGCAGCCTCTCGTCTGTCTCCCTTAGCCCCAGGTGTCTTTGCCCGTCCTATACCAAAGGAATTCATTGAATTGAGGGAGTGATCCAGTTGGCTCAACAAGGATCTAAACACCAAACTCAAGAAGTCATTTGCTTCTCCAATAGATACAACCCCGTTGGCTAGCATTGTCCGGTGGGCTTAAGGGAATTCCAAGTCCAGGCAGGAAAATTCCAGGTGTGGGGCAGAAGATAACGGTCACTCACCAAACCAGCTGAAGCCCACCTGGCCCTCATAAATTCCCTAAAGAGCACAACCAATCACCAACCGACCAATCAAATGAAGGTCACGAGCATGCTGCTGACCAATCAGGAGCTCAGACATGAGCTGAACACGCACCACTCAGTCCCAATTTCAATCTGTAAGATCCCTCACTCCTAACCCCCCAGGGAGTCTGGGAATTAAGCCATGGCTGCCTGGCCTATTGCTCTGTGCTTTGCCAAACATGCCTACTTTCTTCCACCACCTAATGTCAGTGTTGGCTTTCTGTGTATCTGCACAGGGGACCCAGGTTTGTGGGTTCTAAAGCAACACCTTCAATAACTTTGAAGTTGACTTCATTGTCTGCATAATCTATTGCTTCCTTCTTTCAACCGTGGGGGCCCCCAAAAGCAGGGTAAAAGGCTGGCACATTAGGAATGCACCTCATGTTTTGGGTTGCTCTCCCTGAATCTAACCCAGGCTGCCCCACTATGGGTCTGTTTCCAAGCCTTGTGTACCATGTTACTTCTTCCAGTGTGGTCTGGGGTTGAGCAGCCCCAGTGGCATTATCAAGGGGCTTGTTAGGAATGCAGACTCTCAGGCCCCATCCCTCACCTATGGTATTGTCATTCTGTTTTATCAAGACGTGCAGGTAGTTCTTGTTCGGAGTGAGGATTGTGTATGAGTGAGTGGTGTTCCACCCTTGTGTGTAGCTGCCCGGGGCAGCCTGGGCCCTGGCGCAGCTGCAGGAACACTCTGAAGACTGTTGGTAGGCTCTGTGCATCAAGAGGTTATCAATGTGTCAGCAAAGCAACCTCTTTATGGGGATCATTTAATTAATGTTAATTGCTCTTGGCCTATTGTGCAACTCCGGCAGGATTTACGGAAAATCACCATAATCTACAACCCTATAAACGAGTCATTGCTTTTAGAGGCCTTGTAACTCAGGCCTGGAGACATCTCCTGAGAGTGACGTATCACCCAGATGCAGGAATACGGCCTGTATCTGCATGATTCCCGGAGGTGTCGAGGCACTTCATTTTTAGGGGGGCAGGTGCATCCAGGCGAAGAGCAGGGCTCCTTGTATGCTGGAGCCTGGGTGGCAGTTGGTGACAATGTGTTTTACAAAGAGAGATGACAGGTCCAGCATTACTACCCAATCCTGTGTTTTCATGGAGTGCATCAATCTCAGTGTTATCAGTGCTTTCAGCCCAATGGATGGTTCAAGTTGTTTCCATCGCTGGGACACCCCAACCTCCCTCTCCTTGATGCCTCTCAGGGCAGGGAGAGGAAGAGGCAGTCTTGAAACAGAAGGCAAGATGCCGGCACCGTGGCTCACTTGACTAATCCTCCTCCTGCAGCGCTGGCATCCCATATGGGCACCGGGTTCTAGTCCCAGTTGCTCCTCTTTCAGGCTAGCTCTCTGCTGTGGCCCAGGAAGGCAGTGGAGGATGGCCTGGGTGCTTGGGCCCCTGCACCTACATGGGAGACCAGGAAGAAGCACCTGGCTCCTGGCTTTGGATCGGCGCAGTGCTGGCTGTAGTGGCCATTTGGGGAGTGAACCAACGGAAGGAAGACCTTTCTCTCTGTCTCTCTCTCTCTCACTATCTATAATTCTACCTGTCAAATAAATTAAAAAAAAAAAAGAAAGAAATAGAAGGCAAGATGGGGGACTGGCTCTGTGGCATAAGAGGCTGAGCCTCCACCTATGGTGCCAGCATCCCCTGGGGCACTGGTTCGTATCCTGGCTGCTCCTCTTCTGATCCAGCTTCCTTCTTATCCAAGTCCCTGGGCCCCTGCACCCACTTGGGAGACTCAAAAGAAGCTCCTGGCTCTTGGCTTTGGATTGACCCAGCTCTGGCCATTGCAGGCATTTTGGGGAGTGAGCCAGCTGATGGAAGACCTTTCTGTCTGTCTCTCCCTCTCTCTGTAACTGTGTCTCTCAAATAAATAAATAAATAAAATCTTAAAAAAAGAGAAGCCGTGCCAGGTGATGTCATAAAGGGCAGAGGCCAATCAGACCTGAGCTCTGACAGCCAGCGCCCTGATGCTTGGCAGAGAGAGGAGCAGCGGGGCTGGTGACACACCTGTCTGGGGACCACGGTGGCCTGAGAAGAAGAAGGCATTTGCCCTGAGAACCCTGAGCTTTGCCTCTCTGCTCTTGCCCCCTAAGGTGGATGGGTCTTGGATTTGTTCATTCTTTGCTTCAATTACCTTCAAGAGTAACTTATGTTCCGTATCTGTTAGCCTCCCTAGATAAACTGCAGGCCTCTGAAACGTTCACTTTTCAAGCTTTTAAAAAAAAATAATCACTCCTCATGATCAGTTAGTTTCTAATGTGAACCATGTCTTACTTTCAACTTTGAAAACAATCTCTTTCTAAAAAATCTGTTCATCCCCAGGCAGCTCATCCCTTCTCCAAAATACAGCATCACTGGCTTGCTCAAGACCAGTCTCATCTGCCCTGAGTCAGTCAGTCTTTGGTGGAAGGCTGGCCGTTTCTGCCACATTTTGCACTTGCTAATTTTTTAAATCTTCACTCAAACCCTGAAATCTAAGTAGTGCAAGTATCTTCTTGTCCATTTCACAGATGAAGACACTAAGGTCAGAGCTTTTCTCAGGAATGAGTCAGGGCTTGAATGAAGACTTCCTGCTACCGATCCAAAGGACTTGCAGCCACACAGGGCCACCTCAGCACCATGAGCCTGTGTTCTCTGCGGGTTCCAGCTGGTAGGCCCCGTGGCGGCAGCAGCTCCGCTGTGCTCACCTGCCATCTCACTACGTCCTCTCTGTGCAGTGGGGGCTGGCCCGTTTCTGCCTGCAGAGGGCCAAAGTCAAGAACCTCACTGTGGGGCAGGCCTCGCGGCACAGTGGGTTAAGCTGCCACTTGGGACATCTGCACCCTGCAGTGGAGTGCCGAGGATCAAGTCCCACCTTCCACCTGCACTTCCTGCTAACGCACATCCTAGGAGGCAGCAAGTGAGGCCTCAAGTGCTTAGTCCCTGCCACCCATATAGGGACCCAGAACGAGCTCTTGGCGTTAACCTGGCCACTGTGGTCACCTGGGGAGTGAACCAGCAAGTGGAAAAATCAATTTCTCTCTCTCTCCCTCCCTCTCTATCGCTGTCTTTAACTCTTTCTCTGCCACTCTGCCTTTTAAATGAACAAAAATGAATGAACATTTAAGAAGCGAGAGCCTCCTAGCACTATCTCTAGAACCTGGTTTGACATTTTGCCCGGGCACTCACCTCTGGGGTGTGGCCAGGGCAGTGCCAAAATCTCTACCCGGCTGCCCGAAGTCGTTCCTGAGCAGCCTGTGTGAGGCACGGACACTCTGGGCTTCTGCAGATCTTCCTGGTGCCCTATAATTGGTCTGGGAGCAATGACCCATTTTTCTACACTGAACAGCACGTGCCATCTGTGGGCTCTCTTGCCCAGAGGACTCAGGTTGTCTTAAATCCACTCTCGCCATCGTTTGTCATTTGCTCTGTGTCCCAGCTCTGCCTCCTCTGCTAATCTGGAGATCTGAATTTCTGTCATTTCACTCTCTTCTATCTGGAGATGAACCGACAGAGACTCAGTGACTTGCTATTGAGCACTCGCCTTTCCCAAAGCCCAGTGCTGAGTACCGAGGGATGTAAATCTGGCCAAGGCTGGAGGATCCCTGCCTTCCACGGCCAGATATTCAAATATCACGCAGTGAAACAAAGCAAATGGGGCAAGAAAGGGGTAGCACCAAATACTAAATCCCTTCCTCATCTCATGGAGTTAAGCTCCCGTGGTGGGGTCGATGGTCTTGCCTGGCACATGCTGGTGCTAGGGAGCACGGAGTTAAGGTTCAGTTGACTGTCTGGCCCCTGTTGTCCACCCTCCCTGATTCACGTTCTTGTCATGTGACTAGGCAGTCTCTCTAGCAAGGCTGAGGAAACTTTTTCTGCCAAGGGCCACTTGCATATTAACATCACTCACAGGCCATACACAAAATAATCAACTTAAAAATGGGCCCACTGTAGATTTCTTGAATTTTGAGTCCCGCCCCCAGTTGCCATAACAGGGCCACATCAAATGATTTCACGGCCTCCCATGGCCCACGGGCCAGACGTGCCCCGCCCCTACCGCCCTGCCCCTTGACTCTGGGGTCTGCCAGGTGGCTTCCTTTACCAACGGCATGCAGCCCAAGTAAGTGACATTGTGCTGGTTCCCGGTAGGCCCCTTAGAGCTGTCACACATTGCCACTCTTTGTTGGCCTCTGTCACCAACATGAGAACACGTCTTGGCTTACCCATGGGTCCCAGGAGGTTGAAAGACAGTACAGGAGATGCAGACCTACAGACTCGCAGCAGAGGGTAGAAGTCCCCAGCCTGGCCTGGTGGGGCCCGTGTTAACTCACTCAGCCAACCCAGAGGCATGAGCCAGTCAGCCAAGTCAGCAGAGCCGCTCCTGCTGAGTCCAGCAGGTCCCTGCAGGTGGAAAATACAGTGGTTTTTTTCTTTTCTTGTCTCAATTATTAATGTATTTAAGAGGCAGATACATAGAGATAGAAATGGAGAGAGGGATAGGGATAGAGCTATAGAATAGGGAGAGCTCCTATCTGCTGGTTCACTTGTTAAATGCCCACAACAGTTAAAACTGGGCTGGGCCAAAGTCAGAAAGCAGGAACTCATCCAGGTCTCCCAGCGAGTGGCAGGAACCCTATTACTGGAGCCACCAGTGCTGCCTTCCAGGGTCTGCATTAGCAGGAAGCTGGAGTCAGGAGCACAGGCAGATACAGAACACGGACACTCTGTGGGTGTCCTAACCCGTGTCCTAAAGCCACTAGGCCAGATGTTCCCCTTGGTACTGTCACCTAAGACACAGAAAATTGGAAGGTTTGTTAGGCGGCAGCAGCAGCATTGTGGAAACAGCTAGTTGATTCTACCTTAGTCTGCTATACTGCTTTTTCAGGGCCTGGGCCTCTAGGGCATTATTGACCCTCACCGTGGTTCCAAAACCAGAAGTTGGCAAATTTTGCACATAAAGGCTGACAGTAAATATTCTAGGTTTGGGGGACACACATAGTCTCTTTTACGACTGATTTCCTTTGTTCATTTCTTCCTTCCTTCCTTCCTCTCCCTGTGCCGGTCCCTGCACCCCCCCCCCCCCCGGCCTTGGTTTGGATTTGGCCCAGGACGTCTGTTCTAAAGCACAGAAACCCACTCACTGGGAAAGGTCCTTAATCAGCACTCGTGTTCTGATCCAGACTGCTCTCTTTACTGGGGGTCTGCTGTGAGCCCTGAACTCTCCCAGGCACTTGCAAGTACACTGTCTGATTTTACTGTGGGAGGATTACTTTCCTAGGGAGGAAACAGGTGCAGGGGACCTCAGTGAAGTGGTGGCAGGCACGAGCTCATTCACGTCCCCCGTCAGAGGACCTACCCCAGCCCGAGTTTCTGTCTTCCCTGTGTGTGTCCCAGTTTCACAGGCGAGACTGACCCTGGAAGCCAGGGACTGCGCTGGAGCTCTGCGGGATGTCATTTAGGGCCACAGAGCTTGTCACGCTGTGATTCTAAACTGGGCTGCTCAGTAGGGTGCTGGTTGTGCTTGATCCCAAAGGGTAAACCGAATGCGTCTTCCGGGCCCATCACTTTTAATGACATATTTTTGTCAAAAACGTTAATTAATAAAAACACTAAGCTGATTTTAAATGTTGTAAAACATGAAAACATATTATGAATAGCACGGGGAGGAGAGAGTCACGTTTTAAGATAAAAGAAGCCGGGAAAGACATTTTGAAATTTTTAGCTTTGGACCTACCCTCGAGTCCCTGTTGCTAACTTGTCAATCTTTTTTTTTTTTTTTTTTTTTTTTTTTTTGCTATGAGGGGACTTTATTTAAAAAGCTAGATGAGCCCTTGCTCTTCCTCCCTCCCTCCCTTCTGTTTTTAATCTCATTTAATGAATTAATTAGTTTTTCAGTGAGGGCACAGGTGCTGCATTCTTAGTCTTTTTGACCTGCGTCTTAGCTTCAGCAGTTCCATTATAACGAGCAGCCCACCGGTCTAAAGAAAACTCCTCCAGTAAAGGAAACCACCCAGCTGAGTCCAGTGTCTCTCCTTCTGGACCAAGCTCCAATCTTGGGCTTGGAGCCTGCGGATATTCCAGACTCGTCCCATCCCAGCCACAGGAGGTACTCTGCGGGTGGGGGACACACAGGCTGGGGGTGCGCTTGCAGGGGCACCAGCTCTGTGGTTCGGCGACGAGCTGGGGCAAGAAGAAGAGGGGCACCAGAGGCCAGGACCTCGGCTCCTGGGCCGACAGCTACTCAGGACGACCCTGACCGCAGCGTACATGCTGCCCTGTGATCAGGTGCTTCTCAGGTACAGAGATACGAATTAATGACAAGAGAGAGGATGTGTTTCTGGGCTTGCTTTGGTGTGGTTAGGTATGTATTTTCCCTTTCTAAATTTTTTTTTTTTTTTAGGTTGTGAGATCTAAAAAATTCATCTGAGGCTGAAGCTGTGGAAAGGTCAACTCTCCTCTGTAGTTAGAGAAATTTCCTGCCTTGGAAATACCAAGTGTCCTCTGCACTTAGAACGTGGCTCACCGTTCCAGCCCAGGCTGTTCTGTTGTTGGGAACAGTTCCTTTCATCAACTAGAGGCTGTCTTACAAACGTGGTCAGAACTATCATAGCAGGCCTCTTTTAATCGGGACGGTCTGAGGCACTGATTTCAAGATCCATCTAGTCAGTTCTTAAAAAAAAAAAATGTTATTTATTTATTTATTTGAAAGGCAGAGTTACAGATAGAGAGGGAGAGAGGGAGAGATTCTCTATCCACTGGTTCACTCCCCAGATGGCTGATATAGCCAGGGCTGGGCAAGACCATGAACAAGGACCTTCATTCAGGTCTCCCATGTGGGTGTCAGGGGGATAGATACTGGGGCCGTCTTCTGGCTGTTTTTCCCAGGCCATTAACAGGAAGCTGGATAGGAAGTGGAGCAGCAGGGACACAAACTGGCACCCATATAGGATACTGGTGTTGAAGGTAGCAGGTCTACCCACTGCGCCACAATGCCTGCTCCTAGTCATTCCTTATACCATTAACAATTTTTGGAAACAAGTTCATTATTTTAAAAATAGGATCACTTCAGTGCTATGAAAGTCCAAAGGTATCCAGTTTGGTGAGAATTAAGTCACCTGCCCAGTCATGTCCTCTCGTGTCCTGTATTCCTCCCTATAGAGGCAAACACAGTGATACATCTCTTCTAGATCCTCCTGAGAGCATCTTCACATACAGAGTCATGTAGGTATAAATAGGGCTCCCCTTTAAATGCAAATGAGGGCCTATGGCCCTCGTGTGTCTTAGGAGCACCTACCATCATTTTTTTAGTCAATGTAAAAGATGCATTGAAAGAATTTGGACTTGAATTACGGAGGACGTGGCAAAACTAGAGATTCAATATAATGTAGTATTTAGTGGCAACTTCTCAGGAAATCCACCCCTGGGGCTGGCATCGTGACTCAGCAGGTTAAGCTGCTCTTGGGATGCCCACATCCCATGTTACAGTGCCAGTTTGAGTCACAGTTGCTCTGTTTCTGATCCACCTTCTTGGTAATGTGTCCTGATGGCTCAGATACTTGGGTTCCTGCCACCTGCCTGGAGACCCAGATGGAGTTCCAGTTTCCTGGCTTCAGCCTGGCCCAGCCTGGAGAGTGAATCAGTGGGTGAAGATAGCTCTCTTTTTTGGTCTCTCCCACTTTCTCTGTAACTGTGCCTTTCCAATAAATACACCTTAAAAAAAAAAAAAAGAAATCCATCCCAAATTCATCCAAATCAAGGTTCAGTCCACTGTGCCCCACTAGGTAAATCTGACCTGTCACCTATTTTGATCTGACCCAGAAGCTATGACATTTACATGCTGAAAAAATTGAAAGAAGACTATTAAGGAGGGGAGGTCTTTGAAAACTGCGTGGAAAGGGCATACCGTGGAAAAACTGAGTGTGGATTTGCAAATGTTTTGTACCAAAATCAACTCATCTTTTAATTCCATTTTCTGCAAACTTTTTAAAGTACCTGTGTTTCATGCCAAATGATATTGAAATTTCAGTGTTCATAAAGTTTTATTGGGACACAGCCATACTTAGTCATTTATGAGAGTGCTGCTCTCACAAGCAGAAGGGCTGCTTCTGCAATATAATGGCAGAGTGGAGAGGTTGGAACAGAGACTAAATGGCTACAAACCTGAAAATATTTACTATCTGGCTCTTGGTAGGAAAGGCTGACTGCCCTGACCTAATTACAAATAAAGTTGAACATTGATCATTTAAAATTTGGTGTTTTCCTTGTGAGAATTAAGGAATTCCCTAAAGTATTTGTCTCATTGGGAGAAAGTCTAGAATATTTTTACTGGGCTAAAGCTGGCATAATTCTAAATCAAAAAGAAAATGGATTCTTTCATCCTATTTGAAACTCAACAGCCAAGATACACTAATTATCAAAAGTTATTTAAAAGTTCAATCAAAACCAGACTGACTAATGGACTGGAGTGAATAACTTCCTAACCTTTCTTGTAAGCGTGTTCTTAATTTAGAAATTAGCTGTACATTAGCAAATAAAATATGAAAGAGAGTTGGTACTAAAGGGAACTGACTTTTGGTCCTTTTCATTCTCAGAGATGAATCAGAGAGGCCAGACAAATGGTCTTTTTTCAGATCTGGAGCAGAGGAGAATTTTTCAGACAGTGAATCCCTATTCATGTGTTATTTAAGGATGCATTATGGCTAACAGGTTCTTCTTCTTCTTCTTCTTTTTGAACTAAACATTTAAAACTGAAAAAACGTAGGAGCCAGCACTGTGGCACAGGTGGTTAAATTGTCAGTTATGACACTAGTATCTCATACTGAAGTGTTGGTTTAACTCTCAACTCCTCTGCTTCTGACCCAATCCCCTGTTAATGTGCCTGAGAAGGCACCAAAGGATGACCCAAGTACTTGAGCCCCTGAGACCTATGTGGGAGATGAGGATGGAGTTCCTGGCTCCTGGCATAGGTCTGGCCCAGCCCTGGCTGTTGTGGTCATTTGGGGAGTGAACCAGCAGATGGAAGACTTCTCTCCCTCTCTCTCTGTCACTTAGGCTTTCAAGTAAATAAATAAATCTTTTAAAAAACAAAAATAAGTATTTTATATATAACAAGAAACTGAGTTTTTACTTTTTTTTTTGCAGCAGAAATAATAATGATATATAACTGTCACTCAGTACCTGTGGGAGGTTGGTCCCAGGGCCTTGCAGGGATACCAAAATGATGTTCAAGTCCCTTATCTAAAATGGCACAGTATTTGCACAGAATGTATGCACAGCCTCTTGTATGTTTTAAATCACCTCTAGTTTACTGATAATACCTAATACATAGTAAATACTATGCAAATAGTTGTGCTGTATGGTTTAGGGAATTATGAGAAGCAAAAAAGTCTGTGTATGTTCAGCACAGACATATTTTAAAAAATATTTTCCACCCATGGTTGCATGCAGAACCTGTGACTATAGGGGGCAGACTTTGCATCCCAGGGTCTCAGTATTCTCTCTCAATTCACGTAGGTAACTCTGGGACCTTTGGGATACACAAAAGAAAAGCGAAAGGTACCAGGATCACGAGGAAATTGAGGTTTCAGTTCACAGAGGTATTGTAACTGCAGTGCAAAACAGTGGATTTAGAGGAAACCTGTAACCAACAAGTAACCCAGCTGGAAAAGGGAAAGCTCCCAGAGGCCTCACTCATCTTTGATACGGCTCTCAGAGCTGGACCTAGGAGTGGCAGGCAGATGCAACTGGGGAACAATGGGGCTAAGATAAGAGAAGGAAAAGAGTATTGCCTGCTCTGGAAGGCTGTCCATCTGTGAACATGAGAGCTGTCATCTTAAAGTGTTTCATTGGGCCTGCTGCGATCGATATTTGCTGTTATGTGAAGTTTTGGTGGTGGTGGTGTGGGGGACAGTAAAAGCCATTTTAAGTGTTCTTATTCTTCTAAAGAAAAGGAAATTGAGGATCAGAGAGATTCCTTTATCTGACTTAGTGCTCAAAGCTGAAACTACTGCCAGACATTTCGAAACAGCTCACCAGCAATTCAGGGTTCTTCCTCAGTCATGAATCGAGAGCTTCCTATGTTCAAATCATTGTGCTTACATAGAGAAAAAAATGCATAAAACAAGGCTCTGGCCTCCCTGAAATCTACGATTTAGTGGAGACATAGACTCCAAGCCATGGAGTCGCTCCTGATAATATCACCTGCAACACGGACTCCATGACCCTGAGAAAGATTTGTAGAAGTCAAGCACATGAGAAGCTATTTCAACATTTATGTTTCATCCATAAAAGCAGCTGGCTTTGACTGGGGGCCAGATATACAATTAAGAGTGGGGCGTGTGACTCCGATTCTAAGCAATAGGTGGAGGCTTCCCCAGTGTTTGCGGAACAGGAGGAGAAACCAATGGAAAACTCCTGGTGCTGAAATTAACATTTCTTCAGAGTAGATCAGAAAACTGGACTGATAGGCCCAGTGGAATAAATTTCTAATTAACAAACATTGAGTTTATTTTACATGCATATTTTCTATTCCCACCATCTCTGTGTCTGCCCTCCCCTACTACCATGTAATTCCATACTTACTTGAAAGCAGCAAAGGGTGGGCTCCATCTTTACAAACTAGACAGGCATCTTGGACAATGCATTCTTGGCAGTGGAAGCTCGGCAACATTTATCAAAGACGGTGGGGAAAGTTCTCACTCTGCATTGCAGAATGGACAGCCAGATATTATCTGGTAGAGAGACAAAACAAGATGGAAAGTTTTTTTTTTAATTTATTTTTTTATTATTTTTTTTTATTTATTTATTATTTTTTTATTTTTTGACAGGCAGAGTGGACAGTGAGAGAGAGAGAGACAGAGAGAAAGGTCTTCCTTTTGCCGTTGGTTCACCCTCCAATGGCCGCCGCAGACGGCGCGCTGCGGCCGGCGCACCGTGCTCGTCTGATGGCAGGAGCCAGGAGCCAGGTGCTTTTCCTGGTCTCCCATGGGGTGCAGGGCCCAAGCACCTGGGCCATCCTCCACTGCACTCCCGGGCCACAGCAGAGGGCTGGCCTGGAAGAGGGGCAACCGGGACAGAATCCGGCGCCCCGACCGGGACTAGAACCCGGTGTGCCGGCGCCGCAAGGCGGAGGATTAGCCTGTTGAGCCACGGCGCCGGCCAAGATGGAAAGTTTTAACAAACTGAACTGTTTTTGTAGAGACATCTCTCATTGCCAGCGATTTTGAAGAGCCTCCTGCTCAGTCATCCAGAAGCAATTCTTCACACAACGGATGAACTTGATTTTCCCTTTTGGGAAGAGAACCACCTTTTTCTAAACTTGCTTGCATTTTTGCTTTATGTCTTCTATATAATCAGGTCTTTTTGGCGTTTTAAAAGGTTTTTCTCTTTTCCTGTTTCTGAAGGATACTTGACCTTTTAATCCTGGTGTTGATGGTTCTGATTTCTGTGCACGTTGGCTGGAGTACTTCATACAGATTTTGTCACTGGCATTTTCCTGAAGTCTCCTCCTTCTCCTCATCTTCCTCATCGTCTACATCACGAGCAGCACATTTTCCCTTGTTCAGGGGTAGCCTGCTCCCATTTCCAGGGGCAGATCATTTTCCATACAGTTGGAGTTCACAGCATGGGGCTGGTGTTGTGTGCAGAGAAAGCTGCTGCCTGCGATGCTGCCATCCCATGATGGGTGCTGGTGGAGTCCCAGCTGCTACACTTCTGATCCAGCCCCCTGCTAATGTGCCTGGGTAAGAAGCAGAGGATGGCCCACGCAGATGGGCACCTGCACCCATGTGGGAGACCCAGAAGAAGCTCCTAGCTCCTGGCTTCAGCCTGGCCCAGGCCTAGCCATTGCAGCCATTTGAGGAGTGAACCAGCAGATGGAAGATCTCTCTTTACTTCTTTCCCCCTCTCTTTCTGTAACCCTGCCTTTCAAATAAATAAATAAATCTTTTTTTAAAAAAAGAGTTCACAATAGCCACACAAAAAAATCAGATATTTAGGAATAAATTTAACAGGACTGAAAGATTTCTACTATGAATATTCTAAAATATTGATGAAAAAATCAGCAAGTGCACAAAAAATGGAAAGATATTTCTTACTCACAGATTGGAAGAATCAATATCATTAAAATGTCTATATTATCTAAGCAATATACAGACTGAATGCAATCCCTGTCAAAGTACCAATGACACTCCCAGAGAATTTGAAAAAAAAATACAAAAAATCATATGGAATCACAAAAGACCCAGAATAGCCACAGTGATCCTGAGTTTTTAAAAAAAAAATTAATTGGGAGACATCACGATATCTGACTTTAAAGCACACTGCAAAAATTATAGTAATTAAAGCAGCATGGTAATTGGCATAAAAACTAACATATAGATTAATGGAACAGAATAGAAAACACAGAAATTAATACACGTACATTCAGCCAACTGATTTTGACAAAAGTGCCCAGACCATATATTGGAGTAAGGATAATCTCTTGAATAAACGGAGTGGGCAAAATTGTGTGTGTGTGTGTGTGTGTAAGAACAAAATTGCACATTAACATATGTATTATATATGTATACATAACACTGCTAGCAATACTTTAACTGTACCGCGTTCTCAATTCCTTACCCCTGCTTCAGCACCTAACCTGGTGCTGGTTTCCGTCATTATCCACCTACTTGTCAGCCTTTAGTTCACAACTGGAAAGATAGTTCTGGAGCCTCAGGGGCTCCTGTTTATGTCCACGGAGCTTCCCATGGGGTGGTGGCATGCGTTTGGGTGGGAGAGAGGGTGGGCAGCGATAAATTACTACTACTCCAGAGGACAGCCATGCAGGACAGAATCATGCCAGCAGGATGAGTAATTTTTCAGATACAAATAGTTGATTACAATTTTCTCCTAAATTTTTGATCCAATTGGAATTTACCTTGGTGGACTGTAGATTTTTTTCTCCCTAGTAACTAATGGTCTCAGGCACTATTTGTTGAATAATAGATTATTCGTTTCTCCCGTCAATTTGGAAAAATATTCATAGTCAGAGTCAACATTTCCTGAATGCCTGCTATGTGTCAGAGGCTTTGATGTATTTGTAATAGGCTTGTACTTTTTATAGGTAATCCAGAATCTGAAATTTCTTTTTCTGGGAAATTCTCCATCTTATGAATCTTGCTGGGGAGGATGGTTGCCTTGACTGCAAAACCTGAAAATGCTAAAAGTGCCTATTCCCAGCCTTCTCTGCACTTAGGTTAGGCACAACTAATCAATGGACCCACTCCACACTTTACGACTGGGTCTTCTGATCCAACGAAAATGCACCAAGCAAAAGCCATTCTGATGAGCGACACTGCAACACCAGCTGTGGCAGGCTGTGCTCCATGGAGGAGCTGGCAGTTCCACAGCGTTTTGGTGGCATGAATCTCTGTGGTCATGGCTGCTGCCCAGCCTTCCTGTTCTTCCTCTTTCCCAAGTCTGGTTCTCTACCCTTCTCAGAAATTTTTATAAGCAACACAATCACTCTAAATAGGTTCCTGTGCTGCTCCCATTAGCCAAAGTATATCGCTGGAGTTTGTCACTAAAAATCTTGACTGATACAGGTAGGATGTCATTTGATTGTCAAATCCTCACACCTTAAAGATACATCTTACCACATCCATTAGGTTCTAGGCAATTAGTGTTCCGTAAGAGTGTTAACTTGCTCAACAGCACGCAGGTTGGAAGTGAAGGAACTGGAATTCAAATCATTTGAATTGCCTGTTGCGAAAGTTCATACACTTTATATGCAATGCCAACATTTTCAAAGATATACCTTAGACATTCATATACATACACACAGGTTGAGTGCTCTAGAGAGACAGTTCTCTTTATAGTTATATAGAGCTTGCTCTCTTTCTCTTTTGAGAGGCAGAAAGCACGTATAATATTTTGTCCATGCTTTCAATATGCTCCATTGGGCTAGCCTGCCACTGGAATCACATTGTTTTGTTTATTACAGCTTTACAATATGCTTTAAAATCTACTGTAGAAAGTTTTCTGTTATTCTTCTACATCTTTGTCTTGCCTCTTCTTTTAAAAATTATTTATTTATAGATAAACAGAGAGATCTATCTACTGGTTCACTCTTCAAATGCCTACAATAGCTGACACTGGCAAGGCTGAAGCTGGAACACAAGAACTCAGTGCAGGTCTTGCTCTGGAGTGGCAGGGATCCCACTACCTGAGCCATCGTTTGCTTCTAATGGTATGCCCTACTGGAAGCTGGAATTGGAAACAGTGCTGGGACTTGAAACCAGGCACTCTGATTTGGAATGCTAACATCTCAACTGATGGCTTAATTGTTGTGCCAAACACCTACCCCCTTGCCTCTTCTTGAATGTTTATTTTGGATCAACAGCTGAATAATTGTGTAAAGTTTGCTAAAAATCATGGAGGAAAGAAATTAACAGCCTTAATTTTTTTAAAGACTTATTTTATTTTATTTGAAAGGCAGAGTTACAGAAAGAGGAGAGATAGAGAGAAAAATCTTCCATCTGCTGGTTCACTCCACAAATGGCCTCAGTGGCCAGAGCTGGGCCAGATTGAAGCTAGGAGCCAGGAACCAGGAGCTTCTTCCAGGTCTCCCACATGGGTGCAGGGGCACAAGGACTTCAGCCATCCTTTGATGCTTTCCCAGGCTCATTAGCAGGGAGCTGGATCGGAAGTGGAGCAGCTGGGACTTGAACCAGTGTCCATATAGGATGCTGGCACTGCAGGTGGCAGTCATACCTGCTTTGCCACAATGCCAGCCCCCATAGCAGCCTTAATTGAATGTGTTTCTACCTTGATGTTATTCTCAGTTATCAGGGCTATGTGAATTACTCATAGCTCCCATGTGCGTACGTGGCACATACGTTCATACACACTTACATGTATGAACCCACATAAAGACTTCTGGTACTCAGGTAAAGACTGTGTTTGTGAGCTTTAGCATATTTAAAAATTCTCCAGAAGCAGAACCTGCAGCAGTATTGGCCTGAGACGCCCTCACATTTGAAGCCTGGCCAACTGAACAAAAGAAGATGCCTTGATCAGAGAGTAGCAGTGGGGAGGAACAGAGTCCATCACAGGTTTTATTTTTTATATTGCTTTGTTCCTGAAAAAAAAAAAAACCCTCAGCATGGTTCACTTTGAGTCTTCCATTTTTCTTCCAAGCATGATTTTGATGCGAAGGAAATCTCTTCAAGTGAACAAATCCCAGGAGAATATCTGATTTGTGTTTGCACATAATTTTCCTGGTGTGAATCCTGGGTAACAGAAAGGGCTAAATAATATCCATGGTCCAGGAAGAATGTTTTCAGTTACGGAGTTGTTGAGGCTCTGTTGAGAAGCAGTGGGACTCACGGTCCCTGCCTGGGCCAATAACCGGGAGAGTAATTTTCATCTCTTTAACTGGATGTGGATCTGATGAGTATATACTCATCACCAGTTAATGAAAAGCCCGTGGTTTTGATCCTGGAGGATACCAGGCTCTTCCGTTTCTTCTGCAGAAAAACATTCCAGTATAAACATCCTTGTGAGAATCTCCCACAGGAAACTCCATGCATCTGCTCAGATTAAAAAGGCATCAACTTATTTATTTCCTCTAATAGAGAGGGACTTCTCTGAACACTGAGTTCTCTCCTGGAAGGCCGGTGGCATGGTTCTGGGAATTGTGAGATGCTAGCAGATTGGAGTGATGCCCTTAATAGGAGACTCTGAGGGTGTACGAATGCTGAGAACCCCAGGAAACTGTGTCGTGAAATCCAGCTGCCTTTGTTGCAGGCACAGACTTGACAGTGCCAGGAAATTTCTGAGACTTTGCACATTTATCTCACATTCAGGGTGGGTCTTTGGGACCACAATTCACACAGGTGCTTCTAGCCTGTCCCTGAATTGTGGATAACATCAGCAACAGAATGCAGATTGTAGCAAGCCGCAGAGCTAACTTCTTCTTCTAAAATTAAATTAAGGTTAGCCATAGACCTCATATCTCTGAAAGCTGTGCTGCATAATAAGGTGGAACTGAATGCTGGGCCCAGGAAATTTATGCCATATTTGCAGCAACATTTCCCATAAAAAAAAAATTTGAATTGATGAGCAGAGAGTTAATCATGTTGTAACCGCATATAATCTCATGAGCCACTCTCCACCGGAGTCGATAATTAACTGTTAGTGTGCGCTGGGCTACCCGGGTATGTCTCCTGGTTTGGCTTTCCATCAGCAAGAACCCAGCAACCAGGCTCAATGGCTCCTGAGGACAGACTGTTAAGAAATTGGATTTGCCTATAAAAAGCCCACAGTTTTAGTTCTAATTTTGAGCAGAGCTGGTTTCCTAGCTAATGTCGTGGTGACAATGACTCGAAATGAGTTTCTCATCTAGGCAAATTCTGAAAGGCTAGTTCTGGGCATCTAAAAGACTCAAAGGTAACCCAAAAGATACAAAATGAGGTGACTACAATACTGCTGTGTTGGTGCTGCTGTATGCAAGCCTGCACAATAAGGTATTACTGGTCTTTTCCCACACCATCACTGTGAAAAAAGAACTTGCTTTTTCTTCAGAGAAATTAGGTTTTACTGCTAATTTAAACAAATTAAAAATGCATATTTGATCTCCTTTCAGCTTTCTGAAGTTTCTAACACTGAGGATTTTGTAACCAGTACGCATCTGATTCCTCTAGTGGTCGTGAGTCTTGGTATTAATATGTATA
This sequence comes from Sylvilagus floridanus, assembly GCA_949820135.1. Classification (NCBI taxonomy): domain Eukaryota; kingdom Metazoa; phylum Chordata; class Mammalia; order Lagomorpha; family Leporidae; genus Sylvilagus; species Sylvilagus floridanus. The sequence goes on along the minus strand of OX463238.1, from coordinate 23,185,673 downwards.
CAAAATGTCTGCAAAGCCAGCTCACAATGCAATCTGCTATTGTGCTTTGAATGAATGACTCATGATTATAAGTTGAAATGGTAGCTGCAGAGAAAAGTCATCTGAGTTTTTAAATGCTGTCCCCATTCTAGATAAAATACCAAAAATAATTCTTCCATTTAGTTTTTCTGGAATCCAATGAAAAGGTACCACCCCATATTTCTTCCCTCTTAAGTGAACAATTAACCACTGCTCAAAGACTAATGCAACAGTCTGAAATCTGAATTGAATAAAACCGATTTCTTTCACTGCTAAATTTAAATTCCAAATTTAAAAAAGGTTGACATTCAAAATCGCTTAAAATATTATTCACCATAGCAAGGAAAAAGTCCAAGGAATTACGAGCTATTTATTTCTTAAGTAAAGAACATTTGGTGGTTTTGCAATTTTTATGGGAGCCAAGTGAAATTATGGTTCTCCTGGCATGGTAGAGTTTTCTGGAGGGTCTCTCACAGGTGAAAATAAGGCAAGTCGTTGCTTGTCAGATGTGTGCTATTTTAGAACTGTCCCCAATTCGAATAAAGTTAACAAGCATCCAAATGGTGACAATTTGCTAAAACAATGCAAACCAGTCGGTCCCACAATGTGCGATTCACAAAAGGAACTGGAATGCATTCATTAATCCTAGGTATTGAACAAACTAGAACAGTTCTACTGATTCTGTGAAATCTTGCTATTTATGTAGTTCTTCAATTTTGGGCCTCTAAATCTGTGGAGCCCCTTAGACCCACCTTGTCCAAAATGGTAGCCACAAGCAGCCTGTAGCTATTTAAATTTTAGTTAGTTAAAGTTACATAAAATTAAAAATTTATTCATCAGTTGCACTGCTCCCATTTCAACTATTCAATATGTGGGTGTGGCTGATGGCTACCTTACTGAACGGTGCAGATACTAAATATCTCCATCACTGCAGAAAGTTGTATCGGATAGTGCTGCCTTAAATGAAGAAAACAAACATTTATTGAGAAGTGACGATGAGATAGGCACCATACTTGATCAGTACTTCCCCCATTTCACTGTGAAGCAGTTTAGAGAGCTCAAGTCGATTGTTCAAATCACAAAGCGGTGCAGGGCAGGGCTAGGACTCCAACCAGCTTCTCTCGACCTGAAGCTCACTGCCATTTCTGGTACTCAGCCAAGTGTTGGCTCCATCCACTCATTCATTTGTCATGTACTTAATAACAGAATGACTGTTTCTTTTAAAGATGGCAGGAAATCAGGTGAAAACAATTACAGAGCAAACTGGCCTCTCAACTTCCTGAGCACCTGGCTAGCAACTGAGGCCGTAGGTTAGAAGGATGAATACATTCTTGACTTCACAGCACTTGTGGCCTAGTAGGGGAGTCAAACATTAATGATGCAATCACGAAAGTAATTATCAGCCACAATTGTGATAACTGTCAAACAGGAAAGCCCATCTGTTTGGGGAAAGGTTTCCAAGTCCCATTAAATAACAACAACAGCAATAATTAACAGTAAAGCTTCAGTTTCCAATGCCTGTGAAGTTCATATTGGGAAGGCAAATCCATGACATTGTTGGCCTCCTGATGGATGACCCACTGTAATCTTTATGCCTGGTAAACAGCGCTATTTCATTCAAGGTCATCCTGGGTTGGAATGACCAGCTTCAATTTCATCTGATTCTCCTTGGGTAGAAGCATTTTTGAGACAAGGAGCGGAGATCAGCTAATTTGTCAACATTACAAAGCAGGGGCCTTATCCTCATAACTCTTCTCCCTCATTGAACCTTCCCAGAGCCACAGCTGCTGACATATGAACCTTGCAGATGAAGATGCCATAGCATGGTTGTTTCTTGACTGTACTGCTGAGGATACCATAGTGGGATAATGCTTCTTCTCAGCCATTTCTCTGTCATTGTTAACAGGGTCAAACCCAAACACCCATAAAAGGAGATTGAGAGCCAATATGCTGCACCATCAAATTTAAAAGGCGAGAGAAAAAAAAAAATCAAAGCCATAAACTGTTATCATTTTCAGTATTTCATTCTTTTTAAGGCTAGTCTATTAGTTTCAATAAAAGAACAACCCACTGTCCATTACACTGTAACTTGACACGCCTATTATGCCAATACGATTAGCTTTTGCAAAACACTCATGTACTGGTTATAGTTTATAGAAAAATTGATTTCACAGAATCAGAGAAATTAGAATTGGAAACATTCTATTAGGTCACGAGATGGGTCCCCTGAGGCCAGTATAGAATTGATCTCCAGTTGCCAGTGTGTTATGAGAGTCAGTTTTCTATCAGGTTTTGATGGGCTTATATATTTATTATAGGCTGGCAATGCATACCTCTAAAATTATACCAATCCATCTGAGAAATAAAATTCTAGAAAAATAAGCATTTACCAACCACTAATTTTACTTTGGTGGATACATTTTTAATATACTAGCATTTATAACCTCTCTTAAGAGGCAGCAGTAGCACTGGATCCTGGGTCGGCATTATAATCAAATAGAAAATTTGCATATCTTAAGTTGCAGAAATTTCCCCAGACAAAACTACCCATCAGATTTACACAAAATATGGTATGAACGTTTGATTCCCAAGAATGGCTTATTACCCATATAGGAAATGGAGCTCTGTACCACGGGTAAGCACTTGCAGTCACACTTGACAAGCCTGACATTCTCGACCTCTTGGGCAGTGAGTTCTGAGCCAGGACTCTGGGAGAGAGAGACTTTTGCAAGAGGGTGGCAAATGCAACTCCGAACTGGAGGGCGGGGGGTTCAGCCAAGGGGTCAGCTAGTGTTGTCCAAAGGCCATGTGTTCTCTGTTTTGCTTCTTTTTTCCCATGCTCTTCCCTAGCGTGGCTGCTCTCTGGGCAGGGACTCCTAGGAATAGAAGAGTTGGTTTCTTCAGATGTTACAAAGAAACTTCCACAGGCATTCAGCCTACATTTGCTGGTCTCTGTTCGAATACATACCACTCAGGAATTCTCTTCCCCTGGAAGACCAACCTTGCTGTTCCTTTCCACCTGACTTTGTCTACTGAAGATGCTGGGGGAAAGTGCATGATGTAAACTTTCTCAGTTCTGCTAGGTTTCCCTGCACCCCTTGCTTCTTCATGGAGATAACAGCAGACAGTTGGATGTAGGCTAAGTTGGGAGAGAGTTGGAGGGTGGGGAATCAGGCTTTGTCCGGGAAAAGGCAGAACATGTAGCATTCAACCGTATAATGCCTACTTCCGCTTGTGGTTCATATTCCCACATCCCTGTTCAAAAGCCCTGGAGAGGTTCTTGTGTTTTCAGGGTGCAGCTGATGAGTGGAATGTCTGGAGAGCATCCCAGTGAAGGTCTTATGCATCTTTTATACACCTGCATGCTAAATGAGCAGGCACCTCCAGGTGCTGAGTAAGACTTATGCATTTGCTGTACATTATGCAAACAAGTAATTTTGCATGTCCAGAATGTAGTGCTATCAATGGTACAGTTTTTCTAAACTCTCCATAATTTAGGAGAATGCAAACTGAAAGGCAGTCAAAGTGTGACAAGGCCTAATTGCCCGGCACAGTGTATCAGCTTCGACAGGTGCCAGTCACTGAGAAGGCTCTTGCCCACCAGGGACTCTCTTATACCCAAAGCAGCAGCCAGTGAAACAGTTCCCAGAGCTTAAAATAGGCAAGGACCTTAGTTAGCCATATTAACCCTTGGACAGCACCAGGCAAGGAGGCTTCATCTACAGGACTCAAGGCTGTGGCAAAGTCAAAATGGTGAAACCATGTGGAGGAAGAGAACCAGGCAACTGTGCACTTGAGGTAAAACAAACGTTCTGTAGTGATCCAGAGTCTACCTTTGCCACTCACAGTGTCATCCATGGGCCAGCAGAACCAGGACCCAGGGACTTTGTGGTACCTATACGATCCCAGGCCTGCTCCCAAACCTTATGAATCAGAAGTGCATTTTTCAAAACTCTGGAGAATTTATTTGCACGTAAAAAGCTTGAGAAGACCTGGAACACACCACCACCTCCCCGGCGGGTTTTCCACAGTGGTACCTGGAAAAGCCAGGAAGGCTCACCGCATTTTTTTTTTTTTTTTTAGCCCAATAGAAAGTTGATCTCATCTTCATTTCATCAAAATGCAATGAGTGATTAGGTTTCTCTTCATGAGTGTGCATCCCTTATATTTTTAGTTTTGAAAACTTGGGGGCCTCTTTTTTTTTTAAAGATTTATTTGAAAGAGTTACACACAGAGAGAAGGAGAGGCAGAGAGAGAGGTAGAGAGAGAGGTCTTCCATCTGTTGGTTCACTCCCCAGATGGCTGCAATGGCCAGAGTTGCACCGATCCGAAGCCAGGAGCCAGGAGCCTCTCCCTGGTCTCCCACGCGGGTGCAGGGCCCCAAGCACTTGGTCCATTTTCTACTGCTTTCCCAGGCCCTCATGGGATGCCGGCACCACAGGCAGCGGCTTTACCCGCCGGCCCCTCCAAGCTTTTATCTCCAGCAGAGAGAGAAATATTAGAGTGTGGTTTTACATGCAGATAGGAACGGAGCTGTTTTGGCAGTGGGAGAATAAACAAACATTCGTGTGTGGGGGGGCTGCCCCACACTGAGAAATACCCAAAGAGCGGGCCAAAGAGCTGCCCATCAACTAGGGAGAAAAGAAAAACTGAAAACGCTACCTGCAAGTGGGAAAGTCTGAGAACAGGAGGAGCAGAGCGCGGACAACCTCCCTCCGAGCGCCGAAAAAGACAGGCTCAGCACCTCTAATGTCGGTCCACGGCGGAAAGCGAGCGCCCGCCCGGCCTTCACCCACCCGGATGCATCATGGGAAGCCGGCCTTCACCCACCCGGATGCATCATGGGAAGCCGGGCCCTTTGACTGACACGTAGGAGGGACCATGGAGGGGGGAGGCGTGGCTTGTGGCGTTGAGCTCTGCAGACCCAACTAGCTGCCTACCGATCCCATATCAGAGTCAGAGCAGAAAGTTGGAGAACGGGACTTAATTTGAATTGACCATGTTGGACTACAATTGGACTCTGAATGAATGAGGCAATAAGTTCAGTTTAGCTTAAAGCTGTCTTAGGTTGGTTTTTTTGTTTGTAGCTTTAAAATGGCCTTGACCAATACATTGTTGAAACTGTATTATCCATTCTTCCAACTGGGAATCTTTGTGTACATAGGAATAGATGAAGAGAGTAAATTCACGGTGAAGGTGAAAGTCACAGCGAGGGGACATTGTAGTGGTGCAGCAGGTTAAGCTGCTGCTTGTGAGTCCGGCATCCCATACGGGGACACTAGGAGTCCCTTCTCTCTGCTTATGACCCAGCTCCTTGTTACTGTGCCCGGGAAAGCAGCAGAGGATAGCCCACATGCTTGGGGACCCCGCCATCCATGTGGGAAACCCAGAGAGAATCCCTGGTGTCAGGCTGTTGTGGCTGTTTGGGGAAGGGAGATCTCTTTCTCTCTTTCTCATTCTCTCTCTCTCTCTTTCTCTCTCTCTCTCTCTGTGTCACTCTTTGAAATACATAAATAAATCTTTTTTTTTAAAAAGTCCCGATCTGTAATTTGACCACTGTGTGAATATATGTGTAGGTATAATCTGAGTATAATTAAATATATAAGGTTTTAAACTAAAAAAAAAGACATTGATTTGGAAAAGCTGAGTAACAGAGAGAGATGGAGAGACAGAGCAAGAGAGAGAAAGAGATCTTCCATCCCTTGGTACACTCCCCAAATAGCCGCAATGGCCAAGGCTGGGCCAGGCTGAAACCAGGAGCTTCTTCCCAGCTTCCCAGGTGAGTACAGAGGCCCAAGGACTTGGGCCATCTTCTGCTGCTTTCCCAGGAACATTTTCAGAGAGCTAGATTGGAAGCAGAGCCACTGGACTCAAACGGGCGCCCTTATGGGATGCCCGCTATGCCACAATGCCAACTCCTAAATTTTAAAACTTTTAGGTACTCATGAGCCCAAAACACTGGTTAGTTGTATAATTGCATCAGGCTGCATTTATTTTCTAGATTTAGAGGTGAAGTCTATTGGATTTAATATTTAAATTTATGCCAACCGACATGCAAATCAGCATGCCTTTGGTTCTTTAGAAGCAAGAAGATGGGACTGCAGCATTGGTATTTCAATGGTGCTGATGCTTTGATGAAAGAAGACAAAGAGGACTAGAATGCAGATGAAGCATGTTCCCTTGGAATACCCAATGCAAATGGCAGTATGTGACTCAGCAAACTATTTTGAAACAGAAAGCAATACTTCAACTTAATATAGTAGTCTAACCATTCATTAATTTGCTCGGTGCAAACACTGCAACTTTTCAGAAAGGATGCCCCCCATAAATACAATCTACAACAAACCACAAAAGAAAATATGTATTTTCACCTCTGCCAGATGTTGAAATTTAAATCTATGGTTATTAATTCCAGTAGAAACACTGAGGCCTGCCTCTGTTTGGTGATCAATGATTATCTACTATTGGACATATATTTCACTATTATGTATCTAGTTCAATACTATTATAGTGTATGTGTGTGTATAGGTATATAAGCAATCAGGGTTAGCTGAAGTTTTGAATAAATGAAACTCAAAAAGTAGTGGCTTAAATAAGATAGAAAGCTTGAAAGTGGACAGGACTGGGCTAGCAGAGTGCTTCTGTGGTTACTGAGGAGTAGAGATTCGTGTAGGTTTTCCAAGCACAGAGCTTAGATTGTGATTGCAATGCTCTAGGCTTGAAGTGGCTCCTGGGTTTCTCCAGCCATGACATCTAGTTTCCCAACGGCAGGATGGGAGAGGAGGAAAAGACTGTCATCTCTTTTTGAAGGTACCTTACTTCCACAAAGTCTACCTGCTTAAGTCTCTTGACTGATCATAATTTAGTCCCATGTCCCTTCCAGATATATAGAGAGGCTTAGAAATAGGATCTTTCAGCTCAGAGGTCACAAGTCCAGATAAAAGTCATTAGTCTGTTAATCTGAGAGAGGAGGAGAGAAGAGATGTTTGTAGACAATTAGCAAACTCTGCACCAAATATTAAAATATGCATCGATTTGTCTATTCTGTGTTTCCCCAGTAGAAATTAGCTCCATAAGGTCTTTGTTTTGTTCATGGTTATATCTTTAATACTGTGTTATGTTTATTTTCCCTGATTTTCTCCTCTCAGTTTAAGAACAATGATCCACCAGATTGTTGTGTTGAGAATAGAGAAACTACATGCAGACACTGGTGAGAGTGTTGTGATCAACTACTAATGTCTGCAGTGGTCAATGCCTGTGGGTTATGTTTTGCCATTACTGGCTTAAAGCATTCCCTGCAACCACTCTCTTTCAGCTGTAATGCTTGGGAAGGTGTGGCTACAATGCAGCCAGTGTCAATCTTTATGCCCAAAGGCTTTATTTAGATTTGTTGTTTCAAATGTTTTATTGTGAGTAGAGGTAGTAGTCATTGAATTTTTTTCTTTTTCCTTGTGTAGAGCTCTCTTGTGCAGTTGTTAACTTTTGTTGGTTCTAGAATGTTGCTGAAGGAATTACATGCAAATTCTAAGTCACACTTAGTAGACAATTCTAACCACAATGGTGCTGCTGGGAGTGGAGATTTTTCTCCCTCTGTTCTAAAAAGGACACAATAGAAAAACAGGTCATGAGTTGTCTGCTGTCAGACTAGAGATGCACTCGTATGACATGTTCATCTTCTGATTCATTGAGAAAGCAGAAGGGGCCTGGAGCAGTGATAAGGACTTTTCAAGTTCAACACAAATGCTAGAAAGAAAATCGTGGGCTTTCTCTTTATTTAGCTCCCGCAAGCCAGAGACAGGGACAAGAAGGCCAGAGTTAAATTAAACTTCAATTAAAAATAGCTGAGACTATTGAGTAAGGTACCAAATTACATCCAAAAGGCCGTCATTGCAGCAACCTTCTGTTCCTGCCCCAACATATTTCATCAGTATTGGTGACAAAACAATGACTTGATGAGGCTGTGATTCTTTCAGTGGGAAGGAATTACACAATCCTCCATAAAGATAAATCAGAATTCCCAGGGTGTAGTTTTGAAAAGACCTTTGAAGACTCTTACACACTTCCCATGAGGCACATGTCCCTCATTATTTTGCTTTCCCACTTGTGAGTCAATAATTACTGCCTTGTTGAAATGGCTTGCTTCACGGTTTAATTTTTGCCCTGTTTAGCTATATCCAAGGAGAATGCCTATTTGCAGATAGTATCTGATATTTCCAGGTCTTTGGCTTCTTTTGAAAGCAGAATCTAAGGGTTTTGCGAGCAGGTTGTTTATTTGCAAGGTGGTCCTTGAAGGCAGAAGAAAACAGAGAAGTTGAGAGAGAAAAGGAGGAAAATCCAATACATGAGTGTGTTACTGATGTCACACTGTGGGCAACAGTGGCTTTATTCTATTAGGATCGCCAGAAAAATGTACAAATGTGTCCTGCAATTGCCCCCCACCCCCAAGCATGGGTGATTCAAACATGAAACCACTGGTTTCCACTCCCGCTGCTTTCAAGTTGCCCCAGGAGCATTGATGAATGCCTCCTCTCTACTTCCTGGTTGTATAGCTGTTTGGGCTGAGCACTCTATGGCACCAGACAACCCTCTTCACGACTGCCCATGACACGAGACAGACAGTGACAGAGCAAGGTGGGCCTGCAGCGACTTGGGGCTGTCCATCGAAGCAACAGAATTGGACTGAAGGGGAATGACATGGGGAAGGGGGCCCCAGAGGGGTCTGCTACAACCCTTGACTATGATCTGGGAGTCAACTCATATTCAGCAGTTTAATGTCGATCCCGTAGGCATAATAGCTATGGATTGAACATGATCTGGTTCTCCAACTCATGCAGATGTTTCAACCTCTGAATTAGGTTAATAATAACAAAGAGGGAGAAGGCTTCATCCCATGATGAAGATGAGCCCAGTGGGAGGATCTTAGGTCTGAGGGTGCGCCCTCAGAAGGCAGTTCTCCAGAAAGGGTTGGTCAAGGTTTGAGAGTGGCCCCAGTGGCTCTTCCTTCTTCCTGCCTTACCATGTGGCTGCTCCCCTACATGTGCCATTGTCTTCTTCCTGCCTCTACACACAGCAGAACCAATGGAGCCTGCCTGCTCGTAGACTGTGAGCCAAAATAAACTTCCTTGCTCCATAAGTATCTTCTCTCAGGTATTTGTTACAGTTGCAGAAAACTGGTACAGTAATGACTGCATTTGATTGTTCATTTGAATTGAGGTTAATTTTGATTGGTGTTAACCTAAAGCTACAAAATGAAGACCAACATTGCCATAGCCATCTTGCTTACATACAGATGAAATTGAAACCTTTGGACCCTATTTTCTCTCTCTTCCTGCTAAGTTTCAAATTTCTCTTCTGTCTGCTGCTAGCTCTACCCAAGGGTAGAGATGGAAAAGCAAGGTGGTGAAAATAGAATCTGACAAATACTGTCACTTGTTAGAAATTCTTCCATAAGTCCTCATGGAATAGGAGGCTGAGACTATTGGCCAGAATGAGATTTGGGGATCACACGTGATTTTAATTTCTCCAACTATTAGATTTGCAAAGTTAACTGAGACATGATTTATGGCCCTGAATAATTGACATGGAATGCAGGAAAGAAAACATTAACTGCCTACTGCTGATGCGGCTGCATTTCCCATGTGCAGTGGGCACTGCAGGCAACGGATGCGTACGCAGCCTGGCGTGCTGAAAATGGCAAAGTTTCTGTGAGCAGAGTTTGCCCTTTGCCAACCATGAGATGTAGGGCAAGCTAATGAACCTCACCTCACTGAATCTCTAACACAGGGGCAATAGTAGCCTCCAGGGTTGTTGTGAAGAGTAAGCATTATACAGAGAATTTAGCATATCAAAACTGGATTGCTACAAGCCAGAGGCTGCCAGAGGTACCTGCTACGGTCAATGAATAAATAAGTGAAAAATCTCATTTCTATTTTCTATCCCACTTTGACTTTGTTTCTGGGGACAGCTTACTTTTACTGAAACGAACGGCTTTGACTCATTTCAGTCTAAATCATTGAACATAAAACTAGGAAAACCCTTGGGTTAATATGGAGCTGCAACTGTAGATGCCAAGAACTAGGCACACTCCCCCGTTCTACAAATCCCAACAACATGAAGCATTTTCCTGGTAGCCACAGCCACTACGCCTCGACCGGAAGTACCCAGCAGTGAGTGGTCCACAGCCCTCCCCACACTTATGGCCTTGCCCCAATTCTGGACAGGATGAGGTGAGAGGCAGGGTCTCAGTGGTGTGGAAGAAGGGCAACCCTTGATGGTCCGTCATCACCCCTAGCTGTTTGAAACCACAATTAGGAGGGTTTTGGTTCTGTCTGAAGCCCAAGGTAGACCTTTCCCCAAGAGCAGCAGGGCAGTGAGCCTCAAATGTGGGGATCCAGAGGTGCACGATCAGACCTGGATTTAAGGGAGTCTGTTTCCAGATTCACAACTTCCTGTACATGTGCTATTTCTAAAATGAGTAGAGATGACCCAAAAATATTAGCTTCTCTCTTCCAAATTTCATTTTATAGTCTCCTATCTTCCACTGCACTAAAGAAAAGCCTGTATCTCTCACCCACCCCAAATCATCCTATACTGCATTGCCCAGCAGGTGCCAGATCTTTGTAGTACCAAAGGGTCAAGTAGAGACATGTACAGTTCTTTTTCTAAAAAGAACCTCATCTTTTTCCTACTCCACATATCACCAAAGAAACGCTCCCTGCTGAAGGAGAGCCCTGCAACTTCTGATAAGGAGTAATGAAGGCAGGCTCCCGTTCCACGGCAAGGCTGCAAGTATTGTCTGTAGTACGTGGTTGTCATAGAGACACGTCATAACACATTTACCTGGATTTCTGACAGAAAGCATGCCTGATTTGGCTGATTGGTTTGACAATGAACACTGTTAACGTGGCCGACACTTTACATTAACAAGCGAGCTAAGTATGTGTCTCCAAAGTTGTGTTAAAAATATTTAAAGCAAGTGAAAACACTACAGTGTTAACTATGAAATATTGATATTGGAAAAGGTCTATGGAAGTAAGCAATAATTTGTCCAAATCCTTTACAAATGCATCAGGTTTAGCAGGTTACCCTTAACAGGAGAAAAAAAAATGGACAAACAAGGGTTATTTTATTTATTATTTGAAAATTTATTTAAGTGAAAGGCAGAGTTATAGAGACAGAGAGACAGAGAGAGAGAGCAATCTTCTATCTGCTCGTTCACTCCACAAATGGCCACAATAGCCTGGGCTGGGCTGGGCCAAAGCCAGGAGCCAGGACTTGTCACACATCCTCCTTCTTGGGTAGAGGGGACCAAGCACTTGGGCCGTCTTCTACTGCTTTCCCAGGTGCATCAGCAGGGAGCTGAATCAGAAGTGGAGCAGCTAGGACTTGAACCTGCATCCGTATGGGATGCTGGCATTGCAGATGGTGGCTTCATCTGCCATGCTATAACCCTGGGCCTGCAAAGGACATTTTATAAGTCTTGGTAGAGACTTTTTTATGTGCTTTTCAGCCTTTGAGAAAGTAGATGATTCCAATGACTGGGTAACAAATCCTTTTGTAAGTTGGATGGGTTTCAACTCTTAACTTTCAATAAAATTGAAGATGGGTTTAATAAAGCAGTCGACTTTCACATATTACAATAATTTGTAGGGCTGGCATTGTGGGTAAAGCTACTGCCTCTGATGCTGGTATTCCTTATGGATGCTGGTTTAAGTCCTAGCTGCTCTACTTCCAATCCAGCTCCCTGCTAATGGCCTGGGAAAAGCAACAGAAGGTGGCCCAGGTACTTGGGTTCCTGCTACTCACATTGGAGACCCAGATGAAGCTCCTGGCTTCTGGCTTCTGGCTTCGGCCTGGCTCATCCCTGACCATGGCAGCCATCTGGAGAGTGAACCAGGAGATGGCAGATCTCTGTCTCTCCCTCTCTCTCTGTAACTCTGACTTTTTGATAGAAATCAGAAGGAGTTTGAATAACTGAGCAGTAGCTCTAAGACATAAATATTTTCCCTGCATACATTCTTATCTGTGTGTTTATGTGAGCAAGTTATCTCAGCAATTACATTTGAAAATCAGTAAGTAGACATAGAATTACTTTTGAAACCATCTTATTCTAGTGAAAACTAATATTAACCCATGGATTTATCAAGTAATTGAAAAAAGAAATTTCATTGAAAGATGTGTTTCTAATAAAATTTGGCTTTTATGTTTCATAATCATTAATATTCATAATATATTGATATTTTATTGTCAAGAAGTTTATATGGGTATAAGAGTCTGTGGGTAACGTGAAAAGAAAATGGGCTCAAGGAGAAAAAGTGATGTAAAATGTGCACCTGTGAAAGAAGACTGCATTCATATACCATTTACAGTGGTTAATATCAAATCACTTACAGATCTTGGTTCAGTTAGAGAAATATACAAGCAATACGTTGGTTTACAAAGTTAATGTTTACAATAAGCCAAAAATGACACATTTTGCAAATACTCAAACTGACCATGAAAAACTTTAAGTTGTAAAAATATGTTGAGGAGGTACAATAGTGTTTAAAAACGTTCTCTTAGAAGCTATGCGAGCAGAAAGAGAAGTAAGACCTTTCGTGCACTAGAGGACCTGCCTTTGGCCTTGGTGGGGGGCAGCAGGGAGAGCCAGCAGGATTGTTGCCGGTCTCTCGGAAAGTCTGTCCAGCGACTGGTCCGTGGGTTTCTGATTTGTTGTCTTGCCTTTCTTTGGATGTGGTTTGGATTATTATTGGAAGTAACCTTAGGTCTTAACCTGAAATAGACCTTCTCTGCTATTTCAGAATTTTTCCAGTATAGATCAGTACTTTCTTAAATGTATTTTGCTTTTGGAAAACATCCCTGACACATGAGATATTCGGGTAGAGTCCTGTTGCTATCACTTCAGTCGTGCTATCCGCAAAAGCATTTACTTGGGGCATTCACTCATTCCATATATAAGTGTAAGGCACCATGCAAGGGGCAGGATGTAGCATCACGAACAAAACAGGCAAGGGTCCTAACCTCATAGAGGTGATAGCTCAGCACGGGTAGATCATAAATACAAAACACGTAGTTACTTGACAAGTGAATACAGTCCACAGTAAGTGCTATGAGTGAGTAGAGTACGCTGGACTATGCTTGCTAACGACAAGAACAGGGGATGCTTTATTACAATGATATGGACAGGGTAAACCTCTCCTAGCGGGTCACCTTTAACCTGAAATCACAGGTATGGAAAGGAACCAGCCAGGCTAAGTGGTGGATAATGCCCCCAGACACAGCATGTGGAAAGACCCAGCCATAAGAGTCTGGCTTATTAGGAGCATTGAAAGAAGGCCAATGTCATTGGAGCATGCGAACAGGGGCCAAGGTTGGGGAGGACAGGTGGTGCCCTGGAAGGAAGATAGAAAAAAAGCAAAGGCCCAGACAGGAACCTCAGAGCTCAGATTTCATCTTAAATGTCATGGGAATCTCCGGAAAGATTTTTCTTCCGAGTTTGATTTAACAGTGGATTTTGGCTGTTGCTTGAAGATTCGATCAGAGTGAAGCAAGGTCAAAAGAGAGAAACCATGTAGGAAATGTGTCAGCCAGGATGGGCTAGGCTATGCTGCAGCAGGAAACATCCCCACATCTTTGTGGCTTTGGAAACAAAATTTCGTTTCTCAGCCTTGCTGCATATCCACCACAGGTCAGCCAGGCGCTCACCTCCACATCTGCTCCCTCCAGGATCTAGGCTGCGGGAGGAGCTGCCATCTTGAACATTGACAGCGGCTACAGCAGGAAATAGAACGTGGCAAACCGTGCACTGGTTCTTAGGACCTCTGCTTGGGAGCATCACACCTACTTCTGTCCACATTTTATTGGACAAAACCAGTTACATGACCACTATGAGGTCAGCAGGTAGAGAGAATGTATCCCCGACAGGGAGGGGCGGGGCAAGGAAACATGCTAGGATATCTTGGTGCCTGGTAACATAATGTACTGCCAGAAGCCGATATTGTAGCCCAGACCAGAGAGAACAGTGGATTTGTTGGGGGTGATGCCAGTGAAGATAGAAACAGATTTGAGGGGGCTTGGGGAGCTGTTTTGGGGATGTGGTGATGGATTGGATGGGGTGACTGTTGGCTCTAAGAAGCCAGTCCCATCTTCATCTTCCTATCACTAGGGTCAAATATAAAAAGGTTTATGGAATGAATGAATGAATGGGATTCCCCTCGCATTTAACATTTACCCTGTGGATGTATACCTGGTCGAGGATTTCCCACAAATGGGCTGAACTTGTTCCATAAAGATAAGCAGTTACCCCGAAGAGAGCTTTGCTCACTTTGTCTTCTGCAGGCTTGTCAGGGAAATTGACTTTTAAGAAAAAAAATCCTCCTGCCCACTGTGGAGCCGCTCCGGGAGTAAGACTGTCCCCTGCCATCCTGCTCCAATCCCTGTCGGGTCTTAAATTTCCTCCATCTTTGACGGTTTTAGATCTCTTTTCCCTCCAGGATAGAATGCAAGAGGGGGCATCTGCTGCAATGCCTTTGGAGAAAATAGATTCTAGATAGAGCCAATAAATCCAGCACAGAAAATAACTCGCTTTAACAAAGAGAAGGACTGGTGGAGCCAGAAAGAAAAAAAAAAATCCTGTAGAAAACAAACTATCAAAAACGCTGGGAGAAAATCCACCTCCTGGCTCCTGATGGCCCACAGAGGGCTCTGCCTGCCCCTACCCCTCTGCTCTTGGAGCAGCTTCAGCCCCTGTGGGAGGCGGGGGGGAGAAACGACCCGCAGTTTCTGTAACAAGCCAGGGGTGCCTGGGGGCTATTGCAGACCCGGCTAGTCTGCGGCTGCGGGATGAGCCAGTCACTGTGCCCTCCTCCATGGTGCGCACAGGGTGCTGCTGGGAGCATCCCCATGGCCGCCCTTGATTGCAAATGTCACCCTCTCTAGTCACAGCGAATCAGCCCAAGAAGTTGATGCCGCACTGGGGGAGGGGGTGGGAATGGGGAAGGGAAGACCGGATACTGCTTCCGAACTGGCTCCGGAAAAGCCCTGACTGTCCTTTGGCTCAGTGGCTGAGGGCGCAGGCTGGGTGGTGTGTGCAGATTGTCACCATGGTGGTGGCTTTTCTTTCTCCTGCAGAGTAGGCTCCTCACTCCTGCAAGTGGACACAAGCGTTCCGTTTGCTTGGGATGTCATCAAACAATCAGCCTGCAGTGGGAGATGCTCAGAGGAAACCTGTATTCGCTTGTGACGAGAAAAGGAGGCACTGGGAACACAGAGTTCCCTACAGAAACCGCCTCGCTGAGAAGCAGTTTGCCAGGGCTTTACAAAAAATTTTTTTTTCATTTTTTTTTTTGAAAGTGGGGGTGGGTGGGGAGAGGAAGGCATGCTCTCATTCTCTGGTTCACTCCCCAGATGCCAGAAATAGCCAGGGTGGGGCTGGGCCAGGCTGAAGCCAGGAGCTTGGAACTCCAGCAAGGACTCTCATGTTAATGGCAGGGAGACAAGTACTTGAGCCATCACCTGCTGTCTCCTAGGGTGTGCATTAGCAGGAAGCTGGATAGGAAGAGGAGGCGGGATTCAAACCCAGGCACTTTGATGTGGGATGCAAGTGTCCCAAGCAGAGGCTTAGCACACTGTGCCATAGTGCCTGCCCTGTGTTGTCTGCTTTAACATGTCCAACTTCTTGGCACAGGCATTGTGGAGTAGCAGGTGCCAGTCTGAGTGCCAGCTACTTACTCTGCTTCTGATAAGCTCCCTGCTAATGCGTCTGGGAAGGCAGCCACAGATGGCCCAAGTGCCCAGGCCCCTGCACCCATGTGGGAGACCTGGATGGAATTCTAGGCTCCTGGCTTCAGTCTGGTCCAACTCCTGCTGTTGTGGCCATTTGGGGAGTGAACCAGTGGATGGAAGATCTCTCTCTCTCTGCCATTCTGCCTTTCAAACAATAAATCTTTTTTTAAAAAAATAGTAAAGTGGCCATCTTTCTCAGAGGATAAGCACCCCCATTAGTGCTCTGAAGCAAGTGACCCACTCTGGGCAAGGAAAAGAAGGGAACGGAAGAAGAGTGCCAGGCATCTGAGGGTGAGCAGGGCTGGAAACAAGGCTGGCGTTGGTAAATTTTGGGTGGCAGTAACAGGTGTGATCCCTACAATAGAGTTCTTCGTGGGTCAACCTGGAGCTGCCCTACTTGGTCCCTGAGGACAGGAGGCAGTCAGGCCCCAGGCCCCAGGGAGGCAGCCCTGCAAGTGTTGCTTAACAAGCCTTCCACCAAGCTGTAGTTACACACTAGGCTGAGCTTTCAATCCACTGAGTGCCTGACCTTCAGGGAGAAGTTCTAGCATTGGTCTCGGGAATTGAGTTGTAGCAGGAAGGGCTGGCTCTGGGAGCCTGCAGTTCTGTCTACCTGGGAAGTCAGAACACCATGGGAAAGGTGAGGCTGCAGCGAGGGCTCCAAGCTCCAGGCCCTGGCTGGCACTCGTTCCCCTGTGTGCAGCCTGGTCATGGTTTGCCAGGTTCAGAGAAGCCGAGACAGCAATGTGCCTCAGCAACGCAGTGGCCTCGCCCACCATCAGCTCGTCTGAATGGGCAGATCTTAGAGGAGGCCTGTTGGCCAGATGTGGCTGAAACCTGTGTCCAGTTTCCCCTCCGTGGCAGGGCGGTAGGTGCAGAGGGAGCTAGTGCTGGCCCCGCAGTACGTTCTGGGGCAGGTGGTGCTCCTTGCCAAGGAAGCCAGAGTCCAGCCACTCCCTGGCTTGCCAAGGGACCTGAGCCAGATGCCAGGCCCATGACCAGGTTGTGCCAGGTAGCGCTCTAACCCCAAGGGATGCCCACTGCTCCAGGGAGAGGCATCATCAGGCCATGCTTTACTACCTCCACATGGGAGGTCCAAAAAAACAACATCAGCAGCAAAACCCAACAAAAACTGATTCTAGAATAATCTCCTGCTTCTACCATCCACACTGCATCTTAATGACTTGGGAGAAAAAGGAATGAGAATCAACAGACCTGCCAATCAACAGCTTCGTCCATCTTTGTGAGACCCGGAAGGCAGGAGACACCATTCTGTGGTGATGGCCAGGAGGGTCCCCACGGCCCCAGGCCAAGTCTGCAGCTTTTTCTGCTCTTCCTTGCCCTGGCCTGGTGGCCAGTGCGTAGTAGGTGCTGAATTAATGAGTTCGCCAGCGGGCTCAACGCGGAACTGGGCTGACTTCTCAACTAGCGGTCCCAGGAAAAGCAGGAGGCATTTGCTCTCTTACTGACCTCAGATGAAAATTTGATAAACTGTTGATCCCTTTGATTATTTATGAGTTAGGACGTGCATACAGATGAAAGCGTTTTATTAGCTGGTACAAATTGAATTTTATCAATTGAAGACATGCATTCCATTCTGTAGGCAGCTGACCTGGGTTAAAAATGAGATTCCGGAATGCTGTTAGAATTTATGTTCCCGAGTGCATCTCTGCATCCCCAAAGGGGGACTTCTTAGAATAATGGGATCTGGCATTGCACCTCCTTTCACAGATGAAGACCAGAGGCGTAGAGCACGCCCCGAGCCAGCATTCAGCATGAGATGGCAGAGACAGGACTGCCATCCTGGACTCCACGTCCCTCAAGCTGGTGGCCTTTCGTCTTGCCAGGTTCCACAGGATTGGAATTTCTAAGAGCCTCCCAAGCCAGGAGGATGACCCTCTGTGGGTCTCCTTGAGGCAGGCTGTAACGAACAGTCTGCAGCGAAGACTTCATCTCTACGATTCCAGATCGGGACCACAAGCCAGCCCGTGTTATTCCGTAGTTGTATCGTGAACTTCTTACTATATTGAAATGTTTCCTTTAACTGCTCGGGAGTCATAGGGTATTTATTGTAAGCGGAGGGGAACTGGCCTGTAGGAGATGAGGTAGTTCCTTGATTGAGAGTGCTGAGACTTTCAATGAGGACAAAAGACCCTGAGTGAAAACCTCAAAGTAGGACAGGAAGCTTGGTGTGCACACGAGGGGACTTACGACAGGTGGCAGTGGCTTCATGTGGTCATGCAGCACTGACTACAGACTAAACAAACAATGCTTCTTACACATGTTCTCCTACAGGTCCACAGCATGCATTTCAGAACTTTGAGAACAGATAAACTTCGCAAGTCAGGTTTTAGAAAGGTAGTAAGAGGAATATGCCACACGTTAGTTCTAGTCCCAGCACTCTGTAATCAAATCCAGTAATATTCCTATGACAAAGTATGGGGATGCTCACTCCGGATAGGATAAAGAAATATTGTGGGCCGGCGCCATGGCTCCACAGGCTAATCCTCCGCCTAGCGGCGCCGGCACACCGGGTTCTAGTCCCGGTCGGGGCGCCGGATTCTGTCCCGGTTGCCCCTCTTCCAGGCCAGCCCTCTGCTGTGGCCCAGGAGTGCAGTGGAGGATGGCCCAGGTGCTTGGGCCCTGCACCCCATAGGAGACCAGGAGAAGCACCTGGCTCCTGCCATCGGATCAGCGTGGTGCGCTGGCTGCAGTGTGCTGGCCACGGCGGCCATTGGAGGGTGAACCAATGGCAAAGGAAGACCTTTCTCTCTGTCTCTCTCTCTCACTGTCCACTCTGCCTGTCAAAAATTTTTTTTTTTTTTTTTTTTACAGGCAGAGTGGACAGTGAGAGAGAGAGACAGAGAGAAAGGTCTTCCTTTGCCGTTGGTTCACCCTCCAATGGCCGCCGCAGTCGGCGCGCTGCGGCCGGCGCACCGCGCTCGTCCGATGGCAGGAGCCAGGAGCCAGGTGCTTTTCCTGGTCTCCCCATGGGGTGCAGGGCCCAAGCACCTGGGCCATCCTCCACTGCACTCCTGGGCCACAGCAGAGGGCTGGCCTGGAAGAGGGGCAACCGGGACAGAATCCGGTGCCCCGACCGGGACTAGAACCCGGTGTGCCGGCGCCGCAAGGCGGAGGATTAGCCTGTTGAGCCACGGCGCCGGCCGCCTGTCAAAAATTTAAAAAAAGAAAGAAAGAAAGAAAGAAATATTGTGAACAGCCTCATGTAGCTCGGGGCACGTTTTGTCCCCCAAGTTAGTTTGCCATGAACTTACCCCTAAAAAAACCCCACATTTTCAGTGCTTTATGAAGTTTAGGATTGTAGATAATAAATTATACATCTAACCGGTTTTACATCAAATGTACGAATATACAAAGGTAGTTTGTAAAGTTCTTAGAAAATAGAATCCAAAGATAAGCTTATTTTGGTGCAAAAAGTTTTGAAATCCATATGAGTACTGATCAATGAGGTAACTTTCTTAAATTAGTTTCACTGTTTAAGGTATCTTTTTATCATTTTCTGTTTTCTCAATGATTATTAGCTACAAAGACCCCTACAGACAAGCCAGAACTCATAAAAACCTATGGGCTCCTGACTGTTTCTGGTGAGAGCCCCAATCCCAGCTTTGCTCCCGGGGACCCAACTTTTGGGACCCCCTCTGTCTCCAGTGCTGCCACAGCTGAGGAGAGAGTGGGCCAGTTAGGACCCTTGGCAGGGCCTGATTAGGGAAGACTTTCCTGCAGGGCGGGGTCCCAGTCTTGCATAGGAGGAGGAGCAGCTTTGAGTTGTACAGGCTCTGGAGGCCGATTGCTGGATTAAAGGCCTTGCTCTGTCCTGAGATCTCAGCCAAAGCGCTTTACCTCTTTGTAGTTCAGCATCCTCCATTCTGAGTGAGAGGTAGAACAGTTTCTGTCTCATAGGAATATTGTAGGGATTAAAGAAGTTAATGCAAGCAAAACTTGGAACCAGGCATCTGGCAATCTCAGTCAATACCTCTCTCTCTGGTTTTTTTTTTTTTTTTTTTTTTTTTTTTGACAGGCAGAGTGGATAGTGAGAGAGAGAGACAGAGAGAAAGGTCTTCCTTTACCATTGATTCACCCTCCAATGGCTGCCACAGCCAGCGCACAGTGGCCAGCGCACTGCGCTGATCCGATGGCAGGAGCCAGATGCTTCTCCTGGTCTCCCATGGGGTGCAGGGCCCAAGTACTTGGGCTATCCTCCACTGCACTCCCTGGCCACAGCAGAGAGCTGGCCTGGAAGAGGGGCAACCGGGACAGAATCTGGTGCCCCGACCGGGACTGGAACCTGGTATGCCAGCGCCGCAAGGCAGAGGATTAGCCTAGTGAGCCACGGCGCCGGCCCAATATATCTTACTAATAGTAGTAGTAGTAGTAGTAGTAATAGTTTGTGTATCTATGGTAGACTGAATGACACACTCCCTAATCCCTGGAAGCAATTATGGAATACACTGCCACATACCCCAGAATTTGTTACCTTCCAGGGCAAAGGGGACTTGGTAGCTGTGATGCAAGGAAGGACCTTTAGATGAGGAGTTATCCTGGGGTCTCCAGATGGTAACACCCTACCCACATAAATCCTTAAAGGGGGAGAATTGTCTCGGCTGTGGTAAGAGGAGGAGATGGAGATATGACAATGGAAGCAGAGTCGGAGCGGCTGTGATGCTGACTTTCAGATGGGGGGGGACACACTGGCCGAGGAAGGCCAAGGCCAGCAGGCAGTGCCTAGAGGCTGGAAAAGGCGCGCATTCTCTCCTGCAGCTCCAGCAGGAAAGCCGTCCAACCAGGAGGCTGGATTTCATTTCAGTGACCCTTGTCTTGGTCTTCTAACCTACAGAACTTTGAGATAATAAGCCTAATGTTATTTTAAGCCATTAAATTTGTGGTAATTTGTTATGACAGTACTAGGAAACTAACATGCAGAATGCCTGTCTCTTCTGTTCTCTAATGAGTGCCTTGAGGGTGACCCTACCTTCCTCATTCCCCAGGGCCTACTCAGACTTTGGCACATAAATATTCAACACATATTTGTTGATTTATTCACTAAAAGTGTTTATAGGCAAGGCATGACAAATGGCTTTGTCCAGGCTGACAGAGGGACTCATATAGGAAGTACTGAGATGATTAGATTTTACAAATCTTTATTAGAGTGTCAGCACAACAGTATTAATAATAAAATAACTAGAGAGTAAACTGAATAATAATAATAATAATAGACAAATAACAAATGTTGGCAGGGATGTAGAGAAATTGCAGCCCGCATCCAATGCTGGTGAAAGTCTAAAATGGTGCAATCACTGTGGAAGAATATTTGGTAGTTTCTCTAACAGAGAATTACCATATGCAATTTGGTATACATAGCAATTCAACTTCTGGGTGTAGACTTAAGAGAATTAAAAAAATTTTTTTTCAAACAAAAACTTGTACACAAATGTTCATAGCAGCACTGTTGAAAATAACCAGAACATGAAACTCAAATGTCCATCAATTGATGAGGAAATGGATAAACAAAACATGGTATAGTCAGAGAATAAAGTATTACTGGGCCATGAAGGGAGTTTTGATGTGTGCTACAAAACAGGCAATCAATAGAGGCCAGACAGATACGTGCGACTCCATTTCTACGAAATACAATGGTCAAATCCAGGGAAAGTGAAAACACACTGACCAGGGGCTGGGGAGATGGAATCGTGAGGAGTGGTGGCTCCTTGGGTGCTGAGTGTTCTCTTGGGTTTGAGACGGGACAAAAACAGGATTTGGTTCACAGTATCAAACCATTCCCGACTTGACCAAACATCCACCTCATGACCCAACCATGCATCCATCTCCCTGACTGCAACCACGGGCTGCTCCACCCAGCTCCCAGCCAATCAGGAGTAAAAGTGCCTAAATTTTAACGCCACAGGCCCCCAGCTGCACCGTGAGGAACCGCACATGCGCAGAATAGCCCCGTTTAACTCGTAACCCATTTATGAACTTCCTGGGGTGGCGCTAGCGAGCACCTTCGCCATTTTGAAAGTGTCATGTTGGAAAAACAGCAAGGCTCGCCCAGACAACCCGGCTAGGTGGGGGCGGAGCCAGAGGCTAATAGGGCATGACCATGTCTCCGAAACCAACCCGGTTCAGGGTCTTTTGGGAAGCCAGTCAGTGGAATGTTCTCCTGGCTTGCTGTCTCCCTGTGCTTGAGTGTAACTGAGTATAAGCTATCAAAAACCTCCTGACAGTTTCTGTTGCAAGAGTCAGAAACCTTCGGTTGGTAACAGGTTGATGAAAATTGGTTTGGCCCTCTATAGAAGTGATTGCTGTACAAGAGAGTGCAGGTCCTGAATGCACCTCCTGATGTACGCTTTAAATTGGTTAAAAATGCTGAATGTTATGTGTATGTTACCTCAGTTAAAAAAATAAACTGGGCAGAAATTTTCCTGTTTTAAAAATTCTAACAAGAGGACGAAATGTTGTAGTAATCATAGAATCTCTTTTCCTTAACAACTAGCAAAATACTCAGAAACATGCAATGACCTACAAGGGTACTTCTAAAAAGCTCATAGAAAATGGAATTAAAAGATAAGCTTATTTAGGTGTGAAAGTTTTTTTGCAATCCTTATATGAGGAGTCTTAGAAGTCCATCAAATAAGTAGTGTGAAGCAACTATGTATGCTTTTCAAAGATATTTTTAAAAATTATTTTTATTTATTTGAAAAGCAGAAACAGAAACATAGAGATCAGATCTGCTGATTCACTGTCCAAATGTCTGCAATGGCTACAGCTGGGTCTGGCCAAGTCTGGAAACTGGAGCTCCGTCCCAGGTTCCCACACGGGTGGCAGGGATCTAACTATTTGAGGCATCTCCTGCTGCCTCCCAGGGATGAACGAGCAGGAAGCTGGATTGGAGAGCAGAGCTAGGACTTGAACCCAGGTCCTCTGATATGGGGTGTGGGTGTCTTAAGGGGTGTCTTAACTGCTGTGCCAAACCCGCCTAAATAACCTGCCCCAAATAAACTTATTTTTTAATTCCCTTTTCTATTAAAAAAGTGTACATATATGTATACACACACACACACACACACACACAGAGAGAGAGAGAGAGAGAGAGAGAGAGTGATTTACCAACACCAAATGGACAAGAGGAACAATTTTATGGGATAAGCACCAGGAAGTAATAGCCACAGAAACAATAGACACAGGTGGACCTGAGCTGGCCACTAACCTCACACCTCCCCTGGATACAGCATTTTGAAGGAAAAATAGCAAATTAATGAAATCCTAAGGATTTTAATACTTTCCAGCTTCAAGAAAAGCAGAGTAAGGGGTGAATGAACAACTCAGGGAAAATTCTGGAAAATGTCCTCTGGCGAAGAAGCTCAGCACTTGGCCCTGGGGCTGTGTTGGAGGCTGGAAGGGCTTCCAAGTGAATGTGTTGAACTGCAGGAGCAGGCTGAGGCCTGGGCCCAGTGAAACAAACAAACGAAACAAACAAACAAACAAAACAAAAAGTATTCCTGCACTGGAGGAGTGAAATACTGGACTCCAAGCAGAGGCTCCACTTGGTCTCAGCTGAACCACCCTCCTTCCCCATCCCCACATTTTCAGGCTAAGAAGAAGGGCTTGAAGGTAACATCCAGCCCTTAACCTGTAGCTCAGAGAAGAGAAACTAAAATGTTTTATATAATGCAGAGAAAATGTCAAGGAAAATTCACCCATACCATATCCTGCTGAAGCAAGAGACAATCACAATTGCTCCTATTAGGCAAAAAATATGATAAAAATAAATGGTACACTCATGTACATTCTAAGGGGAAACTGTGTGTTAAAGTGAGCCTTCCTGTTCTGCAAGAATTCAAAACAAACTGTATGGAATTCAAATTCAAACTATAAGCAGATGGTGCTATCTGGGAACTTAATAAGAACATAGGGTAAATAGAACAAAAGATTAAAATAAGATGACAACAACAAAAGAAGATGGAATGGGGCAATCAAGAACTACAGGGATGAAATAAAATCCTGAGTAACTATTAGATACAGGAAGAGATAGTTGGCATAGCTAAAAATCATATTAATTACAAGTAAAGACTTGGGCAAATACAGTGGAAAGGGTAATTACAGCCAAGGAACTCAAAAACAGTTCAATATAAGGAAATTGGATATTACCGATAAGAATCTAATAAATGGGCCCGGCGCCATGACTCAACAGGCTAATCCTCCACCTTGCGGCGCCGGCACACCGGGTTCTAGTCCCGGTCAGGGCACCGGATTCTGTCCCGGTTGCCCCTCTTCCAGGCCAGCTCTCTGCTGTGGCCCGGGAGTGCAGTGGAGGATGGCCCAAATGCTTGGGCCCTGCACCCCATGGGAGACCAGGAAAAGCACCTGGCACCTGGCTCCTGCCATCGAATGAGTGCGGTGCGCCGGCCGCGGTGCGCCGGCCGCAGCGCGCCGACCGCGGTGGCCATTGGAGGGTGAACCAATGGCAAAGGAAGATCTTTCTCTCTGTCTCTCTTTCACTGTCCACTCTGCCTGTCAAAAAAAAAAAAGAATCTAATAAATGAAGCAGGAGAAATATTGGAAGACATAATACAAAAAACTTGTTTCTTGAAGCTCAATTCACAAGAGCTAAGATAGGGAATCAACTCAGATGTCTGTCACCTGATGACTGGATAAAGAAAATATGGTATATACCCGCCAAGGAGTACTACTCAGCTGTAAAAAAGAATGAAATCTTCTCTTTCATAACAAAATGAGTGCAACTAGAGACCATCAGGCGTAGTGAAATAAGCCAGTCTCCAAAAGACAAATATCATCTGTTTTCTCTCATATGTGGTAGTTAATATAGGATACAAAAAAATGCATAGAAATGAAGCAGACATCTGGTGATTTGATTGTTGTTTTTAGCCCTTGTTTATACTCCTGTGGAACTGTGGTCTTTCTTTTTACTTGTTGAAAATTATGTTTTGTGGGGGCATTAAGCCTGTAATTACAGAGTGGATTGAAATTATGCTTTTGCAAAAATTAGGGGGAAAAAAAGAAGAAAAGAGGGGGATTGAGGAAGGGAGAGAAGAAGGAAGGGAATTATGGTTACTTTCTTACTTATTAGAATTGTACTTATGAAATACATGTAAACTGTTCTCTTTACATTGATAAAAATTTTTCCCTAAAGTGATGGAAGAATTGAATTAACAATTTGGAAGGAAATGCTGTACATTAGGCAAAGCTGAGACAGAATGAACAATGCTGAGTGATGTAGAGATTAAGCTGTATAGTCTCAAAGGTAAGACTTCTAGTCTTCAGCTGTCCCACGTGAGAAAAGCAGAAGGGAGCAACTTATTAAGGGGACTGCAGATTCCCCCATCAACTCCCAGTGCCAGAGAGCAGTAGGGCAACGTCCAACCCAAGAAAAGAACGGTGACTTGGAGTGTTTTCCCCAAGTTGTCATTCATGTGTAAAGGCAGCAAGGAGAACATTTCTAAATGCTACAGGGCTCAAGTGATGCGGCATCTATAACTCTCCTTAAAAAAGCCTTTAGCAACATACATGCTAAAGCCACACTGCTCGGGTTTGAAGCCTGGCTTTGCCACTTACTAGCTCTGTGAGTTAGGCAAGTATTTAACTAGCCTTACGGTATCTCAGTCTCCTCATCTGCAAAATGGGGTTAATAATAGCCATTATTTCATTGGCTTGTTTGTGAGGATTCGGTGAAAAGACTGTGTGGGAGTGTGTGTGTGTGTGTGTGTGTGTATAGTGCGTTGTATAGTGCCTGATCCCTTATGAATGTCATATGTGCATATTTGTCGTAGTCAATATTCCCTATCTTTGTGATGAAGAGGTCCATCCCGTCGAGAACTGAACCAAACAATGATAAAATAACCACTGGTAAGTATTGAAATGCAGAGCCAAGAGAAAGCAAAGACAGCAACAACTGAAGAAGAATGGCTGCAGAACAGAATATAAATACATTAGTTCTGACTGAATAAGCAAAAAAAGCACAAAACAATCAGGAGGTGTTTATGAGGGGCGGCAGGAAGAAATGTAACCCTGCTGGTCACTTAACCTTTTCTAGAAAAATCTTTCAACACGCGCTGTCAAAATAGAAGCAGGTCATTAAAAAACATGCCCTGAACCATCCTCATCTTTTTTTTTTTTTCTTAGACTAATCTTTTAAGAATAAAAAAAGTTCTATGGATTTCAGTGTTTCACTTCAGTTTCTTTTATCTTATATTAAATTCATGTAAAATCTATTGAGCATTTTGTTTTTAAAATGATATAATATGATTCCATTCTTATAGAATTATTTGTGTTCATCCATCACTCTTCCACCCAATTATAGACAGATGTCTGAATGGAGACTTACCATATATTAGCACTAGTTATTATTGGTAGTGGGATTTGAGTAATGCATTGATGTTTTTGTATGCATCTTGAGTTTTTACAATATATATGCATAAAGCCAGTAAAGTTATTCTTTCAAAACTAACCAATTAAATAGCCATCTAAATATATAAATCACTTGACAACCTTGTAAGGAATGACTCATGCCTGTTCAAACACATTTTGTTCTTAAAAGAAGAGATTGTATGTATAATCAGAATCAACCTTTTCATATTTTGTCAACTATTTTCCACTCTATTACTTAAGCATTAGGGAACAGTTTTGTCTTGTCAACACTCAGCTGGAAATAATAGCTCATATGTGTTGAAAAATAGTGGCTGTGGGGTGTGGAGTGATTCACAGGAACATGATTCCCCATGTCAGCGAGAGATGATCTCCACCGAGGAGGCTGTAATTTTCCATGATGTTGAACAGGAGGCAGAGCTCAAGGGAGCAGCAGGCCACTCTTTCTTCCCCTGCCAATCAACTGGCTACAGGAAGGATGCTCTCCTTTGACTAAGAGATAACCCTTCTGACCTGCCATGAAATTGCAGTCTGGAGTTCTGCCTTCCGAAGTTGGCTGATCCTCTGAGCTGCCAGAGGCAGGGTCTGGTGTTCTTGCCCTGTTCTCTCTTGCATCTGGGACATTTTCTGGTTACCCTTCATTGTGCTGGCTGGCTGAGTTCCCATTAAGCTATGAGCTCTTTGAGGGCAGACACTGTGCCTTTTTCATCACTTGAATTATGCCTTGCACAGGGCCTAAGAATGGGTGCTTGGTGGGCATTTGTTGAATGGATAAATACTGAAAGAGATGTCCACCCTTCTCCCCTGGCCCCCTTTGTGGTCAGGTTCATCCATGTGTGGGAACAAATGGCTGGGCTAAAGGGATGTGTCTCCTCCTCCCAGATCAGATGAGAGTGAACACTCTGAGCGTGATGAGCTGTTACCAAGAACATCACTGGCTGTAGACCTGGCTCCTTTATTCCCTAGCCACTTTGCTTGTTTTCTCTCTTAGGGGAAAAATAAACCAAAGAAGGAGCAATGATTCTGGAATTCTCCAAAAGAGACTTGATGAGCCAGAAGAGTAATGTCTGGAAAGGGCCACGTTGGAGTCCTCTTTGTGCAGTTCTACGTCCTAGGGCCCTAGAAGAATCCTCATCACCATCTGCAAAGAGAGTTCGTGGGAAATGTGATGTGGGTTAGGAAAAGGCTATGCGTGATTTCAAAATTATTGTGAAAGAGATAGAGAGAGAGAGATGTATCTTTGATCTACTAATTCATTCTGCAAATGCCTGCAACAGTGTGGACTGGGTCAGGCTGAAGCCAGAAGCCAGCAGCTCCATCTGGGTCTCCCACATGAGTATCAGGAACCCAAGCACTCAGACCATCAACTACTGCCTTTCAAGTATGTTAGCAGGAAGCTGGCTAAGAAGTAGAGGTGGGACTTGAACCCAGGCACAATATGGGATGTGGGCATCCCAAGGAGTGGCTTAACCCACTGTGCCGCAATGCTGCCCCTCAACTTCATTCAATTTTCCACAAACTTTCTGAAGGATCCTTGTATTTAGCCAGGCATTAGGAATAACTTACAAGTTAATTATTTACAAGAGCTACACTGGAAAATAGAAACAAGACTGTCACCAAGATATATTTATAATATTTAAAATTTTGTTTATTTGAGGAGAGAGAGAGAGATGGGGAGAGAGAGAGAGAGAGAGAGAGAGAGAGAGAGAGAGCGAGAGCGAGAGCGAGAGCGAATGGGAATCAAGAGAAAAGGAAGGAAAGAAAAAAAAAGGAACTGCACAAAATACCGAAATGGTTATGTTTCCTGGCTGATGTCCAAGTGTGTGTGAGGAGCTCTGGTGGCATTTGGTCTTCGATAAGGGACAGTTAGGTGGTGCTTTGTGACCTGCTCCTGAGATTTAGAGGAGTCACTTAGAGAGGCACTCGCCTGCTCTCAGCCCTCAGTCTTGTGTCTCTCCTCGATAAGAATTTGCTGATGCAACGTAAGCCTTGACATTTGCTGAGGAGGAGAAAGTATTTCTGATATCAGAATCTTTCCAAAATTTTAAGCAGATCTAGGGTAAGCTCCTGGCTACTTGGGTACTTTTGAAGCAAGAGAACATCTTTGTTGGTGGAACTGTGAAGATGGTTATGACCCATCAGCAGCCAGGGTCAGGGGCAGTGGGGACCCTCTGCAGCTGTTGCATGTAAAAGAATCTTCACCAATAAAAAAAATCCTGTGAACCCTCCCTCACAGACTCTGCTTTTTGCAGAGGGTCGGGAGGGGGGACCACCAACAAACTTTAAAACCCATTGCATAAAGAAGCCCGCACACTTTCACATGTGCAACCCAGCTGGGGTGCTTGTTAACAATGCAGAGCCCTGGGCCCCACTGCTTGAGACCTGGAGTGGAGCCCCAGACTCTGCAGATTCATAAGCTTGGCAGATGTCAGAGCTGGGAGCGCCACAGTCAGAGAGGCTCAGCTGTCGATACCAGCGCACCCGCCCTCTGAGAGAGCAACTGATGGGCGTGAGGCTCACCCATGGGGAAGCCTTAAGAAACCCAGAGAACAGAAGATCTTCGGTAAGTCTGATGTATTGTGCAGATCAACTGCATGGACAACAGCTGTGGATGTGATTGATTAGAGATACTACTTGATGCCAGGCCCAGTGCCAAGCCTTCTCTCGGTATCTAGTCTAATCCTCCCACTAATGCTGCAGGATATTGTATCTATTTTGCAGAAAAGGAAAAAGAAGCCAAGAGGAATCAGGAAAATTCCCCCTGGCCTTGCAGGTCACGAGAGTCCGAGCCAGAACACAAGCCCAGGTTGTTGCAATCACAAAGCCCAAGGGTGTTAGGCTTGCTGAGCTGGCCAGAGGATCAACAGATATTTCAGCAAAATTAAGGCCATGCGAGAGTCCCTCCTCCTTCTATCTGCAGCCAGGGCCTCCAGCATCACTCAGGGTCAATGGCATTAACTTAAAAAAGTGCTTCCTATTCTACTCCCGCTACAGTAGATGCCACAGGGAAACTTAGTCCTGATTACAGTTTGGCTGTTTAGAATCCCATAAACTTATATCAGTGTCAGGGAACAAAATACAGCCCCGGAGAGGCCCAACTAGAAAGAGATTCGGCCACCTTTATCAAGGGTCTTTTCTGTAGCAGCTGCTTCTATTGGCCCCAGGCACTTATGGGTGATGATGCTCAAAGCTAATGACAAAGTCTCAGGCTCTGGTACAGGCATCAGCCTCGCTGCCAAGGAAACCTATTTTGAGATGTAAGGCGGGCCAGATGTCATTGATGGACACAGCGAGTAACTAATCAGTGCAGAGAAGAGCAAAGATGCCTCATGACCTTCTATATCTGAGGGATAATTTGCACATTTGCTTTTTCTTTCCCAAAGAAGGAGACTTACAAAGGTGTGGGCAGAGTTAAGGAGAGAAGAGGAGGCCAATGAGGCACTCAGAGATGGTAACAGGTGTGCTCTTACTTAAGCCAGACTGGAGCAGAGGTGGGGAACTAAGGCTGATGAGGGGCCCAAGGGGTGCCCTGCTGCTCATCTTCAAAGCAGCCTTTGTAGAAAGAGGGTGATTTATTTCTCAGAGGAGATTGGGTTGAAAGTGGCTGATCAGCGACATCCTTTTTTTCCTTGTGTTCATTCCATCATAGGCCTGTGGCCACAGAAGACAACTATATCTGAATATGTAGAGAACTGAACATTGGACCTGGGACTGGTGTTGTGGAGCAAGGGGCTTAAGCCACCACTTGGGACTCTTGCATCCCATGCTGGAGTGTCTGCTGTTAGTCCTGACTGCTCCTCTTCCTGCCCGTGGGCCTGGGAAGGTAGCAGATGATGGCTCAAGGGCTCAGGTCCCCGCCCCTCACAAGGGAGACCCAGGTGAGAGTTCCGGCTTCTGGCTTTGGTTTGGCCCAGCCCCTGTGGCTGCAGGCATTTGGGGGATGAACCAGCCATTGGATGATGTCTCTGTTTTTTGTTTTTTGGTTTTTTTTTTTTTAAGATTTATTTATTTATTTGAAAGGCAGAGTTACAGAGAGGCAGAGGCAGAGAGAGAGAGAGAGAGAGAGAGAGAGAGAGAGAGGTCTTCCATTGGCTGGTTCACTCCCCAGTTAGCCACAATGGCCGGAGCTGTGCCAATCCAAGCCAGGAGCAAAGAGCCTCCTCTAGGTCTCCTTTGTGGGTGCAGGGGCCCAAGGACTTGGACCAACTTCTACTTCTAGGCCATAACAGAGAGCTGGATCAGAAGTGGAGCAGCCAGGACTCGAACCCATGCCCACATGGGGTGCTGGCACTGCCGGTGGCAGCTTTACCCATTAAGCCACAGTGCCAGCCTGATTTCTCTGTCTCTTCCTCACTCCCTCTTTGACTTTGCCTTTCTGATCATCCATTAGTATTTAAAAAGACCCCTTTATTCACTGGCCATTTTTCTTCAAATTGTGCAGGAGACAGGATGTCTCAATTCAGGTCGATCTCTCAATGAGCTCCACTTATAAGTCCCAGATTTGACAAAATGAGCTTGGGTGGGCGGGCCTTCTGAAGAGCTGGCATCTCACGGCCCCTCCCTCTTCCTAGGTGAATCTGACTCCCCTTCTCTGCTCCCCCAAGGAAAACCTGACTTCAGTCCTCGTAATGCGAATTGCCGTTTTCTGTCTGGCTTACTGTCCAGATACTATCTTGACCTCTGTTATTAGGTTGGGACCTGGGACCAGCCATGCTGCTGTAGAATGACTCACTCACCTCACCCCTGCCACAGTCTGTGAGGCCAGGGTGGCCACAGCGCTTAGCTGAGCCCATCAGTCTCCTCCCAGGAGGCCTGGCATGTGGGTGCCTGAGTCTCCTCTTGGGGGATGGAAGCAGCGACACAGGGGATCACCAGTTCTCCATAGCCATGCATTTCTACCAGGCAAACCAGAGGAGGCAATGTCACGGGGAAGAAGGGAAGTACAAAGCTGAAACAAAGAGAGGAGCAAGAAACAGAGGCAGGGACTGGGGATGCTCAGTGCCTGGTTCCACAGCTCATGAGGCCCGGCCATGCTCCTCAACCAAACCTTGCCAGGCCCACTGGGTCTCTAACTTTGGAAGAGTTTTTCATTGTGACTCATCTTTTGCTTTGAGCATTGGAGCATGAGAATTGTCAGGGTGGATTAATTCCCCACGAGGCTGTCCCAGCATTGTCTTAGAGAGACAGCCATGCGGACAAAGGCATGGCGTTGTCCTCAAATATCCTAACTTGCCTTAGAGCTCATAGGAGGGTCCTTCCAAAAAAATTCATAGAAAATGGCATTAAAAGACAAATTTACTGTGGTGCTAAAAATTTTGAGTCTGCACTGATTTTTTTCATCCTATGCATATTCCATAAACCTGCATGTGTTTGAAGTTTTTGCATCACAGTAAATATATATCTTTACATTCATTTTGCATGAGCTTTTTGAGGTCCCTGGTCTATGATAACAATAGCAAATACTGTGACTATTACAACGACAGTGAGCATTGTGAGGCGTCCACTTACAATGATGTCCCTAGTTCCTAATGCTAACACTGAGGTAAACTGCCTCTAGTCACAGCTCACAGATAAGCGACTGAACCTGGCTTCCCGCACTCTTGGTGGTTCTGTGCTGTGTAGCTCTAGCTTAGTGGAAGGATTATCTAACCAGTGGTTAGCAAACTAACGGGAGATTTGCCATCACCCAGTTCTGCCCCGACTGCCATCCCAACTGCTCAATGACAGCTTCGGAGAGAGGAAGGTAACAGGGAGTGCTGAACAATTTTTTGAGTTAAATTTTGAAAAGAAAAACACACACTCATTTATCCAGAAAATATCTACTAAGTACCCATATATCATAATTAGGTTTGACTACACATAACAAAGAACATTGATTATGTGGCTTAAACAAGAGAGGGGGGCAAGCATTGTGTCGCAGTGGGTTAAGCCATCACTTGCATACCATATGGGAGCACCAGTTTCAGTCCCAGCCACTCTGCTTCTGATCCAGTTCCCTGCTAATGTGACTGGGAAAGCAGCAGCTGATAGTCCAAGTACTGGAGTCCCTGCCACTCATGGTGGGGCCCCAGATAGAGTTTCTAGCTTCCGGCTTTGGCCTGGGCCAGCCCTGGGTGTTGCAGTCATTTGGGGAGTGAACTAGTGGATGAAAGATCTCTTTCCCCTTCCCCCTGTCTCTGTCACTCTGCCTTTCAAATCAATCAATCTATCATTCAGTCAATTTATAAATTTTAAAACTAACAGCAGGGAGCGCTTTATTTTGCTCTCCTGTGAAAGAAATCTAGGCCTGTTACAGTCAACAGAGACTTGGGTCCCTGCTACCATGGCCTCTAAATGGTCATGACCATGGCTGTTGCTGCCATCTTCCAGGCAGGAGGAAGGGGGAATGGACAAGGGTAAAAGGCCATGCGTTCTTTAATGAGGAAGCCTCCTTCGAAGTATTTCCCTAGAGGCTCCACTTCATGACATCTGCTTAGATTTCTTTGGCCATTTCTATTGGCGGGAAAGGCTGTGGATGTAGTTTTGTAGCTGGACACAATTGCTACACCTGCACCTGACAACAGAGGAACTCGGTTACTAAGACAGTCGAGGAGCCTGGATGTTCACTGGGAAGCTGGCGGCCTTTGCCACAACCCAGCAGGTGCCAGCTACTGTTCCAGGCCCTGGGGATGCAGTGGTAAAAAGGCCAAGTGGCTGCCCTCCTGGCTCTTACACTCCAGCAGGGAGACAGAAAATGCCTAAGCAAAACAGAAAGATTACAATTTCAAGTATTGATAGCGAATGCCAGTTTTATTTTATTAGGAAGATTTATTTATTTATTTGAAAGCAGAATGACAGGAGAGAGAGAGAGAGAGAGAGAGAGAGAGAGAGATCTTCCATCTGCTGCTTCACTCCCCAAATAGCTGCAACAGCCTGGGCTGGATGAAACCAGGATCCAGGAACTCCATCCAGGAATCAGTGGATGGAAGGTTTCTCTCTGTTGTTCCCTCTCTCTGCATAACTGCCTTTCAAATAAAATAAATGCATTTAAAAAAAGGCCTCTCACAGGGTCCCAAGTTCTTGGGCCATCTTCTGCTGCTTCCCCAGGTGTATTAGCAGGGAGCTGGGTCAGAAACAGAGCATCCAGGACTCAAACTGATGCTCATATGGGATGCTGACATCACAGATGGTGTTTAACCCACTGTGCCACCAAGCCAGCCAGCCCCTAATGCCAATTTTAAATAGGTTGAAGAAGAGGAAGGCCTCTCTGAACAGATAACACTGGAGCAGAAACCTGACTCACAGGGACCAGGAGGCACCATCACCACTCAAGGCCATGGGCAGGGTGGGGCCACGTGCACTCTGGTGCAGAGCCACCCACCCCAGACCCTTAAAAGCCTCTATGGCCTGTTCAGATGAAGTGAGAAATGTTCTGGTTACATTGACAGGAAGAACAATGTAAGCAATGTTCCATTAGTGATGCTTTATTTACTCATGAAATACATTTTCTAATCAATATGGCAGTTATTCATACCTCACATTATTGCTATTAATCTTGGTGTGATTATAATAATAGATGCTTCTTACTCCCTAAAAGTGTTACATAGGATATATTTTGGAAAATTAAACTTTATTATTGAAATATATGAATTATCTCCAGTACATTGTAGGTACTTGCAGTCGCATTTCAGGAGGTTCTGCCTTGTGGATATAATTTTGGATTTCTCCCTCTCCTTAAAAGTGCCGTATGAGTTGAATTTATTTATTTTTCAAATTCAAGTGAATTAAAGTTGAAAAATGCCCACTTATTTTTTAAGAGTTATTTTATTCATTTGAAAGGCAGAGTTACAGAGAGAGAAGGAGAGAGAGACAGAGGTCTTCCATCCACTGGTTCACCCCCAGATGGCTGTAATGGCCAGGGCTGGGCCAGGATGAAGCC
Organism: Sylvilagus floridanus; assembly: GCA_949820135.1. Classification (NCBI taxonomy): domain Eukaryota; kingdom Metazoa; phylum Chordata; class Mammalia; order Lagomorpha; family Leporidae; genus Sylvilagus; species Sylvilagus floridanus. Next base: position 23,151,553 of record OX463238.1, on the reverse strand, counting down.
AGGTTCCAGGAGCTTCTTCTGTGTCTTCCACCTAGGTTCAGGGGCCTAAAGATATGGGTCACCTTGTGCTGCTTTCCTAGGCACATTAGTGGGGAGCTGGATCAGAAGTGGAATAGCTGGGTCTCGAACCAGTGCCCATATGGGCTGCTGGAGCTCCAAGGCAGAAGCTTAACCTGCTATGCCACAATGCCGGCCCCCTACCCACTTATGTTTTTAAGCTGTACCATTGCTTGAGGACTACCATCTTCCCCAGGTGTATTTATCCTGGCCTTTCCTGTCTTTGACCTTGAGTGCTCCTCTCCTTTATTGTGCCCTGGGGTCTGTCACCATTTTCATTGACCTTATCCATATCATTTATGAGTCTATTGATTTCAGGAAAATTTCCATTTCCACCTTGACCTCTATGTTGACATCATCTTCTTTGTAAATCTCGTCTCGTGCATTAGAACCTCTCACCCCCTGCACCCACTACCCCACACTGTGCCCTCCAGTGCCTTGATATCTTTCGTGAGAAGACAGGACTCCAGAGTCCTTAGGATGCACTCACTATTAACACTGAACAAGCCAGGCCACGGCATAGAGTCGTGAACCAGCGTGTTCTCCATATCTCTAACTGTGTTACTCCATGGAATCATGCAAGCTGTATCCCTGTTAGCTTGTCAGCCATCTCCTTTATACAAGTCATGTTTTTTTAAAAAAAACCCAATGGCCTTACTCTGGAGTGTAACATCTATTGTTCAGGGCCCCTGCAGGAAAGGAAGCAGAGACCTGTGGTAATGTGATTTTGCAGAGAGCTTTGCTGCAGCTTGAGCCATATTTTCTCTCGTGTGTCTTTCTGATGGTTCAGCATTTCATTCAGTTAACAAATACTTACGGAGCACTGGCATTTCATTGTCTTTGATGTTACTGTTTTGCATTAGGCTTAACGTTCCCAGGGAGCAAATAACTCCCAGGGTTTCCTCTCGGCTTTATGGATCATTTCTAGGCTGCTGTTCTCCAACCATTTGCTCTTAAGATGCTTTAACTTGAACTTGACCTGAAATTCAAATTGCTGTACCACTTTCTGCTTAGCCTCCAAAAAAGCTCCTCTCCCACTGACCTGTCATGTCACTTAGAATGCCTTGGGATTGTCTACAGACTTGAAAGTTTCACTGTGGAGCTGGTTCTCCACATCTCTTTATACAATTAGTCACCAAGATTACCCCCTCCCGATCCCCAAGAACCCTTACTTTTCACAAGAAAATGACTGTTTAAATTGCCTGCTTTTATTATTTTGAAATTCAATTCTTTGTCCTTTTCAAAGAGATCCTTAATCCTGTGGTGATCCAATCTTTCTTTACCACCCTTAATTAAATTTTTGGTGTAAGCACTTGTCAAAGGCATTTCCACACTGTACATGAGGACTCACCCCCTTTCTCTGATCATCAGACAGGCTTCCTCTGGTAGAACACACTGGGGGCTGGTGTTGTGGCACAGTGGGTTAAGCCATTGCCTGCAATGCTAGCATCCTGTATGGGTGCTGGTTCAAGTCCCTGCTGCTCCACTTTCCAACCAGCTCCCTGCTAATGCACCAGGGAAAGCAGTGAAAGATGGCCTAAGAACTTGCGCCCCTGGAACCCATGTGGGAGACCCAGAAGAAGCTCCTGGCTCCTGGTTTTGGCCTGGACCAGCCCTGGCTGTTGTGACAAATTGGGGAGTGAATCAGTGGATGGAAGGTCTCTCTCTGTTGTTCCCTCTCTCTGTATAACTGCCTCTCAAATAAAATAAATGCATTAAAAAAAAGAGAACCCACCCTGTCTTTGCTCCATGGGTTGTACTGACTTAAGCTTTCCACAATTCTATATTTTATTTGAAGACTCCAGTCGCTTGGCTGGTAGGGAAGGGAGAAATAACCAGTTTCTTGTTTCCTAGGGCCCTCTCTGCAAACTCCTGGTGAAGCTAACATCAGCCATGTGATGTTCTTGCCATCACCAACAGCTCCACAATTCTGCTCATGCATTCATTCAAAATTCTTAGGTGGATCACATCCTCTCTGGGTGATTTATTGATATCTGTTTGTCAGCCAAGACTAGAACCTTCTGTGCATTTCCTACACTTGCATTGAATGCCCCAACCTGCCCATTTCAAGGACACACATCTTCCTTGGTAAAGGGCAAGGCAAACTTTTAAATCCATTTCATTTCTGTGTCTTGATCCATTCCTCTGTGTGTTCCACGGATGCCCTGTGTTTCTGGTTTTTGTTTTTGACCTTTTTTTTTTTTTTGCAGTTTCTTGCAAGGTGCTGTTTAACGGATCATAGGACTGCAGAAACTGTTTGGCTCAAACAGCTTGGTCTAAAGATGAAACTAATAAAGTTGACAGAAGTTCTGTGACTTGGTCTGACATTTGCTGACTTATATTTTCTTTCTGGTTGTTTGTGCTTATTTCTGTTCACCTTAAATTTTGCATAACATAGATGTCCTTTTGAGCCTGAAAATGTGGTCCATCTTTTGTGGCTAGGATCACAGGGTATTTGATAAACACTGTCAGCTGCCCAGCTGGAGGCTGGCTGTGTTTATTCTGCTACTCAGGGTGCACAGGAACCCCCAGAGGACCCCAGCGTAGGAGCCCAAGGTAGCCGGCCCCTCTGCCCAGCCCTGCACCGCTCAGGACTCTGCCCTGACTCACTGGAGCTTCTGCCCAATACCTCTAACAACATAGCATGCGTTCATTAGCCGGTGGCCAGAAATGCCCGGGTACAGGGTGTTCCCTTTGCACACCGATCTGCTTCCCAAAAGGCTGCTTTCTCATTTTGCCATCTCTGCTGGGAGATCTGAGGCGTGACAAACACAGAGCTTAAGTGGGCTGGGCTGATGGGGAGCCCTTTCGTTTCTTTCTGGAGGGTGTGAAGCCGGCCGGCTGCTCTCGACTCCCTCTCCTGCTGGCTTATCCTCATAGTGAAGAGGAGATCCCACTTGTTCTCTTTCCTTGCAGTCTTCCTTCTGAACCCTGCTCATGCCTAACCCTAACCCTAACCCTAACCCTAACCCTAACCCTAACCCCAACCCCAACCCTAACTGGTCCACAATGCACCACGTGATCATCTCCTCTCCCAGGTGTCCCCAGCAGCCTTGCCCTGGACCGGAAGCCTCCTGCCTTCTTTTTTTGTCTCCCTTCTGGTTGGTCTGCACTACTGCCGGGAGTATCTTGGGAATGCAAACCAAACCTCCCTTGCCTTACCTGCAGGGCCGTGGTTCCTAGAGGACCACAGTTCCATGCCAGGGTCCCTAACTCAGGGTCAAAGTCTTCTGCTTTGCTGGGACTCACTCAGCAAGGCCTCAGTGAGCCTGTGCTCACTTTTGAGGGTTTTCTAGTGGGAGCCCCGGCCTCTACCCTGCTCCCCTGGAATGGGCCTATTATTCATGCAATGGCCAGAGAGAACATAAAAAAATGTGTGGCCAGCAGTGTCACTCCTCTGCCTTCCCTACTCCTCCCACACAAAACAACTCCCATCTCACACTTTCTGTGTGACACAATGAACCTGGTTCCATCTTACTTGCACCCTGCCCCCGCCTCGCGGTGGGTGGCTCTGCTGTCCTCCCCACCCACTGGCTCTGTGTTAGGACAGGATGTGCTTTGGCCAGGGGGTGGAGTGGACCTGAGTCCCTGCAGGTGCTCAGCAAGAACCTGGGCCACTGGGTTTGCACGCCTTGGCTCTGCTATTGCCAGGATAGGAACGTGCCCCTGGAACTGCTGCTCCTGCAGTCTGCAGCTTCAGCCTCCATGTGAGACGCGTGGAGGAGGGTTGTCCCGGCCGCCCCACAGCTGTGCAGTGAGAACCAGGTTCTTATTGCTGCGCACCAATGTGCATCTCCAGTTGCTGTGTGTCAAGAGCCAACTAGGGGCCGGCACCATGGCTCACTTGGTTAATCCTCCGCCTGCGGCACCAGCATCCCATATGGATGCCGGGTTCTAGTCCTGGGTGCTCCTCTTCCAGTCCAGCTCTCTGCTGTGGCCCAGGAAGGCAGTGGAGGATGGCCCAAGTGCTTGGGCGCCTGCACCTGCATGGGAGACCAGGAGGAAGCACTTGGCTCCTGCCTTCGGATCGGCTTAGTCTGGCAGTTGTGGCCATTGAGGAGTGAACCAGTGGACAGAAGACCTTTCTCTCTGTCTCTCCTTCTCACTGTCTGTAACTCTACCTCTCAAATAAATAAATAAATAAATCTTAAAAAAAGAAGGGGTGATCTGAGGAGGTAACATGTGAGCAAAGAACCAAAGGCAGTGAGGGACCAAGCCACACATCTATCAGGTGGGTGGGGGGAGGGTCCCAGGTACCCAGTGTCTTCTCCAGGCTCCTTCTTGCATTGCTGGCCTTATGCAGGCTCTCCTCTTCATCTTGGAGGTACTTTCATCCCACTTCCTCCTCCCCACACCCTTGCCCTTCTTTGTGGAGGCAGATCCATACTGGGGCCCTCAGCCTCGTGGGAGGAGACTGGTGTCTGCTGTGTCTCTAGGTCCCATGTCCCAGTGGTAACCATTGTGAGTTTATAGCCACCTAATAACATAAGAAGACTGAGGGAAAGGATAGTTGGGAAAAATTTAAAAGATGTATTTCCTTTGCCATTCTTTCTTTTTTAAAAGATTTATTTATTTATTTGAAAGGCAAAGTTACAGACAGAGAAGGAGAGAGAGAGGGAGAGAAAGAATTTTCCATTTGCTGGTTCACTGCCCAGATGGCCGCAATGGCTGGAGCTGAGTCAATCTGAAGCCAGGAACCAGGAACTTCTTCCAGGTCTGCTATGTGGATACAGGGGCCCAAGTGCTTGGACCATCTTCTACTGCTTTCGAAGGCCATAGTAGAGACCTGGTGATAAGTCAGTGGAGCAGCTGGGACTCGAACTGGTGCCCATATGGGATGCTGGCACTGCAGGCAGCGGCTTTACCTGCTTCTCTTAGCACTGACCCCCCTCTGCTATTCTTTCAAATATCCTGAAATTTTCCTGTGTCCAAGCTGAAAGGGATGGAGCTAGCCAGCTACTGTCATGTCCCCTTGGCCTCTGAACACTTTGCGAGGGCTGAGTTGGCCCTTAACTGAGAGTTGGTATCAGACACAGTCCAGCGAGAGCTGACGTGGTCTAGAGCCTTGTTGCCAAGTTGGTCCCAAGACCAGCAGCCCGGTCCTGCTGACACCACCAGGGAGCGGGTTGGACATGGATCAGTTCAGAACTAGACCCACAGAGCCAGACTCTCTAGAGAGCTGTGTGCCCAGGAAGATCTGGGAATGGATCAGTTCCTCCCTTATGTCGTTCATTGCTCAGCAGTGTCTTCTTTGTTAGACTTCCACAGGTGAATTCCTGCTTAGTTAGTCTCAAGATAAATTGTTCTTCTGGACATTTTCTTCCTTCCTTCCTTCCTTCCTTCCTTCCTTCCTTCCTTCCTTCCTTCCTTCCTTCCTTCCTTCCTTCCTTCCTTCCTTTCTTTCTTTCTTTCTTTCTTTCTTTCTTTCTTTCTTTCTTTCTTTCTTTCTTTCTTTCTTTCTTTCTTTCCTTTATGGACATGGAGGATTATGTACAGTTCTACCAATGTATCTACATTTCTACCAATGGCTGCTAAATCTTTATCTTCGACACAGCCTAGCATGTGTCTTGCTCAGAGCAGCAGAGTAGTTGCTGCATTATTGGTTGGATCCATTCTCTGTATTATGAGAAGCAGAAGACTCTTAAAGGCCTAACACAGAGAGGTATGCTTGTTTCAGTGACATCCGGGTGGCAGAGACATTGGGAAATGACTTTGCCTTGCCAACAGGACTGAGAACTTGGGCATCTGGGCCTTGACCTAGGAGAAGGAGTGGGTGTGACTGAGGAAGAGAAGAGAGGAGAGGGCTTCAGATCTTGGGGGCTGGGGAAGAAGTGCCCAGTTTTCAGTGGCTGTCATTCAGCCGGAAGCTCTGTGCCCAGTACTCTGGCACCCATGAGCTACCACCCACGTGCCAGGTTGCTACTCCATACTGTCAGCTGCACAGCGATGATTTAAAGCTGTGTGTGATGGGCAGGCCCAGTGGACCTGCCCCATTCCTGAAGCCACGCCTCCCATTGTCCTGGCTCCTAGGGCCCTGTGGCCCTAGGACTTTTCTCCCTACTTTCCAGTGGGAGAACATTCCAGTCGCAAACTCCTCTCCCAAGCCACAGCTTCCCTTAGCATTACTGCTCCTTTACTGTGCGTGGGTGCTGAGCGAGAGCGGGGGTATCCGAGCTGGCTGAGACCCTATTTAGCTCACAGCTGTGAGGCTGTTTCTCCTGTTTCCAGGGGTCAGCACCCCTCCGCCAAGGCTTGAAGATCAAGGGCTCCTGGCCTCCTGCCCCATCCCTCAAAGATTCAGAAGAGGGCAGGAGACTGGGACAAAGGCGTGATTGGCAGACCTTTTCGTTCCTGTTAATGCTAGCAATGTTGCTCACCTGGCCACTGGGTTCCTTGGGCCAGAGACGTACCCACGGAAACTACAATTAGCAAATATGTGCATGTGTGCCTGCACATATATGCATGGCTGGCCTCTATACCTGCAGCTTCTGCAGTCGCAGACTCAACTGACTGTAGATGGAAAATACTGGTAATTGAAGTATTTGGGAAAATAGATGATTATTACTTACAATCATTTTTGTGCTTTTTCCTGACGCACTGCAGTGTAACAATGATCTCTGTGGCATTTGCAGTGGGTTAGGCATTGTGAGTCGTCTAGAGATGGTTCCAGGAGGATGTGTGTGAGCCACACACAAGCACTGGGCCGCTTTACGTAAGGGTGTTGAGCTTCTGTGCATTTTGCTATCTGGGGGGGGGGGTGTCTTGAAACCAGTTTCCTGCAGGTACCCTGGAATGATTCCATATATAAGGGTGCTCCATAAGGCTTGTGGAAAAATGGAACAAAACGACAAGATTATTTTGGTGCAAAACATTTTTGAAACCCATGAATAGCTTTTCTTAATATGCATCTTTCATGAACTTTTAAAGACTGCTGGAATAGATGGGTTGCAAATCTTTTTCACTAAAAGAAACTTACCTTTTGATTCCATTTTCATGAACTTTCTGGAGCACCATCATAGGTACATGTGTATGTGTGTTTATGTATGTGTATATGTGTATATGCATATTTCTCTTACCCTCAGAACCAAACTCCCTTTATATCCGGGGTATATAGGACAGTCAAACATAACTTTTCTGTGATTTTATGTAAAAAAATAGGAAATTGACTGAGGTCAGGGGGTGCTATAATTTGGAGGCTGCTCCTTGATCTATTCGTGGCCCTCAGACATAAACAGCAGGTGCGGATAACTTGGCAGTCAATGGTAGCAGCAAACAAACACAGACACACGCAGGAATGCCACCATTCCCTCCTGGCCTCAGAGGGTTCACCTGGATCTGGAAAGCCCTCCTTGCTGTCTTGCCACACCCATGGAATCTGGCAGAACCAAGCCACACCTCCCGTTGGGCCATTGATTGAGCCCGTGCAACCGGGGAATCCGATTCTCCTCATCACAGAGGAGGTAACTGTGGGACAGTCCTTGGCTGCTCTGCCCCCTTCATCTGTTTTGAGCTACTCCCGGATCTCCCACCTCAGAGGTGGCTGCAAACGTAGAGCCTACAGATGCGTGTTCCCATCTTAGATTACTTTTGCCAACCCACATTACCTTATGTTTATTTGAGTCAAGTTTCATCTGCCTTCCGGCTGCACAATCCCCCAATGTGTTCAAATGCATCTGGAGTTTCCTGCAAACCTCCTTAGTTTTTATTAGCCAAAACAATTTGGAGCCAGTTGAAATCTCTGGGAAGAGATTAAATGACAATTATGTTGACAATTGCTCCCGTAGTCTCTGACCAGGTAGCAGAGGCAGGGCCCGCCTGGGTGCAGGGCGGGATAGGCTTCCTCTCGGCCTTACCTCTCCTAGCTCCTAGCCCTGGAGAGATGCCAGGGAGCCTGCCGTGTGCTTGCTTCTGCAAACGGAATATGTCGATGCCTGTGCTTCAACCAGGGCTTGGGAGCCACCTGCGCCGGTGTGAGGGGGAGGTGAGTTACATAAGCTCTACTCCGGCTGAGCGGATTGGTTGTCAGAGGCTGGAGAGGGGGCTAAGAAACCAGAGCTGGCGGGAAGTAAGCTGGTGAGAAGAGATTCGTGCAGCAGCCTGTTCAGCTCTGCAAAAAAAAAAAAAAAAAAATGCAAGCCAGGTTTCAGCAGGGGGATGTGGCAGAGGAGCGTGATTCCAAGCACAAGGCTGAGGGAGCAGAGGTCAACTTTGCAGCACCCTGAGATCTAGGAGTAGGGGATGGGGTGGGGGTGAAAACGGTGGCTCTGGGGACCCTGCATAGACAGCAAGGACTAGGCTAAATGGACAGGGAGAGGGAAAATGAGAGGAGCTGCTGCAAGGACCAGATCTCTTTGGGCTTAGCTGGTGCCAGGCTCGTGTGTGTGGGCAGCGTCTGAGTGGGTCTCCAAGTGTTCCAATGAGCTAATCTAGGCAGCTTCAAGCTGCTCCATAGACAGTGGGTGTGAATCCAAGCTCATCACAGACTCCAGCTTCATAGTGTTTCTTTTAAGGAAGAAAAAAAGACATCTAAAGGAGCACCAAACCCAAGTGATTCTTCACTCTTTGGGACAGTTTAAGATGCAGGGTAGGAAGGTGAGTTGTGGATGTCTCTCTCCCTTTCAGTAGGGTTCTTGGAAGACTTTCCCTCCCCCAGGGCACTCACTATCCCAAAAAGAAGCCAATAGCACACAATCTCTACTTCCTGCACAATCCTTCTCTCCTTGTTTGTCCATTTGTTTCAAAGCTTCATTCATTGGTTGTGTCTGCCTGAGCTACAGGTGTGTAGAGTTCCAATCTCGGGGCCAGCACTGTTGCACAATGGGTTAGGCCACCACCTGTAGCACTCACATCCCATGTGGGAGTGCCAGTTCAAGTCCCAGCTGCTCCATGTCCAATGCAGCTCCCTGCAAACGTGCCTGGGAAGGCAGCAGAAGATGGCCCAGGCACTTGGACCACTGCACCCATGTGGGAGACCAGGATAGAGTTCCTGGCATTTGGCTTTCCCCTGGCACAGCCCAGGCTGTTGTGAACATTTGGGGAACGAACCAACAGATGGAAGATCTCTCTTTCTTTATCTCTCTTTAACTCTGTCTTTCAAATAAATAAATCAATTTTTTAAAAAAAGAAATCGTGGCTGGCGCCGCGGTTCAATAGGCTAATCCTCCGCCTTGTGGCGCTGGCACACTGAGTTCTAGTCCCAGTCGGGCCACCGGATTCTGTCCCGGTTGCCCCTCTTCCAGGCCAGCTCTCTGCTCTGGCCCGGGAGTGCAGTGGAGGATGGCCCAGGCGCTTGGGCCCTGCACCCCATGGGAGACCAGGAAAAGCACCTGGCTCCTGCCATTAGATCAGCGCGATGCACTGCATCACGCTGGCCATGGTGGCCATTGGAGGGTGAACCAACAGCAAAAGGAAGACCTTCCTCTCTGTCTCTCTCTCTCTGTCCACTCTGCCTGTCAAAAAAAAAAAAAAAAAAAAAAAGAAAAGAAAAGAAAAGAAAAGAAAAGAAAAGAAATCACATCCTGATGAGGCTTCAACACTAACTGAAGAATGTAATCTTGATTGCTTCTCCCATCTTGCTAGTAAATCATCACCCCATCCTCCAGTTGGCTGCACCTCCGCCTTGCTGCATTTTCCTGTGCTGTTAAGAATGAGAAACAAAGACTACCAGTGTCAGGGGAACCAGGCGCAGAGCTGCAGTCAGGGTATGCCAGCCAGTCATGGCAGCATTTGGGAAGTGAACCAGCAGATGGAAGATCTCATATGTCAGAGTGCCTGGCTCAAGTCCCAGCTCTGCTCCTCATTCCAGCTTCTGGAAAGTGTGCACCTGGGAGACAGCAGGTGATACCACAGGCACTTGGGTCCCTGCCACCCATGCTAAGGGAGATGAGAGGGCTGGGCCTGGATTGAATTCCCAGCTTCTGGCTTTAGGCCTGCTCCAGCCTTAGCTGCTGTGGGTATTTCTGGAGTGAACCAAAGAATGGAAGGTCTCTGTCCATCTTTCTGTTTCTGCTTTTAACATCAAATAAATAGATAATTTTGAAAGAAAGAGGAATGAGAGTTTAATAGTGGTGAAGTGGGGGAAGTTCATGTATAAAAGGAATACAGCGTGTGCAGCCACATGGGAGAAGGAAAACCTGGCCATGTTTGGGAAGCCGCAAATACAAACCCTATTTTAGTCACAAATAAAAAAAAGTGTATATTGCACACCCTTTTGCAGTTTTCCAAGAGTTTTCACATAATTTCTCTCGTTATATCTTTCCAACGACCTGTGCAATATTATATTCACATGTTTATGGAAGAGGAGACCAAGGCTGGGAGGTGGGAGGTCGTTTGCCAAGCCCCCAGAGTTGGTAAGTGAGAGATTTAGATTCCCAACCAGAGTGCTCGCTTCAAGGCTTGCGAGCTTGACCTCTGTGTGCTGGAGTGGGACTCCAGATGATCCACCCAACGTTGCTTAGAATTGCCAGGTGCAACACCAAATAGACCAGCATTTAGTTGAGCCTAACTGCGTCAGATCTCTATGGCCAATCACCCCTCATTGCCTGTAGCCAGGGCAAATCTCTCCTCCCACCTTCTTTGGGTGGTCCCCTTGCAAGGCTTCTTACTACTGCATTCCTAACTGCGGGGGGGCAAGGCTCTATCAATACAACTCTCTCTCGTTTCCAGCCTGTGCTACCCAGAGTAAGGATAAGCAATAGATAGCTTTGTCATAGAGAAGAAACTGTGGGCCTTTTCCAACATGATTTCTTGGTGAGGATGAGCAGCCTGACCCTGCTGGAGCCTGGAGAGCCCTGTATTTTCACTTGGAAGGAAAGCCGGGGTGGAGGAGTGAAGATTTTTTGTTCTGCCATAACTCTGGCCAAATACTTAGCCCAGGGAAGCAGAGGCCTTGAGACTGAGCCAGGAGACACCCCAGAGAGAGATGGAGATGGCGATGCGTGTGAGCGGTATGATTGACAGGCTCATCCTTGAGGGCATCAGCGAGATCTTCCCCTACCCTCGATGTGGGGAAGAAATAGATAGGCACATCCGGAGGTTGGCGCTTTCTGTACGTGTTTGATTAAAAACCCACAGCGCTTTCTTGAGCGAAGGTACAATTTCTGTGATAACCCTCCTGGCTCTTTGAAAAACCAATCTTAGCACAAGATCATTAGTCAAATAACTATGCATGTGTGTGTGTGTGTGTGTGTTTATCCAGGTGCCACAGCAAGATGTGCAAAATATTTTCATTCCTTGACTCTCAAGATGAATTTTATTAGGAGGAACAGTTGGGAGTCCCTCATTCTAGTCAGGTCCAATGCGAGCCAGTTCTCGGGGCTTAGCTGGCATTTCTGCCTGGGTTCAGAGTTTGAAGGTCTTTTGGGCACAGTGGAGGCACAGGTTATAGGCAAGTGCTCAGCTTGCCCAATTCATAGGATCATCTGGATGCCCATTCACATGGGGACACTAGCCTGGGCCCCTGACCCTCACGCCACTATCCTCAACTGCTTCCCTTCCTGTTTTCTCTCTTTCTTTTAAGATTTATTCCTTTATTTGTTTGAAAGACAGAGTGACAGAAAGAGGGAGAGAGATAGAGAGATCTTCCACCCACTGGTTCCCTCCCCAAATACCCCAAGGCTGGGTCGGGTCAAAGCCAGGAGCCAGGAATTCCATCTGGGTCCCCTACGTGGTGGCGAGGACCCAGGGTCTTGGGCCATTCTCTGCTGCTTTCCCAGGTGCATTAGCAGGGGAGCTGGATGCAAGCAGAGTAGCTAGGACTCGAGCCAGCTTTTCAATATGGGATGCTGGCATCGCGAGCAATAGCTTAACCTGCTGTGTCACAATACCCACTCTATCTTGTTTTTGTTAAAAAAAAAATTACAAAATCAACACAGGCCTTTTAAACCCAAAGTCAAACAGTAGGAAAATATATAGAATAAGCAATGAAATGTTTTCAATTCCTTATTCTCATAATTTCATCATCTTATCATCTGCAATCACTTTTCATAATTTGATAATCCAGTCTGACATTTTTTCATATATTATCATAGATGAGGGTACTTCAAAACATTTGTGGATAATAAAATTAAGATAAATTTATTTTGAGGCAAAAAATGTTGAGTTCCATGCATAGTTTTTCCAGAACATATATTTTCCACTAATTTTTGAAGACTCTATCTGTGGGATCACAATTTTTTGCATAAAATTAAACTTTTCATTTAATTCCATTTCCCACAAGTTTCTCATACACATTTTATATACTTAGTAGTCCATCCTGGATGAGGCATTCCACAACCATAAGTAGATGTCTGAAATCATGGACAATCCAAAGCCCTAAATATACTGTTTTTTCCAATGCTTCCATGCCTACAACAAATTTTAATGTATACATTAGACACAACATGTTAGCAAAAAATAACAAAAATAGAGTAATTCTAACAATATGCTGCAATATAAGTGAATATGAATAAACACATATAAAGTGTTTATCACTGAAATTTTCCAGGCAATTTTTTTGGTCTATGGTTGATCACAGGTAACTGAAATTATGGTTGGAGATGGGGGGGGAGGGGGCAGGGAATGGTGCTGCAGGCATGGCTTGTGTGTGTGTGTGTGTGTATGTTAATGAGATTCCACGACACTGCATATATTAGCCAAGGACTTGCTTTATTCAATGGAGAACTGCCCATGTCAGCACATAAGCCACTTCATTCTGTTAATCAGCACATCCCAGTTAGACAAGGGAGCTCTGTAATTCGTAAGAGGAGGCGCTGGGATGGTTCGTGCAGAGAACTTCGTAGGGCACCCTCCCCGGTGCGGGCCATGTGTGCCCTGAACCTTCACGTGCACACACGTACAGGCTCTCTTCTCCGGGAGACAGGAGAAACCCAGGAGGGTGAGGAGATCAGAGTGTTCCCATTGCGGAGACTCTGAAAGGGGATGGAGAGAAAACAGAGAGAAAAAGAGAGGCCTGGGACGCTGACAGCTCGCATTACGCAGCTCCCGAAATTGCCTAAGGCTGACCCTGCCATCAGCCAGCTTGTCTGCCTTGCTGACGGGGCTCCAAAGTTAAAATTGGGCTCTGGTGGATGCTGGCCAATGATTTCCTTGCCATGGGAGCGATTGCTTTCTGCTGTGTTTGCAAGATGTGAATTCATTCTTTTTTAATATCAGTAATACACAGTAAAGAGCTTAATCCAATTTACAAAGAAATGGGCTCAGACAAGCCTGGAAAATACGATGTGCCTTTATAGCCCTGGGGAGCAGAGCGGGTGTCCCCCGGCTCGGAGACGCTGTCCGCTTCCATCCTGCCTCGGCAGGGGCTGGCACAGGAGGGACAGGACTAGGGGGGCTCGCAGTCTCGGGGCGCCTTGGAGCGCTCATTCCTGCATGCAAGAAGCTGGGGACACACTGCAAGGTGCTGTCCTAATGGGCCATGACTCCGATAGAAAAGGAAGCTCCTGTCCTCCACTCTGGAGAGACTCTACTGTAAAATTGCTGTCCAGGTAGAGTGCATGCCCTCCAGCCCTGCCTTCCTCGTCCTTTGTGAGCAGAGCTGATCCTTTCTGGACATGTGCCCTGGGTTAGAGAGGTGCTGTCTGCCAGGCCCAGGGGATTGATGTGAGGGCAGGGAGTGAGCTGGAGGAGAAGCTGAAGTGGAGGGGACCCTATGAAGTGGCAACAAGCAAAAGCCCAAGGTCCAGTTCCCTTTGTGCAAGGATTTGCACCAACGCCGTGTTGCCCGGATGCACTCATCTAGTGAGCAGCTGGTTCGAAGGCTCTAGAAAGCTGGCCCGGTGGTCAGGCGGGTAGGAGGGGGGCTGGGCTCACAGGGGTGCTCAGTGCTATCAGGACTGCACACCGTGTTGGAACCTCAGTTATGGCCAGGCATGGGGCTGGCTCAGCAAGGAGTGACATTGGCCCTTCCTGCTCTTGAGAGCCTTACAAGACTGCAGCACGCTGAAGCAGAGCCCAGAATGTAATTCAGGTCTCCTGTGTGGGTGGCAAGAACCTAATCACTTGGGTCATCACTGCTACCTCCCTGGGTCTGCATTAGAAAGAAGCTGGGGTCAGGACCCAGAGCTTGGACTTGACCCCAGGCCGACCAAAACGGGATCCAAGTGTCCCACCACTGTCAGCTTAACCACAGCCCATTCCACCTTCGTTGAACTTAAACATAGTAGTGTCATGGCTTCACATGTACTTTAGTTGATTAGAGTGAGCAATGGCTGGGGTCTGGAATAATTCCTGAAGCCAGGAGTTAGGAATCTGGGCCAATGAACCAAAGGAAACCTAGTAAGTTCTTGAAGCTGGGAAGATGTGTGGAGGAAGGAATGGGGACATGGGTTGGAACATTGAGACAGGGAATTAGCAAAGGGTAGGGGCCAGCACTGTGGTGTAGTGGGTAAAGCCGCAGCCAGAAGTCCCGGCACCCCGTATGGGCACTGGTTCTAGTGCTGCTCCTTTTCCAATACAGCTCTCTGCTATGGCCTGGGAAAGCAGTGGGAGATGGCTTAAGTCCTTGGACCCCTGCACCCATGTGGGAGACCCAGAAGAAGCTCCTGGCTCCAGGCTTCGGATCAGTGCAGCTCCGGTCATTGCGGCTATCTGGAGAGTGAACCAGTAGGTGAAAGACCTCTCTCTCTGTCTCTACCTCTCTCTGTAACTGTCTTTCAAATAAATCAAATAAATCTTAGAAAAAGGTTACCATTTATAAAATGATGGGCATAGACTAGATTTATTACCCAACTGATTTTTGTCAGCAGCCCCTGCACCCCCGGTACCATGCAAAGTACTGGAGAGAAAATTGAGGACAGGACTAAGAAGGCCCTTACCCTCGTGGAGCTTCCATGTCAAAGCCTCAGTATTGCTCAGTGAAGTGCAATCTTCTCTTCCCATCAAGTCCATGCAGATTTCAGAGCGAATACCCCCATGTGCAAGGTGCCTTGTTCCTTCTCTCATGGTGTTGGTCGCTAACACACTTGCTCCTACACCTGGTTTCCACCAACAGCAGTCAGGGAACTTTTCAAGAGAGCAGATTCCAGGGTTGTATCCAGGGGCTCCAGGGACTCCTCATTTGTGGAAAGCTCCCATGGGGATTGACAATGACCTTGTCAAACACTTCCACGGTATATCGGAGTGAAGGGTATAACACAGATAAATTCATTACAAAGACTTGTGGCCATACGGAGTGAATATCAAGAATTGAGAGGAATACGAAAATCCAATGACTGTGCTTTTGGGGGTAATTATTTCCTGGAGGGGAATTTTATGGTTATTTAATTAAAGTGTTCTACTTTGATCAAAGGCGTTGCTTTGACTTTTCGAATATGAAATACAAGACTAGTGAGAATCAGACAACGTGCTAAATGCAAACAATTTACTAAGGGCCCTAAATAAGACAAAGCACAATAAATAAAAAGCGTTAGAAATGAAGTGTAAATGTCTGTGGAGAAACTAATTATTCCTCCTGTTATGAACATTAACACACATTCAGTTTTAAACCTATGTTATTCTAATCATGCTCACCATTAGCCATTTCTGACCTCAGTGAAAGAAACTCGGAGGAGAGTCTGTTCACGGATGCACGCTGGGATCCGCGCTGCCTTCTCGTCCCTGGGTTGGAGTTTCAGATGCGCCAGTCTCCCTTCTGTGGAGAGTAGAGACCCGTTCTTCCTTATGTGACAGTGAAATGTTTCGCATTGATACAGAGCTGGAGAGCTCATGGAGACTCATTTAGAACCTGGGGGTTTCATCCCAGGGAGAGGAATTTAATTTTTCTAAGATTTATTTTAAAGGCACCGAAACAAAAACCAGCAGATGGAGAGAGATCTTCCGTTGCTGGTTCACATCCCAAATGCCCACAGCAGCCAGCGCTGGGCCAGGCCAAAACCAGTAGTCCAGAACTCTGTCCAGGTCTCCCGTGTGGAGCATGGCAGGCACCTAAGTACTTGAACCATAGTCTACTGTCTTCCAGGGACAGGAAGCTGGAGTTAGGAGCGTAGCCAAGACTCGAACCCAGGCACTCTGATATGGGATGTGGGCATCCTAAGTGCTGTCTTAACTGCTGTACTAGACACCTGACCTCAGAGAGGAGAATTTAGTAAAAGAAGCAGAGGACTTGAAGTTGTAGCATTTTTCTGCCCTGACGTGGAAGCTAGGGGTGATGGATGACGACCATGCCCAGGCAGACTCAGGCAGACCTTAGTGTGGGAGGATGCTTGGCCTAGCAGACAAGACATAGATTGAGACACCTGTATCCCATATCAGAGGACCCAGAATCAAGTCCTAGCTCCAGTTCCTGACTCCGCCTCTTGAAGAAGAAAAAGAAAACAACGACTTAGCTTCCTGTCATCTCTTGATCCATTTATTCATTTTATTCCTGCTTCAACCAGTGTTTAGTGAGCACCTACTATGTGCCAGGCCCTTGACTGGATCCTTGGAAACATACCAGTGATCAAAGCAGACAAATATCCCTGTTCTCACGAACCTTTCATTCGAGCAGAGGGAAGGAGAGAGAAGGCACATCACAAACACAGTGGAGAGGTAGGTTACAAGGTTATACATGAAAAGGAAAAGCCAGAGCAGGCTAAGTGTAATTGGAAATGTGTAAAGAGCGGTAGACAGGGGCGGCCCCTGGGAGTAGAGACTTGAGGGCGTGAAGGAGGCAGCCAAGTGGTATCTTCGGGAAGAGTGGCCAGGACAGAGGCAAGGGGCCCCACGTGGCTGGAGCACAGAGAGCAAACGAGAGAGAAACATCAGGGAGATAAACAGAGCTGGACCACACAAGGCCCTGTACACTGTGTCAGGACCATTGCTTTCCCTCTGGGTGAATGAGGGGTGCTGTGGTTTGAATATAACCCCCAGAATTCGCATGCTAGAAAGCTAATCCCCGGTGTGGCAGCGTTGGGAGGTGGGAGTGTTTGGGTCATGGGGACAGAACCCTTAAGAACACATGAGGTCCCTTCTCTCAGGACCATCGGAAGACTGGGTTGTTCCAAAGCAAGGTTCCCCTTGTGTCTGTCTTTTGCACCTGCCCTCTTGCTCTTGCTCTCCATCATGAGCAGAAGCAGCATGAGGCCCGCACCAGATGCAGCCGCTTGAACTTGGCCTTCCCAGCTTCTAGAACCGGAAGTTAAAAGAAGCCTGTTTGCTTTGTAAACTGCCCAGCTTCAGGCATTGTTACAGCAATAGAAAACTGACTTAGACAGGGAGCCATGGGAGTGTTTGGAGCACTCTGTGGCCCATCTGACTTGGGTTTTCAGTTGTTCTGTAGCTGTAGTGAGGTGAGGAGTCCTGGGGCAGGAATTTGGGAGACTGAGGGACCCAGTGGAGAAAGAGATGTCCTAGATAAATTGGTGAGACTGTCTCAAGCAGGATTTCCTGGTGGGCTGTCTGTGGGGTATAAGAGAAGGTGAAACACAGAGGTGAATAATTGGAGTGATTGAAAAAACCTAAAGTAGATCAGACGCACTCCATCTAATACTGAGCAACATGTGGCAATGCTAAGGGAGTCGCCAGACACAGGCTGGGAACCGGCTTCAGCCCCACTGGGTGATTCTGCAGGGTCGTGGGAAGAACTGGGGATCTAGTGGGCTTTAAATGCACTTAGGATTTTCAGGATCGGATTCGATCTCCTAGCACCTCAATTTCTTTATCTGCAGTGTGGGGCGATGGTGGACTACTACTTCCTGCAGGACTTGCGATGATCAGAAAACACTTGTGAAATACCAGGGGCCTGGTTGGAGGACTGACTGTTGCCATCCCCTTCCCTTTCCTTTGAAGGCTGGATGAATGATCCTGACTTCAGTCAATGGTGAGGAAGGGAGAGGAGGCAGGATGCTGTTCCTGGAGCAGCCTTGGTTTCCAAGAACTCCATCTCTAGACAAGGTCACCCAAGACGGTGGGACAAGGTGCAGGGGGCAGAGGATCCCCAGTGGAGGCCAAGCCTCTTTTTGGCAGCTGCAGCCTTCTGTTGGTGGACATGCCAGATGGACCTGATGACCCAGATAGAGGCCACCATGGGAGGAACTGGTTGAGTGGGAGCAGGAAAACTTTAAGGGCTCATGTGGCTCTGCTGATGGCTTCATGGTTTCAAAAGCAGGGAGTGTACATATGGAGCTCCTCCCAGCCAGGAAGACCGCTGAGCCCCAAGGGCTGAGAGTTCTGCCTTGTGTCCTGTATTCATGAATCTGCGTTGCCTTTACACTCACTGCTGGTTGGTTCAGAACCGAGCAAGGTCACAGCAGCTGTACAACCTAGCTCAAGCTCTCATTCCTCCAAGCATCAGACCTGACCCAGCTCCTCAGTCTTCCTGAGTGACGGTGCCATGCACACTGCCCAGTGCCTAAATGTATCCTCCAGGGGGCTCCCACAGGCCTCTTGGTGGACTGTTCACTGTCTTTCTTCTAGAAACTCTGATCTGTGGCCAGTGTTGTGGCATAGCAGGTAAAGCCACAGTGGGATGTGGCACCATGGGATGCAATGCTGGCATCCCATGTGGGCACTGGTTTTGTCCCTGCTGCTCCACTTCTGATCCAGCTCCCTGCTGATGCTGCTGGGAAAGCAGCCAAAGGTGCCTGGGTCGCTGCCACCCACAAGGGAGACCCAGATGAAGCTCCTGGCTCCTGCCTTCTGCCTGGCCCAGAGTAGGCCTTTGCAGCTATCTGGGGAGTGGACCACTGGATGGAAGATATCTTTCTCTCTCTGTCTGTAACTCTGACTAGCTAAATAAATAAATAAATCCTTCTAAAAAAAAGAAGAAGAGAAAAGAAAAGAAACCCTGATGCACATTTGCCTGTCCATATGAAACTGTGAGTTCAAACTCCACATTAAAATTTTACGTGTATTGGACTCCTTGCTAACCTCCAGGTGTTGTACTAGCTGCATCCACATCTATCAATTTTTGCTGCCAATGTAAAGTGATTGAATTCAGACTGACTGGCTCTGCACTTGCATGGTTAAGAAATGGGGGCACTGATGTAATTCTGACACCTTCCATGGTTCTAATGAAATGGATATTTGCAAACAAAACCCAGACAATAGATTCTTCTAGGGGAGAGTGAGTGTTCAGTCCCATGGTTAAGGTTGGCTGGGTCCTGCACTGGGGCTAATTCCAGGCTCTGGCTCCTGACTCCCGTTTCCCACTAACGCAGACCCTGGGAGGCATCACTGATGGCTCACATGTCACCCTCGTGGGGACCTGGTTTTGTGTTCCAGGCTCCTTGCTCCAGCTTTAGGCTTAGCTCCTGGCATAGCAGGCAGCTGGGAAGTGAAACAACCAATGAGTGTGCTCTCTGTCTCTCTCTGCGTGTCTCTATCAAATAAATAAATAAATAAAAATGAGTCAATGTGGTTAATATATTTGTTAGGTTCTTTCTGATTGCAATGTTGGTCTGATTGTAAGGACCCATGCAAAAAGAAGGAAGACACCAGCCCTGGGGGCAGGGTACCTAGTCCACCCAGCTGCACTATGGTGGGGTCACACCATGTTCCTAGGAGACAAGGGAGGCAGGGAAACAGACCCGTCTGGTGTAAGTGACCAAAGTGTCCTGGTGGCAGAGTCCTGTGGGTCAAGTGTACCAGTGGACCCTACAAAGTCACTGACTTAATTGTGCCATGGGCTTTGGATGTGAAATGCCTTAGTTTCTTCACTCTCAAATAGAGGAATGGGTAGAAATGTCATACCTTGCCTTAAGGAACTATGGAATGATGATTAGGTAAGAAGACAGAAAAGCAGCAGGCATTCCATAATCGTGGCTCGGCCTGAGTATTAGAAATCCAGCCAACAGCCTAATCAATTCAGTAGAAGACACCATTAGCACTCAGCTACAAGGCGACCGGAGAGAAAACAAGCTGGTGAGTTTTATTGTGTTGTATCTGCCCGGCTGGTGTTCTACCCACTGGTATGAGCTGTGCGGAGTTGCTAAGAATCATTTTGTCAAGCCTGGCTCTTGAGGGGGAGGGGGATGGAAGAGAAAAGAGAGCTGAGGGCATTCTTCCTGCAAACAACCACAAAATCCACCTTGAAAAGCTGTGCAAAGTTGCAACAGAGATCCGCTAGTCGGGAATTGGCTCTGGCTCGCTCAAAAAGGAAAGAGGAAGTAGATTCCACCCTGGGAGGCTGAGCAGCAGAAACACCTGTGTGGGAAGCGCTGTTCCCAGCAGCTGCCACTCCAGGTGACCCAGCGGCCAAGAAGGGACAAGAAGATAGGGGCCAGACTGCTCTGCTCCGGGGATTCTCCCTGCAGGGCAGGCAAGGGGTCTGATGGGGAAATGCAGTGCTGTTGGAAAACAAGCCCCGAACCTGCCAGTGCAGATCCACCAGGGCTCAGGACTGAGACCAGCCTGATTGCTTTAAGGGGCCCAGGGCCACGTAATCTGGGGACCCAGGGCAGAAACTCAGTCTCTAGGGGGAAGGAAACGGACTAGCACTGTGGAAGTCATCAAGGTCTGAAAGATGCAATCCTAGAAGGGTGGAGACAGTGGGTGGCACAGCGGGTTAAAGCCCAGGCCGGCAGTGCTGGCATCCCATATGGGCACTGGTTCAAGTCCTGGCTGCTCTTCTTCCGACCCAGTTCTCTGCTATGGTCTGGGAAAGCAGTAGAGGATGGCCCAAATCCTTGGGACCCTGCACCCATGTGGGAGATGTAGATGAAGCTCCTAGTGCCTGGCTTCAGACCAGCTCAGCTCTGGCCATTGCAGCCATCTGAGGAGTGAACCAGCGGATAGAAGACCTCTCTCTCTCTCTCTCTCTCTCTCTCTCTCTCTCTCTCTCTCTGCCTTTCAGATAAAGAAATAAACCTTAAAAAAAAGAAGATGAAGAAGGATGGAGACAGGGAAGGAATCCAACTGCCACTGGATTTTGGTGACTTAAGAATTAAAGTAATGGCCAGTTCTGAGTTTGATCTTTTCTCCGGGAAAATAGTGACACAGGCAGCTCCTCGGGAGAGGAGGTGAACGGGGGTGGGAGAGAAGGAGCCTTCTGAGAACGACTCCATGCTTGTGAGCGCCTTGCAGACCTGTAGCCAAAGGGGCTCTGGGTACACCCACCAGAGCAGGACACCCAGAAGCCGTGGGGTGATGCCTGTGAGCAGACAGCTCTTCTGATCGGCCCCAGATGAAGAAGCAGGTACAAACTGCACAGTGCACAGCCGCGTGAGAGAAGCCGTGCACTGGGAGATGCTTCCTCTCCTGTCACTCACTTGCAAACATCCATATCTTTATCAATATGGGCGTCTCCCAGGGCCCATCTCTCGCGGGCAATGGGCTCCCTGGCCGAGGCGGCTGGGCAGGGCGTGGGGACGCTGTCTGCTCTCTCTCAGGGCTCCCAGTGCTTAACAGTCAAGGATAATGTTAACAGAAGCTCTATTTCATTGAACGGGCAAAGAAAAAAAAAAACTGAGTCCAACTCTTAAAAAAAAAAAAAAGGTTGATAAAACTGCCAAAAAAAAAAAAAAAGGAAGTGGTTTATTGTGGTTCTTAAAAAAAAAAAAAGATAAGGGTTTTTCTTTCTCTATTTTAGAGGCAGAATTAATTAATCCACTACCGTATTGAGCTCTGCACGGGATGTTAGCTTGGACTCTAGGGGGGTGGTTAAGGCCTCTGGACCCTGCGTAAGTTCTCATTAAAGCAACACTATTTAAAGTGCTGAATTTAAATTCATCCATCAGACAGAACAGGGCACCGGGAATGCGGAAGAAAGCTCAGTGACCAGAGTGCTGTGAGGAAGCAGCTCTTGAGAGCAGAAATACAATCCTCTAAGCCGCCCTTAGGGCCCAGGTGATGATCATACTGTATCAACCAGGTGGAATCAATGGCTCTGGCTGCTCCCTCTCCTTTGCCTTCCCCAACCCGCCCCCGTCGAAAGCCATGGGGTATCTGCACTGCTGGGGCTCAGATCCGCTCGACTTCCTGAGCGAGCGTGACAAAAGGAGATTGTCAGTGCTCACTCTCCAATCAGGGGGCCATGGGAGCAGCTGGGGGCTTCTTCTCCTGCCCCTCCCTGCATGCCCAGACCCCTCTCCCCCCACTGAGCGGCGGCTCTCCCCAGGTTCTGGGATGAACACTTTGGCCGTCCCTCCTCTCCTGGGACTGCGATCTTGATTCCTTCTATCATTCTGGTCAGATTCCCTTCCCAGGGGCTGAATAGTGCCCTTGATGCTGATCGAAGTTCTAGGATGGGTGGAACACAGCTTGCCTGGGGCATTTGCCTGACATCTGGATAAACTGCGGCTTTGCCCACCTCCTGTGGGGATGCGTAGGGTAACCCAGAGTGCTGTGCCTATCTTGGACACCTGCTGCCCTCTCTGGAGTTGACCTCTGTAGCCCCATACTCTTGCTTTCTCAGGCCTGACTTTCACTGAGAGTCTAGCATACCTCCCACTGGGCCCAGTG
The DNA here is from genome assembly GCA_949820135.1 of Sylvilagus floridanus. Taxonomy (NCBI): domain Eukaryota; kingdom Metazoa; phylum Chordata; class Mammalia; order Lagomorpha; family Leporidae; genus Sylvilagus; species Sylvilagus floridanus. The sequence goes on along the minus strand of OX463238.1, from coordinate 23,129,122 downwards.
AATCAGCAGCCTGGAGCATGGAAGATCCAGATGGAAGAGAACAAACACTTTGCAAACATAATGGAGACCATGAAATGTATATAGATAAATCCAGACCTCCGATCTGGGTGAGGTAAGGGTTGTTTAAATTCATTCTTCGGCCCGGCGCCACGGCTCACTAGGCTAATCCTCCGTCTGTGGTGCCGGTACCCCAGGTTCTAGTCCCAGTTGGGGCACTGGATTCTGTCCCGGTTGCTCCTCTTCCAGTCCAGCTCTCTGCTATGGCCTGGGAGTGCAGTGGAGGATGGTCCAAGTGCTTGGGCCCTGCACCCCATAGGAGACCAGGAGGAAGCACCTGGCTCCTGGCTTCATATTGGCGCAGCATGCCAGCTGTGGCAGCCATTTAGGGGGTGAACCAATGGAAGGAAGACCTTTCTCTCTGTCTTTCTCTCTCACGGTCTAACTCTGCCTGTCAAAAAAAAATTCATTCTTTGGTTCATTCACTCAATAAAATGAACTTACCATGAATGGCCTACCATGAATGAAGTACTGTTCTAGGCACCAGGTCTCATAGCAGTAAACACAGAAATATTTGTTCATATGAAAGTTATGATGTAATAGGAAGCTGGGCAATAGAAAAAAATTGAGAAAAATATTTAAGAGCTATAAAAAGAAATCAGCTAGGAGCCAAGACAGGTAACACAAGGTAATGTGATTTTTTTTAAATAAAAAATTTACTTATTTATTTGAAAGGCAGAGTTATGGTGGGAAAAGGGATAGACAGAGAGAGAGAGATCTTCCATCCACTGTTTCACTCCCCAAATGGCCACAATAGCCAGGGCTGGGCCAGGCTGAAGCCAGGAGCTTGAAACTCCATCTGGATCTCCCATGTGGGTATGCAGGGGTCCAAGCACTTCAGCCATCATCTGCTGTCTTCCTCAGTGCATTAGCAGGGAACTGGATCGGAAGTGCAGCAGCCAGGACATGAATCGGTGCTCATACGGGATGCCAGCGTTGCAGGCGGGGGCTTTACCCACTGCGCCACAACGCCAGCCCCAGCGGTTGTGATTTTACTGAAAGTGAGGAAAGGCCTCACTGAGAAGTTGATAGTGCACAAAGACCTGGGGATGCCGAAGTGTGGGCCAGGCCAAGCGGGTACCTGGGAGGCAGCATTCCAGGCAAGGGAGCAGCCAGAGCAAAGGCCCTGAGGTGGGAGTATGCCAGGTGTGTGCTAGGAGGCCAGTGGGCTGCAACAGAGAAAACAGCAAGAGAAGTGGGGAGATGGGAGATGATTCAGAGGCTGGAGGTGGCTGTAGGCTTTGAAATGGGGAGGAAATGAAATGGGGAGATGTCTTAATCGGACGGGGCTGTCACGAGACAATACCATAGCCTGGGTGACGTAAACAACAGACATTTGTTTCTTGTGGCTCTGGGGGCTGGGGAGGCTGAGATGTGTGCTAGCATGCTGGAGTCTGGGAAGGGCCCTCTGCTCTCTGGCCATCAGCCTTCTCACTGTGTGCTCACGGAGCAGAGAGAGGAAGCTCTGATGTCTCTCCCTCTTCTCATCAGAGCTATAAACCCCGCCACCGCCACCGGGGCCTCCCCTCAGCCTCCCCGGCTCCCAAAAGCCCCACCCACAAATACCACCACATCCGGGCTAGGGCTGCAACATGCAACTTTGGGGACAAACTTTTAGTCCCTAGCGGGGATCTACTGCAGGGTTTCAACACTCAGAAAACCAGTCCAAGGTATTTATCCTCCATGGCGCCAACAATGACTTGCATAAATCTTCCCGAATCCCATTGTGCACTCTTTCTGCAGAATCTCTTTGGGGAATCAAAACCAATCTTGCTCGGGAATCTTGGGGGCCCCCTGGAAGGCGCTCTGGCGGTTCACGCCCATCTTTCTTTCCTACATTCAGCAGGGAGGGGTGACTTGCAGCTTAGCAAAGTTCAAAGTTCAAGGTTCAACTTCATAAGCTGAAAATCCTTAGGACCTACCTCTGTGATGTTTAAAAAGTGGCAGCAGCGGTTCACATAAAAAGGTGTTTGCTAACCCCTGCAAGTATAGATTAGGCCAAGAGGCTATGGCTTCTGACAACGCTAATCTGAGTCTGGGCTCGGGTTGATTAGGCTGCCTGGCATCTCAGATCTCAGATAAGCACATTTTCCACCGTAGGCTTTGCTCTATTAAGCCTCACAGGGAACATTCTCTAAAGATTCAGAAAAGAAATGCTCCCAACTTTAATCCATACAAGCCTTTATTTTTAGCCTTGTCTCCGCCCCCTCCCACCACCTTTTTTTTTTATTTTCCAGTACAATAATGAGCCCATCTTCGATGTCCCATTGAGTGATCTGGAAGGCTGCTCAGGCAGCTGAAGAATTCTCACTTTTCAAAAAAGGAAGATGGGGAACAGGTGCTTGGCCTGGTGGCTAAGATGCTGATGACACACCCATGTGTCCTCCTGGAGCGCCTGGGGTCAACTTCCACCGCTGCTTCGTGACTCCAGGTTCTTGCTACTGCATGTCCTGCTGGCAATCGGTGACGGCCCAGGTGACTGAGTCCCTGCCAGCCATGTGGGAGACTCGGACTGAGCTCATGAGTTTGGCCTGGCCCAGCCACAGCCATCATGGGCATTTGGGGAGTGAACGAGCAGATGGGAGCTCACTCTCTCGTTCTCTCTGCATCTCTCAAAAAGAAAAAAAAAAATTGACGAGCTAGACCATTTGTGCAGGAGAAGGAACTGAGTGTGGTGATGCCTGGGTATCACGTGCTGAGAGACACGAACAGCACGGGGCCGCGCCAGGGCAGGGACGTGAATGTCAGAGCCAGAGAAATGGCCTTTCCTCTCCACTCACTCTGGCCACTCGCTGCAGCCACGGCGCAGGAATGAACACAGCGCTGCAGACTGAGCGCCAGGATTTCTGTAGGGTTGGTTCTGGCCCAGTCTCTGACGCACACCCCCAGGGTGAACTTGCTCTTGATGTGAACTTGCGCCTGCTGGCCTGTATGTGACCAGGATCCAGGCCCAAACATCGAGTCTGCTGCAGGGCTGACCTGCTCCCCAAGGAACCCTAGCCCAGGGCTGATGCTTATCTGATCAACAAGTATTCATTGTGCCTGTGTGGGATAGTGTTGTTCTCAGCACCAGGGCTATTGTAGGGAATTAACACAAAAATCCCTGCGTGCATGGAGCTTACATTCTAGAAGAGGGAACAGACAACACACAGGCTGGGACCCACCCCTTGAAGGCTGAGCCGGACCAGGCAGGGCCCTGTGGCTGGGGCCAGGGTGGGGCAGTCTGGGCAGCCACTGCCTCCAAGAGGACTTTGCCTCCAAGGGGTTCTCTGACCAGGAAGGCTGGGAGAGCCAAGCCCCCCCCTCCCCCCCGGCACAGCCGAGACCTTCGTCCTGCAAGCATGGAGGTACTCACTTACGGCTTTCAGACTAAAAACAAGCCAGATTGCTGGGGGAGGGAGGGTGAGATGGAGGAGCGGTCTGTCCCTGTGGGATGGAAGGTGGGGGAAAGAACAGAACAGGATGAAAGAGGCACCTGAGACCCAGGCTTTTAGATGGTCAAAAGGCTCCTTGAGAACCCACTTGCGTTCCTTCCCAGCTGCACCCGCTCCTGCCCATCCATGCAGGCTCCAAATCCCACATAACATTAAACAAAGTCCAGAATGCAAGAGAAAATAAGGCAGGCATTGGGTCTGTGCCACGGACTATATTATCTCCCCTGGATGATGACTTATTACCCCAAAGCTTTTTAGAAAGGAGAGAAGCAATGAGGCTCATAACCTAAGCACTGTTTCAAGCCCATTAACGGGACTTGATTTTAGCCACATAGCTGACTTCCGATTTGAGAGAGCTCATGTGTGCAGTGATGTGCAATGCCTCCATGGTTCTGAAGACTTGAGACAAAAGTGACAGGGCTCAAGTCTGTAGGCCTGAGAACTACGGGCTCAGGGAAGGTGGGGGAGCGCCTTCTGTGGGAGGCAGAGGGGTGGGGGAGAAATCCGTACACTGTGTAAGAGGACGTGAGGGAAGCCAGGGAGCATGGCGGGCAGCGGCCTCACTGCAACTCAGGCTGCTCAAATACAACAGACCAGGTAGAGGCCTGCTGGGGATTTTTGGAAGGGATATCTTTTCTTACTACAGGCAATATCCTTTTACTCTTACACTCTTATTCCTTGTTAGTTGGACGAGATAGCTGGAATGCTAGCAGCTATTTTGTGAGAATGAAGATGAAAGTCATATGCCAGTGCTGTGGTTAGGATGTGGTTTGTCCTTTAAGTGTTCATGTATTGAAAGTTTGGCCCTTAGTGTGACGATGTGGGGAAGTGATGTGGATTTTCACGAGGTAGGCCTGGTGGTTGGAAGGGGTCCAGGTAGCTCTCTTGGGACCCGAGTTAGTTCACTGTAGAAGGAGCTGCTGTAAAAGAGCTCCTCCCCTCATTCCGGCTCCCTGTCTTGCCACATCATCTCTTCCTCTCATGTGCTCCCACCGCTGTGGCAACACCTGCCATGAGGCCCTCGCCAGAGCCAGGCCAATGCTGGCATCAGGACCTCCAACCTAGGCTACCTCTTTTCTTTATAAAAGACCTATCTCCAGTATTTCATTATAGTAACAGAACATGGCTGAACGCCGGTCAGGATGGCAGAGCAAAAGGCTAGAAGGAGCTGACGTCACTGGCAGCATCGTGCAACTGCTCCACTAGCCCCGGACTCCACCTGGCTTCTTTCTTATGTGAGCCACTGTTACGTGGGTTTGCTGCTGCCTGTAACACTGTCTTATTCCGAATGACTCACATACCATTGCCCCGACCTATCTACTCAGAGCCCACAGGCAAGGACCCAGGTGAGTGGTTGTGAGTGACCCCAGATGAGCAAGGGCTCAGCTTCCCCATGGCATCAACCCAAGAATTGCTTCCTCACTGGTCCCTGTTCTCACTCCCAGGCCAAGGGGCCAGGGAAGGGCTGTGAGCACAGTTGCTCCATATCCCTGCCACGAACTGGCTGCCCCGCCTCCAGCCACCAGAGACACAAATCCAGCCCGTGTGAATAGGGTACGGAATACCTTTTTAAACCATTGTTAAAGACTAAAAATGACTGTTTTAACAACAAGAGGTCATTGTCAAGTTTGAATCAGGTTGAAATATTGTTGAGGGAGCTGCCGCCCAGTAAGAAAAAGGGGTTGTGATTAACAGAGTTGGAGACAGCTGGCAACAATGAAGCTAAAATACAGTTCTGAACCCCCATAGAGTGCAAACATCTCAATAAATTTACTGCAAATCATTCCGCTTAATATCAGTTCTCTTAAATCCGTGCCACATCTTTATATAATGATATGGGGAAATTATCGGAAGAGATTCTAAGTTAAAAAAAATAAAAGAAGGGACAAAAGTGTATGTATAATAATAACAGTAGCAGGCTACCTTCTGGAACATGAAGGAGGGTGAGCAAGAATTTATGATTCTCTCCAGGGTGGATGGGATTGGAGCAGGACCAAGATTTCTCAGATGTGTTTCCTTGTGTCAATTTCATTCTTGCTTACTATTAGTATCACCTGCTAGGAATTTTGAATTTAAAATACTGATGTAAAATACATGGTATTGGGCCGACACCACGGCTCAATAGGTTAATCCTCTGCCTGCAGTGCCTGCACACCGGGTTCTAGTCCCGGTTGGGGCGCTGGATTCTGTCCCAGTTGCTCCTCTTCCAGGCCAGCCCTCTGCTGTGGCCCGGGAGGGCAGTGGAGGATGGCCCAAGTGCTTGGGCCCTGCACCCCATGGGAGACCAGGAGAAGCACCTGGCTCCTGGCTTCCGCGGGTTACAGCGGCCATTGGGGGGAGAACCAATGGAAAAAGGAAGACCTTTCTCTCTGTCTCTCTCTTGCTGTCCACTCTGCCTGTCAAAAATACGTAAATACATAAATAAATAAATGGAACTGTTCTGTAGAAAAGCTGTTGAAGTCAGCAAGTGGCTACATGAGACGACTCTAAAACTCTTCCTGCCGTGTGTTTCAAAGAATGCCGCCAAGGTTTGTTGCACTTTTCACACAGGTGGCTCCTGAGCCCTAGCTAGTCACACACCTGTCCTACCAGACTTGGGGGTTTCGGTGAGTGCTGAGCTGGTACCAGCGGCAGCAGCCAAATACAGGGGCTGCAGCTTCCGTCTGGGAAAAAAGAGTATGATAATGTTAATTGGGAGAAATAATAATGTATTCATGGACACATGTATATATGCACTATATTATTCACTATGTTTATATACATTGGTATGCAATATATTCATTTTATGTATTATCTTAATATATTCTTATGCAACCCAGCATGTTATATACCAATAAAATACATAATACGCTACACTAATATATAGATTAGATATTAATTATAAATATATCATATACAGTAATATAGTATTTTAGATAGTAATGTGCACTATATTATATATTAGCATACAGTATATATTACTGTGTATAATTTTACATGATTTTTAAACTTCTTGCAAATAGAGTTTTCATACATAAGAGAAATTTTGTGCAACTAAGAGAACTTCTCCTGCAGAAATATAACACTGTTATGAAATCTAACAATTACAGTTATTTTGGACAAAGATGGACAAGCTACAGCTTCTGGGCCAAACATGGGAGCATCGATTTTTTTTTTTTTTTTTTTTGGTGGCCAGTGAGCTAAGAATGGTTTCCATATTTTTGAATGGTTGCCTTTTAGATGGTTGTATACATAGCTACAGAATCCTGGGTATTGTCTCTCAGCCTTACAGTCTAGAACACGGACTCTCTGGTTCCTGAAGAAAATTTCAGATTTAAGACTTTTTGACTTAAGATTTAAGATCCCAGATTTAAGACTTTTTGAGACTCATTTTCTAATTCTGCTCTACGGTGTGTTGTCCAAACCACTGTCAAGCTGTGGCTCGACGTAGCCGGACAAAGACATGAAGGCCACGTATTGTTGAGACGAGGCTGGTCCTGACATGACGTCTTCACTTGGTGATGCAGTGTTAGGCAGGATACCCACACACACGTGTTTCCTATATCACAAATGGGGAGATAGTGCTCTGCGTTGGGTCTTTCTATTGTAACAACTCCCCACCTGGTATCCGAAGTGCGGAAGGAACCAGATCTACTTGTGTCTGGTTCCACCTGCCAAACACAGAGGCTTTGCTTGCATAGCTCAGTATGTCACTGGCCCATGAATGTGCCTGTTAAATACAGAAAGGGTGACACCTCTCAGCCTGCTGCGTGGGGCTCCGTGGCTTGAAAGAGACCTCTGTATTGTACACGCATCTAAGTAATTGGAAGTTGGACTCGTCACATCTTTTTTAGCAATGACACTGTAACAGCACGGACCCATCCATCATCATGTCATCCCTATGAAAATGGCTTCCAGTGGTCAGCCTGTCATAGTTAATTAGTCTTCGGATGTATGAATAGCCAGAGCAAAGCGGCTTTGAGGTTTGCAGACACCTTTAGCAGTGAACTCCAGAGGTATCGGATCTGTGCTGCCTTTTAATTAGCGCCCTTTCATGTGAGAGAGAACAGGTGTCCTCGTGGTTACAGGTACCGCTAGCCTGGTTCTGCCTTCCTCTCTCAGTTCTGGAGGCAAACTCAGAGCAACCACAGGTACGCTGGTGGATCTGTGAGACCTCCAATACGTGGAACCCGGGAACTTCCAGAACTGAACGGGCTTCCTTTTCAAATCCAGATCTCTGACGTCTTCTCAAGGCAAAGGTGGTGTGTTAGACACTGCAGAAAATTTCCTAGCTTTGGAGTTTCAAAAAGAAGGCAACCACCCATTAAGTCAGTCATATAAAAATATGATGGAGGCCAGCACTGTGGTGTAGCAGATAAAGCTGTCCCCTGCAGTGCCCACATCCAATACGAGTGCTGATTCGAGTCCCAGCTGTTCCTCTTCCAATCCAGCTCTCTGCTATGGCCTGGGAGAGCAGTAGAAGTCGACCCAAGTCCTTGGGGCCCTGCACCTGTGTGGGAGACCTGGATGGACATCCAAGCAGGCCTGCTATTCCCAGTCTTCCTCCACCTGGTCCCAGGTCCTCTTGCTGGACCTCACTTCCAGGACTGCAGGTGAAGTTATCTGCTTTGGAAGTCTTTGCGTATTGTCTTGGGTTCCCACTGAGCAGGTAAGTCTCAAGAGCAGAGGCTGGTGAACCATGGCTTGTGGACCCACTCTACATCACCATAAAGCCTAAAATCTTTACAGTCTGACCAGTTATGGAAGAGTTTGCTCGCCTCTGCTTTTTGGGGAGGAAGCACGCCATGGACTACTTTATGCTTCCTGTAGAACTGCGCACCTGCCGAGAAACACTTATTGCACATAGGAGCCATTTGCTGACTCTGGGTAGCCAGTCCTTTCTTGTCCCTGTACATTTCCTTCCTGCATAGAGGGCCTCCTCGCGTTGTCTGCACATCCAATCCTCTGGAAAAGCTTCCTGGTGACTCCTGAGCTCCGAGTTCCAGGAGCACTAAGCTAGTCATTCTGTGCTCATCTTCCGCTTCCAGTTCTGTCTTTGTACTGGGCGGGGAGGAGGGGACGGTCATGAACCTGACTGACACCCACTTCTCAGCTATGGACTGGCTCCATCTGCCCCTTAGGAGTGGGCACACTGAAGTCCCACGTTTTCTCGGGCTCCACTCCTCCTCTCCCACTCTCCGAGTTGGGGCCCCTTCTCTGTGCTCGCCCAGCGCCAGGGTCTCCAATCACGATCTTTGTGTCCTGTCATCCTTGATTACTTCTGGGATCTTCCAATGAGGTCCATGAAGGTATGGTCTTTCAGATTTATTTATCTATTAGAAAGACAGAGTTACAGAGAGAGAGAGAGAGAGAGAGAGCAAGGTCTTCCATCCACTGGTTCGCTCCCTAAATGGTCACAACAACTTGGGTTGGACCAAGCTGAAGCCAGGAGCTAGGAACTCCATCCTGATTTCCCACGTGGGTGGCAGGCACCCATGCACTTGGGGCACCTTCTGCCGCTTTCCCAGGTGCATCAGCAGAAACTGGATGGGAAGTGGAGCAGCTGGGACTTGAGCCTGTGTTCATATCGGGTGCTGGCATCACAAGTGGTGGCTTAACCCGCTGAGCCACAGTGCTGGCCCTTGTGGTTAGTGTCTTATTCATTGATGTAATCAATAGCACTTGACACAGTGCTAAAGACAATAGCTTTGAAAGAAAATTTAATAGTTGTTGACTCATCACATGCCTGATCAAAATATTCATGACTTCCTCGTGGCTTCTATTCTCTATTCTGTTATGTAGTTATTTTTCTTTGTTATTTATCTATGGCTAGTTTATATCTCTGGATGTTAGCAAATATCCATCATGTTTTTTTAAAATATTTTATTTGTTTGCTTGAAAGTCAGAGTTACACAGAGGCAGAGAGAGAGAGAGAGAGAGAGAGAGAGAGAGAGAGATTCCATCTGATGGTTCACTCCCCAGATGACTACAATGGCCGGAGCTGTGCACATCCAGAGCCAGGAGCCAGGAGCTTCTTCCAGGTCTCCCATGAGGGTGCAGGGGCCCAAGGACTTGGTCCATCTTCTATTGCTTTCCCAGGCCACAGCAGAGAGCTGGATTGGAAGTGGAGCAGCTGGGACCCATATGGGACCGGCACCCATATGGGATGCTGGCGCCGCAGGTGGCAGCTTTACCTGCTAAGCCACAGCACTGGCTCCCATCATATTTTTATATGACTGACTTTCTCACAGGCTGCAATCAGGGCAACCTGAGAGGACTCTGAGCTGGGAGATCCCCAGGTCTTCCAGGAGAGTGGCCTGTGCTGTTTTTCTCCCCACCCCTTCTCCCCTGCTGAGCTGTGGGCTACTAAATCAAGCAGCAGCTCCTCCTGATTCCAGTCCAGCAGCTCAAGGGCAGCCTGACACCTGACGCAAAGATCCAGGGCCAGGTGACAGCACAGCCAAGGCCAGTTAGAGGAGCCAAGCCTGAGCCTGCTGGGAGCCCCGGATTTCCTTAGCGTAAAACAACCCCGGGGCCGGTGCTGCTGCCCACTAGGCTAATCCTCCGCCTGTGGTGCCGGCACACCGGGTTCTAGTCCCAGTCGGGGCGCCAGATTCTGTCCCGGTTGCTCCTCTTCCAGTCCAGCTCTCTGCTGTGGCCTGGGAGTGCAGTGGAGGATGGCCCAAGTGCTTGGGCCCTGCACCTGCATGGGAGACCAGGAGAAGCACCTGGCTCCTGGCTTTGGATCGGCGCAGTGCGCCGGCTTCAGCACACTGGCCGCAGCGGCCATTAAGGGGTGAACCAACGGCAAAGGAAGACCTTTCTCTCTGTCTCTCTCTCACTGTCCACTCTGCCTGTCAAAAAAAAAAGTAGCAAAAGATACAACCCCGAGACTCCCTTCACCAGATGTTAGGATCGGATAGCCCAACACACGTGATCCCAAATGGGAAGCGGCACCCTGGGAACTGCAGGTGAGAAGGAAGAAGCAGTTCCACAGAGAACTTGGTCCCCATTTGGAGATTCCTCTTGCCCCGCTGTTGGCTGGGTGAGCCCCTTGCTCATCCGCTCAGTGTCTGAGCAGAGGGAGGCAGGATCGTAGCACCTGGCACTCAGCTCCCCGTGGGTGAGTCCTTCAGCGTAGGTAGCTTAGAGACAGGCTGTAACTGGTCAGTCCCAGCAGTCCAGATCTTCCAGCGCCCGGGACCTGCAATACCTGAGCTTTGCATTCTCTCTCTGTGCAGGCGGCATCCACAGACGGGACGCCCTCCTCCACCTCGGAGTTCAAGTGGAAATGAAACGCAGAAGCTCGCTCGACCAGACAGAGAATAGACACTTGGCATTTTACAAATGCCTTTTAAATGTCCCCATAGATGGTGTATTATCCTGTAGCCTTTTCAGAATCTGTGGGACATGCCATGCATGCAGTTGTCTTAGGAAAAAAAAAAATTAAAAAGCCAGCCCTGGTAACATCATGGATGTGTCTGGGTGGGTAAGAGAGGTGGTGACCCCACCAGCTCAGGAAGAAATATGTTCCATCCTGGCTCCAGGGAATATCTGTTTGCACAAGACCACAGGACCCAAACAAAGCTCACAGCGTGTTTTGCTCCTAATTTTCATTGGTTCAATCATGCATGATATGTGATGCCGTCTGGCCACTAAAACGATACACAAGGCAGGAGACCGACTGCTTTGACAGGAAGCCAGAAGGTTTCTGCAGAAGAGTCCAGCGTGTCAGCCTGCCTTCGGTGAGTGGTCAGGACAGCAAGCTCCGTCCTCCTCTTCATACAGATCCCAGCGGCACAAGGATGCACTGAGAGTTGGCTCATTCTGCACACCCATCCTCCACCCATTTCCCGGCCCGCACTATTGATTGCACTTAATTCTGCCCCCCGCCCCCGCCTTTCTTCCTAGCTGCTAGATACTGTTTCTTGCCAATCAGCGTCTATTTCCCCATCACATCCACACTCTCCCTTGTGTATCAGAGCTGCAAGCCTGGCACATTATTTTTCTGATTCCCTTGCTTCCAGGCGAGATGTGCCCTGGTGAGATATGGAAGGCAGAGGAGGGGCTCATCTTCCTGTAGCAGAGGTGGGGCAGACACATGGGCTGCCGCTGATGTGGGGTTTTGCAGTAGACTCTGTGTTCTGCTGTCCATCAAACTCCGGGGGCAAGAGGCAGCTATGAAGCCAGCAAAAGGTTCCTGCAATTTCCTGACCTCGGGAGTTTAGCAGCAACTTCCTAATCTCTGGATCATCGCTGTAGTAACATAACCTGCAAGCCAGTGGCAGCTCCCCTAATTACCTTCCTTTAGCACAGCCAACAATTTTGCTAACGCTTAATTCTCTTCCTGCCCTGCTTTGCATTAAGCATCTTTTTTGCTGGAAATACCCAGGGCAGGGATTCTCAAGGAATGGTCCTGAACAGCAGCATCAGCATCACCTGAGAACCTGCTGGAAATGCACATTCTCGGGCCCCACCCTGGACCTACTGAACAGAAAGCTCAGAGGATGGGACCAAGCCAGGAGACTCTAACGCACACTGAGGTTTAAGAGCCACTCACCTATTGAGATGTCTATTTCCCTAGCACCAACTGTGACACATACACACCCCATCTCAATACATGCTCCTTTCCAGCATGTTTAAATGTTATTATTTTATGTTAGGCATAAAGACAAAGAGAGCTTCCATCCATTGGTTCATTCCCCAAATTCTTGCAAAGCAGCCAGGAGCTGGGAACTCAATTTGGGTCTCCATATGGGTTGCAGGGACGCAAGTGCTTGAGCCAGCACCTCCTGCTTCCGAAGGTGCACGCTGGCAGGAAGCTGAAATTGGGAGAGGAGCCAGGACTTGAACCCAGGCACTCTGATATGGAGTCCCAGTGGTGTCTCCACAGCTACACCAGACGCCTGCCCCATGCTGCTTTTTTATGATTATAAAATAATGTATTGGTGTAGAAAATTTGGAAAGACACAAAAAAAATTCAAGGGAAACACCTACAAAATTTCACTACAAATAGTTAACTGTTTGACTTAGTTCCTTCCAGTCAGTTCTCTACACATTCACATGGATGCATGCCATTACATAACTTGTTCATCAATTTGCAACTGCTTTTTGTCAGATATCAGCGTAATAAGAGCATTTTGCTGTGCCTTTAAATACGCTTATTTAAAACCTTATTTAGTGTTCCACATTAAGGAAGTGCCACAATTAATTAGCCATCCTCCTCGTGAGGAATGTCAATGCTGTTCCTGGGTTTTGCTGTTTCAGATGCGTGCTGCACTTTTTCCTCTGTCCCTGGTAGCTTGACTGGCGTGGAGGGCTCCCTCCCAGAGCGCTGGCTGCTGCGTTACAGGGGATTTAGAGACCTCGTGGAACTAGTGGGCAGGCAGTGGGTCAAGGTGGGGAAAAACAGAGAAACTCTCTTCCCTTTTCTGAGCTTCCACGACAGTTGTGAGAACAGAGACATCTCAGAAGGCAGCAGAGGCAAAATGAGGAAAAGTGAATGATTATTCTTTTCATACCCAAAGGAGGTATGTTTGGAGGCCAACTCATACTTGGTGTTGAGGGCACAAGGGCTCATCCCAAACTCTCCGCTACTCTCCCCCCAGTCCAGCAGCCCATGAAGGCTGGGTCCATGCTTGTACTGCTGTGGGCACTCCCATCTACGCTGGATGGGCCGTGGTTTTCCTGAGAAGTCCAGGTTAGTGTCTGGGTACATTGTGGTGTCTCAGTGATCCTGGCTGACTGAGGAAAAATGGAAAGAAAAAAAAAGCAGATGGAGAGAATATTCCTGAAAGCCAGGGCAGGTATTATGTTATCTCAAATATCCTTCAATTTAGGGATTCTCCATAAAATCCCACGTCCAGAAGTGGATCTGCTTCCCACCGTGCATGGAATGAACAGCACTCTTGCTTCCTGCTTGCTCTCTTGTTGCTCCACAAGCAAGTGTTTGTCAAGGATCTGTACATGATTGGCACTATTCTTGTGAAGGAAACAAACAAACAACATCTTTCTTAAGTCTTCCAGAAGCTTACAGGTGTTTTTCAAAGAAAAAAAAAATATAAAACCAAATCAACAGCTCTGAGGGGGCATCCAGGCACCGAGCTGAGGAGTTTAAACCTTTCATCACTTCATAGTCCCAGCTATAGCAGTAGAACCTCCATGGGTGAAGGCAGCTGCCCTGTCTTAGAGCCACTTGCAAATAATGGGCCGGGCTCAGCAGAGCTCTCATCTCAGTCTCTAGATAGAGGCTGCCGGGTCTGCACACAACTGTAGGTTTATGCCCCCAAAGGCTCCATATGTAGTGCCCTGGTTCTAGTGGTGAGGGCCAGTGCCTAGGACTTGTCATGACTTGGTTAGAAATGGAGCCATATAAGGGTACTTCACAACGGAATTAAAAGCAAGGCAGAAAGTGCTTTGCAATCCATACATGAAGAGGAGCCTTCAAATAGTTCCTGGAAACTGCATATTATGAAAAGATTGTGCACGGATTTTGGTGAAATTTTGTTTTTTGCAGCAAAGTCAACTTACCTTTCAATCCCATTTCCCATGAATTTTGTGAAATGTCCTTGTATAGTCAACACATAATCAAGAGCCCCCAGCTGTGGCGGTGACCTGGTTCTCTCCCACACTGATTGCGGCCAGTTGGTAGGGGCCATTCAGAACAATGTCTTGGGAAGAATTCCTCAGTGAAAATTCCAATTAGAAGCAACAAAAGCAAAAATGAGTCCTTGTACAAATCTCAGGATAGCATGTGTTGAGACAGCTCTATGCTTGTGGCCTATGAGGACACAAGGACTTTACCTAACTTCATTGTCTATCTGATCCAAGACACCAGCCAATGAGTAAGGGTGCTGTGATTGATTGGTGATGTCTTCCACAGGTCAGTAATAAGTATGGCAGGTCCGTCTGCTGCTCGTTCCATCTTTGATAATGCCGATTACTATCCAGGCCCAAATCCACAATGGGACATGATGAGAAGCGGAATCACCAAAGCTGGGTGTTCTTGATTACAGCAATTACTTAAATGTTGACTACACGAAGGACCTTCACAAATTTCATGGAAAAGAAGACTAGAACATAAGTTGATTGTGTTGCAAAAAAATTTTTCACAAAAATTCATGCACAATTTTTCCATAATATGCATTTTCCATCAACTATTTGAAGGTTCCTCTTCAGGCAAAGATTTCAAAATTGTTTATCAGACATTGTGCCAAAGCTTAGAAAACTGTTATACCAAAGTGTCCAAAATACAATATGAATCTGCAGTGTATGATAAAGTCTTAATATCTTGTGGGAGTAGTATGGATTAGGAAGAGAGCTGGAGGGACTGGTGTTGTGGTACCACAGGTTAAGCTGCTGCTTGCAATGCTAGTATCACATATCCGAATGCCAGTTTGAGTCCTGATTGCGCCACTTCTTATCCAGCTCTCTGCTAATGTGCCTGGGAAATCAGTGGAAGATGGCCTGAGTGCTTGGGCCTCTGCCACCCACATGGGAGACCCGGGTGGAGTTCCAGGCTCCTGGTTTCCCCTGGCTCAGCCCCAGCCACTGGGGCCAACTAGGGAGTGAATCAGCAGATGGAAGAGCGCTCCTTCCCTCCCCAACTCCCTCCCTCCCTTTCTCTCTTTACCACTCTACCTTTCAAATAAATCAATCTTGGGAAACAAAAGAAGAAAGACTGCTGGTCTACCTGATGCCCTGATCCCTGGAGCCCAGGTTTGTAGAACACTTACAAATTGCATGAACTTGAGATGGTCAGCTTCTTTCCCAAGCATTAGCTTCTGCATTTATCATTATTACTATTTTTAAGGTGGGCCTAATAATCCCTGTTCTTCCTACTTCATGGGGATCTTACAAAGATCCAATACGGTCACAGCTGGGAGAGCCCTTCTAGGATGGCTAGACAAGAGCAGGCATCGCCATTTGTTTATGGGGTTCCGGCAAAGGCTGCTTCTTCCTCCTTCTGCCTTCCATGCTCCTACTTGATGAGCAGGCCATTTTTGCACCTGAAAGGGCAGTTAGGTTTCTAGGCTGTATTCTTCTCGCAGTCCAGTGAGTTAGAGCCCTGTGTAAATAGCATATAAATTTATTATGACTTGGGTCCGTGCTTGGATGTGTCTCTACGTCCACAGCATGCAATCTCCACTCAGCATCTAATAGTGAAAAATAGTACAGCCTCATAAAAAGCACAGGCAACATCCTCCCGACTCCTGACAGCTAAAACGTCCTTGGGATCCATGGGGCAGGTTCACTCTGCACACCTGTGCAATGCAGCTTTTATGAATCAGACCAATCCTGAGTCTCACAGGGAATGTCAGCCCTGAGAATAATGTTCCCACCCCTGGTCTCTTTGAGCCTGGCTGCTTCCCATGGATGGACCCAGGTGACTCCGCAGGCCACAGGGTGTGGGAGCTCTATTTATTCACTCCAAAGAAACAAACGAACAAGAAGTTGACCCCGGGACTAAGGTAATCAGAAAGTTTGTAATGGAATCCTGGAAGGGCCAGAGAGAGGCGCTGGGAGCCATAAAGAGGCAGCACGAATCACTTGCAGTCTTGTTAGAGAAGGCAGGGCGTGCCGCCGTGAGATGATTTCCTGCCTAATTAATCTGTATGTTGCCACCCCAGCATGTATTCATTTAGGGGCACGAATCCCACCTGCAAGGCCAGTTGTTGGGACTGGTGAGAGAAGCTTCTTCTTCCTTACTTATTAGGCAGGGAGAGAGGGAGCGGGCAGAGGGAGCCTTCGTGGCTCTGATTCAGGTGGAAGCAAATCAAATACCGCCCGAAGTCTGCCGTGTTTGCGAGTTGCCAAATGATGGTGCAGGAGGGCCTGCTACTTCCATCTTTGTGAAGGGAAGGTGCTACAGGGTCATGGAACATGGGATGAAAAGGTACATTTATGTGGTACAAAATGTGTTTGAAATCCATGCATAGTTTTTTTTTTCTTTTTCTTTTTTTTTTTTTTTATTGACAGGCAGAGTGGACAGTGAGAGAGAGACAGAGAGAAAGGTCCTCCTTTGCCATTGGTTCACCCTCCAATGGCTGCCGCGGATGGCGCGCTGCGGCCGGCGCACTGCGCTCATCCGATGGCAGGAGCCAGGTGCTAGGTGCTTTTTCCTGGTCTACCATGGGGTGCAGGGCCCAAGCACTTGGGCCATCCTCCACTGCACTCCGGGCCACAGCAGAGGGCTGGCCTGGAAGAGGGGCAACCGGGACAGAATCCGGTGCCCCGACCGGGACTAGAACCCTGTGTGCCGGTGCCGCAAGGCGGAGGATTGGCCTGTTGAGCCATGGCGCCGGCCAGTTTTTTTTTTAATAATATGTATTTTTCATGAATGTTTTGAAGACTTCTTATATGCATAGATTTCAAAATCCTTTTGGCACCAAAATAAATTTATCTTTACAAATTTATTTATTTGAGTGGCAGAGAGAGAGATCCCATCTGCTGGTTCACTCCCAAAATGTCCACAATGGCCAGGGCCCAAAACCAGAGCTGGGAATGTAATTCTGGTGTCCTACATGGATGGTAGGGACCCAACCACTTGACCCCATGACCCAGGGCCTCCCAGGATGCACATTAGCAGGAAGTTGGAGTCAGAAGCTAAAGTCAAGAGTTAAACCCAGGAGCTCTAATTTGGGATGAGGGCATCAACCACTAGGCCAAATGTCCATCCCTACACTTACGTATTTTTTTTAAAAAAGATTTTGTTTTATTTATTTGAAATACAGAGCTACAGAGAGAGGTAGGGACACACAGAGAGGTCTTCCATCTGCTGGTTCACTCCACAATTGGCTGCAATAGCCAGAGCTGCGCCCATCCAAAGCCAGGAGCCTTCTGGGTCTCCCACGTGGATGCAGAGGCCCAAGGACTTGGGCCATCTTCTACTGCTTTCCCAGGTCATAGCAGAGAGCTGGATTGGAAGAAGAGCAGCCAGGACTAGAACCAGTGTCCATATGGGATGCTAGTGCTTCAGGCCAGGGCATTAACCCGCTGCACTGCAGTGCCAGCCCTACACTTACCTTTTGAAGTATTCTCTGTGTGTGTGTGTGTGTGTGTGTGTGTGTTTGAGAATGAAAGAGAGAGAGAGAGAGAGAGAGAGAGAGAGAGAGAGAGACAGCATCTAACCAAACAGAGCTCTGAGGTCACAAAGCGACACCGTGTGTGACGTGAGATGTTCTGAATCCTTAATGAATGAACCAGTCGAGTTGGGTGCCATTGCATTAGCCCATATGGTGATTCTGCAACAATCAGAATAAGGCCTCCCTCGCTCAAGCCATTTCACTCCTGTTTGCTGGAACACTGTTGTAATACTGACTATATTAGGGCAAGGCACTCTCCCAGCCCCGCCAGAAAATCATGGTCATAAAAACCCAGATCTGCAGGGTCACACGTAAAGGACACGGCTGAGGATGTGTTAGGCTTAGGAACCATGAGAGCCACCAGCTGCACCCGCGGTGCCACTCCCGAGGCAGCATTGAGCCAGCTACTGAGGGCGTCGGGGGGAGCTGGGCAGCTCTTGCGGTGCCTGCCCTCCGGAACCCAGCGTGGCTGGGAACAGACATTAGTCAGAATAACCCTAGCAACACACGAGCAATGACCAAATGGATCAGGCTGGCAAAGCACAACTTCAGGGTGCTGGGGGCTTCCTATGTAAGTAGATAAATGCATACCTAGTGTTTAGAACGGTGCCTGGCAAGACAGTAAATACTCAACTGATATCTAAGAGGATGGCTCCGTGACAACCATCCGCAAGTCGGAGGTGTGAGATAACAGAGCTGCCCACCCAGCAGACTCAAGCAGATACACCTGGGTACCCCAGTCCAGTCTAGCGACTGCCAGTCAAATCCAGCGCCGTTCCAATCAAAGCTGTCTGTGGCCAGGGTTCGTCTAGCGAGGTATATTGGCTTCCCTGATCACCATGTGGGTTGGGTCACGGGCAGTCCCCTGCCGCTCGTTCCCTCACCTCTCCCGACAACCTGTTCAAAGTAGGATGGCAATGCATTCTTCCTGCCAATATCAGGGCCTCTTTCTGGGCCCCGGATGGCTTCCATGCTACTTTTAAGGTGGGGCCCGTCATGAGCAACTGCTGTTGGCCGCTGCCCCCCTGGTTCATGCTGTAGCAACGGTGCGGGGCGTGTCTGTGGAAAAGAGCAGATGAGGCCTTCTTCTCTCTGATGCTCACCAGGGCCCACGCTTGCTCTCACGCTCTGCTCTTGCTGTCCTGAGATCCTTAAGCATTTCTTCTTTGAACCTGTCTTTTGTAGGCTAAAGTGGCTCCTACACGCATGCACAGCGTATTGCGTGCCTGCCACTTCTGCCCGCCGTGTCTGCATTCAGCATTTCTGCTATTCCTCTGGGCTCTCAGTGGCAGGCAAAGGAAGAGGGAGCAGCCTGGAGTTCTTTGCTCTCCGCTCCTTCCTTGCTCACCAGTAAGCCAAGTGTGAGTCGGGTGTGCCTATGTCAAGAAGAGAAATAGACAGTAGAGTTAGTTTGTGCAGTGTCTCCCCTGTTCTGAAAGAAGGAAACACGTATATCAGGAAAATTGTCAAAAGCAGGATGGAGTCACTATGGTCAAACCCTGACAACCAAGCAACAGTGACTAATGCTGGGAGGTTTTGAATGAAGGGATCTTGTGCACGTAGGTGTGGTAACTGGCACCATTGCAAAAGTCCGCCAGACCACAGCCCTGCCCTGAGACCCCTGCAACCATATACCAAAAACACTTCTGTAAGGACATCCACCCATGTGCCCGTTTAACCTTGGGCTGATACCACTGTTGCTATTGATGCTTGTAGCCAAGGACTACAGTTCAAAATAACTTACATAATCCTCCTCATTTTACTTTTAAAAACCTCCTCTGGCTTCAGTGTCTTTGAATACACTCGTGTTTCCATGGCTTGTGTGCTGTGCATTGCAAAACTCCCTGCTTATTCCCCAAAAGCTACCATAATTCTCTGGGGGGTGGGAGTGTCTCTATGTTATCTGCAAGTTGACAATACACATGCGTGAGCTGTGAAGTACAAGCTGTGTAATAGTGGAGCTGCATGACTCAAATGCTTTTTTTAAAAAAAATTTATTTATTTACTTGAAAATCAGAGTTACATAGAGAGAGAAGGAGAGGCAGAGAGAAGTCTTCCATTTGCTGGTTCACTCCGCAATTGGCTGCAATGGCCAGTGCTGTGCCCATCCAAAGCCAGGAGCCAGGAGCTTCTTCCGGGTCTCCCACGTGGGTGCAGGGGCCCAAGGACTTGAGCCATCTTCCACTGCTTTCCCAGGCCACAGCAGAGAGCTGGATGGGAAGTGGAGCAGCCGGGACTAGAACTGGCACCCATAAGGGATGCCAGCACTGCAGGTGGCAGCTTTACCCTCTACACCACAGCATCAGCCTCTCAAATGCTCTTAAATCTTCACTGAAAGCTGGTAGTGCACAGTATAAAGCAGACTGGTAAACCTTGGGCCAGGAATTGTAAAGCATAATTTTTAAATTCAGAAAAGTATTAAACAGTAAATTTTTTAAAACTCCCCAAAAGCTGAGAACAGAGACTGCGGAAGAGAGTGGAGAGTTTTCTGTTTTAGCACTTTTCCCCACTGTGTTTTGAACAAGGACACTTACGGGTCCATTTCGTACTGGACCCTGCAAATTCTGCATCTGGTCTTGTTCATACTAGGTGCATGAGTAGAAAGGGTTTTTATGTAGTCACTTAATGGCGGGCCTAAGTTCTGAGAAATTCACCCCTGGATGACTTTGTTGTATCAACATCACAGAACGGACTAACACAAAGCTGCTGGCAAAGCCTCCTGCACACGTCACGATACAGTAAAGCCTGCTGCTCCTGGACACCGCCCTGGCTGCTCCGGGCACTGTGCTGAATGCTGTAGGCGACTACGACACAATGGTAAGCACAATGGTTTGTCTTTTATTTCTACATTGAAACATAGAAAAGGCCCAGGAAAAACCATAGGACATAGGAATCTTTCGGTTCCATGCTAATGTAACAAGAACACTGGCCAGTTTGTGCTATGACACTGAACTGTAACTTCTTCCCTACCGTTCCCAGTCCTGAGAGAGTTCCAGAAGGGATGGTAGGGGGGCACAAGCTCACACTGTGTTGTGCAATTTTATTGTCTTTCTCTTGCAAAACTCCAGCCTGCCGTGTCTCCCCAGCACCAATTTCCAGCTCCTCCAAGGACAAGTGCAAAGAAGCTGACCTTAGCACACTCTTGACCCACCTGGTCAGTGGTGATGGCTTCTAGCTGGTGGCAGTGTCCTCTAAACTTAACAGTTCAGAGTCTGAGTCTTCAGGGCTGAGCTACCTGTACACCTGCTCATGGCATTTCCCACTTAACTGGACTTCCGGAAGAGAGACAGGCAAGAGAGGACGGGAATCCAATGCCCCGCTTCAGCATCACTGCTGGCGCGCAGACTGTGGTAACTGCATGGCACCTGCTGCACAGGGCACAGCCCTGTCGGAGCACTGCTGTGTAAGATCGCAGGCAGGCACAGCAGCCTCTGGGCAGGAGGAGGGCTGGCCCCGTGGGGAAGCAGCATCACGAGGCCGCAGAGACAGGAATCCCCACAGCTGGGCTTCTCGCAAGGGCTTCAGAATCCTTCCAGAAAATTATTCATTACCAGTGCACTTTTTAATTTTCGGCAATCGGCATGTGTTTTATTCATTAAAAAGATAAAACATCCTTGCGCAAGGAAGGCCCCAGAGACAGCAGCGCTCAGGGCTGCTAATGGATTTCTTTATAATGCAGTTTAGCGCTACAGGCAGCCAACGTATTGATGGTCAGGAGAGTCTATTTCCTGTGCTGTGGGATGGGGGGCTGAGAGCCGTAGACTCGGAGTACTTCCGATTCCTCGCCCAGTGCCTGGTCGATGGAGACAGTGGCCCTTGGTCTGTGACCCAGAGCCCTAAGGCTGACCTGTCTCTCTGAGTGACTCATCCCAAGGAGCCAATGGCAGTGGAACCTGGATCTTTTCCAGAATTCCTTGCTCAGCCCCAATGGGGAGCGCCTTGAGGTCCCCACATGACCTCCATATAAAGGTCCATCTCTCGAACAAGTAGGCGCACTAGTACTGGGGTTGGGAAGCAGTTGAAGCAGATGGCCAAACCCTCCAGGAAGGGACTCTTGTCCTCTCCTAGAACATGGGGTTCCCCAGAAGTCTGCTCTCTCCTCTCCAGAGGGTGGGCTGGGGGATTAGGCCGTGAGGCTGAGCCTTTCCAACTGGAGCAAGAGCCAGAGCAAGAGCCCATCCGTGGCCAGCGAGGAGCTTCCTGATGCTCCCAGCGCAGGTGGAAGGGAACAGGGCAGAATACAGATATCCCACTAAGACACAGAAGACATCTTGGAGTAGAAAAAGAGATGATAAGAGTAGAATATCCTGGGGCTGGCGCTGTGGCTCAGCGGGTTAAAGCCATGGCCTGTTGTGCTGGTTCAAAACCCGGCTGCTCCACTTCCAATCCAGCTCCCTGTTAATGTGTCTGGGAAAGCAGCAGAGGATGGCCCAAGTGCTTGGGCCCCTGCACCCACGTGGGAGACCTGGAGGAGGCTCCTGGCTCCTGGCTTTGGCCTGGCCCAGTCCTGGTTGTTGAGGCATTTGGGGAGTAAGCCAGCATATGGAAGATTCTCTCTCTCTCTCCCTCCCTCCCTCCCTCTCTCTGTCCTTTTCTCTCTCAAAATATTTATTTTTTTTTTAAAAAAAGATTTATTTATTTGAAAGGCAGGGTTACAGAGAAGCAGAGGCAGAGAGAGAGTCTTCCATCCACTGATTCACTTTCCAGAGGGCCGCAATGGCCGCAGCTGGGCCAATCCGAAGCCAGGATCCAGGAGCTTCTTCTGGGTCTCCCACGCAGATGCAGGGGCAAAGGACTTGGGCCATCTTCTACTGCTTTCCCAGGCCATAGCAGAGAGTTGGATCGGACATGGAGCAGCCAGGGCTCAAACTGCCACCCACATGAGATGCCAGCACTGCAGTTGGAGGCTTTCTCCCCTATGTCACACAGTTGGCCCCTCTCAAAATCTTAAAGAAAAAAAAAAGGGTAGAGTAGCTTTCTCCAAGGGGTTGGCCATGATGAGATCCAAGTCTCCAAGATGGCGCCTGAGTGTCTAAGGCACCAGCAGCTGCTGGGCAGGGGAGAGGAGGGAACCACCTTTGCCCATTGCTTCCCCTCCTCTTATTTCACCCTGCTCTTGATTTGCTCTGCTGGTACTTCTGTGTGTGCTCCCAACCTGGCTTTTCTACCCTTCCAAAGCATGGCAAGGAGGCTCAGAGCAAGGGAAAAGAAGGCAAGGAATCAGACAGGAACGGCGCAGCAAGGGATCAGGACGTGCAGTTGTGGAGCCAGAGGTCAAAGCACTTTGAGGCCAGTGTTTGTGGCATAAAGCCTCAAATTCCTGCAAGAGATAAAGAGACAGAGCTGGTGCTGTGGCTCACTTGGTTAATCCTCCGTCTGCGGTGCTGGCATCCCATATGGGCACCAGGTTCTAGTCCCGGTTGCTCCTCTTCCAGTCCAGCTCTCTGCTGTGGCCTGGGAAGGCAGTGGAGGATGGCCCAAGTGCTTGGGCCCCTGCACCCATGTGGGAAACCCGAATGAAAGTCCTGGCTCCTGGCTTCGGATTGGCACAGTTCAGGCCATTGTGGCCATTTGGGGAGTAAACAAATGGAAGGAAGACCTCTCTCTCTCTCTCTGTCTCTCCCTCTCACTGTCTGCAACTCTACCTCTCAAATAAATAAATAAAATCTTTAAAAAAAAAAATCCTCTCTGTGACCTCATCACAACCCACAGTGCAGGTAGACCTATTAGGGATCAAGAAGAAGGCGAGTGCCTGAGTAGTGAAAGAAAAGGAGAAACCAAAGAGAGAGGAGAGAAAGCGAGCCATTGGCCGGCGCTGTGGCTCACTAGGCTAATCCTCCACCTGCGGCGCCGGCACACTGGGTTCTAGTCCCGGTTGGGGCGCCGGATTCTGTCCCGGTTGCCCCTCTTCCAGGCCAGCTCTCTGCTGTGGCCTGGGAGTGCAGTAGAGGATGGCCCAGGTGCTTGGGCCCTGCAGCCCATGGGAGACCAGGAGAAGCACCTGGCACCTGGCTCCTGCCATCGGATGAGCGCGGTGCGCTGGCTGCAGTGTGCTGGCCGTGGCGGCCATTGGAGGGTGAACCAACGGCAAAGGAAGACCTTTCTCTCTGTCTCTCTCTCTCACTGTCCACTCTGCCTGTCAACAATTAAAAAAAAAAAAAAGAAGAAAGCGAGCCATGTTGCTAGAGGACACACAGAACACCTGCCACTTCTTCCTTTCTGTGCCTGTGACAGGCATGTTAATCAATCACAGCATCTTAGATCTAACTTAGTTTTTTCCTTCTGAACGCAATACTCCAGGAAACTATTTTTTTTTTGACAGGCAGAGTTAGACAGCAAGAGAGAGAGACAGAGAAAGAAAGGTCTTCCTTCTGTTGGTTCACCCCCCCAAATGGCCACTATGGCTGGCACTGCGCCAATTCGAAGCCAAGAGCCAGGTGCTTCTTCCTGGTCTCCCATGCGGGTGCAGAGCCCAAGCACTTGGGCCATCCTCCACTGCACTCCCAGGCCACAGCAGAGAGCTGGACTGGAAGAGGGGCAACCGGGACAGAATCCGGTGCCCCAACCGGGACTAGAACCCGGTATGCCGGCGCCGCAGGTGGAGGATTAGCCTAGTGAGCCATGGTGCTGGCCCCAGGAAACTATTACTAATTGGTAGAAGAGGACACTCAATTTTTTTTTAATTTGTTGCTTTTTTTAAAAATTTATTTTTTTTATTTGAAAGTCAGAGTTACACAGAAAGAAGAGAGGCAGAGAGAGAGAGTCTTCCGTCTGATGGTTCGCTCCCCAGATGGCCACAATGGCCAGAGTTGCACCCATCCGAAGCCAGGAGCTTCTTTCAGGTCTCCCAAATGGGTGCAGGGGCCCAAGGACTTGGGACATCTTCTACTGCTTTCCCAGGCCATAGCAGAGAGCTGGATTGGAAGAGGAGTAGCCAGGACTAGAACCGGCGCCCATATGGGATGTCAGTGCTTCAGGCCAGGGTGTTAACCCGCTGCACCACAGCGCCAGCCCCATGAGGGCACTCAATTTAAAATGTATTCGCTATCCTTAGTGTTCTAAGGTAATCAGGTAAAGCCCTAAGGGGGATGGGCCATAATTAGGGGCCAGGTTGGGGGTTTGTCCTGAGGGCCCCAGCTGGTGTCTGTTATGAGAGTGGCTTCTGTGGAGTGGTGCCATGCTGCAAAGGGTGAAGAAGGTGAAGGGGGTGGCAGGGAGTGGGGTGGCTAAGGATGGTCACCTGTCTCTAGCTTGGCAGCAATAGGGTCAAATGTTGCTCTGACAGATAGTAGACCAACAACAGGGAGGATCTGGGTAGTTGAGGGCTCTTCCAATAGTTAGTGGAGGGGCCGGCGCTGTGGTGTAGTGAGTAAAGCCACCACCCGGTGCCAGCATCCCAGATGGGCACTGGTATGTGTCCCAGCCGCTCCACTTCCAATCCAGCACCCTGCTAATGCACCGGGGAAAGCAGTGGAAGATGGCCGAGGTGCTTGGGCCCCTGCACCCACATGGGAGACCCAGATGAAACTACTGGCTCCTGGCCCAGCTCTAGCTGTTGTGGCCATTTGGGGGAGTGAACCAGTAGATGGAAGGCCTGTGTGTGTGTGTGTGTGTGTGTGTGCCTGCCTCTGCCTCTCTTCTGTAACTCTGACTTTCAAATAAATAAAATTTTTTTTAAAACATTGGAGGGTCCCATGTTATGGTACAGTGAATTAAGCCTCCAACTGCGACAATGTCACCCCATATGAACACCAGTTCCTGCCCTGGCTGCTCCACTTCCAATCCAGATTCCTGCTTTAAAAAAAAAAAGTTAGTGGAAAAATGGAATTGAAAGATACATTTATTTGGCTGGGAAAAAAAGTTAAATTTATGCACAGTTTTTCCATAGTTTACATTTCCCCTGGATGTTTTGACAACCCCTCATACATAATGGAACCCATAGGGAGAGTGAGGTTGAGTAGGGTGGAGCCCACCAATGTGCAAGTGCTTTGGAAGGCCCGAAGTGCTTTGCAAACAGGCAGAGAAGAGCATACACACAGAAAATGACTGGATGCTCTCCCTTTCCTAATGAAAGACAACAGCGGGTCAGCAGGTGTCTCTGAATGCCGTCCCAGCCAGGTGATGCACCTGTGTTGAGTAGGTAGATTGAGCGCCATGAAGCAGCCCAATGCCCTCTGTAGCTGTGGGACACGTGTTCCAAACTCCCGTTTCTCATCGTCTTCGGCATCATCTTTGTATTTAAGAACAGGTCTTGCTGTGAGGAATTGGAAAGCGTGGGCTTGCTGATAGCTACAGCTTCACTACTGTTCTCCACTTGACCATGAAGTCCACACAGATTCCACTTTGCCTTGGCCCCTGGAGCTCAGCTTCAATGGGCCCACGAGGGCTGCAGACGCCTCCCCACTGTTCTGCTTGTTCATGACTCCCACCCACCCGGGGCACTTTCCCTGACCACCGCCTCCACAAGATTTTTCCACTAAGTGCTGCCTGACAAAACAACCAAAATCCACCTGATTCCGCCTTCAGAAAATCACACCCCAAACCAGGCCTTCCACGTCCCTCTCTACCGCTCGCCGTGCTGCATGGGGTGGCTGGGGCCAGCCCCGGCATGGGCAGGCGAGCAGAGAAACACAGTTGGAAGGCCCAACTGTTACCGATGCTGTGTTCCGATTCATACCTTCCAGGAGTTGCCATGACATTTTTCTCACCAAGGTTCAGTGTTGAACAACAGTGGCGACATCTTGAGCAACCGTTCTGCACCGTGACTTTTACAAAGTGATTCTAATCCTTTGGATAGTTTGTTAGGGTAGGCACCTGGGGCGGGCGTGGATGCTGCTCCCGGCTCGCTCCCCTGCTGCAGGGGTGTGGTCAGCAAAGGGGCTCCAGGCTGTCGGCTCCTTTAGGGTCTCCCTCAGCCGCCGGGAGACACCTTGCTGGGCTCATGTCCTTCCTGGGGCAGCCCTCGTTAAGGAACTGAGGGTGGTGGCCATGCAAATGCCCCTTCCTTTTGGCCCAGCGTGGAACATTCCATCAGGCAATGTGCCAGCTCCAGAACTCCATGGCCCAGGCCTTGTCTGCTCTTCATCGTTGTTTAATTTCTCCCTTGGCCCAATCTTGCTACCTCCCTCTTTCTCTCACAGCTGTTCATCCCTGATCAACACCTTGTACCCCAAACTCTGTCTCAGCTTTGCTTCTAGTTCTGTTTGCTATCCTAGAAAACAGAAACAGTAGCTCCTACAGTTATTGCAGAGACAAAATGAGGGGATGCTTCCATGATCCCCAGTGTAGGGCATGCACTCAATTAACGTCAATCGTTTTAATGACTGTCCCAAGTTACACAGCTTGGGAGTGTTGGATTCAGGGCTCCAGCCCCTCTGCTCGCCCTTGGACACAATGTTGGTTTGAAATTTTCTTGTGGGAACTGGCACTGTGGCACAGCAGGTAAAAGCCTCTTCCTACAATGCCAGTATCCTATTTGGGCGCTGGTTCAAATCCCGGCTGCCCCACTTCCGATCCAGCTTTTTGCTAACGTGCCTGGGAAAGCAATGGAAGATGGCCCAAGTCCTTGGGCCCCTGCCCTACTGTGGGAGACCCAGGAAAAGGTCTCCTGGCTCCTGGCTTCAGACTGGCTCAGCTCCATTTTGGGGAGTGAACCAGCAGATGGAAGGCCTCTCTCTCTCTCTCTGTCTACCTCTCTTGGTAACTCTGTCTTTCAAATAAATATAATAAATCTTAAAAAAAAAAAAAACACTTGTGGTGCTTTCCTTAAACTTCTTTATTTTGTGTTCATTTGCCTATTGGTACAGCTCTGCTTTCTGGATGCTAAAGCTTAGAACAAAATCTCCAAGGCCTAGCAGAGGGCCTTCATAAGGGGTGAGCTCGGAATGGCTGTGGGACTGATTAAATCCATTTCTTTTCAACTTCCTGTGGGGCCTGGAAAAAAAAAAGAATGAGATCGCTTAAGATGCCCAGGTTTTACAGAGTTTCTGGGCATCTCGTCTTCTCCATGCCTGGTTATGAGACTCTCGAATACAATGATCTGAATTGCCAGCCTACACTGGACAGGAGCGTGATCTGGCTGCACCGGGTTGCAGAGGCAGAGTGCAGCAGGGGTCTGCCCTGGGCACAGCCCATCTCCTCTTTTTTTTTTTTAAGATTTTATTTATTTATTTGAGAGAGAGAGTTACAGACAGTGAGAGGGAGAGACAGAAAGGTCTTCTTTCCACTGGTTCACTCTCCAAATGGCTGCAACAGCCAGAGCTACGCCGATCCAAAGCCAGGAGCCAGGTGCTTCTGGTCTCCCATGCAGGTGCAGGGCCCAAGCACCTGGGCCATCCTCCACTGCCCTCCCGGGCCACAGCAGAGAGCTGGCCTGGAAGAGGAGCAACAGAGACTAGAACCAGTGCCCATATGGGATGCTGGCGCCATAGGTGGAGGACTAACCTACTGCACCATGGCGCTGGCCACAGCCCACCTCCTCTTAAGGGCATGGGTTGGGCAAAGGGTGCAGGACTGGCCTTGCCACAGCCCGCAGTAGGGGTCCCTCGCTGTGAGATGAGGGGTACGCGGGGACTCCTCCTTGAGCTAGCAACTGCTTTCTCACTCCTGTTCGTCAGTTACATGCTTGGATGCGAGACTGGGAAGATGTGTCCAACTTCTGAACACTTGGACCCCAATAACTTCTGCAAACAGACCCTGGCAGAAAAATCTGAATAAGTCATTCTTAGTGAAAGCAACACTAACATCCCATGTGACGAATCAGCTTTGGCAAGCCAGGCTCCTGTCCCATGGCCCCAGTACACTTCCTTGCCACAAGAAAGGATGGGAATTCACTCAAAGTGGTCCTGGTCCGAATTTTGAGAGAAACATCGTTTTCTCTTTGTCTGTCTCCTCCGCTCTCTTCCATTTAGGAAGGAGATTTTAAATAGAAGAACTGCTTAATGTCTTATTTCCTTCTAGCAGAAGTGAATCTTTGAAAACGAGCCAAGAGAGGACATAGGTTTTAGTTTTAGATTTTTTTTCAAGATTTATTTATTTATTTGGAAGTTGGATTTAGAGAAAGAGGGAGAGTCAGAGAAAGAGAGAGATTGTCCATCTTCTGACTCACTCTCCAAATGGCCACAAAAAGCCAGAGCTGGGTTGGTCTCAAGCCAGAAGTTTTATCCAGGTCTCCCAGATGGGTGGCAGGGGCTCAAACACTTGGGCCATCTTCTGCTGCTTTTCCCAGGCCATTAGCAAGGAGCTGGATCAGAAGAAGAGCAGCTGGGACATGAACTGGCACCCATAAGGGATTCCAGCGTCGAAGACTGTGCCGCAATGCTGGCTCCCGGAGTGAAGGTTTTGGTGGAATTTTAGACACCAACACTTTCCCATCCAGCAGTTGCTCACTCTGTGTTAAAGGCTGGCTGCATTTGCTACCGTCTGCCATGCTGTTCATCGAGGAAGTGTGAGATGTTGGCTGTTTGGGTAAAGGTCTTATTGTGGTCCAGGCTCTTTGGAGCCAAAATATATCACACATGGTTTGATGATGGAGTTACGGAAGCAGATCAACAGAAATTAAGGCATACATCGTGGAGGAATGAAGGAAAATATTCATTTTCAAGTTGGAATCAGAGTAAGATGGAACGAATGAGGCATCAAGCAGGTTGGGTTGGTGACTAAGACTACCTCTGTGGGGTGGGGGAGGGAAGACAGATGCTCTGTGTCTGGCTCCAGTGAAGCTCCCTTCATTGGTTCTTAAAAAAAAGTATTTTCCCCTGGATGATAAAATAGTCCGTGCTCATGCAGACATTTTGTAAAATGAGTAATTATAGAGGTAAAAACTAAAAGCCAGCTATAAAGAATGTCCTGCCCCGGAGTCAGCCATTCTTGACATTTTGCACTGCTCCCTAATGGCCTTTAGAAATTGTAGAAACACATGTTACATTTTTTTTTCAGACAGGCTTTGTTTAAGAGGATTCCATGTTAGCAGGTGAATAATAGGAAGTATCCTATCTGGGACCTTTTGATTGCTAGATCTTCTCTAACAACATGAATAATTCCTCTGGACACGGGCCCTATTCATGAGGACACGTTAGTTTGTGTGCTGGTTGTTCCTGGCAGCGTTGCTGAAATCTGTACAAATTGAAATAAGTTCATGTGAAGACTCTCTAAAGAAAATCACATTCCTTGTGCATAATGACGATGTTGTCTCTCTCTTTTTAGCCTGCTTAGCATTGATTTTCTTTTTCTTGTCTTACGCTGTTGGAGAAGACCGCCTGTAGAGCAGTGTTGAGGGACAAGGGCAGGGCAGCTTGCAAGCTTCAGTGGGGACCCCTGTGGTGGCGCAGCAGTGGTAAGCCCCTAAGCCACCAGCGCTACACAGCATCCCATTTCCAAGCGCAGGTGTGCATGCTGGCTGCTCTGCTTCCTGCCCAGCTTCCTGCTAGGGCACCGGGGAGGGAGGTAGAACACGGACGGCGCTCCTGGCTCCTGGCCTCGGCCTGGCCCAGCTCCAGCTACTGGGGCCGTTTGGGGAGGGAATCAATAGAGGGCAGATTTCTTTCTTTCTCTTTCTGTCTCTCCCTCTCTCTGTAACTCTCTCTTTCAAATAAATAAATATTTTTAAAAATAGCTTCTAGTGTTTGTGAAATATAGAATTAAGAAGCCATTTATAATAAAGATAGTCCATCAACTACAAGTGAAATACTTTCCCAAATCAGATTATATACATATAACCAATAAGCTACTGAGATCCTACTTATGAAACATATTGTTTATGTCTAGGATAATAAATGCATATTAATAATGGGTAATATGCATATAAACACATGTTAATTAGAATAAATATGACAGTAGAAGAGACCTGGAAATCAAAATGTTTTGGATATGATATAGTAGTATTATACAGATGTCAAACTAGACATGAGTTATAAAAATTTAAAAAAATTAATGTAGGTTTGTATAATTTTTAAAAGAGCACTAAGTAACATTTGGAAATGCCAAGAATGGTGAGGGCACTTGGGGCTGTGCTTCAGATGCTGGTTGGTGGAGCAGGCACCATGGCACAGTGGGTTAAAGCTCTGGCTTGAAGTGCTGGCATCCCCTATGGGTGCCAGTTCGAGTCCCAGCTGCTCCATTTCCGATCCAGCTCTCTGCTGGGGCCTGGGAAAACAGTGGAAAATGGATTGAGTCCTTGGGGCCCCTGCACACTTGTAGGAGATCTGGAAGAAGCTCCTGGCTCTTGGCTTCCGATTGGCATAGCTCTAGCCATGGTGGCCATTTGGGGAGTGAACCAGCAGGTGGAAGACCTCTCTCTCTCTCTCTCTCTCTCTCTCTGTCTCTTTATACCTCTCTCTGTAACTCTTTCAAATAAATAAAACAAATCTTATTTAAAAATATGCTGGTACTTGTATCCCATATTGGAGTGGCTGGTTCCTGTCTACGCTGAGAATCCAATTATAGCTTACATTAAATTAAAGCTATTGTGCACCTTGGGAGGCAGTAGCAATGCTCAAATAGGTTGGTCTCTGCCATTCCTGTGGGATGCCTGTGTTACAGGTGGCTGCTCAACCTGCTGAGCCATAACGCTAGGCCCTACCCTTCAATTTTCAGCCTATGCACTTAGTTTAAGAAGTCTAGGCACTGTGGCTTAGTGGGTAAAGCTGCTGCCTGCAGTGCTGGCATATCATATGGGTGCTGGTTTGAGTCCCAGGTGCTTCACTTCTGATCCAGCTCTCTCCTATGGCCTGGGAAAGCAGTAGAAGATGGCCCAAGTCCTTGGGCCCCTGCACCCGTGTGAGGGACCCAGAAGAAACTCCTGGCTCCTAGCTTTGGATTGGCCCAGCTCTGGCCATTGCAGCCATCTGGGGAGTGAACCAGAGGATGGAAGATCCCTCTTTCTCTCTCTCTCTGCCTCTGCCTCTCTGTAACTCTGCCTTTCAAATAAATAAATCTTAAAAAAAAAAAAAAGTCTATCACTACACTTACATATCCACTCTCTTCAAACAATGTTAGGGTGTTAGAGTGGTTTCGCTCCCATGACTCTCTTGGATCATCCATATCATTATCCAATATTTTATTTCTATTTTCTTCCCAAACTTCCTAAAATCCGCCATTTTTATTATGCATGAGCTTTTGTTTTTTGTAATACTTTCTACAGTTGATACTTCTTTAGATTTACCCCTTATATTTACCAATGTATTTTCTCAACAATGCATTATTCCACTTTTATTTTCTAGGTTCAATTAATTTCTAATCAAATAGCTTTCTTCATTCATTCTTTCAGCAAGTGCCCATGTGTGTTAAACTCTCTTAGTTTTTACTTTGTTTTGCCTTCATTTTGAGTGGGATTTTCTCTAGATATATAACTCTTTGTTAACAATGATATTGCCTGAACACCTTGGGGATATCATCCCACTGTATTTGGACTCCGCTTTTCCTGGTTAGATATCAGTTGTTTGCCATCTCTTTTATTTTCTTCCCTAGCCTCCAAATTATTAAAATTTCTGTATTAGTTTTCCGTGGTATATTAGAAGTAATTTTCTCATATTTATTTTCTGGTTTACTAATTTTCTCTTTAGCTGATTCTGATCTGTTTAATAGTTTTTTTTTTTTTTACTTATAGTGACTATATTTTTAATAGTATAGTATCTAATTGTTTTAGCATATATCTATTCTTTATTTTATCCTTATAACAACATTTTATCATATAATTTTTCTCAGATTGTTTCTATTTTTCTGAGCTGGTTTGCTCATTGTTCTGTTCATTGGATCTGTTTTGATTCCTTAGATGATATTCAGTTTTTGCACATGACAGTCTGTGAAGGGTCCTTACAGGCTGCATTTCACATGTCATGATTGAAGGTTCCCAGAGCTATCGCCAAAGTGAGACTGTTCTTTCTGTTAGTTTCTCAGGCTGGGATTATCACTCAATGAACAAAACACAGTGGGACGTTACATCTGTATGTGTAAAATGCTTGCGACGGTTTTGGGGTCTTTCTCTGCCCCATCATAGGGAGAGACAAGCTTCATAGGTAGCTTTTCTGGGAAACTTGGTTCCCACCATTCAGGGAAGCAGGATTCTGCCTCTATACAGACATTTCAGTTCCAGCTCTCCACCTGGTCTAGTCTGAGGCTCTGCCATTTGTGCAGGTGTAGGTGTAGAGACCCAAACTAGTCAAAGTAGGTATGTGGAAGTGATGTCCTCGAGGATTTCCAGGGCATGCTTTATTTTTGTCCTCTGGAGCTTCTCTTTCTCCTTTCCTCCCTTTTCCTGGCCCTTCCTCCCTTTCTTCTTCTCTTTTTAATACAAATTTTATTTATCTACTATTTTATGAGAGAGAGAGAGAGGGAGAGAGAGGGATTTCTTATTCACTTATTCACTCCCTAAATGTCTGCCACAGACAGGGCTGGCCCAGAACTCCACCTGAATGTCCCATGTGGGTGGCAGGGGCCCAAGTACTTGAGCCTCCCAGGACTCACACTGGCAGGGAGCTGGAAAGGAGAGACTTGAACCCACACATTCTGATATTCTGATACCGGTGCAGGCATCCCAGGCGATGTCCTAGTGAAACACACACCCCTTCCTTCTTTATTTCTCAGATGTATATTTAAATTCATCTCAGCAAATTCATCTTATATTTCTAATTTTGTAGTGAAGTTATTCCAATCTGTTGCTTTGTCAGAAACTGAAGGCCTCTACTCAATTTTGCTTGCTGTTCTCTATTTATTTATTTAAAGTACTTTTAAAAAATCATTCAAGAAGTAGAGTGGGGGGATGGAGAGAGAGAGAAAAGGAGAGAGAGAGAGAGAGTGCTCTTATCGGCTGGTTCACTCCCCGAATGCCCACAATCCGAACACCCAGTTCCAGCTGACGCTGGGAGCCAGAAACTCAATCCAGGTCTCCCTCGAGGGTGGCAGGAGCCCAGTTATTTGAGCCATCCATCATTGCTGCTTTGCTGGGTCTACATTAGCAAGAAGCTGGAGTCAGGAGCCAGAAGTCAAAGCCAGGCACTCTGAAATGGAATGAAGCATCCCAACTGGCAGCTTAACCACTCGGCCAAATGCCCAGCCTCGCTTGCTGTTTTTTAAAGCTAATACCATAAGTAAAGGGTTTTTATATTTCATCATAAACCTTTACAAATATAATTTTTATTTATTTTAAAAAATATTTACTTATTGTTTTTTGACCAGCAAAGAGAGAGAGAGGAGCAGACAGGCAGAGAGATCAGAGGGATTTTTCCATCTGCTGGTTCATTCCACACATGCCCAAAATAACCAGGGCTGGGCCAGGTCAAAGCCAGAACATGGGAACTTGTGTGGGTCTCCCACATGCGTGGCAGGGACCTAACTACTTGAGCCAGCACCTGCTGCCACTAAGACGTGTCATTGCAGGAAGCTGGAATTAGAAGCAGAGTTGGGATTTGAACCTGGGCAGCATCTTATCCACGGACAAATGCCCACCCCAAAATAATTTCCAGTCCTATTCAATATCTCATCTTAGGAAAATAGTACAATTTATTTAATTTCCCCTTTAGCTGACATATGTAATTGCTTCGCATTTAAATTAGCAATTAATAATGTTGCGATTGATGCTGAATATAGACATTTTCCCCAAACACTGACCTGTCCCATTTTTTTTCTTAAAGATGTCATGTTTGTTTATTTGAAAGGCAGAGTGACAGAGAGACAGAGGGAGAGACAGAGATAGATCTCCCACCCATCTGCTAGTTTATTCCGCAAGTGCCCACAACAACCAAGAACCCAAAACTTCTTCTGGGTCTTCCACATGGGTGGCAGGGGGCCAAGTATTGGGTTATTCTCTGCAGCTTTCCCAACAACATTAGCGGAGAGCTGGATCATGACACAGAGCATCTAGGACTTGAACTGGGATTAGGATATAGGATACCAAGTCTCAAGCGGTGGCTTAACCAGCTGCAAATCAATGCTGACCCCTGGGCTATTTTCATGCACTTTTATTGCTATCCTGTTTCTTCCCAATAAAAATTTACATATCCTATAAAAATTAATTGAGTTGGGAGGAAAGGAAGCTGTTGATAGGAAAACAATAAAACAAGGCATAGGCTTAGCATAGAAAAATTACTTGTCTTTTCCTTGAGGTCAGCCATAAACCTAACATGCAATAGAGGCCTAAGGGGAGAAGGACACCTGGTTAAATGTTGCTTCCCACTGTGCAGAAGGTACAATTGGATGCATTTCCGGGGAAGCACGTTTCTCTCCGACACTGTTATGGATGAAGACCAGGCCCTGGCCTGACACTAATAGGCATATTTGTGGTGGTGGTTCAAAGAGAAGGGAAACGTGGATTTCAGACACACAACTCGCTGGGAGTCTGGCTTCATCTCTGGGTGCTGTTTAGAATCCCTCCCTTAGGGCCACCCTCTGGGGACTGGGAAACTTCTAAAATTGTCTGCCAAGTCTGCGCTGCACTTTGGGGCACAGACCCTTGAAGCTGCTACTGTTAATCTGGTCATGCTGAGACCACAGGGGCGTCCACTTCATCCTCAGCTCCAAAGGGGGCTCCTGAGAGCACTCCCTTGGCAATGCTCATTGCACCTGCAGCCAGTGGAAGAACTGGTGTATTTCTTCTCCCCGTCCAGCTCAGAAGAGGAAGACTCTTGACACCGTCTTGCACGCCATGGCTACCAGTAGGATGAGACGGGCTGAGGGAACAGAGTGGAACAAGAGAGAAGAGCAGGAAGGAGGCTGTGGAGGGCCTCGTCCACTGCCCATGGCGCCAGGCTGGCCATCTGCTCTCTCTCTAGACTCCAGGCATCTCCAGGTATTTTATTCTGGCTCATGCCAGTTTGAGCTGTGTTTTTTGTTGTTGTTGTTTTAAAAGATTTATTTACAGAGAGAAGGGGAGAGAGATATTTTCCATCTGTTGATTTACTCCCCAAATGGTTGCAATGGTGTGGGTTAGGCCAGGCCAAAGCCAGGAGCCAGGAACTCCATCCAGATCTCCCATGAGGGTGGCAGGGGCCCAAGTATTTGGGCCAACTTCCACTGCTTTCCCAGGTGCATTAGCAGGGAGCTGGATCAAAAGTGGAGCTGCGAGAACTTGAACTGGCGTTGCACATGGAGCGCCAGTGTCGCAGGCAAGCAGCTTAACCTGCTGTGCCACACACACCACCAGCCCTCCCAAAAGGATGGAAGAATCATTCAGATGTAGAAATCAATGACAATGCTAAGAGCCGCCACACATGCAATGCTCTCCAAGCACGAGGCACTGTTCTTAGTCACCTAAGTTTAGTTTTTGTTTACAAGAATGCAATGGAATTAGTATCATCACCATTCTCACTTTTTAAACATCATTTATTTATTTATTTGAAAGTCATAGTTACACAGAGAGAGGAGAGACAGAGAGAGAGAGAGAGAGAGAGAGAGAGAGAGGTCCTCCATCCGATGGTTCACTCCCCAATTGGCCGCAACAGCTGGTGCTGCACTGATCCAAAGCCAGGAGCCAGGAGCTTCTTCGGGGTCTCGCACGTGGGTGCAGGGGCCCAAGGACCTGGGCCATCCTCTGCCGCTTTCCCAGGCCATAGCAGAGAGCTAGATTGGAATAAGAGCAGCCAAGTCTCGAACCAGCGCTCACAATGGATGCTAGAGCTTCAGGCCAGGGCTTTAACTCGCTATGCCACAGCACCGGCCCCACCATCCCCACTTAATAGAAATAAAAATAGAATTATGAACGTTAAGAAACTTAGCTAAGTTCATTTGGCAGCTGAACTTGTGTAGTCTGGTTCCAGAACCCGGTGCTTAACCACTGTTTTGCACTACCTCTCAGTAAAATGTGTGTGCCTTCCACCATCCCTTCCATCTGTAAAAATTGGCCAACATAGAGGTCATGATTTTAATCCTTGGCTTGAATCTGGATGATGGCTAGTCTGTGTTGCCAAGCGGCTGGCAGATGGACAACTCGATAGCCAGGGAGGACAGCGGAACAGTTAAGAGCAGAATTGGTATTCAGGTCACCTGAGCTGAATCCAGGCTTTGCTACTCACCAGCATTACGATCTAATCTGTGGTGGCTCGATTCTCCTTGGCTATAAAGTGAGGGATAGTAATATCCTTTGCAAGCTTTTATAAGAATTGAACAAGGCAGTGTGCACAGAGCATGGTCTCCTAGCTAAAAGACCACAGTTTAGGATGGATGGTCTCTGGCTCCTGTGTGAGGGTGGGGTGGCCTCATGGGCAGAGTCTCTCTGTGACAGGGGGGTGAGGCATGGTGCCTAATTTGAAGAGTGGAAGCTAATTATATGTCTAAAATATGCGAATTCACAAGGGGAATAAAATAGGCCACCAAGCGTTGGAAGAACAAATAGGGAGTTATTGTTTAATGGGTAGAGAGTTTTTGCTTAAGATGGTGGAAGGTTCTGGAAATTGATAATGATGACTACACCGAATGCCACTGAATTATTCCCTTAAAATATTAAACTGCTAAATTTTATGTCGCATCTATTTTACCATAATAAAAAAGTAGCCAAAACAAAGCAAGGGCTTGGTTAAGTGACAGTAGGGATGGTGATAGCTGGCTATGAATACCGTGAGCTGAAACTCTGGTATGAAAATTTGAAAGGCCATAAAAATCATGAGATTATATTTTAGGATATATTATACATTTTTATACTTATTATCTATTTGATCATAATCATTACTTGCATAGTAAAAAAAAAAAAAGGCAAAGGAAGCATGAGATAGGAAATCAAATCGTTTTTTTCTCCTTGTTATCTGGATCCCTGCCGAGGACATGCCCAGAGGGGGAGGGGCGGTGACCCAGGGCCACAGAGCTCCTCACAGGCAGCCCCCCATCCCAATTGAGATAATGCTTGCTGCAGAAGCTCCACTCAGTTCCCACGTGTCTGTCGGTACATTTCAGCCTTAAAACTAATAATAATAAAAAAAAAGTACATGACCTCCTGTGACTAAAAGAAGAAAACAATCTAGTTCTAAAGTTTTAAAAGAAAGTGCCTCTTTATACTAACAATAAAATCTTCCCAATCAAGCCTTTAAGAGGCACAGCGCATCCCTCTCTTTGCCTGGGGCCCATAACTATCCTTAGCTAATCTTTCTCTGACAGATAAAGAGCTGCTGTATCCGTTCTTATGGCTCAATTTTAAACTTTATTCAGAGAAGTGGGGAGAAGAAGCTCTGCACGGGAATAAAGAATAAATGCCTGAGAGTGAGCATGGGAATGGGAATTACTTATTTGCAGAATAGATGCTTCTAGAACAAATACCGATCTGAGATCCACAGCCCCCTGGTTTGTTCAGGGTGACTTTGGACAAATCCCGGAGCGTGCAGCATCTGAGCCTGTCATGTACATAGTTCCACTTCTGCTTCAGGCCAGCTTTCCTGGGGTCTGCAGCTGTGTGGGTTGCTCTGATGGCTAGAACTGGTGACCAGCTGGCCCCTTTTTTAGTAAAGACAGAGCCGGAGAGCTCTCACGTGCTGAGGCAAGTGCAAAGGTGAGAAATGAAAAGAAAGTGTCTGTGGTCCCCACGGCAAGCTATCAAATCTTGAGTGCAAGCTGTCTTTAGAAACAAGAAAAAGTTATCATCTCCAGTGGCTTCACTCTAGCTCTGCTTTAGAGACAGACTTTCTTTTTTTGTTGTTTTTAAAGATTTTATTTATGTATTTGAAAGTCAGAGTTACACAGAGAGGAGAGGCAGAAAGAGAGAGAGAGGTCTTCCATCTGCTGGGTTCACTTCCCAAATGACCACAACGGCCACAGTTGCGCCCATCCGAAGCCAGGAGCCAGGAGCTTCTTCCAGGTCTCCAACACCGGTGCAGGGATCCAAGGACTTGGCCATCTTCTACTGCTTTTCCAGGCCATAGCAGAGAGCTGGATCAGAAGTGGAGCAGGTGAGACTCAAATGGGCATCCATACGGGATGCTGGCACTGCGGGCAGTGGCTTTACCCGCTATGCCACAGCGCCAGTCCTGAGATAGACCTTCTAAAGGCCTTCTGATTCTTGTGGCACCATGTCTGTATGAATTGGAGTTTGTGTGGAATAAGTAGCTTGGAACGGCACTTTGTGGGAAGGTTTGCCCAGCTCACCTAGCCTCCGTTCCCTGGCCCTGCCCTCTGCACGTGGATGGGTGGAGGCAGCCATGTTTGGACTATGTAGTTTTTTGGGTTTTTTTTGACAGACAGAGTTAGACAGTGAGAGAGAGAGACAGAAAGGTCTTCCTTCTGTTGGTTCACCCCCAAATGGCCGCCTCGGCTGGCACGCTGTGCTTCCTCCTGGTCTCCCATGGGGTGCAGGGCCCAAGCACTTGGGCCATCCTCCACTGCCTTCCCAGGCCACAGCAGAGAGCTGGACTGGAAGAGGAACAACTGAGACAGAACTGGCACCCCAACTGGGACTAGAACCCGGGGTACTGGCACCGCAGGCGGAGGATTAGCCTAGTGAGCCACGGCGCCGCCCAAGGACTATGTAGTTCTGTGCACCTGACTACAGTTCATTGGACCCTGACCCCGGCAGAGCAACTTACAGTCTCACGCCCCAGGATTTAGAATTGGGTCTTAGAGTGGTATCGTTTGTTTGCTAGGATAATACAAGCTCAGAATCCATGATGACACCATCCTTCATCATGTGTAGGAAAAGGAAAATAAAAGTCTGTTCAGGGATAAAGAGGTAAGAGTACTAGTTGGTTCTAGCCCTTGGTTATTGTGCCATAAAGAACTCTGGCTATTATGGGTTCTATCAGCTGTGTCATAATCCTTCCAATAAATTACTTTTATGTCTTAAACTAGCCAGAGTCACTTTCTGTTTCATGCAACTTGAAGAATCTTAAGTATTTTCAAAGGAAATGTGGGGCGTATGAGGTCAGTAGCCTGACCACCGTGGCATGGTCATCGCTAAGCTTACTATGAACTTCCGTACCAGAGGCCCCAGGGTTCTTCAGGAGGTCCACCTCCTGCTGTCGCTGCAGGAACCACCAAAGGATTCCAACACAAGGATGCCCTGGATGACCCTCCCCTCAACCTCCCTCCCACTTACGTGATGCACCCTTAAATCTTTCCTACTTCCCAAATCTATCCCTAACTATGAACTTCTCTCCATGTGTAGAGTGGCCTTCTTACTCTAAACCACAAGGGTCTTCTGTCTGGATTGCGACAGGGCCTCCTGGTTGCATCTTTATTTGTTACCTTTCTCCTCCCAATACTCTGTCCATAAGAGGGCTAGATTGATGGTCTCTTTGAAAAGAAAATCAGATCACGTTGCCTTTCTGCTGGAACCATTCTGTATTAGCTAGGATGCAGGCTAAGCTAACCCAAGTCCCTGATACCATAGTTCACATGAAGGGAGGCAGACAGTTCTGGCCTGGGAAGCCAAGCTGCACACGGTCACGGGAGCCCCGTGTTTCTTCTATTTTGTTGCTCACCTTACCATAAAGTGTTTCTCTTCACTCTCCAAAATCAGAGCTGGCTCTCTAGTCTACCCATGCTCAGGGCACTGGGATAGGGAAAAGAATAAAGAGAGAGCACGCACCTAATCATTTTAAGAGCAAGGCCCAGAAATTGCAAACACACTTCTGCTCACATCTCATTGACAAGAGCGCAATCATATGGCCCGATGCGTAAGAAGAATGGAATGGAACATGTCTCTTCTAATCAGATGAACACTGACAGGCTCAAACTCAAAGCGTTCCAGACTGAAAATAAAAGGTGGACATAAGGCAAGACGCCTTGTAGTCCCTTCTGCACTCTTACCCGCTGCTCACGCTTGCAACATGAAATCAAGCTTTTATGTGATCTGGCATCTCTCTCTCTCTCTCTCTCTCTCTCTCTCTCTCACCCTTATCTGCCTCTCTTCCTCTGGCTCACCTGGCAGCATGGGGACCTCTCTTCTTTCTGCTCCTGGACAAGTCATGGATGTTCTTGCCCTAGGGTATTTGCACTCGCTGTTCTTTCTACCTAGAGAGAGCTGAAGTCAGATTGGCCCAGGTCTGACTCCTTTGCATCCTGTGGGTTTCAGCTCACACATAACTTGTTTATAAAAGGTCTCCTGCTCACTCGGGTCTGCAATGTCCAGGCTGCCTGTCCCAGTCCCTTTCCAGTAGGCTTCTCTCTGTTGTTAACTGTGTATGGCTTTTAGCTCTCTGAATGTATCCCACGTGTTGGTTTGAATGCTTTCACAGTCCCTTCTTTATCATCTGTTTCCTTCACTCCCTACCCTTGAATTTGAGCTTCGAGAGAGAGCAGGGTCCTTGTCTACCCACTTGACTACCCTAGACTTGTATGGAGGTTGGTTCTCAGTTCTTGGTGTGAATTCAGATATTGACTTAGAATCCAGTACCAGCAATTCCTAAATGGAAATGTTCTTAAATGTTGGTCACCACCTCATGCCCCTACCCTCCACCTCCTAACAGCGTCTCATCCGGGTAGGAACATGACCTCCCCATGATAGGACTTCATGTTTTTATTCTGGGGTCAGGTCACTGTCACTTGTTCTATAATCTCATCACTCATGGGACCAATTTATTCCATTTTCCATTCCCAAAATGGATATTAAAATCAAAAGTCTGCCATCTACATCCCTGGAGACTGAGATAGCAATGATTTCCCTGAAACACAGGAATGATATATTTCACCATGGGCAGGAAGACTTTCAAACTGGCTTCAAGGAGTGGATCCTCCAAACTGCGCCCCCTTCTCCCAGACACCTCCCGCCCCCCATCCTCTGCCACCTCATTCCCTGCGCACTCAGAGGAAGGTGAAGGTTGTAGCGTGGATACCAAGCAAGTGTAAGCACTGGAATTCCCAGAGAGTTACACGGGATGAGAACCAAACCCAATACTAATAATCCTCACTGTGATTTATATGTCCTTTCTCTGCCAAAGCCATCTAGGTAGCTCCCAAAAGGACCATGCAGGGAAAATTCCGCTGTCAACGCGTGCCCAAAGTCTTAATAAGGACGGTTCAGGGGGTTTTAATTAAAAAGGGCTCATTCGCTGGCCTTTCCCGGTCAGGATAGTCTGCTTCTGAGATGGATGCCATGGCAATCAACCTTGGAAAGATGCTCTTGGCGGCCTCAGGCTCATTTATCTGGGAAAGGCAGCCTCCTCTCCCTGTCCTGAGACTTCTCTCTTGCTCAGGCTAACCCACTCAGGCCCCGCCGAGCTCGGCAGGCGAATGCTCCGAAGGCCATGGGGAGAGCTATCCAAAGGATGTGACTTTTCAAACCCTGCTTAATGCAGTATTAAGCAAAGAAGATTTCTCCGGATCATGAATAAGTGTGGCTGTCAGTATAACTGTCACTGTTGAGTTAAATAGAAATTGGAACATCAGGAAGAACATTTTAAAAACCCAGTAATCATTTTCCCCATTACTTTACAAATACGTTTCTACTTTTACCGATCCCTACGGGAGTAAAAATGCCATAAGGAAAGAAAAGCGCTTCTTCCAAATGCAGCTGCAGACTGAGTGTGCCAGGGAGACCCAGGAGGGTTGCAAGCTTCTCACTCCCTCGTAGATTCGCAATCTGATGTCTGATGGGACCCGGGTCTCGTCAGCGAGACATGGCAGGTACTTCTCAGCCAGTCCCTGCTGGGAAGCCAGACCACTGAGCTGGAAGAAGAAGCCCGTGTGCACCTGCCAGTAGTGGTGGATGAGACCACTGGCGTTTGCAGATTCTGCATGTTAAGCTGTTGACCTGGCGACCTGCAAAGTTCCAGGGAGTCCGCTTCTGTTCCAGAAAACAGCTCTGATTGGCAATAGCAGCTAATGAATTCTTAGTCGGAGGCAAACATTGACGTCACCTTTGCACTCCAAGGAGCCTTGGGAAAGCTCAGGCTACTGCGAGCTTTTTGAGGAATTTTACCTGAGTGCGGAGCATGTAGGCGAGGCACCATCGGTGGGCCAGCGAGAGGTCAGCGTCCTCCAGGCAGTGGACTGCCCCAGGTGGTGGGATCAGCCACCTGCCTCTCCACAAGGTCAACGTCAAGCCAGCTGCTAATCCCCTTTCAAAGAAATATCTGGCACTGGGGCTCGTGTGACCTCAAAGAGGCCCTTGGTGTTGGGGTCAGAGGGCTGGCGCTCGCCTCTCCTGTGACAGAGAGGTCACAGCACAGCTCCAGCGTTTCCCAGACAGGAAATGTCCAGCACTGACTTGGGCCTTGTGGAAGATAAACACAGCCTAACATCTCCGGGAGCTTTGAAGCCATGTGCAGACGCAGCCCCACGAGAGCCTGGGTAAGAAAGCTTCAGAGACACAGCCTAGGGGGCGCTGCTCAGCTCCTATGCAGAGCATCTGCCCTGAGACCCGAAGTCCTGTCCAGGCGACGGAGGGAAGGCTGGGGGCTCCACAAGGAAAGTAGTGGAAGCCACGTGGAAGTTGCAGGCTCACCCACGCAGGTAGGGACACTGCTGCTCCAGGGATAGGGATGGGGCTCGGATGCTCAGAGCTCTGGCACCTTGTAGGTTTGCACGCCTCTAACTCTGAGGCTTTGTACTGTGTGTGTGTGTGCATGTGTGTGACTATTACTGATAAGTCTGATCAAACAAGCCCTTTTTGTGTAGCAATTTTGTTCAAGCACTGTGCTGGTGCAATGAACAAGACACAACCCGAACTCGGAGGATGGCAGAGTCCAACAGAGGAAGGTAAAACCAAGAGATGGGCCAGGTGGAAAGTGCGGGAGAAGGGTGTTGAGACGCTGCGGGGTGAGGGCAGGGGTAGCAGAGGTAGGAATGCAGGAGTAAAGAATGGCACTTCTGGAGGGTGGCATTTGGCACAATGGTTTAGAAACTGCTGGGATGCCTGCGTCCTGTATCAGAGAGCCTGGTTCTGGTCCTGGCTGCTCTGCCTTAGATCCAGCTGCCTGCCAATGTGCCCCCCGGAGGCAGCAGATGATGGCTCAAGTAGTCAGGTCCCTGCCACCCATGTGAGAGACCCGAACTGAGTTCTGGGTTTCTGGCTTTGACCTGGTCCATTTCCTGTTGTTGAAGGCATTTGGGGAGTGAACCAGAGGGTGGAAGACCTCTCTCTTTCTCTCTCTCTCTCTCTCTCTTTGTCCTCTCTCTCTCTCTCTCTCTGCATTTCAAATAAAATGGAAACAAGTAAATTAAAAATTATTTTTACAAAAAGAATGCTAATTAGTGTTTTCCTCCTGCAGGCCACATTGTTAATATTCCAGGCTCTGCAAGTCCTAAAATCAGCTTCCATTATGCTGTTGCGATGCGAAAGAAACTGCAGGCAATGCTGAAGTGAGTGAGTATGGCTGCTCCCTATAAAAGTTGACTTATAGAGGGTAGCCGTTTGGTCTAGTGGTTAAGACGTGGATAAGGAAGCCTGGGTCCCCTATCAGAGTACCTGGGTTCAAGCTCTGGCTCTGCTCCGGACTCCAGCTGCCTATTCATGGCGACCTGGGAGGCTATGGTGACGGCACCAGTAGCTGAATTCATATCACCTATGTGGAAGATCTTGATCGAATTTCTGGCTCCTGGCTTCAGTCCCTCTCCTGAGGTTGTTGAGAGAATTTTGAGAGTGAACCAGCTCTCTCTGTTAAATTAAAAAAAAAAAAAATACTGTGTCTGATTTGCCATAGTTTCTCTAACGGATTTTTTTTTAAGAAAACCACAAAAATTGGGAGACTTGCCTTGTGGTGCAGCAGGTTAAGCCATAGCTTATAGTACCAGCAAGCCATAGCAGAGCGCCCTTTGAATCCTGGCTACTCCACTTTCAATCCAACTTCCTGCTGATGCGCCTGAGAAAGCAGCAGATGATGGCTCCTGTCACCCACTGGGGAGACCCAGACGGAGTTCCCAACTTCTGCTTTTGGCCTGACCCAGACTTGGCTGTTTGAGGAGTGAACCAGCGGATGGAAGATCAATCTCATTCTCAATCTCAATCTCTCTATCTCCCCTCCTGCTCCCACCCCCATCCCTGTCTTGCTCTGTTTCTCCTTCTCCATCACTCTGGCTTTTGAATGAATGAATGAATGAATAAATAAATAAATAAATCAGTGCTTTTTAAAAAAAATCTACGAAACCAGGTGTGAGGTTTTTTTGACCTTCTGGCCAGTTTGTGGAGCCCGGTTCTGACCCCTCGATACGCCAAACCCATTTAACACTCATAGGAAGGTTCTCCAGCAGGGACAGAGGAAAGAGAACGTAGGCTCGTGCTCTCAGAATCACAGCCAGGTGCGGGCTGTGGCAGGGT
Organism: Sylvilagus floridanus; assembly: GCA_949820135.1. Classification (NCBI taxonomy): domain Eukaryota; kingdom Metazoa; phylum Chordata; class Mammalia; order Lagomorpha; family Leporidae; genus Sylvilagus; species Sylvilagus floridanus. The sequence continues at coordinate 23,084,402 of OX463238.1, read as the reverse complement.
TCAAGCTCAGGCTGTCTGCTGTAAGTTTACAAATCACCACCTCCCCTCCCCCCACCAAGACTCCCCTCCCCCTCCCCTGCCTCCTGGCTCTGTCCCCTGTGTCACTTCCTTGCTCTTGTCTTCTTCATCCTGAACATTTATTTTTTTTTTTTAAACCTATAACTTGCCCAGCTGGAGACCAGGCACTTGGGAGTGAAAATCGCAAGACCCTGGGTTCCTTTGTGTAGTAAGGCCATGGAGGAGAGGGACGCATGACAACAAGGAGGCACAGGAAAACACTGGGGAGGCAGGAAGTCTTCCTTCCTGCTTGGGGGGCTGCTCTCATGGTGGGAAGTCCACCCGGGAAGGAGGAGGAACATTCTAATCAGAGAGCCACGGGCACACAGAGCCACTCCCACCTTGGCCCCACACTCTCGCTCTCTGGCGCCAGGCTGCCTGCAGGAAGCGCTCACTTCGTTCCACTCCTCTGTGACCCTTTGTCAAGACAGGGTCAGCCCTGCAGGGAAGAGCTTTTCCCAGGGCTGCCTGTGACAGAGAGACGGTATTGAGAACTCTGCTTTCCTAACGGCCAAGTTATCAGCAATGAAGATGCTGTCTCGGGCTCCAGAGGCCCCGTTTTGTCATATTCCTCCACTGCTTGGTAGGTTGCTGGGGAAACAACGCTATTAATTAGGTCTAGCGACGCCCCCAACAAACAACGCAAAACAGTGCGTTGGCAGTGGACTTACGTGGACATTGCAGAGTTCCCAGGGGGCAGAAGAGCTCTTGCTGGCACGGGGGAAGGTATAGGTTTGGATGCCTTCACCGAGGAGGTGGCAAGCATTCGGGGTGGCTCCGATTTGGAGAAACTAGCTTTCTTGCACATATCTGCTGCTACTTAGCATCGCAACCTTGAGACCCCCATACTTTGCAAACTTTTCCCCATGGCCTCCCATCTGGGAAGAAAGAAGTCTGGCTCAAAAGCCTAGCACAGGACACAAAGACCATTTCCAATGTCCAGAGTATCCACTGAGTCATAGAAACTTGGAAGAAACTATAGCCAAATCCGAATTGACTTTTCCAGCAGCAAATGCGGGCTGTCTCCAGATTACCTGGGGAGTTGAGTAAATGCAGGTGTGCTGCTGCCACTCCTGGGGATTCTAACCCAGGAGCTCCGGGGCATGGATGCGGGGTGGGTGGCAGGGTGGTATTTTAACACGATCGCTAGGTGCTTAGACGGAGGTTTGGTACTCTGGGCAGGTGATCACCCAGCATTCATTTCGACACTTCCAGTGATTGGTGTTTCCAAGATAGCCATTCCTGAGGCAGCCTTTGAATACAGTACCCCGAGCCTTCCACTTGCTTGGATCTGACGGAAGTGCCTTTTGAGGGTTGTGGACTGTGGAGCGGTGTGCCAGGAAGAAGTGTGGAGCTGCACCAGCCGTCAGCCCCGTGTTCCACCTGCTGGCCCCATGTCTCCCTCTGCTCCAGTCCTGCCTGCGCATGAGCATCTGCATTCAGCTCTGGCAGCTACTCCAGCCTCCAGACTCCATCATGGCTACTCCGACATCCCCGACGGCTGGACCATTTCTTTCCTTCTGTGCTTTTCCTGCCTCTCCTCTCCAACTTTCTCAAGGTAGAAGTGGTGTCCATGGAACTGTGCATAGACGTTTGACATATGCATACACCTGTGATGTCACCACAGTCAAGATAGCGATCACATGGGGCACTGCCCAGGTTTGCCTTGTGCCCTCCCACTTCTGTCTCCAGGTAAACCCCAATCTGCTTTCTGCTTGACTGTTTTCTTTTTTATGCTCTTTTTTTTAAAGATTTACTTATTTATTTGAAATGCAGAGTTACAGAGAGAGGTAGAGACAGAGAGAGAGGTCTTCCATCCACAGGTTCACGCCCCAGATGGCCGCAATGGCCAGAGCTGGGCCAATCTGAAGCCAGGAGCTGCTTCTGGGTCTCCCACACAGGTACAGGGGCCCAAGCATTTGGGCTATCTTTCGCTGCTTTCCCAGGCCATAGCAGAGAGCTGGATCAGAAGTGGAGCAGCTGGGACTCAAACCGGCACCCATATGGGATGCTGGCACTGCAGGCAGTGGCTTTACCCGCTACGCAACAGCGCTGGGCCTTTCTTGACTGTTTTCTGACCAGGAGCCCCCACTTGGTCTTGTCCCAGGCCACTCACCTTCCCGATCTGATTTCATCTACTGGTGTTCCAGGGCCCTAGTCTCCAACTCCTCCCATTATGCCTCCTGGCTTAGCAAGCCCTTGACTCATCTTTTTTTTTTTTTTTTTTAATTTTTTTTTGACACACAGAGTGGACAGTGAGAGAGAGAGAAAGAGAGAAAGGTCTTCCTATTGCCATTGGTTCACCCTCCAATGGCTGCTGCGGCCGGCGTGCTGCGGCCGGCGCACCTCACTGATCTCCCTGGTTTCCCATGGGGTGCAGGGCCCAAGCACTTGGGCCATCCTCCACTGCACTCCCGGGCCACAGCAGAGAGCTGGCCTGGAAGAGGGGCAACTGGGACAGAATCTGGCGCCCCAACGGGGACTAGAACCCGGTGTGCTGGCACCGCAAGGCAGAGGATTAGCCTGTTGAGCCACGGCCCCGGCCCTTGACTCATCTTAAAAAGCTTAATTCTCCAGCTACTCCTTCATTGTTGATGGCAATATGAAGTTACTGCCCCCATCACTTGTAGTTGTTATAACTTATAGAACAGCCATTCTATACCAGAAATTAAATTATTATATAGAGTTCCATAATGAATCTGATATGTCATGAACATATGACACATTATCTATGTTTTTTCTCTGCTTCTCACACTAACCCTATGACCAAGGTCCTCATCTCTCCAGGGTGTCCGTAAGAAATATGAATCACATAGCTGAACGCCTTGCTGAAATCTAGTTACACTCTGCCTGTAGGTTCTTCTGCTATAAGAATTTGACCTCTGGGGTCAGCATTGTAGAGCAGTGGGTTAAGTCTCTGCTGTGATGCCAGTATCCTCTATCCCTAGCTACTCCACTTCTTATCCAGCTCCCTACTAAAGCTCCTGGGAAAGCTGCAGAAGATGGGTCAAGGACTTGGGCCCCTGCACCCACGTGGGAGGCTGGATGGAATTCCAGGCTCCTGGCTTCAGCTTGGCCCAGCCCCGGCCTTTCACTCCCTTTTCTGGGGGAGTGAACCAGTAGCTGGAAGATCTCTATCTCTGTCTCTCATCTCTCTGTAGCTTTGCCTTCCAAATAAATCATTAAATATTTTTTTAAAAAAAGCTTTTGTCCTCTGAGCGATAACATTTTTTTTCTTCTGAAATGCATTCCTTCTTTCATCAGTCACTTCCCTGGTGCAACGCACTGTGCTCAGTTGCAATGAGGAGGCCTGGAGATTCAGAGCCACTCACAATACACTGTTATTCTGCATTGTCTTGTTGCCAGTAGACAAGGAGCTGGAGGAATTTCATAGGCTCACTGTCTTTCAAATAAATGTTGCTCTCTGCTACAGAAGGCTCTCGATATGGCTGATTTCCAGACTGATCAGAAAGATGCCTCTGTTTGCCTTGGCAGGGCTTGTGAGAGTCCGGATAACTCCTCCTAATCCCACAAAGGCGACGTGTGAAGCCAGTTCTCCCATTTGGAATTTATTTATAACAGACTTGAATCCGTGGAACATTTGATATGGTTTTAGCATTTTCGTCTCATGAAAGGTGATTTTCTGGGCAAAATGTAACAAGAATACCATGGTCCTGCTAGGATTTTCTTCTTCGTGTGTGTGTGTGTGTGTGTGTGTGTGTGTGTTAATGTAATAACGAAGATGTTATCCAAAGTTATAGCATGCTCTACCCTAAAATATATAAAATACAAATTATACCTACATTCACGATTTGGAAATATCCAGAATGGCAACCGCAAACCACATTTCCTTAAAGCCGTGTGAAGCTTACACTGTGGGTCACTCTCCTTTTACTCCGTGGTGGAGCACCCTGCCCTGTCTCACCCACTGGGGCATGAAGTGACTGCCCTGCACTGAGCTCCTGGTCTTTCTCCCTAGGCGCTCCAGGTAGGGCAGTCTCTGGTCCTGTTCTGTCTTTGGGGAGTGACTTCTCAGTCGGTGGCGATGTCTAAATTTGGCTTCCGGTAAGGTTTTTATTTTTCACACTTACTCACTCCACAGATATTTATTGAACCCTATGTATATTTTAGATGCTTGAGACATAACAGTCAACAAAGCAGAAAAAGTCACGGAGATTATATTGTGGTAAGGAGACAGCCAGTAAAACAAAATAATTCAGTCAACGTGAGGGGACTTGGTCATGGTTGTGGAAAGAACAAATTAAATAAATTGATTTTGGTGCCCAAAAAGCATTGAAATCTGTGCTTTTCTTGTGAATTTTTTGAATAACTTCACATATACATGGACTTCAAAACTTTTTATGCAGAAATAAATACATTTTTTGATGTTGGGTTTTGTCAAATGCTTTTATTGCATCTCCTGTATGCTCATAGAGCTTTCTTTTTAAAATTCATTTACTTTATATATATTTGGAAAGCAGAGAGAGAGAGAAACTTCTGACATCCATTTCACTCAACCAAACGCCCCCAGCAATTAGGGCTGGGCCAGGCTGAAGCCAGGAGCCCGAAACTCAGCTCAGATTGCCCAGGTGAATGACAGGGACCCAGCCGTCACCTGCTGCTTCCCAGGGAGCACACTGACAAGAAGCTGGAATGGGAAACCGAGTCAGGACTCGAATCAGTCACTCCGCTATGGGATGTGCGTGTCCAAGCAGTTGAATTAACCATTGCACCAAACAACTGTCCCTGCTTCTCATTTGTTAGTTGTTTTGTTTACTACAGTAAATTACATTTTTTTAATTCGAGTGACAGATAGAGGGCCAAAGAGACAGATGGAGAGAGCTCCCATCTTCAGGTTCACTCCCCAAATATCTGCAACAGGTAGGGGCCAGGAATTTCATTCAGGTCTCCCATGCAGAGGACAGGGACTCAACTGCTCAACCTCCTAGGGTCACCATTAGTAGGAAACTGGAGTCAGGAGCCACGGGTGGGAACGGGACCCAAGTACGCCAATGTGGGATGCAGGTAACTTGGCTGGCAGCTTAAACACCAGGCCAAATACCCACCCCTTAAACTTATCTGTTAATGAAAGTTTCTCCCAACTCTTGGAAGTCCTTCTGTATGGTATGGATAAATAGCAAAAAGAGGGTGAAGGGGATTGAAAGCTGTGTGTGCGTGTGTGTGTGTGTGTGTGTGTTGGCAGGGGGCTAACAATTTGTGAAAGCGAGTGTCCCTGGAACACAGTGTCTGAAACGGAAGCTTATATGCTTCCCCTTTATTGATGAGAAAACCGTAGGGGAGTAATAGCAAGAGACAGGTGTAGTGAGGCAGGCAGGAGGGCAAGATGAATTCAAGGATATGTCCCAGATGGCCACTGCGTGGGGTCAGTGCGACTGATCTCTGCATCTCACCAGACCCACGTCTGAGAGCCCGTGAGAAGCCCTGTGTGTCTCAGGCATTCTGCCCCAGGGGAGGTGGAGGCCATGTTTATGGGTTCCTCTCCCCCTTGTCAGCTCCAGCACAATCCTGGGTTGCCCATATGTGTGCACCAAACAGGTCCCGTGCATCTGCTCCCTGGCTCAGGTAGAGAAGCTCTGAGCTGTGAGAACAAGTGACGCGGGCACTGGACATCAGCACCATATGACATCGGTGGGAACCCCAGAGAGTAGGGCACTCCGTATCACCTGGAGTAGTACGTCTGTGCAACAGCTCAGGAGACATCGAGAACATCTGAGGGACTGCACACCAGGTGTCTGATACAGGAGTGGCCGGAGGAAGGAGGCCCCGCCCTGAAGAAGGTGACATTGAGTCAATGCCTACAGCCAGTCAGGAGACTCCCGAGCTGCTCAGGTGTGGAGGGCTGTGACTTGGGCCAAGGTGAGGCAGTGAATGGCCGAGCAGCATGTGGACACCCTTCTGATACACTAAGGGCACAAGACCAGCACGATTCCTGTTGGACGAGCTATTTAGGGCACAAGGGAAGGAGAGGCATCAAAGATGCTTTCAAGAGTTTTGTTAGAGCAACTGAAAGAAGGGACCTGTCACTTGCTGACATGAAGGTGACTTTGGGAAAAATGGTTTCCAGGCAGAATAGCAGGAGCTCAGCTTGGGCTTCCCGGTCCCTGGGGAGTAGAGAAATCTGGACCCAAGATGGAGCTATGGGGGAGTCACCCGTACACATACCACATTCAAAGCCACTGGTCCAGATGTGATGGCCCCAAGACTGAATGGCAGCAGGAAGGGTAGAGATATCCAAGGCCTGAGCTTAGAAATGTGTGGAGAGTGGGAAGAACAGGGAAAACCAGCCCAGAGGACTGAGGAGCAGCCAGGAGAGGGCTGGATCCCAGCAGCCAAGTCAACATGATGCTTCAAATGTCTGCTTATTGCAAACTCAATAACAACCCAATAGGAAGCTGCCTCCTTTGTGTGCGGGCTCCACTGCAAGTGGGAACCACCCTGAGGTTCCTTATCTGTAAAGTGGCGACAATAAGAGCTTTTTTTTTTTTTTCGACAGGCTGAGTGGACAGTGAGAGAGAGAGAGACAGAGAGAAAGGTCTTCCTTTTGCCATTGGTTCACCCCCTCAATGGCCGCTGCTGCCAGCGCGCTGCGCTGATCCGAAGCCAGGAACCAGTGCTTCTCCTGGTCTCCCATGGGCTGCAGGGCCCAAGCACTTGGGCCATCCTCCACTGCACTCCTGGGCCACAGCAGAGAGCTGGCCTGGAAGAGGGGCAACCGGGACAGAATCCAGTTCCCTGACCAGGACTAGAACCCGGTGTGCCAGCGCAGCAGGAGGAGGATTAGCCTATTGAGCTGTGGCATCGGCCAACAATAAGAGCTTTTTATAAAGGCTGTTGTGAACAGAGTCCACAAAGAGGCTCAGGACTGTTATGTAAGACATACAGAGGGCCTCCTGTCATCATACTTATATCACTGATGTCAAGGCATGTTCTGGCCTCTCTGCCTCTGTCTCTGTGTCTCTCCCTTCCTGTAGCCCAGTTTGTCTCTTTCTGTTTTCATTCTTTTACTTTCTCTCCTCCTTTCCCCCTCCCTCTGTTTCTGTGGAGGACAATGACCATAGGGGCCAGTTTGGTTTTGGAGAGGATCACCTCCGGCACATGCAAGTAGCTGCTTTGGAGACGGCTGTCTCCACGACGTAGAACAGGAGGAAAGAAGGTGGCATTTTCACTTGCTTCCGAGTTTTGAGTTTTGGCCAAGGACCTAAAGGATGAGAAGAGTGGGTACCAGATCACCGATGGAAGAAACGCTAAACGATTGTGAAGCAGATTTTGTTATCCTGAGCTCCGAGCCCACCTGGGGATATGGGAGAAATCCCTGGAACAGGCAACCATCAGGGGAGAGGATTTCCTTGGAGACAGTTGCCAGGGTGCTGGGAAAGTCCCTCCCACGAAGCCAAGTGCGGGTGGTTTGAAGGGGACTTCTCGGGGGCTTGAGTCCCTGAGCATTTGCAGATGCCAGGGTCTGGGGCCTCTTGCCTGATGGGAATCTAAAGGCTGGAGACGGATTGGGCCGCTGTCAGCAGCACAGCAGAAAGAAGAGCTGAGCTCCCAGAGTGATGCTCTCCTGAGCCCCAGTCTCCACTGCACTGAGAAGATCCCGTTGTTGGCTGCTTTTAAGGGGCCCTGCCGAGCAGGAACATGGGGGTGATCAGGCAGCCCCAGCTGTGGGTGTGGGGACTGCTTGCTGCCAGGGGGTATCAGAAGGGGCAACGTGTAGGCATTACTGAAATCAAAAGGAATGGCACCTCGGTGTCATTGGCTCTGGAGCTGGATTGCTCAGGCTCAAATCCACGCTTCATCTTTCTCTATGTGCAAATTCTATACCCTCTCTGCTCTAACTGCCCATGGTTCCGTAGAAGCCTGAGCCTAGCTAGCACCATGCTACTCTACACTCGCACAGGTTATTACACATTCTCCCTGGGATCCCTTTTATCACGGGCCCCTCTCTGAGGGTCTTGAGCCAGCCCTAGTGAGTTGGAGGGGAAGCTGGGGAGAGAGCGAGCATCTTCCTGATCACGATTCTCCAGCTCCTCTTTTCTTTCCCTACTCCTATCCCCCACCCCCAGTTTCCAAATCCAAGGCAGGCCCCAGTGGAGGGAAATGGAGGAACTTTAAATAAATACAGTAAACTTAAAAATAGAAATGTGGGTAAGAGACTGCAGCCGTCGGCCCTGGAGGTGTTAGTGTCTGGGTGTACCGAAGAGGCCTGCCTGGGATGTGACCCGGGGAGCAGAGGACCAAGGGCACAGGGCAGTCAAGGAGGGGACTGTGGGAAGGGCTCAGGCTGCTCCCTGCTTGCAACCAATCAGGTCCAATGAATCCACTCAATGAATCCAAGCTTAGGGACTGTTTTCAAAGTGGCTTTTCCGATAATTGCCTTCAATTCGGCCTGTAGACCTTTGCACCACAGAAATGTTTTTTTTAACCCTTTCACTTCAGGGATGGAGAAGCAGTGGTGTGGTTTCTGGGGGCAGTCACTTCCCTTCCACGACATCCAAGCCTTGTTTAAACTTGCTGGAGCTTCTTGGGCCATGTCGTTGTGGTACAGGGGGTTAAGCTACTGTTTGCAACACTCGCATTACATATTGATGTGCTGGCTGAAGCACTGGCTACTCAGCTTCCAATCCACCTTCCTGCTAGTGCTCCAGGAAAGGCAGTGGAAGCACTTGGCCTGAGTCCCTGGGCCCCGTCACCCATGTGGGAGATGGAGATAGAGTCCCTGGCTTTAGCCTGGTTTGCATCTGGCTGTTGTGGGCACTGAGGGAATGAACCGGTGGGTGACAAATTTCTTTTTTTCTTTCTTCCTCTTTCACTCTGTCACTCTGGTTTTCAAATAGATAAATCACACAGAAATATTGGTGTTTCTGATCCCTCTAGGAGAAATCTGGGCATATTCTAAGGTGAAGGGAGGTGAGACTTGTTGTTCTCAGTGCAGATCATTGGGGTTGAAGACTTGAGGAATCCTTTGAGTAGTTGTGACTTTTGACAAAAATCTTTTTTAACAAAGCTGATATATTTATTTATTTGAGAGGCAGAGGGAGAGAGAGAGAGAGAGAGAGAGAGAGAGAGAGAGAATGCTACTATCTGTTGGTTCACCCCCAAATGCTCAAAATGGCTAGAGCTTGGCTGGGGCCAAAGCCAGGAGTCAGGAAATCAATCCAGGTGTCCCCCAAGGGTGGTAGGAATCCAAGTACCCTATCCATCACCACTGTCGGCCAAGGTCTGCATTAGCGGGAAGCTGGAGTCCCCAGCTGAGGCCGGGAATCCACCGCAGGGACGCTGATGTGAGGTGCCGCTGTTCTAAGAAGCACTGTAATCACTAGGCTAAGGGGACAAATCCTCTTTATTCCACAGGTATAGGACTCTTTGTGGGGTTTTCTAGGTATTTTGAGAGTTCCTTACTCATGGGCAATTTTCTAATTTTGTTGATGATTATTTGTTGTTGTTCTTATTTTTCTATGAGATCCTCTTGTGGCCCGAAGCTTCTAGCTGGAATTTTCAGTTCCCTCCTGAATCACACGCCTCCCCTTCTCGCTGGCCAGGTATGCTGCATTTTGGCAAGTCACAGTTACCAGCTGTGATGAAAATACGGAGCCAGCATTTCAGGGCTGACACAGAAGATGGTCTTCCTGAGGCACAGATGGCGCCTCCGGCATTACTCAGGGCGTCCATCTAAGCCCATGTCACCTTGGATGTGTGCCTGAGGTCAAGGGTCCAACCAACTCGCAAGCAGGCCCTGGGCCAGTGGAACAGATGGACAAGGACGATGGGGATGCCGACGGAGCACGCGGGGCCTGGACACAGCCTGTACCCAGGGAGCAAGCACCGCATTTCGCCGTTTCCCCAAAGAGGCCCCTGTACTTTCACACAAAATGTATGGCCTACCGCGGGGACCAGTCATCTAAAGAGCAAGCGACTCCTGCACACACCCCCAGTCAGATACTCCAGGGCCTGAAAGCCAGTAAGAGAAACCTATCTCTGCATTGATAAGAACCTTACCTGCGTTGATCCAAACCACTCCTTTAGGGGCAGAAAACTGGGACTTTGCCGAAGTCTGCATGGCTCCTCTCTTCTGGCAAAGCCTCAGTCAGTCCTCTCTGTCTGTGTGGTCCTCAGAGATGTGGATGTTGAAGCGAGGCCCCTGATGGCCCGGGGGAGGCATGAGGCAGCCTGGGTCCGTGGAGGAGATGTGTAGTCAGGACTCCGCCGCCTCCCCTTCCATGCATTTCCGTCTCTTTTTTTCTGCAAAGCATCGGAGCCATCAATACCCTGACTAGGCGACAGCTGACATTCTGGAGTGCTCCCTATCTGTGGCAAGAGGCTGACCCGGGGTCCTCCCCATCAAGTGTCATGGATGTCTTTGCAGGGGGGCGAAGGGCAAGGTCACCTGCTGATCTGCAGAGCTAGGTTTATTTTTGTTCAAGTGGTGACACGCCTCCTCTAGTGTGCATGTTCCCAGGGAAAACCATAGGCAGTCATCATGGTTTTGTCGACAGGGAAGGAGAGAGAGGCTGGAGAAGTGCTGTGCTGATGGCAAAGGGCGTGTGCCCTGATGACACCGGCTCTCCTCACTGCAGGTCAGGGAAGGACAGAAGGACACTGGGTGAGCTGGCAGCCAAGACTCTCAGGCGAGCTTCTACCCTGGGCTATGCAGCAGAGGTGGAAAAAGTAACGAAGCGACCCTGTCCTCTCAGAGTCTTACTGCAATGCGCACTGGGCAGTAAGATAACTGAAGGAGCATTTAGAAACATTGGGGCGGGGGGCAGCGCTGTGGCGCAGTGGGTTAAAGTCCTGGGCTGCAGTGTTGGTATCCCATATGGGCGCTGGTTCGAGTCCCAGCTGCTCCTCTTCTGATCCAACTCTTTGCTGTGGTCTGGGAAAGTAGTAAAAGATGGCCCAAGTGCTTGAGCCCCCGTACCCATGTGGGAGACCTGGAAGAAGCTCCTGGCTCCTGGCTTCAGAGTGGCACAGCTCCAGCTGTTCTGGCCATCTGGGGAGTGAACCATTGGATGTCTCTACCCCTCTCTGCAACTCTGTCTTTCAAATAAAATAAAATAAAATAAAATAAAATGTTCTTTGAGATGTGGGTGGTCTCATCATCCCAGGCAGCCCCAGCTGGGCCTCATCGTTGTAGAACAGTGGGAAGAGGCCCCTAGGCCATTGACTTTGCAGTCATTACCTTGACTTCCAGCCTTGATTCCTGGGCCCCTCTTTCAAGCTCATTGAGCTCACCTTAGAATTTGCTAGATGTTCTTCTCAGCCCTTCACAATGGTCAACTCATGTAGTTCTCCTAGCATGGAGTCCTGGAACCATGAACGTTTGACAGACCAGAGATGAAGTGAGTTGCTACGCATGCACAGACTGGGATTCGAACCCTGGCACCGTGGCGCCACGGTTTGAGCTGGGAACTGCTGGGCTACGTCTTGCACCCTGTGACTGTGGCTACATAGCAGTGCACATGTCTTCAGACTTCTGGCCTCGGCTGGATCACAAACTGCCCACGCACCAGGACACCATGCCTAGCTCAGCCCTTTGTTCCTCCATCACCTAACACAGTGCCTGGTACCCACTGGGCCCTCCCTGAATGCATTTTTAAACCTCAACTCCTGGCACCACTGACCCTATGAGTATCTCTTCCACATACAGACAGGAGAATAAACAGCTTCTATTTTCATTTTGCACCCCAGCTGCTGCCTCACTCCTGGGGCTCTGTCCCCTCGACCCCTCCTGACTGTTTATTATGTGAGAAGCCGCTGCAGGTGTACGGCATGCCGGCTGCTGACCAGGTGTGACCAACCTCTTGGGTCTACTTGTTCCAGCCACATGTGGACACCCGTGGCCAAAAGCAGCACTTTTGAAAGCACCTCCCCCCCCAACTCTCTACTCCCCCCAGCAGACCCCGGTCCTCTGCCCAGGGAAGTTGCCTAGCAACCTCCCTCTCCCTCTCCCCACCTCCCCAGCAGTTCCGTGCTCATCTCCATCCCCCCACCCTGACCTCCACGCAGGGTCACGGATGTCAGCCCTCGCCTCACTCGGGCTTCATTATCCCCTCATCAAACTTGACACACACGCCACCGCCATGAAAGCTCAGCCGGATCCAGCAAGGATCCCCCTGCATTTTTTTCCCCCTGTCTTTTACAGAATTGTAGAATTTTTCATAAAAGCTTTGTAAGATGAACCTCCAATTCAAGCTACAAAAGAGGCCGCATGCAAAAAAGAAAGAAAGAAAGAAAGAGAGAAAGAGAAAAGAAAATAACCCAGAAAATAACAACAAAAAACCATTGACCGAATATCCTAAGGATTTTATTCAAGCTTAAAATCAAGCTCTTTCTTCCGTCTTAAAAAGTCAACGTCTCACCCTCGCACGGATCACGGGAAGTGACACAGAGGTGGGGTGGTGCGTAATACAATATGTCAACGTAGCAGGCGGCCTTCCTACTCGCTGTGGTTCCGGCAGAGAGCTTTCCTCTGCCGCCGCACTTCGAAACCTGGAAGGAAACTCTCGACTTAGCTCTCAGGGCAGCCAGCGTGTGGCCTGGCGATGCAGGTGCATCTGCCACCGTTGGCTGCTCTTGGCCAAGGACACAGCCACAGGGAGGGAGGCAACAGGTGGCTGAGCTCCAGACCCGCCTCCTCTGCAGAGAAAGGCAGGCTGGCTGGAAAACGGGGCGGGCTCACCCCTTTATGATGATAGGGGCCGGGGCATCGACTCGACCCACGCCCTGAGATTTCACCAGCCAGTGTGCGCCTCCCCGTTTCTGTCTTTCTCTGCGAGACAGGGAGAAAAACGCAAAGCGTTGGCACGGAGAGTGGAGCTGGATGTGTTTCAGCAGTACTACAACACTGATGATCCCCGAACTCGGTCCCTGGGAGATTCCCGGGGCTGTGCGTCCTCGGGCTGCACCGCCACCCTCCGGTCAGAGCAGCCTGCGAGAGAGGTGTGGATCACGCTGATTTTCGGGGAAGGAAGGGGAGGGCGTTTCAGAACTTTCCGGAATCATCACGTACTGTTGTCTAGGTTGGCCCCCATACAGCCTGCGTAATCACATCGGGACCTCTCAAAGCTCCTCGTGATTACGTGGTAGACCTTCCTTTCCTCCACCTCATCTTACTGCTCTCAGATTCGTTCTGGCTCAACAGGTGGCTGTTGGTAGAACTATGCTTGCCTCACACTGAAAGGCAAGTCAGCCTCTCAAAGTTCCCATCTGTATGGTGCCCAGGAAAGAGAGGGAAAGACGGATGGAGGCAGGAGTGCCGGCAGATCCAGGCTTCGCCTCCCCTCTCTCGGGTTCAATCTGGGCGCCTCAGCTCTTCCTTCTCTGGGCACGGTACCCTGTGGAAATCCCTATCTGGCGGCACACGTGTAGGAGAGGGCCCGGGGCGCTGCTGGAGCCCAGGGGCCCACGAGCCTGCATGATTTCATACCAAGGGACACGCCCCCATCTAAACTCCTCCTCCTTGCGGTAGTTCCACTGGACAAGCTCTTAGGCTCGGGAGATCGGGTTCTATTAGGGCGGCTCACGCTCCATGCCAGCACCAGGGCAGGGCACAGGTGTGTGGGTTGAGCAGAGTGAGTTTTGCATAAACATTTACATCGCATGCACAATTAATTCTTGCTCGCGGTTCTGCAATCCTGTAGAATTAATTGTTCAGGGCGTAGATGCTGAATTCTGGGCGGGGGTTTGCTATGTGGTACAAGACTGGGGCTCAAATATCTTGGGAAACTTGGGAAAGGTACCCAAGCCTTTGTTTTAGGTTACTGTTGTTTACCGAATGCTTGCCAAATGCCAAGTACTTAGATAAACATTTTACATCACTTTTTCCCCCCACTTTTCCAGTTTTTTTCTTAAAAGATTTTATTTATTTATTTGAGAGGTAGAATTACAGAGAGTGGGAGAGACAGAGAGAGAGGTCTTCCATCCGCTGGTTCACTTCCCAAATGGCCACAATGGCCGGAGCTGGGCTGACCCAAAGCCAGCAGCCAGGAACTTCTTTTCCAGGTCTCCCACGTGGGTGCAGGGGCCCAAGGACTTGGGCCATCTTCTACTGCTTTCCCAGGCCACAGCAGAGAGCTGGATGGGCAGAGGGGTAGCTGGAACTCGAATCAGCACCCATATGGGATGCCGGCGCTGCAGGCCGCGGCTTTATCTGCTCCTCTGTCCATCAAGCACAGCGCAGGTCCCTTCAGTTAAATCTTACAACAATCCTGTGAAGGAGAAACTAATACTTTTCCCATTGTACAGATGAGAAAACTGAGGTTCAGGGAGGTTCAAGAAACCTCACGTGGCTGGTGGTTGTCCACGCGTCAGAGCCCAGGTGCCTCCTTCCAGGTGACAGAAAGGCTAAAACCGCAACAGGGAATCACACTCTGCTGGGAAGCACTGCCTTCCTAGAGCAGGAAAACCCACATCTAGCAAAGTGAAAGCCCAGAGCCCCTGGGAATCGCTACCCGAGGCAGCAGCCGCTGGGAATTCCATCTCCCTGGACATTTCAAGGCCTCTGGTTACCACATTCGTTTGTTTTAAGACCTATTTATTTACTTATTTGGACACAGAAGCAGAAAGAGAAAGAGAGAGGAAGGGAGAGCAAGACAGAGAGAGGTCTTCCACCTGCTGGTTAACTCCCCAGGTGGCGGAAAACCAGGGCAGGCCCAGGCCGAAGTCAGGAGCTCATCCAGGTCTCCCACGTGACTGACAGGGCCTGAGCACTTGGATCATCCTCCACTGCCTTCCCGGGTCTCCCACGTGACTGACAGGGCCTGAGCACTTGCATCATCCTCCACTGCCTTCCCGGGCGCATCAGCAGGAAGCTGGATCGGAAGCGGGGAAGCTGGGACTGGAACCGTGTTCTGAGACGGGAGAGCGGTGTCGCAAGCAGCAGCTCCAGCCACTGTGCCACAAGGCGGACCCCACCATGTTTGTTTTATCCTCTCTTCTCAGGCTCTACCTCCTTTGAGGGTACTTCATAAAGTTCATGGAAAATGGAGTTAAACGATGAGTTTATTTTAGCATAAAATTGGAAGCCTTGCGTAGTTTTTTCATAATACACATTCCCCACGGACTTGTTGAAGGCCCTTTGTAGGCAGAGTGAATTTCTGTATGTCTGACGCAGAGGATGCTCCCGCGAATCCAGGGCCTCTCCACTTCTCTTTCCAGACTGCGGCCTGTGACCTCCAGACCAAGAGAAATCCCTGAAAGAGTGCTGTGGCCACACCAGCTCCACTCTGCTGCCCCCAGCTCTGCCCATGGTCCTGCACTCGGCGCCTTCTGCACTTGCCTGAGGTTCCAACCCTCAGAACCACTGCCTCTGGGGGAAAAGTGAAAAGAACTACAGAATCGGATCGGGCTGCTGTTCCTGAGGACTCAGCGGTCAGAGTCAAAGCAATGGGCACCAGCAAGCATACCAGGGAGCACTGTCTTCCTTACGTCATCCAGAACCAGGTTTTGATCAGAACACGGAGGCTTAGAACCACCAAGCTCCTAACAAAAAACAAAAACAAAAACAAAAACAAACAAAAACAAAAAACCTCTACCCAGCAGTCTGGAGCAATCATTTTAAAATTTGGATCAGACCCTACAAGACAATTTGACATTCTTTACCAGCTCTGCACAGTTGTGTAGGTTGCACACTGAACATTCCAAGCAACCCCACCACGGACATTGCAGACATAGGAGACATGTGTATTTATTGCAATACATTTCTGGCAGATGGCATCAAGGTTGTCTTGTTAATGAAGGTGTGCCTCGTTCTAACTCATAGGAAGGTGCCATATGGGCTGGTGGTGCCTGTGTCACTCGTCCTGGGGAAGAGGGCAGATGGCTCCGTGGCAGGGGAACCTTGAAGTGGGGATAGCAGTAGACAGGAAGTGTGCCCAGAGAGGTGAGAGAGCCCTGGGCCTGAAGCGGCCTCAGCCACTCACCAACCTAAGTTCCCTACCTGCGGAGCCTCGGTTCTCATCGACAGCACCAACACGGCAGGTTTGCTGTTTAGGGATTATACATGGTATCTTCACAGAGATTGTGGAAAATTCCTATTAGGGAAAAACTGTGCCTTGGTTTAAAGCACAATTTGCCCCAAAAATAAACTTATATTTTTTAAAAAAATTTTATTTATTTATTTGAGAGGTAGAGCTTAATTCCATTTTTCCACAAACTTTCTGAAGTATCCCCGTGTGTGTGTGTGTGTGTGTGTGTGTGTGTGTGGGAAGAGGGCTGGCCCATGTTAGTCACTTGAGAAGTTAGATCACTGACATCATATTGTTACTGTTATTACTGAGAAATGGCAAATGACTTTCTCATGATGCAATTGGACAAGAAACTCAACGTCATATCAAGATTATCTGTGGACAATAGCCAGAACATTCCATGCTAACACTTAAGATTCGGAGATATTCATTGCTTGCTGGGATGGAACTCTGTTGAGTTGGAGGAAGAAAATGAAGACATGAAGGCAGGATTCTTGGACAGACCCCCGCATGTGCCTTCTCTGTCCATTTGTTTGCTCTGTGCTGGTCCCCGGGTGAGGAGCCAGGTAAGCAGAAGGGAGGAAGTTAGTGTCATTAGACAAAGATAACTAATTGATTGAAATGGGGATAGTGTGGAAAATTGTCTCTTTCTCATGTGGCCATTCTGAGAGGGAGCTCAGGTTGGGGGAGCAGCTCTTCTCCCAGGCTCCTCCCATCTGTGGCTGCTTCACCCCCAAAACCTCCTCATAATTGCAAAGTCGGGAGAGAGCACGGAGAAGCAAGCGTGGATGGTTTTTGACGCGTCGGGTGGGAAGCCGCCCACCTCCCCGCAGCTCCACTGTGGAGCGCTCAGCCGGAAAGCCAAGGCTTGGAAACCCGGGTCAGCCTCATGTGCACAGAGGGAGAGAGGAAGCAGGTGGGACAGCCAGCAGACCTGCACAGGACAGTCCCAGGTGACAGGGCCGTGTCACAAGAGCACTGGGACTTGCTGCACATGGGAAAAGAAACATTTGAGCAATGATTGGAAATCGAGGGAGTCGGGATGCCGTCTTCTTTTTTTTTTTTTTTTTTTTGGACAGGCAGAGTGGACAATGAGAGAGAGAGACAGAAAGAAAGGCTTTTGCTATTGGTTCACCCTCCAATGGCTGCCGCGGCCAGTGCACCACGCTGATCCGAAGCCAGGTGCTTCTCCTGGTATCCCATGTGGGTGCAGGACCCAAGCACTTGGGCCATCCTCCACTGCACTCCTGGGCCACAGCAGAGAGCTGGACTGGAAGAGAAGCAACCAGGACAGAATCCAGCACCCCAACTGGGGCTAGAACCTGGTGTGCCGGTGCCGCAGGCGGAGGATTAGCCTAGTGAGCTGCGGCGCCGGCCAGGGATGCTGTCTTTTGAAGAGAATTACTGGAAAGACTAAAAAGTGAAGAAGCAGAAGACGGCCTTGCCCACAGCGGGGCTGGGCGGCCACGAGCAGACGGACCTCTCTGAGTCTGTGTCCAGCTCGGAAGGAATGCTGCTGGCTTCACTGGGAGAGTGTCGCCATCAGCCAGGCCACTCCTGACCCCCGTGAGACCTTGCAGAGTCAGCTCCGGCGGATGCCAGCTGCCCAGCCCACAGCCGCTGCATGGGCTTCAACCCCGTCCTTTCTAGGAGGAGAGGTGCTGGCTGTGGCTGCTGAGGGCTCCCCCAAGGAAGTGGGTGTGACGGGAGTGTGTGGAGGTCCTCTGACAGGTGCCTGAGACCTGATCTCGGGCGCTTGCTACGTGCTTTCTGAGGAAGGTGGATTCCTTGGCTGGCCCTCTCCATTCCCACACTCAGATAGATGTATGCTCCATGCAAGCTTCTCCCCATGAGTATGTGGGGCCTGGGAGGTGACGGGACTGTGGCTCCCTGCATTAGTTCATGCGGAACAGCCAGGGTGCCAAGACACTCACTCCCGACACTCTAGATAGACTGTCACAGCCGCCCAGGGACAGCGCTGTGAACAGTGGAGCTGCCACGTGGTGAGAAGACCCAGTGATGGGATGCAAGGGGATCTTTACGGGCAGAGACTAACCATGGTTGACAGCCAGCAAGGAGACAGTAGCAATTCAAGTTCCAAGGGAATAGCAAGGCACTGGATTCTTCCAGTAACCACATGAACTTGGAAGAGAAGCCCAAGCCTCATCCAAATTGCAGCCCTGGAGCCGGGGTTGTGGCACAGTGGGTTCATCTAGCACCCCATGGCAGCACAGGTTCAAGTCCTGGCTGCTCCACTTCTGATCCAACTTCCCACTAATGCACCTCTCTCTCTCTCCTCTCTCTCTCTCTCTCCCTCTCTCTCTCTCTCTCTCTCTCTCTCTCTCTCTCTCTCTCTCGGCTCTGCCTATACATTGATGTGGGAGTACTAGACTCCTGGTCTACAGACACAGTAATGAAATGAGTTTGTGTTGTTTAAATTGCTGTGTTTGTGGCTGGCGCCACGGCTCAATGCGGCACCGGCACACTGGGTTCTAGTCCCGGTTGGGGTGCCGGATTCTGTCCCGGTTGCCCCTCTTCCAGGCCAGCTCTCAGCTGTGGCCTGGGAGTGCGTGGAGGATGGCCCAAGTGCTTGGGCCCTGCACCCCATGGGAGACCAGGAAAAGCACCTGGCTCCTGCCTTCGGATCAGCATGGTGCGCCGGCCGCAGCACGACAGCCATGGTGGCCATTGGAGGGTTACCCAACAGCAAAGGAAGACCTTTTTCTCTGTCTCTCTCACTGTCCACACTGCCTGTCAAAAATAAAAAATAAGTAAGTAAGTAAATAAATAAATAAATTACTGTGTTTGTGTGAGTTTGCAACATCACAACAAAAAACTATAAGAGGGTATGCAGGTCAGGCAGCAAGCTTTTCTCCTGTTCTGATTGTTTTCTTGTTAAGCTCTAAACTTGGCATTCCTCCTAGATGTGTTGAGATAATTCATTTTAAAATGTTTCAGGAGTTATCAGTGGTGGAAAGGGTTTAACTATTAAGATTTACTTATTGTTTGAAAGAGTTACAGAGAGAGGAGGAGAGAAAGAGAGAGAGCAAGCAAGAGAGATTTTCTATCTGCTGATTCACTCCCTAGATGACTGCAATGGTTGGGGCTGGGCCAGGCAGAAGCCAGGAACCAGGAGCTTCCTCTGGGTCTCCCACATGGGTGTTAGGGGCCCCAGCCATCTTCTGCTGCTTTCCCCAGGCACATTAGCAGGGAGCTGGATTGGAAGAGCAGCAGCCGGGACTTGAACCGGCGTCTGTATGAGATACAGGGGCCGCAGGCAGCAGTTTTACCTGCTGTGTCACAATGCCAACCCCAGAAAGTGTTCATTAATAACAGGCAGGAACACCATAAATTAGCACTGAAGGGAAAAACAAGGAACTAAGCATTTGTTTAAAAAAGTGCATCTAATTAGTGTTTAATTTTAGAAATCTCTCCAGTCTTCCCTTGCTATTTAATGATCTAATTTTTTTCCTCCTTAGCAATCAGAGCTAGCAAGGTCCTTAGGCCTGAGACTTGGTGCGATTCTGGGATGCAAATGAGAACGCCTCTGAGATGGGCAGCCCAGCCTAGGTTTTTCCCACTTAGTAAGTAGCAGCAAGAAGGTTCTGAACATATTTTGCCTCCAGTTGTCTCAAGGTCCAAATTTCCTGCTGGAGTCACCTTTGCAATGAAAATAAGAACCGACCTAATGACTTAATGACTGGAGAAAAGCAGCAGAAGCTGTCAGTGTCGGTGCAGAAGAGAGAGGTGAACAGGCTTTTCATTTGTAAATTCCTCCCAGGCTGTGTCTGCTTGGATGTAAATGTTAACAGTTTGGAAAGTTGGAGAAGTAGAAAGAGAACATTCTCACTGGTCAGTCAACAGGATTATTTTTGCAAACTCAAAGAAATAAAAACCTCCATGGTTGTAATCTTTATTAAATTTGTCATCTTTATTAAGAACTCAAAATGATCCTAAAACGTTAGAAAATATTTACAAAGCAACTCAGCAATGATTGCAAAACACATGCCAGCTAAATCCACGTGTCCTGGAATTACCCAGGGTAAAGAGGCATTGTTCACAGAGCCTCATGTCTGGGAACAGAACTTTGGCATTCAAATCGCTATAAGGCGTGTTACACCTGTTAGAGTGACAACCATTGAGAAGATGGACCGCACCAGGTCGTGGGGATCCGGAGGAGCTTCAGCGCCCACACGCTGTCTGTGGATGGGTAGAGCAGTGCAATCACTTTGGAAAGCAGTCTGGCAGCTTCTTTTTTTTTTTTTTTTTGACAGGCAGAGTGGACAGTGAGAGACAGAGACAGAGAGAAAGGTCTTCCTTTGCCGTTGGTTCACCCTCCAATGGCTGCCGCGGATGGCACGCTGCGGCCGGTGCACCTCGCTCATCCAATGGCAGGAGCCAGGTGCTAGGTGCTTTTCCTGGTCTCCCATGAGGTGCAGGGCCCAAGCACTTGGGCCATCCTCCACTGCACTCCCGGGCCACAGCAGAGGGCTGGCCTGGAAGAGGGGCAACCGGGACAGAATCCGGCGCCCCAACCGGGAATAGAACCGGGTGTGCCGGCGCTGCAAGGCAGAGGATTAGCCTGTTGAGCCACGGCGCCGGCCATGGCAGCTTCTTAAAAAGCAAAACATGTGCCTAACTTATGATCCAGTCATTCTAATCCTAGGTGCTTTCCCAAGTGAAATGAAAGAATAAAAGGGCACTTTGTGGAAGAACAGAAAAGGTAAGTTTATTTTGGTGCAAAACGACTTCGAAGGGTTAACATACTTCCTGAGACATCGCATCTCATATTGGAGGGCCTGGGTTCAAGACCTGCCTCCACTTCCGACTCCAGCTTTCTACTAATGCGCACCCTGAGAGGCAGCAGGTGATGGCTCAAGTACTCGGGCTCCTGCCACTTACATGGGAGACCTGGATAGAGCTCCTGGTTCCTGGCTTCAACCTGGCCAGCTCAGGCTGTGTCATGCATTTGGGGAATGAACCAATGGATGGAAGATGTCTCCGCACCCCCCCCCTTTTATTAAGTAAATAAAATTTGAATCCGTGTTTGGTATTTTTCATAGTATACCTTTCCCCTGAACTTTTTGATGTACCCTCATAAGTTCATACTAAAATTTATACATGAGCATTCAAAGCAATTTTGTTTGTGTTAGCCAAAAGCTAGAAATAGCCCAAATGTCTATGAGCAGGTGAATGGCTAAAGACACTGTAGTATATCAATACAATGGGACAATACTCACAGATAAAAAGGAATGAACTATTGCTACACCCTACAAGATGGATGACTCTCAAAGTAATCCCGCCAAGTAAAAGGAACCAGTCAGCAACACAATACATCGTGACTTTATTTGTGTAGAATTCTGGAAAACACCAAGTCACCTATTGCGACGGAAAGCAGGTCCAGTTGTTGCCTGGCAGGGGAAGGGGCAGAAGTGGGAGTGGGAGAGAGGGGTGATGAAGGGGCAGGAGGAAGCTCCGGGGAGAAATGAGTGTGTTCATTATCTTGACTATGGTGGTGGCTGCACGGTGCATCTCAGGTGTCAAAACATCACTGCTTAATATGTGCAATCGATGCTGTGAACTGTACATAATAAAACATTAAGACAAAATTAGCTTTACACATATCACCAAAACTTGATTCTTATAATAAAATTCTGAAGCTGTTAGGGAAAATATTTTCATCTTTCACATAAGAAAATATTGGGTTCCATGGGAAAACAAGTTTCAAAGAGTTTGAGTTGGGACTAGGACTTTGTCTATTCCAGGAGTGCATTCGCTACCTCTGTAATTTTTTAAAAAGATTTATTTATTTGAAAGGCAGAGTTACAGAGAGGCAGGGGGGCCGGGGGAGAGAGATCTTCCATGTTGGTTCATTCCCCAAATGGCTGCAACAGCTAGAGATGAGCCTATCCAAAGCCAGGAGCCAGGAGCTTCTTCCGGGTCTCCCATACAGGTGCAGGGGCCTAAAGACTTGGGCCATCTTCTACTGCTTTCCCAGGCCATAGCAGAGAGCTGGATGGGAAGTGGAGCAGCTGGGACTCGAACCGGTGCCATATGGAATGCTGGCACACATCAGTTTTACCCACTACGCCACAGTGCCAGTCCCTACCTCTGTAATTTCTGATCATCAGAGTGGCTCCCGATCATCTCTGATTCCATGTCTCTTGGGGTGTGGGTTTCTCTACAGCACCAGTTCTCCCAGTGTGAACTGCTGGCCTCTGGCGAGTCCCAGGATTTTTCTGGGAGTCTGTTGAGATCAACAGTATTTTCATAATGAAACTAAGATGGTATTTTCCTTTTTCATTGTGTTGACATTTTCCCTGATGGGTAGGACTGCTATAATCAGAATAGCATCAGCAATTCATACAAGGTACTTCAAAATACTAATAGAAATGGAACTAATAGATAACAGAGCTGAAAAATTCCTACCACCTCTTGACATAGTTGTCGAACCCATTATTTGTGTATTTGTGGTCATGGTGATATAAACACACCTACTGCAGTGTCAGTCATATAAAGTACAACACATACAATTGTGCAGGGTACACAATAGTTGATGGTGATAATGGATGCATGTTACTGGTTTTAAAAAAAGGCTGATTTTGGTGCCCAGGATTTTGGAATCCATGCATACTTTTTGCAAAAAATGCATGAATTTTAAAAGACCTCTTTCTCTAGTGGTCCTGATATTCTTCATTGCCAGGAACTCACAGTAAAACAAACATAAAAAAAACTATAAAACCAAAGGCATTGCCGTTTAAGAGTGTTCTGGATAGAGCTATAGAATTAATTTTCCATTCTTGAGAACACATTTTTTAAAAAAAGCTTCTTTATGTTATTTGAAAGGCAGAGTTACAGAGAGGCAGAAACAGAGGGAGGGAAAGAGAGAGAGAGAGAGAGGGAGAGAGGGAGAGAGAGAGAGGTCTTCCATCCGCTGGTTCACTCCCCAGTTGGCTGCAATGGCTGGAGCTGCACCAGGAGCCAGGAGCTTCTTCCAGGTCTTCCATGTGGGTGCAGGGGCCCAAGCACTCGGGCCATCTTCTACTGCTTTCCCAGGACACAGCAGGGAGCTGGATCAGAAGTGAAGCAGCCGGGACTTGAATTGGTACCCATCTTTTAATATCTTGTGTGATAAAATGGGATGCACGCATACAGCCCTGTGTCCATGGTCATCATCTCAAGGAAGAGCGTGTGTGTGACAGCTTGAGTTTGAGCTGAACAAACCACCTTCTCCCAACAGGTCACTGTTTATATTTGAAAGAACTGCTGAATGACTCTATTCAGATGTAGGTATTTGGTAGATGTTTTCAAGAATGAAGCAGAGAGACTATCATTTCCAGGGTAACAACTCAAGTGTTTGCTGCCAGTGATAACATTTGAGTTTTCAAGCAAATGTTAGAAGTTTTGGTTGACAGTTTCCCAATATGTAAAGACTTTTGTGGTAAAGTTGTGATGATATCAACAAGTGTGATTTTTATTTTTAAAGTTTTATTTATTTGTTTATGATTTGAAAGGCAGAGAGACAAAGAGATCTCCCACCTGCTGGTTCACTCCCTGAACACCTGCAAGTGCTAGGCTGAAGCTGGGAGCCTGGAACTCCATCTGGGTCTCCCTGAGGATGGCAGGGACCCAAGTGCTTGAACCATCACCTATTGCTTCCCAGGGTGCACATTAGCAGGAAGCTGGAGATGGAAGTGGAGCCAGGACTCAAATCCAGACGTTCCAAAATAGGTTGCAGGTGTCCCGAGCAGTGTCTTAACTGTTGTACCAAACACCCACACTACTGTGACTTTTAAATGCTGTGTAATGAGATGTGTCAATATGTGGAAGATTCATATACCTTAGTAAGCCAGTATTTTCCAAATGGCCAGTATTGTAATATGATGTTGTAAAGTCATGCATGGCTAAAAAAAAAGTCCATTCAAAGTAGGACAATAGATTTTATGGTAACAGAATCAACAGCCCATGGATGTTTTTAGATTCTACATTGCAACTAATGTTTGGGAGACTACCATTTGTTGAGTTTAGGTGTGGCATCAAAGAATACTCACAATCATTTGAAACGGCTATTAAAATATGCCATCTTCCTCTTCCAATCATGAGTATTGTAAAAGGCTGAGTTTTTATCATATGTGTCAACCAAAAAAAAAAAAAAAAAACCTCTCACAATCTCACAATAGATATAAGAAATAAGCTGTTTTCTATCAATCTGAACTTTAAAGAAATTTGTAAAAATGAGATATAATGCTACTCTTTTTATTCCATTTTGTAATTTTGGAAAATATATATTTTATTAAAATGTTATTTATGCTAACCTATAACAGGGTTATTGTTATTCTCAAATGAATTAATGACTAAATTATGGTTACATCTCCAGTTCTAATTTCTAGCATGGTAGACATGAATAGCTGTAATCCTCATAACCAAACCATTTAGAGTCTTTGGTAGGTTGGGTAACAGCCCCTAAAGTTGTACTTTCTATGGAAAGGGGGACTTTACAGATGGGATTAAGACACGAGGCCAGAAACGGAAGCTACGTGACCTGGGGAAGCATCTATGGGCCTAGGAATGCAGGCAGCGCCTCGCAGCTGAGAAAAGCCGGGACCAGAGTCTTCCCCCAGAGTCTCCAGGGAGAACCTGCCCTGTCTAGCCCTTCACCTCAGCCCGTGGGCGTGCGCACACTTGACCTCCGGAAGGGGGAGGCGACACATTTGCATCGCTTCTCACGCTGAGTGGGTGGAGTCTTCCTGCAGCAGTGCTGGGCTTTGCACATGGTTCATCCCCACTGAAACTCACATAGGAACCTGACTGCCAGTATGGCAGTGCTGGGAGGTGGGGTCTGTAAGAGCGATTGGTGTCTTTCTCCAGGGCCTGGATTGGTTCTCTCGAGAGTGGCTTATTTCCTGTGTGGGTGGGTTGTCCTCAAACAGGTCAGCTGCACAGTGCTCTCCTCTCTTTTCATGCACCCATTTCTGCTTTCTGCCCTCACCAGAAGCAAACACATGCTGGCACCATGCTCTTGGATTCCCAGAACTATGAGCTGAATTAACATATTTCCTTTATAAGTTACTCAGTGTCAGGCATTCTGTTATAGCAAGAGAAAATGGAGTAAGACAAGCAGAGACAAGAAAACTAATACAAGATCTTCAATGATTTTTAAGAGCATCAGAGCACCTTGAGACCAAAATGTTTGAGAGACACTTATACTCCACGGAGAGCCAGAGGCAGCTTCAGTGGAACCAGACTCTGGCCAGAGAGAAGTGGCCCAAACACCAGCTCATGGCCCCTGGGGACTGCTGTGTAAGACAGACCCAGTTGGGGCCAGTGCTGTGGCATAGTGGGCTAAGCCCCTGCCTGCAGCACCAGCATCCCATATGGGCACTGGTTCGAGACCCAGTTGCTTCTATTCTGATGCAGCTCTCTGCTGTGGCCTGGGACAGCAGTGGAAGGTGGCCCAAGTGCTTGGGCCCTTGCACCTGCGTAGGAGACCCGGAAGGAGCCTGGGCCTGGGACTGACCCTTCTTCCCACGGTTGACCTCCATGGATTTGGGCGAATTTACCCAATGTCAAGTAGGCACGAAGCTACAAGTGGGGTTTATGTGTCCCATCCCATTTCATTCTATGTGGCCAGGAAATGGAGATGAACCTGATGATAAAGACAGGCCTAGGCTGGCAGGCCAGGGGGGAGGGATGGGTGGAGCTTACTGGGCTCACCAGCTCCACGGTTTCAGCAGGGTTCGGGACTTCCGTGTTAGCCAAAGCTCCCAGGCAATCTATCTCTGGAGTAGCTTGTTTTCATTTGGTTGAGTTTCTTCCCCGAAGATATTTTTAAGTGAAAGGAATAAATAAGTTCACAGCAAGGGAACACGGGCTCGGTGGACTGTCCCTCTGTGCCACACATTATCTAATACCAGAAATTGTTGTCATCAGCCTGTGTTTTTTGGAAGTCGTACGGCACTCCGAGTGGAGGGTTTCCATGGTGCCTCTGGTCTTCAGCAATCTTTCTTTGTGTTCTCTTTCACTTGGTAAATATTTTCTTCCTTCGCTCGCAGGCTAAAATAAAAGAGCTGAGGACTGACCAGTTCCTAAGTGACCTTTAGCCGTCTCTCCACCGTTGGATGGCTAATAAGTTAATTGGGCCTCCTGTTAATTAACTTTAATAATGAGCTTCGATATGGTCCCACCAAATGGTTATTACCTTGGCTACGGACTGTTAACCCAGTCTGTCAATCAGAATGCCAGCCCACACTGCCAAGGGGGCAGCCTGACCCTGCTGGGCTAGAAAGGCAGGGCTGTGCCAAGATGCTTCTGTGCTAGGGAGAGCAAGTTTTTTCCAGAAACGGGAGAAAGGTTTGTCTCCAACCTCAACGTCCAAGCTTCTGGTCCTCTTAAGATATCTCTCCCTTCATCAGGCACTGGCAGACCCAGTCATCTTGTCTTAAATTGAAATCTAATTACAAAAGACAGATCTGGTTAGAAAAATTAAAAAATAATGTTGACAGATTTCAGAGGGACTTATTTTGTTTTTAAAGGATCCGCTCTTCTTTCAGAAAAACTGACTCGTGCAGAAGCCAGCATGGGTAAATGAGTGTCTACACCAGGATTGCCTTTCAAGTCAAAGAGTTTCCAAGCCCACGTGTGCGTGCCTTGTCTGTAGCTGCAGCCTCTCTCTGCCCCGCCAGGGCCCAGGCGGGACCAGCCAGTGGGTAATGAACATGGCTTTGAATGCAGCACGTAGCTCTCTCTGGCCACAACGCCTTGCTAATAACTCTGAGAGCTGCTTGCTGTCAGCCTGCACACGGAGCGGAGATGATACTTGTCAGCTAATTCGGCCTGTGCTACTCCCCACCCCCCGACCGTGCTGAAGTTTTCCCAGCGTCCAGCCGTCTTGCCTGTTACGTGGATAATGTGGTTAGGGAAATTCATTGTACATGTTTAGAGAAACGGCCTCCGAGTCACGGTGCACTTGGCCCCGGGGGTCTGTGGGCCCCTGGGCCTGGCTGCCGAGGTCACCGCGGGGTGTCAGCGTGGGTACAGACGAGCCAGACGCTCTCCCCAACTCCCCCAGCGGACTTGCTGAGATTCTATTCAGGACTTGGGAGAGAAAAAAATAAAATAAGATAAAATCCAACATGCTGGTATTTTTAGTTCCCACTCACTCCTGGACTATGAATAGGAACACGATTGGAATTTCCACCCGTCTTCAAAGCAGACTTACCTTTAAAGCAAATGTCGAGAGTTTGAAAACTCATTCGAGATGAACAAAGTTTTAAGCTTGCATGAGCAGAGAAGGGCTTAAAATACTCGACGAAAACCAAAGTTCCAAAGCTCTCTGCAGAGTGGGGTTAAGGTCCCCTCCCTCAGCCCCACATCCACCCAGTGGGACCTGGACAGCGGGGCCTTGCAACCCCTGAGGGTGCACACGGTGTAATGCGGGCAGGGCCAGGCCAGCGTCCCCTTTTGTCCACAGGCCTCAGGGGCAGGTCCACTTCTCGGGGTCATAGGAGCAGTTGCAAAGCCAGCAGCCCTGTATTCAAGGAAATGACCTACAAAGCATGCTGAGATGGATTAAAATATGTTCTTGTTGCCTCCTAGCCCCAGGGAGAGCACAGAGAAAAAGAGATGCAGAAAATAAAACCCAAGGCTGAGCCTGCATCCTGTCGCAGTGAGTTAAGCCGCCTCCTGCAGTGCCAGCATCCAGTATGGGTGACAGCTCCCTGCTTATGTGCCTGGGAAGGCAGTGGAAGATAATCCAAGTCCCTAGGCCCCTGCCACCCACGTGGGAGACTCAGAGGAAGCTCCTGGCTCCTGGCTTTGGGTCAGCCCAGCCCTGGTTGTTGCAACCATTTGGGAAGTGATCCAGTGGATGGAAGTGCTCTCTCTCTCTCTCGCTCTCTCTCTCTCTCCCCTTTCTCTGTAATTGTTTCAAGTAAATAAATAAATCTTAATAAAGAAAATACTAAATTAAACTAAAACAGGGGTAGGTGTCTAGGCCAGCTGTCAACATGCTTGCATCCCACGTCTGAATGCCTGGGTTCGATACCCATCTCCAGCCCCTATGTTCTTGGCCCCTGTGTGGAAGACCTGGGTTGAGTTCCCAGCATTTGCCTCTGCGCAGTCTCAGTTGCAACGGGCATTTCGAGAATGAACCGGGGATGGGAGTGTGCTCTCTCTCACTCTCTCTCTTTCGCTGCCTCTCAAATAAATTTTAAAAAACAAAACAAACAAAACACAGAGCCAGAAGGCAAATATGTTCTGAGGGCGTCTCCAGTAAAGGAAGAGACTGTCTAAGGCCCCTGTGGCTTTTAGATACGCTTCCTCCATGCCAGGCATGGCTGGGTGCCAGCAGTGGGGAGCAGCCCAGGATGTGCCTGCTAAACTTCCCCTACCTCAACCCCTTCCCAGGAAGTCACTCCGCAGCTCATCTCAGCAGCCTGGGATGCCTGCGAGGAACCTATAGCCAATGCCATTTTCATAAAAAATCTTTTTTGGCCATGAAGACTCAATAGCATCAAAAACCTGAATCCATTCATTTTCTGTTTTGGGTCACAGACGGGAGAAATCGCCAGACTGCAAGTTTTAATAAGATGGTAGAACATGTGAAAAATTCCAAATAATCACCTCAAGCCCCTCACAAAATTCGACAGGTGGCCTAGAGGCTCGCACACTTAATGTCTTGAATTCTCCTGCCCTCTTGTCCTTCCAGACCAGCCAACAAAAACCCAGAGCTGAGATCAGATCTGCCCTCAGCCCGGTCCCCCTACCTGGTCTGTAGACGGCAGCACTGCTCGGAGGCCCGGGACCTCTGCCAACCTCGGCCTCTCCCTTCCGCTGGGCCCTCACTGATGCTTCTCAGTCCCTGCCCAAAGCTTTGGCCCCCAACTGCTCCCCAACTCCACCCCCACCTGGCTTCACACTCAACTTCCTCCTTCGCTCCTTCAGCGCCTGGTTCCACCCTCTGCCCACAGCCAGGTCAGCAGCCAGGGAGGTATGGGGAGCCAGAGGCCTTGTGTCCCCTCACCCACGTGGAGCCTGCGAGTGCTCCCTCCTAAATGGCTCCCCCACTGCCTCCTTATGGCCTGACAAAGGCCCCTCTCACTCGGAAGTCTTATCCCTGCCTCCCATCTTATCACTGTTCCCATCCTTCTGGCACCTTCCACTCATCCTTGAAAAGGAGCGCCTTTGGGAAATCAATGGGTCTCCCCACAGCGCTCATGCAGGCCCAGAGGCTTCGCTCACACAGAAAGCTTGGTAGCTGCTGGAAAGACCCACCCCCAGGCACATCCCATGGGACCTGGCAGGGTGAGCGCTGTATGGCATCCTGGGCCAGCTTGATGGGTGAGGGGTGGGAGGCCCGAGGGCACGCTCCCGGCGCACGGCAGTGGCCACCTTGAGGACACACCTGGCGTTGGTTTCCCCGCCTTTCCTTTTCTCCCCTCCCCACTCCCTCTTCTTGTTTCTGGGATCCCTTCCCAAAGTTAAGCCTCTGTGCCAGCACTCATCCCAAGCTCAGTGTTGGTACAGATGCAAAGAGCCCAAGTCCCTTCTCTCTAGGGCTCATGTTCTTTAAGTAGAGATGGATGCATTGTCAGAGAAGCATAAAAACAATATGGCCAAGGGCCGGCACTGTGGCATGGTGGGTAAAGCTGACGCCCACAGTGCCGGCATCCCATATGGGCGCCGGTTCGAGTCCCAGCTGCTCCACTTCCAAACCAACTCTCTGCTGTGGCCTGGGATAGCAGTAGAAGATGGCCCAAGTCCTTGGGCCCCTGCACCTGCGTGGGAGACCCGGAAGAAGCTCCTGGCTCCTGGCTCCTGGCTCTGGATCGGTGTAACTCTGGCCATTGTGGCCATTTGGGGAGTGAACCAGTGGATGGAAGACTTTTCTCTCTCTGTCTTTACCTCTGTAATTCTTCCTTTCAAATAATTCTTAAACACACACACACAATATGGCCCAGGCAGGCTTCTACAGCAGTCCTGGGGCGGGCCTGGAGCTCTGCTTGGCGGGTTGTGAAGCATTCTCTGTAGGGTCAGAAGGCAGAGGTGTGGATCGGGGAGGAAAGTGTGACCCTGGGTCAAGGCCAAGTGCAGTTAAATGCTACTGACCAAAGGCACTTTGTGTCCTTATGCATCTGGGCTTTGTAACAAAGAACAAACCTCGGAGCTGTGTGCTTTCTTCCTTAGTATACTCTCCGGCTGGCTCATATGCTAAGAGACTAAGTCCCACAAGAGGAGACTGGTTCCTTAGCTAGTGTGTATCAGAGTATTTTATGGCAATTTGTGAGAGTGGCCATGACTCGAAGCAGAAAAACCTGGCTGCCTCTGAATCAGCTTTGGCTCTAGCGTGTTCACCACGAAGGCAAACACAGAGGCAGCGTGTTAGGATGGATGAGAAAGCATCCCCATTTTCCTGCAGCCTCTGTTTGCTACGAGGGACACTTTGTAGGTGAATGAGACGCTCAGTATCCCTGCCACAAGGGTCAGGCATGGCAGGGAGGTACAGCGGGCACCCAGCAGCCAGCCCTGAGTTCCCCAGAGCCGGGATTAACACCTCCCCACCACCTGCTTACCCGCACCCATCCACCCCTCCAGAGAGGAGCTCAGCTCTCACCTCCACCTTTGCTGAGTCACCACTTCTCTTCTTACGGGGCATCCACTCAGCGGGTTTGACAGAAGATGGGAGTAGCGGAAAGAGCCACTGGCCCTCAAACCCCGTTAGCTCTGTCTTTGATTATGTCTCAGGTGGGGCTGACCTTTCTAACTGGCTGAGGCATGCTTTTCTCCCTTTGTTTCTGGAATGTTCCTCCCTTCTCTTATCCTCATCCATTTGGGGCTGTGGTCTCTCTCTCCCACATGGGCCTGTGTGCCACAGTCCGAAAGCTTGCGTCCCCCCTCAAAATTCACCTGTTGAAACCAAACCTCCCAAAGCCATGATATTAAGGGGGGGGCCTTAGGGGTATTAGGTCATAAGGCTCTGTGCTCATACGGAGGGTTGGTGCCCCAGGAGAGGGGCCTGAAGGGACTTGCTCACCCCTTCTCCCACATGAGGCTCCATCTTTGAGGAACAAGAATGAGCATAGGGCTCCCCAAGGCTACTGTCAGAAGCCAGCCTTAGGTATGTTGGGACAGCAGCCTGAATGGACAGTGACACGCGGTATACGGGACAGCACAGAGGCGAGCAGTCTCGGGATGTCTGCTGGCAGCACGCCAGCTGGGAAAACACATTTCTTTTCCATGCTTCCTTCTCTCCACCTTTGCATCTGGGTAAAGGCAGGTTGATGACCCAGCTGTGCCTGGGCGATGCGTGCTTTCTAAAAACAGAAAGTAGCTTTGTAGCTGGAGTGCTGGTTTGCAAATCGGCCCACAGATTCTTTGCTGCTCTTCCATTCAGGAGGCGGGACCCAGTCCTCTTCCCCCTAGCGTGTTCTATCCTAGTGACTCCCTGCTCTTGAAGGCACAGAGGGTGTGTGTTCCCCCAGACAAGGGCAGGCCTTGTTCCGTTTCTTGGGGAAGCACTCACTCACTTGGGGAGAGTCAGCTGCTGTATGGTGAGATGGCCAAGCAGCCTCACAGAGAGGCCCCTGTGCCAAGGAACCGAGACCCCGCCCCCCTCTATAACCCCCCAGCCAACAACCCCTTGGCAGAAGCAGACCAGCCCAGCCAGGTCAAGTGTTCAGAAAACCGCAGCTATGGGCAACATCTCCTCTACAGTTTTCTTGGAGACTCTGAGCCAGCGCCACCCAGCAAAGCATGTGGGAGATGATAAATACTTGTTGTTCTAAGCTGCTAAGCTGTGGGATAATCTGTTTTATGGCGATCAATAACTAATACACTCTGCACGCAACTTCTTTCCAACCGGGGCTCAGGGGTGCTTGGGTAAGGTCTGTCACATGTGAGTGGCTGAAGCTGTCAAAGCACTGACCAAAGACAGAAGTTATTTAGCAATTCTTCGGGTAAGAAGTTTGGCCCAGGAGTAGAGAATAGAACTTGTTTACTTTTTGTTTATACTCTTGTCCCAAAGAATGGGCAGCCACCTACAGCCGGAACATGTTCAAGGAGGACGTGATTAAATAGAAAGAAGTTAACTGCCAAGCAAGAGGGCCAATGTAGTTGCAAACATTTGAGCCTTAACCATGACTCTGAGCTTCCTAATAGCCATGGCAAAAGAGGAAACTTAGTAAGTTTTGTATCTCTTATTAATGGAAAAGAAAAAGAGCTTGCCCTAATACTGAATCTTAAGACAAAATTCTCGTGTGTTAGTAATTCAGTTGGTTGTTTCTCGTGTTCTTTGGGAAGCAAGGTAGCAGTGTGACAGGGTTAAGCACGATGATGAATTCCAGAAAAGACAAGGAATCTCTCTGCCCCCCACCCCCACCCCAGGGCCCCACTACCTTTGAAAGGGGGCATAGAAATGTGCACTCACATATCTTTGGTCTGAGCTTGTCTTTCTCTTTGTCTGTTGGTAGAGATACATGTCCATATGTATATATACCGTGCAAGTGTTTCTTGGGTAGCAATTTAAAATGCCACTTTATCTGCGGGCTTATCTCCCAGGTCTAGGTTGTGGGCTATAAATTCTTGCTGCTATCTTGGACTTGGCCCCAGAATCGGAATCCTTCAGCACATCTCATCACATTCCACCAATTCTTGACCTGCGGTGGTGTGGGAGGGGGCACACAGCCTGGGGGAGCTGGGGCCTGGGGGCTGTCCAGGCGCCTAACTGCTGACGTCAGCTTTCAGAGAGAGAGCTCTGCTCTGGGACAGAGAGGCCTTGCCGCCCAGGCCATGGTGACAGGGAAAGCCAGGGGTGGGAGAGCTGCTGGGCCCAGGCTGGCTGGAGGCGAGGGAGGCCCCTGGGCATCGCTGTCAGAGCCAGGGCGCCTCGCCTGCTGCCCCTTCCTGCAGGCCTGGGGAGCTGTTTCCGGTAGGGTTGGAAAGAGAAGCGAGCTAGCTCACACTTTGCCTGGCATTGCACACTTCCCTTCACGTGCATTTTCTTCGCCCCTTTGACTTCCCTTCTCCTCCATCTCCTCTTCTCGCCTCCTTGCGATCCTCCATCTTTCCTTCCCTCTGGCCGCCCCTCTGCAGGCATCTGAGGCCTGGGACCGGGGGTGCTGAGTCCTTTCCTCTGCCCCGCTCTTTGCTGGCACGCTGGTCCCTCTCACCTGGCTCGGCTGCTCTGTGTATCTGTGCCTTTGAGTTCTCA
The DNA here is from genome assembly GCA_949820135.1 of Sylvilagus floridanus. Taxonomy (NCBI): domain Eukaryota; kingdom Metazoa; phylum Chordata; class Mammalia; order Lagomorpha; family Leporidae; genus Sylvilagus; species Sylvilagus floridanus. The sequence goes on along the minus strand of OX463238.1, from coordinate 23,051,156 downwards.
CCAGGACGGTTATTCTGTACTATCAGTACGAGTACTTGACTAAAATAAGCTTCATAGCTATGATTATCCCTTGGTTATCTTCAGGGCGCTGGTGCCAGGATCCCCGTGGATACCCAAATCCCAGAACACTCCAGACCCTTACAGGAGATGGCGTAGTGGCCGTGCATAACCTCCACGCTTCCTTTTGTACACATTAAATCATGTCTAGCTCATTTATAATACCTACTGCCACGCAAGTGCTAAAACATAAGTAGTCTCTATGCCATATTGTTTAGGGGATAATGATGAGAAAGGAAATTCTGCACATGTTCAGTACACATGCGAACTTCTCTCCCGAACGTTTTCCATCCTCCTTTGGTTGAATCCATCGATGCAGAAGCTGCAGACACAGAGGGCTGATTGTGTCTGTATGATTGTTCCCCTGACCCTGTAACGTATGTGCGCTCATTAGATTCCCAGTAGTGCCAGCGACACTGCAGACATCAATAGTCGTTGCCTGGATAAATGGATCCATGAGAAAGCATAGCTCAGAAACTTGTGTCCGGTGGCAGCCAGTGACCGACAGCTCCTGTGTGTTGAAGGTGGATTCGTCTACCTAGCAGGGCAACTTGGATGCCCTGGGCATCTCAGCTGCTGGACACCTGATGCCCTGGGGACCAGAGACACTACCTCCTCAGGATGAACCCAAAGAGATGGCAGGACCAGCCTGGGTGTCCTCACAACCAAAGACCAGTCTCCCTGACCTTTCTTACTAGCTACCTGCAGTAAGGTACCGGGGCAAAATGCCCCAGACCAGGTGGCTTCAGTGATAGAAACGCATTTTCTCACAGTCCCGGAGGCTGGAAGTTCAAGATCAAGGTGTTGGTTGCACTGGCGATAGCCGGCCTGCTGGAGATCTCTTTCTCTGACAGAGTAAAGAACTGTGTTTCAGGGAGACGAAAGTAGGGACGGTAAAGTAAAAGTTTATTGAGATACACCCCAAGGGAGGAACCGGCCAGGAGAGAGAGCACACAGCACCCTTGGTTCCTGGTTTGGGGTTTTTATCCCTGAAGTATGAGGAGCAGTAACTGGTGATGTGGCTGTGACGCTCACGATCGGCATTTGTGGTTGACATCTGGGAGGTGCGTAGGTTTGGTCTCTCGGTGCATGTGGCTATGAACTGGTTTTTTTCTGGTTTGGCTGAGCTCCCATTTACCAGGATATTTCAGCCACAAGTTAAACTGCAAAGTAGGCTGTCATGGGAGGGTTGTGGCCTCTCCTTGCTCCCTCGTGCCTAATTACCTGCCTGACACTGGCACGAGGCCAGAAAAATGAGACTCAACACTGATTGACGCTGGGGGGCAGCTTCACCAGATAAGGGTTGATGCGAGGAAGCAGGGTTACGCAAGAGGCCAGCAGGCTTGTAGGGGAGCGTTCATGTGTGGTCTCGGAAGGGCTTTTCCCACCTAGCTAGTTGGCAAGAGCATTTGTGAGGGTGGACGGGGATTGGGGTGGTAATGGGCTCCTGGGATTGCCAGGCAAACCTCCAGGGTCAGCTTGAAGCCTGCTGGGGGAGGGGCCCTTAGATTGTGGGGGTTGGGGTTACAGCTCTAGGGCAGGTCTAGATTCCAGCCACTGCCGGGCAGTCAGTCCCTGGAAGTCTTGTTGGTTGAGTTAAGCAGAGATTCCGATGAGTCACGAGATCAGCAGGTATCTTTTGTTCATCAGAATGCGAATGCGGAAAGTGAAAGGAAGACACATTCCCATGCAGCTGCAGGTGTTGGCCTCATCATTGCAAGGTTAGGACGGGAAAAGGGGAAGGCAGCTCTGTGCATTAGGTTATAGGCTTGATGGTTTCTTCCCAGGCCCCTCTCCTAGGCTCCTCCTAGGCTCAGGCTCTTTGGGTACTGCCCGAGGGGAGGCTCTGCCCTCCTCACGCAGATGGTGGCATCTCTGTCCTTATAGTTTCCTCCTACGACTTTCTGCACTTGAACCAGATTGGCTGAGGTCGGGTGTTCCTGTCCCACCTAGATGGCTCAGATCTCAATTGTGGGGCTCCCCTGCTGGCCTCAGAACTCCTTTATAGGTGCTCCAGTGCCACCCTTTCCGGACCACCTGGTGCTGTTTGGAGAGCCCAGTGACCTCCGGTTGTCCCCGCCACTGTGGACAGGACAGGTGGAGCCACCTGCCTTTGTCCCAGGGCTGGCCTGGAGCTGGAGCATCTTGTCTCCCCGCCTGATTGTGCTCTGTGCCGGCAGAGACAGCCCACAGTCCCTGTGCTGGCAGCATTTCTAGAGACCTAGAGACTGGGAAGGAGAGGAACTCCCATGTGCAAAGGGTGCGGGAGGAAGCGAGACGGCACCATGGCTTCCACAGGGTGCTCATGTCCTCTGCTTGTCCTTCAGCCCATTACCAAGCTGCACACGAATTCTCCCCAGCCCTGCAGCCCTGCTGCCTCTCTGCAGTACCACTGCCCGTCTGCGTCAGCTCTCTCTATTAGAAGCTAAGCTCTATGAGGACAGGCATTTTTGTCAGCTTTGTTCCAGATCCCAGATAAGCACCCAGCACCTGCCAGCACAGGGAGCTGTTCAGTGAATGAATGAATGAATGAGTGAATGAATGGACTCTGGCATTGTGAGCTCTTGGCAACCAGGACAGAGGGAGGGTCAGGAGCTGAGTGAGTCTTCCCACCCATTCTCAGGCTCTTGCTGTCGTCTACACCGGGACCTGCATAGGTGCCTGGTGCATCGGCATGGGGCTCCGGGGGTCTTGGTGTTAACAGCATGCCCCCAGGGGTCAGCAATCAGGGGTTCATGCCAGCTGCTGGAATGATCATCAGCTCATCTCAAAAATCCCTCTGAAGGTAGGTACTGTCATTACCAGAACAGAGTGTGAAGAGGTTCAGTGACCCCTCCCAGAACTACAGAGCAAGCCACAAGTCTGGAAATGGCTCTCTCACTCGTCTGGCTTCTCCTGCGAGCTCCTGTCTCTTCTTGGTTTTGTAGATATTTTAAGCTGTGTCGAGGCCTGCTCACCAGATGGCTTTTTAATCTCTCTCCTGTTGCTACATTATTAATCTCTAAATTGTTTAGTGGTGAGAACCGGTACAGAGAGGCCACATCTACATGGTGGGAGAGGCTTCTTGGAAAGGCCGCTGACATCTCACATGGGCCTTGGAGGGTGGCCTAGGCTTGGGCGGAGCAAGGAGAGGCAGAGCTGGGGCCACAAGGCTGGACTCCTGCAAGGTGGCTGCTGTTGCCATGGTGATCCAGAGGCCACACCCCTAGGACCGGCAGCCATGAACCTGATTTTCGTCAAGTATTCAGCTGGCGATGGCTTCCAGCTTTCGCCTGCTCCGAAGGGGAGACAGACCTCCTGGGAGGCATGCATTTTCTGAGAATCCATAGCGCACTGGATTCCGTCCTCTTTCTGGAAAACGGTTGATGGCGCAGGCCGAGATCTGCAAGTAGCAAAGTCCCACGGCCTGGAAGCTTTCCCTGGGCGCGCCGGCTCCTTAGAATGCGTCATGCGAAGCCTGGGGACAGACAGCTGCCACGTGCCCTTTGAATAGGCTGTGTGTAGGAGGAGGCTGAGGAAGTTTCGTGTGGCTCTCCGGTCCCTCCATCTCGGCAGGCTGGAGTGGAAGGTGGCCTCGGAGGAGGAAGGTGCAGAGAGACTGGGAATCTGCAAGGCTAATTTATTCTGCCAAGTCTACAGCATTTTGAACTTGCTCCACCCTTCCTATTTTCCATCTGTCTCATTATTCATCGCAGTAATATTTGGGCACTTGGAAAAGGGTGATATTTTAACATGAAGCTATTCCAAGGAGAAGGAAAAATATCCTCATTTGGCACACACCAGCCATGCAAATTAGCCTAAATAAAAATAAGACCAAAGGCAACTTAGAATATTATTGTACTTTTCCAGGCTCCCGCCCATCGTTGATACCATCTCCCCATCCTGGCCGATGGCCTTGACAGGTGGAGATAGGTCAGCGCTGAAGACGCCACTCACACAGAATGGACAGCAAAGATCCACGCTCAGGCTGAGCAGGGCCCAAGCCCACGAAGCGACTTGAGGCACCGGTGTGTGGACTTCCCACAAGTACGCTCCCCTGCGTGGCCAGGTGTGGCTGCTCGCAGCCCAGTGTGGCCAGGACCCTTTGCTCTGCTTGTTCTCGGGAGAGCTTTGAAGAGCTGTGTGTGTGTGTGTGTGTGTGTGTGTGTGTGTGTGTGTTCCTAGGGCCAGTGCCACGCATCCTGGATAGAAACAGGGTTGATCTGTTTTTTTTTTTTTTTGCTTGTTTGTGTGTTTGTTTCTTTCTTCCGGAGGAGAAGAGAACACGATATTTCCCTGGCACGGGCAGTTTTCAGAACAGGGTTATCAAATCATTCTCAAGCCTCGGGCAGCAAAGAAGCGCTTCTCTGCTCTCTACACACGCACTGTTCCTCTCTTCTCCGTCACTCTTTCCCCCTCTGCTCCTAGATTAAGTCCCTGTCTTGCCTTCCCTCCTTCCACCTTTTCTGGGTGTGCCTCCTGTTTGCTTCGGGCTCCAGGGTCCCCCAAAGCTCGACGCCATATGCAAGTGCAGAATTGAAGGCACAGTCCACGGCCACCCAAGAGGACAGACGATGGCTTTTTGAATTAATTTCCTGGAGGCACGGTTGAGAGGCATCATTGGTTACAGTCTCCAAACCGTTCCCTCCTTGTATTTGTGAACAGTTCTGAAAGGCGCATTTATCTCAAAGATCCAATTTAGACGACTGCGACGACACTTCCCGGGCCGGTCACGCAGGAAGCAAACGTCACCATAGTCAGTTCACGGCTCTGATTTCAAAGGTCATAGACTGCTGGTTCTATACCTTGATTTGTTGTGGTGCGTTTTTCATGATATATGAAACCAACAATGTTGACTTAGGAACTCATTTTTTTTTTCAGTCTTTCTTCACACGTGGATGGCAGGGATCGCACAACTTGAGCCATCACCTGCTGCCTCCCAGGGTGCACATTAGCGGGAGTTGGGAATCCCTAGCATTGCTGAGGCTGAGCCCAGGTACCACAGTGTGACATGTGGGTGGCCCAAGCAGTGTCTCAACGGCTATGTCAAAGCTGTCCCAACACCCACCCTGTCATCTGTTTTTGTTTTTAAGATTTATTTACTTATGTGAAAGTCAGAGTTAGAGACAGAAGGAGAGGCAGAAAGAGAGAGCGATAGGTCTTCCGTCCACTGGTTTACTCCCCAATTGGCTGCAAGAGCCAGAACTGGGCCGATCCGAAGCCAGGAGCCAGGAGCTTTTTCTGGGTCTCCCATGTGGGTGCAGGGGCCCAAGTCCTTGGGCCATTTTCTACTGCTTTCCTAGGCCATAGCAGAGAGCTGGATCAGAAGTGGAGCAGCCGGGACTCAAACCCGCACCTGTATGGGCTGCCTGCACTGCAGGCAGCAGCTTCACCCGCTGCACCGCAGCGCCAGCCCCGTCATCTGTTTTTGACCTGAGAACTACTTCACAGAGGACACATGCCAAGAGATACGTGGCAAAGTGCTGAGGCGTCCAACCTCTAAAGTCAAGTCCAATGGGAGAGGAGTGAGACTCCAGAAGTGTTGTGTGAACCCCACTCCCCCAGATCTGGGGTTTCTGTTTCCAGGTAAAACCTCCAAGCTCTGAATTCTTTCACCTGAACATTTGGTCCCCTTCATTAATGATGTTTTCCTTCTTCCCTAGCAGCTTCACATCTCTTTTTTTTCCCCCCTGTCTGCCTCAAATTCTCATTCTTCCTGGTAGATCAGAGGCCAACTCCTAGCCTCATGCTTGACTTCTATAAAATATTGTTCATATTTTTCATGTTCTTTGATTTAGTAATTCCACATGGAGCAATTTCTTTGTGTTTTCCTGTACAAATATTTAGGCATAAAGGTGATCCCTGGAGCATCAAAAATTGGAAACAAGATATTTGAATAAATTATGAACAATGATAAAATGGAATATTACGCAGTCATTTCAAATGTTATCAAAGGTTAAAGATATGAAAAAAGTCTCTAATATATTATTTAGCAGAGGTAAAATGACAGTTATAAATACTGTCATATCATTTTATTAAAAATATACACACAAAGTTTTTTTTTTAAGAGGTACATTAGTATATACATCAAAATGTAGACATGAGGGGCTGGTGTTATGGTGTAGCAGGTTAAGCCTCTGCCTGAGACACCGACATCCTATATGGGTTCTTGTTCAGGTCCTGGCTGTTCTACTTCTGATCCAGTTCCCTGCTGATGGTGTGAGAAAGCAACAAAAGATGGCCCAAGTGCTTGGACCCCCACATCCACGTGGGAGACCTGTAAGAGGCTCCTGACTCCTGGCTTTGGCTGGGCCCAGATGCAGCCATTGCAGCCATTTGGGGAGTGAACCAGCAGATGGAAGACCTCTCTCTCTCTCTCTCTCTCTCTCTCTCTCTTCCTCTCCTCCTCTCTGTAACTCTGACTTTCAAATACATAAAAAATAAATTTTTTTTAAAAAAAAAGCTTTAACTTCATTTTTTAAAAATCTAAACATGGTTGTCTGTAACTAATTGGATTACAGACAATTTTGCCCCTTAATTTTTAAAACCTATTTTACTTATAAATTTTAATTGTTTTGCTTAAATGTATCTTCTCCTATGTGTATTTAAAAATAAACTGCATCCTCTTATTAAATTATGATTTGCTACTTCATCAAGAAGTTGGAACTAAACTCAGGAGGGAATTAGAGAAGTCGTAGAAAGGTCAAAATTAAGCCACAGTGCTGGTCCAGAGGCAGGCCACGAGAAGTGAAATCTCTCCTCATTGGAACCTGATTAATCCAACTCCTAAATTAATCAGAGTTTACACTTAGGAACTCTATTGAACATTTAGCCCTACCAGAGAATTCTTGGCAGGAGAAAGCACCAGTCTGACCTGGGATGGCAATCCCCGCATGTTTATTTCTTTGGGTTTAAAAGCTTTATCTGGCTTGCGAGTCCCGTTGCCCACCTACAGGTTAGCCTGGCAGCCCTGAGTGTGGCCTGGTCCATCTCCCTCCTGATGCGCTTAGGAAAGCAGTGGAAGATGACTCAAGAGCTTGGGCCCCTGGACCCACGTGGGAGACCCAGAGGAAGCTCCTGTCTCCTGACTGCAGGCTGGCCCAGCCCTAGTCATTGCAGCCGTTTTGGGAATAAACTAGTGAATGGAAGATCTTTCTCTGTCTCTCTCTCTCTCTCTCTCTCTCTCTCTCTCTCTTTCTCTCTAACTCTATCTTTCAAACAAGTAAAAAAATAAATCTTAAAAATATATAAATAAAGCCTTCTTGTTTCTATCATTATGTGGCAATATGCTTACCAGAGTATTTCAAAAAATTCATGGAAAACAGAATCCACACATAAATTTTTTCATAACATGCATTTTTCATAAACTTTTAGAAGACCCCTTGTATGCTTGGATTTCAAAATTTTTTGGCATCAGAACAAATTTATCTTTTAATTCCATTTTCTTTTTTTTTTTTAAAGATGTATTTATTTTATTTGAAAGAGCCACACAGAGAGAAAAGGAGAGGTAGAGAGAGAGAGAGGTCTTCCATCCACTGGTTCACTCCCCAATTGGCTGCAACGGCCAGAGCTGCACTGATCCGAAGCCAGGAGCCAGGAGCTTCTTCCAGGTCTCCCAAATGGGTGCAGGGGCCCAAGGACTTGGGCCATCATCCACTGCTTTCCCAGGCCATAGCGGAGAGCTGGATCAGAAGTAGAGCATCCAGGACTTGAACCGGTACCCATATGGGATGCTGGCACTGCAGGTGGTGGCTTTACCCGCTACGCCACAGCGCCGGCCCCTAATTCCATTTTCTGTGAGCAGTTTGAAGCACACTCACCCATGGAAGCTCTATGTCATTGTCAAATTCTCAGCCTTTGTGTCGCCCTTTACCCCACAGCTGGGGTGCTGGGCTTCCATCTTCAGTCTCAACCTGACATTGGTTGCCATGACAGCTCCTAGCCTTGAGCCTCAGGGACTCAGCACACAGGCTCACCACTTTCGGGTCAACTTGTGCTCCTCTGCTTATTCCAGGGACTCTCTGCCCATTCCTTCTAGGACTCGAAATCCTACTTTAACCAATACGCTGCCCAGAAATCCCAGAGCACATGAGTGGCTGCCCCCAGTTAGGGTGCAGTGACGGAGTCTCTGAATTCCGGTGTGATTGGCATACGGCATGATCTACACTGCTGTCTACACTGGACCTCACATACTTCGGGGCAGCACTTCTACAAATGCCAACTGACTCAGTTATTGAGTGGCTACTCTGTTCCAGGCTCCATTTCAGGTTATGGAGAGACTGGTTTTATACTGCATTTAGAAAGTGGGAATAGAGGCCGGTGCCGTGGCTCAACAGGCTAATCCTCCGCCTTGCGGCGCCGGCACACCGGGTTCTAGTCCCAGTCGGGGCGCCGGATTCTGTCCCGGTTGCCCCTCTTCCAGGCCAGCCCTCTGCTGTGGCCCGGGAGTGCAGTGGAGGATGGCCCAAGTGCTTGGGCCCTGCACCCCATGGGAGACCAGGTAAAAGCACCTAGCACCTGGCTCCTGCCATCGGATGAGCGCGGTGCGCTGGCCGCAGCGCGCCGACCGCGGCAGCCATTGGAGGGTGAACCAACGGCAAAGGAAGACCTTTCTCTCTGTCTCTCTCTCTCTCACTGTCCACTCTGCCTGTCAAAAAATAAAAAATAAAAAATAAAAAATAAAAAAAAAAAGAAAGTGGGAATAGGGGGCACTGTGGTATAGCTGGTAAAGCCACCACCTGCGACTCCAGCATCCCATATGGGCTACGGTTTGAGACCCGGCTGCTCCACATTCTGATCCAGCTCCCTGCTGATGGCCTGGGAAAACAGTGGACGATAGCTCAAGTGCTTGGGCCCCTGTACCAATGTGGGAGACTCAGAAGAAGCTCCTGGCTCCTGGCTTCAGCCTGGCCAGCCATTGTGGCCATTTGGGGAGTGAACCAGCAGATGAAACTGTGTGTATTTCCCTCTCTCTTGTAACTCTGACTTTAAAACAAATGAATCTTTTTTTGAAAAGTGAGAATAAATTAATTCTATTCTTAGAAGTCAAAGGAAGCAAGATAACTTACATACTTAAACTCCAGCTTTAATTCATCACATTGGTTTCTCTTCTCTTTGAAAACACATTTGCCACATCGCATTTTCTTTTCAAGATGCTTGCTTTCCCTTAACAGGTAAGTAAAGCAATTGTAGTTTTTTTAAATGATTGCACCCAAAGATCAGCTTCTACTATAACTCTAGAATAGTATTTACTTTCAAAGACCATAGGTCGAAAACCAAAACTACTTTGAAACTCTTTACAATTTACACTGTGAGATATATTCAGTATTTTGCCCATGTCTACATAATGAGGATATTTCTGTCGTTTCACTGACTACACATACTGGCCCTGATTTGCTGATACAGATTTAACGAATTCTTTGGAATAAAATAGCCTGTACGACAGCTCTCCTGGCAGGTTGCTGTCCATTGGACAGATTTTAACATTTTATTTAATAAAGCTGCTTGCGAAAGTCTTTATGTAGTTTGGGCAACATTTATTTTTTTGTTTGTTTCTTAATTCGATAACTGATTGTCTGGTTTATGTAACCACATATGGTCTTTAAGGGGAAAGACAAAAGGTTGCTAAAGAGGGCTTTCGGGTTCTTGGTTCCTAAGTATAAGAGGGAAACAGGGCTGGCTTTTTCATCTGAAGAGTTCACAGGCTATTAAAAACATTAACAAGGTTTTACTGCATCCCCTAGGATAGAAATAATTGCTTTATAAATGGAAATCGGGCTTTAGAGTGAATATGGCAAGAGAATCTACTTAGAAGCCGGAAAAGGCAGAAACAGAAAACATGAGTTCTGACTCGTGTGCCATTACTTTAATCGCTAAACACCACTCAGTTTAAGCTAAAGAGATATAATGGTGCCTTTGACAGACGCATTCACATCAAGATTAGACAGGAGCCCTGCAAGTGTATCGTTGAACCTTTCTTACCTTCTGCCAAGGATGTCACTCAAAATCTCTCCCCTCAGTTCCCAGTTAGTCCTGGAGCAGCCCCACGTGCTAACCGGGTGAACCTGGTCTCACAGGAACACCTGTGTGTAAATAATATGCTAATAATTCAAGTTGTGTTTTAAGTGCACCTTAGGGATCTCACTATTCAGAACACTGAAATAAATGCCTTTGTAAAGCAGAATCCCCCTTTTGTAATGTAAACAATGTAGGCCCAGGCAAAGCCTCCAATTCACCTAAGTTTAGATTTTTGCAAATTGGGTTTCATTAAGGCAGAACATACCTCTAAATGAAAATACGTTAAGCGACAGCTCTTTTGCCCATCGGAGTGGTTTTTAAAAATCTCATTACAATAAAGTCCATTAGTTTGAATAATTAAACACACAAAAACATGCTTTCTGTATGCTTTGAAATTGCCAGTTTCAATAGGAAAAAAAAAAGCTCACCATTGAATGGCTTGTTTTTAAGCTCATATTTCCATCTCGTTTTAAAACGGCAAATAGTATAATGACAAACATCAGACAAAAGTGCAAGTGCAGAGTGAGGCAGCACCTCACCAAAGAGGCCATTGCCGTCTTCTGGGCTGGCAGAGGAGGGAGTCTGAGCTCTAAAGCCCCGGAGGAGAAACCACCCAAGTGGCCCTTGTGTCACCACTACAAGCTTAGGACAACTCTGAAGTGCTATGGAAGTAAGGATGTAACAGAAGCTTGGAAAGGTTAGGGCTCCTGTCTGAAGTCAGGAGTTCCAAGCAGAGGTCAGAATTCAAACTGGGGCCGCCATCCTGCTGCAGCAGATGAAGCTGTAGCTTGCAATGCCTGCGTCCCCTATCAGAGCCCTGGCTGGAGTCCCAGCTGCTTTGCTTCCGATCTAGCTCCCTGCTGACGCTCCTGGGAAGGCAGCAGAAGATGGCCCAAGTGCTTGGGCCCAGTTACTCATGCTGAAAGGCCCAGATGGAGTTCCAGGCTCCTGGCTTTGGCCTGGTCCAGCTTCAGCTGTTGGGGCCATTTGGGGAGTGGACCAGTGGATAGAAGATGTCACTTTGTCTCCCCCTCTGTCTCTGTCAATTAAAATTTTTTTTTTTTTGACTGGCAGAGTGGACAGTGAGAGAGACAGAGAGAAAGGCCTTCCTTTGCCGTTGGTTCACCCTCCAATGGCCAACGCACCTGGTGTGCTGCGGGCGGCGCACCACCCTGATCAGAAGGCAGGAGCCAGGTGCTTTTCCTGGTCTCCCATGCGGGTGCAGGGCCCAAGCACTTGGGCCATCCTCCACTGCACTCCTGGGCCACAGCAGAGAGCTGGCCTGGAAGAGGGGCAACCGGGACAGAATCCGGCGCCCCGACCGGGACTAGAACCTGGTGTGCCGGTGCTGCAGGCGGAGGATTAGGCTATTGAGCTGTGGCGCCAGCTAATTAAATCTAGGAAGGAAGGAAGGAAGGAAGGAAGGAAGGAAGGGAGGGAGGGAGGAAGGAAGGAAGGAAGGAAGAAAGGAAGGAAAGAAGGGAGGGAGGGAAGGAGGGAGGGAAAGGAAAAAAGAAGAAAGGAGAAGAGAAGAGAGGAGAGGGGAGGGGAGGGGAGGGAAACCACACTCTGCATCTGGAATCAATGCTCTTAACCCCTCCACCTACAAGTTAGTTGAACCAGAAACTGTCAATACTTGAACATTCGGGACTCACAAAGATGGAATTCACGTTGTTCACCTAAAACCTCGCTGTCATACAGAAACCAAGAAGAGATGAGTAAGGATGATCCACATGGCCTGAGTCCATTTGTCAGGACCAGAGAAGCCCCCAGCTGTTCTTCCCTCCAGCCCTGCCTGCTCCCAGGTGCTGCCCCTCCCCTCCCCCATCTTTGGGTTTACTCTGCGAAGCTGCATTTTAATTCCGGGTTGTTAGAGGACACTGTCCGTCTGTTCATCAAGTCTTGTTGATTAGCTAGAGACACTGACCTGAGCACAGCTTGGTCTGTGACCCGGAAACCTCCACAGCCTCATTCTTGAGGGAACGGGTCAAGGGTAATGAGTGACGGCACAGAATCTTTCTGGGATGGCCCAGCTGTGTCTGCAGATGGGGACAGGCACACCGACTTAGCACACCCCTCAAAGGGAGGCGAGAGGAGGGGGCGGGGACGCCTGCCCCTCACCCTCAGCCCTCTCTCAAGGACCTCCTCATGGCCAGAGTCCTCACCCTTGGAGGTGAAAGTCACAAAAGATGTTTGGACAAAGGAACTGCAAAGTCTAGAACCCCACATAGAATCTGGTCATTCTTCGTATCTCCATTGTAACTCAAAGACCTGTCATGGCACAGCTCAAAAGAAACCCAGACTCAGACTTCTGTCTCACACACTGCATTTAGTTTTAGCAAAATCCCAGGAAAGAAAATAATTTGGAAAATGGTGGCTAATATCATTAAGATTTAGCTTACAGATCCATATGTCCATGTGTTCATTAAGGAGATGTTTCTAAAATAAGCCAATCATTCAAGTAGCTTTAAAACAAACAAACAAACAGAATATCCTTCTAGAACATCACCTCGCAGAATTGTGGAGTGCCTGCTGCACGTGACTTCATACACTGCTCCTAGAAATGGTTTCCTTTGGAACACAGTCTTTCCAGATGGTTTCCGTGAGGTCAGACGTTAAATTGAGTCAGCTGCTGTGTTCAGCCAGAGCAGAAAACAAACTCACCTTGAACATTCCAGGGGAGTTTTGTGTCTAGTAAAGGCACATCTTCCATTTATAAGTGGCCCTTATCACTCATGGACAAACTCTCATTCGTCCTGAGCACTGGGGGCAGGATGTCACCAAGTTGGTAATTATTAATAACTACTGATGGTTGACAGTTATTAATGACATTTGTGAGAATAGGATAAAAACAATAATTATAATAATATGAGATTTCCTGAGCAAACAGTAATTGCAATTGCAATAATGATCGCTATTAGGAGTGGGGAAATCAATTGGGTGATTAAATCAGTAAAGATAAAGGAAGTTACATATGTAAATATGTATATATGATTGTGGAAGGTTGCTAAATTTAAAAAATAGTCACTCTTGAATGAAAACTTATACATGCCAGACACTGTGCCAAAGACACTCACTGTCTCATTTAACCCAGAGCAGCTCTGTGAGAAAGCGGAGGTTGAGAGCAGTCGTACAATCTGACAATGATAAGTTAACAACTGGTGAGTGGCAAAAAGGGAATGTAAAGCCCGTCTAGCGAACCCCAAAGTTCATGCATCTCACCAGTTCTGTACATCAGCTGAAAATCAGTGGGTATTCTGTCTTCTGTAGGTCGTGCTCAATGCCAAGTGCCCTGAGCGTGTGGAGCTGACTGGCAAGTCATAAATGGGCCTCCTTGGGTTTTTTGATCACAATTGTGATCTCGGACACCTGTTGACTCTGCCCTCCACTGCCATGATTCTGACACCCAGGGAAGGCCATGTATATGTGTCTGTGTTGCCTTAAGCATTGGGGCTGCAGGGTCATCATGAATACATAACATCTACGAAAAATTAAAGTGCTCAGTCCTTAGGGGCTTGTTTCAAAAATAGCTCTCTTTGCCTCTACTTTCAAAAGAGACTAGTGGAGTTTTTTCTATGAGCCAATGGGATGATAGGATTGTTGGCTAACATTTTATCTAACCTGGATTCACCTATGAATCAACAAGATTTCATCTGTGTTGCAATGAACTATAACAAAATCCCATATACTGAATCCTAAGCCTGTGGCAGTACTTAATCCTTGATTCTCCAAGCGCTTCAGGCTCTGGTGGGGCCCTAGAGTCATCCTTGAGAGCACCACTTGTCACCATGCAGGCATTGAGTGTGGGCTTTGGGGTCCATTGGTAGTCTCTATTGACTTTGAGAAATTAGCTATAGCAATAAATGAGAGCTCAGGACAGCGGCAAAACAATCCTAACGCAGATGAAACACGAACAAAGCCCCTTATGGAGCACACATCACTGTCCTCTTCCCTTCATGGACATCACAATGCCATTCCACAGCAAACGGGTCTGAGTGGGAGTTCCGTGGACTTTGTAGCTTATTAGTTGGGCAACATTTTCTCATCTGATGGGGTCACACAGTGTCAGGATAAAGATGGAGCTCTTAGAATCCATTTCCAAAGCAAAGCAAGGAGACTGATCAAAATGATTTCCTTGGAAGCAGCAGTAAATCACAAGAGGGCTCTGACACGCCCCTTTATGGAGTGAACTAACTCACAGAGCCCAATGCAAGGGCACAGGAAGCTCCCAGGAGGCTAGGCGGGCCAGGTCCTGAGACGACTTGCCAAGCTAAAGTTAACATTTTGCATTTTAGACCAACGTGCTCTGGTCCCAAATAGACAGCTTCCATAAAAAATTAAACAGTTGTAAAAGACGCTGAATGATCAACATTTGCAATTTCCCCGCCTCTTCGCATCCTGGGTTAAATCTCACACATTACTATTTCATGAATGTTTTTTCGGTCGGGTTTGCATTCAAGTTTCAGTAAAACAGTGTTCGTGTATAGCCACTTTGAGACACCAGCGCTCAGAAACGTGGTAACAGCCTTGCCGTGGACATGCTATTCTCTGGGCAGAAAACTGATGTCTCACAGCAAAATGTCTTTTCTCATTTGCTCTTCCCTGCCATCCTCTGAGGTGGGCAGGGCAGGGATCGTGTTTATGGCAAGAGCGAAGCGATAAAAAGAATAGGAACAAAGAATTTCCTACAACGTGAAGCTCAACCCTAACGAGGCTATCCTGGCCCACAGGGCAGGACCACACTGCAATGCCCAGTAGATAAATGATACGGCACATTTGGACAAAGTTCTCATTAGCGATTCTCCCCTCTGCTTCTTGTTAAATTTCACTGCCCCTTCTCTTATTTATCTCCGCTACGAACATGTTCGTCCAAACTGGGTATTTGGTGCTTAAGAGTTCTCCCCACACTGCTTTTTACGCACCAAATAGAGCCATAATCCTTGGAATATAACTTCAAAATCCTTTTCCACAATAACCAATTGCTTCCCCCAAAGAGGATTGCGACTTCAGATGGAGAAAAAGCCGCTGAAGGAAATTAACTCTCAAGAAATGAAAGTCCTGTCTCTGTGCGCTTGGAGGCTATCACACAAACGCCTAAGCGCTTCCTTTATTCTCCCGTAGAATCTGAGGACCAGGCAGGTTGCTCATGAGGTTACTCTGCCCTCTTCTTCAAACCTCACTGGCGGGAGAGGATGGGTGGGACTCCATCCCCGAAATCATTTGTCCCCTTACAGCAAATCTACCCAGGCGGCTCTGGCTCTTTAAGATCTCCATTCTCCACGACTGAAATGATACCCAATCATACCATTTACTTTTCTCCTTGGATTTTTACACACTAGCTGAATTCTAACAGACTTTCTGGTGGGTTTTTTTTTTTTTTTTTTTTGCACTTGAAGAAGGAGACAGAAATCTGAGAGGTAAAAGGAAACCCGCACCTAGCATGTGGTTTGGAAAAAAGAAAACACAGTCCCACGTTTTCAAAGGCGGCACGTGCATTCACACGATTAACATGCTTGCCCTCCAGGCTGAATTAGCAAAAATGAAAGCAAATCCACAAGAGCATAAAAATGACACACGGAATCAGGCAAACCCTCTGTCTCATTCTCTGCTGTTCCTTCTGGGGGGAGCCAACCAACAGCAGGTGCACAGGTGTGCAGGGGCAGACCAGCTTCATGACCAAGGTCATGGCTCCAAGTGCCAGCAACACTCAAGGATAAGCTTAACCAAGTCACCCCACCTGTCTAACTCTCTCTTTCCTTACCTGGACCGTGGGGCTTGGGACAATGCCTGTTCCTTCCTAATTCAAGGAATTGCTTTCAGAGCCAAATTAGATGATGGATACGAATCTATTTTATCAGCTCTAAGGCTCACATTCTTGCACAAAAGAAGGTACCCAGATCGGAGGGTACTTTCAACAGTTCACAGGAAAAAAGTGGAATTAAATATAACCTTGTTTGGGTGCCGAAAAGGTGAAATCCATGTAGGTTTTTCACAAGATCATTTTTCATGAACTTTTTGAAGATCCTTGCATGCATGGAAGTAAAAAAAAAAAAAAAAAAAAAAAAAACCTTTGCACCAAAATAAACTTATTTTAGTTGTGTTTTCCATTAATTGGATGTATTTAGATACACACGGCAGACCCCACACCAATAATGAACCTGCATAGACTGTGGTGCTATGGTTATTTATCCCTAAAACAACTCATCTGGGTTTCAGTGGAGGATTTGCGCTCCTTTGCGTGGCTTTTGCAAGCTTCCGTACGTCTCTCCGTTTCCTCGGCCCCTTCATGACACAAACCTCTTGATCACAATTTGGGGCTCAAGGGTTCCCTTCATTTCAGTTTTTCCTCGTACAAAAATCAAAGCTGCTTGATCGTTGTAGGTTCTTCTCCTCTGGATATTTTCCAGGTCTTTAAGCTTCCTTGAGAAGTCCAGCTGGAGCCGGCTGTTGGGCCCTCCGTGGTTCTCTGTGCACACAGGCCTGGGCACAGTCGGCTCACAGCCAGCCCTCTCTCTCCTCCAGCCCAAGGCCCACTTCCCGCCAGCAAATCTCATGGCCGCCTCGTGCTACGCCCTTGCTCAGAAGAGCTCCTTATCCTAGGGCTGCCCTCAGCCTTGACACTGACCCTCGCTTCTGCTTCTGGGACAAGAATCACCCTCCTACTAGATCCCATCCTCCCCGGAATCTGGCCAGATGTCACTCCCGCACCTACCCCTATCCCTCTCCCTCTTTCATCTCATCCTCTCCTCCAAACAATGGAGACAACACCGCACAACTTCAGAAGCGCGACACAGCACACAGGCTCGAGTCCCACTTCCATCTGCCACGGGTTGGGCGGTCCTTGTTCTTTGTGAGTCTCTGTGTCTGGAACACGCAGCCTCCTGGGGGAGGGGTCCAGAGAAGGAGGAGGATGGAGAAGACCCAATAGCTCTGAGGAGCCTCCAGCACGAAGTGCACCTGTCACCCCTGCTCAGCGTCCTCTGGGCAGAAATAATCACACGGACCCGTGTAGTTGCAAGGAAGGCTGGGAGATAGGGGAAAGCAGCCGGAGCGCTGGGTGACCTCAGCTGCCTCTGTCACCTCCTTCACAAATGTACAAACTTCCTATGGCCTGAGAGACCTTTGCCTGGACCTTAACTTCCCTCGTGAACATGTGCTTCTCCTCTCTTTCTGTATCTGCCACTCTTCCTTTTTATTGTGGGGTGGGTAGGGGGTTGAGGGGGAGGTGTAAGGTTGATTTATTTATTTGAAAAGCCAGAGTCACACAGAGAGAGGGAGAGACAGAGATCTTCCATTGGCTGGTTCATTCCCCAAAAGGCTAGATGGCACGTTGTCTTGTCCACCAGCCTATCTGTCACATTGTAGCTGCTTCATTCACTGCTGTTCTGTTGCTCACTAATGTATCAAGGGACCCACCTACTCAGAGCCTGGAAAGAAAGCAGCTGCTTAGTCTCTTCTGGCTACATACATCAACGACAGGAGGAAGTCAGATTCGAGAAGCTTCCACAAATCTTCAAATCCAAGGACAATGAGGGACTGACTGTGGATCTTTTGGGGTTTGGGTTGGGGTGCAGAATGGAACTACCAGTCAAGAAAGGTGAATATGGAGGATGGGGGGGGGAGCTTGCGTGGAAAGACTGGTGAGGAAATGATGCTGGTGGGGAGGAGAGGGTGGCATCAGAGGCGGGAGGAGGACAGTGGGGGGAACAGGAAGGGAGCAGGGGGGGCCTGAAGAACATTGACGAATGCTCCTAAAGAAGGCAGAGTTCAAGCCCTCCTAAAAACCTTGACCTTGGAAACCTGGGGGTAACAGCAAGGGGAATGAGAAGGTCGAAAGGAGGAAACTCAAGGTCCTCTTGAGGGGAAAAGGACCTACGCTGTTTCAGCTGAGCTCAGGGTGATGAGGGGACTCCAAGGCCAGGACCCGGGGCCGCGGAGCTGCAATTCAGGCGGATCTAGTGGCGCTCTGCACACCCACAGCCGTCAAACATTTCTCATTGTGCCTTCTTGTTGGCAAAGAAATGCTTGTGCACACACCCTGTGACTGTCACTCTTGATGATTAAATTACATATTCTGTAAGTTCATGGACAGGTTGAATGAAAAGGTAAGTTTGTATGGAAAAGGTTTTTTTTTTAAAAAAAAATTTATTTATTTCACTTGAAAGTCAGAGTTACACAGAGAGAGAAGGAGAGGCAGAGAGAGAGAGAGAGATAGAGAGAGAGAGAGAGGTCATCCATCTGCTGGTTCACTCCCCAGATGGCTACAATGACCAGAGCTTCACCAATCCGAAGCCAGGAGGCAGGAGTTTCTTTTGGTTCTCCCATGTAGGTGCAGGGGCCCAAGGACTTGGGACATCTACTGCTTTCCCAGGCCATAGCAGAGAGCTGGATCGGAAGTGAAGCCAGGACTCGAATTGGTGCCCATATGGGATGCTGGCACTGCAGGCAGCGGCTTTACCTGCTATGCCACAGCACCAGCCCTGCAGAAAAGTTTTTAAATGGTATATACAATGGATCATTATAAAGTTCATGGAAAATGAGTATTATGAAAAAACTGTGCATGGGTTTCAAAATTTTGTACATCAAAATAAATTTATCAGGGGGCTGGCGCTGTGGCATAGTGGTAAAGCTGGTACGTGCAATGCCAGTATCTCACATGGGCACCAGTTTGAGTCCTAGCTGCTCCTCTTCTGATCCAACTCCCTGCTAATGTGCCTGGGAAAGCAGCGGAGGACGGCCCAAGTGCTTCGGTCCCTGCCACCCACGTGGGAAATCCAGACAAATGAAGCTCCTGGTGCCTGGCTTCGCATCCGCCCAGCTCCGACCAATTAGGGAGTGAATCAGTGGATGGAAGACCTCTTTCTCTCTGTCTTGCCCTCTTTTTCTGTAACTCTATCTCTCACATAAACAAATAAGTCTTGAAAAAAATTACATTTTGATTCCATTTCCATGAACTTTTTGAAGTCTTGGCATACTTCTATGCTAATGTACCTTATAAACTGTACATAAAACTGAAATTTAGAGGGTTAAGTTGATGAAGATGATATTGTAAAGTGTGTGTTAATATGCTGGTTTGATTTGATTAGCTGATGCTACTGTTCCAAAGAACAGGAAATTCTTTTTTTTTTTTTTTTTTTGGACAGGCAGAGTTAGACAGTGAGAGAGAGAGAGACAGAGACAAAGGTCTTCCTTTTCTGTTGGTTCACCCCCCAAATGGTCGCTACGGCTGGCGCACTGCGGCCAGCGTGCTGTGCCGATCCAAAGCCAGGAGCCAGGTGCTTCTCCTGGTCTCCCATGCAGGTGCAGAGCCCAAGCACTTGGGCCATCCTCCACTGCCTTTCCGGGCCACAGCAGAGAGCTGGACTGGAAGAGAGGCAACCGGGACAGAACTGGCGCCCCAACTGGGACTAGAACCCAGGGTACCGGTGCCACAGGCTGAGGATTAGCCTAGTGAGCCACAGCGCCAGCCCAAGAACAGGAAATTCTATTGGTGATGTTTATGGTGAATGATCATTAATATAGAATTTAATTTCGCATATTCTTTTTAATAATTCCAAATATTTCCACAAGCTTCTTTACCGACTTTATTACATTATGATGATTTTTAAAAATTTGATTGACGTGGGGCTGGAAACCCCCAACTATCCCTCCCAAATTGACAAGTACCTTAAAAAATTCCCCAATGTGGTGGCTGTTATGGTGCAGCAAGTTAAGCTGCCATCCCATATGAGAGTGCTGGTTTGAGTCTTGGTTACTCCCCAGTCATCTAGCCTAGTTCAATTAGGTCATTCTAGGGAATGAACCAGTGAATGGAAGCTCTCTGTTTCTCCCTCTCTCTGTGTGACTCTAGCTTTTCAAATAAATAAATCAACCTTAAACCTCCCCCTCAATCCCCTACCCACCCCATAATAAAAAGGAAGAGTGGCAGATACAGAGGAGAAGCACCCAGGCTACGCTACAAGGACTTACACGAGTACTCTCCATCCAATCTTTTTTTTTTTTTTTTTTGACAGGCAGAGTGGACAGTGAGAGAGAGAGAGACAGAGAGAAAGGTCTTCCTTTACTGTTGGTTCATGCTCCAATGGTGCGCTGCGGCTGGCGCACCATGCTGATCCGAAGCCAAGAGCCAGGTGCTTCTCCTGGTTTCCCATGGGGTGCAGGGCCCAAGCACTTGGGCCATCCTCCGCTGCACTCCCGGGCCACAGCAGAGAGCTGGCCTGGAAGAGGGGCAACCGGGACAGAAATCTGGTGCCCCGACCGGGACTAGAACCCAGTGTGCGGGCGCTGCAGGTGGAGGATTAGCCTAGTGAGCCGTGGCACCGGCCCCTATCCAATCTTATATCTGACTGTCTTCATGTCCCTGAGGAACATGCCAGATTCGTCCCTCTGTTTGGTCCCAGTTCCACACCTCCTTCCCCTTGGCCTGGTGGTAGTAGCCACTCCCTACCCCATGTGTCCAGGCTTGGAGGGACTACTCATTTCCTACGACCTTATGGAGCTCTCCCTGGCTGCTAACCTCATCCACTCTTGCCTGCGAATCTGGTGCTGGTTGTTCGGGACCGCACCGTGCACTCTCCCACTCTGTTCTTGGAGTTACACGCACTTTGTGCTTTTGTGACTGAGAGGTTTGCTCCATCACACTGCATCTACTATATTGCAGATGCTTCTTAATTATTATCCAGTTACGCTAGGATCAATACAGTGGTTTTGTTGGGGTAGAGGATCATGGGAGTCTTTTTTTCTAACATATTTTTCATATCTCTATAATGTGGCGATATTACTTTTATAATGAAAAATTACAAATAAAAATACCCCCTTAATTCAATTTAATTGAAATCCAGAAATAATTGTTCTCATTAGGTAGCTAGACCTTGCAAGTACTAGGGCTAAATTAGATCAGATTGGAAAAATTCAAAAGCGGTTATTAGCATACACCAGTTCCTCCAAATATAAATTGCTCTTTCCCGATGACAGTCCAAATTTTCTGGGGCATATGTAATTTTGCCCTAGTTCTGCATTTCCTAGAACACCCTCTGGGGTCAGGCCAGGAGCGGCTGTCAGAAATGCCTAATATCAGAACTTGAGCATTGCACGTTAAGCTTATGAAAATATACATTTGTATAGGTTTCTAGAAGTTGCCAAACGGGATCTTAGAGGACTTTTGCTTTCAGTGCGGCCCATCATGGTCTGTTGGGAAAATGAAAGAAACTCAAGCTATCAGCAACAGCTGTGGAAGGAACAGGGCTGTTTGCTCTCACAGTCGTGGAAATAGAGAGGCATGATTTGCACACGAAGGTGGGTCCTGTTCGTTAAACTGGCTAACATCTTAAAGGAACTGCAAAGAGAGGTGGGTGGGCAGGTGGACCTCCTGTGAAATTAACAAGCCGCCTGATTTCTGTAGCTCAGCCCAGAAGGTTGGGGTGACCCTGAGAAAAGAACAGGCTCCCTGCAGAACAAATCCACACTTTCCTCAACCCCCAATTCCCTCTGCCTTCTGCCTCCCCGACTGGCTAATTGAGCAGTGAGTTTTATGGCTTGGATCATGGATGTCATATCTTTTTTATCTGTCTCCCACTTAACTCTCCCTGGTCCGTGAAGGACAGTTTTGATATCTAGCCCTGTTGGAAATCTGCTGGACTGGCTCAAGAGCCCACGCGTCTGGAGTATTAAATTGCTGGTGTCTTTCCACACCCTGGTTGTGCCGGAAAGGCAAAAAGAAAACATTTTCACCCCATTTTTCCCACGAAGAAAGCCTTGAGTGTCCAGCCGTCTTTGGGTGGAGATAATAAACAGGAGAGACGAAGCGGCTCTTGAGGACCGTCACAGAGACCCTGTTTCTGCTCAGGTGCTCTTGCTTGAAGATCACGTTGTGGGCAAGTCACGGGGTCGGGACTTTAGACATCTGCTTTGCACAAAAAGGTCCCAGAAATGCTTCCTTTCTTGGAAAAGGTATGCCCAGCACATTTGGGCAGCAAGGTGTCCCAGATGATAAGTGTTCTTTCTGTTCCAGCTTCCGCCTCTTCTGCCTCCTACGGAAGAGAAACCGTTAGCTGAGCTTCAGCATCCAGCACTGGAAACATCTCTCCTTG
Organism: Sylvilagus floridanus; assembly: GCA_949820135.1. Taxonomy (NCBI): domain Eukaryota; kingdom Metazoa; phylum Chordata; class Mammalia; order Lagomorpha; family Leporidae; genus Sylvilagus; species Sylvilagus floridanus. Next base: position 23,029,014 of record OX463238.1, on the reverse strand, counting down.
GTCACTTCCATTGCCACGTGAACAGAGGCCAGAACAAGACACTATGGGGGACCCCGGTGTCCTAGGACTGCAGATTGCAGCGTCTCCCCCGGGGCCACCTGAGCCAAGGGCTTCCAGGTAGCGGAGAAGCCTCCAAGCGTGCATCTGACTCAGGACAAGCAAGGCAACCTGCCAGCGGCCTTCCCTTCCCCTGGCAGGGTTACATAAGCACCTTGCCATTTTTTTTCCCCAAAATATTAGAAGCTCTATTGATTTAGTGCTCAGCATGCTTCTGTGTGATTTATGACCCAGAGGGTGTCTGACAGCATTCAGCCTGCCTGGGGAGGTTCCAGGCCAAAAACACAGTGAAGAACTCTAGAAGGATCTCTGCTCCCTTGCAGATAACCCCCTGAGCATCTCACTCCCTGTCATGAAACCCTCTGCTGCTTTGCTTAGGTTCCCTTTTAAGTGAACCATGGGGAAAATCAAACTTCCAATCTGACCACTTCCTCAGTAAATGTCTGTCTTGTTGGGACTGAACTGTCATAACAGCTGCTTTCTTCTGTTTTCTGATGGGCTCCTCAACTCTTTCCATCCTCCCAGATGAGGTAGTTCAGTCTTAGATGCACTACTGATTAATTCAACAAACATTTTGCACATCTACGTTATGCCAGCACCGTGATGGAGTTAGCAAGTTAACAAAGATGAATGTGCTCACACTTGGGTTTCCTTCAAAGAGCTGGGAGTATGGCAGGTGTGGCACAGACATGGGTAGCTGCTCAACACACTTCAGGTCACCCTTCCAGGGTGTACAACGTGACGGAGAGGTGGCTAGACAGCGGGGGACCACCTTTCCGGACCTTGCATCTGGATGGAGCCATGTGAACACTTAGAGCTCTAAATGTGAGCAGAGGTGTTGGATACCTTCCAGTCTTGCCCTGTAACTTCTCCATCTACCCACACACACATATGCATATGTTCGCACCTCCACGCTCTCATCCCCATCTGTCTGGGTAGAATGAAGATGAGTCCCAGGGCAACCTTGGGAACCATGTACTGAAAATGAGAGAGCTTCCCACAGCCTGGGTCCTTGAATGACTGTGAGGAGAAAGGACACCTACTGATTGTCCTATACCATTACTGCTCCCATCCAAGTACTAACCAGGCCTGACCCTGCTTAGCTTCCAGGATGAGATGAGATCAGGTGTGTTCAGGGTGGTTTGGCCACAGACAGGAAGAGCATTTCTACAATATATGAGCTGGTGTATGCTTTTTAGATGTACTAGTTATAGCAGTTAACCTACCCTGACTAATATAAAGAAAAAAACACATATATTCGTAAAACAGTAGTGCAACATTGACAACAAGAAGAGTAATGGTGGGAAGCAAAGAAGGTTCAACACTGGAACAAGTTTGCAGTGAAAGGCTAGTACCAGGAGCAGGATGCTAATGTTAAAGGGGTATAATGGGCAAGGGTATCAAAGCAGACAGAGGAATCTTTCTGCTAAGTTCATGTCTGTGCTTCCCACTGTGCTGATAGGTATTAGAAATTAAATACATTGGGATAGAATTGGGTTAAACAAAGGAATACACAGTTTCTTCTTCTCAGATGTTCCTGGAGACTTTACTATTCTACTACGCACTGGATAAAAACTGCTTAAAACCATCCCATGACCACCAGTTCATCCTAATTACTGCCAAGTCCTTACCTTGGGGTACGAGAACCTGCAGGACCCACTCTGGCTTCTCTCTGACCTCATCTCCCGCCATGATCCATGGGAGTTCAGACACTGCATCCCCTACTCAGAGCATAAATTTTGGAAGCATTTCCTCAAATGTACTCCATCAAGGAATTCTAATTTGAAGAGCATCTGGGGGAGCTAGCATTCTGTGGAACACATTTTGTTGGTGTAGAGAAAGCCTGAATCTTTCCCCGAGACTCCACCCAGGCTCAGAGATACACACAGATACAGAGGGAGGTTGAGGCCCACCTTATAAGGCACTGAGGAGGAAGGGGTAATCTGTGCTGCCAGGTGGAAGACTTTGAATCAACTTGGCGACCAGATTCACAAAGTAAGAGGAGCATGGAGGGCCAGGTGTTGCAGGCACAGCAGGTGCTTCTGTCCACAGCTGCAGGGATGCTGGTGATGGGCATTTTTCCACATTAATGAATTCCCTCTGGGCTCAACGATTGTCAACAGCCCTCAGTTGATGTAATCTCTCAGAATTCATTAAAGATCTGCCCTGCCATTTGGTGAACCAATGTAATTATTACCAGTGGCTTTGCTTGACAAAATGGTAAAGTGGGGTCCATTCAGTTTTGGTGAACCCCCACTTTCCTTGACTACCTCATACAGCTTCCTCCAGCATTTCCATCCAGGCAGGTTCACCTTCCTCTTGTGTCACTGTCCTACAGGGAGCTTGGCAATGGCTGAGAAGTCCAAAAGGGTTTCATCATTATCTTTGTCATCATTGAGCATTTGCTAATCACCTTCTTGGAGGGTTGGCATGCCACACAGCTCTGCATAGCAACCCCCTAGTGGGGCAGGCATCTTAAGGTCAAAGGAATGAGGGGAGAGAGCAGTTTATCATGTGCAACTCCTGTCTGTTAATAAACAGTGTAAATGGGTTAGAATTCATCATTTGCTTTCAGAGACACAAAGGTTAAGTGCTTTGTGCCACCCTACAAATCAAGGCACTGATGGAACCCAGGGAGAATTGACAGGGCTCTTTCCGACCTATCAACATCTCTCCCTGAAGAAGGGTTAGTTGGCCAAACAAAGCAACACCCTACTGGTAGAGGCCAGCAAATGGCAGTTAGAGGACAACTTAAATCATTCAGAGCCATTGAGCGATGCTTAAAGTAAAACAGAGAGTTCAAATCAGAAAGGTGCAGTCAACAGACACCCATCTTTCCCATATTGAAAAGTGAGTTTGATTTGCTAGATTTCATCCCATCCAGAGTATGAAACAAACGAATGCCATTTAAAGCAAGGGTTTCAAAATCCTCCGATCCCATTGAGTCAGTTACTGCTCATTCCCTCCTCATTCCCAGCCTCATTAAAAAAGGCAGAATGCCATCTCACCATACCTGAGTGTCATTCAGGTGAGATCCAAAGAAAATTATTGCTTGGGACATTAGTCTTCCTGTGACTTTTTCTTAAAAGTGCCAAGGGGCAGAGAAACAAACCAAACCAAACCAGTGTATACTAGTTGGAGCCAGCCTCCTCCTCCACCATGAGCTTTTGTCCCCCAGTCTTCATTCTGTATGGTTTAGGGACTTTCTCCTAACAAATACAGCCTGAGTCAATGGGCTTCTAATGCAAGAAACTAAGACTCTGGGGATCAGCTCTGTGGCGTAGAGGGTTAAGCCGCTGCCTGCTGCACTGTCTTCCTATATTGGTACAGGTTCGAGTCCTGGCTGCTCCACTTCTGATCCAACTCCCTACTAATGTGCCTGGGAATCCAAGAGAAGATGGCCCAAGTGCTTGGGTCTCTGCACCCATATGGGAGACCCAGAAGAAGTTCCTGGCTCCTGGCTTCAGACCAGCTCAGCGCCGGCCGTTGCAGCCATTTGGAGAGTAAATCAGTGGATGGAAGACCTCTCTCTCTCTTTCTCTCTCTGCAACTCCACGTCTCAAATAAAATAAATCTTAAAAAAAAAAAAAGTTAAGGCGTCTGAGGTCAGAGAGATTCTGAGTCCCCTTTCCCGTCTTCCAATTTCAAGCTTCTAACCTGGGTGAATATCTCACTGGACTCTGTTTGCCTGCAAAGGCTCCAGCCTTCCCGGATCACTGCACTGCTTGCCCAAGCCGGGGCAGCTGCCGGAGGCACCTACCCGCGAAGCTGAGGTCAAGCCTGGCCACACTAACTTCTCTCTTCTGTGGGCTCAGGAGGCACCGTCCTGGAACCTTGTCATTTCGAGGAGGACGGCGTGAGCCAGTGTGGATGAACGAGCAGAAAATCATCTTCCTTCACAGGCTGCTTGCAATCTCGCAGATCAAATTCCCTCCTGTGGTTGAAAATGCAAGTCACTCCCTGACCTCCGGTCCTGCAGACCCATCCATCTTTCATAGGGACCCTGGGCGCCAGCTTTACAGATGTGCCTGCAGCTGCCAGGATGTGCCCGCTCTCGCTTTGCCCTCTGCATCTTGCGCATACCGTCTCTCTTGCTGGGAATTCCTCCAGGAAGCCTGAATGCTCCTTCCTCCCGGGAAACGCATGGCAGGCAGAGTTAAGGGCTTCTCTACCTTCGTGCATCCAAAGTGCCTTGAAGTATGCTTTATGCTACAGCACGCTTTATGGAATGTCTGTGCTTTTTGTATCTCATGCACTAAATTTGGAGCTCCCGGAGGTAAACTGGGCTCAGCAAAAGTGCTCAACAAATGTTTGCTAGGTGGAAGGTTTGATTATTAGGAATAAAATTATCGGTCCATTTCCTAATGATTGTGGACTGGACGTCTGACCTCTCCTACATAATTTAACTTCGGGGCCTTACCTGTCATGGTTTAAACCCTTCCATTATGGGCTTGGGCACCTGCTAATGGCACTTTGGAGAGGAGACACAGGGTCATAGTCTTATGTATTTAATAGAGGGAAAAACTGTCCCAAGTCCGGTGACAAGGGGCTGGTGTTGTAGTGCAGTGGGTTCAGAGGTCACTTACAACACTGGCATCCTATATCAGAGTGCCACCTCCCTGCTAATGCACTTAAGAAAGCCATGGAGGAGGGGGCCAGTGCTGTGGCGTAGTAGGCTAAGCCTCCACCTTTGGCGCCCACATCCCATATGGGTGCCAGTTCGTGTCCCAGTTGTTCCTCTTCTGATCCAGCTCTCTGCTGTGGCCTGGGAAAGCAGAAGATGGACCAAGTGCTTGGGCTCTTGTACCCACTTGGGAGACCCAGAGGAAGCTTCTGGCTCCTGGCTTCAGATCAGTTTAGCTCCGGCCATTTGGGGAGTGAACCAGAAGATGGAAGACCTTCCTCTCTGTCTCTCCCTCTGTCTGTAACTCTACCACTTAAATAAATAAATTTAAAAAAAGAAAGAAAGCAGTGAAGGATGGCCCAGGTGCCCGGGCTTCTCATGTAACACACCAGGATGGAGCTCCAGGCTCCTGGCTTTTGCCTGGCCCAGCCCTGGCTATTGCAGTCATTTGGGGAGTGAACCAGCAGGTGAAAGATCCATCTCCTCTTTCCCTCTCTCTGCCTTTCCAATCAATAAATAAATCTTATGAGAAAATATTCATAGCATTCTGTATTTGTACACAATGTGTCATGTTGGTTACATGGTATACCATGTGAGTGAGATTCTGTGATTTCAGTGAGAAGTTGTGGGAGAGGAATTCATGAAGAACAGAATGATAAAGCAAACGGACGCTTCCACAGATGATCCTTTAAAAGCTGCAAATATGGAGAGAAGAATGTGCCTGAATGTGTTAGTGTATGATTTATGATCCTCTAAGTCCTAAGAAGCAGATTAAAGTCTAGCAGATGGTCCTCCGAAGCCCCGTAACTATAGTTACATGTTTTACAAGTCAGAAGCATCTTCGTGAATTGCCATTGAATTGCTCAGCTTCTCCAAGACACAGAGAAGCTTCTCCTCTCAGAAGAGGATGTGGGACTCTGGGCAGCCATCCCCTGCAGCTCAGTTCCTGGCAAGTCTTTTCCCAGTACCCCCCCAAACCCCTCCCCCAGGCAGCTTGGTGTGCTCCCCCCCCCTCCCCCAGGCCCCTGCCCCCGCATGCCAGTCTCACACAGAGACAGATGATTGCTGACCTTTATTTATTTATTTATTTATTTTTGACAGGCAGAGTGGACAGTGAGAGAGACAGAGAGAGAGAAAGGTCTTCCTTTTGCTGTTGGTTCACCCTCCAATGGCTGCCGCGGCCAATGTGCTGCAGCCAGCGCACCGTGCTGATCCGATGGCAGGAGCCAGGTGCTTCTCCTGGTCTCCCATGGAGTGCAGGGCCCAAGCACTTGGGCCATCCTCCACTGCACTCCCTGGCCACAGCAGAGAGCTGGCCTGGAAGAGGGGCAACCGGGACAGAATCTGGCGCCCCAACCGGGACTAGAACCCAGTGTGCCGGCACCACAAGGCAGAGAATTAGCCCATTGAGCCGCGGCGCTGGCCATGATTGGTGGTCTTGTTCACAGAACTACCCCAGACCCGGGGTCCCTGTTGGCATACAGGGATACAAGGTCTTTCAAAAAGTTTGCGGATGGCGTGGGTATTTGTCCTGGTGGCTAGAGACTTGCCTCCGCTATCAAAGTGCTAGGGTATGAATCCCAACTCTGCTTCCTGTTCCAGCTTCCTGCTGATGGGCACCCTGGAAGGCACAGGGGCTGGCTCAAGTCCTTGGGTCCCTGCCACCTACGTGGGAAACCCAGAGTTTCCAGCTCCTGACTCCAGCCTGGCCCAACCTCAGCTGTGGTGAGCATTGAGGGAGTGCACCAGCAGATGGGTGATCTCAGCTGTGGTGGGCATCGAGGGAGTGCACCAGCAGATGGGTGATCTCTTTCCATTTCTTTTTATCTCCGGACCCTGCAGGTACTGAGGACCACCTGTCAAGAGGGCTGGGAGTTGCCGCCACCGTGGCTCACTTGGTTAATCCTCCACCTGCGGAACCGGCATCCCATATGGGCACCAGGTTCTAGTCCCGGTTGCTCCTCTTCCAGTCCAGCTCTCTGCTGTGGCCCGGGAGTGCAGTGGAGGATGGAAACCCCGTGTTCCCCTGCGGCTGCTCCCTCTCACCCATACTAGGCACTGTGGCCCCTGCCTCCTCTGTGGGTATAAGGGCAGGTCCTACCTTTTCCTCCAGGCCTTGCCTCCTGGTAAAAAAAAAAAAAAACAAAACCAGGCAGCCCTGAGACAGAGGTTTTGAGAGAAATTATGAACCCACTGATGCCTTGACGCTGCCTCAAATAAGATCATCTGAGAGAATTATGGATGCATCTGTAATTGGACAGATGAGCCATTTCTTCACATCTGCTGATACATTTTTCTGATTCAGTCCCCCTCACTGGAGACATAAAGCCCGAAGCCCCAGAAGATTCAACTTTCAGTGGAGTTTTTCAGACAAGACCCTTTAGAGATTACCAGGGGGCATTTTCATCAAAACGAAAGACATCTCTTATTACGATGGCTTTGCTGACAAATAATTAAGACGGATGGCCAGCATTTCCTTGTCCCCGCTGTCTCATCGGGGTCCATTTGGAGTAAGGCTCTGAAGCTCGTGGGCCATGCCTCAGCTCTTTAAAAGCAATTTATAACCCAACTCAGCATCCTAACTACCTGAGAAGATTTTAATCCTAAACCTGTCACCGCCCATTATTTTCACAGGGTCCTGACAGTTCTACATTAAAACAGTTTATAAGTAAAAGTTAACAAGGCCTGGAGAGAGTGATTTATGTTGCCGTGTGCGGGAACAGCCAACCTGCTTTCCCCGGCCAAAGATAGCCCAGAGCTCTCTGTTGGGCCAAAGGAAGAAAATCAGTTTAGGGAGATGGAGCGCCTGGGGCAGGTGCTCCTGTGTGGTCCTGGGCCAGAGGCCCCAGGATCAGCAGACACTTAGGAATGTCAGGAACCACCCTCCCCAAAGGAAATACAAACAAATATCAAAGAACTTAAACTCAGCTCAGCAAAGCCAAGTGCTCTGGTACAACCAGGGTGCAATTTTCCTCTCTTTCGCAAGGGGAAAGGTGCCAGTCCTTTCTCAGTTCTCTTCAAGTCTACCAAGGAGATGACAACCTCTCTTAGCCACAACTGCATTCCAGGTTTGGTACCCAACTTTCTAAATGTGAACAGAAACTAATTTAGGGTGCTCCATCTGGAGCTGGTATGGAAGGTATTTCTCCCTCCATTATTTCAAGTTATAATAAGCGAGGGTGATTGGAGCTGCTCCCAAGATAAGCAGGCCACAATATTTTCACTGTCACCATGATCACAGATTCAGATAAGAAGCCAACGTGCTATTTTTACTCTCTATTTTTTTTTTTAACTCGGGGTGTTAAATACAAGGAGAACAAGGGCAAAAACAAACTGCTTCAGCCCCTCCAGCAGAATACAGAACATCTACCCTTTTTTCTTTTTCGTGAATTACCCACGAAACACGTGGAAGCTGACACAGATCCTCTTGAGGTGGCGCGGTGCTAAGGAGATGTGTCTTAATTGTGTTTGCAGCCCAGAGCAGAAAGCATGCCCATGCAAGGTACTTGTTGTATCATTTTTAAATCAAGGCCATCTTTTTCTCAGTGGTAAACGTGAAATGTTTTTAAAGGCCAGACTTAGCATAAAATCTATTGGTTGCCATGGATACCAGTTACCACACAGGACCGCACTCTATGTTCAACTGTGTGATTTTTCTCTATTCAAAGGTTCAGCATTGTCAAAAAACAAATTACTTTTTCTGTTGTTTATCTCAAAGTTCATTATGGGGAAGGCAGTATAGAAGGAGATATTCACGGAGGGGAGGGGAGTGGCGTGGGGAGTCACTTGGGTGGTGATGCCTTAAAACTCAGGTTTTCACAATAATTATAGTCAAATTGGCTATTGTTAGGAAATAAAATGCATTTTGATCTTTTTTGTGTATGCGAATATAAAGCAAAGCAGGTACTTGGAAGTCTGCTCCCAACAAAATTACATGGTAATCAGGCTTTTCACACCTACTCAGCACTTAGTAACCAAGCTCTGAAAAGAGTGAGATTGAGCCCTGATAGGTTTGAAACTTGGGACCTGAGACTTGTGGCTTGCCTCTTTAGGGGAGAACAACGTGGCTCGCTGAATTATTCATGCCCCCTTTCCGGCACCTATCTTTAGGGGTGGAACTGTTAGGCTGCTGCGATTAAGTGCGAGGGTCCACCCCGCTCCACAGTCCTCTGCTAATTACCTGGAGTATTGCCACTGCTGCCTCCTTGCAGCTCGCACCTCCCTTCCTCCCTCCCACCTCCACTCCTCAAGGAAAAGAAGGGGCGGGGTTTGCAAAAGTAGCCAAGGCGGAGTTTCTGTCCCATCACTGGAGCCTGTTCAAAGATCCTTTGTTGTCATCCAGTTCCCACAGATGGAGACCTGTTGTCATCTGCTTTAGCTTCCAATGAATCAAGGACAGCCCTGAACATGAACTTGGGGCTTATTGAAGAGGTTCTCCCCTCACCTCTCCAGTACTTGTTCCACACCTGGATTCAGGCTATTTGCATGACAATGAGCTAAACGGGAGACCTTAATGAAGGCTTCTGTTTCTGATTGTGCTCCTGGTATGGGATGTCTGGAATAACAGCCTGGGAGGGGGGTGGAATTCTCGTGGCACAGCAGTACCCCCCTGCCTGCAAATATGCAAATGGGAGCTTGGCGCCCTGATTATGCTCATAGCAACTGCAGGGCAAGTGAAAAGGTGGCTGGGCAGGGCAGCACTCCCTTGCGGGAGGCACTGACAATTAATTTCCATAAGGCAAGCCTACAACAAGGCCAAGGCAAGGAGAGAATGTCGGAAGAAAGCTCCTGTGGCCTTGGTGCTCTCCTTCCTTCCTGTGCACTTGCCCTTGTGGGAGACTGCCCGGCCCGACCTGGAGTTTCAGACACGCCCCAGAGAAACGTCAAGGCCTGAACGTCAAGGAAAACTCCTGGCTGGATATCAGAAGACTCAGCGAGGATGCAGTTAGAACCTAAGTAGGTTCACAGACCACCCCAGAGCCTTGATATTGCACAGCACATAGTAGATGAGCAAGAAATATTTGTGATTGAGGCCAGCCGTAGGCAGCTACCGAGTTGTGTCCACACTGACAACTCTGGTGAGCTTAGGTCACACGTGCACCCAAAGCAATGCCCAGGGAAAAGTGACAAACCTGACGGACATGGGGACAGTCCTGGGACTCAAGGGGGCAGAATCAAGGAGAGATTGCTTCAGGACACTGCCACTGGGACGAGTGGGCTCCACCCCCTTTCATTCTTCTTGTCACTCTGTTCAAGATTCAGCTTTCAATGGAGAAGGCCCTCTACCTTGGTGGTCACGTGTTTGCTTGGTGACGAGAGTATGTCTGGAACACACGGGGCCTGGCTGGACTCGGCATGTCCCTGCCTCCAGGTGTAACCAAGCATAGCCATGAGCAGTGCTCCCTGGTGGCATTGTGGATTGCAGTCCAGGGGTGTTTGTGTCTGTAGCATGTTACTTTCGGGCTTCCTCAACACAGTGGTCAAGGTGATGGACATACACGCAGTGGCTCCATCTGAAAGACCCAGCACGGCTCTCTGTTCTTCCTCTCATTTCGCTGGAAGGAAATAGCCAAGCCTGGAGAAATCCTAGCCTGAGTGCCTGGATGACTGTGTGGAGCAGACTTGTCTTTCTCTTTCTTTCTTTCTCTCTCTCTCTGTCTCTGTCTCTGTCTCTCTGTCTCTCTGATTTATTTATTTGAAAGGCAACATTACAGAAAGAGCAACAGAGACAGAGATCTTCCATCTCTTGAAGCCAAGGCTGGACCAGGCTGAAGCGGGAGCCTGGAATGTCATCTGGGTCTCCCACAAGGGTGCAGGGGCCCAAGCACTTGAGTCATCTTCTGCTACTTTCCTAGGAGCATTAGCAGGGAGCTGGATAGGAAGTAGAGCAGCCCTTGATTTAAACAGGCACCCATATGGGATACTGGAGTGGGTAGGAAGCCAAGGCTCACCTGCTGCCACAATGTTGGCTCTCTCTCTCTCTCTCTCTCTCTCTCTCTCTCTCTCTCTTAAGATTTATCTGAAAGACAGAGTTAGAGTTTTATGTGATTGAGATGTTATATCTGGGGGTCCCTTTCTTATGTCCATTAAACCTTCACTTTTTTTTTTTTTTATTTGACAGGTAGAGTTATAGACTGAGAGAGAGAGACAGAGAGAAAGGTTTTCCTTCCGTTGGTTCACTCCTGTAATGGCAGGCACGGCCGGCACTGCACTGATCCGAAGCCAGGAGCCAGGTGCTTCTTCCCAGTCTCCCCATGGGGTGCAGGGCCCAAGGACCTGGGCCATCCTCCACTGCACTCCCGGGCCACAGCAGAGAGCTGGACTGGAAGAGGGGCAACCGGGACAGAATCCGGCGGCCTGACCGGGACTAGAACCCGGTGTACCGGTGCTGCAGGCGGAGGATTGGCCTAGTGAGCCGCGGGGCCAGCCTAAACCTTCACTTTCATTAACGCCAGAGCAGGGCACAGAAGCACCATCCCCTCCCTCCCCCACAGCAACCCTGGAGCTACTTCTGACGCTGGAGAATGGGTGCTGAGACCCAAAAACAAGCAGAGCCTGTTGCAAGAGTTGTTCTCGGCAACACGGTGTGACCGCCTGTACAGGCTCCATTCAACCAAGGGATTCGCAGCGGCTGCCTACAGACCAGACTGTTGTGGTCTGACATTCCCAGTCGGTCAGCGTCTCTGGCTTTGCCACTCCACACGTGACCTGCCGCCAGTGTACTGAGCGAGGCGCAGCTCTCCAGTGCGCCCTGAAATGCCGGTCCTGGAACCCCTCGCTGAAGGCACTGGCGCACTACTCACAGAGCAGAGCTGAAGTCCTGTGCCTGCTGTGCTGTCCCTGTAGCTACCACTTGCGATACGAGCGAATCTCTGACCCTGGTGAGCACACGCCTGGGCTCTACAAGCACCATTTTGCACTAATGACTCCTAAGGAGAAGCCATTGCCAGGGAAATAAACAGCTCATTAGTCTGCGGCCAGAATGGCCAGTGGAGGCACGGATTCCTGATTTGTGTTTTTGTATTTTGTGATTTATTTTCCATCCATCAGCAAGTACCCATCGATTGCTCGCAATGGGCCCATCACTGCTTTCATTTTGAGTACAACAGTGTATTTTTTTCAACATGAGATTGTTGTTAGTACGCAATGAAAAAAAAGTTATTGAATTTCTCTCCTAGTTAGAACACACACACATATGCTGCGCACACACACACACACACACACACACACACTAGAACTTTAACTCTTGCTGCATTGTTAACGGCAACTTTTCAACTAAATGCTGGAAAGCAAAAGAAAGACAGAGTTCTTTTAACAGCATTTCAATGGGAGGAAGCACTTTCTGAAATGTGCTTACTTGAGTGGTGAGCCCTGTTCTCTCCCTTTCTCCAGTGCACCTGTATCCTATTCTTGGGCCCATCTCTTTGCCTACATTCGGGCATCACACAGACTTGAGGCCTTTCATCCTTAACCTTGTAGGCTGTGGAGCCAGTTCACAGTGTCCCTCTCCCCCTCTTCCACCTCTTGGTCTGCAAATCATTAGAAGTGGTTTTTCATGCGTCACTCAAGTATCTAGTTCCAATCAGCCCGGCTCTGGTTACCACTGAATGCAAACGTCCCTGGTTCACCCAAGTCCAGCGCTTGGATTCCTCCCTGGGCCCGGGCCTGCTGGCCGCCCTGGGCACCTCCATCCGGGTCTCCCATGCTGGTGGCAGGCTTGCTTGCTCCCCCTAAAGAAACAGGAAGCTCACTGCAGTGCCCCAGCACTCTGGCAGGGAAGTGCGGATCTGACCACAAGTGAGCGTAGGCACTTTGCTGTACAAAGCCTCTGAGTGAGCCTTCCTTAGGTAGAGACAATTGAGGGAGCAGAGAAAAATTATTATTATTTGGTGCAATATACAGGAAGGGGAGTGTGGCAGGGGTGCAGGCTGAAGCCAGGAGCAGATGAGTCGAGGCGAAAAGTCCAGATCGGAACTTTCCTGCGGTGATGGAGCTATTTCCAGTTTCCAGCGGGCAATATGGTGGCCACTGGCCAAAGTGCCTGCTAAGTACTTTCAATGTTATTTAATTTTAATTCTTCTAAATCCAAATGGCTACCCACATGGCTAATAGCTTTGGACAATGCAGGGCCGACATAGATGGAGGGCCTCTACAAATTCAGGGTGAAGCTTAGCAGCTTAGCCAAGCAACTTAGCCAAGCAACAAGCATTGATAACAAGGAGAGTGGGAGGACCTTGGATTTCTGTCCTGTGCTGTGGCGTCTGCTGTAGTCGGGGAGGGATGGAGCAGGGCCAGTGGGCTTGAAGGGGTTAACAGAAGAGGAAGACAGAGGCAGGTGCAGCAGGTGAGAGGGTGAGCCAGGCCTGTGCCCTCCTACCTGGCAATGGGCTTGGCCTCTTTGTCCAGGTCCCTGATGATCTGAGGAACCTACAGCCAGCAGCTGGGCAGAGAGGCCAGCGCTCTCTGCAGCCTACAGTGGGCGAGCTGCTGGGACAGGAGAGGGAGGCTAGAAGTGAAGTTTGATCTGCTTGTACCCACAATCTCTAAACCCCTGTTCCCAGCTGGCCTCGGGGACCATGTGGGCCTCAGGAAAGATGGCAGGAGATGGCAGACTTGCACGGGGATGAGGGCTGCTGGTGTTGTCTGTCCCTCTTCTCCATCAGCAAATGTGCTCAACGGCCCCCAGAGGAGCTGCTAGCTCCCCTTCTGCCAGGTGCCAAGAACGGCCAGGTCTAACGGAAAACCTCACGTTCATAAAGCGCCATAGGTTCAGGGGACAGAGCATCAGAGAGGTGGCCCCAGGACGCCAGGGTTTGGGGAGAGAAAAGAATTAACTGGCAGCAGAGAGGTAGCAACGTTTCCACTTTCTTGCAGTGTAATGGTTGCCCAGGCTGGGAACGACACCAGCTGCTGCAAGTGAATGAATCCAGAAACAGAGAAAGAAGCATATTATTTATTGGCATGGTGGTGACCACCTCAAGAAGGCAAATCTTTGCTCCTGGGATGGGACAGGAGAGAATTTTATACTTCTTTGTATAGTTTTGAATATGAATAATTCTTATCAAGAAGAGTAGCAAGGCAGTGTTTAGTATTATTTTTTAAAGGTCTATTGATTTATACATTTGAAAGGCAAAGTGTGTGTGTGAGAGAGAGAGAGAGAGAGAGAGAGAGAGAGAGAGAGAGAGACTGTAATAGAGAGACATCTTCCATTTGCTGGTAAATTCTCCAAATGGCTGCAATAGCCAGGGCTGGGCCAGGCTAGAATTAGGAGCCAGTTCTCCCACGTGAGTGGTAAGGACTCAAGCATTTGGGTCTTCATCCACTGATTCCCAGGTGAGTTAACAGAGAGCTGGGTCAGAAGCAGATGAGCTGGGACTGAAACTCAAACTTCAAACCACACTGAGATGGGATACAGGTGTCCAAGCAGCAGCCTAACCTGCTGTGCCATAATGCCTACCCCTGGCCATTGTTGTATCAAATAGATATTGAACAGAGGCATCAGGACACAGGATAGTTCATTGCCAAAGGCCCTGTGAGTGAGACACGATAACAGAAGGCCTGTGATGGCATTTCTCAGGGGAACAAACCTAAGAATGGAAGGACATGTGGGCATATTTTAATGACACTGGCTCCCCAACTGTGGGGTGACAGGGGCCATGGTCTGACTCTGAGTTCTGTGCAAAGAATGCAGGGGTATTTTTCAGGGACAGAAGATCGCCCATGGCCACCACGCAGCGCATCAAAAGAGGCACAAAGGAGGATCTGAGGTCCAGACAGAGAGGTCCTTTTCAGAGCTGTGTTGTGGCACAGTGGGTTATGCCGTGGCCTGCAATGCTGGCACCCTATACGAGTGCTGGTTCTAGTCCTGGCTGCTCCACTTCCAATCCAGCTCTCTGCTGATGCACCTGGGAAGGCAGCAGAAGATGTCAGAAGTCCTTGGGTCCCTGCCATGCATGTGGGAGACCTGGATGGGCCTAGCTTCGTCCTGGTCCAACTCAGGCTGTTGCTGCCATTTGGGGAGTGAACCAGTGGTGAGAGATTTTCTTCCTTTCCCTGTTACTCTGTCTTCCAAATGAATTAAATGAAATATTTTTTTTTGTCTTCAAAGAGAGGTCCTTTCCCCCTAAATATGTTGTGATTCAGACTAAGCCAGTTAAAATAGAGGATGGGTGAACTTAGACGCGGGCCCAATTGGACAACGAACACCCACTCTACAGGCTAATGTGGGGGAAGCGAGGCTGGGCTGTGCTCTATGGAACAAAGCCCACACCTGGCAGCTCCTTGGCAGACCCCTGGAGGGACAGCAGCGGGCCTCCAAGAGCCTAGTTTGGGGACAGACAGAAACATTAACCACCTCAGTAGTGACAGCTGAGGCTGGGAGGCCCTCCTTCCGGGAGCTGCCAGGTTTGCCATCGGCCCGGAAAATCCTCTCTCTGGTACCCTAGTCTGTGCCCTCCTCCATCATCCTCCTTCCCCTCCTCCTCACTTCCGCATTCCTCCCTCCTATTACCTCCTGTACGCTTTCAGGGAGGAACTGCGCAGAATCGCTGGGCAACCACAGGACGGACTTGCAGCTACAGTGGTCGCCCGATAAGTCCTGAGGCAAATCCATCTAAGCCCCCATCTAAGGACCAATTCCGACATCTAAGGACCAATTCCGACATCTACGGACCAATTCCGACATCTCATGAACACTTGCGCTGACTTAATGACTTCAACTGAAGAAAACAGGCAACTAATGATCACAGTTCTCTCAGCCAGTCCAAGATGGAGCCACCAGGCTACTAGGACGTAGGCCCACGGTGGGTTTTGCAAGGCTGGCTGTGTCAGCGTGGTTCTCCAACCCCCCCCCCCCCCGGGGTTAGAACAGGGAGCCCCCACTCCTCTGGGGAAGAATGGTTAACATAGTTGAAGTCAATTCATTCCGTGGCTCTGTCTGAAAGGGTTCTGGAATGCCTATGGTCTTTTGCTCAAGAAAGAAGAATGGCTTTTTTGTGTGTCATTCTGAGAGCAAGCAACACGAGTCTCCACCACATACTGCAAAATTTGGAGACACACGATGCGTCAAGCGAATCGCGGTCCCGGCAAGCAAGCCGTGAGAAGGAGGTGCGCGGCACTCCACAGCCAGTCTCCTGCTGGTGAAGCAGCAGAACAGCCCAGCCAGCGTCGCCTAACAGCCGTGTTCTTCTTGTCTGCAACTCCAGCTGCATGAAAGTAGCACGCTACTAGGAAACAGCGTGTGCCAATCATGGAAATTGCTCGAGATTTCCGAGGAATTGGTGAACAAGAGAGGATTGTACGGACGGAGCTTAGGGAATTCATGGCTTGGCTGGAGCTTTTTGGACATGGATGTGTTCTTCCCTCAGCAGCCTTGGATGGGGTTGAGAGGAAATCTGGTGCTTGGATGGGACAGGGGCAGATGAGGGAGTCACACGGAACCTGAGGGCCTGTGGAGGCTAGAACTGCATCGTGAGGCAAGATTTAAGGCATAGGATTGGACTCAACCAAGTATCAGTACAGGCATCCGGGTTACCCCATCTCCGGCCCATTGCCTCTCTATCATGGGTTCTTCCTTAGAGGCCCACAGCAGAGGCACTTAAGGAAGAAGCTCTGGCTCCAGAGAGAGGTGTCCTCACAGGGAGTCTCTCAATGGTTCTTTCCCGGTCTGTCTCCCACCTTCCAGATCTCAGTTTGTGGATGGGAGAGGGAGGGGACACGGGGCATCGTATCCAGTTGTACAGATGGAAAAACTGGGATGCAACATGTTTAAGTGCCTGAGGCTGATCTAGGATTGATCCCTTCCCTCTCCACAGCTGTGCTGGAGTAAACCAAGATTAATTGGAGGAAAATATGCACGCACATTTATTACGCACATAGAGACAACCAAATAGTGTGAGTGCCCACTAGCCCACCTTGATTCAGAGGCTTACACACCCCTTCTCCATAGGGGAGGGAGCAGGTGGGATCGTGGGCACTTTTTGGTAGGATAGTAAATGATTTTTAGAGAAATTCAGTGAGCCTGGAGAACATACAATGGCTGGGGACAATGTCTGTTGAGCCTGCAGAATAGACAAGGGTTTGTAAGTGATTCTCTTTGGAATACTGAATGGGATTGAAATAGGGACAATGGTGTAGGACAAAAGTGTGTCCACACTTGGTGACAGACTTCAGTGTTTGTCCCCGAGCTCTGCGTTTAGTTAATGAGAACTTGGAGAAGGGACCAGAAGTAATTGTCTTGTTCCTTGGGGATCTAGACTCTAAGCTATCAGAGGAAGCCTCTTGCCGCAACTGCTGCTCTCTAAGGCTCTTTTGATTTAAAATAATCAGTGCACTATATAACCATATTTGGGGGTGACAGTCCCCAGACCCCTTCACAGTGCAGCAAGCAATAGATAGAAGTAGGATTCAAACCCTGCTCTTTGAAGTCTTGCGCACTCTGGGTCCTCCCTCTTCTAGGGAAACTGGTTTCTGACTATCCATGCTTTTGGCTTTGCTGTTAGCATGTTCCAACTGTCTCCTGAGAGTACCTCTGTGTCCAAGCTGGCTTCAGGAGAACTTGCTAGTGATTGCTAAGTTTACAAACTCCAGACAGTCCATCTGCCTGTTTTCTAACCTCAGCTTCGGCCCACTGCAGATGTGACCCTCTCAGATGCTGGCTTTGTATCTGTGTCATGTTTGCGAGGAGACTCCCTGTGAAGCTGAGCTGTGTGTGGTGGGAGCTGGGCCAGAGAGCGGGTCATCAGCCAATGACAGCTCCATAGAGATGTTGACCAGATGGGAGAGGCAAAGTCAGAAGCCAGAAAATGAAGCCAAAGGTGCGCCAGGTGCAGACAGTGGGGAGGACAGTGGGGCTGGAACCCATGCAAAACTCTGCAATGCAGAAGTGACAGGAACATGCCAGGCAAAGATAAATCAGGCGGGCAGCTCTAGGAGTCATCCATGAGCACTGGGCATGTACCATGGGGTATTCCATGAGAGCATAGCCAAACACGTTTTACTGGGGTTTCAGCCACGCTGCCTTGGGTGAGATACAGGGAGGCCAGACTCAGATTAAGAGAGGGAGTAAGGAAGGAGTTTTCACAGCTGGGTACATTCGCAGTTCCCTGGGAAGTTCCCAGTGCACAGCACAGGGCCCCTCCAGGGACGCACTGCGATTGGCCACCAGTCAGACAGAGAGAGACGGAACCTTGAATGAGCGTCTTTATGTGGTTCTCATGGGCAGGACCCAGGCAGGCAGGGGAGACGAGTTCAGGATGGCCTGGTTGGGGTGACTTCAGCAGGCTCTGGGGCATAGGAGCTGTCGCTGGCTGCCTAGTACTTGGTCTTGGGGCAATTAGAGCAGGTGAAATGTTGACCTTGGGTGGGTGGTAGGGTGTGGATTGAATCAGTGGCTCAAAACTGGGAGCTGACTGATCCCTGGTCCCTGGTCTCAAAATTGGGTCCAGACAGTAGTAATAAAAACTATATTACAGCTGGATCTGAATAGACTCCTAAAGAGAGTTTATTATTTAATTACAAAAGGACTAGAGGGAAATTGAAAAAGCCAATAGTATATAGAAAGCGAACTTGAAAATGACCCCGTAATGTCACAGGAACAATTGACGAGGCTGATAGGAAATGCATAACTGTGAAGGATCCTGTACACACCTATCGCTTTGTAGTTCATATAAAGCCAGGTTACAGAAAACACATGGCACAATGTCTTCCTTTTAAGCTCCACCCTATGCCACGAGCCTTACTCCATATCAAGATGAGTGTATACGGATTGGCCCTGCTGTTGTTAATGCTGGCACCCAGACTGGCTCAAGCGTCCTGTGTTGCTGATAATTCTCCTACTAATTAATAGCTATGTAGCCTTCAAGGTTTTACTGTTAGGCTGACTCAGTGAACACAGTACACACTTGCATGGCTTTTCTGGGGGGATAGCTTCCTATAAGTGAAATTTCTGGATCAATAATTATATGCATTTTACATTTAATTAGAAACTATTCAATTTCTCGCTAAAAAGATTACAACTGTGTATACTCCCAGAGCAGTTTATGATTAGACTTTAGACATTATTGATCCTCATTTCTCCCAGCTAATTGGTGGGAAATGTGGCTTTCTTTTAATTTGCATGTATCTGATCACTAAGGAGGCAGGTAGGTCTTCTTAAATGCTATTAGCTGTTTGAGTATCCTCATCTAGAAATTAACTCTTCAGATGCTTTCCAAGTTTGTAAACGTTTGCTCTGTATATTAGGCATATTTATTTTGTAGATTATAAGTTTTTATTAGTCGATATTTGCTTTTAATTTTGTTTGAAGTCTTTTCATGTGCAAAACTTTTTCTTTTTCACATTAGAACTATTTTATAATTTTTGAATTATTTATTTCATTTTATTATTTTTTTAAAAAGATTTATTTATTTAGTTGAAAGGCAGGGTTACAGAGAGACAGAGGCAGAAAGAGAGAGAAAGAGAGGTCTTTCATCTGTTGGTTCACTCTCCAAATGGCTGCAACAGCCAGAACTGTGCCAATCTGAAGTCAGAAGCCAGGAGCTTCTTCGGGTCTCCCATGCAGGTGCAGGGGCCCAAGGACTTGGGCCATCTTCTACTGTTTTCCCAGGCCACAGAAGAGAGCTGGATTGGAAATAAAGCAGCCAGGACTCGAACCTACGCCCATATGGGAGGCCGGCACTGTAGGCCGTGGCTTTACCTACTATGCCACTGTGCCAGCCCCTGAATTATTTTAGAGGAAGAGAGAGAGAAAGATACATGCACGTGTGCAGGGGTGGGAGCACATACACGCGCGCACACACACACACATAGAACTGTCCACTAGTTTATTCCCCGAATGCTCAAAACAGCTGAGTCTGGGCCAAGCCAAAGCCAAGAGCCCAGAACCCCGAGTAGGTCTGTCACGTGGGTGGCAGGGACCCAACCACTTGAGCATCACCCAATGCTTCCCAGGATGCTCATTGGCAGGAAGCTGGAATCAGAAGCAGAGCCAGGACTTGAACGTGGGCTCTCTGATAGGGGGTGCAGGTGCCTTACCTGCTGCACAGGTGCCTTCCTCGAACCACACGTGATTTTGCCTGTGATTTCGAAGGGTTTACAGCTCCTCCAAGTCTATCCCAGACCCCTGTATGTTCTTGCTAGGTTCAGAATCCTTCCTACTACCCTGACAAACCTCCGCTCCAGGTGAGCATTTCAAATGTTCCAGTGCTTTCTGCCATCAGCTGTGTGGTCCTCATTGTCTACCCTGTAAGATTTCACCGGGAGCCAGACGGTCCTGAGCCTCCTTCTGCAACTCACTCGCCCTCCCTGGAGATCCACTGAGTGCTCGTGGCCCTAAGTGGCAGGTGCGCATCACCCAAGCTCAGGAGCAGGACCCCTGCCCCTTCTCAGGACAGCAGCCTTCCCCATGACACCTCAGCTCCCTATGATCACCCTCGTACCCTCCTGGGTTTAGAGCCAAGGAGACGACAGCCAGGCCTCCTCCGCTCCACGCACTCGGAGCTGGAGGCCGGGGCTGGGGGTACTGGAGGATGGGGCGATGCCATGGGCTGTGAGACAGCTCTCCGAGAGAGTGGAATCTGCCTGCCTCCAGAAAGCCCACAATGGGGGACAGTCACCTTAGCAGCAGTTTAGCAAGGGCTCTGGAGGGCAGAAGCGAGGAACCTGGGAGTTCAAGTTCTCTTCTGGGAAAACTGATAGATCATCACCATGGAGGAAAAGGTTCTCGGGTGTTTGCTGAGTGCTGGGCCTCCCTGGGTGCCACGGAGGAAGGGAGAGCCGCTAAGGGGATCTGAAGTCTTTGCACGTCCAGGGACTTCAAAATAGACGCAAACATCCTCGACCGTTCTCGCTCGCTCTCTGATAAAAATGTCCTGGGCAAATCTAATCAATACTTCCAGGAGCACTAAGCGAGCTGCTCTCAGCTTGAGAAATGTCAGCCTTAAACGGTTCTGATCCCTTTCCATGGTGCTGTGGTCACAAAAGGGTCAGTTCAAAGCTTAAAGATCAGCACAGCTGGCACTCGCATTTCACGATACCATCCCAACACCCCCATAGGGGATGCAAGCTCCATCTGAAGCAGGCCCCGGCACTTCCCTTCCCTAGCTTGCATTTCCTTTGGGTGTCCGCCTGCTTCTACCCACATGTTTTTGCCTCTTTGTGACTCTAAACGTAATTCAGCTTGATCATGATCCTCCTAGAGAGATAATCAGCAGAGATCCAACTCCCAGAGAAAAACAGAGAATTAGCCCCTCGGCCCAGAGGAATGCAGGTCAAGCTAATTTTAGCACCAGGCTTCACTTCTCCTAGGGGGATGCTTGGTTAATCTCCCATTGTACAGATAAGCTTTCAAGTGAGGAGGAGGAGGAAGCGTGCTATCCACACAGGATGTCTGGGGGAAGCAGAGAGGGGATGCTGCAGGCACCGATAAGCGGCAGGTGGAGAAAGGGGGTGTTTTTCTAGTCCTGGCTTCCATCCAGCCAATGCACCAAACCAGAGAAAAGGCCTGAGCTGAGCAAGCACCTGCCCTCAAGGGATTCCCGTTCAGGAAGGTCCCACTGCCAGAAATATAAGGGGGAACAGTGGTGAGGCACCAGTCATCAATGCACTTTTTTTTCCCAAGATTTATTTATTTAGTTGAAAGGTCAAGTTACACACAGAGAGAAGGAGAGGTAGTGAGAGAAAGAGAGAGAGGTCTTCCATCCACTGGTTCACTCCCCAACTGGCTGCAACGGTCAGAGCTGCACTGATCCGAAGCCAGCAGCCAGGAGCTTCCTCTGGGTCTCCCATGCAGGTGCAGGGGCCCAAGGACTTGGGCCATCTTCTACTGCTTTCCCAGGCCATAGCAGAGAGCTGGATCAGAAGTGGAGCAGCCAGGACATGAACCGGCGCCCATATGGGATGCCGGCACCGCAGGTGGCGGCTTTACCTGCTACCCCACAGAGCCGGCCCCAGTCAATGCACTTTTAAATAAAGCATGTGTTTCAAGCACCATTCTAATTATGCAGTAAGTCAATCCAGAAATAAAAAAAGCTATTCAAAGCTATTCCTGGCAGGTGTCTGGTGTCATAGTTAAGCTTCTGGTTAGGATGCCCACATCCCATGTCAGGGTACCTAGGTTTCATTACAGCTCTGGCTCCTGACTCCAGCTTCCTGCTGATTCAGACCCTTGATGACTCACGTGGGTGAGTTCCTGCCACGCATATGGGAGACCCGGATGGAGTACTTGGCCTCGGCCCAGTCCAGATCCAGATCTGGCTGCTATGGGCATTTGGGTAATGGTCAGATGGCAGCTCTCTGTCTGTTTCTCTCATTGACTCTCTACTTTTGCCTCTCAAATAAAACACATTTTTAAAAGATTTATTTGTATTATTTACTTGAAAGATAGAGTTACAGAGAGAGGATGAGAGGGGAGACAGAGAGAGTCTTCCATCTGTTGGTTCACTGCCCAAACAGCTGCAACAGCCAGGGCTGGGCCAGACCAAAGCCAGGAGTCTGGAACTCCATCTGGGTCCCCGTGTGGGTGCAGGGCCCTAAGCACTTGGCCCATCTTCTGTTCCCTTTCCAGTTGCATTAGCAGGAAGATGGATAGGAAGTGGAGCAGCTGGGATTCAAACCAGCTCTCATACAGGGTACCAGCATTGCAGGCGGTGGCTTAACCCACTGGACCACAGCACCAGCCCCTAAAATACATTTTTTAAAGATTTATTTATTTTACTTGAAAGTCAGAGTTACACAGAGAGAGGAGAGGCAGAGAGAGACAAAGACGTCTTCCATCTGCTGGTTCACTCTCCAGTTGGCTGCAATGGCCAGAACTGTGCCGATCCAAAGCCAGGAGCTTCTTCCAGATTTCCCATGAAGGTGCAGGGGCCAAAAGCTTGGGCCATCTTCTAATGCTATCCCAGGCCATAGCAGTGAGCTGGATAAGAAGTAGAGCAACTGGGACTCGAACCGGTGCCCCTATGGGATGCCGGAGCTTCAGGCCAGGGCATTAACCCATTGCACCACAGCACCAGCCCCAAAATACTTTCCCTTTTTTTTTTTTTTTTAAACAAATGCCTATTCCATGCATAATTTTTTCATGGCACACATTTCCATGAACTTTTTGAAGATCTCTCATACGCATGGATTTCAAAAATGTTTTCAACAAAATAAACAGATCTTTTAATTCCAGCCCCCTAAAACTTTCAGGTCCTATTGGGAACTCTCTAAAAGGGTGGCTGCTCTGCTGTCTTCAAGGGCACTAAATTTCTAAAGTAATAGTGAGGGTTGGTGCTGTGGCATAGTGGGAAAAGCTGCTGCCTGCGGTGCTGACATCCCATATGGGTGCCAGTTCAAGTCCTGGCTGCTCCACTTCTGATCCAGCTCTCTGCTATGGCTTAGGAAAGCAGCAAAAGATGGTGCACCTGCATGGGAGACCCAGAGGAAGCTCCTGGCTCCTGGCTTCGGACTGACACGGCTCTGGCTGCTGCAGCCATCTGCAGAGTGAACCAGGGCATTGAAGACCTCTCTCTCTCTCTGCCTCTGTCTCTCTGTAGCTCTTTCAACTAAATAAATAAATCTTTTTTTAAAATAAGAAAAATAGTGATGCAAATATTTTAATGTACATTTTTACAAATACCAGTGCCTAACGTTTTTGTTTCTCTTGAGATTTTACCCAAAGATAAAAAGAAAAATCAGGTTCTAGAATGAGAATCTTCTAGAAATACATACCTTACTCCAGCATTTATTCATATTAATGCATATTTTATCTATCTATCTATCAATCGATCGATCTATGTTTCTATCTTTATATATATATCTTGGAAATCTGGTATCAACTTCCAGTTTTCCAATTCCTCCTCCTCAGGGAATGCACAAGATTCTGGAGTCAGAGGGTCAAAGAAAATCTCATTTTGCTCTGATTTTGAGTTCCCTTCACTGACAGCTTGCCAGGGTCCAGTCCTGTGGTGCTGTTGTCTTGCAGAAATCTATGTGGAAGAATCTCTTTCTTGTTTCACTTGAAGCAGGCCTTTTTTTTAAGATTATTTTTTTGAAAGGCGGGGTTAGAGAGAGAGAGGGAGAGACAAAGAGAGATTTTGCATCTGTTGATTCACTCCCAAAATGGCCATAACAGCCAGGGCCTTGGCCAGAGCCAAGGACTCCATCCGGGCAGGTCTCCCACTTGAGTGGTAGGGACTCAAGTACTTGGGCCATTCTCTGCTCCTTTCTCAGGCTTGTTTGCTGGGAGCTGGTTCAGAAGTGGAGCAGCCAGGACTCAAATCAGCACCCAAATGTGATGCCAGTGTCACAGGCATTGACTTAACCCACAGCACCAGAACACTGGTCCCAAGGAGGTCTTTAGTTTCAGTTGACGTTTTCTATCAACTAATTTTTTTTTTAAAGAAGCTTTATTTAGTGAAAAACAGAGTGATGGAGAGAAAGACCTTCCGTCCCCTGGTTCATACCCAAATAGGAACAACAGACAGGTCTGGGCCAGGCTGAAGCCAGGAGCCAGGAACTCCATCCAGGACTCCCACATGGGTGGCAGGGGTCCAGTACTTTGGCCATCTTTTGCTGCCTTCCCAGTAGCATTAGCACAGATCTGAATTAGAAACAGAGCAAGTAGGACCCGAACCAGCTCTCTGATGCAGAATGGTGGCATCAAAAACAGTAGATCAGCCTCCTGTGCCACAATGCCAGCCCCTGTATCAACTCATCGCTTCACAGATTCAGCTTTCTAAAATCCCTACAGAATGCTGGCTGCCCACCATGCCGGTCTCTCTGCCTCTCTGTCTCTGTCTCTGTCTCTCTCCCTCTCCCTCTCTCCCCCTTCCCCATCTCCCTCCTGCCCCTTGGCCTTGTGTCTGTGTTCTTTCCTTTCCTGCTGCAATCAGCATTCTGCATGCTGTCAAGCTGGAAGGGGAATCTTCTGTGGCCTTCAATGGACAAAGCTGCTCCCGACTTGGGTGTAGAATGGGAATGGATTTCCTTTCTTTTTTCTTCTCTGGGGCAGAAACACGAATGCCTGGTGATTCCGTGTGACTTAGCATCCCCCGCTGCCCTGATTCTCACCCCAAAACATACCCAATTGCATAAATCAACAGTGACCTGACAAGGGCTCCTTTTAGCATTTTACTGCATAGCGTAGATGCAGGGGAAACCTGGCTAACGTGGCAGTGTTTTTTTGTGGTGCTGGGGCCTGAGCTAGCTCCAGACCTTTGGAGCTGGGATTGTCTGGGGTCTGTATGTCCAGCTAACTTCTCTGGTGACCCACTGTGCAGGGCTGGACAGACACAGGCGTGAATACTGGGCTCAATATGGCAGCAAGGAGGACGTGTGTGGAGGGCCTTGCATACTCATGCCAAGTAAAAGAAGCAGAGAAAACCTCCCCTTCCTGCAGTCGGGGAATAACTGGTGGGAGAGAGCGCCTGGCAGAGGTGGCCGGGAAGAACCAAGAGGCCAGGCTGGCTTGCATGCGGGATGTGGGAGCCTTCTCTCCTTGGGGATCCCAGCCTTCAGTGAGGACACACCAGGAGATGGCCTGCATGGATGGAGATGAACTTCCTGTGTGAGTGGCCACCCCAGCATCTCCAAGGCTGCACAGTGGAATCACCTGGTGTGGAAAAAACCACGTGGAGCCCCACCCCAATACATATGCTGATTTAGTTGGTCATGGGTGGGGCTCAGGCAGAGGGATTTTGAAGACTTCCATGCATCATATTGGAGCATGGGTTCAGGTTCTGGGCTATTCTATTTTGGATCCAGCTCCCTGCAAATGCACCTGGGAAAGCAATGGAAGATGACCCAACTTTCTTTGGCCTCTGCAACCATGTGGGAGATCTGGAAGAAGCTCCTGGCTTTTGCATGGCCCAGCCCTGGCTGTTATGATCATTTGGAGAGTGATCCAGCAGATGACAGATCTCTGTCTCTCTTGTCTCCCTCTCTCTGGTGCTCTACCTTTCAAACAAATCAACAAATCTTTAATAAATAAAACAAGTGCTCCTATGTTATAGTGTCAGAGTTGAGATGAACCAAACTGACCAGTTGGAACCAACCAGCTGGGAAATTCACGTTGGTGCCTCAGTTTCCCCTCTGTTCTGAGGGGTGCTACTGGGTCAGCAGGGTCTCCAGTGCGTTCGGCTGTGCAGGTCTCCAGCAACTCCCCATGGTGTCTCCCTCCCATCTTCCCCTTCATATCTGAGCTGTTATGCTTTGGGTCCTGTGGGGACCGATCTCTGCTAAGTGACAAAGACTGCTAATTGCTTAATCAGATAAACTAATTGCTGTTAACACTACCTGGCTAAAACATTCCCCGTGCAAATAAAATATGCCTTGAGTCTGTCACACAGTGCTCCCCGAGGAGCAGTGCCTATGTGGGGGAATTTCTGGCAGGGCCAAGAGAGAACAAGGGAACTGCACAGGGCTTGTGGTCCCACCACGGAGGGGCTGTGCCTTCACAGAGAGAACTGAGCCCTTTCTGTACCAGCTGCGTCCACCTGGCCCATTACTTGGTCTGTGGTCACTGCCCAAGGTCAGAGCTAAAGGCCCGTCCAAGCGTGTGGCATGTTAGGGCTATTCCACAGACCTATCTTTCGTGTCAGGGGCCAGACCCAATGACTAGCGGGGCTTCAAAAAGTTGGAATTAAAAGATAAGTTTATTTTGGTGCAAAAATATGGAAATCGATGCATAAGAGGGGTCTGAAGAAAGTTCACAAAAAATGCACATGGTGAAAAAATTAGGCATGGTGTTCACAACTGTCTTACACCAAAGTAATCTTAGCTTTCAATCCTCCTTTTCCACGCACTTTTTGAAGTGTTCATGTACATCTTTGGACAGCACATCTCACATTTAATATGCAGAGATTCAATCTGTAGCTAAGCCATATCCCTCTCATCTGCATTTGTTAATTTTTCTTTTGTTCTTATTTCTGCTGTGGCAAAATACATAGGCAACGTCCCATCGTGGGATGGGCATTTGACCTAGCAACGGAGATGTTGGTTAAGATGCCTGCATCTCATAATGGAGTGTGTGGGTACCAACTCCAGCTCCACTCTTGACCCTCCTCCTCCTAGTGCAGTCCTGAGGAGTAAGAAGATGAAGGTTCAAGTGATGGGATTTCTGCCACCAAGTTGAGAGACCTGGATTGAGTTCCAGGCTCCTGGCTTTGCCTTAGCCCAGGCCACTGCAGGCATTTGGGGAGTGAATCAGCAAATGGAAGCTGTCTCTCAAATAAATAAATTAATAAATTTGGGGCCGGCACTGTGGCATAGTGGGTAAAGCCACCGCAGGCAGTGCCAGCATTCCATGTGGGCACCGGTTCAAGTCCCAGCTGCCCCACTTCTGATCCAGCTCTCTGCTATGGCCTGGGAAAGCAGTAGAAGATGGCCCAAGTCCTTGGGCCCCTGCACTCATGTGGGAGACCTGGAAGAAACTCCTGGCTCCTGGCTTCAGATCAGTGCAGCTCTGGCCATCTGGGGAGTGAACCAGCATGTGGAAGACCTCTCTCTCTTTGCTCTGTCTCTCTGTAACTCTGCCTTCTGAATAAATAAATACATCTGTTGCAGTTGATTTCTCAACAATATTGCCATGGATTGTTTCTGAGAGGAGGAACGTGGTGGGGGCAAGAGGCGCGGAGTCACCACACAGACCCCGGGAGTCGGGTGAAAGTGGGCTTGAGGCAAGCAGCCTGCAGAATCGTTTATTTCAGTTGGTATAACAACATCTTATATAGCCAAGGCCAGCCAATCTGGTCAAGGGGCGGTCTATGCCCCAACCAATCACAGCCTGTTGCCAGGCAGGCTCCATTGCCAGGTGGGTTTCAAAGCCACTCCTGACGCTCACTTGCCAGTGGCCATCTTGGCATGGCCTTCTCATTCCACCACATACATCTTTAAAAATTAATTAATTAATTTGCCACCTTAATTATCTGAAAGTATACAGTTTAGTAGTATTGGGCACATTCGTATTATCATCCAACATCACCACATCGTACATGTGTTTCCAGAACCCTTCATCTTGTGAATTGAAACTCAGTCCCAATTAAACTGTAACTCCCCTCCTCTCTCCTCCTACTAGCCCCCCTCCCACTGCAACCAACATTCTACTTCCTGCCTCTGTGACTTTGACTACTGTGGGAGCCACAGATAACTGGAATCAGAGAGCAGTTGATTTTTTAGATATAAAGGTTGAATTTTATAGATTGTGTGCTGTTACATTTTCTCTTGTTATTTTTGCCCATGCCCAAGCCTTTCTGGAGCCCTGGGGTCCTGGTTTTATTGTCTGAAGTGCTCCCTAATGGTCCCAGTCTGTGCCATGGAATGACAAAGGGCTCTCAATATCTTTTCAGTCATGGTAGCTTTATGTTATTTATTTATTTATTTTTTTTTTTGACAGGCAGAGTGGACAGTGAGAGAGAGAGAGACAGAGAGAAAGGTCTTCCTTTGCCGTTGGTTCACCCTCCAATGGCCGCTGCAGACGGCGCGCTGCGGCCGGCACACCGCGCTCGTCCAATGGCAGGAGCCAGGAGGTAGGTGCTTTTCCTGGTCTCCCCATGGGGTGCAGGGCCCAAGCACCTGGGCCATCCTCCACTGCACTCCCGGGCCACAGCAGAGGGCTGGCCTGGAAGAGGGGCAACCGGGACAGAATATGTTATTTTTTTTAACAGAACAGGGAAAAAGACAAAGTCCCTGTAGACCCCCACACTCCTAGTTTGATGCTGATAAACTAAACACATTGGTTTCGTTAGTTTCAGACCAATCTATCTGAGTCCTCATTCAGTTAGCATGTCCTCAGGCTTCACGGTAACTTTGTAGCAGAGCTGGTGTCCTGCCCCAATCTCTGTTCTTGGCTTCCTCATCATAACAGATCCCAAGTGGTTAGCTGCTGTGACCTCAGCCTCTCCTTCAGCTGATAAGACCACAGGTCAAGAACTGTATGAGAAATTGTGTCCTGGGACTGCAAACATCTCTCCCTAAAAGAGGTGACTCAGCTGGGAGGGGCCGGCCCTTCCTCCTTCCTGCTGCTTGCATGTAGATGTCATGGCTGGACCTCCAGCAAGCATCTTGGATCATGAGGTGACCCTGTGGTGGAGGAAGAAGGAGCTAATGTTTGCCCATCATGGACCCACCATCACAGCCTGGGACTGCCGGCTGCCAGATATCCTTACAGGAGAGAGAAACGAGCTCTCATTCATCTAAACTTTTGAATCAAAGCCTAAAAAATGACAAAATCAACTAACTCCTTGTTAAAATCCAAATACCCTGTGTCTTTCCCAGAAAGAAGAACGTTGGGGTTGAAGGAGGGAGAGAGAGCAGGAATGAACAAATGAATGAACCAAGTGATCTTGAGTTTCCGGTCCCTGAGTTTTCTGGGAATACAACAGGATTTCTCCACATCGGGAAGCGCCCTTTACACCCACAGCCTTCTCCCACTTTGAAAAGGAGCTCGGAGGTTATTAGCAAGAGGGGGAAAAACAAAAAGGGAAATTTGTCAGCATGTACTTGACTCAATCTCCTGATGTTAGGAGCTAGAAAAGCCTTTCTTTGGAGACTTAGGCCATTTCTAACAGTTTACTTTGAAATCCCTAATTATGCACTAAAAAAGAAGGCATCATTGGAGCCAGAACCAGCAGCCAATTACCCATGAGAATCACTCACTGTGTGGGCTGCCTTCTCTCTCTGTTCGCATAATTTCAAAATGCAATTTCTAGAATCATGCTAAATACTTGTAAACAGAGATTGGTTTAATTGCAAGGAGGAGCAATTTCAGGGGATAAAAAATGAAAGTTGTTTCTTCTCGTTTTGTTGATAACAAAGTGGTCCTGTTTGGGTCAGACCCACAGTTCCTGTCCATGCATCCCACTATCCAAGCCAGGTCTTTCTCTAACTCCAGTCGCAAGTGCCATACTAGGAAGAAGGGTGGAGGTTTGGTGGGGGACCAACGAGAGCATAGCACTTGGAGTTTGAAGACCCATTTTCAAGGAGCCAGCGTTATGGCACAGAGGGCTAAGCGACTGCCTGCAACATCAGCATCCCTTAGGAGCACTGGTTCAAGTCCCAGTTGTTCCACCTGCTAATGCACTTGGGAAAGCAGATGGTTCAACTTTAGGCCCCTGCCACCCACGTGGGAGAGCTGGATGGAGTTTCGGGCTCCTGGCTTCTGTTTGGCCCATCCCTGGCCATTGTGGGGTAAAAATGGATGGAAGATGTGTGTGTGTGTGTGTGTGTGTGTGTGTGTAACTATGCATTTTAAATAAATAAATATATATACATATACACATATATACATTCTTTATATTTATTCTTTATGTATTTATATATTATTCTTCATATATTTATATATAAAGGGTGTGTGTGTGTGTGTATATATATATATATATATATATATATAAAGAAAATAGACCTGGGTTTGTGTCCCAGCCCCAGCACCCACCAGGCTGTTGCTGTGAGCATGGTCGCCTAGCCCTCCCCAACGTCAGTTTCCTTATCTCAGAGCTATGCAGGGTTAAGAGCACTGGCGGGTATTGGAAGGGTGTAAACCACAAAGGGATCTGCTGGGTTGTATGTGTCAAGAGGGTAGAGGCTCAGTTGCCTGCTGCCTCAGGGCTCTGAACAGCGCCTGGAAGACCCTGAGAGGGGGTATCAGCTGCAGAATTGCCCCGTGATGAGAACTACAGAATGTCAGCGGCCTTTGATGACCACCGTTTGTTTTTCACAGGTCTGTGGGCTCTCGCTGACCTAGGCTGGGCCTGACCGACCTCCAGTGGACTGCTTAGTCTTGGTGCGGCTGAGCAGAGAAAGCCAAGCTCTCTGGATGTCTCAGGCTCCTCTCGGGCTCGCCACTAGCTGGGGCCCCTCCTTCTCATGCTGAGGGCAGAAATACTACAGGAGGCCAGAGCAGCCTGGCTGTGCATGAGGGAAGACACGTGGCCAGGCTTAGGAGAGGGAATTCCACTCCACCCATGCAGCAAAGGTACCGTGAAGTCCATAGCAAAGAGCGAGGATGGTGAGAAGGGCAAACGATCGAGCTGTTAAAATCATTGCCCAAGGGGCAGGTGTGAGCAGATGTGATTTTGGAATGAATGAAGGAAGGAAGGAGGGAATACAAACGTGAACACTTGAGGCTCTTCAAGCAAGCCCTGGCATCCTCACGGCTTTCCCTTCTGACTAATGGAGGAAATGCAGCTACCACAGGCTGTCAGGTTCCGCACTAAGGAAATGCCTCTGCAGCTCCTTGCCCTTCCCTTTTGGAGCTCCTCCCCTCTTGCTCTCCAGCCTCCTGGGCTAGCCCTTCCCAGCGCTGGCCCTGGAGCTCACTCTTAACTAATTGTTGTTAGGATTGTAGTTGCTCTCCCGGGTGTCATCTAAACACGTTGTACCATTTCAAGACATGGAGGGACAACGGGGTTGGAAGGCTTGTTTCTGCCTACTCATTGCGGAGCTTCTTGAATAGAAATAAAGAAATCGCATCATCTGCAATGATAATAACTATCAAAGAGACTGAAAACCACTGGTTAATGGTGGCTTTCTTTGGGGACTTAACTTAGGGATAAGGTATAAGAGGAAGACATTTCCCTGAAATTTTTTGCATTCCTATGCTGTTGGGAAAAAAAAAGTTGAACCATATGCATGTTATTTTTATCATGTGTTTTTTAAAGGCTTTAGAGACACAGTCTGTGCCGCTTCTTGCTTGTGTTGGTGCTGTGGGATCTGGAGGGAGGTGGGATGACAGGCCTGGGAGGCTGGAGGGAGGCTGGAGGCTTTATCCAGCAGCCCCTCAAATGCTACCCCATGGACATGACTTCCCTGTCTGACTCACAAGGACCCCATGTAATAAAGGAAAAGAAAGCAACTCCCCCTGCCTCATATTAATACCGGGAAGATAGCATGAATGAAATTAACATTCCTGTCTGCTCACCTAGACGAAAATGTCACTGGGTGAATACGAGAGTGATTACTTGCAAGGCTGAATGAGCAAACTCCTTAGGCAGATGGAGAAGGCTGGTTGTACTACTGATTTTGGGGTTATTTCCCTTGTCTTTCCATTTCTTCCTGCCTCCTCCGGGGTTTCTGTGGGCCCGGGTTTGCATAAAGGGTATGTTTGGGGGAACATATCCTGGGAAGGCACCAGCCTCCTTTTTGCATTTCCAATTTGGTTTTTAAATGTTTCTGTAGGAACAAACATGAGCTAAGAGGGATTTTTTTTTTCTGGAAAATGCTGTTCACAGCTCTCTTCTGGGTAAGGCTTGGAGAGCTGTGTGCTGAGTTTCTTTCCATGTGCAGCATAAAACAGGTGGGGAACAACCTGGCCATAGTTTTACTTTGCATGATGGCTGGATCAGGTCCTTTTGCTGCTGAACGGCTCTCTGATCCTACAGCTGATGAGAAATAAGGTAGCTGGCTGGGGTTGTGATGCAGTGGCACGGGCATCCCATGGTGGAGCACAGTTTGGAGCCCCCTGTTACTTTGCTTCTGACCCAGCTCCCCGCTAATGCACCTAGAAAAGCAACCAATGATGGCTCAAGTGCTTGGGCTCCTGCTCCCCACAAGGGAGACCTGGATGGAGCTCCTCACTCCTGGCTTCAACCTGGCCCAGACCTGGGCTTTGCCGCATTCAGAGAGTGAACCAACAGATGAAAGGTCTCTGTCTCTCTCTCTCTCTGGGTCACTCTGCCTTTTGAATACATGAAAAAAATCTTAAAAAGGAAAAAGAAACGTGGTGGTTTCTGAACTGATGATATGAAATTCCCCAGTCCTTATTGATTGCTGAGGAAAAGCTGGTGTGCAGGGTGGGCATTTGGCACAGCCGATGAAGCCAGTGCTGGGAGGCTCACATCCCACGTCAGAGCGCCTGGGTGCCAGTCCTGGTTCCACTGTCCATTCCAGCTTCCTGCTCATGCAGACCCTGGGAGGCAGCAAGTAATAGTAGTGGAGTCCCTGGCACACCTATGGGCAGCCCAGCCTGAGTTCCAGGCTCTTGGCTTTGGCCTAGCTCAGCTCTGATTGTGGTGGACAATTGGAGAGTGAACCAGCAGATGAGAGATTTCTATCTGTCTCTCTCTGTCTCTTTCTCTGTTTCTCTGCCTTTCAGATAAAACAAAAGTAAATTAAAAAACGTTATTTAAAAAACTGGGTGCCTGTGATTGCCCTGCACATGCCTGAGGTTGAGTGTGTCTGTGTGCACCTACTTTCGTGTGCTGAGGGGAGGGTGCGTGGGAGGGGAAAATCTTGGAGCGGGATGACTTTTCCAAAGATGAGCATCATCTGCCGCTGTTCTGGCCACAGAGGGTAACACAAACCCTAAAAATGAAAGTTCCAGCGCCCCCCACCCCCCTGTAAACCAAGACAAACAGCCCCATGGCTCCAAGCACTCCAACCTTGAGGCCAGAGAGAACAGGCCTGGAGTGCCAGGTGACCTTGAAACTCACCGCTGGGCGAAATCCTTCTGGAACACAGAGTGACAAGCCATCTAGTGCCCTGCTGATTGCCTGCCCTCCCAGAGCTGGGAGGGGGGAACAAGAAGAGGGAGTTGCTTCAGCCCCGCCCCAGCGTCCCTCCCTGCCCTCCCACGCCTCCCCTCCCCTGGCTGGCTTTGCAGAGATGCTCACTCTATTGCAGCCTCTCCCCATTAAGGCAAATCGTGCTTTCCCGAGAGCGCATCTTCTGTATTCTGGCGATTGTGTCATAGCCGGCTAATGTGCAACACTGTAGCTTAACAGTCTATTAAAACACAGCACTGCACATTAAAATCCCTACTGTACCACTGCAGATCTGCCTAACAAAGAAAGGCAAGGTCTCCACAAAGCCCCCTTCACTCCCTGAGAGTTGCTGCGACAGATGGGGGGGAGTCTCTTACAACAGAGAAAATTTAAAGGGGACATAGGATGGTGAAGGGGATGCTGAACACTGCCCAAGGTCCCCCACCCTGCTCCCAGAAGAGCAGCCCCTCTGCTTGGCTGCAAGCAGCCAGATCTGCCAGCGCCATGGGCTGCATCTGGAAATTCTTGGAGTTTAGTGACAAATCCCTTCAGATCAACTCTCATCACTCAGATCTTTATTTGGAAGCACTTGAGTTTCCTGTCTCCTTCTCAGAGAGAGGCACAGTTCAGGAAAGCTGCCCCCAGCTGGGGGACGCCCCCCCTCTCCCGCCCCGCCCCGGCTCCTCCCTCCAGGAACTCTTCAAACAGCTGTAAATCCTCCCACCAACATCTCCCTCCTTCAGAAACAGCCACAGAGCCTGGCCCCAGCTGCCAAGGGAAAGAATCAATGGTTTAACAGCAGCAACACAAGGCTGGGAATGTGGTGTAAACACCTCTATTGCACGTAACCCAAATATCACCTTAGAAACACCCTAGACACCCGGAGAAGAAAACTCTGGTGCTGCAGCTTCAGACGGGCCCCGAGCGGCATGCCTGCGAGTGAGCTGTCAAAATACAGGCGGCAGCTTTGCCGCGGAGCAGGCGCAATGCGAGGAGAGAGGGGAAGATGGAGAGGCGAGCTTGGGGATTTGCAGAACCAAAGGCAAGGCAAGGAAGTCGAGAAATAAGGCAGATGGAGCAGCTGTTAGCCTGGCGCTGGCCGGCTGAGCCACATGCACACCCAAGGAGGATCAGGACCCACAGATGGCACTGGAACCAAGGTTGCACCCCCAACCCGTGCCCCACGGAACCAAAAGTTGGAGACAGAGCCGACGAGGAGGAGCCAGACAACTCCTAGGAAGTGAGGCTGAAGATGACAACATAGGCTGATTGGGTCCCTCCGCATACTTTCCACGCGTGGTCCCACCCCAGGTCCCTGCCATTACAAATCTCCTTGTCTGACGTCCCTTTCTCATTCCTATTGGCCTCAAACTGTTATTGTCTTAAGTATCTTCATTTTCATTCCAAATATTTCCCCACCACCACCACAGAGAGAAGAATTCAAAGCGGAGGCATAAATACAGTGCACAAGGGAAAGCAGGATTTGTTCAAACGCGAGAGTGCGCATACATTCAAGCATGCGTGTGGGCCACCGCACATGGAGACACCCGCCAGGAGTTAGCCAGAGTTGCCTACGAGGAAAGAGGCCAGAGACGGATCCTTGAGCAAGACCTAGAAGCCGAAAAGCAAAAGGATGCCTCCAAATGTATCAGTCCCTCTGATGAGGAAGGAAGTGGAGTTCCGTGTACCTGAGGCTCTCTGGGAGTTTCATGGCATCTCCACATGGCTCTTAACTTCTACACAGCCATCATGGCGTCTCCCTCTTCCTGGTCCTAGATGAGACACAGTGCATTATGGGACACCAGGGTTATTGGATTGACAGGTGAGGGGTGGAATCACAATGTAGAGCTACACAGAAATTCTGAAAAAATTCTTCCAGCGTTACTTATTCCTATGTAAGTCCCAAACGTTGCTCAGGGAGACAGATTTGGGCTTTAGTCCTGCCTCCAGGCCAGTCAGCCTCACAGATAAAACTGTGTCCCAAAGGCCCATGGCACAGATTGGTTGGTGTGCACACTGGCCGTGAACTGCCTAACTTTGGTAACAGCTGCTGTTTAAAGAGACAAGAAAAGATGAAGCAAGCGTTCTTAGGAAGTGGGCGGCACCCCGCACAAGTGCTGTGGAACTCCGAGCCTGGAGCAGAAAGTAACCACCACCTGTAGGTAGCCCCCAGACTGGCTGATGCCCACTTTGCCATCACCAAAATTCCCTAAAGAAGATAGCATTGCTGACCAATGAAGGAGGCCATAAGCACGACAGACCAATCAGGAACTTGCACAGGTACTGAGCAGGCACCTGCCAGCCCCAGCTTCAATCAGTAAGGACCCTTCCCACAACCCCTCAGGGGGCTCAAGGAATTAAGTGACACCTGCCCAAGTCCGCACTGCATTTTGCAGTAAACACCTCCTTTCTTCCACTCCTCCAATGATTGGCTTTCTGCACAGTGGTTGGGCGGACCCAGTTTCAAGGGGTCTACAGCAACTCCTCCAGTCTGGTGTAGGGCTTGTTCTCCAACAGGAAGAGGGAGAGGGTCAGGAGGCAGGTGCAGTGTTCACTGCTCCCAGGTTCTGGGGGTGTCATGGTGCCTCCAGCTGGAGCTTAAGTTCCACATGGCCATCGTGTCCTCTCCTTCTTCCTGGTCCCAAGGAGTTCCGGGTGCGTTATGGAAAGTGGGCAGACTAGATCAACAGATAAAGGGTGGAGTTATAATATATGAATCACAGCCTTAAGTCTATGAACAACCGAGGGCCTCAATCAAGTCTTCTGTGCCAATAATTTCCCTGAGCTTCCCTCTGGCCGCTTCTCCATCTTCAGTTTGCCCAGGTCCAGAGGAGGATGGCAGAGTGGAGATGCAGAGGGGAGAGTGGCAGGGAAAAGATAACCAGGTGGCCTGGGAGCCAGAGCTGACTTCCCCCCTCTTTGCTCCCCGGGGACTGCTAATTGTACCCATGAGGCTTTGCGTCCCAGGCTTCCAAAATGAAGAAGGGAGAGTTACACCCCCAAACCAGTGGCAAGGGAGTCTTCAGAGAGGACCTGCCGCACCCTTATCTCTGCCCCCAGCTGTGATGGATGCTATTCAAATTCCTAGGGAGCCTGTGTTAGCAGCATCTGTGGTGTGCTGGTGGGGTGGGGTTGGTGGGAAAGAAAGGGTGAGAGGAGCAGCCTGGGAAATGCTGGTTGATTTTCTTCTCAAAATAGTCCAGGTGGGAGGGGAAGAGCTGAGGAATGAAAATGCATGATAGGCAGGATTTCATGGCTGTTGCCCAAGATAGTTCGGGGTAGGTGGCATCTACAGAGCAGGACCCAATGCATTCTTGGCTGCTACCTTCCAAGCAAGAATTTAGAACCAATTCACATGCAGACAAAGTGTCCTCCCTCAGGCTTGTCTTTAGGAATTTAGGAATGCAGGACTGGACTGGAGTCTGTATTAGCATTGTGACCTTGGGGTGGGTTTTAATAACCTCTTTGGTTGAGATGGCCCATCAGCAGGGTCGCAGCACTGGTATTAAAAAAAAAGAGCTCATGGAGGCAAGAGCATGGTGCACATTACAGAAGCCTGTGTGGATGATGGTATTACAACCAAGGGTTAGCCTGGACAGGACCGAACACCACCAGCCCATGCCTAGCTCCCTTCTAACTGACTCCCAAGGGCGCAGCTCATACTCTGGGGGTTCTAGGATCCCCCCTCAGTAGCTTTCACAGACTTCTGAAGGCCAAAGCCAATAAGCTCACTCCAAGAAGACAACAGAGGAAGCCCCCAAGGTCTGCCAGCCATGCGGGTGCTTCACTAACAAGCTGTTCTCAAGGAGGAAGAAATAGCCGGGCTGAGGCGTGGCTCCCCTAGCCAGGAGAGGGAGACTGCCATGTGCAAAGGGAAGGAAAATGCGAGGAAAGCGACATGGAGAGAGCTTTGTCACATGGACGAAGAGACCACCAGGAAGCAGGGTTTATGCACAGAACTCCAGCTGCTGCCTGGAATGTGACCCCTGGTCACCCCCACCCTTGAGTACAGGCATGCGGAACTCTCAGACAACTACAGCTTAAGATGCAGGTCAAGGAGGCATCAGACTCCTGTTCTGTGGGCATTCCTTTACCTTCTGTCAACCACGTGGCCCCTGTTTCTTCTCAACATCCCATAGCCCATAGAAACTCCTACTTTGCCTGCCTTCCTTGGGACCCTGATGCAGAGTTAACTGAACCTGAGTTTGAATAGATTGACAGACCATGGAATATCTTCAAAGGGGACTCTGGTTCCCCATCTGCCAAGGAGAGGGGCTGGTCTGGCCTTTATCCCAGGACACACATAAGATCTATCCTTGGAACAAGCTGAGGAAATGGCATCTCCTCAGGCACCACCGTGGCGTCTCTACAGCCTTCCACATCATCAGTTGTGGTGATTGGTTGTATAAGCACCCGTCTGTGTGCGTAAGCACCTGTGTGCCTCCCCAACCTGTTCTTTCCTAGGTAGGGCGATTCTAACTCCCTGAGTTCCTGCCCTACCCCGCCCTCGGTACCCCAGGCTCCTGAGACACAAAATGCACTTGGGTAGCCACACCGCTGGTCCTGTCCTTCTAGGTTCCCTCAGCATATGGCTTGTTATTCGTCCTGCACTGTCTTTCCTGTGTGGTTTTCCTCTCTCCCTCACAAAACTTATTCTATGTTAAGAAAATGACATCATTCCTTATACAGGGACATGGACCTTATGTCGCTTCTCAGATTCCCTTAGCCACAGCTGCCACCACCGCCTCCTCCTTCTCCCTTTCTGTCTTCCTTAGTGCGCCCACGTACTCCACTTTGCCTCTCCATGTACATGTTCAAGGTGGGCAGGCAGACTCTAGTCAGGTGGATCACAGGGAGAGGGACTGAGCCTGCCTCCCTCCCCCTTCGCTTTTGGTGATGAACATGACACCAGGGGGTAAGTTCTGGGGCCTTTATTTTCTTAAGAGGCAATGTTGTCCAAATGCACCACTGAGATTTGGGTTGAGCTAATGTGGATTTTTAAAAAGATTGTATTGGTTTACTTGAAAGGCAGAGAGAGAGAGAGAGAGATCTTCTGTCTGCTGGCTCATTCTCCAAAGGGCCACAAAATCCAGGGCTGGGCCAGGCCAATGCAAGGAGTCTGGAATTCTATCCAGCTCTCCCAAGTGAGTGGCAGGGGCCCAAGCCCTTGGGCCATCATTGGTTGCTTTCCCAGGTGCATTAGCAGGCAGCTGGCCTGGAAGTGGAGCAGCTGAGCCTGGAAACAGTGCTCTGATATGGGATGCTGGCATTGCAAGTGCAGCTTCACCCACTGCACCACCACGCTGGCTTTCGGTTGTGGAGTCCCATGTGGTCCTGATGAAGGGTGGGATTCGACAGTCTGGAAGAACAGCAGCTCCTTGGAGGGTAAAACTTGACAAATGGGAGGTGGGGGCAGGGAGGGGGCTGACAGACCCATCCCTCTGCACCTGTCTGGGGGAGGGTGTGCTCCTCCTTGCAATCTTCCTAGGGAAGCTCCCCGTACCAGGCAAACATGTGTGCCGAGTCCCTACCTGTCCTTGGCCAGTGCTGACCCGAGTGGAAAATGCATCCTGTGGAATCACTTCTCATCTTGATTTCCTTCACTGCCCTTTGCCCTTTGACCTTCACTGCCTCCCTGGCACCTCTTACCTTTGAATCCTTGCCCAGTCTCTGCATTCCTAGCAGGTCAGGGCCCAGACACGCATTCCACTTTCTTCAAGGCACACTCCATACTCCTCCTCAGAGGTATTGAAGACACCTCTAGTGGTAACCTTCATATTGGCTGGCCATTTTTGAAAATTTCTAAAATGTATTTATTTTCATTTTATTTGAAAGGGAGAAAGAGAGAGAGAGAATGAGAGAGAGAGAGAGAGAGAGAGAGAGAGAGAGAGAGAGAGAGAGAGAGAGTCATCCCAGTTTCACTCCCCAGACACCTGCAACAGTCAGGACTGGGCCAGGCCAAAAACACAACCTGAGAATGCAAGGTGTCTACCCAGAGTGGGGAATCTGCTCACTTTCTGTGTACAGAGTTCCAGGGATCACAGGAGCAGGCAGGCCTGGGGCTCAGGAGTCCGACAGGTGGGATTGAGAGAGAACAGCCAGGCAGGCCTTCTCCAAGCTCCTCTCCCAGCCCAGCACGGAGAAATCAGAGCAGGCACTGCAAAGAACTGGGCTGTTTCTCTCTCTCTCTCTCTGTTTTAAGACAATGTAATCAATGAAAGGATTTAGAAAAAGTGAACTGTTGAGAGCCTAAGGGGGTCTGGAGATGGGCTTTTTATCTGCATGGCTTCTCTCCCTGCGGCTTTTATTTGCCTTCGGAAAGACCAGGCTGTGTCAATAGCAGCTCATCATCCCATTAACCAGGTGATAATGGGCAGGGCTGGCAGGTGGAGGCCTTCTCGTCTCCTCTCCCACTGTGGAATCTTGGTCCCGCCTGGGGTCCATGCCAGGCTGCTGGGGGAGGGAGCAGTCACGGGCACCACCGAGGGACCTGGTAAGTGAGGACCCCCTCCGTGTGTGGATTGCCTAAATAGGCTTCCCGGCTTCTCTTCTGCTGAGAAATGCAGCCTGCGAGAAGGAGAGAGGCTTCTCTCCATTCCCCCGGCTTCTAGCTGCTGGGTTGTGGACTCAGCGGGAGGAACCAGACTAGGCCGGGCGGGATGTCATCTTCAGCCCCTTCTCTCATCAGACTTGGCCGTGAGAGTCAGAGAAGGCAATTCCCGCCTCGGAGAGGCGAGACCGCCACAGGCTCTGCCCATCTGATGCCCATGCAGACTCCAATTCCAACATGCCCCAGACAGAAGTCACCCTCCCCTCCAAAGCAAGGACCTCTTCCGGCCGCTCACGTGAGTGCTGGGACCTGGCTGTCATTCTTGGCTCTGCCTCTTCTTGTCCCCCCAAGTCAAGAGTCATCAGCTTTGTTTTACAAGATTGCAAACCTTGGATCCTGCCATCTCCACTTCTCCAAGCCTCTGTGCCTCTCACCTGCATGGCTGACTGCTGTCATCCTGGCCCCAGGCAGGGAGAGCTGCCTGGGGCACATGTCTTGGACTTCAACAAGGAATTCAAGGGAGCTGGAAAACAGCAAACAGCGAGCAGCCAGTGTTTTACTGAGAAAGCAAAGAGCCACACTCCACAGACAGCATGGGGTGCACTCCAACTCCGAGCCGTGTTTCACATGTGGGTCATTTGATGAAAGGGGAGGTGCATTCTAATAAGGAAGAGGGATATTCCGGGTTTTTCTGGGAAGTAGGAGGAGATTTCCCCTGGGATCGAGCTGCAACCCCCTTTCACTCTTATATGGTCCAGTGTGTCCTGTGGGGGGGGGGGGGCTGGCAGGTGCATCATGTACTGTGCTCAGGTATAGGTCAATCCAGGTCGATCCCTAAACTGCTAAGGGTGTGGTCCAGGCAGGGAGTCAGTTTCTACTCACAGCCTCCTGTTGGTCTTGAGCTAATAGGAGCTCTAATCTCCAGGTGACCCCACTTCTTCCCCTGCCTTCCCATCTCAGTCTCCTTGTGGCTCTCCCCCTGGCTCTTCCTCGTCCAGCAACAAAATCCATTGTTTTCAGGAAAGAAACCACATCACGATCCCTCTCATTGTACAGTTCCTCAATGTTTCCCATCATCTGTTGGACTCAAGTTCAAGTCCCAGAGTCCCTCCCAGAGGCTCCTTGGGCCTTCATCAGTGGCCCCCTGCCTACCTTACCTACCCCCATCCTCCTCACATCCTCTACACTCATCCCAGAGCCCCTGAGTATGTGGCTCAGAGAGGGGGGCTCAGAACCCAGGACCCCAAAGGATAGTGCTTGGCAGGCTGGGCACTCAGAACCGAAGGAGACTGGCAGGAGCCCTGGCTGTCTGCCACCTCCCTCTTCTCTCTCTCCTAAGCGGGGCATGGAAACTACAGCTCCTCTCCCCAAAGTCAGCCATAAAACCCAGAAAGTTCTATGACCTCCCTTCCCTCCCAGAGGTCGCCTGTGACAGGTGTCCTGACCTGTGCCCCGGGGGCAGAGGATCTTACAGGGACACAGCTGTGAGCAGACCAGCCCTGGCTATACCACCCTGAGTTTATTATAATCAGCTTATCCCCAGTTACCCCATTAGGTTTCTCCACAGCTATCTGCCACTTCCATCAGAGGGAGGCGCTGTCTTGCTCTGTGCCTCTCCGTGGCACGGCTCACGCCTGGTGCTGGGCATGCATCTCACGGTTCATCCCCCAACGCGACTCTCAGCTCCGCAGAGGAAGGTACAGTCCCCACTGTCTTAGTTACCTCTGGACCCTCAGCACCCGACACAGTGCCTGGCCCCCGGAAGATGCTTGAAAATCTGCAGGTGTATTTTGAGTTGAACAGATCTTGTGAAAACTGCTTTGAAACTGCAAAGGCGCCACAGTGTGATTCGGAGTTCTGCTTTTCATCTCGGAACAAGCAGGAGAGCAGATTCTATTATCACCTGAACCTGAGTGCAGCTTATTTATATCTGCATGTGATGCCTTCCAAGCATTTGCATCTCTGGCTTTTCATTGCTACCTGCAGAAGGAAGGGATTGGGCCACTTTAAAGGAACTGCCAGCCATCATTGGCAGGTGGGTTCATTAGGGAAGCCACAGAACATTCTCACCACTGCTTTCGTTCCTTTTTTATAGTTTGGAAACTGAAAAAGTGACACACAGCTGAGGGAAAGGAAACAGGTGGACAACCGACTTTGCCTTTGGATAGCATGACTCTCACTCCGTTTAAAAGAGTGGACCCTGGGCTGGCGCTGTGGTGCAGCGGGGTTAACGCCCTGAGCTGAAGCGCCAGCATCCCATATGGGCGCCGGTTCTAGTCCCGGCTGCTCCACTTCCGATCCAGCTCTCTGCTATGGCCTGGGAAAGCAGTAGAAGATGGCCCAAGTCCTTGGGCCCCTGCACCCACGTGGGAGACCCGGAAGAAGCTCCTGGCTCCTGGTTTCGGATCAGCACAGCTCCGGCCATTGTGGCCATCTGGGGAGTGAACCAGCAGATGGAAGACCTCTCTCTCTGCCTCTCCTCTCTGTGTAACTCTGACTTTCAAATAAATAAATAAATATTTTTAAAAAAATAAATAAATAAAAGAGTGGACCCTCATTCTCTCCCGCTTTTTCTGTGACTCTGACTTTTAAATAACATAAATAATTTTTAAAAAATGGGGGCCAGGGCTGTTGTGGCATAGAGGGTAAAGCCACCGCCTGAAACGCTCGCAACCCATGTGACATCAGTTCATGTCTCAGCTGCTCCTCTTCCAATCCAGCTCCCCGCCTATGCGCCTGGGAAAAGCAGCAGATGGCCCAAGTGCTGGGGCTCCTACACCTGTGTGGGAGACCTGGCAGGAGCTCCTGGCTGCTAGCTTTGGCCTGACTCAGCCCTGTCCATTGCAGCCACCTGGGGCATGAACCAGTGGACAGCATCTCTCTCTCTCTCTCTATCTTTCTCTCTCTCTCTTTCTCTCTCTCCCTCTCTCTCTATCTCTGTCTCTCCCTCTCTCTCTGTAACTCTGGATTTCAAATAAAATAAATAAATCTTTTTTAAAAAAAAGAGTGAACCCCAGGTTCCCCGTCTAAAAGGGAAGAGGGGTGCTGGCCGTCTGGGAAGGCCCCTTTGTAAGGTGAGAAGTTCCAGGGTGGTGGTTAGAGACGCTGAGTTCACAGCCTCTCTAAACCCTGGGACTTTGGGAATCACTTTATTTGTGCCTCAGTTCTACCTTTGTAGCCGAAGATGAGCTCCTGCAATCTCGCAGGACTGCTGTGGGGACTGAAGGAGACGATGCATCAGGAAACCCCTGGAAACTGCAAATATGAGTGAAGTGTGTGCTTCTGTCCCTGAACCAGGCTTCCCTACAGCGCAAACTGCTCCCATAGTGCACCTCAGGGGACACGATCGTGCGTGGAGACCCCTGCTGAGCATGCCTGCACTGCTCCCTGCTCCACAGACGGCCTCAGCCTGCACAGTGTCAGATACCAGTACACCTGGAAGAAATGTTTGTTGAGTGAATGTCAGATGGGAAGCGAGGAGAAGGTAGATCTGTAGGAGGTAGGGAGTTGGGGGAAGAGCGGGCCAGATCCCTGGGGGGATTGACAAGGCCCGGGAAATAAATGGAGGCCCTGGTGTTAATAGAGCACAGCTTCCTACATCTCTGGGCCCAAACCTCAGCTCCTAGCCCTCTCCCGTAAAGGGGCCAGCTTCAGACATGGGGATGGAGCTCTTGGTCCCAGCTGACTCAGCTCCCAGGGACCTCTCCTTGGGGTGCCCCGCTGAGCCACTGGGCGCAACTGTATACTCAGAAGACCTGAATTCTTTCAAGAGGCACACGCCCTGGTCTCAGCTCCAAACGATGCTGATAG
The DNA here is from genome assembly GCA_949820135.1 of Sylvilagus floridanus. Taxonomy (NCBI): domain Eukaryota; kingdom Metazoa; phylum Chordata; class Mammalia; order Lagomorpha; family Leporidae; genus Sylvilagus; species Sylvilagus floridanus. Next base: position 22,985,519 of record OX463238.1, on the reverse strand, counting down.
AGGCCAAATATGAAACCACATTTCCTCCGGTCCCCAGGGGCTCTCCAGCATGAAGCACCTGCTTTGTCCTGTCCCTGTGCTGTCCTGGGCACCAGAGTGATGCCAAAGGAGCCTCAGGCTGAGCCCACCTCTGGCAGTGTGAGCTCAGCTCCTTTCCCACGTGGGGATCCTCGGGAGCGCGGTGGGCGGGGGGGGGGCGGCGGGAGCGGAGAGGCAGGACCTGGGGGTGAGGGGGTGGAGGTGGCAGAGTGGAGGTGAGCTTGGGAGTTAGGGAGCAAGGTGGGTGAGCCAGGCAAGCTGTCCCGGCTGCCAGGCCAGCCTGGCCGGCCACCTCTCCCTCCACTACTCCAGTCTCATCCCTGACCTGTGGGTGCCGAAGGTGCACTGGGCCAGGAACCAGGGACTCCTTTGGACCCCACCCCCACCTTGCTGGGAAATTATAGGTCACCCATTGGGGCTGTCTGGAGCCAACAAACAGGACACTGTTCCTTTAAGATCAAGAAGCGGGATTGTTTTATTTTTTCTCCTTCCCTCCCTCCTTCCTCCCTCTCTCCCTCCCTCCCTCCCTCCCTTCTGTCTTTTTAAGTTGTATGTACTTGTTTTCATTTTATTTGAAAGACAGAGAGAAAGAGACAGAGAAATGGACAAAAGAGATCTTCCAGACACTTTCCCTGCTGCTGCCTCTTACCCAGGGGTACCCGGATTGACAGGTGCAGATGGTGGCAGACAGAGGATGCTTCTGAGCTGAAGGCCAGCGTCCCACAGTTGGCAATGGTTGCTCTGCACAGCTCTGGGCCCCACTTTCTCCCATGCACATGAGCAGGAGTGCCGATGACACCACGCCAGCCCCGCACAGGCTGCCTGACACCTGAGTGAGGTTTGGCCCCGGTCCAGCCAAACCCCTTCCAACTTGGTTTTGAACTTGACACAGCCACAGCGCTTTCAACAAGACAACCCTGCCCCACCCCATCCTATGTCAGCCCAACTGCGAGGCCTTTCTTCCCGCGCCTCCAGGCAGGAGACAAGGAAGCTGCCTCCTCTTGTGCTCTGAACAAAGGCGCCTGTGTGTGCAGGGCCCCAGCGCTGTGCCTGCATCCCGAGCGCGTCTGGCTGCAGGGTCAGCAGTGTGGCCAAGCGCGCACGTTGGAATACAGATTGCCCCCGAGCTTCTGGGGCTGTGCCCACCATGTGGCCGTGCCTGGCTCTGGCAGCCCGACGTTCAGCTGCCAACAGCTTGCGGGCCTGTTTGCTGTATGGCCAGCATCCTGTTTGGTGATGTGACAAGAGTCCCAGGCTCTCTGTGCATCGCAGAACCCCGGTCTCAGTGCAGCCAGCATGCGATTGTCGCATCTGGACAAAGGACACGTTGGTCCCAGGCGTGGATCAGCCACTCAGCAAGCCCTCCTCGGAAGCCCCCTGCCCGCTGCTCATCAGCCACAGCCCCCGCCCCCGCCAAGTGTGGCCTCGCTGTTCCTGGAGAGATGCCGCAGTCTGTTGCACGGAGCTGTTTTGGAAAAGCACTGAAATAGTTCAGTTTCTGCTACAGACAAGAAAAACCCGGTGCTCTGCGCTTACTTCCAAAGCAGCGATCCCCCGCCCCCAACAGTTCTGAGCGCCTTCCCTGTAGGATCAGTGCAGCTGAAATGCAACCTAAATGCGTGCCCCGTGAGAGTGAGTGCGCACACATTGGAGGCCTTTGATTAAGTGATTTGCAAAGTGGCATAGACCCTTCCGCTACTAAGCTCTGCTGTTGGCCTGTGCCTCACACTCAGTAAAACAGACAGCAGGACAAGCGTGTCCATCACGTCCCTCTCAGTCCTCCCACCCGCCGGCCCCTGCACCTTCTCCCTGTTCCCCGGACTCCTCCTGCCCTCTCGCCCCTTGCTGTCGACCTACAGGGCAGGTCTCCTCCGACCCCTCAGCTTCCGCCAACATTCGCTAAACAAAATCCCAACTTGGGCCACGGGAGCCTTGACCACTGTTGTCTTCGCTACATGGACATCAAGCACTCCCGGGGCCGTGGACACTCCTGCAAAGGCCAGGCCACCACAAGGTCACGGCCCCCGGCCCCCTCTTCCCCTGTCTGCAGGGAGCTCCCTCTTCTCTGCCCCCTCTCATCTCCCACTCTCAGCAGATGAACTTGTCTCCAGGGTCAAGGCCATGGGGCCAGGCTCCCTGGACTTACCCATGCCCTTCCTGTAAACACCTGTGCTGCTGCAGCCCCCCGTCCCCCATCCTTTCTCCCTGACGCCTCCTGAGATGTTGACAGTGACCCCTCTGTTTAATTTTTTTAAATCTCCATCTCCCTGTAACCTGTGAACACACTTGCATCTGGCCCATGTCCCCCCCTAGTTACTGCTCAGTGGTCCCTTCCATTCTCTTGCAAACACCTTGGATGCCCCTGATCTTGTGACTTCCACACATTGCATTCTCCAGGTTCCATCGTGAGTCTGGAACATCCCATTCCTTCCCCTTGGGCCACGTGCGGGTCAGCGTTCCAGGCTTGTGTTCTGACTGTTGCTGGTCCTGCTCCACCACACGCTCCCTGGTGAAGTGTGTCCTCTCTCCAAGGACACGCACGTCACTCGCAAGCCCCTTTCTCTAACTGAACTGTTTGTCCCCAGCTTTGCCCGTAGGCACCACTACGCGCTTCCACATTGGCAATGGGCCGCTTCTGGTAGCCCCATCTAGCCTCCCCCCCCCCCCCCACTGCCCCTTGCTAAGGGCGCATGGCCTCCTGGCAGGGAGGAGATGTGACTTCTCCATGCTCCTCCCCACCAGCATCAGTTCCTCCCAGAGTTCTCTTGAACATCTGAACTTGTCCCCCTCTCCCATCCATCCTCCTGCCACTCTCTTCCTGGGCCTGGGCAACAGCCTGCCGGGTGTCAACCCTGTTTGCTGCCTGTGCTGTTCTGATTCCCAGAGCGACCCCTCTGAAAGGCAAAACTGGGCTCATCCAGACCCTTCCATGGTCTCGCTCTGATCCGGCCTCCATGCAGAGGTGCTGGGTCCTTCTCAGCAGCCTGGAGCTCTCTGCTCCCACGGCACCAGGTCACACACACACACACACACACACACACACACTGCCTCTTGTCCCCCTCAGTCCCAGTGCCCTGTCCTCCTCCTCCTCTGCCCACTCATCTCATTACTTAGCTGTTTCTTTTAAGTTGCAATTATTATTTATTTGAAAAACAGAGCAATGGGGGGGGGGTGGTTACAGAGAGAGAAAGAGAGAGAGGAGAGACAAAGAGTTCTCCCATCCACTGGTACACTCCCCAAATGCCCTCAAAAGCCAGGGCTTGGCCAGCCTGAAGCCAAGAGCCAGGAACTCCATCCAGGTCTCCCATGTGGGTGGCAGGGGCCCAAGTACCTGCGCCACCATCTGTGGCTTTCCCAGGCTCATTAGCAGGGAGCTGGATTAGAAGGGAAGCATCTGGGACTCGAATTGGTACTCTGATAGGGGAGGCCAGTGCTGAAAGCCAGAGCTTAGCGTATTAGCCCACAGCGTCGGCCACTTGGCTGATTCTTGCTCATGCTTTAACACTGCCTATGTGTCTCTCTTCATTCCTCCTCCACAACCATCTTGAAAAATGTTCCTCTTGTATTCAGAATATTGGATTCTGTCCCCAAAATGTTATGTGTTGAAGTCCTAACACGAGGGCCTGGCACTGTGGCACAGCAGTTTAATGCCCTGGCCTGAAGCGCTGCCATCCCATGTGGGTGCCAGTTCGAGACCCGGCTGCTCCATTTCTTTCTTTCTTTTTTTTTTAAATTTTTGACAGGCAGAGTGGACAGTGAGAGAGAGAGACAGAGAGAAAGGTCTTCCTTTTGTCATTGGTTCACCCTCCAATGGCTGCCGCGGCCGGCGCATCGCGCTCATCCGATGGCAGGAGCCAGGTGCCAGGTGCTTTTCCTGGTCTCCCATGGGGTGCAGGGCCCAAGCACTTGGGCCATCCTCCACTGCCTTCCTGGGCCACAGCAGAGAACTGGCCTGGAAGAGGGGCAACCGGGACAGAATCCGGTGCCCCAACCGGGACTAGAACCCGGTGTGCCAGCGCCGCAAGGCGGAGGATTAGCCTGTTGAGCCACAGTGCCTGCTGCTGCTCCACTTCTGATCCAGCTCTCTGCTATGGCCTGGGAAAGCAGTGGAGGATGGCCCAAGTCCTTGGGCCCCTGCACCCACTTGGGAGACCCGGAAGGAGCTCCTGGCTCCTAGTTTTGGATCAGCACAGCTCTGGCTGTTGTGGCCAAATGCGGAGTGAACCATTGGATAGACAACCCCTCTCTCTGCCTCTCCTCTCTCTGTGTAACTCTGACTTTCAAATAAATAAAAATAAATTTTTTTTAAAGTCTTAACATGAGAATCTGAGAATGGGGCCTTGTTTGGAGCTAGGGCCACTGCAGATATAATTAGTTAAGAAGAGGAAATACTGCAGGACAGTGGGCTGTGATCTGGGATACCGGTCTCCTTATAAAACAGGAGACGTGAGGGCACAGGTCCACACTCAGGGGAGCGCCATGTGAGATGGCAAGTGATGTAGCTACATCAGGTCTCACCGGGAGTTAGAGGAGACGCCTGGAACGGATCGTCCTCTTACAACCTCTGAAGGGACAGAGCCTGCTGACACTTTGATCTTGAACTCTCTGGTTTACCCTCCAAATGGCCGCAATAATCAGAGTTGGGCCGATCCGAAGCCAGGAGCCAGGAGCTTCTTCCAGGTCTACCACATGGTGCAGGGGCCCAAGCACTTGGGTCATCTGCTGCTTTCTCAGGTTCATTAGCCGGGAGCTGGATTGGAAGCGGAGCAGCTGGGACTCGAACTGGAGGCCAGTGCTGCAGGCAGAGGCTTAACCTACTATGCCACAGCGCCGGTCCTGCACACTGTTAATTGCTATCAATGTACTCTCTCCTTACGTGGCCACCATGACTCAACCCGATCATAGGGATTCCGTTCTCACGATCACATCTCATCTCACACTGTCCAAGGACCTCCACGACTGGATTGCCTTCCACCCTTCACTCATTAACACGAGACTAGGGATGAAGCCACTAACACACATGCCTTAGGGGGACACCCAGACTATTATCCAAACCACGTCACCCCACCATTGTGCAAGTGTACTGTGTTGTAATGCCTGTCTGCGTTCACCACTCCCCACTTTCTAAGGACAGGAAATGTCTTATTCATCCTTGCATCCCCTGGGAAGGAACAGTGTCTGGAACATAGAAAGACTCGAGAAGTGTTCGGTGAATTTTCTCAACATTTGGAAAGAGTCATACGGGCCACAGACGCTTACCTGACTCACTGCTCCATAAACCCCTGAATTTCTTTCTCGCACTCTACTGCCATGGATCCTGTCCTCAGTGCGTGCGCTGGCTCTTCCCCTCTGTCCTTCAAGGATTCCCTACCCTTTTCTGAACATCTCACGGCTATGGCTGCACCTGCTCTGGGGGCAGCCCTGGCCCAGGGTTCCAGCTCTGGTGAAGAGTTGTCCCTCCGGGCCTGGGGAGGGTTGGGATATCCCCCTGTCGCTTGTCCGAGGGGCCTCATTCCCTCCTTGTTCTTTCATTCTGCCCACTCCTCTGCAAATAGTTTCTCTGCTCAGTGGGGATGAGCCATCTGTTTCCTGCTGGGACCCTGACAAATACCACTGGTAGGCAGGTGGGTGGGGACAGAGATGATAACCAAGTTTCAAAAATAATCATTTGATTTTTTAAAAAAGGAACTTTTAAATCCCATCGCTTAAATCCCTCTCAGTTCTGTTTTCAAAGCACCACATACCTAGCATTTTTACCTAAAGCCTGCCATTTGACCCGTGCATTTGCTATGCATTTGACTAAACATAGAAAACGTTCAGTTTAATTTGACGTTTTATTGAACACGGGCGTTGTGCGAGGCATAGTGATGGGCGTTTAGAATCCAAAGAGCAAAAGATCATGTTTCTGCTGAAAAATCCCCAGAATCTCACGGGGAGACAGGTACACAGCAGCACAGTAGGGGGCTTTGAGAGCACAGAGGAGGGCACAGCTCTGGGCCTTGGGCTGGGTTCCACAGCCACACGAACACGGGCATGTGGGTTACCCTCTTCCCAATATAGGCATCTTTTAGAACCACACGAGCCCCTGTACATCAATTCTATTGCACAGAGCCATCTTCAGCTGTTTTTCATCAAGATGCTCGCTCTCTCTCTCTCACACACACACACACACACATGATGCTCACTTAAGATGTCTTGGGTCAAGAGTACACCTTATACTTTCTCTTTTCCTTTTATGTTAGGGCTTCAAAACATTACTCAGACCAACAATTCTCAATTCTTGAAAGATCACAAGAGTGGCCCCTTAAAAACAGATATTCCTGGGCCTGGTTGTCAAAATCAGAGGGGAGGCCACGGACCAGGGAGACCTGGGGATTAGATGTTTGTTTGTTTGTTTGTTTATTTATTTATTTTCACCAAGGCCCTGTGATGAATCGGATAGTCTAGCTGGGAGCCACTGTTCTAAATCAGCTTCTCTTCACAGCAACTGTAATTTAGATCAAGGTTTTTCAGCCATGATTACTTGGTCATCTACGTGTGTTGTATCGGCACAAGAATAAACATTAGATGAATGACTCGAGTAGAAGTGAGAGTGCAGAAGGAAACCTTTATATTCATAGACAATTGGCTTTCCATAAGGAAGCAAGGACCACACAATGGGGAAAGTCTTTGATAAATGTTTTTTGGGATAATTGGTTGTCTGTATGAAAGGAAAAAATGAACTTGGACCCCAGCTTCACGTCACATATGAAAACAGGTTCAAAATGAATCAATAACCTAAATGTCAGAGCTAAATTATAAAACTCTTAGAAGAAAACATAGGCATAAATCTTTGTGAACTTGGATTAGGCAAGAGTTGCTTAGAGATAAAACAAATGCTAGAGATACAAAGGAAAATGGGTAAATTGGACCTCAAAGATGTTAAAAAACTCTTTTGCACATCAAGAGTTACCATCCAAAGAGTGAAAAAAATAGCTCACCGGAGGCTGGCGCTGTGGCACAGCAGGTTAAAGCCCTGGCCTGAAGTGCCGGCCTCCCATATGGACGCCAGCTCTAGTCCCTGCTGCTCCTCTTCTATCCAGCTCTCTGCTATGGGCTGGGAAAGCAGTAGAAGATGGCCCAAGTGCTTGGGCACCCCTGCACCTGCATGGGAGACCCGGAAGAAGCTCCTGGTTCCTGGCTTCAGATCAGCCAACTCTGGCTGTTGCAGCCATCTGGGGAGTGAACCAGCAGATAGAAGACCTCTCTCTGTCTCTACCTCTCTCTGTAACTCTGACTTTCAAATAAATAAAATAAATCTTTTTAAAAAAGAAAGAAAAAAATAGCTCACAGAACGGGAAACACTAATCATAAATGACATATATGGCAAGAGACTAATAACCAGAATATATAAAGAACTCCCACAATCCAACAATGGTAACAAAAAAATAGACGACTGCATCAAAAATGAGCAAAGCACCTGAATAGATTTTCTCCAAAGAAAACATAGGAGCCAAGAAAATATATGCAGGAGCAAGTGTGGCTTCATATATGATCTTTCCTAGAAAGTATGCTGTGTGCTAATGAGGCAAGTGTGTATTGTGTAGCTGTTGGATGAAATATTTTGTAAATGTCTCAACTCTGATGTGTCTTTGCTGATTTTCCATCTGGGTGATCTCTCCTCTGACAACAGTGGAGTGTTGAAGTCCCCCATTATTACCAAACTTGAGTCTTTCACTTTAGATGTAACAGCATTTGCATTATATATTTGAGTGTTCTTGGAATATTACTTAGTCATGTAAAGAATGAAGTAGTGATATACACTACAGCATGGATAAATCTTGAAAATAGTATGCTACATGAAAGAAGCCAGTTAGAAGAGATCATGTATGACATGACATGACTTCATGAATAAGACATGTTCAGAGCAAATCAAGAGACCAGAAAATAGTTTAGTGGTTCCCAGGATCCAGGGGGAGGGAATGAAATGGAGAGTGACTGGCAATGGCATGGATTTCCTTCTGGGGTAATAAAAATGTTCTGGGATTAGTGGTGGTTATTGAACAATTTTCTGAAAACCACTGAATTACACACTTAAACTGTGAATTTCATGATATGTAAATTATATCTGAGTTTTTACAAATTTTTAATGATAACTTGAGTACTAGATATTAGTATTTGAAACAAGTTCCCAAGATGATTCTCATGTAAGAATATCATCAGCATCCCTGAAAACCATAGTCATGATTGTCTCATTTGTATCACTTTACACCCCCTAAAAATTCGAGGAATTTAAAATCTGTTTTAAAACAAAACAAATAAAAAGGACAACTCAGGACATAGAAAGTCATCATTTGTCAAACAAGTGTTTAGCTGCTGCCTGGCATCTGGCAGTTGGTACCCAGCAGGTGGCATGATGGACCCAATGGGCCAACTGCAAACCCCACCATAAAGGAATTCACAGTCCAGGAGGGACACACAGACAAACGGTTGCAGTCCGTGACATCCGCCGTAATGGAGGACAGTACAGAGTAGAGCCAGTCAACAAGGAGCCCTGAAGTCAGCCCAGAGGGCCCAAAGGATGAGGCTCCAGATGTGGGCACCTAGAAAGACAGAAGAGATGACACAAGAGGGACAGCACAGAGGCTCAGGAGAGCCCCAGTTGTTGCAGCCATTTGGGGAGTGAACCAGCAGATGGAAGGTCTCTCTCTCTCTCTCTCTCTCTCTCTCTCTCTCTCTCTCTCACTGTAACTCTGCCTTTCAAATAAATAAATCTTTGAAAACAAAATGACCTGCCATAGGTCAGTTGGCAGCAGAGCTATCAAAGATGATTTATTTTTTTCTGGCTGGAGGAGTGAGGTCATTCTTGAAAAACGGGGATCCCCCCAAAAGTGCTGATGGCCCAAGGTCACAGGGAAGATGCAATGGTGCTAGATCTGAGGCCAGAAGCTTTTAGAATGCACAGGATGAATTTCTTCTGGGTTTCTCCAGGGATTCCTCTCTAAGGCTTTTCTCCCTAAACTCATGGGTCTCTGATGATCACAGCACTGCCCAGGCACATCTCTGCCCAGCTCTGAGCCAGATCTGAACAGAGACACCTCCACTGTGATGGCCATGGCTCCCAGGTAGCAATAACGGAAAGTAGGAGCAGAAATGGACCTTTCGATGGGTCTCATGTCATCGTGCACAATTGTCCTGTGCCACGTGGCAGCTCTACATCTGTAATCTGTCCACAACTCTGTGCTCTCACCACCACCATCCTGGTCCAGGTCCCCACCGCCTCCTATTTGGACCACCACAGTGGCCACCTCACTGACTCTCGGTTTCTCTATCCCCTGTGTCCTGTTTTCTACACAGGCTCGGGAATGATTACTTGTAGATCTTTCTCATCATCTGATGAACTCCCAGTGCTCTCCCACTGCCTTAGGAATAATCCCACCAATCCTGACTACTTTTGCGAAGCTCTGCAAGTCCGGCTCCCAGCCTCATCCAATCCTCATCTCTGCGTGGAATTCCAGCCGCCTTTATGTTCCTGGACCATGCTTGGCTTTTTCCCAACTAAGGACCTTTGCCTCTAGTGATCTCTTTTCCTGTAATGTGCCTTGCTCCATGATGGCTTCACAAGAATCGGGCTGGGCTCAAAGAGGGCATCCCTGTCTTTTCTTTCTGCAAAACTCACACTCACTCTCCCATCCTCCTCCTACTCCCTTCCTACTGCTCTCACCATAGGCAATGATCTTATTTGTTTGTGGATTTCTTGTTTGCTTCTTTCCCCTAAAACTCAAGATTCTTGAGAGCAAGGGCCTGGCCAGACCTTAGTTAGCATTTCGTGTGCTGTGCCGAGCACAGGGCTGAGTGTCTGGGCACTCAATGGCTATTTGATGAAGAAATGAGTAGGTGTTAGGGTTTGTGCCAGACTAAATTCATTCAACCTGTTTTGTGCACATTGAGGGCCAAGATGAGATCTTCCTGTATCTGTACCTTCTCTATATGTTAGGAGCTCTGTCTTTACTGATCATGGTAAAGGCTGACTTATAAGTCTCTGGTCATCTTGGACAACCATCCTCCCCAACAAGAGTGGCGTTGGCCTTGTTGATAGACAGATCCTGAATTATCTAAGGAGACTTCTCCGTGTAGTTGTTGGCATCTCCTTTTCTTTCTGTTCTGCTCTCCCCCTTTTTCTCTCTTTCTGGTGTATCCATGAACAGTTATCTGTTAATTGAATGCTTAACATTGATTTCTTCTTCACGTTAACTCACAAAGGAGTTTCAGAAGCCTCACGATTCTCGGTTCCAGCAACTCTAGTTGGCTGCGTTTTAGGTTTTGGCCTCTTTGTAAAATGATTAATGACCTGTAAACAAACACTTACATAGAATGGTTAAAGCGCCCGCTATGTAGAGGTCCCTTGTGGGGAATTCTTTTTGTAAATGCAGGAACTGTCCAGTTTAACTCCCTGGTAAATATGGATTTTTCTATTGTGGAAGCTGTGCTGCTGCACCTGCCCCATGTATACAAATCCAAAATGTGCTGCTGTCTCTTCTGGCTCCTTTAGCCATCCAATACACCTTTCATGAGCATCTCCTGTGCATCACAGAGATTGACGTTTTAGGCTCTGTCCACACGATGGACCAGTCAAGAGAAGTTGACAAGAGGCTGAGAAGCTCCCAGAGATCAGGAAACACTTCCATGCTCAGCCTTGAGCTATCTGGAGGACGATGAATGGCAGGAGCCAAGCAAGTGGGAGGAGAGGGGTCAGGAAGAGAAAGGGCCACCATGCTCAAATGCATGGAAGTTCGAGAAAGTGACTTTTGAGAAAGACATCAGCTGAATGTGGATGTGGGACAGCAAAAGGAATAAGCAGCACTGACCAAGCAACCACACAGAGGCCCTGGTGTTGGTGCTTATGGCAATGGGGACCATGGACAGGTGTCATGGAGGACACTAGGAAAGCATAACCCATGCAACTCTTGTGGGGAGCAGGTCAAAAGAAGACCAGGGTTGATGGCAGGGAGATCTGTCAGAAGACATCCAAGTCATTGGCCTAAAAAGTTTTGAGCCAGAGATTTTCATCCTTGGACCTACCAGGTGAAGGGGTCCTCACTGCACTTTGGAGATTCTGGAAATCTTTGCATGAAAAAAAATTTTTTTTTTGCATTTGTGTCTGTGCATTTTCCTGAGAAGTGGATCCAGGGCTCTCATCACATTTCAGAGAGGCCCATGACTCCAAATCAAGATCACCAAGATCACAGCAGTGAGGTTGGAGAGAGCAAATGCAGTGGGAGGGAGGTTGAGAAAGACCTACTGGGAGAGTCACAGATGGCACCTGGGTAGAGGAAAAGGGAAGGACAAGGCCTTATTATGGTAGTCATTATGGATGTTTTTCTGAGGCTGTTGGGAGACCATTGGAGAGAGTTAACATTGGAGAAAGAGCTGGGTTGAGTTTGAAGGGGTGTGTGAGGCATCCAGGGAGGGAGGTCAGCAGGCCTGGGTAAGAAGCCCATAAGAGGATGAGGATTTGGATATATCCATGAGAATCACTTTCACACAGGTGATCATGGAAATGGTGTAAGCATGGGTCTGCCTTGGAACATGGAAGACCCCAGTAGTCAAGGGGTAGAGAGAAGGGAAGGAATTTATGAAGAAGTTTGAAAGGGAGTGGCGAGAGAACAAAGAGGAGGACTGGAGAAGAGGAGTTGCTCAAGCAACCATGAACAGGCTCTGCAGGATGTCACAGGCTCAGAAGCTGCAGAGAGTGTAAAACAAGGCTCAAGGGCTGTGCATAGGTCAGCACAGTCTTCTGGATGGTGCAGGAGATGGGACGCAGGAGGCTTGCAATGTGCTAAGGAATAAATGAGCAGTGGAGAGCCAGGCAGACACCACCCCATGTCTGCATTTCCTGAGCCTGCCCACTGGGCTGATGGATGAGCCATATCTCATTATCAGAAGGACCAAAACAAAGGATCTCACACCAAATAGTGGCCAGGTGCACAGATCAGGAGGCTGTGGTTCTGGGGTCTGTGTAGACTGGGGAGGGAAAAACTAGGGAGATCCTGGTAAAGGGAGACCATGGAAGCAAAGGGTCTGAAGTTCCTGAGAAGCTTGAAGGGTAGGTGAAGTGGTTACGAGGAAGAGAGGAGCTGAAGGAATTCGAGGTTGAGATTTGAGTGAGAAAGTGGAGTGACAAAGTTGAAAGGTGAAGTAGAGAAAGGCCAAGGGTGTGGTTTCCAGAGAGTGTGGATAAAATAGAGCAGATGTGAAGTTCATTGACTCTGCAGGGAGACAAAGCCTTTCTGATGGTGGAGGCTGGTGCCTGAGGGGTTGTAGGTTATGACCACAACCACTGGTTAAAGGTCCCTTGCCTGAATAATTTCCTTGATATCAAGCAGCAATGCTTGTTTATTAATTTATTTTAAAGGCAAAGGAACAGAGAGAGAGAGAGTGCCTCCATCTGCTGGTTCACTCCCCAAATTCCAGCCATGGCTCCTGGCCAGACCTGAAGCTGGGGGCTGGGAACCCAATCCAGGCCTCCCACGTGGATGGTAGGATTCCATTCACCTGAGCCATCATCTGCTGCCTTCCAGGGTCTGCATTAGCAGCAGACAGAGTCAAGAGCCAGAGGCAGACATCGAATGCTGGCACTCTGATATGGGTCATGGGTGCCATAGCAGCATCTAAACTGCTCAGCCAAAAGCCCTCCCCTGTTTTGTTTTGATCATTCTGTCTTTCTTTTATTTTTTTTGACAGGTAGAGTTAGACAGTGAGAGAGAGAGAGAGAGACAGAGAGAAAGGTCTTCCTTTTTCCATTGGTTCACTCCCCAAATGACAGCTATGGCCGGCGCGCTGTGCCGATCCAAAGCCAGGAGCCGGATGCTTCCTCCTGGTCTCCCATGCGGGTGCAGGGCCCAAGCACTTGGGCCATCCTCCACTGCCTTCTCGGGCCACAGCAAAGAGCTGGACTGGAAGAGGAGCAACTGGGACAGAACCGGTGCTCCAACCGGGACTAGAACCTGGGGTGCCGGCACCGCAGGCAGAGGATTAGCCTAGTGAGCTGTGGTGCCAGCTGTGTTTTGTTCATTCTTTAATGGAACGAGATGGAATAAAGTAAAAATAGCCAAATAGTATAGTTCTTAATAAAAAAGCACATTTCAAGCAACGTAAAAAAGTTTTTAGGGAAAAAATTGTACAATTCATACATAGCTATGGGGTATTATGCGATGGTTTGCTATGTGTACATATTTATTTAATTTTATTTGTGTTAAGTAAGATGTACTTCTTTGTGTGGGTTGTGGTTAAAAAAGAATGAGGATGTGAGCTGCAAGGCAGTTTTGAAGGAAGAGGGGAGGGTAAGGAAAGTGAGACAAGAAGCAGTGACCTGAGCCTACCTGAGGATGGGCAGGGTCCAGAGGAGCAGGTGCCTGGTTGGACGAGTGGATGGAGGAAGCCAGGCCTCCAAGCCCTCCCAGAGCAAGGTGGGGTGGTTACAAATGCTATTATTTGCATATGTAGGTTGGAGTCACAACATGCAAGACTCATAACACCGAAACAACCCATCACCGTTGGTTTGTGAAAGAAGCAAGGTCTGGTTTAAATTTAGCTCTGTCATTCCCTGCAAAGCTGCCGGTGCAGCCCACGGGTGCCCTCCTGCTTTCTTACCCAGAGCCTTCTTCACAGTCTCGCGTGAGCAGAGGCGAGAGATGCTGACTTGTTCCCCGCAGTGTAAATTTCATCTGACTTTCCCCCTTTAGAGTCCTCTGTCCTTTCCCCCTGTTGTCTCTTATTCTCCTGTCTATTTCCTCAGTGTGCTGTGTGAAATTGCCTGTGGCACGATGAACCTGTGTATGAAACGGACAAACTTGGCTTCCGCTGTGAGCATGACAGAGATGAGCCGGCCTGAGGCTTCTGGAAGGTGCAGATGCTGTGTGTGGCAGAGACAGACCACTGTTCTGACTCCCATTTCCGCTTCCTCCCGAGCATGCAGACACTGTTTTACCCAGCCTCCCTTGCAGCGCAGTGTGGCTAAATTTTACCTGAGGAAGTGTGGAGGTGGAGGCAACACGTGCCGTCCAAGCCTGACCTGTAGAAATGTGCCCCGTTGCACCCTGCCTCCCCTCCCCCATCTGCAGCCTGGATGCCCAAGTCAGGCCAGCACTGAGCTTCACGTTGAGGATGGCAGAGACCTGGTTACCATGGGCCCCGAGTGACTGCCTGGAGCAGAGACTTCCTTTCTCATCCCACCTACACCTGGCTTGTTGGATTCCATGTGAATGACACAGAACCTGCGCTGTGTTCAGCCCTGAGCATTCGGGGTCTTATTTGTTAGAACACAGGTTACATTAACCACTACACTTACTTTAGTGCACACTGAGATAATCAACAGGCAGACATTCCAGTTCAGGTCTGGTGTCCCTTGGAGCTGGAACAACTTAGTGACTTAATTTCTCTCTCCGTGGAGGAGGTTATACCTAGTATTTTGAAAATCAGCTTTCTCAGCTGTGTTCTCACTTTACTTTTGAATTTCCCTTTTCTCACCATCATTGCAAAAGCAAGCTGTGTAGTGCTTCCTGCTTTCCCAGCCCCACCGCTGTCCTGGGCTGGGAGACTCGCTGGGCTCCTGGCTGATGTTGCTATCAGAAATTGTTTTCCCTCGCTTTGGGAGGTCCTCAGTGTATGACAGAGCCAAGCCAAATGTTAGTGGAAAGCCCCCAGTGAGTTCAAGGAATGGTAGTTCTCACACGTGGGGCATCGCAACGTGAGAGGCCATGTGTTAGACATCTGACGTGGGAGCCTAATTGCTCATCTCGGCGTCCTGCACGGTGGGCACGAGTGCACCATTTAGTGATTTGGAAAGTGAACCTGGGAGCAGCTACTGGATGTCCCCAGGTGACACAGCCGGGGATTGGTGCAGCGGAGATCCTGACCCAGACCCGAAGACTCCAAAGCCCATTCTTTGACCCACTTGCTTTCCCAAATGTGCGCTTCTCAGTTCTACCCCTCCTGAATGTCCATTATTTTCTATTGCTTTTCTCTGATACCCATCTAACTGGCTCTGCTAATTCACTGGTTAACAGGGGGGTACCCTGAACTCAGCCAGAACCACTTCATTTCTACAAAGGAAATAGAACTCAGCCCGACCGGTGCAGGGAGTTTTAAGCTCGGCTTGTTGGTATTAGGATCTACAAAGATAGGCATGAGGGCTCCAGTAAGCCTAAGGGTATGTGATACCCACTGTGGGAGAGCAACAGTGAAGGCCGCACCTGCTGGCCTCTCTGACTCCATCTGGTTCTAAGCAGAAGTTTGCTGGCAGATTTGAACATTCCTGAGTTCACATGCAGTGTTAGAGAAGACTGTTGTCTTGTCTCACCTTGGGCCTACCCAGGCCTGAGACTTGAGATGTTTCTGGAATGAATCCTAGGAGAGCTGAACACAGTCTCTACCTAAGTGAAGTATCCATGGCCACCTGGGGACCCCTGGCCATGGAGGCGTTGGTTGATGCCTGTCATTCATGGGTTGGTTACTTTTTTTTTTAAGATGTTTTAATTTATTATTAGAAAGTCAGAATGACAGACAGAAGGAGAGACAGAGAGAGAGGGAGAGACCGAGAGAGAGAAAGAGATCTTCTGTCTGCTGGTCTATTCCCCCAAATGTCCACACCACGGGTATGGCAGGGGCCTAAGCACTTGGGCTGTCCTCTACTGCCTTCCCAGGGGCATTAACAGGGAGCTAGGTGGGAAGTGGAGTAGCCGGGGCTCCAGCCAGTGCTCCAGTGTGGAATCCGAGCTGGGGTACCCGTGTGACAGGCAGCATCTGCATTATTCTGCTGCACCACAGCGCCAGCCCCATGAGGTGGCTAATGTAAGGGCCACACGATTGCTACGTGGTGATCTAGGGTACATTTCAGCACTGTAGACCTTGGCCCTCTTAGTTCCCTTTCTTACCGCGGACACGTTTCTTAACTCCAGGAGAATAAAAACCTCCCCAAAGGCTTACATTTGGGGTTAAGAGGACTAGCTTTGATGTCTTAAAATCTTGGCCCCGGAGTGGGCACTTAGCCCAGCAGCAAAGATGCCAGTTAGGATTCCCATATTCCATATGGAGTGCGTGGGCTCAACACTCACTCCCGCTCCCGACTCCAGCTTCCGGGCTAAAGCAGATCCTGGGAGGGAGTGCTGGTGGCTCAAGTTAATTGGGTTCCTGCCACCCAGGCAGGAGATCTGCACTGAGTTCCTGGCTCCTGGCTCCTGGCTCTGGCACAGCCTCGGCTGTTACAGGCATTTGGGGAGTGAAACAGCAGATGGGAGTTCTCCCTCTTTCTCTGCTTCTCTAGTCTCTCTTTCTCTCTCTCCCCACACCCCAAATAAACATATGAAATTTTTAAAACCTGGCCTAGGGCCAGCATTGCAGTGTAGCAGTTAAGCCATTGCTTGCAACACCAACTCCCATATTGGAGCACCGGTTGGAGTCCCAGCTGCTCCATTTATGATCCAGCTCCTTGCCAATGCTCCCAGGAAGCAGCAGAAGATGGCCCAAGGGCTTGGCCCCCTGCCAGCCACCTGGGGGACTCAGAAGGAGCTCTGGACTCCCAACTTCAGCTTGGCCCAGTCCCAGTCATTGCAGCCATTTGAAGAGTGAATCAGCAGATAGATCTCTCTGTGTGTCTGTCTCTTTGTAAATTTACCTTTCAAATAAATAAATAAAATCTTTTTAAAAAGATTTATCTTATTTATTTGAAAGATAGAGTTATAGACAGAGAGAGGGAGAGACAGAGAGAGAAGTCTTCCATTCACTGGTTCACTCTCCAGCTGGTTGCGACAGCCAGAGCTATACCTATCTGAAGCCAGGAGCCAGGAGTTTCTTCCAGGTCTCCCACGTGGGTGCAGGGACCCAAGGACTTGGGCCATCTTCTACTGCTTTCCCAGGCCAAAAGCAGAGAGCTGGATCTGAAGAGGAGCAGCTGGGTCTCAAACCGGAGCCCATATGGGATGCCGGAGCTGCAAGTGGAGATCCCAGCCTACTATACCACAGCATCGGCCCCTAAAACAAATCTTAAAAATAGAAAAGAAAAGAAAACCTGGCCCAGCTACTAGCTACCAGGCAGCTTTATGACCTTGGGCAAGTGGCTCCATCCTCCTGAGCTCATTAGACCCCTACCATAGAACTGTTTCAATAGCTAACTAAGCCCGGAAGGGCATGCCACACAGGGCTTAGTGCTTAGTGGAATATGAGCAGGTTCTACTGCCGGTATTGAATTCGCGGTTCCTCCTGTGCCCCCTGGAGTTCCCACTCATCCAGCAGAGGAAGCACTCTCCACACTCAGTGCTGGGTGTGACACAAAGGAACTGAGGAGCTTGGTGTTTATGCTCAGCACCCAAATACTAAGATTCACAAGACCTGCGCCGGTGATATCAGCTCGTTGCTCGAGTGTCTGCAGTGGACAGTAAGGAACCTTCTGGCCCAGTGCGGCCAGCAGTCCCAGTGTCGGCTGGAGCTTAGTCACAGACGGGAGGAAAGGCTGATTAGTCACCACCCTGGTAAACACACGAAGGTTATCGCCTTTTATTAATAGACCAGGCTACGCAAGCAATAAAAATAGGGAAGCTTCAGAAGTCAACTTCTTTGAATTTTAGTTGTTGCACCTGCTGCATTATATATGGACTTTGTATAATGGTCTTGTATCTCACGCTGCAAATCAATTACTTATTAGTTTTTATTGCCAAGGAAAGGAAAATATATTACTATTCATTTTACCCTTTTCCTTATTGATTCAAAGAGTACAGAGCCAGGACTTGAAGAAAAATGATTACATTCATTTGTTCATTCTAAAAGAGCTATACCACATTATAGAAAATTCAAAAGGGAGAAAAAGCAGGGAAAAAAACCTGACCAGCCTGCTCAGCAATAGTTAGTATTTAAGTGTTCTGCTTCCATTTTTCTTTAGCGTATTTTTACACCAAGTATTGCATTTTCACTAACGACTATGTAATAAGCATTTACTTTGTCCCCGCATAGAGTTCCTAAGGATTTTTAATTGTAAAATGATAACCCACGAGGTATATCCTGGTGGGTTTGACCATTTTCCTATTCTTGTCTTACTAGAAGGCAGTAGGACCCAGGCCACATGGGGCTTGGGGCCAGCGCCAGGTTGAACCTCGGCTCTCTCCTTCGCCAGCAGCATGATCTCAGTCCTCCCATTGAATCTCGCCAGGCCTAGCTGTCCTCTAGTACAAAAATGTGGGCTAAATTAGTACCGATCTCGTCAGGTTATTGTGAAAACTCCATGAGCTCATGTTCGTAGAAGACTCACCCCTATCTGGAACGCAATAGAGTGCACTGACGTTAGCGACTGCTGCCACGGAACCTACATTCCAACTGCATGACCGATCGGATTTTTATAAGCGTCCCTTAAGAAAATACACATAAACTATCAGGCCCTGTCACTTCATCTCGCTGGACCTGGCTCCTCATTGGCAAAGAGAGCTGGTTGGACTATACAAGCCTCCAAGGTCTCTCTACTGGTAGCCCGCCATGATTCTCACTGGTCAGGAAAAGCAGCCGAAGCCACTGCAGGGAAACGAGCT
This sequence comes from Sylvilagus floridanus, assembly GCA_949820135.1. Taxonomy (NCBI): domain Eukaryota; kingdom Metazoa; phylum Chordata; class Mammalia; order Lagomorpha; family Leporidae; genus Sylvilagus; species Sylvilagus floridanus. Next base: position 22,966,926 of record OX463238.1, on the reverse strand, counting down.
ACGGGAAAACTCAGCCTTGCTCGAAAGATCCCGCAAGGGCCTGATGGCTTGAGATCTTCTCTTTCTGTCCAGATCCACGTTTGACCCTGGCTCTGCCTCCTTCCTTCTAAAGATCTCTGGGAGTTCAGCGTGGGCTCCTCGGAGCTCCACTTGTCACGTGGACTCAGCAGCCAGTGTGCTCACCCAAGGTTTACTTATCCATTTCACATCCTAACGTCCCCTCGCTGCTATCATTATTTTCCTAGGTGGTCATTTGCAGAAGATAAATTGAGCTGCAAATTTCAGCAGAACAGGCATTGCTCTTAGGGACCAAAAAAAAAAAGATTTTTTTTCTACTCTTACCACCTGCTTGTGCCCTCCCTATAACCTCCCAAGAAGAACTTTTAATTAAAAATTAAAAAAAAAAAATCTTCAGGCGCCAGAGTAATTGGATGAGCCGCCTCCCTGGTACCAAATCAGTCACCAAAAGGGACTGAACCAACCTCACGTTCGGATGGGAGGTGCCACTGCCCGGAAGCGGATGTTGTGGTCATCGTGGAGCCTCTGAAGCTCCCCTGTGGCCTTCTGTTCCCAGGATATGTCAGTGGAGCCCAGCTTTCCCTGCGTCCCTCCTGGGCACTCTGTTGCATCAGGAGGAGACACAGGGTGGAGAAGAGGCCTGAGGCATGTGGGCACCCCTGGGAGGCCAGGCAGGCAAGCTTGGGAGTTACACTTCCTGGGCTTAGATGCTCGCCCTATTCTTACTGGGCGACCTCAGGTTGGTTCTTTAACTTCTGTGCTACAGTGTCAAAGTGAGAATAACAGGACTTAAGAGGGCTCCTCTGCAAGTTAGCCCGTGCACAGAAAGATAGGACATGCCTTGGATATTCTAAGTACGTAATCAACAGCATTTCCTGCTGGGAGGGACGGAGGAGCATGCAACTCCCGGGTCTGGGGTCGTCAAATCCATACAGGAGTCCCCATTTGCCTCCTGGGTCTGACTCCTGTGGGAGGGCTGCCTGCTGCCTGCTGCTGTGGCCAGGGGAGGGGTTGGGTCACACTCCAGGCGTGGAAGGGGTGGTTTTCCCTGCAGCACCCAGAGCCAAAGTCGATTCCGTTCCCTGTCCTCTCTCCCCACTGGTCACAGGGTGGGTCACTGTGGAACAACCTTTCTCCCCTGCGACTGCTTCCAGAAGCTTCTCTTTCTACTACTACTTAGTGATCTCTGCTTCCTGGATCAGGCCGTGGCCAAGACTCCATCCCTCCATCTCCCATCCCAGCTCACAGCCCCAGGGTGGACTACAGGTCCTGGCAAATCCTATATTTCTCATGAAGATGTCTAATCCCTCTAGGTTCCAGAGAGCAGTCTCCTCTGAGTTTCTCATTGGGATCTGGGAAGGATGGCTGTTGCCCCAGGCCTCTCTGTGTGTGGTGCCTCTCTGTTCTCACCTGCAGGCTCCCAGTGGGGAGACATAGAAGCTTCTGGATGAGAGATGTTCTAACAAGGTGATCTCTCAGTAGAGTACCATGCGGAGTTCCCCCTTGGGGAATGAGGCCAGGGGATGTGTGTGTAAATGGATGTATATATGTATAGGCATGCGTATCGATTTATCATCCATTCATCTAGTTATATCTATCGATCATCTATCTTTAGGCATCACAAGGCCTCATGAAGTGGCTAATACTGTGCTCATTTTACATTTGAAAACAACTAAGGTCGAGAGAGAAAGAAAAGATTGTGACCGAGCCCAAGCAGTTAAAAAGGAGAAGGAGAAGCAATGTTATTTCTCATTGAGTTAAGCCACTGCTTGGGACATCCACACCCATGACCAGAATGCTGAGTTGAGTTCTAGCTACTCTGTCTCTGATCCAGCTTCCTGCTAATGCACCTGGGAAGGCAGCAAATGATGGCTTAACTACTTGGATTCCCTATGGGAGACCCAGATTGAGTTCCTGGCTCCTAGCTTCAGCCTGGCCCAGCTGTCCAAATGTCCAAGCGACATTGACATTTGAACAGTGAATCAGTGGACGGGAGATCTTTATCCCTCTCTCTCTGTCACTCTGCCTTTCAAATAAATGAAACTCTTTTTAAAAAGAAGAAGAAAAAGAGGAGGATCATAATTCAAGCACATTTCCCAGGTGTCTGCACTAAAGAAGTAGTATCTAAACTTCAGGTTTTGAGTATCCCTTGGAGAAATATATCTCTGTCTGTCATTTATAAATTATATTTATCTACCATAACACTAATATATTATGTATATTATAAAACACATAGCACAAAAATAGAAATTAAAAGATAATCCCCTAAACACAGATGACTGTCTCTAAATACCATTTCCCATTTAAAGGAAAGAGCTCCTTGGACTAGGGTCTAATTTTCAGTCTGGGAAGTGAGTCTGGAACATCTTGTCATACCAGGAGCAAGGAAACTCTCCATTATTGGATCAGGCCAAAAGAGCTACAGAGCCAACCTGGAAAGGTTTCCATAGGCCAGAAATGGGACAGTTTGAGCAATGCAATTATTTCAATCACATTCTGTATCTCCAATCCGCATGGTTATCCTATTATGAAAAAAAATCCCGGTGACCACTTTTGGAGAATACTAGGTGACCAGTTCATCATTTTGAAAACTGGCAAATAATAAAGAGCATTTAACTTGGTTTTCCCACCAGAACTGTGCCCTGGGGTTAGCAAGGACTCAGAGCTGATGAGAAGCTCATTACCAAGTATTCCAGCGAGTATGCGAAGGCAGAGTTGGACCACCATGCGCTGCAATTGCTGGTGAATTAATGGGCTTGTTAGAGATCACAGGAGATTGTTGATATCTCAGAATGAGAGCCAAGCAGACATTCTGTTCTCCCAATGATCTCTACAACACCGTCTACAAAACACTCAGGTCCAACCCCAGGGAGCCTTGTGATTGCCAATTTATAAGAAACACACGTGATAAAGGATACTACAGCCACAGCAGCAGCACAATCCAGCTGGTAAAAGATTAGCGAAGTCAGAGCACCCAAGTTCTTCAACCAAAACAAAACAAAAAAAAAATAGCAACAATAGAGAATGAGTGATTGAGACCAACAGATAAGAGACGTGAGCGACACACTTACCCCTCACCATGTGCGTACCTGGGAATCACAACTCAAACTGTAAAATTAAACTTACAGGACAATGAAAGGGCTACAAACGCTGACTACAAATGCTGTTACACTGGAGAATTACTGCTGATGCTTTTGGAGTGTGGTGTTGTGTGTGGTTATGGCTTTTAAAAGCGAGGACCTGTTTTTTAGGTCTAGACGCTAAAATGTATGTATAGCCATAATGAGATGGTTTCTGGGATTTGCTTCAAATTTCTGGAGAGAGAGACAAGGAGATGAGTACATGGAAGACCCAAGAGTGGCCATGAGTTGACAATTTCAGGAGCTGGATACTTTTACATGCATTTCAGTTTTTAAATAGGAAAACTGTTTTGTTATGATGACATAAAATAACAAATGTAAGAAGTTTTAATTCTTTATTTATTTATTTCCAATGGGTTGTTTGGAGGTGGCAGCTTCAGGGTACAGCATTTTATGTGGGAGACCATTGCTCTGGTCCCTTATATGACATCATTTCTCATCCTGGGGCCTGTATGAGGTGTGACCAACAGAAGGTTCTGGTCTGTCCAGGAACCACACCACCCAAGCATGATAGAGGCCAACAGTGTCACACTGCGGGTGAAGCCATCATGTGCGATGCCAGTATCCCATATCAGAGCACCGGTTCAAGTCTTGGCTGCTCTACTTCCCACCCAGCCCCCTGCTAATGTGCCTGGGAAGCCAATGGAAGTGGTGCAAGTATGTGGGTCTCTACCACCCGTATGGGAGACCAGGATTGAGTTCCTGCCTCCTGGCTTCAGCCTGACCCAGCCCAGGCTGTTGAAAAAATTGAACATGGGGAACAAACCAATAAATGGTAGATATCTCTGTCTCACTCTGTCTCTGTCTGTCTCTGTGTCTTTCAAATAAATAAATCATATTTATTGCCAAATCGGCAGTGCCTGTAGCCTCGCCCTCAGGAATTCCTTGCTTCTGTCACCAGCATCTCCTTTGGAACAATGGAAGGAATGTGCTTTTCAAGTTCCCTGCAGAAGGGAAGCTTCACACTGTTTAAAGGAGAAGAAGAATTGGCTTTTAAGAAAAAGGAGAAAGGCAAAAAAAAATCTCCCTTCGTGAAGTCACAATCCTGCCAGCTCACTCGGATCGTGAAATAATGCTGTTGGCAATGACATTGGCTGTTCTATCAGAGTCTCAGTAAACTTTCTCTCCCCTGGGCAGTATTTTATAGTTACTGCTTCTCTGCCCCATTGGCACAGACATAATTTATTATTTGTTTACATGTCTCACTTACTCTGCTAAGGTGGAAGCCCAGTGATGCATTCTTGCCCAGAGCATCAGTGAGCGTGAGAGAGAGAGTGTGTGTGTGTGTTCAGGAGCTCTGACAGTTTGGCGCCTTTAGCTTGTCTCCCCAGGGTTCCAGGACTCCTGGCGCTCTCAGGCTCAGATCCAATGGATCCTAGGTCCCTGCAGTTCCTTCTCATGGTCCAAGGAGCAGGACCATCCCAGAGCCACATAGGCTCCCCATGAACGTGACTCCATAGTCCCTGCTTTGATTCACCTTCCTATATAAAGATCAGATTCCTCTGGCTGCAGGCAGGCACCTGTCACAGTTTGCACAACGCTTTCCTTGAGACAATTGCACGAAGGAAATGGGGCAGGTGTTGTTACTTGCTCTTTATCTCCACATGAGCCCCACAGAGGCCAAGGGCATGTGCAAGTTCAAATAGCAGAAGAAGAATCCAGCCAGGGCAGTGCCCCGGGATGGCAGAGGAGTTGATATCGGACTATGGGGTGCCAATTATGATATCACCGCGTGCTTATTAATAAATTCCCAATATTAATAAGCCTGTGTGAGTTCTTGGCTAATATTCAGAGAAGAATTCTGAATACCAGCATAAAAGAACAAGGCAGTATGATGTGTTTTAAGCTTGTATTCAGTGAGAGAAATGCATAGGAGAGTGAGGGCCCTATCTAAAAGACAGAGGGAAATCTGGGTACCGAATACCAGGAGCCAGACACATGGAGGAGCATGTAGGCCAGGAAGCTTGAGGCAGGTGGCCCGAAGGCTATGCACCCCGAAGGCACAGGGGCAGCAGGAGCCCACAATAGCAAAAGGCAAAAAAAAAAAAAAAAAAAAAAAGCACTGGGCCCACCATGTCCCAAGCCTTTGATCCACTTCCAAAGGGGAGTGGTTAATTAGTCTGATTGGGCGGTGGACACCGCAAGTGTGGCCAGGTAGGGGCATGAGGTCACACAGGGGCGTGGTGAAGGTGTGGTCTTCCAGCTCCCAAATCTGATTAATTCTATCCTATATACCTGCCTACAACAGAGTGACTGTGGCCACCCAGTCGCTCACTGCTCCTCATTAACAGGGGGCCAGACACTAAAGACTCGGTTTCTTTTCTGCTAAAGATAGAAATAATAGTACTTTCTACATGGGACTGGGTCAGAAATAGATTTAAAAAAAAAAAAATGCTCAGTAACATGACTGATATGTAATAAATGTGTAATGATGTTAACAATGTTGGTGATCTTTCCAAAGCATTATGCTTATTTATTAAAACTAATAGCAACAATATTAATGGGAGACACTGGTAATAATGATGATCATAATAGAGCAACAGGTGGCTTACTGCGCACCAGGCATCATTTACAAGTCTTAACCCAATTATTCATCACAACACATCTACAAGACACTTGTACTAGAATACAGTCATCTTTTCATTCTATTTTCCACAAGGTTTTTTATTTGAAAGGCAGAGCAACAGAGAGACAGATCTTCCATTTGCTGATTCACTCCCCAAATGCCCACAACAGCCGGTGCTGGGCCACGCGGAAGCCAGGAGCTAGGAGCTCAACCCAGGTCTCCCCGGAGGGTGATAGGGGCACAGGTACTTGAATCATCACCAGCTGCCTCCTACATTGCAAGGAAGTTGGAATCTGGAGCAGAGCTGTGCCTGGAACCCCGGGACGCAGGCCTCCCACGTGGTGTCTCAGCAGGGCCACCAAACTCCTGTACTTGCACAGGCCTTGTGAGCATCCTCGCACGTGGTAGTCCGTGCGCGTGGCAGGCCCCATTGTCACTCCCGTAGGATGGATGAGGAACACAGGGAGTCAAAGTCTGACAATTTCCTGGCCTTTTTAAAGAGCCAGCCACAGCGGCGGTCCTTCTCTGCTCTGCAGCTTTGGGGTCTTCAGTCACAAAGCCTGGAACGTGACATCATCAGGCCCTCCCCTACCCCCACCCCAGTCCTGGAGGAGTGCTCCCCATGGCTGGCTGTGCCCTGATCGTTCCCCTGGGACGGTCACGTTGACGGCTCCATGCGCCAGGTGGTCTTTGGGTGAGGAAACAAACCCAGGCCTGCAGGGATTGGAGCTCCACTCTCCCCTCTGCCTCCCTACAGAGGCCCTGCCCTGAGCAGCCTGCAGCGCCCCCCCCCCCCCCCGTGGGGGGCTTCCAGGAGGCCAGGATCTCAGTGCTGAGTCCTTGTGGGGATCTGGGCATTGCAGCACCAGAATTCTCAACAGGGGGCGCCCGTGAGCCCAGACGGCGCCCGCGCGCCTGGCTCGCGTCCCTCGGGGCTCAGGCTGCAGGGAAGGGCTTGGAATTCAATCCTCCGCATTCCAGCCAGGGTTCCTGTGACATAATAAAGCCCAACGAGGGCTCTCGAGTGACTGGTCAGCAGAAGCCCGGGCGGGATTTTCTATAGATAGCCAGGGTGTGTCTCGGGCCGTGTCCCTCTCCACAGGGGGAAAGTTCTTTTACGCTTGGGCCGGGCCGCGCCGTGCGCAGCAGGTGCGTGGGGTGGAGCCGCGCCGGGCGCGGGGCCCAGAGCGCTGGGCAAGACCCGGACACGTGTGGCGGCGGGGCCGGGGGCGCAAGGAGCCCAGGCCGGCGTAGGGAATTCCAACTATGGCGCTCGGGAGAAGACGCTTTAGCTATTTGCCCTCGCTGACCGCACCCCATGTTGGCACGGCTGCCGCGGCCAGGAGCTGTCCCAAACACCGAGCCTCGCGCAGCCTTTGATGCGGGCTCTGAGGGAGGGGACGATGGGTCTGGAATGTTGGTGCGCCCGGGATCTGCCGTCGCGCGGCCCGGCAGCAGTTCCCAAAGGGTGTCCACGACGGGGGCTTGGGTTGTGAGAGCTCTGTTTTCCTTCCCGATGGCTAAGGCGCCGCATTGCGTTTGGCCGCGTCACGGAGTCCCCGGCGCGTTGGCAGTGGCTTTGATCGGTTTTCATCCTGTTTGCTGGCGGAGAGGCATTCTCAGACGCCGCGCGTGTATTTAGCTAGGCTGCTGTGGGCTTTCGCCATAGCAGTGCATCGAAGGACTCGGGGCTGTTTGGGGTCTGCTGTGCAGTCAGAACCCCGAGGCGGCGTTAGTTCCTGGCTGGGGGACACGTCCACCTGCTGTCTCCCCCTCCCCTTCCGGACAGCGCAGCTCTGGGTTTGCCCACACATGGAGGGGGCGGCGGTGAGGCGGCGCCGAGCCTTCTCTTCTAATCATTAGCTTCAGGATGAACTCATTAGAGGCGGACTATTGTCCTTGTTAATTCTAAGAGCACTGAGGTCACATAGCCTGGTTCTGAGCACTTGGCCTTGAAGCTGTGAACACTTGGGTACATTCCCGCGCGGGCCTCCATGTACTCATCCGTTGCTCCGTGGCTGCTGATTCCTACCTGGCAGGGTTGTTGACAGGATTAAATGCCATCGCATCTGATGGAGCGCACGGATTTAATAACCTACAAAGGGCCCTGTGCGGCGAGCCCCCGGAACTGTCAATCAATGACGGCTTTATTATTAGCGCCACTGCCCAGAGCAAAACATCCTGGAGACTGGGCCTGACACCCTGAGGGTCCAGGAATCTGGACCACTTCCAGCACCAGCCTCTCCTTTCAGCCCTGAAATTCCTCGGATGCTCCGCATTTGTGAATTGTATTATTCGCAGCCGGAGAGTGAGGGGTGGCCGCCCTCGCCCCGTCTGGAATCCCAGACACACCTCTGAGAAGCTGACCTGGCACAGCTGCCCATACACACAATTTGGGAAACTAGAAACAGACCCTAGGGCAGCTCCTTGAAGTGTCTGTCTCAGAGCAAGGGAAGGGAAGCTGGGGTTCTCTGCCTGCAAAATTCCTGTGCTCTCTGCCCCACGCCCAAGGGAGATGCAGGGAGCCTCCCACGCTCCCTCGCAAGGCTGTTAGCCCGTGCTGCAGCTGAGGGTCTCTCTCTGGAGCTGGAAGACAGGACTTGTCTGTAAGGAGGCCTGAGCTTGGTAAAGCCGGAGTGGGAGCTTGCCTCCCGCCTGTCAGCTGGGGGACCTTGGACTAGCAGCTCAGAGTTCGCGAGCCCCGGCTGGGAGGTCGAGTAGAAGGGGTTAACGCCTGTGAGATGTGTGGGGCACAGGGCGGAGCCAAGGCTGCTGCGTTTCAGAGGGAGGCGCTCACTGGCCACAGGAGTCGCCCTCCCAAACAGCCTCCTATTGAGGGCTCCTTTCCAGAGCCTTCTCTGAGCACACCGAATAGATGACCCGAGAAGAGGCACTTCAGGGATCCAGAGAGTGCTGTTCACTACCAAGGAGGAAAGAAATTTTATCTCTGTAAGGAAAGGGGGCGCAGAGCAGAGAGGAGACGGGATATGAACTCACAGCCAAACTGAATGTATTAGCAGAAAATTAACTCGCAGAGGTCCATCAGCTGCCAGCCTGTGCACACAGCAAACATGTGGCAGGAGGCCCAGACCCCAGCAGGCTGGGCCTTTTTATATCTTAGGTTGAAGGACCCCAAAATCGGGAATCCAACATGCTCGGGTGGTCGCTCAAAGACCCAAACTCCAGACCAGGTTGATGCAAGAGCATGAGGATTTTATTAATCATTTGCGCAAATGGGCTTCCTCCCCAGTAATGGCGGAGAGAGAGGCCCCGAGCTGCAGTCTACAGCAGTTTTTAAAGAACCACAAGATTAGCATATTTCGCGAGCTTTGGTTTGATTGGCCAGTTTGAAGGTTACCAAGAGTACTCATTGGATCCTTTAGATGGGGGGCGCGGCTATCCCACGTGGGCGCCTGGGCGGGAGTTACAACCAGTTTTCTTCCTGGGGAAACCGGAACTGGGGAGTGGCTAACCTGGGGGGTGGATTCCTCGGGTCTTTCAAGGTGGGCTAGGGTCCCCAAGGGCAGGGGGCCATGGGCTGGAGGTGAGCTCCTCCATGCAGATTTTTCAAGTCTTTTTTTGGGATTAGGGTCCTCAGTGGTGGGGAGCCATAGGCGGGAGGTGTGCTTCTCCTTACGGATTTTTCAAGTTTTTCCGAGGGCTTTCAAACCTGGAGAAGCATACAGGGGTTGGGATAAGGAACAATACGCGGTATGAGACTGAACTGGGGTAACAAGAACCCAAAATGACTGAGGCTTCTGTTCTTGTTCCATTGATCTCAGAAATAATTTTTGAAACAATAATCTGGTTACCCTATATCTCAGTTCCACCATGCATACCCGGAAGTCCTAGTCCATCAAGAATAGCATTCAGAATCTTGAAATGTCTCTTGTCAAAACGGTGGCAGCAGATCATCTATTTCTTTTTTTTTGTTTATTTGAAAGGCAGAGTTACAGAGAGAGAGAGAGAGAGAGAGAGAGACAGACAGACAGAGAGAGAGGTCTTCCATCCACTGGTTCACTCCTCAATGGCCACAATGGCTGGGGATGAGCCAGGAGTCAGGAGCTTGTCTGGGTCTCACACATAGGTGGCAGAGCCCAAGCAGTTGGGCCATCTTCCACTACCTTCCCAGGTGCACTAACACAGGGATTCATACAGATCAGAAGCAGTATTGGAACCAGTGCTCATTTGAGATGCCAGCATTGGCGATGTTGGCTTAACCTGCAGGACAGCGAAGCTTGCCCCAGCAGATCATTATTAAATGGGAAGAGGTGGCATATGTCCCCACCGCCCACCCAGGCTGCAGGCAAGGTCCCTTGTGGGATACATAGAGGGAGTTTCCTTTGCAACACACTATCTATCCTTGTCAGCTCAGGATTCGAGCTGGATTTATGCAATTTCAAGCTTTTTCTACTTATTTTATGCCACATTTTCCTCTGGACCTCTGCTCTGCTGACAAATGTTTTCTTCTCACCTATGTGAGGGAACGTAGTCATGTGTAGGAACAGCAACTGTAGTTGAATCTCTTTGAGATCAGCCCTGCAGCTGCCAAGTGCCCGGAGCAGATCTTTGGTGAGAAGGAACCCCATCAATGGAGGAAAGAAAATAAGTAGATTTGCTTGTTTTCACCTCTACAGCAGATTCTGTTCCTGTTGGGTCCTGCGTTGTTCCCCATCACACCTACGCTAGCTTTCTGTCATGCTCAGCATCCCAGAAATGTGTGGTCTAAGTTCAAGTTCAGAAAGGCTGTCAGAGAGATGTGGGGGAGTGGGGGGCCCGTAGAGGATGGATTCCCCTCTTTTTAGTGTCCTGTAGTTTGGATCATGACATGCCCCCGGGGTTAAGGGTATGATGTATAGTAAATCCTGCAGGGCAAGGGTCAGTGTAAAAGATGTCATGTAAAATAGCCCCTGCATACTGTTTTTAGATTGTAAGTCCCAAAGAGGCTGGGCGCCTTGGTCCCCCCTTAACCTGCTTTGTATTATCTTCATCACCATGATCATGAAGAATGCACGTTATGGAAAAATTATACATGGATGTCACACATTTTTGCACCAAAATTATCCTAGAATTTCTTTTTCCTTAAAGATTTATTTTATTTATTTGAAAGACAGTTACAGAAAGAGGTAGAGGCAGAGAGAGAAGTCTTCCATCTGCTGATTCACTCCCCAGAAGGCTGTAATGGCCAGAGCTGAGCTGATCTGAAGCCAGGAGCCAGGAGCTTCTTCCAGGTCTCCCATGTGGGTACAGGAGCCCAAGGGCCTGGGCCATCTTCTTACTGCTTTCCCAGGCCATAGCAGAGAGCTGAATCGGAAGAGGAGCAGCTAGGACTTGAACCAGTGCCCACATGGGATGCCGGCGCTTCAGGCCAGGGCTTTAACCTGCTGCGCCACAGCACTGGCCCCATTTGAGCTTCTTTTTTTAATGAGATTTTTAAAAAATATTTATTTTGAAAGAGTTGGGGGTAGGGAGAGACAGCAAGAGAGGGCTTCCATCCCTTGGTCCACTCTCTAGATGCTCCCAACAGCCAGGGTGAGCCAGGCCAAAACCAGGGGCCAGGAGTTTTATAGGGGTCTCTCACATAGGTGACAGGGCTCAAGGACTTGGGCTATCTTTCCCAGGCACATCAGCAGGGAGCTGGATCAGAAGCAGAGCGGCCAGGACACAAACTGGTGCCCATATTGCAGATGCTGGCGTTGCAGGCAGTGCCTGGACCCACTATGCAGCTGTGTTACAACATCGGCCCCTTCATGAGCTTTCTGAAGTAGCGTCATATAGGCTGAAAAATAAATAGGATTAGACATTGGATAACAATGGTGGAAAACCCACTCAACTGGGGTTGGTTGCCTCTGTGTGTGTAATGAGCTAATGTGTTTCTTTTGCAAGTCTCTTGGCTCCTCCGGGTGTCAGTTAAATAAATTTTTTTGCCTTCCTCCAACTTTTAACCATCAGAAAATTGGGGGACACCCTTCCCATTCCTTTACTTCACATGTATTTACTGAGCATTTACTACTGTGTGCCAGAGACTCCACTAGGAGTTGGGATGTAATTGTGAGAAAACGCGGAGCAATGCCTGCCCGCATGAATCTTATTGTCTATTGGAAAGGGAGACTGAAATGAATGATCATGCAAGTAGAAATACAACCATGACCTGTGCTAAATGCTCAGCAGGAAAACAGGGATTCATATAAACCTCATTAGGGACAGGGCAGCAGACAGAAGATGCACGCTTGTAATTGTAATGGCCTTCGAGAAAATGCATAACAATAGTTACTGTCAAGCAAACAGTGCATTAAAATTATTTGTGTTTTATAAATCACTTCAGCATCTCTACATGTATAGGAAATGGTCGTTTGTATGATGGTACATCAAGAGGTTTATGGAAAAATGGAATTAAAGATAACATTATTTTGGTTTAAAAAATTGTTTTTAAAAATTTATTTATTTATTTGAAAGGCAGAGTTACAGAGAGGCAGAGAGAGAGAGAGAGAGAGAGAGAGAGATGTCTTCCATCCACTGGTTCACTCCCCAATTGGCCAAACCGCTGAAGCTGCACCAATCCAAAGCCAAAAGCTTCTTCTGGGTCTGCCACATGGGTGCAGGGGCCCAAAGACTTGGGCCATCTTCTACTGCTTTCCCAGGCCACAGCTGAGAGCTGGATGGGAAGTAGAGCAACTGGGACTCAAACTGGCACCCAAATGGGATGCCAGTGCCATGGATGGAGGGGGGCTTAACCTACTACGCCACAGTGCTGACCCCTTTCCACAAACATTTTAGAGTACTCTGATGTGTCTGAGTTGGCTTATTATTCACTCCATAGATTCTTTGTATGCAGGGACACCCGACATCTTCCGAGCTCTGCAAACTCTAGTCTCCTAGGGACTGGGAACCACTTAACCAAAACCTCAGTCATCTCCTATCTTAAAGAAAAAAATCGTTCCCCAATCAATATTCACATCAACGTTGGGGTAGCTCCCTCCTCTAGGGAGGCCAGCACATTGACTGGTGCCCCCGGTCAATCCAGACCAGATGTTCAGGCCATCTCCCACCACCATGCCAAGTCCACTAGCCTCCAGGCTGATGTGATGTGGCTCAAACCCATAAACTGCGCAAGCTCCCTCAATAGGAAGAGGAGGAGGCAAGGGCCTTGGCTTTGCCCCCCTCGCCCATGAACGTGCATGTTGTCAGTCTGTATTTCATTGCTCAGTGCTCCACTAGGTGATTATATGTTACATCCCAGAAGAAAATACCTATTTCTTTCACAATGGCCTCCTAGCTACATAAATGGCTGTACATATTTGATTTGTTCCCAGATTATAGTCTTTAAGGCTTTCTGTCAAACTCCCCCTTGGTAGTAGATATTTTTGGTGTTCCAATCCTTCCTGGTTAACCAGGGAGCAATGGATTCCAATAAGTTGGGTCCAGTTTGGGAATGCTTCCCTTTAATAGACAAAAATCACCTAGAGATGGGTAAGGAATTCAAATTCCACTTGTGGCTGTCTGTTCTTTCCAGGAGAAAGAGGGGGAGAGGAGATTTAATTGATGCCAGGCCCAGGACTGAACTTGAGGTAGTTCAGTGCCTTCCCTCGCGCAGATGCATAGTGAAGGAAAGTCCTTGTAGTGTTGGCAATGCCCCACTTCAACCCCTAATCCCTGGTTGGCATCTTTATCAAGTAGCCCTAGGGTGATGGCTAGGCCAGTGGGCCTACACTTACTATTTGTTAGAGTACATAGTGGTTCAAGTCCTGGCTGCTCCACTTCCCATCCAGCTCTCAGCTGTGGCCTGGGAAAGCAGTGGAAGATGGCCCAAGTCCTTAGGCACCTGCACCCATGTGGGAGACCTGGAAGAAACTTCTGGCTCCTGGCTTCAGATTGGCGCAGCTCCAGCTGTTGCAGCCATTCAGCGAGTGAACCAGTGGATGGAAAACCTCTCTCTCTGCCTCTGCCTCTCTGTAACTCTGCCTTCAAATAAATAAATAAATCTTTTAAAAAATTATATCTTTAAAATAAAATAAAGGGTAGATAGTTCTGGAAGAGTGTAAGCCAGACAGATCACTGAACCAAGCAAGGCACAGAAAGAAACCTCCAAACGCACCAGGAGCCAGAGTCTGAAGGTAAAGACACGAAGGAGGGCGAGCCAGAGAAGCCAGACGAGAAGCAGGAGGGAGGTGTGGGGTCAGGGCTGTCTGGGAGCCTGCTGTCTGCATCTGCTCCATGTAACTAGCCCTTGTGTGGCAGCATGATGGGGATGCATTTCTGATCATATGGCACCAGCTGTGAATGTAGATACACTGCACCTGCGTGCTCCTACTACAAACGGGCGACTTGCTCACCTTGCAAACTCTCTGGGTTCACCTCTTTTCTGTAGGTAGTGTCTCCTGTTCATGTTCACATATCTTTGCATTTAGAATAGAGTTTTAAGGTACAACACCTGAAGACATTGCAAACGTGGAATGTGCACATTAACTGTCCTGTAGGCTGTTTCTGTTTATACTTAGATCTCATCAAAGTCTCAAATAGGATTTGAAGTGATTAAGGACTCCTAGATGGCTCGTGAGGGCACACAAGCGGAAGAGTGGAAGTGGGGACCTGCCCTGCACAGGGCTGTGTGGCTCACACTCCTGTCTATTCCCTCCCCACCCAGCCCCTGGGAGTCAGACCCTCTTGTGCTGGAAGGTCTGGGTCCAGATCCCAGCTCAGCCAGGGGCCTGTGTGATGGGCAGAATTGGCCTCCCCTGTCTGGGCCTCTGATTCCTCTCGCTTTATTGTAGTCAGATTTTGTAATCAATGTTGGTATTTCAATGACATGGCAATGACACATGTTTCCAGGATCTATGCTCAGATTTTATCAGTGATTCACATGCATGATTACAATGTCAAATAGCCCAAAGGTTTTATAAAGTAACAAAATGACCCCCTTCACTCACAGCCCCCAGCCTCTTTTGGCTTCCCGCAGATGATAGCCTTCAGTCAGTTTCTGTTTTTAGTTTTTCTTGTGGCTTCTTCTCCACCTCCAAAGAGTATGTTTACAGGGCTGTATCTTCATCAACTTTAGTAGACATTATCTATAGCCACTTCCTTTAAGCTTAGATAAAGTCTTGTTTCATGTCCCCCACTCCCTTGAAAGTTTCAGCTATTTTAGTTTCTCTATTATGGTTGTAACTGTTGACAAACCTCTAATTCTTATTCCATCAACAGTCAACAATACCTTTGACTTCTCATTCCCTGAGATTAAGTCAGCACCCAAAATCCTTTTCCTCTGCCTCTCTCCTTCCTTTTACTTCCTAAATCCTACCTCTTCTGTAACCACAATTAAGTTTCCTCTATTTGTTTTATACATTGATTCTAAAAACTGAAAACCAGAGAAGAGTGCTCATAGTATGACTATATAAATATAGTTAATTATAGAGTCGGTATTATGCCTTGATTACATTTCTTTATAGTTCTAATGTCATGACCCCAGTGCCAATCAAGGCAAAATGTTTCTAGCATTAAGGGACAAATAGAGCCTTCTTCCTCACTCTTATCTGGTTGCTCAAAATAACACCAATAACACCACATTTTAGTTTAGTTTCTATGTGGACTATGACTTATTTGTACAATCTTTTGTTTTTCCTGGAGTGTTAGATTGCCTTTTTTTCCTATTGATAGAAGAATTATGAGGTTACTTCAAAAAGTTGGGAAAAAATTGAATTAAAAGATAGGCTTATTTTGGTGCAAAAAATTTTTAAATTTGTGATTAATTTTTTCATAATCGGCACTCTTATGAACTTTTTGAAGACCCCCCCCCCCCATTTATGCCTTTTAAGTCACCTTTTAATCATTCTACTTATTACTTGGAATCCATTCCATTCTCATGAAAAAAATTTAAACTTTTATATATTCATTTGGAATGCAGAGAGATAGACAGATTTCATATCCATGGTTTACTCCCTAAATGTCCACAACAGCCAGGACTGGACCAGGCTGAAGCCAGGAGCCAGAAACTTAAGGCAAGTTTCCCTTGCAAGTGGCAGGGATCCAACCACCTGAGCCATCACCTTCTGCCTCCCAGGGTGCACATTAGCAGGAAGATGGAAGGGGGAGTGGAGTCAAGACTCAAACCTAGACATTCTGATGTGAGATGTGGTTATCTCAAGCAGCACCCTTAAAATTATGCCAAACACCTGACCTAAAACATTTTTTCTTGGAATCTATTGATACTCTGTTTTAATCTGAGATAGTTACTTTCTAGGTCAGCTGACAACTGGCATCTGGGTGAATTCAATCATTTCTTAAATATTTTCCATTTTCTAGGATTTTGCCTTAGTGATCATACTGAAGTAACTTCTTAAGGAGATATATATATATATGTGTGTGTGTGTGTGTGTGTGTGTGTGTGTGTGTGTATATATATATATGTAGGAGTAAACTTGCATTCTTGTTATCTGAAACTGTCTTTGGTGTGTGTTCTTATTTAAATGCTTATTTAGATTTAGATTGATATAAAATTATAATTTTTTTTTTTTTTTTTACAGGCAGAGTGGTGGACAGTGAGAGAGAGAGACAGAGAGAAAGGTCTTCCTTTTTGCCGTTGGTTCACCCTCCAATGGCCGCCGCGGTCGGCGCGCTGCGGCCAGCGCACCGCGCTCGTCCGATGGCAGGAGCCAGGAGCCAGGTGCTTTTCCTGGTCTCCCCATGGGGTGCAGGGCCCAAGCACCTGGGCCATCCTCCACTGCACTCCCGGGCCACAGCAGAGGGCTGGCCTGGAAGACGGGCAACCGGGACAGAATCCGGTGCCCTGACCGGGACTAGAACCCGGTGTGCCGGCGCCGCAAGGCGGAGGATTAGCCTGTTGAGCCACGGCGCCGGCCATAAAATTATAATTTCAAAATTATTTGTTCTCAGGACTTTTTAAAAATTGTATGCATTTGTTGAGGGGTGAGTGGGGAATAGAGAGCTCCCATCCCCTAGTTCACCCCCCAAATGCTCACTATAGTTGGATCTGAGCCAGGGCTGAAGTCAGGAGCCGAGAACTCAATCCAGGTTTCCCACATGGGTGGCACAAGCCAAATTACTTGAGCCTCCACTGTTGCGTCCCTGGGTCTCAGATTGGTAAGAAGTTGGAGTTGGTAGCCAGAGCTGGGTATCAAACATTGGAGCCTTGATATGAAATTCAGGGATCTTAACCATTTAGGCTGAATACCCACGTCCTCTCGGAACTCTTTTTTTTTTTTTTTTTTTTTTTTTTTTTTTTTTTTTTTTTTTTGACAGGCAGAGTGGACAGTGAGAGAGAGACAGAGAGAAAGGTCTTCCTTTTGTCGTTGGTTCACCCTCCAATGGCCGCCGCGGACGGCGCGCTGCGGCCGGCGCACCGCGCTCCTCCGATGGCAGGAGCCAGGAGCCAGGTGCTTTTCCTGGTCTCCCCATGGGGTGCAGGGCCCAAGCACCTGGGCCATCCTCCACTGCACTCCCGGGCCACAGCAGAGAGCTGGCCTGGAAGAGGGGCAACCGGGACAGAATCCGGCGCCCCGACCGGGACTAGAACCCGGTGTGCCGGCGCCGCAAGGCGGAGGATTAGCCTGTTGAGCCACGGCGCCGGCCCCTCTCGGAACTCTTAAGGACTTTATTCTACTGCATTTTGGCATATGTGATATGGATTAGAAATCTGATGCCAGTCAGATTCTCTTTCCTTTGTGGGGAATTTCTCTTTGGAACTTCTTAGCATCTTCTGATGTCTGGCACTCTGCATTTTTTTTTTTCTTTTTCCTTGCTGGGAATTTGGTAGCCCTTGTGTTTTGGAAGTTCCAAGCCTTTTCTTCTCTCTCCTCGTTTCCATTCCCATTGGCTTTCATTGTTCTCTGTTTGGAACTCCTGCCAGTCAATGCCAGAAACAATCTTTTCTGCCTCTTTCCTTCCCAATTGCTCTCTGGTTTTCCTCTGTGTTCTGAAAGATTTTCCTTAATGTATAGTCCATCATTTCTGTTAAGCTTTTAATTTTGGTGGTGGGCATTTTGCCTAGTGGTTAAGGTCCCTGTGTCCCACAGTGAAGTGCCTGGAATTGATTCCAGCTGCCTGCTAATGAAGGTTGCAGTGATGATGCAAGTGTTTGGATCCCTGCTACTCACGTGGGAGACCTGGATTGAGTCTCTGGCTTCTGGCTTTGACCTGACCCAACCGTGGCTCTAGCAAGCTCTCAGTGGTTGAGAGCCAGCTCTCTGTCTGTCTGTGTCTTTCTGTCTCTTCAATAAATACAAAAAAAAAAAAAAAAAAACACACAAAAATTAGAAGAAAAGAAAAATCAAATGTTCTCCTCTCATATTCTTTTTTGAATTAGTAGCAGTCCTTAGCTGGGAACCCAGGTACAGGTTTCCTAGCACTTAAGGCCAGGGCCCATTCTGAGTAGTTCTGTCTGCTCTGATTGGTCGGCAATGTTGTACTAGGTAAATGTTTTAAATATCACCTCTATTTAAAATATGGATTATAATGGTCTGTTTCTTAGGCATAAATGCTAAGGTAAATGATGTCTGTTAATGTCAATAAGAAAAATTAATAACAATTTTGATTTTCCTCTGGAGGATAGCATGCTTTTTTTATATATACCTCTAGGAGCAGGACGTAATACCTGACAATTTGCCAGCACCAACAGGCAAACATAAACTAAAATATCAAAGGATATAAATTGTATAGTCAGAAAATGCAAAAAAGACAAAATCAAATATCACACACTCCAAAAAAATAAAATAGATTAAAAAGCTGTTTGTGAGTCTTTAGAAAATTCTAATGAAATGTAAAGAACACATGCTTTTTTTTTAAAGACAATAAATATGTCTTGCTGTTAGTCATAGTATGTATAATAGCTAACCTTCCTTTTTGTGTGCCAGGGTCTATTTTAAGTAGTTTACTTCCATCAGCTAGGTTTTTCTCCACAATGGATGTGAAGGGCTATTATCACCCATTTTCAGATATGAGCCCTCGAGCCACGTGACCAGATCATCTTTCTGGTGTTAGAAGTATTCACTTGCTTTGGAATTAGAAACAAGAAATTATTACTCTCTGTCTATCTATTATCTATCTATCTATATCTGCATTTTTGATGTAGTTATTTCTCCCTACTTTATTTATTCTTAATTGACAAATAAAAATTATATGTATTTATCATGTACAATATAATGTTCTGAAATAAGCATACATCATGAAATGGCTGAATTTAGCTTATTAATATATGCATTATCTCACATACTTCATTTTTGTGGTGAAAGCATTTAAAATCTCTTCCCGGTGATTTTCAAGAATACGTTGCTACTAACTGTAGGCACTACATTGTACGATAGAGCACTATCTGCCTGCAGCTGCTCCAGTAACCACCTGTGTACACTACTTATCTGAGCTCAAGTTCCTTAGAGTCCACATATGAATGCCATCATGTGGTATTTATCCTTCCGTGTCTGCCTTATTTCTCTCAGCACGATGTCCTCCATGTTGCTCCAGGTTGTGAAACATGATACAAATTTCCTGCTTTGTAAAGAATGAATGGGATTCCAGGTTGACTTCCTATTTTGAATTGTGAATAATGTTGCAATGAACTTGAGAATGCAGATATCTTGTTCACATACTGGTTTCATTTCCTTTGATTATATGCCTAGAACTGAGATTGCTGTATTATATGGTATCCTATTTTGAATATTTTAAAGAAATCTCATAATGTCTTCTCTGGTGATCATACCAATTTAGAGTCCCACCAAAACTATGCAAGGATTCTCTTTTCTCCACATCCTCACCAGCCCATTCTAACTGTCCTGTGATCTTTCACCGGGGCTTTAACCTGCATTTCTTTGGTGACTATTGATAATTTTTTTCAAGATTTGTTTATTTATTTGAAAGTCAGAGTTGCAGAGAGAGAGAGAGAAGGCTTCCGTCTGATGGTTCACTCCCCAATTGGCCGCAATGGCCGGAGCTGCGCTGATCCAAAGCCAGGAGCTTCTTCCAGGTCTCCCACGCGGGTGCAGGGGCCCAAAGACTCAGGCCATCCTTTACTGCTTTCCCAGGCCATAGCAGAGAGCTGGATCATAAGTGGAGCAGCCAGGTCTTGAGCTGGTGCCCATATGGGATGCTGGCCCTTCAGGCCAGGGCATTAACCCACTGTGCCACAGCACCAGCCCTGAGAATTTTTTTTACATACATATTGGGAATTTTTATGCCTTCTCTCGGGAAATGTCTACTCAGGTTCATTTTTAAATCAAATTATGTTCCTGTTATTGAGTTCAAGTTCTTGTTTGCAAACATCTTTTGTCTTTTCTTGGGCTGTCTCTTCACTCTGTTGAGTGTTTCCTTGACTGCACAGAAGATTTTTAGTTTGATGTAGCCTTATTTGTCTAATTTTGGTTTTGCTGCCTGTGTGTTCAGGGTCACCTTCAAAATGTCATTGTCAAGACCAATGTCATAAAAAAATTGCTGCTATGTTTTCTTCTAGTAGTCTTACAAGTTCAGGTTTCACATTAAGTTTTTAATCTATTTTGAGTTGATTTTTGTCTATGGGGTGATCTAAAAGTCTAAATCCCACCTTTTGCATGTAGATAATCAGTTGCCCCAACACCATTTGTAGAAGAGACTGCCCCTACCCAATATGTGTTCTTGGCATCCTTGTTGAAATTCAATCAGCCGTAAAAGTATAGATTTGTTTCTGGGCTCCCTACTTTGTTCCCTGGGTCTGTGTTGGGGTCTCAAGCCCTAGGCTGGCCCCTGACCAGCAGGGGCCACTACAGATACTCCCTAACAAGGCAAATGGGAGAGGTAAGGTCGACAGATCAAGCACACCACAGCAAGCACCTGTGAATTCTGTTGAAGCAGAAACCACTTTATTGAAGAAGTATGCAGGCTTACAAAGCTTACAAAAGACATGCGCAGTAGGGGAGCCAATCAGTGAAAAGGTCATGCAGGCGTCGGTGGAGCATGCACGGGGCACCTTAAGCAAAGTATAGGGATCACGCACTGTCCACGTGTTCGGAACTAAAGAGGACCTATCCCTGTCTTTGGTCTGATCTTATGTAGCTTAACCGAAGCAGCCACAGACACGTCCTTCGACATCCGCCAGGCGCCGTATTGTAATGGAGATTTTAAGCAATGCCCAAAAGGTCTAGGTGTCTGTTTCCATGCCAGAACCATGCTGTTTTGGATACTTAACGCTTGAGGGTATATTTTGAATCCAGTTATTATAATGCCTCTAGTTTTGTTCTTTCTGCTCAAGATCACATGGGCTGTTTGGGGGCTTTTGTGGTTGTGTAGAAATTTTAGGCTGTTTTTTCTAGTTTTGTGAAAAACGACACTGGAAATTTGATAGGGATTGAATTGAAGGTGTAGATTTCTTTTGGTCTTATGAATATTTTAACAATATTAGCTCTTCTAATCCAGGAGTGCAGGGTATGTTCCCATGTATTTATTGAATACATTGCTTTCTTCCGTTATTATTTTGTAGTTTTCAGTGTACAGGTCTTTCACTTCCTTGGTTCAATTGATTCTTTATGGTAGCCATTGTAAATGGGATATTTTTTCTTGATTTCTTATTTGGATAGTTTGCTTTTGGTATACCAAGTACTACTGATTTTGTATGCTGCAGGTTTACTGAATTAACTTATCAGCTCTATTAGTTTTTCGTAGTGTCTTGGATTTTCTATACAGGTAATTTTCTATACATAAGGTCATATCTGCAAACAGAAACAATTTGACTTCTTCCTTTCCTTTTTGGATGCTTTTCATTTCTTTCTCTTTCCTAATTTCTCTAGACTGCTAGTACAATGTTGAAAAAAAGTGACAAGATCGGGCACCCTTGTCTTGTTCCAGATCTTAGGAGTAATAGCTTACAATTTTTTGCTGTTGAGAATCATCTTAATTGTGGATTGTTATATAGGGCCTTTATTATGTTTAGGTGTGTTCTCTCTATACCTAATTCGCTGAGAGTTTTTTTTTTTATATAATGAAAGGATGTTAAATTTTGTTAAGTGTTTTTTCACTGCATGGATTGAGATGATCATTATGGTTTTTGTATTTCATTCAGTTAATGCAGTGTATCATATTCATTGATTTGCTTATGTCAAACCATCCTTGCATCCCCAAGATGAATCCCACTTGATCATGGTAAATGATCTTCTTAATGTTCTGTTGAGTTGATTTGCTAATATTTTGTTTGATTTGCTAATATTTTGTTGAGAATTTTCACATCTGTGTTCATCAGGGATATTGGCATGTATTTTTCTTTTCTTATATTATCCTTGTCTGGATTTGGTATTGGGGTAATGCTGGCCTTATAACATAAGTATTCCTCTCTTTGAATCTTTTGGAAGAGTTTTGGAATTTCATAAATGTTAGGTAGAATTTGCCAGTGAAGCCATTAAATCCTGGGCTTTTCTTTGATGGAAGACTTTTTTTTATTATTATTACTGATTTGATCTCCTTATTCATTATTGATCTATTCAGATTTTTCTATCGGTATGGAAAACTGGTGAGATGAGTCTGAGCTTGTGTCCTGGTGTTGATGACGACTTATGAGACTGGACACAATGGTGAGAGTAGACGAAGTGAAGTTTTATTTAAGTAAGGAAAAGAGAAGCTTTGAACGATGCTCTTGTAGAAAGAGAGTCAGAGCAAGCTGGCGAGGTCTTGGGGTAGTTCTTTGTCCTTAACACATTATCTTCAAAGAGCAAATGCAGTGGTTATACATTAGTTACTGTGAGGTCAAGGGCACACTTACAGAGCCTTTTTGAACTAGTTTCTGCTGAAACCTAAGTCTTGTCTGTTGGCAAATGTTTGTCACGATGGCTTCCATCCTGTTTTGTTTAGTATGTATGTGCTGGCAGTGAGCTGCAGGATGGAACCAGTATGGCCTGTTTCTAGTCCTGGGCTCCCTTGCTATTTCTCCATGATTCAATCTCAGCAGATTGTGTTTCTAGGAATTAATCATTTCCTATTGTGTATAACTGTCCTTGGTCGCCTCCTACCATTGTTATTTCTGTAGTATCAGTTGTGACGTCTCCTCTTCTGATTCTTTCTGTTAGCATCCAGTTCTCACTTGTGGATGCAATCTTTCAAACCTTTCTGCGGTGTTGCACTCGTGTGTCTTGACTCACAAGAGATAGTCAGGGTTCACATCCGCCGTCTGGCATAGTTATTAATAGTTATTGCTACTGTTGATTTGAACCCTGGGAACTTGTTCTATTGAGGACGAAGAATGTGGCAATGAAGGAGCAGGCAAGAAGGCGATTTGAGCATAGTTTATTGGGAAAAATGAAGAGACAGAAATTCCTGAACCCCGTAGAACAGGCAGGAGTCCCAATGAAGGACCGAGAACCCAGTCTGTGTTCAGACTGGGGTTTTCCTGGACCTGAGTAGGGGGGTCCCCATTTCTTCTTCCCTCCTCCCTCTTATGGGAAAGTCTGGGTAGGGCTTTTAGGATATGGAATTCACCTGAACAAACTCCCTGGACAACACTGGCCATCAGGATTGTTATCTGTTGCCGAAGCAAATGACTCCTTCAGTCCAGTAGGGCAAGCTGTACTGCTCCCTCATGTCAGTGACTCCCTCTGATACAGGACAGGCCAGGACACCTTGGGCTAAGGGAGAAGACAGGAGGCTGGATCCCGCTCTCGGAACTTGTGTCCTTGTTCCATTGCACATCAATTTCTTTTTTTTTTTTAAGATTTATTTATTTATTTATTTATTTATTTATTTTAGAGGCAGAGTTACAGAGAGAGAGCAAGAGTGATAGCGAGAGCGAGAGCGAGAGAGAGGTCTCTAACTGCTGGTTCACTCCCTGAATGGCCACAATGGCCATAGCTGTGCCAAACCGAAGCCAGGAGCCAGGTGCTTCTTCCAGGTCTCCCATGTGAGTGCAGGGACCCAAGGACTTGGGTCATCTTCCACTGCTTTCCCAGGCCACAGCAGAGAGCTGGATTGGATTGGAAGAGGAGCAGCCAGGACTTGAACGGGCACCCACATGGTATGTCAGTGCCATGGGCAGAGGATTAACCCACTGTGCCATGGCTCCAGCCCCTCAATATAGTTATTAACTAGATATATTTACTAAGTAGAATTCAATATTTTTACTTATTAAGTAAATTGTTTTAATATTCATGCTTTAAAATAATTGCAAAACCATTGAAAGACAAAGTATGCAAGTGTTTTCAGCTCATTAATCTCCCAGATACAGAGCTTCTAAAAGTAAAAACAAAAACAAAATGCCATAGAGAAAAATAAACCAAGGACATGGCACTGAGAACAAAATGCAAATGGCTCTTAACCACATATCAAGGTGCTAAACCTCACTGGCAGCAAGATAAATGCAAAGCAAAAACCATAGTAAAATACAATTGCCCATCTCGCAGAGTAACACACATCCGAAAGGTTGGCAGCTGTCTCTGTTGGTGAGGCTGTCCTCGTTTGTTGTTGGTGACAATGCAAATGATGCCCCTCTGGGATGGGAAGACCTGTGGTAGCTACCCTAATCGTGGAAGTGGTCACCAATTCACCTAGTTACCCTACCTCTGGGAATCTACTCAACTTACCTGACATATGTAAGAATTTATTACTTACAGCAGTGTAAGGGCAAAGGATTGGAAGCCATCCAAACATTAGTCAATGGGACCGCTTCAATCAATTATGGCACAACACGCAGTGGAATACTATGGAGCAGTGAAGAAAAACACAAGTTCTTCGAATGTGGCTATGGGCAGAGTCTCAAGGTATTTTCTGAAGTGGGAAAAGCAAGCAACAGGACACATAGAATGCATTCCTCTAAGAATTCTTGTAAGAACACAGAGGATTCCAAAATATCCACTGGCATTGGCATGAAGGAAAATTGAAAGGATAAAGAAATAGCCACCTTGCAGGCTGGAGAGAGACTTCTCTTCTATTAATTTTTCAATCACGTACCTGACCTGCACATTGGAAAGACAAAATGTAATTGTAAAGCTAAATGAGCATGGAGATGAAGAAGTCACTGTCATTTCCTAGTGTTTGACAGTGCCTGAAGGGTCACAGATCCCACTAGAATTCCCAGGCCTACAAACACATGGACGGGCTTCAGACTCACAGAATCCAGGACTGGAAAAATTGGCAAGGGCCTAGCGGGTGGCTTGTTCCAGCTCCTTCATTTTTCAGATGAATAAGCTGAGGCTCACAGGGAGTCTAGCGACTCGCCCCAGGTCACACAGTCATTCATCAAAGCCAGGTGTTACCCTGGCTGCTTGGTGTTCTACCACTAGTGCTCCCCAGAAAACTTAGGTGATAAGTGATGTGACATAGAAATCCCTATCACATGGCTTAAACATAATCAGTCCATTTATTTGTGGAATGCTAATGGAGCCCCATTTTTTTATGCTAGACCATATACTGGAGGCTGGAGCTACAACAAAGACAAGAAGGTCTCACCCACCTCTTGCTAAACACACCCCATCTCTCATGGAGCACTCTGACCTGAGGGAAAAGACCCTTGTCTGGGCTCCCCTTCTCCTCCCCTGGGGGTGTTAGGACCTGCTTGGTCTCCAGGTCCCCCAACTCTTGCCCTTGGCAACCAGAGGGCTTATGCTGGAAGTCATACTCTGGGTGGACTGAAGTCAGACAGAATAGCGAGAGGAGTCAGGACATGCACCCCAAAATATGGCACCTTGGGATTTGAGAACATAGCAGAAGGCCACTGTCACCTCCCCCTTTCCCTTCCTCCCTGAATAAAGCCATGAAACCGAGCAAGGTCACTCTCTGACCTCTCCCTCCCTTTCCCCCACCAAAGCCTCTCATGTGGCAGGTGTCAAGCCCTCCTTTGAAAGGAAGAAGTGTCATACAGGGACATGGAGAAGAATCTGAAGTAACAGAACTTGCTTAGACCCCCAGCTTACAACCACAAAGTAATAGCCTTCTGTGTGCAAACACACTTCTGCACAGCTGGCTTGAGCATGCACAGAGCTCCCCAGTTCTTTGGGTGTTTTTTTTTTTGAGAGAGATCTTCCCATCAGCTAGGTCACCTCCCAAACACTGCCATCAGCTGGGTAAAGCTGAAACCAAGAGCCAGGAATTCCATTTGGGTCTGCTGTGTGGGTGACAGAGGCCCAAGGACTTGGGTCATCTTCCCTGCATTCCTAGGCCCATTCCTGGATTGGAAGCAGCACTCCGGCACAGGACGCCAGCATTGCAATAGTGACTTAACCTGCTGTGGTGCCACACCAGCTCCCACCTCCTTGAACACACACATATTTTAAAGTGAGCCCTTTGTTCACTGCAGTGACAGGGCAGGAGAGCTCACGCTGGAATAACATGGTTTCCAGTGACGTTGGCCCTGATCCATCAAGGGCATTGGGAAATTTGGAGAGCAGTTTTCTTGTGCTAAGCTTGGGTGACTATTGCATTTAGCAGTTCACTGCCCAAGACAGATCCCACAGTGAGGAGATGTCTGAGTCCCATACAAATTTGTTCCACTGGACATTAATGGAGGTGAATGTAGTCCTCTGATTTTAGTCATCTGAACCCAGAATCTTCTTTTTATAAAAAATTATTTATTGATTTGCTTATTTGAAAAGCAGAGGACAGAGAGGGAGAGACAGAGAGATCTTCCATCTGTGGGTTCAGAAGCCAGAAACTCCATCTGGGTCTCCCACGTTGGTAGCAGGGACCCAGCTACTTGGGCCATCTTCTGCAGCTTTCCCACGCACATGGGCAGGGAGCTGGATCAGAAGCAGTGCAGCCGGGCCTTGAACCTGTGCTGAACACTCAAACGCTCAAATGTGCTGAATTTGAACACTGACTTCTCAAGGGGCCTCTTCACCTAGGGTGCTGCAATGTCAGCCCCTTAACCTAGAACCTGAGCCCAAGGTTTTAGGTTTTTGTTTGTTTGGGGGTTTTGCTTTAGTTTGTTTTATAGTTACAGTTAACACAGTTAAACAATTTCCAGAGAATGTTGGGGTGGGTGTTTTTCCCAGCAGTTAAGACAGCAGTGACACACATAGGAGCAGCGGGGTTCAACTTTGGCTCTAACTCTTGACTCACCAGCTTTCTGCTAATGAAGAGCTTGGTAGGCAACAGTGAGGGCTCCAGTAAGTGGATCCCTGCCACTCACAGGGGAGACCCGGATTGAATCCTGGCTCCCAGCCTTGTCCCCAGGCAGGAGCTGCTGCAGGAATTTAGGGAGCAAACCAGCAGATGGGAGATCTCTCTCTGTCTCTGTCTCTGTCTGCCTGTGAAAAAGAGAGAGAGAAAGAGAGACGATGGAAGGGAGGCAGGAGGGAGGAGGGAAAAGGGAAGGGAAGGGGAGGGGAGGGGAGAGAGGAAGAAAGCGAGGGAGGGAGGGAGGGAGAGAGGAAAGAAGGAGAGAAGGAAGGAGGGAGAAAGAAAGAAAGAATACAAAGAATGCAACTGCTATGTAAATCAAGGGAAGGCTAGGGAGGATTCTTTATTTTGCTTGGCATTTGAACAAAGGACTGTTTGATGCCCTAGCATAGTCTTACCAGTTACACCAGCAGCTGCCTCAGGGTCATGGGGATTTCACACAGGAGTGTCCACGCCCTTCCTGGTGTCTGGTCACCTGCATGTTCCCATGTACACCATTTTATTGTGAGTTACTCTCCTTCCACTTCTCCTACATATCGTAGTTGGGGGAGATGTTGATTTCCTTGGAATTATGTGTGCACAGACATTATACCACCTATGAATTCCACCTCGTGAAAAGCGCCCCAGTTTTTCTGTTGCCAACAGCACCACACCACAGACTGGCTTATTTATAAAGAAAAGAAGTGCGTTTGGGCCCTGGTTCCTGTCCAGGGTTGAGGGGCTGCATCTTGCAATGCCCACCTTTTTGGTAAAGATCTGAGATGGTGGAGGGCTTCACACGGGGAGAGACAGGGAGTGTGTGTGTGTGTGTGTGTCCTGGTCTCTTCTATCAAAGCCACCAGTGTTCGATCATGGAGACTCCTGCCTGTTGATTTTATCTAATATCAATCATGTCCCTCCCAACACTATCAGCAGATTCAATTTCCACCCTCTGCATACCTCCCAATGGGATTAAACTCCCACATGCTTTCTAGGGGACAAACCACCTTCAGAGCATAGCAGGAAGGTAAGAGGTGTACTGAGTAGTTGTTTTTGAAAGGGGCATCAGGTCTGAAGGGTCAGCGATTTACCTCTCGTGCCCATCCACGGAAGGAAGCAACGTGGCCACAACCGACTCACCGTAGTGTCGAATGCGCCGAGCCGGCAAGGACAAAGCCTGCCCCATCACAGCCTGGCTTAATTACCAGGTTGCAGATAATGATCAGGTTGCTGCTGTACCCCACGAGCAGCTGCAGGAAATCAGCCTGGCGGAGGGCACGCTTTGCTCTGAGGCGCTGGAGTCAACTTTGGCTTTGATTTGTAAGAGCTGGCAATCGCACTGAGTCTATGACGGATCAACAGAAGTCTTTCCATTTGCAAAACACCTGGGAAAACTTCCTAATAGGCCTACCACACAATTGGCACTTTATGAATATGTAACAGAAATACAATTTGATAGAAGTAGGAAATTCTGGTCTGTTTTTTTTTTCTCTGGGTTTTAGAGGAATTCTCATGAAATTCAGCACCTCTGGCTTGATTTTTCAACCATAGAGATGTTCCTGGATAAATCCGTCATCATCATCACCATCATCATCATCATCATCATCATGGTCATCATCACCCCCCCCCCATTTTTCTGAGTGTCTAATTGCCATGTATTACAGTGGTGAGTGACATTGCTCATCCTGTTAATGCTCAATGCAATCATTACCATTTTTATTCCCCAACTCATGCAACATTCAACAAATGTCTATGGAGCCTGTAAACTGCTCTGTGCCAGAGACTGTGCCAGAAATGAAAGAGGAGTGATTCCCACTCTCACAGAGTTCACAGATTCTGGGAAGAAATGGACATTAATAAATAATTACACAATTATGTGTGCAGTTATAGCTGATTTAATTATGAAAAAGGAGAAAAATTATTTGGATACCCCATAGGCATAGGTAGCAGAGCTCATCATCTTTGCCTTTTAACCCCAAACTTACTTGTCTCCCAAAATTCAAACTTAGTTGTTGCACTTCAGAAAACTGAGTCATCCTACAATTACTTTGTGCTTCTTAGCCCCGATTCCCAATCATCGGGTACTGCTAGTTTTACCTCCCAAGTGTTTTTCTAATGTGTTCCTCTCTATCCCCATAACTCCCTCTATCATCTACCCAGACACCTGTGACAGCCTTCTAACAGATGGCCCTGCCTTTATTCCTGGCCCTACTATTGATTAGGATTCAGTTGCAGAGAACAGAATCCCCTCTATCCAGTTTAAGCAAAAAGTGATTTGTTCCAAGGTATTAAATGGCTTACAGAATCATCGGACACCTGATGAGACAGGCAGAGCTTTGGAAAATGGCTACAGAGCATGGACATAAGGAAACTGCTGCCTCTTTTACAGTCAGAAATCTGCTTGCCAAAGAGAGAAATGGATGCCCCCACTGCCTGCCCTGAGCCACACCTCTGCTGCCACACCCAGGGTGCCAGCGCGATGGGGAAGCAGAGACACTGAAGAAGCAAGCTGTGGTGAGAGGAACCAGGATCATGAAACCACAGCAGGAAAACCCAGTGCCCCATGAGCGAGCTGGCCCAGCGCCAGCAGGTGCACAACCTCATTCTACCTTCCAGATCCTGGGCAAATGCTTCCCACTGAGAGTACCTAACTCACATCCAGAGCCCTTGCTGCCACAGAGCCATTTGGGCTTTCCCACTTCTGCAGAACTGCAGTACGGGAAGACTCCCCGGAAGGTGACTGGACAAGAGTACTTTTATAAAATTCGAGAAAAATGGGATTAAAACGTAAGGTTATTTTGGAGCAAAAGCTTTTTGGAAACCACGCATAATTTTGTCAAAATCTGCATTTTTCCCTGAACTTTTTGAAGACCCCTTGCACATATCAAGAGCAAACTCACCAGCATATCCATCCTACTCCTCTCAAAACCACTACAGTGATGTATCTAAAACACAGATCTAGTCTCATTGCCCCTCTGCTGACACCCTCTCGCTGGGTCTGTCCATAAACTAAAGTCTGACTTCTGTAGGCTGACAGCTCCACTCCACCGTGTCACAAGGCTTCACACTCAACTCTAGTAATACCAAGGTGCACTCTCTCCTTACTCAGGGGCCCATGTCCTGGTGCTCGGTGTCTCCTCTGGAATGCATGCCCCACCTCGCCTGGAGAACTTGACTCAGCCAAGGCTCAGCTCAGGCATGCAAGGAAGCCCTTTGTGAGCAGATGGATGGATGGATGGATGGATAGATGGATGGATAGATAGATAGATGGATGGATAGATAGAGATAAGAAAGTAAGAGTAGGCGTTTGTTTATTTAAAAGACCTGCCCTTACAATTGTGGGAGCAGGCCACCCAGTCTCAGGCTGCTGTCTCTATGATGGTTGTTTGAGCTGGAACTCTGCAGGACAGGAGGTCAGAGGATGCTATGGGTTGGAGATGTGGAGGCTGACTGTCTCCCAAAGGCCCATGTGATAAAAGCCTGATCCCCAGGGTGGTGCTATTTGGAAGTAGGACAGCCGAAAGGAGGCGGCCTCTTAGGCTCAAATCAGGGGGCAGTTATCAAAGCCCAAGTTTGCCCCCTGCCCCCACTCTCTCTGCTTCCTAGCTTCCATGTGGTCCTTCTTCTGCCAGTGTTCTGCCAATTTCTCTGCCCTCACAGAGACCTAACTAATGGGGCCACTTATTCTTGAACTTGAACCTCCAAAACTGGGAGCTAAACAAACCTTTTCTTATCAACTAGCTGTCACAGGTATTTCTTTTTTAAAAAGGATTCTATTGAAAGAGTTATGTATAGAGAGAAAGAGATAAAGAGAGCTTCCATCCGTTGTTTCACTCCCCAAATGGCTGCAACCACCTGGGCTGGACCAGGCCGAAGCCAGGAGCTGGAAACTCCATTGGAGTCTCCTCCCACATGGGTGGCAGGGGCCCAAACACCTGGGCCATTTTCCGCTGCTTTCCCAGGTGCATTAGCAGGGAACTGGATAAGATGCAGAGCAACTGGGACTCAAACTGGCTCTCTTATGGGATGTTTAACCCACTGTGCCACAATGCTGGGCCCGGGACGTTTCACAATAATGACAAAAGCAGTGAACACAGATGGGAAGCGGGACAGATTCTGAGGCTGAGCTGCAACCCAGGGGGCGCACTGGAACCACACTGCTTTCTCCATCTGGCCTTCATCATGGAGCAAAGAGGTGTCCATCAGCAACACCCGCCCCCTGAGTCTAGGGAAATGGAGGGGTCTGGGCAGAGGCCCACAGCAGCCACCCAAAATGCTATGCACAGCACAGCATTCCTCAAGGCAAACCCATTGCCCCAGGGCCTTACTTTCAAGGATGGCAGAGCCTGGCCTGGGAAAAACAGATGAAGCATCTCAGTGCCCCCAGATGAAATTTGAAGTGGAGGGAACGGAAATAAGTCATGTTCAGCGCCTGCAGGAATTTTACCAGGGTGATCCTGGGAGGAAGAGCCAAGCACTAGAGAAAAGACAAGGGAAGAAATCACAGAAATGTAGGCTGTGTTGTTTAGATGGGAACATGGGAAATGGGGCTGAAAGATGGCAGTCTGGAAGATGCTAATTTAAAAGCAGCATATTCCGCCATTTATTTGTGCATTTCTGGAAATCTATCCCCTCTTGTCCCCTCTCCCTGGACCCACTCCTTGATCATCATCTGTCAGGGATAGCACAGATTTGGTTCTCTCACTCCTGCCCATGACAGACATCACTAATCAATCATGGCATTCTTCCCTGATGTGTCCAGATCAGATTCCAGTATCCTCCTGAGCACTGGATGCTAGGTAGCCACATTGATGAGATGGAACTTAATGTCCATCCTGCTCATGTTTCAATCCATTGCTTACACCTAACTTGCCATTTTCCCTAAAAGCACTATTTCTTACACCATCTTTATGTGCTATAGCAGCTAAAAACCCGTATCGGAGAATAAGGCTCTGTCTTTATTCTGCATGGCTGGCTTTTATAGCAGGAATCCTCTTCAACTCCATCTTGAAGTGTGAGGTTGACATCTGCGGGGACCCATACACCAATGCAGCACAGTGCAAAAGCAGGACCACGTCCGCGGGCATCACCGACAGCACGCAGAAGGAAATTGGCACCTTGGCGCCCAGCATGAGGAAGCTCAAGACTATCGCTCCCCCCAAGAGCAAGGTGGGTAGATGACCGCTCCACCCTGGCCTCGCTGTCCACCTTCCAGTAGATGTGAGTCAGCAAGTAGGAGTCCGACGCCTCCCTCACACCGGGGAATTGCGTGCGTGAGTATGGGAAGGTGGGACACCCCTTCTTGACAAAACCTAACTTGGACAGAAAATGAGATGAGATGGCATGGTTTTATTTGTTTTATTTTTCGTTTTGGTGCTTTTGACTCAGGGTTTAAAAACTGGAACGGTGAAGGTGACAGCAGTTGGTTGGAGCAAGCAGCCCCCAGGTTCTACAATGTGGCCCAGGACTTGGACTGTACAGTTCTACATTGTTATTTTTTTTATAGTCATCCCAAATCTCATGAGAGATTTGGCTTTCCCACCAAAAGCTGCCCCACTTCTCAAGGAGAATGGCACAGTCCTTGCCCAGGGTCACCCAGGGGAGCTGACAGCATCCTTTCTGTGTAAATAATGTAATGCAAAGTTTTGAAATCTTGGCCTTATTTTTTTAAAAAATTTTATTTTGAATTGTCGGCCATCATGGCCCTCCTTTTTTGTCCCCCAGATTAAGATGTCTGGAGGCTTTTGGGCTCCATGGGAGTGGGTTGAGGTGTGGGGGCAGCCAGGGCTCACCTGTACACAGACTTGAGACCAGATCAATAAAAGCACACACCTACAAACAAACAAACAAGCAAAAATGTTGGGGAGCAAAGGGAAAGGATTGGAGGCCCTTAAACCTGCTTCTCTGGCTTCTTCACCATAGTCCAAGTAGCAGTTCTTGGGATCTGAATTTAGGAACTGGAACCCATAGCCATGAGAACAAAGGAAAGAAAGGGCAAGGAATCCACCTGATTATTTCTGAGATTTTCTGAAGAAACTGTTCTTGAGAAACAAGCTTTGGAAAGAAAAATAAAATAAACACATATGCAAAAGCAATGGGGAAACTTCTGTTTTCATTAATAATCATTAGGGAGAAGATATAAAGTTGTACTTTGCTTTCAGCTGTGGACAGATATGAATTAAACTTTTAACTCAATCTATTGGCGTAGATGCTCATTTCATTAACTGTCACCTCTGATTTATTACCTTAATATTTTAACAATACATTAATAGTGCATTCTTCTGGCTCAGCTCCCCAATTAATTTTCTATAAGTAAGCATTTAAATGTTAAAGAATGTTAAGAAATCTCTTTGTAAGGCAAATGACTCCTTTGAAGTGTAAATAACCCCTCGGTTGATCTAATATTGATATTACCTGCTGCCATTATAGACGTTTCTATTTTTCAAAGCGTTACCACGCTTTAAAGTATTTGATCATCCAAATGACTCTGTTGGCTAAGCACTGGGAACCCGTTCCTCCCGCTCTCTGTAGAGGAAAACGGAGGTGGGATTTACCAGCGCTTTGCTTAACCAAGTTCACTCGGTAGTAGCGCCGGCTTAGACTTGGTGCCGTGTCATCTGACTCGTGGCCGAAAACAGACTGTTGCTCTTTGTCAAGTTATGTATCTGCTTGTTTACGTCTTCAGGTGACGTCAGCGCTATTAAGTTCTCTGCATTCAAGCATGCTCCCAAATGACCTGCTTCCTGGGTCTTCCTCACTGGGTCTCCATCTACGGGATTCATCAGACTCTTCTGGGTGCTTCTTTAAAAGGCAGGAGCTGACAGCTCGGAACTGCCAAATCCGAGCCGCTGGGGCGGTGGGAGGGATGGCATGTCCACCTTTACAGCCTTCTGAGCTAACCAGTGTTCGAGAACCGCAGGTGGACTTAGCTACGGGGCTTCAGAGGAGCCTGTGTGCCGGCCAGGTGCTAAAATCACACAGTAGCCAGACACAGAAAGGGAACGTGCAACCATACGCCATAGATTATCCTAGAAATGCCGCTCTCTTCGGGATACGCAGCCTGACGGTGGACTTTGTCCATAGAAGGGTGGTGATCAGAAGGCCCAAAAGGACTTTGTGACAGCACCGCTGGTCACCGCAAAACCACAGCAGGACCCAGCTCCCCACCCTTACACGAGCAAGGGACGGTATGGACCCTGCTGGGACTTTCCTGAGACCTTCAGGTAGCGCACTCTGTGAGCATTTGCCAAGGTCTTGGAGGAGAACGCAGAAGTTTAACACACCAGGAGTGACACTGAGGGCCCGCCCCCTGCAGCCCTCAGCTTCCTGGAGGCATCACGAAGCTTCCTTGCACTCTTCTTGCGTGTCAGTGGCGCCACGGGACTTGTTGCCACCAATGGAACAGGAGATGGAGTGTGGTGCATTACCCATGACAGGGGTGTAACCCTGTCATGAGAACCGCCTACCAAAGTCAAGATCCAATGACCAGTGTGGTGAGAGCAGGCAGGGTTGCCTTCTTCATAGGATCTCTTTCCTCACCTATCGGATGCAGGGAGTACAGTGGAGAAATTCCAGTCTTGAAGGGAAGCCAGAGAGGGAATTGGAAGGAGGCTGAATCCCACAATGGCTGCGTGGGGCAGAGCCCATCGTCCTTCCTCCCCTCCCCCAACCCGTGTTGGGCCGTGATGTCAGTGAGGTTAGGGAACAGCCAAGCTTTGTCACAGTTGCTAGCCTGCCCTACCCAGCAGGGACTGAGCCACCGGGTCTGCCTGCATCACTCTCTGCACAGATTCCCGTGTGTCTCTGGGGACAACCCTGTGAGCACGAGGCTACGCTTTCACCATCTCACTCTCTGCCCCATCCCTTCTCAGCACTTAGAAATCCATTTTCTTCCTCTTCCCCTCCCTGCTCCCCTGGGACCCACATGCATTTTTCTAGCCCTCAATTGAATTTTGCCTGGAACATGTTGGCTGCCATTAACCATCAGGGTGAGGTCTCTTGGTTTTCACCCCTCTGCTGACATCCGAGTCCAACGTGCAATCAACAGGGAAGCAAGAGGGCCGAAGCCCTCCAACATGAGTTTCCAACATCTGGGTCCTCAGAGGGCCTAAAGGCCAGAGGAAGGTCCCATGGAAGCTGGCCTATTCGGAAAGCAGCTTCCTTAAGGTGCCTGTCATGCTCAGAACCCATCTTCAGCCTCCGTGTGCCCTTAAGGGAACTCTTACCAGGTCAGATATCTACGGGAAGCTGTTCTGGTAACCCTGAGTGTTGTTTTCTCCAGAGGCCTGGGGTGTGCTGTGGCATCAGACTGAGCAGGTGGAATGCACTCAGTAGGCAGACAGAGCAGGGAGGAATGCCCCAGGCTCATCACTTAAGAGTTGTGTGCCTTCCAGTGAGTTCATTAACCTTTCTGGGCCATAGCGGCTTCATGCACTAAACGTGGGTGGCGTCGGGCCATACCTTGTGGTTCTGTGGTGAGGATTGCATGAAGCGATCTGGGCAGAGGGCAAGTGTCCACGCATGTGAGCAGCTGTGCTAGCACATGGGCATGCGGTCGTTTTTATAACATCTGGGTTTCTTCTGCTCCCAAAAGACCTTATCCTGAAGCATGAGGAACTTCAACTTTCTAGACTTTTATTTTATTTTTTTAAAAGATGTATTTGTTTATTTGAAAGTCAGAGTGGAGAGAGAGACAGAGATCTTCCACTTCCTCAAGTGACTGCAATGGCCAGGGCTAAGCCAGGCTGAAGCCAGGAGCCAGGAGCTTCTTCCAGGTCTCCCTCATGGGTACAGGGGCCCAATACTTGGGCGGTCCTCAGCTACTTTTCCCAGACCATTAACAGGGAGCTGGATTGGAAGTGGAGCAGCTGGGACTCAAACCGGTGTCCATTGCAGGCAGTGGCTTAGCCTGTGAGGCCACAATGCTGGCCCCAGCTTTTAGATTTTTTTTTAGAGATGGTATTTATCAGTTTTTCACCCCTAAAAAAACGTGCCTGACACAAACTGCTTGCGAAGGAAAGAGATATTTATTTAGCTCACAGTTTTGCAGCCTGGAAGTCCAAACGGTGTGATGTAGGCTCTGCCAAAGGCCCCCTGGTGTGTGTGTTGGGGGGGAACACACAGTGAGCCAGGCAGTAGAGAGAGGCTGGGTGGGGCCACACCCCTGCTGTCCTAATAACCTTGTCATGAGTGCTGCCTTCCAAAGTCAAGATCCAATGACCAGGGGATCCATTAAGACACCCTCCCCAACAGTACCACCATGGCCATCAAGTCTGCCTCACAGGCCTTTGTGTCACAGTCAACATGCACCCCACAGCAGCGATAGGAGAGACCTTCACAGAAGTCCTCAGCATACAGCAGGAGCACCTGCAGCCCGGAGAAGCGAACAGAGGCTCGAGGTCTCCCAGCGGTTTGCTGGCGGTCAGCGCCAACCACCCCCACCCAGGCCTCTGCTCCAACATTCTTCCTGCCATCCTCCCCCCTCCCAGGGCCTTTCCTGCAGGGCTCACATTCTGAGCCTGGACTTCCCCGGTTCAAATCCTGGCCCTGCTGAAGACTAAGGGCACAGTTATGGGAGATATCCTTAGTCTCAGTGTGCCTCAATGTACCACAGTCTGCAAAGGGGACAGAGTGATAGGCTGCCACTGTGGGCTTCCGGAGACTGAATGGTGCAGCATCTGGTTCAGAGCAAGTGCTCAGTAGGTGCACACCGTGCCAATCCGGCTGCCTTCACCTCCAGACCATAAGGCTCTCAGGACCCAGCTTCTGCTGACATAGAGAGCTCCAGGGGCCGAGGCTGACCTGGGACCCCAGGGTCAGCATTTCTCGAAAGTTCTCCCTAGGTGCTCTGAGTCCTGCCTTCTAGCTTTACAAAAATCAACCTAAAATCACTTCAAGGGGGTGACTAGCTAGGACTTGGCAGCCACTTCTTTTTTTTTAAAGATTTATTTATTTATTTGAAAAGCAGAGTTAGAGAGACAGAGAAAAAAAGAAAGGAGAGAGATCTCTCATCTGCTGGTTCACTCCCCAAATGGCAACAATGGCCAGAGCTGGGTCAGGCCAAAGCCAGGAGACAAGAGCTTCATTCAGGTCTCCCATGTGGGTGCAGGTGCCCAAGACTTGGGTCCTTCACTGCCGCTTTCCCAGGTGCATTAGCAGGGAGCTGGATTGGAAATGGAGCAGCCAGAACTTGAACTGGCACCTTATGGGATGCTGGCACTGCAGATGGCAGCTTAACCCACTGTGCCACAGCGCCGGCCCCAACAGTCTGAAGTGATGGACGAGAAAATGGAGACCCAGAGAGTGGGAGCCCATGTCTCCCCACGTGTGCTGAGTCCATGAGAGAATGGTCAGGACCTGACCCTCCAGACCCTGTGAAGCCCAGCCCCAGCCCACAGCTCTGCTCCACACTTCCACCCGTGACGCCCCTGACGTGCCCAGGCCCAGAACCGCAAGCCACAAGTCTCAGCACCTCCAGTCGCTCTGACTTGTCACAGGTGAAGTGTGCTGTGGTGCACAGTCGTCCACGGAGCCTGCAGAAGGCCCTGGTGGCAGAAATCCCCCTTGATGGTGAGCTAGAGGTGGAAGTGGGGTGAGTGCAGAAGAGAGGGCGATCCTGCCACAGCACCCTGGAAGCCTGGTTATAAAGGAACCATGGCAGAGGTGGCCCACACCTGTCACATCCCCTCTCCTTCCCCTGGGAAGCCGGAGTGCAGGGGCAGGGCTGCCTCTGGCCCTCGGGAAGGCAGGTTGGGTGGTCTCAGCCCAGGAGAGCTCCCAGCCCCGCCTCAGCCCTCTTTCCCAGCTCCTTCGTTTTCCACTGAGGGCTGCCGGCCAAGTTTCCAGTCCTGCCACTCCTGTGACCCGGCAGAGAAGGCACACAGGCCCCAACCACCAGCGTAGCATGTCAAGTAATTCTGCAGTTGAGTGCGCGCGCTCTCTCTCTCTCTCTCTCTCTCTCTCTCAGAGGCTAAATGAGAAAAGCCCTTACCTAAGCCCCACTCCCCTGCCCCCAGCCAGCGCTGATACCCGAGCTGCATCCACACCAGACTGTGGCAGCCTCCCAGCTGCGTCTCCCGGGGTGATTTGTGGCTGGCAGGGCTGGGGTGGCTCCATGAAGCTTGTTAGTGCTCACAGCCCTGGCCT
Organism: Sylvilagus floridanus; assembly: GCA_949820135.1. Classification (NCBI taxonomy): domain Eukaryota; kingdom Metazoa; phylum Chordata; class Mammalia; order Lagomorpha; family Leporidae; genus Sylvilagus; species Sylvilagus floridanus. Next base: position 22,929,009 of record OX463238.1, on the reverse strand, counting down.
ACGAGGCATGCAGAGGGCCTCTGAGCGCCAACAGGAGCGGGGTGGGGGGGAGGAGGGGCACATCATGGAAACATCAACGCTCCTGCTTTCAACCTCGTCCGTGTCCGTGTGTCTCCTCCTGTGATATTTCAGACTCCACACTGGCCTCCTGCTGCCCTCGCTGTAAAGGGAGTGCCCTTTAAAAAGAGTTTTGTTTTTTTTTTTAATTTTTAAAAATTTATTTAGAGGCAGAGAGACAGGGCGGGGCAGGGGTAGAGGGCGGGACTCCTGTTGCAGGTTCACTCCCCAAATGCCTGCAATAGCGAGGCGGAGCCAAATTGAAACCAAGAGCCCAGACTCAACCCAGACTCCCAAAGTGGCTGCCAGAGACCCATGCACTTGAGCCCTCATGAGCTGGAATGGAAGAAAAGCCAGGACTTGAACCCGGGCACACTTCGCTGTTGGGTGCCAGTGTCCCAGATGATGACGTCACTACTGTGGCAAGGCTGGGAGTATAGGTTGCACGTTAGAGGCCAAGGCAGTCTTTTAACACGTGCCTGATTAACGGGTCCTCATCCCGCTGACCTCTCCCCCTCCCCAACTTCTCCATCCCGTCCTCCCCTCCGCCTTTAATCAGTGTGGCAGGATTGCGATTCTACCAGCCTCATCTCCAGACTTCAGTGGCAAATAAAAAGCAGTCTGAGGAGGCCTTGAAACGGTCGAGGGCAGGGATGTGATTCGCAGGGCAACCTCCTGCCTGGGCATCTCCCAGCCCTGGGGATTGTGGGAGATCTGTAAAAGAGAAGGGGGAAAAAAAAGCCCACGACAACTCCTGAATTGTCTCAGTTTTGTTAGCAAAATCGAGATAAGCAAAACAATCTCCCTATAAAATTCAATTAATTTTTTCCCCTTGCTAATTCGTTTCGCCTTGTGTATCACGGAGGCTGAGACGTCAGATCTCAGGGGGCCTTGCTCCCCCTCTCAGATGTAGATGCACAGGAAGGAAAGGAGCTGTCCCGGCCAAGGTCACCGGCGGCCACGTGGCACCCAGAGAGCAGCTTCTCCCTGGGAGCGGGAGCGAGGGCTGATCTGACTCACTCCTCGTCCCCCAGGAGGGCTGCAGGCGGGCAGCCCCCCCAGACACCCACCCTTCTTTCCTGTCTAGCTGCAGACGAGAAGACCACCCCACTCCATGCCCCTTCCGTTTTTAACAAACGGTTTCTTTGCCGTTGAAAGAGCTGGAGTCTCTGTCCGCAGAATTTTCGGGGAATATTATAGCATAGAACCTTTTGCCCAAGGCAGCTGAATGTTAAAGACATTAGTTAATTAAGTCTCAGAACACTCTCATCACTTTCTATTTCCTCTTGAGGCAAGAGACGGAAGAATAGGGCACATCCGGCCCAGGCCAGAGGAAGAGCGAGTCGGGAAGGAGGTCTTCCTACTCCAGCATTCAGCGCCTCACGCTTTCTCAGAAAAGGCTTGGGTGCCCAAGAGTGGGCTGCTGTGGGAGTGCCCAGCACTTGGTTTGGAAGTGCTGAGAACATATGAGGGGCTGGTCCTCCCTAGCTGTGTGGCTCTGGCCAGGATCTCTGCTTCTCTGAGCTGGAGTTTGTACGCTTGATGAATGGAGCTCTCAGGACCACTTTATAGGGCTGCTAGGAGAGTTCTCTCTAAGAATACACAGGAAAGAGCCATGGCGATGTGCATACCCACTGCTGAGGCCTCAGAGGGGCAGGGGACAACCTGAGACCTCCTACAGACGGTTAAGAAGCATGCTGGATTTTGCCAGAAAATTCCAGAACAGTCGAGAGCTAAAGGTCTCCCATGATGAGGTGAGCAGGTGTCAACCTTTCAGCTCCTTCCTTACCTTTGCCAACAACAGCAATTCTTTGAATGTGTGTTTTTAAAAAATAACTGTCATGGATAGATTCAGGTTTCTGCATGAGCTGCTCCTGGTTGGGATTGGAAAAGTCTGATTTCTGAAGTCGATTTCTGTCCCTGCAGTGAGCTGATTGCCCTGCTTTGATGCCCCCTCTCAGGTGCTGCCCGGGGCTCCCCAAGGCTCACGCAGGCTCAACCCGGACACACGCCGGCTTTCCAGGTGCACTAAACGAGACCTGTGCAACTTGGGCAGCGCATTCACAGTGTGCGCATGAAGCAGGGGACCATCAAAGCTGCCGTGTTGACAGGAAGCCGATGTCCCCCTTGCCATGTGGCCGGCAGAAAGGAGTTCTCGGAGATGAGCCCGTGCAAGAGGGACGGGGGGTGGGGGGTGGGGTTAGAGGAGGAGAGTGAGTCGTCCCCAGAGATTTTCCCCTTGGTTATTTTACCCCCTCCGGGGCTTCCCCTCCCCGGAGCTGGCTCTGTGGGCCTTTGCCGATCACCGGAAGTAAGTCCCACCCTACCTCCACTGTGCAGTCACGTGGCAGACGCCTCGGCAGAGAGGGCAAGAGACCCCCAGCGCGGGCACAGGCGGGTAGCACGGAAGCTGGGATGGGATAACAGCACGGACGCACGCTGAGCACAAGGATGAGGTAGGTGGGGACCAGCTGTGACTCGTGGCAGGGAGGTGCCCTCTGCTCGCATCTGGGCCTGGGTCCCGCACACATTTTGGCAGAACAGGAAGTAGAGGAAGGAAGGGCTTGGAGGGAGGGCCCCGGAACCATCCCTGCCTTCTCACGGCCCCCTCCCATGATCAGGGCGCGTCCTACGACTCAGCGACACGGCTGGGCTCCTGCTTGGAGACTGGCCGGCCCAATCTGAAGGCCCCTCCGCTAAGGCAGGTTTGAGGACCCTCAGTCGCTGCTCAGTGCTTCGCTGCAACGACCAGGCTTCCAGAACTATCGCTGGGCCTCCTGGGTGCCCATAGCAGGAGCGTCTTCAGTCTTCAGTCCCAGCCTGGCGCATGCGCGGGGCTCTAGATCTCTTCCTACTGCCTGTTTTTACATCTGGCGATCACGTGCCTGGCCCTGATGGAAGAAAAGCAGCCGGGTCACTCATGCCTACAGGCAGGTGTACATGTGTGTGCGTGCATGTACGCCTTTGTTCGCAGTGGCTTTTCGGGGGGGGGGGGAAGGGAAAAAGAGGTTTTATAGAACCTTTGGGCAATATGAATAAGAACTACTGATACAAGTGTAGTTCAGAAAGTTCAAAGAACATGAAATTAAAGGATAAATGTATTTTGCTGCAAAAAAAATAATAGCACTCGGAATTTGTGAAAAGTTGAAGAGGAGATCTTCAAGTCGTTCATGGAAAATCTATATTATGAAGAAACTATGGATGGATATCTGAGTCCTTTTTCTGCATCAAAATGAGCTTATCTTTCAATTCCATTTTCTGTGAACTTTTTGAAGTCCCCTGTACCAGCTGCAGGGAAGAAGGACCCACGCATGAAAAGCAGTGTATGATTTCAAGGGCTACGCACATTCCTTGAACTTCAGCTTAAGCCCTTCCTGGGTTGTTTCCAGAGCTCTGCCGCCCATCCCTGGGCCAGGGGGACGTTTGCACAGTCTTGCGAAGACAGGCGGTCCCTTCACTTGAGCAGGGCGAATGGCCTCTTTGATGTTTCTCTCTTTGCTGTTTAGGGAAATAGTGCTTCTACCTGCTGTGTATTTTGTCTACAAAAGAGGAGCATCAGGGTTTAAAAAAAATACCCATCATATATTAACAGGCTCTGATACAAATGGATTTTTCTTCTGATTTATGGTCATAAAAATAAAAATATAAACTACATTCCTATTGGCTATTTCTTCAAAGCTCTGCTCGTGGCTTTACGTTCCTCTTCAGCATCACCCGCGCCTGTACCCACCACTGAGCACCTGCTACAGGCACTATCTTTTTCTTGAAGGTTAGCTCCCAAGTGAGCAGGAGAAAACACTGGCCAAGTGCCTAAAGGCATTGGGATTTCTGGTCCATAGGAGAGAAGTGCCTGCTGCTTTCTTACCTGCTCCTACACCACTTCTTAGCGGAGTAGGGGCTCAGGCACACTGTGTACTGAGTACCCATCAAGGTTTAGTGCCATGGGTCTGAGTCTTTGTGTCTCCCCATAATTCCTATGTGGAAATGTGAGTCCCCGAGGGGTTGATGTGTGGGAAGCGGGGCCTTTGGGAGGTTGCCTGGGTCGTGAGTGGGATCAGTGCACAGCTTCAGACATGCAGAGACCCCAGGGCTGAGGGCTGACGTGTATTTGAGGCAGGCACTCAGAGAATGGAGAAAAAGCTTAGCAGACCTGGGGAGAAAGTGACAGGCGGCCTGGGGCCGACTCAGAGTCCCTGCAGAGACAGGATGGTAATTGCGCCCAGCCTGGATGCCGCAGGGAGCCTGCGTCTCCTTGGGGTTTGGCTGGCCTTATGCTTTGATTTAACCAAGAGAAGAAATACATTGAGAGTGACTCTGTGTGACGTCCAGGATGGGCTCTAGGGAACACTGAGGTTTCCATTTTCACCCTCTTGGAAACCAGTCAGCACCGATCAGGTGCCTGAACAGTAAGGACCATTTGACAAGCCAGAGTTTACCTGGAGGAGAACTCTGGGCCCCGGCCTCACACGCATGAGTGAGACTCTTGGATCCTCAGCTCCTACCAAGCCACACGTGCAGATACGGCAGAAGGGAGAGAGCCAGCCTCACCAGCTGGCCTCAGATGCTTGAGCCATTCCGACCCATCCCCGACTCTGCCCTGTTTCTGACTCACATAGGGACATAACGTGGCCATTGTTTGGACCCACTCAGTCTTGGGGACTGCTGTTATGCCTAGGAGACAATGCTACCCAATCTCCCTCCTCTCTCCTCTCTCCCTCTCTACTCCTTCCCTCCCTCTCTCCCTCCCTCCCTTCCTTCTTTCTTCCTGCTTAGATTTATTTATTTGAAAGGTGCAGAGAGAGAGGGAGAGAGGAGAGACCCGCTGGTCTTCCCAAAAACGCAAAACAGCCAGGGCTGGGCCAGGCCGAAGCTAGGAGCTGAGAACTCCATCCTGGTTTCCCATGCGTGTAGCAGGGACCGAAGCACTTGAGCCATCATTTGCTGCTTTTCAGGGCGCCATTGTGGGAAGCTGGGTTGGAAGTGGAGTAGCCAGGACTTGAACCAGCAACCTGAGTGGTGGCTTGACCACTGCACCCTAATGCTTGATTCTCTCTCTCTCTCTCTCTCTCTCTCTCTCTCTCTTTCTTTCTTTCAAAATGTTTTTCTGGGCTGGGCATTTTACACAGTGGGCTTTTTATTTTTATTATTTTTTGAGATTTATTTATTTATTTAAAAATCAGAGTTACATAGAGAGAGAAGGAGAGGCAAAAAGAGAGAGCTAGAGAGAGAGGTCTTCTATCTGCTGGTTCACTCCACAATGGCCAGAGCTGTGTTGATCTGAAGCCAGGAGCCGGGAGCCTCCTCCAGGTCTCCCAAGGGCCTGGGCCATCTTCTACTGGTGTTGCAGGCCATAGCAGAGAGCTGGATCAGAAGTGGAGCAGCAGGACTCAAACTGATGTCCATATGGGATGCCGGCACTGCAAGAGACAGCTTTACTGGCTACGCCACAGTGCCAACCCACCCTCTTTCTTTTTAACAAGCAGAAATTAGTTTGTACCCCAGGTAGCAAGATGTCTACATTTAAAAATAGCTTCTCAATCTTTCTTTTGGCTGGGGGATGGGTGCCATGTGACTACATTCAGGCTAACAAGAAGTCACTGTGACAGCTTTCCAAAAAGTTAGATGTGTCCAACGTTCCTTTTCACCCTAAGTCCTTCCTTCTAGACTGGAACATAGATGCCAGGTTTGGATGGGCAGCAGCCACCTTGCAATCATGAGTATAAAAGCTCCATCCCAAGCTGACTGCTTACTTTTGAAATTATTTTGGGGGCCTGCATTGTGGTATAGTGGGTTAAGCCACTGCCTGCAGTGCCAGCACTCCACATATGTACATGTTCCAGTCCCAGCTGCTCCACTTCCAATCCAGCTTCCTGTTAATGCATCTGGGAAAGCAGTGGAGAACATCCCAAGTGCTTAGGCCCCTGTACCCATGTGGAATACATGAAAGAAGCTCTTGGCTCCCAGCTTTGGCTTGACTCAGCCCTGGCTGTTGTGGCCATTTGGGGAGTGAACCAGTGGATGAAAGACCTCTCTCTCTCTCTCTCTCTCTCTGTCCCTCTCTCTCTCTCCGTAATTCTGCCTTTCCAATAAAAAAGAAAGCATTTTAAAGAAAAAGAAAGTATTTCATGGGAAAAATAAGTCTGATGATTGAAGACAGTGTCAGTAGATTTTTTTTTGATTCCTTAATTTTTCGCTGTGCGTTTGTTTCAGTTTTGCACATCAAACACATTCCTAGCTTCCGGGTTTCTGTCCCTGTAAGCCTAGCTGCATTTCTAGCCTGGGACTCTGTGAGATAGCCCTGTCTCCTCATACCTGTCATTGCTTTCCTTCAGCTGGCTTGAGAAAGCTTGTGTTGCCAGCAATTAGGCAAGCCCTCGCCAAGACAGGCATGCACGAAGAGAGAGTTTTGCGAGGGCACTGCTCTCCTTTATAACACAAGGAGGAGACGGCTTCTCAGCAGCAGAGGATGTTGGGGCCATGACCTCCCCAAGTTCTGAGCCACTGGAAAGACCGCCAGGGCTCTTTGAACAATCTCCTCCCTCAGAAATGAGTTCAGCAGGCTGGCAGCTGCCGTTGGGGCCCAGATTGGGTAGGTAAGGCCCTCCCTGGAGGCCAAGGCAACCCAGAGGCACCCTCAGCTGGGCGAGAGAGGCAGCACCCTCATGTCCTCAAGCGGGCTGCACAAGCAGACTTCCAGACATGCCTGGCTTCGAAGGAGAAAGCACCCGGCTAAAGGGACACGGGCGTGGTCCCTTCTACTGCTATTTCCTGTCCTCGGGCTTCCGTGCTTACCGGGGTAGAATGACATCAGCCCACACGTTAATGCTGCTGTTTTTGAAGCATCTTCCCCATACAACCTTCCAGCTGCAGGCTCCCTCGCCCAGCGATTGAAGCCACGGGTGAGCGGTGCAGACCTGACTTTGATTCTAGGTGGAGCCGAGCGGACCCTGCGGTGGAGGGCTCCAGGTTGGCTTTGATGGGGTTTCCTAAGGGCTAAGGAAAACCCAGTGAAGTAGGCAGGCAGACAGGTTAAAATTGATTAGGTTTGTGAGCTGGAAGACAAGAAAGAAGACAAGAAAGCCGTCTGCACAGTAATGTTTATTGCGGCTCAATTCACAATAGCTAAGACTTGGAACCAACCCAAATGCCCATCAACAGTAGACTGGATTAGGAAATTATGGGACATGTACTCTACAGAATACTATACAGCAGTCAAAAACAATGAAATCCAGTCACTTGCAACAAAATGGAGGAATCTGGAAAACATCATGCTGAGTGAATTAAGTCAGTCCCAAAGAGACAAATATCATTTGTTTCCCTTGATTGGCGATGACTAACTGAGCACCAAAGGGGAAACCTGTAGAAGTGAAATGGACACTATGAGAAACAGTGACTCGATCAGCTCTTGTGCTGACTGTTGTTGTACAATGTAATACTTTATCCATGGTAGTATTTTTTTTTTTTATCCTTGTACTAGTGGTTGAACTCTGTAATTAACACACAATTATTCTTAGGTGTTTAAATTTTAACTGAAAAGTGATCTCTGTGAAATATAAGAGTGGGAATAAGAGAGGGAGGAGATGTAAAATTTGGGACATGCTCAATCGGAACGGCCCCAAATGATGGAGTTAGAATTGTGCCAGGGGATTCCAATACAATCCCATCAAGGTGGCATGTACCAAGGCCATCTCATTAGTCCAAGTGATCAATTTCAGCTCACAATTGATCACACTGATAGGTCTAAGAGTCAAAGGGATTGCACAAGCAAGACTAGTGTCTGCTAATACTAACTGATAGAATCAAAAAGGGAGAGAATGATCCAACATGGGAAGCAGGATACACAGCAGACTCATAGAATGGCAGATGTCCTAAATAGCACTCTGGCCTCAGAATCAGCCCTTAAGGCATTCGGATCTGGCTGAAGAGCCCATGAGAATAGTTTAGGCATGGAAAGCTAAGACACTCTGAAAAAAAAAAAAAAAAAAAGAAGACCTAAATGAAAGATCTCTGCGAGTGAGATCCCAGTGGAAAGAACGGGGCCATCAAAGAAGGAGGTACTTTTCTCTGAAGGGAGGAGAGAACTTCCACTTTGACTATGACCCTGTTGGAATAAGATCGAAGTCCACGAACCCTAAAGGCTTCCATAGCCTCGGCAACTCATGACCAGAGCCTAGGGAGATTACTGACGCCATAAACAAGAGTGTCAAATTGTTAAATCAACATCAGGAGTCACTGTGTACTTACGTCTCATGAGGGATCTGTCCTTAATGTGTTATCCAACGTGAAATAATGCTATTACTAGTACTGAAACAGTATTTTTACACTTTGTGTTTCTGAGTGGGTGCAAACTGATGAAATCTTTACATAGTATATATTGAATCGATCTTCTTTATATAAAGATAATTGCAAATGATTAAAAAATCTTGGTGTTAAACTGGAAATTGCATAGACAATTAATCAATTTTTTAAAAAAAAATCATGTAGGATCTCTGTCCTTAATGTGCTGTACATTGTGAATTAATACTATAACTAGTACTCCAACAGTATTATCATTTTGTGTCTCTATGCGAGGGCAAACCGTTGAAATCTTTACGTAATATGTACTAAATTGTGTATAAAGAGAATTGAAAATGAATCTTGATGTGAACAGAAGGGGAGAGGGAGCGGGAAAGGGGAGGGTAGGGGGAGGGAGAGAAGTTGTGTGGGGGGGGGGAGCCATTGTAATCCATAAGCTGTTCTTTGGAAATTTATATTCTTTAAATAAAAGCTTTATATATAAAAAAAAAAGTTGAGAAATACATCTTTTTATGGTGGTTTAGTAAATTTTTATTATAAAAGCTGTTGAATTATCAAATGTTTTTCTGCTTCTATGGAGATTATCATAGTAGTCATCTTTTATTCCATTAATATGGTATATTACATTAATTTTTCAGATAGAAAATAAATTTGGCATTCTTATATAATCATCTTTATATGTTTACAGTTTCCCAGTATTTTGATGAGAATTTTTATATCCACATTCATAAGGGATATTCATTTGTGATGTCAGTTTCTTGTGGTATCTTCAATTTTGATGTTGAGATTAACACTGACTTCATATAATATTTGTGAGCTTTTTCATCTCTTGCATCTTTTGGAAGCATTTATGAGGATCCTTCTTTATATTTTTGGTAGAATTCAACACTGAAGTGTGGGAATGTGTTTGCTTCATTGTCAAAATTAATATGCTAACAGTAAGAACAGAATAAACTATATGGAAAACACACACACACAAAAAAAATTGATTAGGTTTGTGAGCTGGAAGACCACGCCTTCGCCACACCCTTGTGTGACCTCATGCCCCTAAGTGATACCTTTGCCACAGCCCTGTGTGGCCTCATCCCCCTACCTGGCCACACCTGGGTGCCTACCAGCCAATCAGGTTAATTAACCGCTCCCCTTTGGGAGTGAGTTAAAAGACACGGTGTGTCCCGGCCGGCTCTTTCGCCCTGGCCTCTTGTCAGGAGGGGCCTTGCTGTAGCCCACGCCTCCAGGGCGCATGGCCTTCGGGCCATGTGCTCTAGGCTTCCTGGCCCAGATACGGGCCTCGATGCTCTTCCACGTGGCTGGTTCCTGGCGCTCGGTATGAACCCTTTTCACCTCTCTCTTAAATAAAGCTCTCACTCTCCTATGCATCTTTCTCACTAAATAAAAGCATAAAACATACCATGCTGCCTGGTTTATCTGTGCCGGTATTTAGAATTCTTCTCTAAATATTAGGCAAGAACCCTCCTGGGCTTATTAATATTGGGGATTTAGTAATAAGCCCGTGGTGAAATCGTATGGCACCCCAAATTCCAGTAGCACATGTGGCACCCCGGATAGCATTTCTAGGGAACTTTAAGGGGCCATATTTCAGTGTAAATTTTAGGGGGTCTTCTCCGATTTCACTAGGACCAATCGCCATCCCCCGAGGGTGGTGGGTCCCTGGGAGGAGAGAACTGGGTTCTCTGCTTCTGGGCTTTGCAGGAGCTTTGCCATGGAGAAAAGGCCTCCAGGAGAAGCAAGTGTGTGTTTCCCTCCCAGAGCAGCTAAATCCTCCCCTTTTTCACACAACCACAAAACCCCTTCCCGTGGAAGTACTGATATTTAAATGTCATCCCAACAGTAGCAGAAAAATCTAACTTGTTAGTGATGTGTGGTGGGGTGGGGAAAGGTGGGGATGTAGCATATTCCATCCTTCTTGGTAAAGTGCTTTGTGAAGCAGCATTTTTCTGAAAGACAAGACTTTATTATTCCCCAGCCTTTGACCCCAAAGAGAAAATTGCATCCTGATGGAGAACTAGAAATTCATTCCTGGCACTAAATTGTAGCCATTTATCTGGAAAGATGCTCAGCATGTTGTTTAAGTGAAAAAATACACGTCACACAGCTATGCATCTCATGATCTTAATTTTGCCTAAACAGAAATTTAAAAAAAGAAAAGAAAGGAAGAGAGAGTGGGAAGAATTCATTGTATATTTATTGAAAAGATCGAACATTTTAAATATTAAAAAGCATTATAATATTTATTTGAGGTGGAACTAATTATGATTCGTGATTTCTTTTATTTATTTTTCTCTATGGCTTCAGACTCTTTGTAATGAGCAAATGTTACTTTAATGTTATGAGAAGTGTTAATGTTAGCTGGCGTTAAGTAATCCCTTGTGGCAGTTCTGAAAACTCTGTGTAGTCAGCTTTTCAGAATGTTAACATCTACATGGGTTGCCGGTTTAATTCCCCACCATAGCTGGTTATTTATTGCTTTTGCTAAAGAAGGTAGCAAAGAATGTCACATAGCAATTAAGCACATCAGGAACCTTGGAGTCTCGTCTTCCTCTAAGATGGCTTGTCAGTTTCCAGCTGGACTGCCCATGTCTCTGTCGTTAGCCAGGGCCCCTCCTTCGTTCCCTCAACAGGTATCTTTTGAGCATCACCCATGTGTAGCGTGCTAGAAAGAAACTGTGGTTGATGTGGATTCTCAGGGGTTTACTTGGAAGGGATACTGGGTTCCATCTGGGAACCAGTGTCCCTGGCAGCGGGTTGCTGGAGCCCACGTGAGGACTGGATCTGAGCGCAGGCAGGGATGTGCTTGGGGACCGGGAAGGAGGGCCCTGGGATACTAGCAGGGTCTGCAATGAGAGAAGGGAGAGTGCAGGTGGGCACGCTGGAGACTGGCCAACTCGCCCTGGTGTCCCTGGCCAGGGAAGAAAGAAAAGCTGGAGAGGAATGAAAGAAGAACAAAGACTCTGAGGAACCTGCGAAGAAACACACGCTCTGCCTTTGAGGATGAGAGCTCCTGCCTCCCGGGTCTCCACTCCCATCTCCATCTCCGCGGCTGCTGGTTTTCCAATTTGCCTTTCTCTGTGCACCGGAGTTCTTCACAGGGAGCTGAGAGCCAGGCGTGGCTAACACACTGAACCTTACCCTCCGCTTCTCCCGTGTTCCCACCCAAGGGGAGCCCCTTGGGTAGCAGCAGTCCCACTGAGAATGGCACCCACCATATGGGCTCTAGCATCCTGCGGGCAGTGGGGTAGGATGGAGGCCCCTCGGGAATCTGGTTTCTTTTCCACCCAAGAAAGCAAGGGCCAAACCTACGTACTCCGTTTTGACCAATAGGAGATAAGCTCGAGAAAGCTAGGGCCATGTGGTTTGCTGGTTTCCCCTTCTACAGCCTCAGCCATTTCCACTTCAGCCTAAGGTTGTCTCAGATTCTGATCCAATCATTTGCAGTCATGCAGAGACGCCCATAATGGTTATTTATGTTCTGAGCGAATGTATGCCCCCATTCTGCCAGGGTCGTTGACTTCCGCAGGAGGATGACGCCCACGATATTGGTTTTCACGTGGTGCGCTCTGACATTGCAGCTCTGGGACAGAGCTAGGAGGCCTGGGGAGGCAGACTGAGCTCAAGGGTGAGCAGCTGGGGGACGGATCTGAGCTGAGGGGCCGGAACCTTTCCCGGTTCCTTCTTCCGTGCTCTCGCCTCAAGCTGCTCTGTTGGGTAAATTCTAAGCGCTGGGGTTTGTTTTTAATCATGTGTGCACCCAGAACACCTCGTGTCTGCACTGGCTCATCCCTGCCCCAAACACTAGGCAAGGAACTTTGCGGAATCACAGCCACAGAGGAAAACCCAGGAGGAAATTAACTCAGTGACTTCAAGGATTCCTTGGGAACGCCGCGCTGGGAAGAATTTAGACACGGAGGAGACACCCAATAGGATGAATCCCACCTCTGCCAGCTCTATAAAAGCTGGGGTGCCTTAGGGGAAGGGAGCAGATAAACAGGGTGGGTTAATGTTTCATGGGTTGTGTGAAATCCCCAGAAGTCTCAGGGCATTAAACAGCACAGTAGATTAAACGACATCAATTACCATTATATTACCGTGAGAGAGCAATTAAAGTGCAAACCAGCACGGCAAATCTGAGCAATCCAGGCGACTCCATCGCACAGCGTCCACACCACGGCCGGCTTCCGAGGCTAACGGAGAAGGCCATGGTCATGGCAGGTTTTGCGGCCGCAGGCTGCGCCAGATGCTCAGGTGTTCCCAGACCACGCGGTGTGAGCGTATATCAACTCCTAAAAGCGAGCCTGATGCTGTCCTAATAACTTACATTGCGATCGCTCTTGGCAGACACTCAATATAGGAGTTTTCATTAAAAACTTGACACATATTACTGCAGAGAAATTCTCCTCCAATGGCAATTTATCACAAGGATAGAAAACTCACAACAGAGAAATAGTATTATTAATAAGCATTTATTATGTCCCCACAGCATGCAACCTGCTGAAGATAGAGGCATTGAAGTGGGGTGGGGGACACCAACTAAATTAAAATCTAAATAAAGAAATGTTAGCAAAAACCACGTGTGGGGCTGGCTGTGTGGGTCCATGGAGACGGCACTTGCTAGGAAAAGCCCAGCAAACTCTCTAGTCGGTGAAAAAGAATAAGGCCGAACCTGTGCCATCGATAGATGGTGACCGTGAACAAGAGGATGTGCCCCTCCTCCCTTATTTTCTTCCCACGTGACACCTGCAGGAATAGCATTAGAGACGCAGGTGGGCGGAGATTGTGTCCAGAGAGACAGTTCTGTCTGAGATACGCTCTTTCAGCCAACCTGTACTGGTGCTGTTTCATTTCGAAACTCTTAAGAGTGTTGGGCCAGGCCGGCGCCGTGGCTCAACAGGCTAATCCTCCGCCTTGCGGTGCAGGCACACCGGGTTCTAGTCCCGGTTGGGGCACCGGATTCTGTCCTGGTTGCCCCTCTTCCAGGCCAGCCCTCTGCTGTGGTCAGGGAGTGCAGTGGAGGATGGCCCAGGTGCTTGGGCCCTGCACCCCATGGGAGACCAGGAAAAGCACCTGGCACCTGGCTCCTGCCATCAGATGAGCGTGGTGCGCTGGCCGCAGCGCGCCAGCCGCGGCGGCCATTGGAGAGTAAACCAACGGCAAAGGAAGACCTTTCTCTCTGTCTCTCTCTCTCTCACTGTCCACTCTGCCTGTCAAAAAAAAAAAAAAAAGAGTGTTGGGCCAGCGCTGTGGCGCAGTGGGTGAAAGCCCCGGTCTGTGGTGCAGGCATCCATATGGGTGCCAGTTCAAGCCCCGGCTGCTCCAATTCCAATCCAGCTCTCTGCTATGACCTGGGAAAGCGGTAGAAGATGGACCAAGTCCTTGGGCCCCTGCACCCACGTGGGATACCTGGAAGAAGCTCCTGGCTGCTGACTTTGGATTGGTGCGGCTCCAGCCCTTGTGGCCACTTAAGGAGTGAACCATTGAATGGAAGACCTCTCTCTCTCTCTCTCTTTTTGGCTCTGCCTTTCTCTGTAACTCTGTATTTCAAATAAATAAAAATAAATATTAAAAAGAAAAGAAAAAAAGAGGGCGCCTGCCTCAGTGGAGGTCTGATGTTACTCAGGTGACTGAAATGCTGCAGCGTCATGCAATCTTTCTGCCTGACTTTACTTTCCTCGAGCGCAACTCATGATGAAGAGCCCCCTTGCGCTCAGCCCGACTCCTCTAATCTACTTTGAACAAAGACAATAATACCCGTATTGGAGTGGCTTCTTTCCCTGTCCAGGCAAATTCTCAGGGAGAGATGCCAGTCTACAGCAGAGTCTATTCATGGATTTCCTGCTACAGCCTGTGGTCAGTCTTGGGATGTGATCCAGGTGTGAAACCTTCTAGAACTGCTCCCATTCTGCCCAATTCCAGCCACAAAACACTTTTTTAAAAAGATTTATTATTAGGCCGGCACCATGGCTCAATAGGCTAATCCTCCGCCTGCGGTGCTGGCACCCCGGGTTCTAGTCCCAGTCGGGGCGCCGGATTCTGTCCCGGTTGCCCCTCTTCCAGTCCAGCTCTCTGCTGTGGCCAGGCAGTGCAGTGGAGGATGGCCCAAGTCCTTGGGCCCTGCACCCCATGGGAGACCAGGAGAAGCACCTGGCTCCTGGCTTCAGATCAGCACAGTGCGCCGACCACAGTGCGCCAGCCGCAGTGGCCATTGGAGGGTGAACCAACGGAAAATGGAAGACCTTTCTCTCTGTCTCTCTCACTGTCCACTCTGCCTGTAAAAAAATATTATTTATGTGAAGGAGAGAGTGATAGAGAGAGACACAGAGAGATCTTTCAGCCACTGTTTTACTCCCCAAATGGCTGCAACAGCAGGGGATGGACCGGGCCAAAGCCAGGAGCCCAGAGCTGCATCCTGGTCTCCCACGGGGATGGCATGGGTCCAAGTACCTGGGCCACCACCTGGCACTTTTCCAGGTGCATCTAGCAGAGCAGCTGGGACTTGAACCAGCACTTGGATATCTGATGCTGGTGTTCTAAGTGGCAGCTTAGCTCAATGCACCTAACGCCAGCCCTCAGAACATGGGTTTTGAAGACCAATCACTTTACTAGCTGTGTGGCTTCAGACAGGTTATTTTACCTCTCTGAGCCTAGATCTCCTGTTTGTAAAGTAAGGACAATAATTCCTCCCTCAATGAGCAGTGACAAGGATCACACGAGATCATGTATGCCCAGTTTCAGATACACAATGGGTCATCCCTGTCAATTACCATTCTCTTTCTTCTCTGATAATCTTGGAATCCAGGACCTGGTTCTTCCTCCTTGCTTGGTTTCATCATGATCAGTTATTGAGGTTGTCTTTTTCTTTTTGTCTTCAAATTAGGAATGTCATAGTTTAAAGGTTATCTAAGGGATAAGGGTACAAAATGCAAAGCAAACGTATTATCGCTTTGTTTCCCATTTCTAATTATCGATATTCTCTCATGACGCTTTAGAAAAGATAGGCGCTTAAGCAGGCTGAGCATTAAGAAATCGCAATTTTCTTTTTAAATCAGAAAGAGGTTTGATACTGTGACTAGGCTGAAAAAAAAAATTGATATCACCTCATATCACAAAGAGAGAGAGTGTGTGTTGATGTGATCCGAGAGGGGAGTTTGGAGGATTTACAGCCGTGTTTGTCAAGCTTTAGCGCACACAGGAAACACCCAGAAGTGCTCAGTGCGTGTGGAGGAGGAAGCTGCATTTGCCACGAGCCCCCGGGGCGATTTGATGTAGGAGGGCCACACTTTGATAAACACTCACTTCAAAGCCCATGATTGCAGAAGGAGACCGACAACGGATCCCAGGTGCCAAGAAAGGGCTCTTGTCTCCTCCTTCAGCTTCTTGTTCTTCCTTCTCTGTCTGCCTCTGCGGGACGGGGCGGGGTGGGGGGGCTGCCTGTGTCCAGACGGCCCCCACCCGCACCCCAGCTCTGTTTCTGCCAGGAGGGTGCAAGGGAAATGCTTTCCTCCTGTAAACAGCCACGTTGGGAGCACAGAGCGAGGAAGAAAGATCGGTGGGCAGTTCTTGCTGAGTGAGAAAGCCCATGGCAAGCAAAAAGACTCCTGTTCTGGAAAACGCTAACATCTCAGCGGCAGAAAGGCTACAAAACTGAACTATTGGGCGAAACTGCTGAAATGCCTGCAGTCTCAGTGCAGCCCGGAGGGAAAGTGCCAAAGAAGAGGAGACGAGGAAATCGCAGTGCGACAGAGGCCACGGCGACCAGGGGCGTGTGGAGCGACGCTGGTGCTGGGTGCGGGTACAAAAGGGGGCGCGCCCGCAGGGGCATGCTTGCCTCTCCAGAAGCGTGCTTCCCACGTCCTGGAGAAGCGGTGTGGACGTGGACTAGTCAGAACAACCTGGTGATTGTGCCAGTGTCGGCGTGGTCTCTTGTAGAGACAAATGACACCCCCTCCCCCCAATTCTCAGCAGCTTGGAACTGCAAAGGGTCATTTCTTTCCTTTTTTCCTTTTTTTTTTTTTTTTTTTTTTTTTTTTAGATTTTACTTATTTGTTCAAGAGCTAGAGTTATAGACAGAGGGAGAGACACAGAGAAAGATCTCCCTTCTGCTGGTTCATTTCCCGGATGGTCGCCAACGGCTGGAGCTGTGCCATTCCGAGGCCAGGAGCCAAGAGTTTCTTCCTGGCTTCCTACACAGGTGCAGGGGCCCAAAGACTTGGGCCATCTTCCACTGCTTTCCCAGGCCACAGCCAGGGGGCTGGATTGGAAGAGGAGCAGCCTGGGCCTTGAACCGGAGCCCATATAACATGCCGGCACCTCAGGCAGAGGCCTGACCCACTATGCCGCAGTGCCGGCCCCATGAAGGGTCATTTCTAACCTGTGCTGGGTCATTGCTAACCTGTACTGGGTAGGGGGGTCATTCTGGAGCATTTTCAGCATCCTCACCCCAGGGCCCCGCCACTGCCGGAAACGTTGCCAGTGATCCAGGCAAAGCCAAGCCAAGAGGAGGCAGGTGAGGCCTGGAGGATTCCCTTGGCAATTGATGCCCCAACCCAGAAAGACACGCTCCTTGGCCAAACTCGGCCACATGGCTCCCTAGGAACCTTGCAGAGTTGGGAGAGCCCTTCTACGATGTGTCTGGAAGGGGGAAGAACCACAGTACTTGGTGGACAGCACTCATGACAAAACACTGTGGAATTTCGTTTATTCAAGTAAAATATGTGCGGCCAGCATTGTGGCATGGCTGGGTAAACTTCTACTGGCAACACCAGCATGCCAAGTCAGAATGCCCCTTCAAGTCCTGTTGCTCTGCTTTGGATTCAGCTTCCTGCTTACGTGCCTGGGAAAGCAGCAGAAGATGGCCCGAGTGCTTGGGCCCCTGCCATCCATGTGGGAGACCTGGATGGAGTTCCAGCACCTGTTTCCACCTGCCCCAGCCCCAGCTGTTGAGGCCATTTGGGGGGGGGGTGAACCAGCAGATGGGCAGATGGGCTCTTTCTCTCTCTCTCTGTCTCTCTCTGCTTCTCCCTTTCTGTTGCTTTGCTTTTCAAATAGCTTAATAAATATATAAATGAATCTTTAAAAAAAAAAAAACAAATAAGATGTCACCCAGGACCTATCATGGAAGACCTGTTAACTGGAGCTGCTCAAATTCGAGCTGAGAGGGAGAAGATGAGGTGGGAGTTCTGTCCCCAGTCCCCACCTCAGCGGTCCTGCCACATCTCCAAGGACCCAGGGCTCCTGCAGACAGTTTGACCATGCACTGCCCTGGGCACTTTATTTAATACCATTTCTCTATTTATTGAGGATTTGTTGCTTGAATCAATGGCTTTATTTTCACAGGGAGAGAAAATTAAATACAAAAGCTCTGCTATGTGGTAAGCCTTGCATAGGGCGGTGTAAACAAACAGTATTTTTTTACATATCATAAATGCAGACAAACTGTTCATGAGGACATACGCGTCTCTAAAAATAACCCCTGGCCTTCGTACCCACCACCACCAAATAAAGCTCACACAAAGCCAGTATTTTAAAATTTTTTTAAGATTTATTTTATTTATTTGAAATACAGAGTTACAGAGAGAAATAGAGACAGAGAGAGAGGTCTTCCATCTGCTGGTTCACTCCCCAGATGGCCACAATGGCCAGAGCTGTGCCAATCTGAAGCCAGGAGCCAGGAGCTTCTTCTGGGTCTCCCATGGGGGTGCAGAAACCTAAGGACCTTGGCCATCTTCTACTGCTTTCCCAGGCCATAGCAGAGGGCTGGCTAAGAAGTGGAGCAGCCAGGACTAAAACTGGCGACCACATAGGATGCTGGTGTTTCAGGCCAGGGCTTTAACCCGCTGTGCCACAGCGCTGGCCCCCAAAGCCAGTTTTGTAAAGTGTACATGGGCTACAACATACTTGAAGCTAGAGGCCATGACACCAAATGAAATAAGCCAGCAGCAAAAAGACAAATACTGCAAGATTCCTCTTAGGTGAGGCATCTACACTGGCCCGAGACACGGAGACTGGGAGTCGAATGGGGACTGTGAGGGTGTATGCAGAGTTGAGCTTTGCAACATGAGATCAACTACACAATAACGTAAATGCATCTGCACGACGGAACTGGTACTTAAACTGGCTGAGATGGTAAATTTTACCTTACGTGTATTTTACCCCAATTTCTGTTATTTTTTAAATCAGCATTTCTTTTAAAATATTTGTTTATTTATTTGAAAGGCAGAGTTAGGGGAAGGGACGGAGAGAGACAGAGAGCTCTTCTAATTGTTGGTTCACTCCCCAAATGGCTACAACAGCCAGGGTTGGGCCAGGCGAAACCAGGAGCCTGGAGCTCCATCCCGTCTCCCACATGGGTGCAGGGGCCCAGGCACTTGCGCCATCTCCCACTGTTTTCCCAGGGGCATTAGCAGTGAGCTGGATTGGAAGTGGAGCATTAATCCACTGTGCCACAACCCCAGCCCCTCACACATTTCTTAAAACAGTATGCCAATAGTTCCAAATCTATTTTTGAAAAAACAATTATTTTTGTTATTCCTGTTCACTAGCCATTATTTAAAACACTTTTCTTTCTCTTCCATATCTCTAATTAAATTACTACTTAGCCTCCTAATCATAACACAGGGAAATACACATATGATAAGCTCTTTATTTACTGTCATTGTCACTCCATTCAAAATCCACACCCACAGAAGGTCTAACGCGTTATTCCCAATTTTCCCTGGTAGAAAATTTATTACCCTAGTATTGCCTGCCCAGGCCTACGGACCATGGACTTGCCCCTGGGGGCTGTGGAGAACCTGCACACTTTGGGCTTGTCTGGCCCAGACCTGGAGTGGATGGTGCTGTTGTTGGCGGCCTGGCATCTTAGGGCTCTTTGAACTTGCCTTGGGGACGCTGACACGGTCTGGAAGACCTGAACCTGAAGCCATGAGTGGGCTGGGGCACACGTGTGTCAGGTGATGGCTGCAGGGGACTCTCCAGAGGGTGGTGAGCTGAGCGGTGGCCCTGGCCATGGTAGGGGCAGGTGTTGGGGAACACACAGGGATCTTAAGCCTGGAGAGGCCGGCTGAGTGGTCTTGGGCAGGCTGCCTCAGCTTCACATTCCCCCAGCTAATAAACAGGAATTCCCTGCTAAGCTAACGTTATATGAGAATTCAAGGACTGCCTCAAACATGCATATGGAGCATGTGATTATTTGCCAAGCACTATGCTGTGTGCTAGGAATAAAGTCAAAAACAAAACAAAGCTTTCCGTTCTCACAGAGCTTAGCTTAGGGGAAAACTGACAAGGGACAAGCCAGTGAAGTGTACGACATGCTAACAGTGCTGTAGAGAGAAATAAAGTGTGTGTGCATGTGTGTGCTCATGTGTGTGCTCACGTGTGTGATTTCTAAATACGACAATCAAAGACAGTTTCATTGAGAAAACCATATCTGATTCAAAAATGAAAACCTGAACTAGGTGAGGGGTAAGCCGTGCATACTTAAGGGCACTTCAAAATGTTTTGGGGAAAAGGGGACTTAAACGATGTTTATTTTTTTTTTAAAGGTGCATGCCTATGAGGCGTCTTCAAAACACTTCATGAATAATGTGAATCATGAAGAAAACTATGCAAGGATTTCAAAAATGTTTTGCATCAAAATAAACTGTTTTTATTCCACGTGTGTCCATGAACACTTCTAATGACCATTATATCTGGCAGAGAGAACACAAGTGCAAAGACCCTGGAGCCAGAGTGCCTGAAGTTAGGGCGAGGAATAGCAAGGACAGGCAGCAGAGTCGGGGCAGCCTCCGCAGGCTTAGGGCACTGAGCTCCATAATTTAGGGCACCACAGGTCCTCGTAAAGACTTGGCTTGAGAGAGGATGCTGGAGCCGTGGGCAAGAATGTGGTCTAACACATTTTTTTCAAAAGGAATTTTTATTTTCATTTTATTTGAAAGAACAGATTGAGAGAGAGCAAGCAAGAGAGAGAAAAACATCTTCCATCTGCTGGTTCACTCCTTAAATGCCGGGAACAGCCAAGGCTGGGCCAGGCTAAAGGGCCTGAAACAGAACCTGGGTCCCCACATGGGTGGCTACAACCTAAGCACCTCCTGCCTTTCAGGGTGTGCACTGGCAGGAAGCTGCATTGGAAGCGAAGCTGACACCTGACCCCAGGCACTTTGATGTGGAATACAGGCATCCCAGGGGGCGTCTTTGTGGTTACCTGTGGGCCAACTCAGTGCACTGGCAGTAGACCAAACGACGAAAGGTGACAGTGACAGAAGGAAGGAGACCAGCCCAGGTCAGAGACGGTAGGGACCTGGGGCTAGGTGGTGGCTGTGGAGGAGATGAGACCAGTCCAGCTGACACCTATGGTGCCCTCACCACTATCACTGGCAGGTGGCAAGAGTTCCGTGGGTGGCGGCCAGAAAAAGAGCCAGCAGCATTCAGTGTGCAGGATGTCATGTGACCAGAGGAAGGCAGAGCCAGAGCCCTGAGCCCAGGACAGCCAGGGCATGCGACATCATCACAGAGGCACTATTTTGGGACCAGGAAAAAAAAAAGACTGTTCCTATCTTCAAAGGCACCACGCAGTGCTCCAGAGAGGGAGCTGTCTCTACGCCAGAGCAGCCCCAGAAGCTGAGAATCAAGAAAAGCCAAGGTCAGCGAGGAGACTCTCAGGATTCAGGGACCTGGGAGAGCCGGTTCATGTGTATGTTCCAGTGCACCTGCCAGGGAGGTCACAAACCACCCGTGCCCAGAATGTGGCGCCCGTCGGCCTTTCTTTCAGAAACCCAACCATCCTGTGCTGGTCATGTTTGGGATGCTCCTGGGAACTCTCCTGGGGAAAGTCTATGCTTCAAGGTGTGATTTCCTGGAGGAGTTTATGATTGCCCTCCCCTACAACCAAGTCATGCCCTCAGATATGCGGGCATTTGGAGCAGTGGCCAAGGGCTCCCGGTTCTCACTGCCCTCTGTACCTCTTGCAGAGGTGCTGATGCAAACTATGCAGGCGCCCAAACAGATAGACAAGGGTGGGGCCCTCCCGAGAGCCCCTGCGTGGCAAAGCCTCTCCTTGACTCGCCTCTCCCCCACCCCAGGGAAGGGTTCTCTGGGAAGCTTGGTCCCCAGTGTAACCTCTGAGGGGACAGCAACAATGCAAGGTGATTGCACCATGAGAGTACCCCGCTCTGTGCTGCTGCCCCAGAATGGATCAATGTCTTTCTTGAAGGCAGACCTGGGCCCTGTGAGACTGGATTTGTGACTGCAGAACTGGGTTGTTGCAGATGGTCAGCCTCCTCTCCCCCGCCCCTGTCACCCTTCTTGCACACGTGCTGGCTTCCCGTTCTGTGCACCTGCCATGTGGGAACAAAGCACGTGGCTCTCCCCAGAAGCCCAGCAGATGCTGGCATGGTGCTCTTGAACTCTGCTGCCTATGGAATGGTCAGGCAACAGAAACCTCTTCTTTTTTGTGGAGAACCCAGCCACAGATATTTCTCACGGCAATACAAAGCAGTCTGTGACAAACACTTTGGGGCATCGTAAGATGTGCCACACTGTGTAAGATGTGCCACAATGCTTCTGTGCCCTGGCAGGTGGAAAAGAGCCCCAGAGCCACATAGCCAGGATTTTCCTGCAACTCGACGTTCTGTCCGAGCTGCCCAGTGTGGTGGCCACAGCCGTCCCTGGCAGCTGAGCGTTTGAAATGTGGTTTTTGCAACTGCCAGACTGAGTTTTTAAATGCTACTTTAATTAACTGCCGTTCCAACTGGAAGAGCCACCCATGGCTGGTGGTTACCACCGTATTAGCTAGCACAGCGCTGGAAGACTGGCTTCCACTCATCACAACTCCCCTCCTCTCGGCTCCGTAAAGAATGTGGCTGTGGTTTGGAGACTGAGTGTGAATGACTTGGGGAGCACACAGGGGCAAGGTCTGATAAGGACTGGAACCAGCCTGGAGAACCAGGCGCAGTCCCGGGCAGCTGTAGGACCAGGGCCAGCCTGGCTGTCTCTAGGAGCCCATTCTTCTCTTTTTTCTTTTCTTTTCTTTTTTTTAAGATTTATTTATTTATTTGAAAGTCAGAGTTTCACAGAGAGAGGAGAGGCAGAGAAGCCTTCCATCCGCTGGTTCACTCCCCAATTGGCCAAAACCGCTGAAGCTGCGCCGATCCGAAGCCAGGAGCCAGGAGCTTCTTCAGGTCTCCCACGTGGGTGCTGGGGCCCAAGGACTTGGGCCATCTTCTGCTGCTTTTCCAGGCCATAGCAGAGAGCTGGATGGGAAGTGGAGCAGCCAGGACTCCAACCACAGCCCAAATGGATGCCGGCTACATCACAGCAACCAGCCTCGGAGCCCACTTTCTTCCCTGCCTTCTTTGCAAGAAATTGCAAGACACAAATGACTCCAAAAATGCGTGATGCTGCTGCTGCTTCTTTTTTCAAATAGGATTGTTCTGTTACTGCATCTTTTTTTAAGAGTTTTGGGGATTCTACCCAATGGGCATTTCTTTAAAGATAGAGACATGTAGAATAGTCTATATGCGTCATTGGTTTCTAAATGTATTCTATCCTCAGGAAAAGAAGTAAAGCAAGAAGCCTTTTCGCGGTGTGTGTGTGTAGGGGGGCATATCCCTCATATTTACACTATGAAGCCTCAAGGCCGACCACAGGCCTCAATGGAGAAACACAAGTAGTGCGAAACTCTAAAGATAGCAGCCACAACGGCTCATCAAAGTGCTGTCTTCCCTCCCCAAAGTAGAGGGTTGGGGCACTGTTGACTTGACTCCCTCTGCTATTAACATCACAGGGGGCGAGGGAGCGCTACCTTTATGCTGGTTCCACTTCCTCTAAGCGGGAAGGTAAACAAGAAATATACAATCTCCTGTTAAAGTGGACCATCATCCCTACGTCTGGAAAGTAGCTGGTGCACGAGCCAGAATAAATACAGACTGGCAGACTTCACAAACAAGGGTGGACAATGGATCAGGAAAAAAAAAATGTATATGAAGCACCGGCTATGTGGCGGAGAGAAAGGTGCTTCCCTGGATGTATCCTTTCTTATTTGATCCTTTCGACAGCCGGATGATGTAGCTATTATGCTATCAAGAGAGGTTAAGTAACAAGCCCAAGGTTACATGATGATAAATGATGCGGTTGGAATTCCAAGCCGGGCCCGGAGCCGAGGCGTTGCGTGCGCTACAACGGAACGTGGCTCAGAATCACATTAAGAAGTTTTCGGTTTTTGTAAGTAAAGATTTGTATCCTCTTTCCTTCCAAAAGACTTGAGGCAGCTTAAAGATTAAAACACACAGTGCAAGAGAAGGCATTTAAGGATAACACTCTTGCTGGAGAGAGCAGAAATTGATGGTTGCAGACACCTGAGCGGAGCAGACTCTAACACTGGGGCATTTAATTTGGTTCTAACTTTTCTGACAGCTAAGCCAAAAGAGAAGCATGTGGGACTGCCTAGATTTTTGTTTCCTGGCTATAGAAAGCGTGCATATGTACCCACAGAGACAAGAAGTTTTCCTGGTAGGAATTCAGCACGTGACACCGGGGGACACAGAGAGCCTCCCTCTCCTTATTCATCAAAATAAGGGGGCTGGGGTGAGGTCACCTTCCAGTGCAGCGAGTGCCTGAAACGCTGCTAACCAGAGCTCCATGAAGGAGTCAGAAGCACTGATCAGCAGAGCACGGCTTTTATTGACCCTCTCTCCCGCCAGAAGACATAATCTACTAAAGCACCGCTTAGTGAAGGGATTTCTATAAGGAGCTAAGAGAATAAGCCGGGGCTTGGCTTTATGGGGTCTGGCGATGCTGGGAGAGCCTCGGAGAATACCGATGATGAAGGCTTGGCTATGGCCACGGGCCCTCGTGCACACCACACGTGGAGGTAAGGGGAAGATTAGGCGGTCCATGTAGATGGGGCACTTGGCATTCATAGATGAGGAAGTTCCAGAGTTCATGGACAAATGGAATTTCAAGGTAACGTGCGCACGCGGCGGCGGGGGGTGGGGGGGTGTGTTTGGCCCAGTGATCAAGAAGTCAGTTAAGCTGCCCAGTCAGGGCTGGCGCTGTGATGTGGCAGGTGAAGCGACCACCTGCAGCGCCAGCATCCCATGTGGGTGCCGGTTCGAGAGCCAGCTGCTCCACTTCTGACCCAGCTCTCTGCTATGGCCTGGGAAAGCAGTAAGAAAATGGCCCAAGTGCTTGGACCCCTGCACCTGCGTGGGAGACCTGAAAGAAGCTCCTGGCTCCTGGCTTCAGATCAGCGTAGCTCCAGCCATTACAGCCAGTTGGGGAGTGAACCAGCAGATGGAAGACATTTCTCTCTCTCTCTCTCTCTCTCTCTCTCTGCCTCTCCTTTCTCTGTGTAACTCTGACTTTCAAATAAATAAATAAATGAATCTTAAAAAAAAAAAACGAAAGCTGCCCAGGTGCCTGTGCGCGGTGCCTGCATTCCATTCCTGCCTCTGGCTCCTGATTTCAGCACAGACTCTGGAGGCAGTGGTGATGACTCGATCAGTCGGGTCCCTGCCACCCACAGGGGAGACTTGGATTGAGTTCCTGGCTCTGGAACCAGGAGCCCAGCCCATTCCTGGCCATTGCAGGTGTCTGGGGGAATGAACCAGCACATGGGTCCTCTGCTGGTTTTTTAATCTCAAATTAAAAACAATAACCAAAACAGCCCATGAACTTTTCAAAACTTCCTTGTACAAGTTCAAAACAAGATATGTACATGTATTTTAAATACTTGCAGTCATTTGGTTTTTAAAAAAGTTTTATTTATTTATTTTTTTTGAAAGGCAGGGTTACATACACACACAGACAGACAGAGAGAGCTTCCATCTCCTGGTTCACTCCTCTAATGGTTACAACAGCTGGGTCTAGGCCAGGCTGATGCCAGGAGCCAGGGACTCCATCCAGGTCTCCCTCGTGGGTGGCAGGGGCCCAAGCACTTGGGCCATCTTCTGCTGCCTTCCCAGGTGCATTAGCAGGGAGCTGAATTGGAAGCAGAGCAGCCAGGACTCAAACCAGGATGCCAGCTTCCCAAGTGACGAGCTTAACCCACTGTGCCACAATGCCAGCCCCTGGTCATTCATTTAAATCAACTGAACAAGATTCTCTCTCAAACCTGCATACTGTGGAGAAGCAAAAGAACAGGAACTGAGAACTTGCCTCTAGGCAACTTTTAATCTAATACAGTTGCCCCTCTCTCATCTATAGCAGACACAGCCCAAGGTCCCCAGCAGACTCCTGAAATCTTGCACAGGACCAACTCTATACATATATACTGCGTTCCTATATACATACTTCTGATCCAGTATAACTTATAAATTACGCAGGGTAGAAAGTAACAATAACAGTTCTAAAAATCCACTGTCATAACAGTGACATCAATATGATGTCTCTCAAAATGCCTCCCTGTACCGACGGGGTGGACGGTGGTTCACCCTTGGGAAACTGAAGCCTTCAAGTCAACACTGCAGGTGACGGCTTCTGCAGCTGGGCTCCGTTGTTGCCAGGGCTGTCCCGTGCATTAGGTTGTAGCCCTGTCCCTGCCTCCACCCAGCAGATTCAGGAAGCACAACCAAGAGCTCCAGACATTGCCAAGTATGCCTGCCTCCAGCTGAGAATCATCGATCCATTATATAACAGGAAGGAAATCACCATACACCAGAGAGAAAATTCTAGCACTTCTAGTGCAGTGAATATAAATTGTTGTGATGGTCTAAAGTCAGGAAGCTCTCTCCTTGAGAGAAAAACAGTAAAGCAGAGACAGGGAGAACTGGGAGAAGCCTTGCCCCTGAGCCTTGATGGATTTGGTGAGATTCTTCTCAGCAGTGAAGAGGAAGAGAGTGGCTTGATAAAGTCTTGGGGAAGAAGTCACCAAACAGGTTTCGACAAGTGCGATCACCTCTAGAGAGCACGCAGAGTGCACACAGGGGAGAGATCAAGGTCAGGCTGGACGCTTAGGCAGAGCAAGGAAGGCTGGGAGTACCGGGCAACAGATCTAGGGCCTGGTTCAGTGGTCCAGGGGGAGCCTTGGGAGTTCTGAGTAGAGAAGAGAATCATCCAACCCACCCAAAGACAATATCAGAGCCCCAGGTAAAAGTGGGGTGTTCTGGTCTGAATGTTTGTGTCCCCCAAATCCACAGTGCAGTCACAGCAGGAGGTGGCACCTCCATGGACAGGATTCAGCCATGCCCGTATCAAAGAGACCACAGATGGCTGGCCTGCCTCTTCCTCTCTGTGCTGATGGGAGTCCTGGCTGCTCCACTTCCAGTGCAGCCCCCTGCTAATATACCTGGGAAAGCAGCCACTGCCTGGGCCCTGCCACCCACGTGGGAGACCTGGATGGAGTTCCAGGCCCTTGGCTTTGATCTGGCCCAGACCTGGCTGTTGTGGACATTTGAGGAGTGAACCAATGAATGGAAGATCTCTCTCTCTCTCTCTCTTCCTTTCCAATAAAGTAAATAAATCTTTGTTGTTAAAAAGACCCCAAGACTGCTGCCCTTGAATGTGTAGCCTTTCCCAGGAGATCCTCCAGGGGAAGAGAGGGGCTCTTGCTGTTCGCTGCCCTGCATTTGAAATAAGTCACCTGTGAGCACCGCATTAAGAGCTCAGCCCGGCTTCTCCCCGACTGCCCGGCCCCTTGGCTTCCTGGAGCCTGCAGGGAGCCGCTGTGCTGAGGACCGCTTTGCAGGGAGAGCACGTGGTCCGCTCTCGGGCTTCGGGACAGGAGACATTTTACAGGCTCTGTTCCTTCCAGACCACTGCTCTGTTGGGGCTGAATAAATATTGACTAGCCCGTAAAATGGAAGGCCTTTTATTGGCATGCCCTCCTGCGCTGGGGGATGTGGTGGAGCACAGTCAACCAGTGTGTGTGTGTGTGTGTGTGTGTGTGTGTGTGTGTGCAGGGCTGGGAGCCGCCAACTGCACAGCAAGCCAGTGGTCGCAGCTGTCAGACTGGGTGGCGTTTTCCACGATGCTTCCTCCAGCGGCAGGCGCGAGGGCTGACACAGGCGCTGGGTACGGCGACTGTGGCACCAGGTCTTGTTAGAAATGGTTATTTTGGATCGGACTGGGATTTTTTGCAAACCACAGCGGAGTCCAGGACTGTGCAATGCCAGGAAGAATCCTGGCCATCCCCACTCTCGGCTTCACTGCACTTTGATGTTGACTTTTCATCCTTGGCTTCATTGTCTCACAGTCCCAACATGGCTGCTGGAGCTCCAAGCTAGGAAGGAGGAAGGCGTCTAAGGGCAACTTCTGGGTCTGAGCTCGGCTCCCTTAGGCAACAGCGCTGCTCAGCTGGCTCTGGGGTCTCAAGAAGGGGCACAACTAAAGTGGGACTGTGCCCATTGGGAAAAGCCCCTCCGAAAGTCCCCAGGAGAGGCCAGTCCTTTCTCTGTCTAGGGCTGTCTAGGGCTGCAGGACTCGCAGAAAGCAGCTGGCAAGAGCTGTACAGCTTGGCTTACATAGCCCCAGCACCACCGGGCCAAGTACCAATGGGAAGGTTTGGGCTAAGAGACAAAGACTTGGGGCAGGCCTCTAACTTAGTGGTCAAGTCACTGATTAAAACACCTGTACCCTTGGCTGGCACCGAGGCTCACTAGGCTAATCCTCTGCCTGCACACTGGGTTCTAGTCCCAGTTGCCCCTCTTCCAGGCCAGCTCTCTGCTGTGGCCCGGGAAGGCAGTAGAGGATGGCCCAAGTGCTTGGGCCCCACACCCGCGTGGGAGACTAAGAGGAAGCACCTAGCTCCTCGCTTTGGATCGGTGTAGCGTGCCGGCCATAGCAGCTGTTTGGGGGGTGAACCAACAGAAGGAAGACCTCTCTCTCTCTCTCTCTCATTCTCTCCCTCTGTCTCTCTCTCTCACTGTCTAACTTGTACCCCACATTGGAATGCCTTGGTTTGGTGCCAGACTTGGGCTCCTGGCTCCAGCTTCCTGCTGATGCAGACCCTGCAGTGGTGACGGTAGCAATGATGGCTCCTGTAATCAGGTTCAAGTAATTAGACTTGGATTGAGTTCCCAGCTCCTGGCTTTGGCCCCATCCAATCCTGGCCTCTGAGTCCAAGTCGGGGGTGAGGTGGCAGATGGGGGCACTGTCTCTCTGTGTCTCTGTCTCTCTCAGTGTGTGCATCTGTCTCTATACCTATACTACTGCATTACTTAATAACAGGTACATCGTGGGCAAGTACCTTGCACGTCGTGACTTAAGTGCGCTAAATCGTAGCTACCATCCCTGTGCAATGGGAGGACCGTTACTTGTCTGAAGATGAGTGGATCCAGTCTCCAGGAAGAATCCATTTGTCCACAGCCTACCATGATATTTTCTAACTCCTTGGACAGTGTCTGTCCACAGTGGGCATTCCAGAGGAATGGTCGTCGCTGTACTGTTATTCATAAATGGAGAGTCTAGGCCGGCGCCGTGGCTCAACAGGCTAATCCTCCGCCTTGCGGCGTCGGCACACCGGGTTCTAGTCCCGGTCGGGGCACCGGATTCTGTCCCGGTTGCCCCTCTTCCAGGCCAGCCCTCTGCTGTGGCCCAGGAGTGCAGTGGAGGATGGCCCAGGTGCTTGGGCCCTGCACCCCATGGGGAGACCAGGAAAAGCACCTGGCTCCTGGCTCCTGCCATCGGACGAGCGCGGTGCGCCGGCCGCAGCGCGCCGACCGCGGCGGCCATTGGAGGGTGAACCAATGGCAAAGGAAGACCTTTCTCTCTGTCTCTCTCTCTCACTGTCCACTCTGCCTGTAAAAAAAAATAAATAAATAAATGGAGAGTCTAAAGCCTGGAAATTAGAAAGGTTTTAGTTAAACAAAACAAAAAAGGTTGGCCCAGATTGGTAAGTCACCCACTCAGTAAGTGGCAGGACCAAGAACAAAGCCCAAGGCGTGTCTCGTACCCTTCCAGGGAAGGATCTGACGTCCCAGTCCCTGATGAGGATGCTATGAACACAGGTTAGCCCCTGCAGATCGAGGCATTCTAGGCTTTGCTGTGAGAGTGTCTGCGCATCAGTTGCCATTCCTAGTGGTTCAGCACCTCTGGAACTCAGGCCAGGGGTGCAGAGCCTGGGGGTCCCCAGCGGCACTCCCCCGAGTCAGGTTGCTTGGCCTCAGTGGTACCAAGAAAGTGATCTGTCTTCTCTGGCTGGTGCCAGGGCTCCGATGTGTCCATCTGCACCCTTCGCAGATGTGTCCCGGGCCACTGCCAACAACCCGCTCAGGGCGCCCGCCTCCTCGGGGGGTGTGTAATGAGCCGTCTGAGGACTGCGAGGGCTCTGCCCAGCCCATCTCAACTGCAGTGGGCTAGCAGCTGCGTTGACGGTGGGTAACCTTCCTTCCCTTTTGCATTGTGGCTGTGCTACAGGGAAGGGAAGGGGCTCATCCTGGAAGCTGGGCGGAGGACTTCAGCTGCTATCCTCCGGGCGGAACACAATCCAGGTCACAGCTCAGGAGCCAGGTGGCGTCCGATGGAAAGGACTCTCCTCATGGGGCAGGGGCAGCAGAGCTCACCTAACCATCCTTGCTGGGGCTGCAGGCAAGGCTTTGCTGGTCAGAGCTGCACTCCCAATGCGTTGGCTTTCTAGGTTTGGGGAGAGCTTTCCTGGCATCCTCTAGCTCCAATCGTTTTATTTCTGCCCAGAAGAGAAGTCAGGAGGTCCACAGCCCCCAGGCAGCTTTGCCTACCTGGCTCTGTCAGAGCCACACAGAGAAAGAAGGAGACACAGAAAGAGAGGGGTCTTCAACTTCTGGTTCACTTCCCAGTTAGCCACAAAGGCCGGAGCTGCACCCATCTGTAGCCAGGAGCCAGGGGCTTGTTCTGGGTCTCCCACATGGGTGCAGGGGCCCAAGGACTTGGGCCATCTTCTACTGCTTTCCCAGGCCATAGCAGAGAGCTGCATCAGAAGTGGAGCAGCTGGGACTCGAACCGGTACCCATATGGGATGCTGGCATTGCAGGCGGCAGCCCTAACCTGCTACACCACAGCGCCAGCCCCCAGTGCTCATTTAAGGGCCTGCTGTGAAGGACTTGGGAGTGAGGGAAGCTGGCTACTGCCCTACCATTCCCAACTCCAGAGTCGGCTTTGCCTGTAGGTGCTGCTGGGGTACCGCAGAGTGCTTCAGATGCTGGGTGGTGGCACCAATTTCAAGAAAGCAGTTTCATTGCTATCCATTGTATGCACTGGGTTCATAGTCATCCATTCATTTGACACTTATTGGAGTCCCTGTGTATACCAGGCACCACGCAGTGCAGCCCAGGTAGGACACAGAGGTGAGTGAGACAGACACTATGGCCCATAGGTCAGGTTCTACAGGAGGCAGACTCTGAGGTGGATTTTCAGGAGGTTTAGGGGGTGCATTCAGAACAATACATATGATAGGGGCAGGAGGCAGGGGGCACAGAGGCAGAGATTGGGCAATGACTTCCTTGCGGCAGGAGGCTCAGGCGTGCCATCGGGAGCTCTGGAGCTCGATCTAACAAGCAGAACTGTCCCCGCTGAGACCAGAAGACGGAGTTTCGACCAGCCGTTGGATGCAGGCTGCCTCCAGGAAGTGGGCATAAACATAGCCCAGGCGGGAAGGCGTGGCATCAAGGGTGCTACATGGACACTTGTGCTGGAGGGGCCCCTTAGGTACCCAGAGGGAGGCCTGCCATAGGGGTGTGCTGATCCGGTGCCTGGGGGCTTTTCATGAGAATGTTGGAACGTACGAACAAAGCCATTAAAATAAGATACTCCAGAGTCGCTTGGAGGGTAGGGGGTGGAATAAGAAAGAAAATCATGGGGCCAGCACTGTGGTGTAACTGGTAAAGCTGCTGCCTGCAGCGCCACCATCCCATATGGGCACCAGTTTGAGTCCTGGCTGCTCTCGTTCCAGTCCATCTCTGCTATGGCCTGGGAAGGCAGTGGAGGATGGCCCAAGTCCTTGGGCTCCTGCACCTGCATGGGACACCCAGAGAAGGCTCCTGCCTCCTGGCTTCAGATCGGCCCAGCTGCAGCCGTTGCAGCCATCTGGGGAGTAAACCAACAGGTGGAACACCTCTCTCTCTCTCTCTCTCTCTCTCTGCCTCTCCTTCTCTCTGTGTGTAACTCTGACTTTCTAATAAATAAATAAATCTTAAAAAAAAGAAAGAAAGAAAATCACTGCATCATGCTGACCTGTTTATATCTGAATTTTCCCCCGCAATGGAAATTCAGCCAGAAGTCTTGTGGAAAAATACTGAAGGGACAATCGCTGCTTCCAAGAAGTTATTTCCATGGGGTAGGATTGGGGCTTTGCTTTTTTTAAATTGAGGCGGTTGACTTTATCGACAAGCTAATAGTGGATCTCTCCCGGAGGGATGGAGTCACATTGATCAACGTGACCAGGCTCCTCCAAGACTGAACAAAACAGAAACTCTTTAGCTGGAAAACTATAGAACCTTCCAGTTATGTAATCCAGCCACGCCCATTCTTCCCCTAGAGATAGGTTTGCTATAGAGAGTGACTGACATGGGAAATAGCTTTCCAATCTGGCCATTGCAGGGCGAGCTGGAATCCGGGTAATTTAATAACATGTTTGAATCACCCCTGCATTCAAGAAGTGTTCAGAGAGCTCAAGGAAATTGCACATTATGGAAACACTATGCATGGATTTTAACTTTTTTTGCACCAAAATTAATGTCTCTTCTAATTTCATTCTCCCACCAACTTTTGAAGTCCCCTCAAATGCTCCTATTTTTCCATTGCTCACACAGACCTCCCAGCCACTAGGTGGCACAGTGCTGGCTATGGTGTGGACTCTGAGTCCCACCCCAGGTGCAGCTGGAGATCTTCCTATTTGCTAGGTGCCCAGGACTTGCGGATTGTGAGACAGGCTGACCGTTGACCACACTTAGGGGCATCCAGTCACGACAGCCCCTCATCCTCTCCACAGTAAAGATGCAGCCCACGTCTAGAGCCAACTACTGCGTAGGCACCTGCACCCACACCCTGCGTCAGCCAGAACTGGAGTAGGACCCGGCCATTCTCTTCAGTCTGCGCTCACCTGTCTGTGCTGCTCTGTCCCTGGGGATGGGTATGCTGTCACTCCAGACTGCTCTGGTCTGAAATTCTTCCTGTCCACTTAAAGGAGACTTTGAATAGATCTTCTTTGATCTGGTGCTGGCTGGTTTTATAATTTTTCTCTCAGAGGGAAATTGCATTTCCCATTTCCAAGTGCTTTGGGGGGGCCTCACACTCACTCTCTGCCCCCCCTCCACTGTCTACCCAGAGGAGTTTAATTTTCAAGGTCTCTAACAGAGCTAGAGTCGAAAGAGACCTTCCTAATCATTTAATTCAACCCTCTTGTTTTATAGACCAGGTAACCGGGGAGCAGAGAAAGAGTGGCAGGTTGAATTATTATTTATAATGACTATAACATCCTCAGCCGGCACAAATCACAAAGAAGTCATTAATAAACAGATCTATACCAGAAGGCTGTGCATCGGGGTTGTTTCTTGCAGCAGCGTAACCCTGGTGACCTCCCTGACAACTGTCACCTCTCGGAGGGAAGCCCTGGGAAGTACCCCAGGCAATTAAAAAAAAAATCCCTGAGCAAAAACGTTTCCGCACTCATGTGAGGATGAAAAGTTGCAGGAAGAAACAGGAAGCCGTCCTGGGAGCCCCTTTCCAGCGAGCGACCCCTGTCTTAGCTTCGGCCTCCCAGCATCCGTTCCCTCCTGGGATCACATCTGATTTTCTCCTGAGGGGTCACCCCCTTCACTCTGGGTGGTCTTGGAAGGATGTGGGTGCAGCCTCGCATCACTGAGGCCAGGGGCCCGGTCCTGCTTATTCTAAGCCTTCCCCTCTCCACCCTCCCTGTCAGCCCGTGCAGACCCACCTGCTGTCCAGGTGAGCCTGAATTGTTCGCTGCTGCTGACCACCAACAAGGTCATCACGTTGCTGACACACTTCCCCAGGGTCATCGACCCAGAAGCAGAGTCAAACCTGAGAGCCAGCGTCCCCTGAATCCCATGCAGGGCACTGCTTGGACAGAATTGCATCCCCTTCTCAGATTCATTCCTGGCCCCCAGGACCTCAGAACAGGGCTGTATCTGGAGACGGAGCCTTTGTGGACCTAGTTAAAACTCAGTGAGGGGGCCTGGTAGTGTAGTGCAGCAGGTTAAAGCCCCAGCCTGCAGTGTTGGTATCCTGTATGGGTGTCAGTTCCAGTCCCGGGTGCTCCACTTCCGATCCAGCTCCCTGCAAATGTACCTGGGAAAGCAGAAGAGGGCCCAAGTCCCTAGGTCCCTGCACCCACATGGGAGACCTGGAAGAAGCTCCTGGCTCCTGGCTTTGGATCAGCTC
Source organism: Sylvilagus floridanus (assembly GCA_949820135.1). Classification (NCBI taxonomy): domain Eukaryota; kingdom Metazoa; phylum Chordata; class Mammalia; order Lagomorpha; family Leporidae; genus Sylvilagus; species Sylvilagus floridanus. The sequence goes on along the minus strand of OX463238.1, from coordinate 22,895,331 downwards.
AGCTCTGGCCACTGCAGCCATTTGGGGAGTGAACCAGCAGATGGAAGATTCTCCCTCCCCCTCCCCCCCTCTGTAATTTCAGCCAGGGAAGGAGGATGCAGCATCCCCCTAGCCCTGCGCCCCCCCCCCCATCTTCCAGATCTGTGGTTTAAGCCCCCAGGTGGTGGGGCTCTGTAACCAGGACCTTCGCTGTGTGCGGGTGTCACCTCGGCTCCTTGGCACCTGCCAGCTCTGAGGAAGCTCAGCTCAGGTGTTCTCAGGCCACACTCCCTGGCGGGGCTTCAACCACACACACAGCTTTGCCGGCTGATGGAGATGCCAGAGGCGCTTCCTATCTTCGGGAATGCGCAGTGCTCAGAAAAGCAGGACACGTGGTGCTCACGGCTCCTCGGAGAAAGCCGCATCACCTCCTGGACCGTGGGTGAGAACGGACAAGGAGGCTGGTCTGCTTCCCCCAACCTGTGCGTGCAGGAGGAAGGCGAGCGGTGACCACAGATCTCTCCCCTCCCCCGGGTCCTAACATGGGGCAGGGTGGGGGGAGGAGCAGGTGCACGCGGAGGGCCCCCTCCCTTCTCCCTGCTGTCTCTTGGGGAAGGAGCCCTGAGGCGACCTCGCAGGGTCACAGGGAAGTGCTTAGGGGGCAGAGCGGAAGTCAAAAGGCTGAATATTCACCAGATGCCTCTCACCCTCACCCGCAGCTCTCACTGGGCAAGCTTGGGCGGCCTCACGCAGGCATGCGCTCCTGGAACACGAGTGGGCGGTGATGATCAGTTTATACTCCCTTACTCCCAGCCCTTAAATCACAGTGATCAGCCAGGAGGAGCCCGGAAAGAGAAGGAAGCCACTGACTCAGGCTCCCTGAGGTTGTTCCAGTACCTTCCCAGCAAGGCAGAGGGAGGCACAACCCCGAGCCTCAAGCTCCGGGGGCTGGGGTCCCTCCCGTTGTTGGAGTTGCAACCCCTAATCCCGCGGAATAGGATCATGTTTGGAGACGACCTTTTCCAAAAACGTTTATTGATTTTCATTTTATTTGAAAGTTAGAGAGACAGAGTGAGAATGAAATCGAGAGCGAGAGAGCGAGAGAGAGAGCGAGAGAGAGCCAGAGTGAGGAGGAGGAGAGGGCGCACTCCCATCTGCTGGTTCACTCCCCAGCTGTAATAGCCTGGGCTGGGCCAGGCCAAAGCAGGGTGCCAGGAAGTGCATCCCTGGTGGCAGGGACCCAAGTGATGTGGGATGAGGCCACAAACCACAAGGTCCCGGCCCCTGTAATTCTATCCTCTGTGTCTATCAGGACACCCCTTTCCCAGCATGCCCTGTTTTCATCAGGACCTGGGGAAGGGTCGCCAGGTAGATTCGTAAATTGAGCTCCACGTGGAGTTTCATGGAGGTGTCACCAGGGGACCACAGTGCCTCATAAAAGGAGGTGCTGGGAGGTGCTCGCCCTCTTCCATCAGAGACAGCAGGAGAGAAGGTGCTGAGGGGATCCCCCGCTCTCTGCTTCCCCTCCCCCACCCCTTCTCTGGCCCACGTGCACGTGCGCTCGTGTGCGTGTGTGTGTGTGCTCACATGCACTTGCTTATCTTCTAAATAAACTCTCATTTCATGCACCATCTATGTGCCTGTCCTTAAAATACTTCTTAAGTAAAAGGTGAAAGCCTGGATTAATAAAATTAGACCCCACTTCTCCCACCTCACAGGTATTGAGCCATCACCTACCGACTCAGACATGTGCATTGGCAGGAAGCTAGAACTGGAAGCAGAGCTGAGATTCAAACCCAGGAACTTTGATGCTGGGTGTGGGTTTCCCTGGGGCTGTCTTAACCGCTGCTCCCAATGCCTGAGCCTGGAGCTGAAGTCTAATCCAGTTACAACAGGGCCCTTGGCTGGGCCCTCATGGAGTCTGGCTGTTGTCTTATATAAAGGGAACCAGTGCAGTCACACCAGGAAGGGTGTCACATGGGGATGATGGCAGAGACGCCCCTGTGACAGGGGACAGCGGAGATGCCTGCAGACTCCAGCAGCCGGAGGAGAGGCCTGGGAACGAGCCCCCACCCCCACCCCCCGCCTCGGCAAGCATGGAGACCTCAGACTGCAGCCTCCTGGTCTGGGAGACGGCCCACAGCTGTTGCTTAAGTGACCCACTGCTCAGAACTGGCTTTGGTGGCCCTAGCAAACCAAGAGATTCAGCAATCATGGCTCTCCAAGAAGAGGGAAAAAATGGTCCTGAGTCATCACTATAAAACAAACGTGTTGTTCTCAGCCACAGGAAGGGGCGGGGAAGGGGGCGGCTGAGTCACCCCTTCCACCTTGGGTTGCCTGGATAGCAATTACCTACACCCCCTGCCCCCCTGCCCCGGGTGGAGGGATCCCACGTGAAAGCCTTGTTTCAAAGGAATATTAGGGGTATTTCCTCTTTGAAACGGTGCTGGTGCAGCCCGGTTCAGGGTCAGCCCCGGCAGCTGAGTCAGAGTTATCGGAGGCGGCAGGAAGCAAGGAGTGTCCTTCCTAAAGCCACAGTGGGCTGCCTGGTGGGGCTGTCAGACTGAGCAAAGAAAAACACAAAAATAGAGTCTTGCCTAAGGGTGCCGCAAGTTAAGCGGCCCCCTGTGACCCTGGCATCCCACATTGGAGTGCCAGCTCCAGCTGCTCCTGCTTCTAATCCAGCTCCCTCTTGTCGTGCCTGGGAAGGCAGCAGAACACGGCCCGAGTGCTTGGGCCCCTGCCACCCACGTGGGAGACCAAGATAGGGTTCCAGGTTCCTGGCTTTGGGCTGGCCTGGCTCTGGCCATCGTGGCCATTTGGGGAGTGAACCAGAGGATGTAAGATTCTCTCTTGCTCTCTCTCTCTCTTTCTTTCCCTCTCAACTCTGCCTTTGAAACACTTTTTTTAATTTTAAATTTTTAAACTTTTATTTAATGAATATAAATTTCCAAAGTACAGCTTATGGATTACAATGGCTTCCCCCCCCCACATAACTTCCCTCCCACCCGCAACCCTCCCCTTTCCTGCTCCCTCTCCTCTTCCATTCACATCAAGATTCATTTTCAATTCTGTGTATATACAGAAGGTCAGTTTAGCATATATTAAGTAAAGCTTTCAACGGTTTGCACCCACACAGAAACACAAAGTGAAAAATACTGTTTGAGTACTAGTTATAGCATTAAATCACAATGTACAGCACATTTAAGACAGAGATCCTACATGAGGAGTAAGTGCACAGTGACTCCTGTTGTTGACTTAACAAATTGACACTCTTGTTTATGGCGTCAGTAATCACCCTAGGATCTTGTTATGAGATGCCAAGGCTATGGAGGCCTTTTGAGTTTGCTGACTCTGATCATATGACAAGGTCATAGTCAAAGTGGAAGTTCTCTCCTCCCTTCAGAGAAAGGTACCTCCTTCGAGATGACCTGTTCTTTTAAAATTTTTTAAATTCTTTAAATTTTTTTTTAAAAATTAAAAAAAAAGACAGTGTTGTTCATTTCAACTTGAAGTTCACATGGATGATTAAGAATGTTTCAGGGCCAGCGCCGTGGTTCACTTGGTTAATCCTCCACCTGCGGCGCCGGCATCCCATATGGGCACCAGGTTCTAGTCCCAGTTGCTCCTCTTCCAGTCCAGCTCTCTGCTGTGGCTGGGAGGGCAGTGGAGGATGGTCCAAGTGCTTAGGTCCCTGCACCTGCATGGGAGACTAAGAGAAGCACCTGGCTCCTGGCTTCGGATTGGTGCAGCACCAGCTGAGCAGCCATTTGTGGAATGCACCAACGGAAGGAAGACCTTTCTCTCTGTCTCTCTCTCACTGTCTATAACTCTACCTGGCAAAATAAAAAAAATATTTCAGTGCATGTCTCCAGGACTTCATGGGATAAAGCACCCTGAAGCCAGGGTGGAAGATGACGCTAAAAGATAATTATTTTGTTGCAAAAAATGTTGACATCCACGTGTAGATGTTTTTGTAAAATGCATCTTCTGTGAATGTGAGACCCATGGGTTTGCCGGCTAGCCCTTCTGCACCTGCCACTTCCCTTCTCTGTCACTTCCCCCGTGGAGAAGGGGCCCTTTGGCACCTGAGAGCATCCGGGGTTTGGAGGAGGGGGTGAAGTCTCAGCAAGAGGCCAGGCCACATGTCTCCCCGCCCTTCCCCTCTGGCAGAAAGGGCCCTGCCTCCTAGCATGCAGTGGGAAGGCTGCGCTTCTGTGAGGAGCCAATGGAGAGGTGGCGGGAGCAGCCTCTGCGGCTTCGGCCATATGGGGCTGCAGCCTGGGGGCGAAAGCAGGGCCAGAAGAGAGACAGGGGGGCCCGGAAAGCCATGCAAAGGTGACCCTGCCGGAGAGCAAGCTTCCCGGAGGCGGCAGAGTTGGAACCATGCTCTGTCCTCAGAGGCTAGCAGGATCACCTGTTCCTATGCGAGCGGGTGCCCTACCCAGAAATGCATCGGTGCAATGCCCGGGATGACCAAATGCACGTGGATGCTGTCTGCTCCCAGGCACGAAGCCGGGAAGCCGGCCAACCGGTCTCTGCACCCTGCACGCTGCCTGGCACACACACGGTGGTGTTGCGGGAACGCTTGTCAGGTGACAGATGAGCGAGTGGGCACCACAAACGTGGGAGCCGAGCCAGTGCTCCGTCCTTGGGAATTAAAAGCTAGAAGGTCAGATCCGAGCGCTCTCTTATCTTCAATCCGTTGGAATTGCCAGCCTGTTGAGCACCAGGAGCCTGGCTCAGACACACCGAGGACACACGTCCCAGCAGGAACGCGGGGTTGTAGGCGGGAGCAAGCTGAGAGGGGGCCGGGGGCGAAGCTGGCCTTGTTCATGGCCAAATGAAGGTGGTGCGGACATGGTGATGCTGCTGTGGCTGGAGGACAGTCTGGTTTGCATGCTTACATGTCCGAGAATTGAAAGGGAAGGAAGGGAGAGAGTGACACCCACAGAGAGTGACAGAGAGAGAGAGAGAGAGAGAGAGAGTTGGAATGGAAATTTAATCTGGCCAATTCCCAAATCTGGCTCCTTCTCGGCATGAAGCACCCTGATTGGGTGAGGAACTCAGTCCAGCCTTTGCAGCCCGCCTAGTTTCTTTTTTAGAGAACTAGGCTGCGTTTGATCAGTTGCTGTTAAATCACAGGGGAAGGGCTGGGGTGGGTCAGGGACTAGGACAGAGGGACGTTGGCAAAGCACAAACGGCTTCCCTCCCGGGGTGCTCTGTTCTGCTATCCAATCCCAGGGCAATGAAGGCAGTTTTAATTCCTGAAATCCACACTGGCTGATGGACAGATGGATTTGGCAGACATGTGTAGAGAAGGCATTCGGTATGAGCAGGTGTCCTGCCAGGTTCGGGGACACGATGGCCGATGAGGCAGAGACCCTACACCCGAGCCCTGCTGGTGCACAGTGGTGTATTCTGATAAGACCGTGTGCTCAGCTCAGCACACAGACAGCACCATGGGCACAGGACGGGCGCCTGCTCCCGATGGGGCTGGGAGGGGAGGCTGTGATGCAGTTGGAAGGCTCTGGGTGTCACACGAACACAGGGTCTTGCTGCATTAGCAGCTTACAGCATGGATGTCAGGTGGCACAGACAGAGCCAGGGTCTTTCTGGCTGGTGCTGCCATTTCTTTTCTGATGATGCCAGTGGTAATGGCCCAAAGTGAGGGCTGCCCGGTGTGCGGGTGCTCTCCATGGGGTGTGTGGGTATGCCCGGGGGGTTGTTAGTAAATCACTAAGTCCCTGTGTACGCTATAGGTCTGATTGTGTCCAGAGAACTGAAATGATGAGGTTCCTGACACGGCTGTGTGTCCATTCCCTTGTTCCTAGCAGCAGTGAGTGGGAGGGGGCTGTTCCTCTGTGTCTGCCACACAGACTCCTCCTGGGTCTCAGGACATTGCACTCATTCATTCGGTCAATTTTCATCTGGTGCTTCCAGGTTCCGGACACCGTCGGGTTAGGGATGCTATGAGCTGCTTCCCGCTGTTCATAGGGGGCTCCCAGAGGCTTCTGCACGCCACAAGTTAACTGGAGAACGTGGTTCCAAATGCAGATGTCACAGGCTTAGTCTTGGGGCAAACGCAATGAGCCGTCCCACACAAGAGGAGTGATCTTAGTGGGGATTTCACACGATGTCCCTGCTCCGGCACCTGGAAGTTCCAGTGGTCGATTCCAGACAGCCCGAGCTGCAGGCACGTGGGGGCTGGGCCTGGGGAGACCCTTGGCGTCCAGCCTGCAGCCATCTCGCTCCACCATAAAGACCCAGCAGTGGACAGGAGCTCGAGGAAGCCTAGCCCCAAAGCGAGAACGCCCGAGTACTTTTGCCTGATTAGTATTCCATTTTGTCTAATTGCATTTTAAAATGCTCGGTGGGGGAGAAAATGCCAAGTCTTTTAATAAATTAAAAGCAGGGCTGCTTTTTAACCTGCAGCAGGTTGTGTAACAGTCGTGCTGAGGGCACGCTGCGCGGAGGGCGGCTTTCTGGAGGAAGGTAATTAGCCAGCACCTTCACCTCTGCAGCCGGCAGGGAGCACCAGGGCATTCAGCTGCAGGACCGGAGCAAAGGATGCCTGAGGATGCAGACACGACTTCCGCTTTCAGCCAATCAGGAGGCACGGCGTGGGCCGGACCTCCAAGCGCCCTGCACAGCAGGATGCGTGTCCCTGGTTCTGACCCTGGGGTCTGCTGTCTCCTCTCTCCCGTGCCTCCATGATTGGAGACGCTCGGATCTCTGACAGAGCTGGTTTAGGGGCAGAAGAGCTGAGCACTTGTCTGGTTAGGGATCCGTGTGGGGTGCTAACATCACGGGAATAAATCAGACACGCAGGGACCGTGAACTCGGGTTTCCACAGATGACTGTCAATAGGATTGGCCAGAGGTGAGCCCCGGCCAAAGTATGCCCCATCCTTGAATGAAACAGAGAGTCCACTGCTGATGGGCACAGGGAGATCGGTGGCTTCCGAGCTGGGTCCAAACTTGACCTTCACCGCTTCTTGGATGTGTGATCTTAGGCAAGCTCTCTGGGCTCTCTGGGCTTGGTTTCCTTGTCCACAGAAAAGGGCGATACCAGAGCTGGTTCTGAGTTTTGAATGGGTCCCCAGATGCCCTTGGAGCCCAACCTGTCATGCACCAGTAACCCGCACTGGAGCACAGCCAGAAAGCTCAGACGCTGGGAGCTGCCACTCTGAAAGGAAGTCCTGCTGGCCGAGAGTGTACTACGTATGAGTCGAGTCGTTCCGTTTGCTCTCTGAAAAGTTTAATTCTCTCAGTATGTCTCTGAAGAAGCCAAGGGACCCAGAAAATATAGAAATAGAAAAGTTTGGCCTACATGAAATTCCTATCCCATCCCAAGACACAACTTGGAAAGATTTTGAACAAAGGTTTATAACCACAACCACCGGTGCATTGCTTCTGTCCTAAGTGGGCAGCTAGCACTCTCTGTTTAGGAGTGTCAGACACACCGTGACGAAAGACCATTTCAAGTAGGTAAATGTTACGCTGTTTGACGTTTGTAATAAATCCTTTCATTGAAGCGTAGAGGCATGCGAGTTTTACTAATAGAAAATCCAATTCCCCTCTCTCCCCATTAAATGTATATGGAACAAAATTTTAAAATGCGCTTTGGAAGGTAGCAATGTACGGGTTTGCTCAGGCCTAATCTGTCAGCTGCATCCTAGACCCCCTACTCCCCCCATTCCTGTCTCACCCTAAGCACAGGCAGCCACAGGGCCAAAGCCAGAGCCCGGACAAGTGCAGGCCGTGCAAGATCCTAGAGCAAGGAGTTACGTTAAGCATCACCAAGGCTTAGGAAGGCACCCAGTGTTATCCAAGATAACGTGTGACTATGTGATTAATGAAGGCCCCCTACAATTCCTCCTAAGATATTTTCTAGGGGGCACTTCAAAAAGTTCGTGGAAAGATGGAAAAAAAAGTTAAGTCTGTCTTGGTGCAAAAAATTTTGAAATCCATGCCTAGTTTTTTCATGGTACACATTCTCTAGGAACTTTTGGAAGATTCTTTTAAATTGCATTACTGTATATTCGCTTAAAATCTAGTCTTTTTGCAGGGTAGTTCACTGAGAGGCCATTTTACTGTTATTGCATAAGTTAATCATTCTCTTTTATTTCAGTTTTGCTTTCAATTCTTTTTTTTTTTTTAAATTTTGACAGGTAGAGTTATAGACAGTGAGAGAGAGAGACAGAGAGAAAAGTCTTCCTTCCGTTGGTTCACTCCCCAATGGCCACAATGGTCGGAGCTGCACTGATCCAAAGCCAGGAGCCAGGAGCCAGGAGCCAGGAGCCAGGAGCCAGGTGCTCCTTCCCAGTCGCCCATGTGGGTGCAGAGGTCCAAGGACTTGGGCCATCCTCTACTGCCTTCTCAGGCCACAGCAGAGAGCTGGACTAGAAGAGGAGCAACCGGGACTAGAACCGACGCCCATATGGGATGCCGGCGCTGCAGGCGGAGCATCAACCAAGTGAGCCGTAGGTACCAACCCCTCAGTTTTGTTTTAAAATGTAGATTTTAAATATTTTTCTAAGGTGATACATGATTTTTTTCGAGAATGTGCAAAATGCATAATTGTATTAAAAGAGATGGGTGTGGGTCGCATTTAGCACATCAGTTAAAATGCCTGTTTTACACTGGAGTACCTGGGCTGGAGGCCTGGCTCACTCCTCAGCCTGTCTTCCTGCCAGTGCAGACCCTGGTGGGGGTGGGGGCAGCAGGAAGTGCTTGGGTCCCTGCCAACCCTGTGGGAGACCTGGGTGCAGTTCCTGGCTCCCGGCTCCAGCCTGGCCCAGTCCCAGCTGTTATGGGTATTTGAGAAGTCAACCAACAGTTGGGTGAGAGATTTCTCCCTCTCTCTCCCCACCCCACACACCCCATCGCTCCTTCCCTCTCAAATAAACAGGAGGATCACCTGCACAGCTCGCAGCCAATGCCAATTAATTGTTGAACATCGCTCCTTCCGGTCTTCCCCCACCCCGTGCATAGATTTTTTTTTCTCCCTAAGTGTATTTCTTTACCCATTGTGCAGAGTTAAGATTCCACCATTTACACGTGGCTTTGTACTGTGAGTGTTCTCTCTCCGCATTGCACTAGGGAGCACCTGCAGAACACAAGCTTCCCTTTAACCTCCTGAGGACAAATGCAGGCACCCAGAGGGGTGCAGAGATGCACCTGCACTGACAGAAAGATGAGCTGGGAGGGCTTGAGGGGAGGGGGTCTAGCTCCTGGGTGGGGCGGCCGAGGAGGGGAGGGCGATACCTTACAAAAGCGATGGCCCTGAGTAGAGAAGCAACCCTGGAACAAAACCCCTGCCCCGCCTGGCCCTGCCCTGCCCTGCCTCCTGTTGGACACACCCAGGGGGAGATCAGAGGGTGGGGAGCCCGGATCTTAGGACTAGACAGAACCTGGAGGGCCAAAGAAGAACATCCACACCTCTGTTTTCCATGCACCTGCACAAGTCCGCTTGGTCTTTCTTTAGAGAAAAGTACCATCAATTATTTAACCAAAGCCCTGTGGGTTGGTTCTACATTAGCTTCTATTGTTATTGTACCTAGCGCTGAGCTAACTACCTAAATAAATAAAAATTTGCCACATCTGTCATTATTTTCTCAGGATCAGTCCCCAGGAGCGGCATTACTGGGATGGGGGAATTCACCATGGCCCTGCAAAACACCGTCCCGCCAGCATGCACACCTGCAAACAACACAGGCAGAGCAGGTGATCCCCGGGAGAAACTGCCAGCCAGGAGAGGAGGAGGGGCGATGCTTGCTTTCTTGCCTTGGGGCAGAAGCAGCCACCTCTGGGCTTGCCCCAGGGTGACCTCTGACCCTGAAAGGTCACGCTCCTCACCCCCAAACTCGACCTGTTTTTCCCGAGGGAGGGTCAGCAGGAGTGTCTGACAAAGGGGAGTGAGGTGACAGTGGCTGGGTGGGAGTTCGGTTTCACTTGGCCTCATTCCCTCCCGCCACAGTGGGAGGTCACAGGAGGCTGCTTCATTGGAGAAGGCAGCCAGGGAGGGGTCAGAGCAGGACGGAGACACAGGTGAGAAGTGGGGACAGGTTAGGTCCCTGGAGCGAGAGAGACCTGGGCGTCAAAAGAGGTGGAGGAAAAGGAAGAGAAAGAAGAGCAGGCGGAGGAGGAAGAGGGAAGAGGGGGAGGAGGAGGGGGAGGGAGGGGAGGAGGAGGTGCATCCAGAGCAGGGGCTGTGAGCCCAGGAAGCCCCACCCATGAATGCAGCCATCTGAGTTCCTGACTTCAATGCACAGGTGCAGGGAGAAAGGACAGTAGGGAAAGGAGCGGGACTCTCCACTCTCCAAGCCAAAGGGTGTATTCGTGCCTTCAGGCAAGGAACGAGAGTCCAGGGGACCAGGAGCGACTCCTCTAAAGGGGGTTGGCACAGCGTGTGAAGGCCCAACCTGTGACCCCGCATCCCTTATCTGAATACCAGGTTTGAGTACCGGTCGCTCTGCTTTGATCCAGTTCCCTGCTAACGTGCCTGCGAGAGCACTGGAAGATGACCCAAGTCCCTGAGCCCCTGCCACCCACGTGGGAGACCTGCATGGACTTCCGGGGTCTCTTCCTCCCTGTCTGTCACTCTGCTTTTCAAAGAAAAATCTTTTTTAAAAAATGCATATTATGAAAAAAAAAGCTATGCAATGCCTTTAATCACTTCTGACACCAAAATAGATGTACCTTCGAATTCTGCTTTCCGTGAACCTTTCGAAGCCCCCTCCTCAATATGTAGAGTATAGCTTGCTATTGATTGAAAGGAACAGAGGCATTAATAATGGACAACTTCTGGTGTGTGCTCTGGGCCCTCGGTGCCAAGACCTTTATAGACATTAAATAATTTAATCCTCCTGATGTCTGCATGGGGATCAGATCGGGTGTCAGAGGACATCCGAGGTAAGCGACCCAGTCCCACCCGGGGCCCAGGTCCTCAGCCTGCTCCCGACAGCCTCTTTCCTGTCCTGCCTGCTGCAGTAGGCAACCTGGGAAAGACTGCAAATGATGTTATAAAGAGCTTGCAGCCCGATTTCTGGCCAGATACCCATTCAGCCTTTTGCTCGTTATCAAGTATTTTTGTGCCAGTCAGTGTCTCAGGAGCAGTGAATCAGACATTGCTCTCAGAAAGCTCTCTCAGCGAGGGGGGGAAAGAGGTGACATCCACCCCCTCCCCCGGCCCCCCGCCAGCAGGGCCTTTTCCCTTGAGGGTCCCCCTGCCTGAAAGGCTCTTCTGTGAATCTGCCTTGTCAGCTTCCTTATTCTGTTCAGGCCTCTGCTCACTGCTGCCTCCTCCAAGCAGCCTTCCTGCACTACGCCAGCTAAGTGAAATGAGCCCATTGAATCTCTACTCTTTTATTGTACTTTGTCTTTCTTTCATCATCATTGGACACACACACGTGCACGCAGGTGTGTTTCCGAAGACACCTGTTCCTTCGCCTCTCCCAAAGTCGAGTGACATTCTGGCCCCTGCAGGAGGATGACCGCTATGCGGTGTGCATTCCCTGGAGCCTAATGGTAGGTCCTGAAGGCAAATCTCTCACCGGGTCCACATTGTCAAGTCTCTGGGTTGCAAAGCAACAGAGCCCCGGTCTGGCTAACTTGGGTGAAAGGAAAATTCACTGGGAAACAAGGAAGGCTGCAGTGCCAGGCCCAGGAAACCTACAGACAGCAAAGGAGGCTGGGAGCTGAGAGCAGAGCCCAGGTCAGCATGGCTGGGAGAGATGAGGACACTGCAGGAACGGATCACTATGCCGGACACTCAATGCTGCTCCTCTACATTTTCAATACCTGCCAATAATTTATAAACTGCCCCATGAGCTTGGCTGAGCTCCAGCGGAGTCCCTGTCCCCCGCGGCAAGCGACGCTGTGGGCCACCTCCCGAGGTCACTGTCACCTCGCTTGTGGCACTTCTTTTTCTTCCTGGCAGCCTCTTCTGGGAAGAGATCAATTCATCTCAAGTCTGTCTTCCAAAGGACACTCTTTTCTCTCCTCTCTCTGCCTCTCCCCTCCCCCTGCCCCTGAGGAGCAGAAAAAATAGACCCCAGCCGCTGGCACAGCGCTGTGTATTCCTCTCGCTCCTACTACCAGGGTCCCGGAAGAGCAGCGTTTTCTGCGCGCTCACTCGAAGACCAGGTGCAGAACAGTCTAGAAGCCCGCAGGTCCGGGCTTGGCTACGTGGGGCGCCCACGCTGGGCCTTGTTGGAGAGATGAGGGTGGTGACAATCACCAGCAGCCCTTGACGTCCCCCTGGGGACGACCAATGCCTCAGCCAACAGGCTGCAGGAGGACAGTGTGCAGACTCTCCCAAGAGACCCCAGCTTTGGCCCCCCACAGCCTCCGCAGCCTGTGTCGCCCGGATACCAGGCAGAAAGCTGCACAGCCACCCCCCAATCAGGGCCTCCAACCTATTTTTAAAAGCCCTGCAGGAAATGCACTGGGCGCCTACACTTCCTCACCACCCACTCACTCTTAGAGGCTTCTAATCTGGCTTCTGCCCCACCTGATGGAGCCTCAGGAAGCACCCCACCCATTCACCCACCCCCTCGCCTCCGCCTCAAATCCGGCAGCCTCGCCCCAGCAGGTCCAGCATTTCACAGGAAATGGCTGCTGTCCGGGGTTCGGGGTTCATCTGCAGGAAACGCCCTGTGTCTTCTCTCCTCAGATCTGAGCTCCTGCCCGCCCCCTCCCGCCCCTGCCCCGCAGGCATCTAATTCTGGGAGGACTTCTGGGTCACTGTTTCCCAAACCAGACTGATCGTTTTCTGCAGATTGGCTCTTTCCCTCCTATCCCCTCTTCTGAACTGCACGCACAGCCTTCCGGGTTCCACTCCTAGGATGCTGGCCTGGCCTCTGGCTTGTCCACCGACCTGCCCCCCCAAGCCCACCCGGATACCCGCCTCCTGGCAGCATCTCTCTGGGATCTGCACCCTCACTCTCTCTTCCCACAAGTGCTACTTTTCTGCTCTTCTTCCTGCCATTGCAACCAGCTTCTGACTGATCCATCCCCATCCCCCTTCCTCCCATCCCCCTCCCCACAGCCTGTAGCCCATGTTTCCTCCAGAACACGTGTCTTGCAGTTCGGTCACTCCCCTCCTCTAAAACCTGCCCTGGCTCCCATATCTGACAGTATAAATTCCCAACTCCTCAGCTTGGCCTTGAACTTTAGGATTCAAGGTTCCCCAGTCCCACTTCCCACTACTGCCCCTCCCTGCACACATTTCTGCAGTTTCATGCACGTCCCCGCTCAGCTGGGAATACTGGGGTCTCTCCACCCCCAGGCTTGCTCCAGTTAGACCTTCCTCACCAAATGAATGTTATTAGCATTAGCATCCATCTACCAAATTCTACCTCTCTCCTCCCGGGCGCATGTCCAAGGCCACTTCTTCCCTGCAGCCCCACTGGCTTTCCCAGCCAGGAGTCCTTTCCCTTCCCCAGGCTCCTGGGCTCCCCTGTGTTGTCTTCCTATAGGACCTCACGTCACACCCATTGCTTTTTGAGCGTGTGAAACTACAGGTCCAAAGTAGAGGCGGGCAGGGCGAGCATTGAAGGAAAGCCTATGGAGATCTTTTGCTGTTCACATCCGTGAGTGCAAATCAGAGTGGAGATCAATACCCAGGTTTTGAGTGACTTGGGCCATTGCTGGGTAGATTTTAATTAATCTTATGGAAAATATTGCAGGGACTGAAGAAGCTTGGGGAAGGAGGAGGGAGCAGGCGAGAGGAGGGAGCCAGAGAGGGCGGTGAGAGCTACTGGCTTCCTGTAATCGTATCCCCCCTCCCTGCCCCCGGGAGCAGGCCAGTACCTTTGCTTAATCTCACTCTCTGTGGTCACTCAGGATATGATTACTGGCATCGGATGCAAGCACATGTCTCTGTTCCGTTAATCTCAGGGAGGCCTGGAGGCTGTAAGGGGAGCCGCAAGGGCATTGCTGTGTTGGTCTAGTTACCACCTCAAAGAGCAGCTAGAGCGAGAGGGAGGGAGGATCTGGCAGATGGGCCGAGAGGGAGGCCTTTGCAGAAGCCAAGGGAGACGAGAAAGCCAGACGAAGAACAGGTTCCCAGCTCCCCTTGGCCGTTATGGGGTGGGATATGCACACCCATGCACACACCCGCACCCACAAAGCAACCCAGAGACCTCAGGTGTCGCTAGCACAGGGTTTTGGCAATCGGCCTGACAACCACCGGTGAGCCCTGTTGCCCGGGGTGTACAGTAACCCACGGAACATAAATCTGTCTTGCACAGCCGCAGCCTAAATGGGTGGCTGCAGCCCAGTAATGAAGACATGAGCAGCTGAAACGCAATGTCAGATGGCAGTGGTGACATCTGAAAGCCGTAATTTGCTGCTCAGCATAGTTTTGTTCCAGGTACCGGAGCCTGCACAAATGCTCACTGACTTGTCTCTCCAAAGCAGCATCTCCGCTCAGCATGGCCAGGGGCCAGGTGGTCTCTGCTTTGCCAACAGGTCTCCACTGTAGGGAAATCTCTCTATTGTCACATGGAGCAGAAATGGAGGAGCGGGTTACCTTATTCCCAGGTCTCTTAATAACTTCCCCTCAGTCCAAGCCAGGTGTCCTAGCCGAACGTCTTAGAGGATGGCAGGAAGGGGCTTAAATAATTTTAGCTGTGTCAGAGTGTCAAGACTGCTGGAAGGGACAATGGAACATTCTGGAGCACAGAATGCTGGCACTGCGATGCTCCCCTTCCCTCTTCTCCTCCTTTCTCGCCTCCACCTCACTGCTGCCTTCCTAAGATCTCTGCAATGCAGACAAGCATTTTCCTCAAGTAAGGTCTCGCCATTGCAGGTTACATTTTCATCTCTCACTTAACCACCTGGCAGTGATACGGAAGCATTGCACGAGTTAAGGTTTCTAAATGCAAGTGAGGAGGAGCCGCCTGGAGCTAGCACGGGGCTGCTGAACACCAATGGCCTGGGAAAGTCAAACTCCGGGCAGAGTGACCTCTGCCGCCGCCATCACCCACCCGCGGGGGCGCCCCGGCTCAGCAGCAGGTGCATCTGCTGGTCCCCTGCTCTGGCCAGCCTTCCTGCCTGACTCCATCCGCTGAGTGGGTGGAGAGGATTGAGTGGCTGTCAACAGCAGGCATCTTAACTCCTGGCCCCCGGCCCTGACAACACAGGCTGCAGAGCGGGTTAAGCCACCACCGGAACGCGCCCCCAGCAGCCCAGGGTCCCTTTCGCTTGTGTGGGGAGCTTGCCTCAAGGGGCCAGGAGGTCTCAAGTGCAGCTTCACCCCAGGTTGCAGACAAGAGGAGGATGTGCCAGCCGCCACATCACCTGCCGTTGTGATCTTTCCACATGTTGCCATGGAGGCTGCTGTGGATCCCCCCCACCCCGTGCAAAGGCTCAGGGATCCCCTGGGAGAAGGTGTGGAGGGCAAGGGCAGGGTCTCCAGCCGGTGCCTGCTTGGCAGACATATCGGGTGACTGTGACCTGTTTCCCACTGGGGAACAGCACACTCATCACCACCTTGGACATCAGATCACCTGGGCACTGGGGCACTAGGTTGTGCCTGCACTCTATAGAAACAGTTTAGATTTTTTCAGAGTTATATTTGTTGGGATGCTTTGTATCCGGTGAATTCCCTTCTTTTTGTGGACAGTTCTCTGTTTCAACATGTGACATTCACGCAAACGTCGCCACAACCAGGATATAAAACTCTCCCATCACCCCAAAACATCCCTTCTGCCCCAGCCCTGGGCAGCCCAGTGATGTGGTTCTATCCCGATGGTTTCACCTTTTCCCTGAATGTCACGTGAATGGAATGCTACCGCCTGTAAGCTCTTGAGTCTGGCTGCTTTCCCTTGGCATGACTCACATCAGACACATGTTCGATGTATGCTGTAGCTGGTTCCTGTGATGGCTGATGAGGGTTCTGGTGCATGGACCACATTTAAAGTATCCATTTACCCTTGAAGGACATCTGAATTATTTTCAATTTGTTTTTTGGTGATTATGAGTAAAGTTGCCATAAGCATTCAAATGCAGGATTTTGTGTGACCACAAGTTTTCATTTCTCCTTGGTAACGCCTAAGAGTGAGATTAGTAGACAACTAAGTTTATGTTTCATTCTATAAGAAACTGACGATCTCTTCCAAAACGGCTGCACAGTTTATTCCTCTCAAGGAATGTGCGAGAGTTGAGTTTTTCTGCATCCGTTGGTTGTTCCTGTCCAGGTGTTTTATTTTTGTTTTGTTTTTTAATTTTCTCTTTCAGCCATTCCAATAGATACTTACTCATCTTTGATGGTGGTTTAATTTGCATTCCCGTAATGACTAACAATACTGCACATCTTCCCATGTGCTTCTCTGTCATCTGTGTAGCTGCTGTAATGACAGATCTGTTCAAACGTCTTGCCCATTTTTGTATGGAGCTGCTTGTTTTTCTTAGGATGAGTTGTGAGCATTCTAAATACTCTGCACATGTGTCAGATGTGTGCTTTGTAAATATTTTTTCACAGTCTGTGGTGTTGAACATGTTCTTCACTTTGCCTTCCAAAGAGCAAAATTTTTCAGTTGTGATGAAGTTCTGTTTATCAATTGAATTGTGCTTTTGGTTTTGTATCTAGGAGCTCATTGCTTAATCCAGGGTCATGAAGATTTTTCTCCAGTAAGTTTTAAAAAATATGAATCTCATTCCTGTCCTTCTCCTTCCTCTTCCCCATCTTCCTCTTCTTTTTGGTGTTTCAGTGTCTCATTCTTTAAAAAAAATTAATTTTTTATTTGAAAGTTATAGTTACAGGGGTGGGGGGAAGGAGAGAGAGAGAGAGAATCTTTCATCTGCTGGTTCATTCTCCAAATGGCTGCAGTGGCCAGTGTTGAGCCAGCCTGAAGCCAGGAGCCAGGAGCTTCATCCATGTCTCCCACATGGGTAGCAGGGTCCCAAACACATGAGCCATCTTCCACTGCCTTTGCCAGACATTAGCAGGGAGCTGAATCCAATACCAGAGCACCCAGGACATGAACATAAACTGGAGCCCACATGGGATTCCGGCATCACAGGCAGAGGCCTAACCCGCTACCCCACAACAGCACTAATTCTTCCAGCACCATTCATTGAAAGCCTATCCCTTCTGCATTGGATTGCTTTCACACTTAGATTTTAGATTCCACTCTGTACAGTTATCTAGAGGTTTATCCTTTCATCACTAGCAGACCATCTTGATTATGATGGCTTTATAATAAGTCTTAACATAAAGTATTATGTGTCCCCAAAATTTGTTTTTCATTAGTTTGACTATATAACTTCCTACATACATCTTAGAATAACTTTGTTGATTTCTACAAAGAAAATCTTGCTGGGAATTTTTGGGCTACACTGAATCTATAGATCAGCTTGGGAAAAATTGGTATCTTAACAATATTAAAACTTCCAATCCAAAACCACAGCTCTCCATTAATTTAGATCTTAGATTTCTTTCTTTAAAGTTTCATAGTTTTCAGAATATAATTCCTATGCATTAAAATAAATATTTTAACCTATGCACTTAGTTTTTGAGTGTTATCATATGTGGCATTTTTAAAAATATTTATTTATTCAAAAGAGTGACAGGAAGAGAGGAAGACACACACACACACACAGAGAGAGAGAGAGAGAGAGAGAAAGTTATCTTCAATTTACTGGTTCATTCTCCAAATGGCCACTATAGCCTGGGCTAGTCCAAGACAAAGCCAGGAGTCCAGAACTCTAATTGGGTCTCCCACATGGGTGGCAGGGGCCCAGGTATTTGGGTCATATTCTGTTGCCTTCCCTGGCACATTAAGAGGGAACTGGATTGGAAGCAGAGTAGCCAGGCTAACCCTCTGCATAACACAGACCCCATCAGAGGAAGATTTTTAACTACAAAGTAAATTTCTTTAATAAGATTCAGGATATCCTTGTCTCCTTAAGTACACCCTTTAAGGAATGAGTCCTTTCATTCCACTTGCTGATTTTATGTTGTTCATGGTATTCCTTGTTAACAGTTTAAAGTCTGTAGGATTTGTAGTGATGTTCCCTCTTTCATTCCCTATATTAGCATTTGAGTCTCTCTCTCTCTCTCCCTCTCTCTCTCTCTCTCTCCTCTCTCTTTCAATCTGGGTAGAGGCTTTTCAACTACATTGATGTTAAGGAAACAGCTTTTTGTTTCATTCCTTGTCTCTATTGCTTTGCTGGTTTTGATGGTATTGATTTCTGCTCCTACTTATTATTTCCAGCTTTCTGTCTATTTTATGTTTAGCTTGTTCTTTTTAGAGTTTCATAAGGTGAAAGCTTAAATTATTGATCTAGACCTTTCTTGTTTCTAACTAGGTGTTTATAGTCTTACATTTCCTTCTAAGCTCTGTTTTAGCTGCATCTTAAGTTTTGATATAGTGTATTTTCATTCTGTTCGAACTTTCTTTTTTTCTTTCTTTCTTAGATTTATTTATGTACTTGAAAGTCAGAGGTACAGACAGGCAGAGGCAGAGAGAGAGGTCTTCCATCCGCTGGTTCACTCCCCAAATGGCCACAACTGCTGGAGCTGTACCGATCCGAACCCAGGAGCCAGGATCTTTCTCTGGATCTCCCATGTGGGTGCCCGGGGCCCAAGCACTTGGGTCATCTTCCAGTGCTTTCCCAGGCCACAGCAGAGAGCTGGATTGGAAGTGGAACAGGCAGAACTCCAACTGGCACCCATTTGGAATGCTGGCACTGCAGCTGATAGCTTTATCCACTATGCCACAGCACCAGTCCCCAAATTTCTTTCCTAAACATTTTTTAAAATTTAGTTTTTATTTACTTAAAATGTAGAGACACATATAAAGAGAACAGACAGAGGCAGACAAAAAGAGATCTCCTATCTACTGGTTAACTCCCCAAATATTTGCCCCCAACAGCCAGAAGGACCAGGCTGAAACCAGGAGCCCAGAACTCGATCCAGGCCACCCATGTGGCTGGCAATGTCTAACTTCTTGAATTACACCTGCTGCCTCTCAGGGCTCCTATTAATGTGAAGATGGAATCAGGTGCAGAGCTGGGACTTGAACCTAGCACTCTGATATGGGATGTGTGTGTCCCAAGTGTTCTCTTAACTGCTGTACCATAAACTTCTTTTTAATTCCATGACTTTTGCTTTGACCACATTTTATGTAGAAGTAGGTACTTTAATTTTAAATATTTGTGACTTAGATTTCTTTCTGTTCTTTCTACTTCAATTCTATTGAACTGGAAATCTGGCCAGTGAACATATTTTTTATTATATCGATTCACTTAAATTTTCTGAAATTTAATTTATGGCACAGAAAGGGCCTGTCTTGTGAATGCTCCATGTGCACTTGAAAGGAGAATGTATTGGGAGACCCTGATGAAGCTCCTGGCTCCTGGCTTTGGCATGGCCCAATCCTGGCCATTACAGCCATTTGGGGAGTGAACCAGTGGAAGATTCTCTCTCTCTCTCTCTCTCTCTCTCTCTCTCTGTAACTATGTCTTTAAAATAAAATAATTTTTAAAAAAGAGAATTTGGGGGCTGGCACTGTGGCACAGAGGGTAAAGCTGCTGCCTGCGGTGCCTACATCCCATATGGGCGCTGGTTTGAGTCCTGGCTGCTCCACTTCTGATCCAGCTCTCTGCTATGGCCTGGGAAAGCATCAGAAGACTGCTCAAGTCTTTGGGCCCCTACACCCATGTGGGAGACCCAGAAGAAGCTCCTGGCTCCTGGCTTCAGATGGGTGCAGGTCTGGCCATTGTGGCCAATTGGGGAGTGAACCAGTGGATGGAAGACCTCTCTCTCTCTCTCTCTCTCTCTCTCTCTGTAACTCTGCCTTTCAAATAAATAAATCTTTTAAAAAATACAAACGAAAAAAGAGAATTTGTATTGTGCTCTTGTCGGGTGGATGAGTCTATGAACGTCAGTTAAGGCCAAGTTGATTGACACTGTTGATCAATCATCTATCTCTGTCGTGATTTTCTGTGTACCTGTTCTGCCTAATGCTGAGAGAAGAGTGTTGAAGTCCCAGGTGTCACTTTAGGCTTTTCTATCTTGCTTTTTATTCTTTCAGTTTTAGCTTTATGTATTTTAAAGTGCTGTTGTTGGGTGCATATGATTGTTTCCCCTTCACAAATTGACTCATTTTATTATTATGTGACAATCCTTAGTAACTGATAATATTCCCTGTTTTGTTGTCTGTTTTGTTGGTTATAAAAATAGTCACTTTGGGCCGGTGCCGTGGGGTTCTAGTCCCGGTTGGAGCGCCGGATTCTGTCCCTGTTGCCCCTCTTCCAGGCCAGCCCTCTGCTGTGGCCAGGGAGCGCAGTGGAGGATGGCCCAGGTGCTTGGGCCCTGCACCCCTTGGGAGACCAGGAAAAGCACCTGGCACCTGGCTCCTGCCATCGGATGAGCGCGGTGCGCCAGCAGCGCCGGCCATTGGAGGGTGAACCAATGGCAAAGGAAGACCTTTCTCTCTGTCTCTCTCTCTCACTGTCCACTCTGCCTGTCAAATAAATAAATAAATAAATAAAAATAGTCACTTTGGTTTTCTTTTGATTGGCCTTTATATAGCATCACTTTTCTCATCTTTTTACTTTCAACATTTCTGTATTTTCATATATAAAGTAAGTTTCTAGAAAAGAGTATCAAATTGAATATTGCTTTTTAAGCCCACCTGATAATTTCATTTCAATGATGCATCCAGTAAGTTGCATTTCATGCAACTGTTGACATTTAAGTCTACCATCTTGCTGCTTGTTTTTTCTTTTATTTTACATTTTTTTTTTTTTTACAGGCAGAGTGGACAGTGAGAGAGAGAGACAGACAGAAAGGTCTTCCTTTTGCCGTTGGTTCACCCTCCAATGGCCGCCGCGGTCAGCGCGCTGCGGCCGGCGCACTGTGCTCGTCCGATGGCAGGAGCCAGGAGCTAGGTGCTTTTCCTGGTCTCCCCATGGGGTGCAGGGCCCAAGCACCTGGGCCATCCTCCACTGCACTCCCGGGCCACAGCAGAGGGCTGGCCTGGAAGAGGGGCAACCGGGACAGAATCCAGTGCCCCGACCGGGACTAGAACCCGGTGTGCCGGCGCCGCAAGGCGGAGGATTAGCCTGTTGAGCCACGGCGCCGGCCTTTATTTTACATTTTTCAAGCTGGTGCCGCGACTCACTAGGATAATCCTCCACCTGTGGTGCCAGCACCCCGGGTTCTAGTCCCGGTTGCTCTTCTTCCAGTCCAGCTCTCTGCTGTGGCCCGGGAAGGCAGTGGAGGATGGCCCAAGTGCTTGGGCCCTGCACCTGCATGGGAGACCAGGGTGAGGCACCTGGCTCCTGGCTTCAGATCGGCGCAGCATGCCAGCCAATGGAAGGAAGACTTTTCTCTCTGTCTCTCTCTTACTGTCTAATTCCACCTGGCAAAAAAATTTTTTTTCAAATCTGTTTTGTTTTGCTTTGTTCCCTTTTCTAACCACTTTTGGATTGAGCATTTTTCCTTCTGGTTTAGTCCTTATATTGACTTATTTACACTCTGAAAATATGTGAATAGATGCCCTAGGAATTACAGTATATCCCCTTGCTAACTACAGTCTACCTCCCAATATTATGAGGCTTCTTGTACAGTGTAAGGGCCTTACAATCACTTCTCAGCCTTTTGGCTAAGATCAAGTACAGGACCCTACAAAAGTAAACTTCCAAGTCCTCTCTTACACCTCTTTTTCTATTATTGTCATATATTATACATTTACAAATGCAATAAACCCACAATGCATCCTTGTAGTTTTGGATTAGAGAGTCAGTTACCTTTTGTTTTAAGATTGATCAAAAATAATTAACAATATTTTACCTTCATTTTATCCGTTTCCAGAGATCTTTATTTCTAGAGTCGATTTCATATTCCACCTGCTGGAAAAGCATCCTTCAGCACTGTGTGGGGTTCAGAGTCGCCGCTAATGAAATCGCTCAGGTTTTGCTTATCTGAAACCTTGCTGACTCCACCTTATTTTAAAAGATATTGTGGCTGGATACAGAATTCTGGGTTCACAGCTTTGTGTTTTCCCTTCCAGTACTTTCCAGTTCTCATTCCGCGGTCTTCCGGTGATGCAGTGTCAGACTGTAGATCTGGTACAATTCCTCCTTTTTCTTGTGCCTCTTTTTCTTAGATTTTGCTTGCAGGGGTTTGCATATGCTGTGTCAGGTTTATTATTGCTTCCCTGCCCCCACCTCTTCCCTCTTTTTACCCTTCTTGTGGTTCTCTGAGCTTCTGGGATCTATCAGTGGATGTTTTTCTTTATTTTTTGAAAATTCTACACCATTGCTTTTCAAAAATACTTTTTTTTTCTGCCCTGTTCTCTTCCTTCTCCTTTGGGAGTTCAATTGCAGGTACATTGGGCCTTTTATATTGTCCCACAGTTCTGTTCAATCTTTCTCACTTTCTTCCCTCCTGCTGCTTCAGTTTGGATAATTTCTATTGACTTTTTTCAAGTTCACTGATCCTCATCTGTGTCAAGGCTACTTGTGAACCCTCAAGGGTGTTCTTCAACTCTGCTACCTTGTGCTTTGTGTGTGTTTTTTTTTTTTAATTGACCCTTTCATTCAACTCTTTCTTCTAGCTTTCATCTCTCCACTCATTTCTCATTTGTTTGTGCATGACGTCCACTCGAGCTTTTAAATAGTACTCACAGTGTCTCCTGTCTGCTGGTATCCATGCCCAGGTGGTCTCTGAGTTGCCTCCTGTTGAGAATTTTGACTCTTAACAAGGAGTTGATTTTTCTTGCTTTATTTTTGGTTGAGTGCTGGACATCATGTGAATAATAAGAGACCGAGAGAAAACATTTATATCTAACGCATGCATACATGCTTTTTCTTCTGCCAGGCCTTTAGTGTATGTGTTGAGTCAATCCAGTTAGAAGCAATGATGAGTTAGAGTTTTAGGGTCATGTGCAGTTCACTGCTACCTTCCAAGTCATCTAATGCACTGATTTTCAACTAGGGATGAATTTGACCCCCAAGGGAGATTTGCCAATGTCTAGAGAAATTTTTGATTGTCACAATCAAATGCCAAGGGTGCTCCTAGACATACAACAATATATAGGACAGTACTTCACAGCAAATAATTCCATGTTGATTGTGAACATGGCAAGGTTGAGAAATCCTGATCCGATTTTGAATTATAATTGGATGTGTGTGTGTGTGGGGGGGGGTAGGTTCTGCAGCTTTGTTCCCAAGGGTCCTAGTTCACTGTCATTTTCCAATCTTCTCTATGTACCGCTGCCTCAAAGAGGGTCTTCCAGTGCCTTTGCCCCTCAGCCAGCAGTGGATAGCTGTGACTTGCTACTTGTACTTGTTTTCCTGGTGGGAGGAGGGAGGGGGCGATGTCATTGTTATATTGGTTCTTGGGGCTTTCTCGGTGACCCTGCCCTTGCCCTCTAGGGCAGCCACACCACCCTCTGCCTGTGTCTGTGGCAGCTCTTGTGTGGGAGAGGCCTTGCTCCTCTCCCCAGCACTGAGAATATTTCTCCTGGCTTTATTGTAGGAGCCTGGGCCCAGGTGCAAATCCTGACCCTCACCTGCAGGTAGAGGTGATTTTTCTTTCTTTTTTTATTTTTTTAATTTATTTGACAGAGTTATAGACAGTGAGAGAGAGAGACAGAGAAAGGTCTTCCTTCCGTTGGGTCACTCCCCAAATGGCTGCTATGGCCAGCGCTGCGCCAATCTGAAGCCAAGAGCCAGGTGCTTCCTTCTGGTCTCCCACGCGGGTGCAGGGGCCAAGCACTTGGGCCATCCTCCACTGCCCTCCCGGGCCACAGCAGAGAGCCGGACTGGAAGAGGAGCAACCGGGACTAGAACCCTGTGCCCATATGGGATGCCGGCGCCGCAGGCAGAGGATTAACCAGTGAGCCATGGCGCCGGCCCAAGGTGATTTTTCTTTACCCTCACCCCCTGTTCTGTAGGCATCAGGGTCTCTCGGCCACCAGAGGAGCTGGAGGCCTCTGCTCCATAGGAGAGCAAGCTTTGTGCCTTTGCTGGGTGGGAGCTGCCCCTTCCTCCCAGTCTGCTCACTCTGATGGCTACCCTTGCTCCAGTCGGACCTGTGCGTAACTTGAGGCCACAGCAGGGGGATGGGTGCCATGCCCCTTCTGTCTGTGGCTTCTCCACTTCACCCTACTCTGGTCCGTAAAACGTTAGCCTAACTCCTGGGTGAGTAGCACACATGATGTCTCTTACCTGATGTTCATGTTCGCGTTTTCCAGGGGAGCCCGTCTTCCCCTGCGTTTCACATGGCTTGGCTGTTCCATAACCTCAACTTTCTTACAGTTCAGAAAAAAAAAGTTGATTTTGTAACTTATCTGGATTGTTCTTTTGCTCTTTCAAGCTGGCTGTGTTCCAGGCAACACCTTTACTGCGCCTCAGATTCTAAATATACTCTGTTCTATGGCAATGCGTGTTCCTTTAATGCAAATTAGCTCCCAAGGCTCAGCAAGCAAGGGCCGAGGTCAGTAGAATGCAGAAGCCTGTTAGGTTCTCGTACAGCTTTCCCTAGCGTGTGAATTTCTTGAAGCAATCTAAAGCAAGCTTTCTTTAAATTAAAATCAAAGTCTTGGGGCCTGCGCTGTGGCCTAGCACTTAAAGCTGCAGCCTGCAGTGCCGGCATCCCTTACAGGTGCTGGTTTGCGTCCTAGCTGCTCCACTTCCTATCCAGCACCCTGCTAATGTACCTGGGATAGCAGTAGAGGATGGTCCAAGTCCTTGGGCCTCTGCACCCACTGTGGGAGACCCGGGGGAGGCTCCTGGCTCCTGGCTTCAGATGGGACCAGCTCTAGCCATCACAGCCCCTTTGGGAGTGAACCAGTGAATGGAAGATTCTCTCTCTCTCTCTCTCTCTCTCTCTCTCTCTCTCTGCCAGCATTCCATTTGATGTCAATTGGAGACCTGACTGCTCCACTTCCGATCCAGCTCTCTGCTGTGGCCTGGGAAAGCAGTAGAAGATGGCCCAAGTCTCTGGGCCCCTGCACCCGCCTGGGAGACCTGCAGGAAGCTCCTGGTTCCTGGCTTTGGATCAGCGCAGCTCCAGCCTCTGCGGTCAATTGGGGAGTGAACCAGCAGATGGAAGACCTCTCTCTCTCTGCTTCTCCTCTCTCTGTGTAACTCTGACTTTCAAACAGATAAATAAATCTTAAAAAAAGAAATGGTAATGTAGTAAAAAGTGCCTCTACTATGTATTTTTTCTGAAGAGAGCATTATGTGCCTGTAACTGAAAAACTGGAAACCACAGAAAAGGAAAAGGAAAAAAAAATACTCAATCACCAATAATTGTTAGTCCACCTAGAGATAATTTTAAATGTCTTACCAATTTCTTTTCCAAGTTCGTATACATTGATTTTGAATATAACAGAAACCAACATGCTACATTTTTTCAAAGCTACCAAATGCATTGCTAAAAACTAATTCTGCACCATTGAGGGACAGAGACACTTAGAGAAGCTAGAAGCTTCACACACACACACACACACACACACACACACACACACAGGGAAAACAGCTCTCCCACCCTGCAAAAACAAGATCTAATGGCAGAGAATGGGCACATTCAGATTTCAGTCCAACTGAAGGTAAATCAGATGGGTTTTTTTGTTTTGTTTTGTTTTTTTGACAGGCAGACTGGACAGTGAGAGAGAGACAGAGAGAAAGGTCTTCCTTTGCCGTTGGTTCACCCTCCAATGGCCACCGTGGCCGGCACACTGCACTGATCCGATGGCAGGAGCCAGATGCTTCTCCCGGTCTCCCATGGAGTACAGGGCCCAAGCACTTGGGCCACCTCCACTTCACTCCCTGGCCACAGCAGAGAGCTGCCCTGGAAGAGGGGCAACCAGGAAAGAATCTGGTGCCCTGACCGGGACTAGAACCCGGTGTGCCGGCGCCTGAAGGCTGAGGATTAGCCTGTTGAGCCGCGGAGCCAGCCTTCAGATGGTTTTAAGTACCAAAATCTCTACTAGCGCTCTCCAGGGAACAAGACAGGAAGTCCCGTAATGTGCTGCCTGCAAGCGGGATTTCTGGAAGGCCAGGGATGTCACTGAGGCTGAGTCTGGAGACCTGGGGCCAGCCCAGCCTAAGTGGGAGGGTGCTGCTGGCGGGAGGTCCAGAGTCCAAAGGCCTGAGGACCAGGAGCTCTGATGTCAGCGGCAGGACAAGGTGGATGGCCCAGCTTAAGAAGCAAGTTCTAGAGACCTGACGACCTTGACATTCGGGGCCTTTAACCCTTAAAAGGTGTTCTCCTGAATCAGAGGCGTAAAAACGTATGACTCATGCAGAATCAATTAGAACCTCTCTTGAGGTGTATACTATGGGATGTAATCCACACCGCAGTCTTACAGGGTAGCTTCAACACTGATTGTGGACTGGTGTGTTCACATTGACCATCCAGCCGAATCCGCTGCATGAACGCTCCTATATACAATGCTCTCTACTCTCCGGTCTTGAACACGGGAACTCTGCAGAGGACAGAGACAAATGAACAAGGCAAAACAGCTAGAGTAATTCAGTTGGAATGTGATGTGCATCTTTTGTTGACACAATAGTCTGCTCATTGCAAATGGTCCTTCGAAAATCTCCCTGCACACGCGAGAAGGGATCTTCCTTCTCATTACTCTCCCTCATTCAAGAGACAAGACTCACACAACAGAAGCAAATCCTCTGGAAGTCGGCCTCCAGCTGCTGGCTAATGCTACCGTCATCTCTGGATTAGAAGCTAACCTTCAGGTATCATGCTCGCCTGACTGGACACGAGCAGACACACACACACACACACACACACACACACACACATGCATTTATGACTAGAAAAACTCAAGCTGACATTGAACTTCAAACCAAACAGCCAAGCCAACCACAACCCCCAAGGTCTCCAGGCAAATGCTGCAATAGATAAGTGCATATAACCACTACCCTGGGAAAGTCTGTTTTTGATTGTCTTTCTAATTTACTTTGATTTACTAGAACTAATTTGCAATAGTGACTGGCAATCCGCCCTTGGAAAGGGCGCTTTTAAATTTAAAATTCAATTTTAATTCATTTCAACAAATGCTTATTGAGCCTTTTCTAAGCGCCAGGTGTTACACTTGGACCTGGGAATGAGATGTGGACAAGAAGTGTGGTGGCCCTGCTTACAATCTAGCCACCTGTCAAAACGAAGCCTCTCCACTGGTTCCCATCATGATGCGTCTATTCCTAAGTGCGTCCTAGGACCCTAGCCCATGCCCTGCACCAGCCCAGTAACCTGGGGTTGCTGCCTGAGAGGCCCAGGGCCATGGAGCACACTCTCTCCCCCTGGTGGAGTTTGCAGAAGGATGGCCCCGTGGCCGGCAGAGCCCAGGCTGGGGCCCACACTGCCGTGGTAGGGCCAGCCGGTGCTGCCAGGGCTCAGCAGCCGCACGGCAGGGTCGGCACCACCCCGAACTGTGCTTGTCCATTGCTTGTTGTCACAATGAAATACCTGCAGCTGGGTGACTTTATACAGGAAAGAGACTTCTTTAGCTCATGGTGCTGGAGATTCAAGAGCGTAAGTTGGCTCTTAAGATATCTTGAGACAGGAAGCCAGAGAGTGACTTGGGGATCAGGGTCAGCGTTACAACTCACTCTGCAGAGAACAAGCTCAGGGTCCCATGAAATCTACCTTAATCCCTTCCAAGTGAAGCACCCCCAGTGACCTAAGGACCTCCCACTAGGCCCTGCCTCTTAAAGGCACACACCACCTCCTACATCTCCACACGTGAACTCTTGGAGAACGCGCCGGATCTCAGCCCAACCACAGCACCAGGCAAGCTCTGCAGCCAATGTTGGACATTGCTCCAAACGTGCAGACCTACGAAGCCTCAACAGTGCTGCAAGCTTAGTGTTGTCATCCTTCTAGTCCGCTCCTTTTCTGCTTAAATCGCCCAGAATCTGTTTCTGTTGCTTGCTATCCAGAATCCTGGTGGATACGCATGGTTAGCCTTCTGCCTACTGTGATTAAATCACAGGTCAAAAAGTAACAGGAGAAAAGCTACATTGTATTCTGTGTGCACTGGCATATTTTTATCAAATTAGGAAAGTGTTTCCAACCAGTGGTTCGCACCTACAGCACGGGTTCCCACAGACCTGTCAGTGTGGTGGCACCTCTGTAAGTCTGTTACCACTAGAGAACTGGAGCTTAGACTTCTTTTTCCATCAAGTTAGGACAGACGTAATGCTTCTGCTGTTGCTCCCTTGCATTCCCGCATGCAATCTTGAGCAAAAGAGATAAAGTGGAATGAGTGCTGAGAATTTCTTCATTATCTCATTTATACGATTTTGGTTGCAGCTGGAGAAGCATTTTAGGTGCATGGTTGACATCTGCCTTAAATGGCTTGGAGCCTCTCCCATGGGTGGGCTGGAGCCCATTGGCACTGCTGAGCGTGCACCAGCCCGGGAGCGGGGTCTGCCTTGGGGAGGCTGAGTCTGCACACAGGAGCCTCCCACCGGCACTGATGGCCCTGCTGTCGACCCACCCATCAGCAGCCTTGCTGATTAAGTTACAGAACACATCTCACAGGGGCCCAACTGAACCTGAGGACAAGGAAATGTTTTAAATTCAGGAGCTGCTGAGCCATGTGAGAACAGTCACGTTTGTGGAGCCCATCTCTCCTATTTCTATGTGTGCTCTATGCCCAGCTGTTGCAAGGTACGGTATTATACTCTGCCCAGACTCTGACACCTGTTGTAAGCAGACTGAAATAAAAAACCAAGTTGGTAGGGAACGTGATAAGATATCTGGGAGCACATTTCATTCCCTCGGAATCCTCCCTGCACACTCTTCCAAGGCAGCAAATTCTTCTTTGTCACTATTTGCCAGTGGAGGAGGGAAAATAACACATCTCTCACTATCGGAAACAAGCCAGTACTGATGAGCCAGGGCTACAGGTGCAGGCCCCCTATGCTCCCTATGGCCCAGCCTGCTCCCCCCTCCTCCTGGTGCACACGACTATTTCCTCCACCCTTTCAATCTGTCACAGTGATCCTTCCCCGCAGAGAATCTACTTCTTCTTGTGTCTCTGTTCTGCACTCTCTTCCCTCTGCTTATTTTTTTTAAAAAATAATTAATTAATTTGAAAGGCAGAGAGACAGAAAGAAGGATCTTCCATCCACTGGTTCACTTTCCCAATGGCTACAATGGCCAGGGCTGGGCCAGCCAGAAGCCAGGAGACAAGAACTCCATCCGGGACTCCTACATGGGCGGCTGGGGAGGTAGGTGCATGGCCGGGAACATACAAAACCCAGAGTGGGGCAGCAAGGGAAGAGGCAGCAGGCAGTCGGACTGTGTCCCAGGGTACGGCTGGGTGGCCTGCTGGGGAAGAACGAGAACCGAGGCTACAGCAAAACGTAGCAGCCATTGAATCCCACAGCCCGATTTGGAAACTCCGTGGTCCTGAGCGGGTCGGGCTTCAGTTTTGTCATTTGTAGAAGGTGGATCACAACTTCTCTGCAGGAATATAGTGTGCAGTCAAACGGACACTTTGTTTCCAGCACCTATGGATAGCCACTGTAAAGTACAGCAAATATTTTTTTTTTTTTACAGGCAGAGTGGACAGTGAGAGAGAGAGACAGAGAGAAAGGTCTTCCTTTGCCGTTGGTTCACCCTCCAATGGCCGCCGCGGACAGTGCGCTGCGGCCGGCGCACTGCGCTCATCCGATGGCAGGAGTCAGGTGCTAGGTGCTTATCCTGGTCTCCCATGCAGGTGCAGGGCCCAAGCACTTGGGCCATCCTCCACTGCACTCCTGGGCCACAGCAGAGGGCTGGCCTGGAAGAGGGGCAACCGGGACAGACTCCGGCGCCCCGACCGGGACTAGAACCCGGTGTGCCAGCGCCGCAAGGCGGAGGATTAGCCCGTTGAGCCATGGCGCCGGCCTAAATATTTTCAATATATAACATCACTCGGGCCACAGCCAACCACTCATGGTGACATTCCAGCTGAGAGGATTCAATCTCTTTTCTACTCTTCTTTCTCCTCCCCTTCCTCCTCCTCCCTGCCCCACCTCCTCTTTCTGCAGCTTTATTTATGCAAAATTGAGTCATTCTAGACATAATCTGCAGGCTCTTTGAGGTGCAAATACCTGCCTACTGTTAAAGGACCCACTGAGAAGGCTTAGCCCAAGCCCTACGTAGATCAGTTCTGGAATCAGCCATGAGGATTGTTCTGCGCATGTGCAGCACCATTCCCAGGAGCGCCAAGACACAGACAGGTGGATACGTGAGGGAGGAAAAAAAGCCTTGGGGGCCTCACCCTCCATGACCTCCATCTCGGGGGCCAGCACAGTCAGTGACAGCCCCTTCTCTCGGCACACTGCCCCCAGCCACGCCCCTTCTCTTTCACACTGCTCACCCTAGAGGAGACAAGTTCATCCCCACGCGTGCAGCTGCCGCTGTCCCCAACAGAGCTTCACGCCCGCACCAGGAGGACGGGCAGCAGGAGACGCCACAGCCCAGATTACAGGGAGGCCGTTACAGAAACAGCCATGAGCTCTGGCGTGGGACCCCACCAACAGGAAAGACCAATTTTACATCTTGGCCTAGCTGGGCCGCTGAAGCTTCGTTGTGCAAGTGGAAGGACTCGCAGGGTTAGCGTGGAGACAGAAGCTTGCAAAAAGCAATGCAAAGTTAGGAAGAAAAATGGTCCTCCCGAAGTGTGATTAGCATGTCTGTGTTGAGAAGGAATCAATCTTTTTTCTTCCTCTGTTCCTTTTTTTTAAAAAAAACAGCTTTATTTACATAGAATTGCGGCACAATAAATAAATAAATAAATTGCACATATTTAAAGCGTGCATTTGGTGAGATTTGACAGGAGTGAATGCTCGGCACACTTTTTCCATATTCAAGATTATGAATTTTGTGTCCCTAACACTGGTAATTTGCCCTTTCTACCCATCAGCCCTGGTAAACACTGAACTCTTGGATTAGTTTGAATTCTATGAAATCTTATAAAAATGGAATCATACATGTTTTACCCTCATTTTGAGGCCTGCCCTCTTTTTCTCACCAAAACTATTCTGAAATTCATTCACGTATTTTCCCGTATCCATTCAATGGTTTACTTGTGTTTTTACTTGCAAAATGGCTTGACTTGTAAAAACCCTCTGGAGAGACAGACTACATTTTAGACAAATGACTCCCAACATGTGCATGTTTTAAACATTGTTCCCACCAATGCTTTGGTGAATGAGATGGTGGATTTGCAGCCACGGCGAGGGCTTCTCAGGTGGGTGTCGGGAGCAATGGTTAAGACGCTGGTCGGGACGCCTCGCAGGCCAAATGGGAGTGCTTGGGTTTGAGTGCTGGCTCTGCTCTGTTACAGGGTCTGCGAATGCTCACCCTGGGAGGCAGAAGGTCATGGTTCAAGTACTTGTGTCTCTTCCATGCGTGTAGGAGATCTGGATTGAATTCCTGGCTTCTGTATTTGGCCTGGCCCAGACTCAGACGTTGCAGGCATTTGAGGAATGAACCAGAAGATAGGAAATCTCTCTTTGTCTGTCTCTGTCTTTCTCTCTCTTTCTCCTCCATCTCTTTGCCTTTCAAATATTTAATATATCTGCATATGCATATTTTTAAAAAGCATTCTGCACTGCCGTATGTGTAAGGAAAATTTCCTCTAATGGGTTTCCTTTAAGTGGCAGAGAAGTGGGTTCCCTGTGTGCATCAGGATAGGCCAGCCACGGACCCACAGATCACATTTCCAGGCACGAATCAAGGAGTGGGTACCCACAGGGGCTTCACGTGGGGAGAGGAGGGCCAGGGTGCAGAAGTGGTCAGATGGAGATACTGCTAATCCACCATTTTCCAAAACCGGAGGCATCTGTCAGGGCTTTTCAGGGGCTGATTTGAAAAGACATGTTTCTTAAACTCCTAGTGTTCATGAAATTCGAGGATTTTCATCTTGTCTCCCCTCCCACTGTTCAGCGCCCATGCTGTCCTTTAGTGTTATGGCAAAGCACCCGCATTCTTTTGCCCTAGATCACAATGGGATGGAATGAATACAAGCAGGCAAGAACACAATGGCAGAATTCGAATACCCTCTGTTGTAGTCCAGCTCTCTCCTCCACTGTGCCATGAACGTTTTGTGCAAGTCAGCTTCAGCCCCATGCGGGCCCTCCCCTCACTTGGGCTGTACAGGGAGGGTCCCTCTCCCGCTGACCTGGGCTGGTTCTACTCCTTTTCCTTGCAGACGACAACCATCAGGTGTCAGGTCTGTGGGTGCCTGCTTACTTGGGACTGTTCTTTTGCCAAGAGAGATGAGCAGGCAAGCGGGATTGAGTGAGAGAAAGAGAGGACAAGGAGACTTAGAGAACAGACTGTGCCGGGGAGACACAGAACTGGGGAGTTGAGACTGGGGTGAGAGTCAAGGGTGTTTCAGTCTATAGAGCTGTCTTTCTCAGCCTGAAAGCCAGTGATGATGAAAGCCACCTGTCAGGAGGGATGTGCACAAGCGGGACACCTGGGAATCACTCCTGGTCTTTCTCTCCATTTAATTAGAAACCACAGTCCATTGAGTGTGTTCCCTGCACCTCTCTGATGCTCTTTCCTCTCTTCTGTGCCCACTGCTCTGGCTTAACCTCCATCACCAGTCAACTAGCTGCTGCCACCAGAGGGCCATTACCAAAGTGCCTCCCTGGTCCCTTCTCACAGGACAAAGTCCAAGTCTGAAAGTCAGAGACCCTGCACAACCTGCCTGCCACCCATATCTGCAGCCCCATCTCTGGCTTCATGGGTTTTCCATCCCATTGCAGTTCCCTGTGATGACAGAAACACCCAGAGTGTTCTAGGGAGGAATGAATTCCCAGGCTGTGCCCCAGGGGATTCTGGGTCAGTGCATCCAGAATGAGCCCATGAATTCTTTTCTTTGAAGTGACCTGTTGGCTAACTAGGGTTTGGGACTCCAAGCCTGTGTCATAGCCTAAGGATTACATAGGTGGTCATACATGGAAGCCCCTTGTAAACTGTCCATCAAAAGTGGGTGCAGAAAAATGACCGAAATGAAAGATCTCTGTGAGACCCCAGTGGAAAGAACTGGCCATCAAAGAAGGAGGTACCTTTCTCTGAAGGGAGGCGAGAACTTCCACTTTGATTATGGCCTTGTCTAAATAATGTCGGAGTTTGTAAATTCAAGAGGCTTCCATAGCCTTGGCAGCTGGTTCACTCCCCAACTGGCCACAACGGTCAGAGCTGGGCCGATCCAAAGCCAGGAGCCAGGTGCTTCCTCCAGGTCTCCCATGCAGGTGCAGGGGCCCAAGGACTTGGGCCATCTGCTACTGCTTTCCCAGGCCATAGTGGAGAGCTGGATCGTAAGTAGAGCAGCCAGGACTTGAACTGGTGCCCATATGGGATGCCAGTACTGCAGGTGGCAGCTTTACCCACTACACCACAGCGCTGGCCCCAGTAGGGTTTCAATGTAAGGAAGTTTCGGGGAAGACACAAACATCCGGTGCCATAGCAGCAGAGATAACAGGACAAAGGAGTCAGGACTACAGGGGAAGAGAAGGGGGCGGGGAATGACGGAGCTGATCCAGGAGACACTGTCTTTGTCCACTCTGTCTTTGGCTGACGATACACCTCTGGACTCCAGGACTAGCACCTGGGTCTAGGGAAAAAATGGAAAGAGGAAAAGCCTCCAACCTGTGATATCCATTGTGATGGTTCTTTTTTTTTTTTTTTTTTGACAGGCAGAGTGGACAGAGACAGAGAGAAAGGTCTTCCTTTTCCATTAGTTCACCCTCCAATGGCCGCTACAGCTGGCGCACCGTGCTGATCCACACCCAGCATCTTTCAGATGGCCAACCTGGTCAGCTGCAGACGCTCAGCGTGCAAACAGAGAAGTAAGCACCCGATGGCAGGCACCTGGGGGAGGTTGCATTGTGCTACTCTGCAGAGAGGCAGAACTCCTCCTGGGGGGCTTGGGGAACCTCCCCACCAGCAGCGCCAACCCTAGCCAGCTGTAAATCTGCAGCCTCTGCTCCCTGCCTCCCCCGGAAGCCAGGGCCCAGATGCTCGGATCTGACACGCGGTGAGGAAATACAGGGATCCAGATGGAGAAACTGCTGCTGTCAGCAATCTGTGATGAACCTCTTCCACCCACTAACACAACAGGTTTACTTGAACCCGGTGCAGGTAGGCTCGAGAGTCAGAGGGCTTCTCGGGTTCAAGTTCTTGTTCTGTCTTTTACAGCCTCCTCCGTGACCACAAAGTCTGCCTCAGTTTCTTGCCTGCACCAAGGGGTAGTACCCATTGGCTGGCTGAACGTGAAAGGTGACCATGTTTTCCACTGGGAGGACATGAGGACAGGGTGGGGCACAGATGGGGACGTGCAGAGCCGGGCTGTGTCCTTACAGGAGAGCCGTGACTTGCAATTATGCAGAAGAACCAGGGGCTGGACAGACCCATGCTTGTCTAATTTACTGATTGTTCTAAGGAAAATCAGCTGCAGATGCTTAATAAATCTGGTTCAATTTCCTCCAACCCCATTAAGAACAGCCAACATCGAGAGGTCACAATCGGCATGCAGCCTAAACTCTGACTCCTCTTCCCATATTGAGCCTGCTCCCGCAACTCCTGCCATAGCGGATGTGCCTAGCCCCACCCCCTCTCTTCTTTTTTGCCACTGACTCCCTGCCTGCTGGGATGGACTTTGGAATCTGCCTCCTACCAGGGACTCTATTGTTTGGACAAGGAAGTTCTGGCTTTGAGCAGATCCCCCAAGATTGCAGGCGATCCCCCAGAAGAAAACCAACCTTCCCAGGAAGTCTCCTCCTTCCCTGTCAAGGGCTCCTTTCCTCCAGGAGAGCAGCCACCCTGAAAGATCTCTGGACGCCCAGAGCAGAGCAGCAGGTGCCGCCGGGAAGCAGCGGAACTGCTGCTCCGGTGAGTGGGGGCCTTTCCAGTGGTCTTCAGTGAAGATCGCAATGGGTCTCAAGGTGGCGTGTTGCTCTGAGAGTTTCCAGAACAGGATCAACCACCTTCAAGGAAGCAGTACAAATCAGATGGCTGCATTAGTGCCAGCACTGTGGCACCATGAGTTAAATTGCCATTTTCAATGCTGGCATCCCATATGGGAAGGTTGCTTCGAGTCCTAGCTACTCCACTTCTGATCCAGCTCCCTGCTAATGTGCCTGGGAAGGCAGCAGAGTGTGGCCCAAGTACTTGAGCCCCTGCCACCCACATGGCAGACTTGGATGGAAAACGTGGTTCCTGACTTCAAGCCTAGCCCAGCCCTGGCCCTTGTAGCTATTTGGAGAGTGAACCAGTGGGTGAGAGAGCTCCCTCTCTTTCTCTCTCTCTGTTTCTCTATCTCTGCTACTCTGCTTGGCAAATAAATAAGTAAATATTGAAGAAAACAGAGAAAAAGGTCTTCAAAGGCTGGAGCCGTTTTTCTGTGCCAGCTGGTCAGCAGCCCCCGCACAGCCCTGCCCTGCCAGCCCCAACAACCCCCTTCCTTTCCTTTGTGGCTAAAACTTGTTCCTGGGTTGCCTGGCGCACTCCGCTTATCTCCTATGCAGACAAAGCTCACAGGACAGGCTCCGGTATTGAAGGAGATCTTGGTCTTTCACCTCTGCTCCCTGCAGCGTTTCCTCCCTCCACCCACTCCCACTCCCCACCCACGTGTATTCAGTGTTTCTTCCCACTCTCCAGTCTCTTTAAGTGATCTCAGCAGGAAAGGATCTGGTCTCAATAGGGTTCTCCAATGAAAACATGCCAAAACACTCCAAGGCACTCATTCAGCGAAGGAACGAAGGACCAAGATGTGTGTTAGGGGAAACCCAGACCCCAGTCATAGTCGGCGAGACTCAAAGGCAAGCAGAGACTTGGCCTGGGCCTGGGAAAGGAGAGTCCACAGCGTAGACATTGTAGAGTCCTTGTTGCTAAACATCCAGTGCTGCTGGGGTCACACACACAACACAGGCTGAGTACCCCTTACCCAAAACTCACAGAACTAGAAGAGTTTTGGATTTTGGATCTGTTTCGATTTGGAGTATTTGCATATGCATAATGACGCATCTTGAGAATATAGCCAAGTGTAAACATGAATTAATCTGCTTAACATATTCCATATATATGGTTTTATATATATGTATATATGGTGTTTTATATATATATATATATATATATATATATATATATATATAACCTAACAGTAATTGCTTGCAATAGTTTTAATACCACTGTGCATGAAACAGTACTTCTTGGTGCATGGACTTTTTCCCTTTTGTCATCACATCATCATCCAAAAAGTGTTCGAGTTCAGGAACATTTCAGATTTCGGATCAGGACTGCTCAACATGTACTGAACAGGCAGAGAAAGAAGACGTACTACCGCCAAGGCAGCCCAGAGAACTTCAAAGTGAAAGTGACACTGGGGGAGATTCTTTAAGGAAGCAGAGCAGGAATCCCCGCACAGCCAGAGCGTTCTTGGCAGAAGCTGGGCCAAGTCGTGGAGGCCTGAGAGTGAGTGACTTTTGCACAGTGAAAAATCTCCCCACGCCCCTGGATTGCCTCAAGCCCCTTTCCCCTTAGCTCCTGGGGTATCTCTGCCCTCCCCCCCACCCTCGGGCTTCCTTCTGTCTGTAACTGGAAGGACTGGAGCGGCCAGGAAGTGATTCCTCAAGTGTGAGTGGAGCTAGGGCTCCCAGAGGAGGAAGCTGTTGGCTTGCCTGAACACGTCCCTGTGAGCTGAGCCGTGAGCTGAGCCTCCGTCTCCTGTAACTACACAGCGTTCCCACACCCCCACGCAGTGAACAAACTGAGAATCTCCCGTGTCCCATGTATGAGTGAGGAGATCCACAGAGGAAACAGACAAGCACACAGTAGCCCACACAGAGCTTACTGGAATGTTCCATGGGATGTGTCTCCGAGTGTTTTTTCCATTTGCTGGGATCCAGAGCAGCGAGTGGCTCTGCTGAATCTATGACATGGAAAAATGATTCCTTCTGCCCCAGAGCGAACTCCATCCTTCTTACCACCTGTGAAACTTAAGACCTCCTCCCAGAATTCCGGAGTGTGAGTTAGAGACCTCTGTGTCTGGGCAAGTCCGGATGGAGAACCAGAGGTATGAGGAAGAAGGGGGGAGCAGAGGAAAGG
Source organism: Sylvilagus floridanus (assembly GCA_949820135.1). Classification (NCBI taxonomy): domain Eukaryota; kingdom Metazoa; phylum Chordata; class Mammalia; order Lagomorpha; family Leporidae; genus Sylvilagus; species Sylvilagus floridanus. Next base: position 22,858,251 of record OX463238.1, on the reverse strand, counting down.
GAAAAAACCCCACTATCGGGCCAGCGCTGTGGCGCAGCGGGTTAACGGCGTCTCATATGGGTACCGGTTTGAGTCCCAGCTGTTCCTCTTCTGATCCAGCTCTCTGCTGTGGCCTGGGAAAGCAGTAGAAGATGGCCTAAGTCCTTGGGCCCCTGCACCCATGTGGGAGACCCGGAGGAAGCTCCTGACTCCTGACTTCGGATGGATGCAGCTCTGACCATTGGGGCCAATTGGAGTGTGAACCAACAGATGGAAGACCTCTCTCTCTGTGTCTCTGTCTCTGTCTCTCTCTGCATCTCCTCTCTCTGTGTAACTGACTTTCAAATAAACAAATAAATCTTAAAAAAAAACACCATCTTATAGTAACTGCCCAGCATCTTTTGAGAAAATGAGAGCCAGTTGCATCTGCAGCCATCAGCACATCCACACAGAGATCAATATTGCATATTGGCATTGACTTTTCTTTTTGTCTATTTCTTCTTTTCTTCTCATTTTTTCTTTTGACTTCAAAAATTATCTCTTCTCTTAGGAGAGAACAATATGTACTTCAATTTTATTCTTACAAATCACATCTAATACAAGGGGTCTTCAGAAAGTCCACAGAAGGGGCCAGCGCTGTGACATAACGGGTTAAGCTGCTGCCTGCAATGCCCATATGGGCACCGGTTCAAGTCTCAGCTGCTCCACTTCTGATCCGGCTCCCTGCTAAATGCACCTGGGAAAGCAGTAGAAAATGAGGGCTTGGGCCCCTGTGCCGACATGGGAGACCCAGAAAAAAGCTGCTGGCTTTGGCCATTAGGGCCATTTGGGGATTGAATCAGTGGATGGAACATCTCTCTCTCTATACACACACACACACACACACACACACACACATATATACATATACATATACATATATATCTTTCAAACAAATAAATCTTTTTTAAAAAGCTCAGGAAAATGCATTTTATAAAAAAAATATATTCATGGAGTTCAAAAGCTCTTTGCACCAAAATAAACTTATCTTTCAAATCCATTTTACCTTAAACTTTTTAAAGTAGACTTATGCGATAGTTGCCCAAAGTTTTGATTTTATTCATATAAGAGATACCAGTGAGCTCCAGGTTGATGAACAGGGTCAATGTAATCCATGAGCATCCAATGGGCTTAGATTATGAAAAAACATCCCCTAGAAAAGGTAGCAAGGGCAGGCTTCCATGGGCCGATAGCAATTCAGCTAGATGTTCAAGCCAGTCCCAAATGAAGCCATGATTAAAAATATCCAGTGCTCTTCGAAGGAGGAGGAGAGGCAGGAGGAGGAGGGGGCAGGGAGCAGGAGCAGCAGTAGCAATTGCCAAGAGACAGGCGTACAAGCCAATAGAGTGACAATCTGTGCCATCTCTGATTATTGTATTTGCAAAACAGTATGTGTGTGATTTGTGGGCTTTCCGCCTCTTTCTAACACCATAAAGGATTCATTTCATAAAATTTTTTTTTGTGTTTCCTTCAGAAGATCTGGGCAAAAAACAATGCATTAAGGAAGCGTGAAAGATTTATCTGAAACCCAATGCAGTTGTCATTCCGTATTGATCATCTTTGTGATTTGTTAGCATGCCTAGCCCGTCATTTCTATGCAGATGATACCCTCACTTACGCTAGTAGATTATGCTGGGAGAAAGCTTCATATTATCTTCAAGCTGATTTAAATGAGCTTTAAGATCATCTGGTGCAATCTAAATTACTCTTCAATATTAATGAAACAAAGATCATGTTATTTGGCTCAAAACAAAAAGTTGGGAGAACTGGAAAAAAAAAAAACTGGCAATGCAGCGTGACCTTGCAGAGAATAGACCATCTCAGATATTCAAGATACGGGGTCTAGCTTCTCTTCCCCTGTGATTGATAACACAAGTGATCAGCACTGATGGGTAGAAAAATCCCAATTCCTTATTCAAATGCAATTCAAATTCCCATTTTTTTAAAGAAAATTTGGTTTCCATCATTAGGTGCCTTGCGTTGTGTTGGTTTTCTTTATGTGATCATAGCTCGACATTTGGTAGCCAAGTTAGCGATGCTTTATCTTCAGTATCTGGACAGATTTGCCTTGAATTATACATCTCATAAACATTACCGTCTGTCGCCTTTTAAACAATTGGCGAAAAATTAGAAGACTCTCAACATTTTGTTGGCATAATAGCTTCCCTCACACCCTATTCCCCAACATCAGGCCACTTAATTTGCTTTGTCAGTCATCCATATTTTTCTCAGCAAAAATTTAGTGAATGAGAAGAAAAAGTGACTGTTGGGAAGAAGGAATGCTTGGACAGTATTCAAGCTCCGTGTGTGCCTACATCCATCCATGTGGGCGGATGCACACACTTAAATCTCCTAAACCATGTAGAGGAGTTTCCTACCCCTTTACCTCCAAATGGCACACTAAATCCATGGGAAATCTCTGTCTGATAGGGGTGCGATGGGGCTCAGGGGATGCCTCGGCTGGTTTCCCTGGAGAGGAGGGGAGAGATGCTCACAGAACAGGGTCCCAGCCTCCATGGAGGGTGCGTCCCAGGCCGGGCCCACAGAGGCAGCTCAGGCTTTGGCCAGCGAAGGAACTGAGGCAACTTCATGGCAGGAACTGGAGGTGATCAGGAGAAAGAGACAAGGTCTTGGGAGAGACACTCATCCATCTTTGCTGTGTTAAGGGTTTTCTTCTATTACCACCTGCCGGACTCCTGGAAGATGCTCCCAGTCGCCAGTTTAACTGAGTCATCTCCATGGCCCTAATCACCCCACTAGCAGCAACTGAGCTGGCATTCCTTAGAGACCTCCTGAGGCCGTGGCTCCCGGACGGAGAGTGTGTGTGCAGCTCTGGGCTCCTGTTCCCCTGCACACTGCCCCTCGCTTGCCTCACCTGCAGATTCTCCTCCATCTGCCTGACTAAGGCACAGGTTCAGTGCATGGCTAGGTGGATGAATGACTGCATGGGTGGAGGTTGTTTAGAGAAAAAGAATTGAAGAATATGCTTTGAGTTTGGTTCAGTATGGTTCCTTTTATCATCTTTAGAAAAGAAAGGAAGGAGGGAAGAAAGGAAGGAGGGAGGAAGTAAGGGGAGAGAGAGAGAGAGAGAGAGAGAGAGAGAGAGAGAGAGAGAGAATAGCTTAGGAAAGCCAAGAGGATGATACAGTATCTTTCTGAAGATGCGGTAATGTGAAGAATTTCACATCTACTAGAAATGTCTGAAAGCTCATGTCAAGTGACTGCTTTTATTTTTTAAATTTATTTTCACTGGGTCCAGTGCTGTGGTGCAGTGGGTTAACACCCTGGCCTGAAGTGCCAGCATCCCATATGGGCACCGGTTGGAGACCCAGCTGCTCCACTTCTGATTCAGCTCCCCGCCATGGCCTGGGAAAGCAGTAGAAGATCGTCCAAGTCCTTGAGCCCCTGCACCTGCCTGGGAGACCCGGAAGAAGCTCCTGGCTTCTTACTTTGGATCGGCACAGCTCCGGCCATTGCAGCCAACTGGGGAGTGAACTATCAGATGGAAGACCTCTCTCTCTGTAACTCTTTCAAACAAAAATAAATAAATATTTTAAAAAGTAAATTTATTTTCATCTACTTGAAAGGCAGAGTGACAGAGAAAGAGACAGGCGAGAGAAAGAGAGAGAGAGAGAGAGAGAGAGAGAGAGAGAGATCTTCCACCTGCTGGTTACTCTCCAAACGCCTACAACAGCTGGAGCTGGGCCAGACTGAAGCCAGGAGCCAGGTACTCCATTTGGGTCTCCCATGTGGGCGGCAGGAACCCAAGCACTTTGGCCTCTTCTGCTGCCTTCCCAGGCACATTAGCAGGAAGTGGGCTTGGAAGCAGAGCAGCCAGGGCTCAAATCTGCTATGTGATACGGGATGCAGACACTGCAAGGGGCGGCTCAACCCCCTGCACCACAGCCCCTACCCCAAGTGGATGCTTCTTAATCATTTTCTTCCAAGAGTGCTTCTAGAGTTTCCTTTCCTCTGACCCTTTCTTTACTTCTCCCAGGAAGACTTCATCGCTGCCTCCTTTTACTCCCGGAGCTCAGTGGCCACACAGCATTGAGAGCCCTTACGGTTTGTGTGAATGTTAGAACTGTGTATGTGTTGCTACCTCCACTGAGCCAGTCCTGGCCATTTCTACCCGGCATCCCTTGCTGCCCCTGTCTTCTATGACAGTACAACCCCACTGTGTTCAGTATCGGCCTACAAAAACTTCAGAGGAGATGGGGCTTCCCATGCCCAGAGCGCAAGCTCTGCTTGAGTTATGTAGTCCTCAGAACTCAGTCACACGCCCTGCACACAGGGGCACGTGAGTGCCGTAAGTCTAGCCAATGAGCTGGGGTGGGGGGTATGCAGGGTCAGGGACAGTGTTCACTCTTTTATTTTTTAAAGATTTATTCCATTTATTTGAAAGACAGAGTTACAGAGAGAGAGAGACAGAGAGAGACAGAGAGACAGAGAGAGACAAAGAGAGAGAGAGAAAGGTCTTCCATCCGCTGGTTCACTCCTCAGATGGTGGCAATGGCCAGAGCTGCGCAGATCCGAAGCCAGGAGCCAGGAGCTTCCTCCAGGTCTCCCACAGGGATGCAGGAGCCCAAGGCTTCCCCAAGCCATAGCAGAGTGCTGAATCAGAAGAGGAGCAGCCGGGACTCGAACTAGCGCCCATGTGGGATGCTGGTGCTTCAGGCCAGGGCTTTAACCCAATGTGCCACAGCGCCGGCCCCGACAGTGTTCACTCTTAGCAGGAGAAGTACAGGCAAGGCCTCCTCCCACAGAGGCTGCTGGTTCGGGGTGCTTAGAGATGTTTCGACTATCTTGGGGCTGCGAGGGGCAAGTGAATGCAAAGCCAACATGCCTGGGAAGGCAGAGCGAAAAGATGGAAAGAATCCGAATCCGTGGCGGTGTCACTGAACCAGCCCAGGAGCCACACTGTCTCTGCACTCTCATCCAGTTTGAGCTGTGGTTCTCTGCCCAAAGCAATCTGATTGGCAGCTCCCCTGGTCCTATGCCATCTGACATGGTAGCTGCATGTGGCCACTTCAAGTTTAATTCACAGGCCGTGCTGTGGTGTAATGGGCTAAGCCTCTACCTGCAGTGCCGGCATCGCATATGGACTCCGGTTCTAGTCCTGGCTGCTCCACTTCTGATCCAGCTCTCTGCTGTGGCCTGGGAAAGCAGTGAAAGATGGCCCAGGTGCTTGGCCCATTCACCTGGACATGAAAACCAGATTGGTTTCATCTCTGTTCCTGCCTCCTGGGGGGGGGGGGGGGTTCATCAGGAGAAAAAAAAACCTTGCTAAATAAAGGAATGAATCTCTTAAGTAGCATCTATTCAAAAAGAACTGGTCCTACTGGCTTCTGATGAGCTTGAACACACACACACACACACACACACACACACGCACACACACGCACACACACACCCCACCCTGCAGTGACTCTGGAGGCAACGCTGCGAGTGAGTCATCCCCACCCCGACCCCCGACCCCCTCCGCCCGCCCCTCCCCTAACCCTTAGCTCCCGCCAAGCTTTCCCTTTGCTGCCTTGTAACCGCCTCCAGGAATCTGACTGCGTCCTGCCTTCCTTAAGACCTCCCAAAGTCTCAGAGCCTCCCTGCCTCAGAGCCATGAATGCCAAGAACACAGTCCTCTGGGTAGTGCAGACGCGAGAAGTGTGCCCGCGTAGACAGAAGCCGCGCGCACACCCGCCGGACATGACAGCACTGCTGCTCTCCTGTCAGGAGCCAGAGGCCCACAGGGGCCAGTGCTGCCCACACGGACCTGGTGTTTGTCCCGCTGCCAAGGACGCGTCGTCACCAAGGCCCGCGCATCCCTGCCTCTCCGGGTCGGGCAGTGCACGTGGAGTCAGCGGGGCTCGCTGTGTGCAGGTAGAGCCCAGGCCGAGCCCGCCCTCGCCGCGGACCTCCCCTAGCCTTGCTTCTCCCCTGCCCTTGTTGGCCCAGGGAAGAGTCTCGCGAGAGCCTGATGGGGCGCAAGGGAGGGGTCCTCCCTGGCCCCCTGCCCCCGTGAGGCACACAGAGCCCCTGAGTTGTGGAGCTTACAGAGCAGGCCCAACCAGACGCCTCTGGGGTTTCCTCCGGCACCTTCCCCAGCAGGGCTGTCCTGGACTGCTCGGAGCCCTTCCTGCCAACTCTCCCACCCCACCCCACCCCCCACTCCCAGCTCACCGGCCCGCTTCCCAGCGCATGCGTATGGCTGCTTGCACCGGCCGGGCACTGCTGAGCGGGCCACATGCCAGGGGCGCCGGCATGCTGTCTGCATCTGAGGCTGCCTGGATGGTTAGGCTCTGTTGCTCTTTCTGAGGTGCCCAGGAGAGCTCTGCCAAGGGGCACGAGGCACGGGCCTCCTCTTGTGCAGTTGGGGACTGGGGGTGATGATGGGGTGCGGTGACCACCACAGGGTCCAAGCCCACAACTTCCCCCCCACTCTCCCACTCCTCACTGCACCCCCTCCCGTGCTGGGCTCTGATTAGCGCCTCCAGAGAACGCTGGTGGTGGGGGCTTGATGTTAGGTGTATGAACTGTACTGCACTCAGCGGGAAGGTAAGGGGTGGGGTGGGGGACACGTCCTTGTGCACATAGCTAAAGGAAAACTGGCGCGGGCCCCACTTTGAGGCCAGATCTTGGCTCTGAAGGGAGGGACACCAGATCTTGCTCCCCACACCCCCACCAGCTGAGCTCACTCCCCTAGGGGCAAGCCCACCCACTCCACCCCTAGGGAGATGAGGCCTGGGACTCCAGATAAGAGTCACAAACTCTGGCCCCTTGCAGGGTCAGCTGTCCGAGGGTGTGCATCTTAGTCTCTCTGGGCCTCAGTGCCCCCTGCCTCTTAAAATGTCGACAGCAACATTGGACTTTTCTCCTTGAAAGTTACTGAGAAGATTTGTTGAGACAGGACACCTGCAGTGTTTAGCACGATTCCTGGTGCCATGCTAAGTACTCAGTAAATTAAAGTACGATTGGTTCAGAACGTAAGATTATATCACTGTCTGCTCAAACCCCAGCAAGGGCTCCCTACCTCATTCAAAGTAAAAGCCAAAGTTGTCACAAGGCATAGACCACCTTCCATGGCTGGGACCTCCCACCATGTATTTCCCTTTCCCATTGCTCTCTGTTCCAGCCAGGCTGGCCTCCTTGCTCTCCCTTGCATGCCTCAGGATGTGTTGTCTGCCTAACACACTCTCACCTACCCTGACATCTGCATGGATCACTCCCTTACTTCCTCTAAGTCTCAGTGTCACCTTCTCTGTGGCGCCTTTACTGAACAGCCCCTTTAAGATTCCCGTCTGCCCTCCCAGTCCTCACCAGCCCCTCCTCCACCACTGCCTGGCCGCACTCTATCGCATTTACCTGCTCTCCTGAGTCTTGTTGGCACTTGCCACCTTCTGGCATCCTAATCGTTCGCTTATCTGTTATGCTTGTTTGCCTCTCTCCTCATAGAAGATAAGGCAGAGAGTTCGTGTGTTGCACCTACTGATATATGTTCAGCACCTGCAATGCAGGGTACCTGCTATGGTTTGGATGTGGTTGGTCCCCCAGAGGCTCATCTGCTGGAGACTCTGCCCCCTGCGTGACAGGGCTGAGGCAGTAGAACCTTTTAGAAGTGGGTCCTAGTAGACGGTGATTGGGTCACAGGAATTGCACCCTTGGGAGGGACTAAATGTGGCCTTCATGGGACTGGATCGGTTCTCACAAGGATGAGTTATTAGAAGGGAGCCTGGCACCTGCCCTGAATCCGACTTCTGCTCGTGTTGCTGACCACTTCTGGGAATATCAGTTCCTTTTTCATTTCTCTACCATGTTGTGATGCAGCCAGGGGCCCCCCGGGTTGTCCACTGAGCAGAAGAGATGGTCCGTGAGGAAGGTGAGCGAAAGAATTAAGGGTATGAGGAGTTGATGGCAGGGATCAGCAGGTGGAGGCAGAGGGAGCCTGGAAGGTTCTGGGGTTCTGGTGACCCCAGGAAGGGGACAGACCGGGTGGGAACAGGTTCATTGTGGAGAACCATCTGAGTGTCACTGAGCCTGCCTGGGATCCCATCCAAGCAGCCAAATGGACCCCAGAGTGAGGCTGGATCTTTTTTTTGTTTTTTAACTTGAGAGGCAGATAGAGAATTCCCATCTGCTGATTCATTCCCCAGATGCCCACAGTGCAGAGGCTGGGCTGGCACGGAAGCCAGGAACTGAAAATTCAATCCAGGTGTCTCATGCGGGCCACAGGAACCCAGTCACTTGAGCCATCACTGTGGCCTCTCGGGGCCTGCGTTAGCGGGAAGCTGGAGCCTGGAGTTGGAGCTGGGGATTGACCCAGGCACTCTGGTGTGGGATGTGGGCATCGTAACCCACCCCTGAGTTATTTATCAGTGGATGATGTAGCATGTATGGGGGGGGCACTGAGTACAAGGTGTGGAAGGGGGCGTTTTGTGGCTCATCTCACCCCAGACTCCCAGGATTCACCTGGAACATGGGGGCACTATCAGTGTGGCTCAAGCCAGCAAACTCAGCTGTTCTTAGGTTTTTCTTCTTCTGTTCTTTTTTTTTTTTTTTAACCCTTTTCTGTTGCTTTTCATTGTACTGTGTGTGCTGAATTTCCCTTTAGATTTCCCTTTGGTGCCTCTGGCTAATCAGGGTTGTGTGACCAGGAAGGGATTTTACTTTGGATCCAGAAGGAGAGATCCCCTGGGCATGGGGTGGGGATGACCGGGCAGCTGGAGTCTCACTGGAAGCACAGGCACCCTTGGGCTCTGCATCAAACTCTCTACCACTGAGCCTTCTCTGAGCATCTGCCCAAAGCCTGGAAGGCTTTTTTTAAAGATCTATTTATTTATTTGAAAGGCAGAGTTACAAAGAAGCAGAAGCAGAAGCAGAGAGAGAGAGAGAGAGAGAGAGAGAGAGAGAGAGAGAGGTCTTCCATCCACTGCTTTATTCCGCAAGTGACCAGAACGGTCAGAGCTGCACTGATCTGAAACCAGGAGCCTATAACAGGTGCAGGGGCCCAAGGACTTGGACCATCTTCTATTGCTTTCCCAGGCCATTGCAGGGGGCTGGATCAGAAGTGGAGCAGCCAGGACTCAAACCAGCGCCCATATGGGATGCCGGCACTGCAGGTGCAGGCTTTGCCCGATACACTACAGTGTTGACCGCCTGGAGAGCTTGTGAGGTCTAATGCACATGCAGGTGGCTCTTGGACCAGCTGGGTGGAAACTCACAGGGCAGAGCAAGGGGGCAGCTCCGTGCATGGGAAAGGAGCACTGGCCTCAGAGTCCACAGCCACGGGCACCTCACCTCTCGGTCCTTCCCCTACACAGTGCAGCGACAGCGGCTTTGCCTGGTCTCCACCGACAGCTCATGATCTCGGGTTGGGCTGTTCTCTAAACCGCCCCTTGCGGCAAGATGCACGGAACGAAAAGGTTGTGATGGTAAGTGAAATAAACCAGACACAGAAAGGCCAGTGTCACGGGTTCTCCCTCATTTGTAGGAGCTACCAATAAAAACAAAAGAAACCTCAACATGAACGCGGAGTGGTGATTACTAGAGGCTGGGAGTCTGGGAGGGTGGGAGGGACAAGAGGGAGTGTGGATTAAAGAAACAGGGGAAGTCAGCTGTGGTTTACGGACTGTGACAAATACACCAAAAGAAATGGACAACAGGGGAGGCCGGGTGCAGGTTGTAGGAACTCTGCACAACTCCACAATCTATGCTTGATTTAACACTAGGGGCCGGCGCTGTGGCATAGTGGCTTAAGTATCCACCTGTGGTATCGGCATCCCATGCGGTTTCCGGTTCGAGTCCTAGCTGCTCCATTTCCTCCCTAGCACCTGCCAGCCTGGACCTTCAGTCAGGGACAGGGGAAGGAAGAGACGGATGTGAAAGTCTTTGTTGATGAAGAACCCAAAGTGTGAGGGACCAAACCGGGCAAATTCTCACAAAAATGAGACTTGATAGACATCTTCTTCCAGAAAGAACTCAGATCTTCTAGAAAGATGACAGCAAGCAAGAGAGAGAGATCATAGGGAAAATGCAACACCTAGGCTCCAGGCAGTATCTTCCAGTCCTAGGTCTACTCCTTCCAAGCTGTCAGTGATGAAATCCAGGAGGACTGTGGCCTGCAGTCTAGGAGGTTGATCCACGAGCTGTAGCACCTTCCCAGCTGGGAGAAGACGTGGAGCGAGAGAGCTTTGACAGCGTTGCCCCCACCACGCCGCTGCTTGCCCCCGGCTCTCCTCCCAAAGCTCTGTCCCCTCTCCAAGTCAAAATTCAACTTCTGCAGCTCCGCACCTCGGACGAAAGCAGTACGAAAGTCTCAGTGAGATGTTGGGCTCCTTCCAATAGACACGGAAGATCGCCGACCCTTAGTCCACGTCCCTGGGCCCAGGCAGGGCTACTGGGGTGATTTAGAACCCACGCTATGCCCCGGCCGGGGGTAAGAGAGCTGAATCGTGTGCCAGCCAAAAGGAAGCAGCAGAGTGGCGCTGCCTGTGGAGGCTGACGCTGAAGCCTCGCGTCCACAGACAGCAGCTGTGGAGATGGCCAGGAATAGGGAGAGGACGAGACCGCGAGACCAGCTCACAGACTGAAGTGGATTCGGGGGTGCCAGTCCCGGGAGTGGCATCGCTGGCCCTGGAGTGCTTTAAAAACCCCAAGGGCCTTCCAGACTGCTGCTTCTCAAAGTGTGCCAAAAAGCCAGCCTCATCTTAATCGTGGACTTGGTCAGGGCTCATGGTCACCAGGAATGATAAGGAGCTGAGTACTGACGGCTTGCACCTCGCCACTCACAAACAGGGTGGGGGGAGGGGCGGGGGGGGGGCTGTTGTAGGAGTCCCAGCGACAGAGAAAAGAGGGCTCTCATATCACCGGGCAGCTGACTGTGGCACACAGGCTGGAGCCACACTGTCAGTTACTCTCCCCCGTGGTCCCTGGGAGACCCCAGGCTCCCTCCCCCTGCACACTTGCAATGGAGGGCGCGCTGCCTAATGGGCCAGGAAAGGTCAGGTTGTGTCAGGTGCAGAATGTGTGCACAGCCCAGAGCTGCCAGGATGGGCAAAGGAGCCCACAGGTCCAGGCACAGTTGCCACTCACGGGGGAAGGAGACGGACGCGTTCCACAAATAAGGACTAACGCTTATTGAATTCTCTCCCTGTGACAAGCACCGGGCTAAGCACTTTACCCGGATTATCTCATTTAATCCTCACAGCAGCTAGAGGAAGCTCGGAGGGTTAAGCAGCCAGCCCCAGGTCAGGGGAGCTTTGCGGGCGGAGCCAGCGCTGAGTCCCAGCAGTCTCCCGCAACCGCTGGCTTCCCTGGGAGTCTCCTCACCGTGCAGAATCCGCCCGCCTAACCCCCCCCCCCCTTCTGTCTCTTCTGGCTGACAGTAACCTAGCGCTTCCCCAGGGGTCTTCAATCTCCAGGGTTACAGGTAGGCTGAGATCAGTGCCCCTTACCAACCCGGCAGGTGAGAGGGTGGCGCCTGGCAGTGGGGGCTGGCAACAGTAGGACTAAATGCCAGCAACGGAGCTGTGACACCGCAGCCCTGAGATGCTCCTGGGGAGGGCTGGAAGCCCACCACTCCCTTTTACGGGTGACAGCCACAGGGCTCTGAAAAGGGCCATGAGCGAGCCTGAAGGCAGGGGGAGGGAGAGAGGGCTTGCTCGTTCCTGTTTGCTGGCTATGCCTGGCCACAGTGGCCCGACCCTGGGTCTTCAGCCCCCCAGTTGTGGGGGGGGGGGGTCAGTTTCTAGCTCTTTCACATCTTGCAGCCCCCGCCCAATGGTGCCCCTCCGAGGAACCAGCAGCATCCGGGCACTGCACCTCCCCAGAAACAGGTCCCTGGGAGCCCTCCCCCAAGCTGCTGACGTGCCAACAGCCCCAGTCAGAATCCCCTCCTTTAGGGGCCTGGCTCCATCTTTCCCAGCCCCCCCCCCACCGTCCAAGCTCCCAAGCCTGATCACCCCAACGTCTCTCCTCTTGTCCATAGAATTAGAGAACGCAACTGTGGCTCCTCCAGCTGGGCTGTTTCTGTGCCCTGGCCCTGCCTGGTCTCAGTGCTCATCTCACCAATTTCCTGTGCCCAGCTCCCTGTTGAGAGCAACCTATGAGCTTTCTGGAACGGAAGGCTGATTGACGTATCTATCCAGGCATCCCAGCACGCTACAAAAACAGCATTTTCTGTGTGGGCCATGACAGTGAAGAGGTTTGGGAAGAGCTCACCCCGCCCCTCCCCTCCGTCCTGGGCCTGGGAAAAGCAGCCATTAGATAATGGCTAATAAACACACTCAAGAAAATAATGCCCAAGCCAGAGTGGGAAGGGGAGCTTATGAGCATCTAATTGCTCTGGACACACATCTGAGTGCTCCAAGGACCGGACATGTGAACCGGCGGTGACTGTCATTAAGTCTGACTTCCACAGTCACTCCGAATCCATTCCTGAGTGGCAGGGGGCAATCGTCTCTTCTCTGCTCCCAAATTAAGCTGTTGTGACACAGGAAGGTTTAAGTTCAGACTTCTTTAAATATTAAACACAAAACGTCTCGGACTGCAGCAGCTCCATAGCCAGCATATCTTTTCCTCTATTAATCGATCACCCCGTATTTACCGAGCCTTGGTAGATGCCCATCGTAGAAAGAGATGAACTTGCAAATGAGTGGGGACGGAAGCTTCTGGAGGGGCATTCGTCTCCCTTGACTGTCCTACTGGCTTCCAAGAACTGCGCAGCAGGCACTTCTCACAGTTTCCCATTGTCATGGGGCTATTTTTATCCTTCCGGTAAAAATCAAAAAGTGACAGCCTGTCCCACTGTTAAAATCTTAAAAGCCATTACTGTTTACTTCTTTGATTTATTTTTTGTAATGTATGGCTTGTTCCTCCACCTCAAAATAAAATGTAAATGATCTCATCACTAAACACCTTATGCTGAATAGACCGATGTGAATGGCATCAGTTCATGGAAGATTTGCACAACTAGCAACTTGCAAAGCCAGGTCAGCCACACGCTCATGAACCAGACACTGACCTCCCTCCTCCCCCACCTTCCTCCTAGAATTTGGCCACCATTGGCCATTTCTGTGCAGGAAACTTGGAGTTCAGGCCTGATTGCAAATGAATCATTTAGGGCAGAATGTGTCCCAAGTAACGGCAACCTACTAAAGACACTCAGCCCAGCTCACACGTCCCTGCTCTGCTACAGGCTGAATGGTGTCCCGAAGGCATATGTGGAAACCCTAGCTCCTAGTACCTCAGCATGTGTCTGTGTTTGGAGACAGGGAGTCATCACGTGTGCCCTAATCCAATCTGACTGATGTCCTTAGAAAAAGAGGAGATTAGGGTTAGGGCAGGGGAGAGAGAGAGAGAGAGCGCGCGCCTCTCTTGGCAGGTGGGGCTTATGGAGGCTCTCCATGAAGACAGCATGTGCAAGCCAAGGAGAGAGCTCGTAGAAGAAAGCAACCATACCTATGCTCTGTCGGCGGTCTGGTAGCCTCCAAAATTGTGTGAAACAGAATTCCTGCGGTTTAAGCCTCTCAGTCTGCTATGCTTTGCCATGGCAACCCTAGCACAGGAACACACCCGTACACTTGCAAATATTCCAGAACAGATCTCTGCTCTTAAAAAAAATCACAATAATCAATGAATACCAAATAAACAAGTACAAAAATCAGCTGTACTCTTCAGTCGGGTAGATGGGGGGCGGGAGAAGACGGCAGGACTTCACCTGGGTCTCTCAACGCAGCCTTGGGGTGATGCGGGTTTAGCCCAGCTCTCTGCCTCCTCTGCTGGCCACAGCTCTGCTCTCTGGCCCGAGTAGCCTGGTGGGAAAGCCAGGAGGAAGCAGGTATTTTCAAAGAACAATCAACTCTCTATTGTCCATTACGAACACGGTGCAGAGCCTGCAAAGGAAATTAAAATCCACATATAGATTCCAAGCCCCACTATTAGCCACTAGCATCAACCTGCTCAACCATACAGGCTTTGTCAGTCCCCTCTGCTCTCCTGCAAGGAGAAGCCGAGCAGGGTTATAAATCCTTCTATTGCCTTTAACTCTTCATCAACTCTCTTGGAGCGAAGAAAGCCCCAGCTTCTCTTTGATAGAAACATTCAGAAGTTTCTATGTATTCTCGTGGGAGAAATGGGACTTATATATCCTTGACTTATTTTTAAATCGCAAATGTTAAATTAACATTTTGTAAGAGGACTCTGGCGTGTGAAGTGGTTGCTCCAATCTTTCATACTTCTCTGTTTTAAAGAGAGGAAGATGTGCCAGGGTGCTTCACAAAGTTCGTGGATAATGGAATTAAAAGTGTTATTTGGGGGATGGACATTGTGGCCCCAGTGAGATAAGCTGCTGTCTGCTGCACTGGTATCCATGTCAAAGTGATGGCTCAAGGCCCAGCTGCTCTACCTTCAATCCAGCTCCCTGGTAATGCACCTGCCACTCATGTGGATGACCTGGATGAAGCTCCTAGCTCCTCATTTTGGCCCAGCTCAACCCCACCTGTTGCAGCCATTTGGGGAGTGAACCAGAGGATGGAAAATTTCTCTCTCTCTCTCTCTCTCTCCTCTATCACTCTACTTTTAAATAAACAACTAAATCTTTTTTTAAAAAAAAGTTACTTATTTAAAAGGCAGAGTTACAGAGAAAGACAGAGAGAGAGATCCTCCATCCAATGGTTCACTCCCAGATGGCCCCAATGGCCAGAGCTGGGCCAGGCCGAACCCCAGGAGCCAAGAGCTTCATCTGGGTCTCCCACATGGCTGGTGCCAGGGGCCCAAGCACTTGGGCCATGTTTTATTGCTTTTGCCAGGCCATTACCAGGAATCTGGGTTGAAAATGGAGCAGCCAGGACTCAAACCAGTGTCCATATTGATCTCGCAGGGGGCAGCTTTACCTGCTATGCCACAATGCCAGCCCCAGTAGATCTTTTTTTTTCCAAGTTTATTTTGGTGTAAAATAAATCTGATACTCATACAAGAGATCTTCAAAAAATTCTTGGAAAATGCATGTCATTAAAAAGGCAGCATGGATTTCACAACTTCTTCAGCAAGATAAACTGATCCTTTAATTGCATTTTCCATGAGCTTTTTGAAGTACTCTTGTGTTTTCTGGGGTCAGTAAGGCGAACTCACTAAATGCTGTCTTCAAGTCACCATGGCCAAAGTGTTCTTCCAACTCAGGCTGGCGGAGGGCTGTTTTCCTTTTCATCAGCAGGTCTCTCTTCTGGAATGAGACAAGAGCTGGGCTTCTCTGGTGAGTGGGCCTGGAAGATTCTGACCTGCCCACTCAACGTCCTTCTCGCCCCTTGAATTTCCTGGGAACCTAGGACTCTAAGTGAGGAACCAGAGCGAAAACCATACATTTATTTTTTTGAAAGATTTTCATTTATTTATTTGAGAGGTAGAGTTACAGACAGTGAGAGGGAGAAACAGAGAGAGAGGTCTTCCATCCATTGGTTCACTCCCCAAATGGCTGCAACGGCTAGAGCTGTGCTGATCCGAAGCCAG
Source organism: Sylvilagus floridanus (assembly GCA_949820135.1). Classification (NCBI taxonomy): domain Eukaryota; kingdom Metazoa; phylum Chordata; class Mammalia; order Lagomorpha; family Leporidae; genus Sylvilagus; species Sylvilagus floridanus. Next base: position 22,842,735 of record OX463238.1, on the reverse strand, counting down.
GAGCCAGAAGCTTCTTCCGGGTCTCACACATGGGTGCAGAGGCCCAAGGACTTGGGCCATCTTCTACTGCTTTCCCAGGCCATAGCAGAGAGCTGGATTGGAAGAGGAGCAACCGGGACTAGAACCGGTGCCCATATGGGATGCTGGTGCCACAGGCAGAGGATTAGTCTACTGCGCCAGGTGCAGCCCCCAAAACCATACATTTATTCCCGTCCTTTCATTGGACAGATTTGGAAAGCAAGATCTAGATGGAAAACATGGCAGCAACCAAGGCTGAACGTTCAATCATGACCTGTCCAGGACTGGGAGCCGAGTCGCCCGACCCCCCACCCCAAAGATCCTGCCTGTCTCACCTCGTGCTGGCTACGGACCCTGCTTTGCTGCTTGACAAATTGGGTCCCAGAGCAGCTTCATTGCTTAACCAGTTCTGCAGCTTCTACTGCCAGGAACACACTTGCCTGTCCAGACCCACAAGTCAGCATCAGTTACCATCAGCCAATCTCCCAAATGCTGAATTAAGTCTTAGGCAAGGTTTCCAGGTATCAGGCCAAAAATCCTGGGGTTAAAGCTCTTTGCCTTGACAAAACATCCATGAACCTCAGTCCAGTGGTCCTCTAGCGCTAACGACTGAAAATTTTAATTCCATAGCTCTAGTGGGTGATCTAGCAAGGAGTGTTTCAACAGTAACCCAGGTGACTGAAGACGTGGTCCCCACCGGCTTTGTGACCTTTGCAGCTTTAATTGCTGTTTGCTGTTAAACCTTCCTGGAAGGACCAACAGTGGTTCAGGAACCACAAACCCGCAAAGACCCTGTCAATGTGACACGAGCTTTTGTCCACCGCCGGCACCTTCAGGCTCAGAGCATTGCACCCCAGCTGGAGAGTTGGCCTCCCTGTGGCATCCTGGGAAAGTCCACAACCCTTGGCTGATGGTCTCAGGTGGTCACACTGGGAGAAGCAATAGGCACAGATGTAAGGGTCCACGCTCTGTTCTCATGCAAATGGTTTCCATAGAAAAGTAAACCAGCAATGAAGACACACAAAAAACGTACCGTGAGTAGCAGCAACAAGAAAAAGTCTCTGGGGGGATAGCCTATCTACATTTGAAAGTAGTGTGCTGGAACAATATGGAGGTCAGTCTAAGGCTCTGGGAAATCAGACAAAAGTTAGGAATTCAGGGAAAAGATCACTCTTGCACTGAGAAATCTCTGTATTGAGTTGAGCCAAAGCCAGATGTTTTTACTGGTAATTATTATTATGATAATTCATTTAAGTAGGAATCGAATAGGGCATGATTGTTTACTGCTGCCTGTGTATCTGGGCAGGCAGAGAAATGAAAAATCTCAGAGGCTTTACTCTTGGTGAAATGGAATAATTTTCTCAATTAACCGGGAATACACGTAGCAACGCAGTAATCTGCCTTGACATCATGCGCTAGTTGTAAATAGACTTCTCACACCTCCTCACACGGAAAAGTCAGGGCTGGAGACAGGCAGCCAAGGGACTGAAAACATCTTGAGTTTGGTTTCCATCTGAAAAGACAGTCCTTGGAAACCCACTCACGTTGGCAGCCGCAGTATAAGCCTTCCAAGTGCTATTCTTGGTTTCTCTCCCCCGTGCTGAATACTTTCCAAGGCCAAAAGATTGCGGGTTGAGTTGTGGTAAGATGAAAGTTGTTTCTGGGAGCTTAGAGGGGAAGCTTCCAGGGGCACAGGGGAGCGCAGAATGCATATATGAGAGGGGGTAGGTGGTACCGCAGGACTTCTAGGTGAATCCTGAATATTAGGTACGAATCAACGACAGTACATGAATGACCTCATGATCATGGCCATGCACACCCCAGTAAGGGAGCTGCTTCCTGATCACACTGATGGAGCCTAGGAGGAGAGGATGGGATGGGCATGGGACCTGTGACACCCTCACAGATGTCCCAGAAGAGACACTATTTATAGCCATCACATTTACATGAGCTAGCCAGATATTATATAACTTAAACCACAAAGCATAAGCTGCAGACATGTCTCTTCAATAGCAGGGCAGAAACTATACTTTTTCTCTTAGTTTTTTATATTTCTAAAATTTTCTCTGTCCTTTTTATATGTCAGAGACACAGAGAGGGACAAAGATGAGCAGAGAGGGTGCTCCCAGCCACTGGTTCTCTCCCCATATATGACTGCAATGGCCAAGGCAGGGCTGAGTCTGAAGCTGGAAGCCAGGGACTCAATCTGGGTCCTGCACATGGGTGCTGGGGGGACCCCTTGAACCTTCACCTGCTGACTCTCAGGGTCTGCATTGGCAGGAAGCTGGAATCAGCAGCTATAGGCAAATATCAAATCCAGGCACTCTGATATGGGATATGGATCCCTTAACCACTAGGCTAAACACTTAATTTTTCAAAAGAGAGATTGTGGGCACTTTTGCTCTCATGAAGTTTTTTAGTATTGTAAATAAAAATGTTTCTCCCATCTTGGAGTTGTATCTCGTCGATGCCCTCTCTTTCTCTGCAACCATTGCCTTTTCCTTTACCCCACTCAGGATTTCTGGAACAGGCAGCTCCAGAAGTGTCTCTGGGTTACCAGATGTGACCCTGACCTGGAGGCTTTGGCTTTTGTGTTCAGGACCAAGGACAGTGGTCCCCACGTGGCCACTGCTCTTGCTCCTGGCCCCTTTCCCATCCCCACCCTCAGCACCCCCGCACATTACAGCTGTGAGCAGAGGCACGTAGGACACACTGTTCAGACTAGGAACCAAAACACGGCTCAAGTGCTAGGGAAGGAAAGGTGCTTTTTCTCCCTCGTGTCCAGTTTTTGCCAGTCCACACACATACCCCGGCGCAGGAAGGGGACCCGTCAAGTCCAAAGTGCCCCCTCACCACTTCCTTGGGTGAGTCTTCCCAGCAGACCTCATTCTGAGGGTGGCAGCTGCAGATTTGGGGCACATGGATGAGCCCCCTTCTCAGCCATGCAACCACAATGACAATGGCATGCTCCTGGTGGTCCCTGTCCCCCTGCAGGGCCAGCTCTGCCCCCACCTTAGCATAGGTCTCCAAGATGATCATGGCCTTGGAGAGATACTCAGGTTGGGGCATTAGGATTCAACAAACAACCCCTCTGCCCACCCTACCGCCACCATCACGGGCCCATGGTGCCTTGTAGTTGGAGAACCCACTGTCAAGAAGCCGTAGGTGGTGCACCTTCTGCGGTAAGGTCAGAGCACACGTGTCTCCTGGAATAACATGCTTCTGCAAGATAGAACAGAAGGTGCAGAGGATATAAATACCCCAGGATCCTGTTAAATACCTTTATTTATAGAAATGAGAGTTAGGAACCAGGATTAATTGCTGCAATATGAAGGAAGTAGAAACTAATTAAAAATGAGCACTTGAGCATGCTATCAAAGGGCTGGGGGCCCCTTTGAAGGTGCTTGTCTCCACAGAAAGAGGTCACAGCTTGGAGGGATTAGTCTTTTCCTGGTTTAGTCATAGTTACACATACTTTCTCTCTCCCTGCCCCCCACACCTTGTTCACTCTCACATGCACAACAATATATCACATTAAACTTAAAATACTGAGGTCAGGAGTGGGTGTTTGATGCAATGGGTTAAGTCCCCTCTCGGGGACACCTGCACCCCATATCGGAGTGCCTGGCTTGAGTCCTGACTCCTTGTTGGTGATGAGCACCCTGGGAGGCAGCAGGTGATGGCCCCAGTACTTGGGTCTCTGCCACCCATGTGGGAGATGTGAATGGAGTACCAGACTCCTGGCTTTAGCCTGACCAAGACCTGACTGCTGTGGCCATTTGGGGAATGAACCAGCAGATGGGAGACTTTCTCTCTCTCTCCTTCCTCTTCCTCTCACAGAAAATGGAAATAAATAAATAAATACTGAAGGTAGAGGAAAAATATAAAGAGATGGTAGATCCTAGCAAACAACAGCTTACTATAATCATTTTCTCCATTTTGAAGGTTAAATGAAAGACAAAGAAAGTTGGAGTGAGTCTAGAACCTATAGCAGACCTAACAAGGCATCCAGGTGCTACGGTCATGTTCCGGGTCCCAGCAAGCTGAGATCAAACTTAACAGCAGCTCTGAAGGGACTCCAAAAAGTTCATGGAAAATGGAACTGAAAGATAAGTTTAAATTGGTGCAAAAATCATTGAAATCCATGCATATGGAGGTTTTCAAGACTTTCATGAGAATGTGTGTTATGAAGAAACTATGCATGGATTTCCCAATTCTTTTGCACCAACATAAGCTTAACTTTCAATCCCAGTTTCTATGAACTTTTTGAGCCTCGGAGCCATTGCCCTTTTAAGATGAGTGGAGGGAAAATAGAGACGGCGACAGCAACCCAGTGACCCACCCAGCCATGCCACGGGACCCTGCCCAGGGCTACCATTCACTGCCTAGACAACCTCTCCATGAAGAGCTCTCATCGTGCCATGGTTCTTTCAGCCAGCACTTACTGAGGACTTAGCATGCACCACACTGAAACACGGTGAGCGAGCTGGGTGCCTCCTCCTTTGTGCTGTGTCTGTCTCCATCGCTTCTGGCTCAGCTCTTGGCTGCTCAGCTCTGCACATGAATGCATCTGTCCCTGGAGGAGCCCTGCCTGCAGCTGGAGGCTCCTGCACACAGGCCTCCAGGAGCTTGGCTCCCCCAAGCAGGTGAGCACAGCTTGACCAGATCCCTTTCCCCAAAGTCAGCTAACCAAGGCAAGGACCTCACAGACCCCTGCTGGCACCCAGGTGGCCACTGCTGCCTCACCACCTCTTGCCTGTCTCCTCTTTTCTTGCCACTTGTACTTAAAAAACAATCTGATACAAGTCAGGGGGAAGACGGCTTCTTTGAGGGCACTAGCCCATCTTCTCTGCCTCCAGGTGATATGGGGAAGCTAGGCAGGAGTTGGACAGGGGTAGATGCGCTGGAATGTCTACCAGCCCTGCATTGTAACTTTATCCTCTCCACCATCAATCTAATACTCCTACCTACCCAGGATGCACCTGTGTTTCATCCGTGACCCGGAAGGACTAGATGCAATGATGGTCACTGGAAGTTGAACTCCCAGAAAGCCTCACACATGCTGACACCCCACCTTGTTTGGTCAATTAAGGCACCACCTCCTACCTCATAAAAGAGACTGACAGTGGCGAAGGGGAGCCCTTTTGCCCTTGACCGTGCTGAGGATCCTTCTCTCTCTCTCTCTCCTCTTTCTCTCTCTTCTTTCCTCTCCCATCTCCCCTCTCTTCCCTTCATAGTCACCTCTCTGCCCCCCCCATGACAGGTATCTCTCTACATGGGATGATCCACACTCACACATGGATGTATGGTCACTCTCTGTCTTTTAAATAATTCCTACTCCCTTGTGCATTATCAATGGATGCCTCAGCTTTGAATTCTTATCCCTTTCAAGGCAAGAATCTGCATAAAGATTAAGATACCCAGACCCACAACACTGGTACTCCAAATGCGCTCAACACCTGGCCCTGGAGTTACTAGCTTACGTGTATGCTTGGACTTGAACTTGCTAACAACGTCACCAGCATAGCACCCAGGTTGTAGCTGAACAGGGAAGGAGGCAGGCAGGGACAACCACCCATCATTATTTCCTCATTGTTTTTTAAATAAAGAAGATATTCATTTTAGCAGCGCAACTAAAAACATGTTTACAGATACAACCCATACAGTCTGATCATTTTAATCATCAACAATAAAAATAGGCACATTATTTTTTGCCACAATACTTTTGCCTCTAGTGATTGATCCCTAATCACTCTTAAGCTGACTTCTCTGTATTCTCAGGCAACTCCATTTCCTATCCTCTTGAGTCTGCTCTGTTGGTTAAAATAATTTGCTCTCTTGGGCCAAGAAACTTTAACTTTCATTTTCCTCCCACACAGAAAACATCCTTTGCATTTTTCTTATCTCCTTTCCCCCAAATCAGTGGCTCTCCTCCCTCAAAAGATTACCCTCCAGCCTCTGTGCTTGGGGGAAGCTGTCAGTTCTCTGCTTTACCCAAGATTTAGGAAGGTGGGCAGGACCTGGGGACAAGGAGGAACACAGTGGGGCTGGAGTCTGTGCTCTGAGCCGGCTGGGGGTGGAAAGGGTATCTGGCTCTGGGTTTGGGTGATCCTTGCTGCGCTCGCCTCTCCAGGGATCTGAGCACTTTAGCTATGCAGAGTTGGATTTCAGGATGGCTGTCTGCGGGAATAAGCAGTCTTCCTCTATGGATTGTCTCCCCGCCCTCAGCACTGGGTGCATACTGTTGGGTGGATTGCACCCGTGAAAAGCTGTGGTCATCTCTACAAACATTTCTTATCCTCGCCCGATGCATCTGCGGTACCGCCATGGCAGAATGCCTTTTCCTCCCCCTGGGATTTGCTCAGAGCGATTTCTCACTAGCTCTGATTGCCCGAGGAAGCTGTCTGGTAGGGATGGACTGAATCAAAGCCCGGTCACGCTTTCTTTTTCCCTTCCGAAGGAAGGTGTCGCCTTGGGTGGCCCAGGCACTGCTCTCGCGTTTGTTTACCAAGGGAAGGCTCAGTTTCAGCTGGTCAGCACTTTCTCCCAGAGGCACAAAGCTCATTGTAGCCTTTCAAGAAGTGTCATCAACATGTACACAAAATATAAAGTTTACGCGGCAGGTCAGGACAGCCTCCCAACACAACTACAGAGGCACAGAAGCGATAACGCTTTCAAACCTACCGGCCACTCACAAAATCCACCTCCTGAAGCCTCAAATTCCCACATGTTCCTTCACCTTTGTCCTCTGACCCTGAAAAGGTCAGCAAACTCCCCTCCCACAGAAAAAGCCCCATCTTAGGAGAAGTGACTTTGAGCCATGTGAGCTAAGCTGAGTAGCACCTCCTCCGGATCCCAGAGGGAATTAAATAAGGACCTGTGGAAATCTTGGGATCCCAGATGGCAGCTGCTGGGGGCTGAGATGAACCCAGCCTATCACTCAGCACCTCTCTGATGGTGGGGGCTAACTTATCACACAGAAACCAATCGCTTCTTATCAAACCAGGGCAGGTTTCATTTAGGTTGATGAGGTATACTGCAAGATTTCAGAAAATCAATTTTACTGCGAGTCATACAAAGCCCCAGGGACTAGAACGCGATATGTGCCTCCCATATGTTTTTGTTATTACTCCGAGCATCACTGGGGAAATTATATACTTAGCCTGGCAGAGGGTAATGGCTGCCTTTGTTGTCTCCAGCAACTCCCACCCTGTTCACTCGTGGAATAACAGATAAAAGGGTAGTGCTCCAAGCTGGATCAGCCTAACCTCCATGTAATAAGAGTGAGCAGAATGACTTGGTTTGCTGAAGGTGGGGCAACTTGCAGCATGGGCTATTCCAACCCACGCTGAAAACCAACACACGTTAGGAATAATGCCTTTTGTTACCAAAGCCCTACTAGTGTGGATTCTCAAGGAAGCCACAAAGGGCTCAGAATGGCTCTCATCTGATGTGCCAGGTTAACATTTCCAGAGAGGTATATTTCTTAGTAAGGAACTTTGTCCACTGCGACTGAAGAACATTCTTATCTGTGTTCATCTGGTCTCTTGGAGACTTTTGTATGCAAACCAATAAACCAAGCTAATTTTTATGGGGCCCCCAAATTGAAGCTGGTGGCAGGGAGTGAATATCTGGGCCACATTTTTGCAACAGCTTCTTTTGAATCCATGGCAGAGAGTGGGAAGTGTGTGTGCTGGCTGGGGGGAGCCGTGTGCTTCCAATCCTACAGCTTCCTGCAAACCTGCAAACCCCAGAGGGGCTCCTGCTTGCCCTTGGCCTAAGCCTTGCACAAGTCAATGCCCATGTTCCAGATCGTCCTTCACCACGGTGAGCCAGGGCCACACATCACCTCTTCATGGTCTTTGCATCAGAGAAACAAACACTCTTCTACCCTACAGAGCATTTAAACGCTTAAGAGAAGCTGTCAGAGAAACAGCTGCTGGCTCTCTCTACCATGGATGTGTGTAACTACATGAGGTGTGTAAGCAAACATCTAATTTACAGCTGACATTTACAAATTGGAAACGGATGTCACCGCCTAATATCAGTGGAGGCAAGATGATTTTTGAAAACTGGGAAAACTCAGAACCAGTACTGGAAATTAAGGAATGGGGATGAGAAATGTAAGCTGTAGAACAAACTGGAGCAAGCGTTTTCAGCAGCTGCATGGGCGTCTAGTCCAAAGAATAAATCCCTCCCCTGTTAGGGACTGAACTGTGTCCTCATCATTTGCGTGTTCAAGTTCAAACCTGTAGGACCTCAGAATTTTCTGTATTTGGATACAGGATCTTTAAAGCGGTAACTAAGGAAGATGGCCCCTGATCAAATTTATCCCTATAAGAAGGGGTGAGGTCACAGGTCAGGAAAGACCAGGTGAAGAGAAACAGCACCTGCAAGGCAGCGGGGAAGCTTTGGAAGAAACCAACCCCGCCTACAACTCGGCCCTGGACTTCTGGAAGATAAAGTTCTGAGCCATCAGCCCGTAGTGGGCAGCCCCAGGAAACCGGGGACACCCACCTTGCAGATCCCTCCTGGAGCAAGCCAGGGACCCCTGCCCCACACAGACGGTCAAGATGTTTTCAGATCAAGTGGAGAGTTTTGGAGTCTCATGGCACATGACTACCGCTTTCACTTCAATCATGCCAGAGCAGCCGTTACACAGATGCTTCTCATCCTGCGCCTTTGCCTGCCGGGAAGCTCAGGTTGGATGCCACTCCCTGGCCAGTGGTGCAGCTGGAAAGCCAGAGAGTGACCCACAGGTTCTCCCAGGAGAAAGGGCAGTGCTTTTCAGGAACGTGTTTAAAAACATCATCTTGCCCCCACTGACACCCATCTCCAGTTCGTATACGTCATCTCTAAATTAGATCTGGTTGCTTATAGACGTCCACGACAGGTAGATTCAGCAGCTGCTTGTGTGATAGCTTCTCTTAGTCTTTAACAAACACCAGGCAATGTCACATGCAACCCACCCCATGTTCCATGTTCCATGCAACAACCCACAGAGAACGCGGTATGAGCTTTCCAAAGTGCATGGCTACCTTAAGATTTTGCTTGATAGGATTCCTGGGGATTACTGCGGGGTCAACTACCAAAGGGAGATTTGGATATCCAGTAAAGAGAAGAGATTAATAGTATGTAATTAGTTATCTGTAATTCTAGGCTTTTAGCTGTAATAGAAATTTTAACCTTAATCTTGTTTCCTGTTTTTTTTCAGGTAGCATTGCAACATTGCATTAAAAAAAAAAAAAACACCTTTTTTCTGTATTGAGAAAAAGCAACATCACTAAAGTAATAAGGCGAAACAAAATATTTGTATGGCATTTTAGAGTTACAGGTTTAGAATTTAGAATTAGAGCGCAGCGGTTCACTGCGGCCCCGGTACCCCGGGTTCTAGTCCCGGTTGGGGCGCCGATTCTGCCCCGGTTGCTCCTCTTCCAGTCCAGCTCTCTGCTGTAGCCCAGGAAGGCAGTGGAGGATGGCCCAAGTGCTTGGGCCCTGTACCCCATGGGAGACCAGGAGGAAGCACCTGGCTCTGGGCGCAGATAGGCGCAGTGCACCGGCCATGGCAGTCATTTGGGCATTGAACCAATGGAAGGAAGACCTTTCTCTCTGTCTCTCTCTCTGCCTAACTCTGCCTGTCAAAAAAAAAATTACAAAGTGCATTCATAGCCAACTTCCCATATTGATGCTCACCACATACTTAAAAATTTTTATTTAGTTTATTTATTTATTTTTGAGGAGGAGGAGCGCCCGTACTTCCATCCTCTGGTTCAGTCCCGAAAGACCCAAACAGCTGGGACTGGGCTGAAGCCAGAAGCTAGGAACTCCATCCAGGTCTCCCACATAGGTATCAAGAACCCAAGTATTTGAGCCATCATTGCAGCCTCCCAGGGTCTGCAGTATCAGGAAGCTGGAGTCAGGATCCAGACGCGGTATCAAGCCCAGGTACATTGATGTGCAAAATAGGCGTCTCCACCACTAAGTCGAACACCTGCTCCCCAATACTTTTTGTAAGATGAGATCATTGTTCCCATTTTGTTGAAGCTGGGTAGGATCTGCCGAGCTGGAGGTACTGCCAGCCGCAAGCCCCATGTATAATCCTGTCTTCTACTTGTCAATCGAAACGCCCCCTTTCCAGGGATGCCCCTGTTTCACCGGGTCTTGGAAGCAAAGATGACATGGAGATATGCATACTAAGCTCCATGTGGAATTTTATGGAGGCAACTCCACTCCAACTTCATAAAAGAGGCCAACAGCTGGGTAAAGCTGTCTCTTTCACCGGAGACCACGACTAGAGGAGATGCTGGGGGATTCTCACTCTGCTCCCCTTCCCCCAGCCCCTTCTGCTTCCGGACCCCACTGCCCACTCATGATGGGTATCTCTCTATGTGGAGCAACCCATGCTCGTGTGTGTGTGTGTGCGTGCGTGTGTGTGTGTGTGTGTGTGTGTCTGTGTCTGTGTTTGCTTCCTCACCTTCTTAATAACATTTATCTTATTTTTAAGATGTATTTATTTGAAAGGCAGACTTATGGAGACAGAGAGAGAGGGGGGAAGAGAGAGAGGGAAAGGTCTTCCATCCACTGGTTCACTCCCCAGATGGCTACAAAGGCTGGGACTGGGCAAGGCTGAAGCCAGGAGCCAGGGGCTTCTGACTTGGGCCATCTTCCACTGCTTTCCCAGGCCCATTAGCAGGGAGCTAGGTAAAAGTGGAAGAGCCAGATCTCAAACTGGTGCCCATATGGGATGCCAGCACTGCTGACAGCTGCTTAACCTGCTGGCCCCAAAATTTATCTCATATGCCAGTATGAAGAATTCCTCTGTTTGTGCATGGCAAGAACCCAGAATAAAAATTAAACCTCAATCCTCCCACATCAGAACTATGAACTCAAGAGGGTATGTGAACTTTCTAGTGCCTTCATAGTTGTCTAGAAAGAACCAGGCGCAAACATAAACCCAGCACTTGCCCCAGTCCCTGCTTTCAATCACAGCACACTGGGTCTTTGGCTTTGAACACTTACTCGGTGGACTGTCCACGGTATCTGGACTTCAGCCAAGCACACCCAGGATGCAAGTCCTGAACAAGGTAGGCTGGTCACAAAGGCAGCCGTCCACCTCAGAGGTGGCTGGACACCAACGTGGCCCCTAAGGGAAGCTTTATACTGCACAGTGACAAACTGGTCTGTTCTAGCACACCCCAAAGGACTCGGGCTCCCTGCCTGCCAGTCCTGCCTATGCTGGGACCCCGAGTGCCTGTGGCTTACAAGGGAAGATGTTCTATTCTGCCCTTGTCCCTGTGGCCCAGAAGGAAGCCCCAACACCCAAGGAAGTCTAACTCTAGAGGCCTTTAAGAACCCACCTGGGAAAGATTGACCCCAGTCCCTTAAAGGGGAGTCCCAGAACCCCAAGGAAGGTGAGACACACAGAAAGCTCATCACCCCCACATGGGAGGAACCCTGGCCCTGGGTACCAACTGTTAATGGTACTCTTTCCACGCCATTTTCTTCTTCCTGCATCACTGGGCTAAGACAAAATAAAGCATTGAATATTCTCCCCAGAAGATCCCATGGAAAGTAGCTGAAAACTGTCAGAACAGATAAAGCGAGATTATTGCTTTTTTTAAGGTCTGTTGCCTGATTTCCCTCAGGGCCCCTGCTGTGGACAGTGGGGAACTGCCCAGAAGTCAGGCGTGTGTTAATTTGCATGATTGTGTTAACTAATCGCCAGCCACTCCAGCCCAGCCCCAGTATAACCTAAATTAATTCAACAGGAGCAGGTGGCTTAATTTGTACATTATTCACATTTGCTAATAAACAAGCAATTTGGGTTTTAGGTAGAATGTTCTCCCAGGGACAGAGGCCAAGGTTGTTTGCTCATGATTTGGCCAAGGGACGTTCAAACTGTGTGTTCTGTCATCCAGTCCTTGAGCTCTCCATACTGAGAGCACCTAGCTGGAAGCGCCTCGAATTCAGCCACAGCCTTGATTGCTGGAGTGGAGCACAGTTCCCACGCCCGGGGTTCAGAGTTTTCCATGCTACCAGCTCACTCAGTAAAGAGCTGGGCTTCTGCGGAAACCCAGGGCCCTACCATTCCAGGTCTTATGTGTCGTTTCTGTCTGCGACCACTTTTTCTTGGTTTCTTCCTGGATATCTTTGTCATTTTCCCCCCAAGACAAATACAAAATTCTGCTCTGGCCCTGCCCATCGTTTCTGAGACTGAAATTCCACGGTGAACTTGGTCCCAGAGCTGAGATCTGGCTACCAGATGCCCAGTTTCCATGAGAATGAGCATCTGCCTGCCCAGCCATGGAGTCCTCACCACGACCTAGTACCCCTTTATTGAGCACGCTGATATCATCAGATAATAGCCAGTGCTTCTCTTTATGTGTCAGGAATTTTGTAGAAGGGCCTGCTCATCTTTGCACAACTGGATAGGTAAGGAAACAGGCTCAGGAAAGTGTCTCGTCCAAAGTCACCCACCAGCTGGTAGAGAACTGGGATCTGAGCCCAGGTCTCTAGTCTGAAGGTCCATATTCATAGCTGCGTTCATGTCACTTTGCCTGCCCCATACATCTTAGAGCGTTCAACTCCCAAGGCCTCCTGCTGAGCCCACTTCGGGGCAGGGGGATCTGGCATGGTTGGCTAGGCTAGTTTGCATGTAAAGGGACAGAGTTGGGTAGTGGGAGACTCAACAAATGTAGCAGCCACTGTGAAGAACCCAACAACACATGCTAAATCCAGCCAGCCAGAGAGGCCTGGGTACTCAAGTTCATGAAGCACAATGATTGGCCAGAATAGCTTAGAGATGTCCTCCATCTTGTGTGAGAAGGGTATAAAATCCAGCAAAATTTGCAGCTGTACTCTTGGGGGATGGCACTCAAGACCTGTGATGGCCATTGAGTTGGAGGATCACGTGATGCCAACCAGAGAAGCAATGGCATTCTGCTTGCAGGCTAGCAGTACAAAGGAGCCACCACCAAAGGTGACAGCGGAAGCACTTTGGGGACAATTTCTGGGATGCTATTTGGTTTTCAGGAAACGTTATCGGGTGTGTTTTATGCCTACTTGATAGTAACTGCAGTTAGATTGTATGTATTGTGAACCCTACCCACTTGGAACCAGTTAATATCTACCAAAAGGAGGCTGAGCATTACACATGATCCGCTTGGTGTGTGGGTGACTTCTCTCTGCATCTCCCATGCACCACCTTTGGTTTGGTCCCCAACATCTTCCCTTTAGACATATATACCAGAGAAGAGGGACCAGCTCCATCCAGGGAGGCTCCTGGACGCCAGTGCTTTCCCAATGCATCTTCTCTACGAAGGGATGAAGCTGCACTTTGCAGAAGCCCTAGCCCTGCTCTTTGCCAAAGGCCCTGGAACCCAGCAATGCACTCCTTACTTGGAGGCAAAGCCAACAAGAAAGAGAAGAAGGCGGGGAGCTGCTGGACTGAATGTCATGTGCCCCGCAAGTTCCTAGGTTGAAGCCCTAACGCCCAGGATGACATTATTTGGAGATACGGCCTTTGGGGAGGTGATCAGCTCATCAGGACAGCATCCTCGTCTGATGGGATTCATGGTTTTAAAATTTTATTTATTTTTTAAAAAATGTTTACTTGAGAGATGGGGTGGGGAGGGATCTTTCATTTGCTGGTTCATTCCCCAAATGCCCAAAACATCTGGGACAGGGGCCAGGGCTGAAGCCAGGAGATTGGAACTCAATGTGAGTCTTCCACATAGGTGGTAGGGACCCAGTTATTTGAGCCATCACCTGCTGCCTCCCAAATTTTGCATTAGCAGGAAGCTAGAATTGGGAGCAGAGCCAGGACTCAAACCCAAGCACCCCGATCAGTGTCCTGACTGCTGTGCCAAACACCCATCCCTAGTGGCCGTAAGAAGAGACATGGTAGGGCTCTCACTCTTGTGAGCACACAATGAGAAGGCAGCCATCTCTAAGCCATAAGAAGATCTTCCGCAGGCTCTGAATCTGCTGTCACTTCCTCTTGAACTTCCGGGTCTCAAGAACTATGAGGAAATGAATTTGTGTTGTTGAAGCCACCCAGGCTGTGGCATTCAGTGATGGCAACCTGTGCCCAGTAACACAGGATCAGAAGGAAGGAAACCCAGGCGTCAGTCCTCATTGGCACAGCAGCCGGCTCGGGAGCAGGCAGGGTTCCCCTCGTTCTCCCCTCTTCAGGGAGAACCGGCTCCATTCGTGGGCAGGTGCAGCAGCTGCCTGGGATGGGTGTCTCAACGCGATCCGAGGCTCTCTGCTGTCCCAGTGCTAGGGTGGCTCCCCCCGTTGGCTGGTTGCCATTCTGCCTGCTGAGCATGTCCCAGGAAAGCAAACCCCCAGCGTGGGGGGCCCTCCTGGCTGGTACAGGGACTCACCACGCTTCTCTTTGGCACAGAGGCCGTGCTTTGGCGCAAGTGAAGGGAGGTGGAAGTGGGCTGGCTGGCCCCTTCACAAGGGCACCAGTTAGCTTCAGATCTTCGGGTGCGGGAGCTCGACGTGCTGAGCTCATAGAGGTTCTGGGGGATTGGTTCAGGCTAATCAAACCCAAAGGATGCTAGCAGCTGCTGAGTAAATTTTCTCCTAAAGTGCAAAGTATTTTTGAACAACCCAAATTACTAACTCCAGGCAAGGTTGCTGTGCGGGGCATGCGAAGATTTTTAGTGACTGACGTCATCGTGCTGTAGCAATCCTCTGTCGAAATGAGTGACACCCACAAAGAGGGCAGGAAGACCCCCGGGAACTGGGCACCAGCCTTCTGGACAGGGCCGGCCGCAAATGCTAAGTCTGCAACTCGCTCTTAAATTCTATTTTTAATATCCCAAGTGGAGCCATTACTCATGTCTCCTGTTGATGCAATACTGTTTCCATGGTGACTCTTCATCGCCGATGACGTCACATGCAGACGGGGCCTTTGTGCCGAGTGTGGGAGCTCTGGAAGCTTGTTTGCAACAGTTTGCCTCGCTCAGGTCTTTGGGCTTCGATTTCCGATGGTGGCGTATCCTGAGTCTATGCCCAGTTGACCTTTTCGGGTTGCAGGATTGGAACATAAAAACATTTCATGAGTAAGAGATTGACAGGGCGCTCTCACGTCCTCATTCCAGCCTGTGATGGGGACCCAGCGCCTCTCTTCGGCAGGGGTTCGGTCTTGTTGCTGATGAGTCTGGCAAAGCCGTTTTCCACCACGGCAGAGAGGAGAGACTGAAGCGGACACACTTCAAGAGGCAAGAAACCCCGCCCATCCCTACACACAAACGCCACCCCCACGGGGGCAGCCACGTGGGCAGCCCCTGCACGGGAGAATGAGAGTGGAAGTTCTCCCGGGGCGAGACCGCGAATCAGGAGTGGGGCGGCTCCTGGCGGAGCTCCTACGAGGCTCATACACAGCTCTCAGGTTAAACTTCACCACGTAGCTCCTGACACCCCTGGATAGCATCCAGGTCCGCAGGGCGTGGCAGGCATTACGGGGACGGAAGGCACCACCAGTTTAGCTCCAAAGCCCGACAATTCCGGAAATGGTAGGCATTTTGGAGCCTGAATGAGCTAGACTGACCCTCAGCACCGGTCAGGCTCCTGGGGGCGACTACTCAGCTCCCTGTCCCCTGTGTCTGTGCAGCTCCGTAAAGAGATGCTAAAGTGCCTTAATCTGGCCGCTCTGGTCTCAGCGAGAGCCGCGGCGGTTCCCGTTTCACTCCAGCCACCCCTTCCTGCAAACGCGCGTCTATTCTCTGAAAGTTTAAGCACGCTGATGGATTTTTGCCTCACTGTTTGTTCTTCTCCGGTCTTAATGCCTGCTCATGGTGATCTTAATGTTGCCTTTTAAAAACTGCTGTGGTATTTCAATAATACAGTGTTCTCCCTGGTATTGTTGAAACATTGCATTATTCAATGGATCCAATTGCAACGCATTTTTCTCTGTGGTGCAGTATTACTATGTACTCTTTGCAGAAGTATAATTTGGGGAGCAATTTTCCAGAAAACCGTCGAAGGGGTTGCATTACAAAAGCGAGGTGAGGTGCCACTGGGCTTGAGGGACGCATTACAAGGCAGAGAGCCCCTTTTTTTTTCTGGTTAAACAGTGTTTTAGCCCAATGATCCTGGTGAGAGCCACAACTCCCGCCAGGCCCACCCCAGGGGTCTGGCTCACAAATCCATCATCCTGGGACTCCACATGCTTTTGCCAGGGAGCAGGGCCCTGGGTGACTGATGGGATCCCAGCTCGGCCTGAAGCCGAGCTTCCCTAACCACTTCCCTAACCCCCCCCCCCCCCCACTAAATTTCTGCTACCTGGTACACACACCATGTGCAATTCTGTCCACATGAATGTGACTGGGACTATAAATGCAATAGGAAATCCCTCTGTGGTTTAGGGCACAGGGATTTTGCATGTAAAAGCAAGGTCCTTAATTGGTTTACTTTGAGGTCCTCAAAAAGGAGATGATTCTAGGTGGGACTCACACAAGACGGTGAGCCCTTGGGAGAAGCTAGAAGCAGTGCCAGATGCGCTCCTGCCAGCCCAGAGGAAGTGGGCGCCATACTGTGGAAAGACCAGGTGCTGGGACCAGAGGGTAGCCTCCAGGAGGGGAACCCTGGCTGAGAGTCAGCAGGAAAATAGGATCCACGGTCCTACACTCACAGGGAACTTCATTCAGGTGTGCTGGAACAGATTGAGGAAAGAATCCAAGCCTCAGATGGTGCCTTAGTCTGGTCCTGCTGCTATAACAAAATGCCTTTGTCCAAGAACAAAATTCCAACAAGCTCAGTTTGAACGATCAAGTTGGCTTTTGTTGGTGACTCATGTTTGAGCAGCATCCTGTCTACAGAATAAAAGGAGCTCCACGGAACTGAGCAGGGGACAGAAAAGCATTGGAAAAGGCAGAAACCAGCATCAGAAAGCAGGTTGGCCATTTCCAAGTCACTGGGTTAAAGCAGAGGGGACGTTCTTGAATACTGGCTCAGCTGGACTGGGCCTCTTTCGACTGGTTGCAGTGAATCTCATTTTTTTGAAAACTTGGAGGTTTTCCCTGTTTTTTTTTTTTTTTTTTTTTTTTTTTTGACAGGCAGAGTTAGACAGTGAGAGAAAGAGACAGAGAGAAAGGTCTTCCTTTTTCCATTGGTTCACCCCCCAAATGGCCGCTATGGCCTTCGCAATGCGGCCAGCGCACCACACTGATCCGATGGCAGGAGCCAGGTGCTTCTCCTGGTCTCCCATGGGGTGCAGGGCCCAAGGACCTGAGCCATCCTCCACTGCACTCCCGACCACAGCAGAGAGCTGGACAGGAAAAGAGGCAACTGGGACAGAATCTGGCGCCCTGACCAGGACTAGAACCCGGGGAGCCAGCGCCACAGGTGGAGGATTAGCCTAGTGAGCCATGGCGCCGGCCTTCCCTGTTTTTTTAAAGTTTCCGTTGGGCACACCAGTGTTGTGGCACAGCTAGTTAAGTCACTACTTGCAATGTTGGCATCGCATACCAGGGTTCCAGTCCTGGCTGCTCCACTTCCAATCCAGCTCCCTGCTAATGCACCTGGGAAGGAAGCAGAAGATGGCCCAAGTGCTTGGGCCCCTGCCACCCCTGTGGGAGGCCTGGCTGGAGTTCCTGGCTTCTGGCTTTGGCCTGGCCCAGACTTGGTTGTATAGCTGTTTAGGGAGTGAATCAGCACATAAAGATCTCTCTCTCTCTCTAACTCCAAATAAATAAACATTTTTTTAAAATAAAGTTTTCAAAATAAAGTTTTTTAAAATAAAGTACTGTGGTATAGCAGATTGCCGGCATCCCATGTGGGCGCCAGTTTGAGTCCGAGCTGCTCTACTTCCTATCCAACTCTCTGCTGTGGCCTGGGAAAGCAATAGAGGATGGCCCAAGTCCTTGGGCCCTGCACCCGTGTGGGAGACCCGGAGGAAGCTTCTGGCTCCTGGCTTTGGATTGGCCCAGCTGCGGCTGTTGTAGCCATCTGGGGAGTGAGCCAGTAGATGGAAGACCTCTCTCTCTCTCTCTCTCTCTCTGTCTCTTTGTAACTCTACCTTTCAAATAATAATAAAGTTTCAGTTTGATTCTGCACCGCAACAGCGTTGATGTGGAGTTCAGGAGTGACTTCTACTCTGCTTTGGTCTGGTCTGTCGAATCCCTGGAGAGGCGCTTGTGGGAAACCTCGCATGCATTTTGTTTCGCACCCCAGCCTGAGCCGCTTGTGGAGAAGGGGAACATCTGGCTTGGCGCTCTGGAGGCGCAGGCCAAGTGCAAGGTGGCAAGGGCGGGTTCAGCCCCTCAGAGGTGGCACCAAGGGAGCTCTGTTGGGCTCTTTTTAAAAGCCCCGTCCCACTGGCCAGCGCAGGGGCCCCCAAGCCTTCATCACCTCCTACCACGGCCACATGGGGGGTCAACTTTCAACACAGGAATTTTAGGGACACTGGGATCACAGCAGCCCAGCCAACACTTGGACTTCACCCTCGTGGGACCCTTCATGGAGGATTCCATTAACTTCTGCTGGACTCCTGACTCACAAAACACCTCGCAACAGCCAATCCGTGGTCGCTGCGAGCCACTAGCCTTGTGACAATGCATTATATATCGAGAGAAAAATGCTGGCACGGGGGCGGGGGGAGCTGTCCATGCCAGCGCTTACATCCCTGCCCAAAGCAGATCATGAGGACTGCTTCCAGCTCAGACCAGGAACCCCACTGCAGGATGTGCTGTGCTGTGGTCTGAATGTTTGTATACCCCCTCAAGATTCAGACGTTGATTTCACGCCAAGCTGATCTTGTCAGGAAATGGTCTTTGGGTGGTGATTCCATCATGAAGATTGAGCCCTCACAGTGCAATTGATGCCCGGATAAAAGAGGCCCAAGAGGGGGTGAACGTGTGTTGTGGCACTAGGATCATCCCTTGGGGAGCCTGCATCCCATCTCAGAGTGCCTGGTTCAAGTCCTGGCTCCTCTTCTTAGACCTAGCTCCCTGCTAGTGCAAATCCTGGGGAGTAGCAGAAGATGGCTCCAGTACTTGGGTCCCCACTCTAACACGGGAGACCCAGATGGAATTCCTGGCTCCTGGCTTCCGTGTGGCCCAGCCTTGGCTGTTGTAGGCATTGGAAAAATGAACCAAGAGATGGAAGCTCTCTCTCTCACTCTCTCTCCCCAAGTGAAGTGAAAATATTAAATAAAAAAAATTTTAAAGAGACACAACAATCCCTTCAGCTGTGGGGGATGCATCCCAAGACGCTCAGCGGGTGCTGGTAACCACAGACGGCACTGACTCTAGGGTTCTCCACATCCGGAACCGAATCCTGTATGTGGCAGAGGGTGCGTATGGGACCATCAGGCCAAGAAGGGCCACCTGGTGCCTGGGGAAGCAGGATGTGACTCCTTGGCACTGCATTAGGCCCAAATGCTTGTTAATTTAACAACTTTCTACCCCGCAAGCCTCACTGTGGGAAATGGAGAAATCCGGGCGCCGGGCTCTGTGGTCCCGCCTTAAAGGAGTTCCTTCTCTACCAGGAGGCTCGCTGCTCTCAGTGCAAGCACGCAAGCGTGGAAGGGCACCGCGGGACAAGCTGGGTTTTCCTCTCGTCACATCGCTCCCGGCTGGGACCCCTGGAGCTACCTCCACCTCCCCCCAACACTCCCCAACACACCTCTGACTTTTACTCCACAGTCAGGACTGGTCACAGTCCCAGTGAACAAGGGGGTGCAGCCAGCAGTGCAGAAGGCACAGGTCTAGCAAAGGGAGGGCGTGGGTTGTGCTGTAGAGGAGGTGCACAGAGCCCCCAGTGGTCCCTGCAAATGTCAGGGGCCGGTGGGGAGACCAGAGCTCAGGGAACCTTGCCCGGACTTGGGTGAAGAGATGCCAGACGCCTTTTCCACCACCAACGTTCAGCCTTGTGTTTAAGAAAAGCTATTTCCTTTCACTTCAAACCGAGCCACGCCCTTGAGCAGCCGAGACAGCTGCCTCCTCTATTATTAAACATCTCTAAGCACACAGACTCCACGTCTGCCCTGGCCATCTTGTCCCTCCACCCCGCCCTGCAGCCCCAGCTGTCCCTCCTGGTATCTCATCCCAGCCACCATACCCCAGTGACTCCCTTGATCTCTGTCCCCGGGTGCAAACAGTGGCACAACAGTGTCTCATCTGTCCCCGGATGACTTTGTGGGTCCTGCCCTCCTGCTCCCCGGCTGCCGTGCGTGGGTCCACGGCGGTCATGGTGGAGATGGCTGATGCTACAGCTTTTGACTCCCTTTGGTAGCAGACCCCGCCCTCAGGAGTGTCACCATGTCACATGACTGTCCAATTCAGGCCTCAATCTTTCCTGGAGCCATGTGGTGCCATCTGCACCTAGAGCCTATGAGGGATGAGTCAAAATCCAAATTAGCCCTATCTCCAAACAAATGTCTTGTCCTGGATTCCCTCTCTCCTCTTCCCCTTTCTTGGGTAGCAGCAACTTGCTGTTCTTTATAAGGTTTATTTATTTGAAAGACAGAACGTGGGGCCAGCACTGGGTAAAGTTGCCATCTGCAGTGCCGGCATCCCATATGGGCACCAGTTCTAGTCCCGGCTGTTCCACTTCTGATCCAGCTCTGTGCTATGGCCTGGGAAAGCAGTAGAAGATGGCCCAAGTCCTTGGGCCCCTGCACCCACATGGGAGACTCAGAGGAAGCTCCTGGCTCCTGGCTTCGGATCAGCACAGCTCCGGCCGTTGCAGCCATCTGAGGAATGAACCAGTGGATGGAAGAGATTTCTCTCTCCATTTGCCTTTCTTTCTCTCTTTGTGAAACTCTGATTTTCAAATAAATAAATAAATCTTTTAAAAAATGAGAGAGAGTGGTATCTTCTATCCAACGGTTCACTCCCCAAATGGCCCTAACTGCTGAGGCTGGTCCAGACTAAAAACAGGGCCAGGAAGCTCATCTGGGTCTCCCATGTGGGTGGCAGGGACTCAAATACTTGAGCCATCACCTGCTGCCTCCCAGGAGCATTAGCAGGAAGCTGGATTGGAAGTGAGGCAGCTGGAACTCAGACTGGTTTTATCTGCTGGGCCACAATTTCACCACAAGCCAGAGCTGTAAGGACAGCAGAGCCGACTGGTCACAGAGCACAGTAGCCCCCTGCCCGCCGAGCTGTGGACGACTGTGAGAAAAACAGAAATGCCTGCATTTTTTTTTTGACAGGCAGAGTTAGACAGTGAGAGAGAGAGAGACAGAGAGAAAGGTCTTCCTTTTGTTGGTTCACCCCACAAATGGTCGCTACGGCCAGCGCACTGCGCCGATCTGAAGCCAGGAGCCAGGCACCTCTTCCTGGTCTCCCATGTGGGTGCAGGGCCCAAGCACTTGGGCCATCCTCCACTGCACTTCCGGGCCACAGCAGATAGCTGGACTGGAAGAGGGGCAACAGAGACAGAATCTGGTGCCCCAACTGGGACTAGAACCTGGGGTGCTGGCACCGCAGGCAGAGGATTAGCCTATTGAGCCACAGCACCAGCCCCTGCATGTTTTTACAATGAGGTATAATTAGCACCCAAGGAACACATGGATCTTAAGTGTTCCCTACCCTCAGTTTTGACAGTATGTATGTGACAGATGTATGCCCAGCACACCAAACATGATATGGAAGACTACATCCCTGCTGCTGAAGCCATGGGGTTGTGAGGTCTCGTGGTCACACCAGCTTAGCCTGTCTTAGCTCATCAATGGTCTCGTCCTGTAGCCCTCCGAAGCTTCTTCAAGGAGATCTTCCTGCAGCGGAGTTAGGTGTTTTGCTCTCCTGCTAAAGGCCTACAAGTCTTCTTCAATGCTCTCACCAAAACCCACCCATCCGGGACACACAGTCGGCCCAGCAGTTAAGATGCCCACGTCCTCAGCTCCAACTCTCGATTCCAACTTCCTGTTAATGTACTGGGGGGGGGGGGGGGGCAGTGGTGATGACTCAAGAAGCTGAGTCCTTGCCACTCATGTGGGAGACTTGGATGGAGTCCCAGCTCCGGCTTCATCCCAGTTCTAACATTTTTAGGTATTGGGGAAAGAACTAGCAGATGGAAGCTCTCTCTTTCTCTCTCCCTTTCTCTTGCTCCCTCCCTCTACTTCTCAAATAAATACATTTAAAAATGTTTTAAGGGGCCCATGCTGTGATGTAGGGGATGAAGCCACAGCATGGGATGCCAACATCCCTATGGGCACCAGTTGGTGTCCCGGCTGCCCTACCTCTGATTCAGCTCCCTGCTAATGCACCTGGGAAAAGCAGTGGAAGATGGGCCAAGTGTTTGGGCCCCAGACCACCCACGTGGGAGGCTTGGGTGAAGTCCTTGGCTCCTGGCTTCTGTTTGGCCCAGTGCTGGGCATTGAGGCCATCTGGGGAATGAACCAGCGGATGGAAGATCTCTCTCTCTCTCCCTCTCTGTGAAACTCTGACTTTCAAATAAATATAGAAATAAATCTTTTAAAAACCAATCCACCTGATCCTTCATAGGATTGCCTATTTCTTCCCTTACCTGTCAGCCTTCCTTTCCCACGCAGGCCTGGTAGCTTCTCACTTGATCCCATCCAGAGTCAGATTCTGGTAGAAATCCGGGAGCCCTTTATCAAAATGCTCTGGGTGGTCCTGAAGCCCCCGGGACACAGGCTTTCTAGTTCTCCTTTGGAAGAGGAGGGAAGATGACAGAGATAACCAATTGAGACCTGTAACTACTGTTCCCAAGTCACACCCAAGTTTGTAGGTACCTAGCTCTGAAGGCTAAATTCCATGTCAGTGATATATATATATATGTCGTACTTAGAAAGTTGATATGAGAAATCTCCACTGGGAAGCCGATTGCTGTTGAATGTTACTCCAAAAGAACAGAAACTGGCATATCCAGAAAACTTTTAGTTGAAGAAATGGGATTTGATCGAACGGCACAACCTCCCGATCATTCCCCCTTGAAGGTGAAAATGGGAGTTTGATGCCTTGAAGCAGGTGCCCCATTGTGATCAAAAGCTGCATCCACCTCTCAAAAAAGAGATGTCAGGCGAACAAAGATGAATCCATAAGCAGAAGGCTAAAAATAAATAAGCAGTGACGAGTCATTTCATCGTTTGTCTCCCTGGAGCATAAAGGGCAGAAAGCCTGGTCTCCATTGGTCTCCTGGAGTCCTAACACTCTTACAATGACTACCAGAAAGAGAACCAACCTCCAGGCCTGGAGCAGAGATGGAAGTCGCTCCCGACTTCTGCAAGAGTCAACTCCAGTGGCTGGGACACAGAGGCGGGCAGCATGATTCTGTCTCTCTGAGCCTGCCTGGCACCTGAGTCAGGGCTTTGTCGCATGCCTGCTTCTGCTCTCCATAGCACAACCTCTTCTCTCCACCGTGGCCAGAGCTGGTGGTAGAGACCCAGGGTCCCGGGCTCCCTGCAAGAGGAGGCTGTGGGTCTGACCCATCCCGGCCCGCTTCTCTGGCCTCTGGCCCTCTGTAAGCAGGCACCTCGCAGTGGGTGGAAAGCTTGGCCCTGGCCTGGAAGGAGGAAGGGAGCGCCCCTCACTGTCCCACTGTCCGCACAGCCTCCAGCAGGACATGGTGTGGCTCCGCTCTGAGCTGCTGTTGGACCGACCCTGAAAGGGGTGAGGCTCCTAGAAGTACATTTCAGCTCTCCTACCATCTGACCCAGATGTGGCTGCGTGAACGAGCCTCGGGCTCCTGGACGTGTTCCAGAAGGTGCTTCGGGGTCTTCTGCTGGGACATTTGCAGAAGGGACTCTTGCTCCTGGGAGAGGAGCTGATTGCAATTCCTAAAACCTCTTCTCGCTCGGATTGGCCCACCACCCTGCCATAAAACCCGTGGTCCTCTTCATCCTGCCATCACTCGACTCTCTCATATGGGTGCCGATTCGGGACCTGGCTGCTCCACTTCCGATCCAGCGCTCTGCTGTGGTCTGAGAAACAGTGGAGGATGGCCCGGGTCCTTGGGCCCCTGCGCCGGCATGGGAGACCAGGAGTTCTGGCTCCTGGCTTCAGATCGGCGCAGCTCTGGCCATTGTGGCCAATTGAGGAGTGGACCATCGGATGGTAGACCTCTCTCTCTCTCTCTCTCTCTCTCTCTCTCTCTGTGTCTCTCTCTCTCTCTGCCTTTCCTCTCTCTGCGTAGCTCTGACTTTTGGATGAATAAATAAATTTTTAGAAAAAAAAAAATTACCCAGGCTTCCAGGTCGTGAAACCAGACCCAGGTCGAGAGGCTGGGCAGCCCCTGACAACGTAGGGCTACCAACGGGACATTTCAGATTCAGTGCCGTGAGTGCATACAGGCGAAAAAGCACCATGAATGGAGTTATTTTGGGCCATGGGATTACGGATGGCTTTTATTTTTCGTCTGCTCATCTGCATAGCTGAAATCCTCTGCAATGAATATGTATTACTGCAATAATCTGTAAAAGGTTAGCTTTAAAATTCATACGAAATTACGGTTTTATGGCAGTCATTTTGCAATCAAATCCATTTTGCTTACATGTGGACTCCTCGCTTTCCTGGTTCTTCCTTTGTCTTCCTTCCCCACCTCTTTTCTTACTGTCCAGCTATCCCCTCCAGCCAGGCACACTGTGTGCAGGGGTCCAAGTGAGAAGTGCACCCTGGAAAAAGCTCGTCACCCCGGAAGGGCACAGCACAAGGCCCAAGGGCCTGGCCTGCACCCCACGGCCACTGGCCTCCTGACCCCTTCCTGCCGGAAGGGCCGGCTGCTTCCCCACTCACCTCTGAAAAATCCAATCCCATTTTTACCTCCCGTTGTCTGTCCACCATTCTGAAAGCGAACACGACTCAGGCTGCTCATCCATTCACAAAATAATTGTCGAGCGTCATCCATACCAAGTACAGAAGCTTCTGACTCAAGCTGGAGACACTGCAATCAAACAGGGCCAGCCTCTGCCCCTGCACGCTGAACATCGCTCTCCCAGCCAGCACCACGTGGAGCGTGCGTCAGCCCTGGGGCCTGGCTGCAGCAGCACAGGCTTGCTTTGCCCTCTGCGGCATCAAATCTGGACTTTCAAAATGCTTTGCACCCAGATAAACTTGTCTTTTAATTCCCCTTTAACACAAGCTTGTGTAATTAATTGTTCCTTCTGATCCTTTACACGGCTTTACCAGGGCGTTTTCCATATATTAGTTTTTTGCTCTGCATGTGATAGTATATAAGCCCAAAGAAAAGATCTAGAGAAAGAGCCTTGGGAATGGCCGTGACCTTGGGAACGGCTCTGAGGCAGGAGTTTGCATGGTGGGGGGGATACTATGGTAACCGACGTGGCAATAGCTGACATTTTTATATCACAGACCTCACGGGACACACTTCACAAAGTTGGTGGGAAAATCTAATTACAAGGTGTTTATTTGGGTGCAGAAAATTTTGACATCTATGCGTAATGTTTTCATAATACACATTTTCATGAACTCTTTGAAGTTCATATACATCACCATGTGTGTGCTGTTTATTTTGCTTATTGTCACCAGCAAGCATTGTTGCAACAGTAGCTAGCATTTGTGGAGGCCCCAGTGTGGTCTAAATACTTTCTCATGCACGATCTCATTTACTCCCTGAAACGGCCTTATGCTGCAGGATCCATCTGATTCTCAGCTTACAAATTTTAAAAAATGGGGATCTGGGGTTCAGAAGTCTGCCTGCAGATCACAAAGCCAGCAAAGGACAGGCCTGGTCTGAGTTCGGAGCGCATGGAGGGCTCCGATCCCCGGGCACCGGATCTGGGGCCAGCGTGGGCTGTGGGGTGGCCCCACAGCAGCAGGGGAACTCCAGAAAGGGCCAGCCTGCACCCAAGGAGCCCCAGGAAGTCCCTGAGGGAGGAAGCCACGGCTGACCCCCAGGAGAACAGGAGGCAAGGGTGGAGGGGACGGAAGCAGAGGAGACAGAGTGTGTGTGACACCAAGCTAAAGGATTTGGGCTTTCCCTTCAGAAGGGAAAACCCACAGTCAGCTTTGCTTTCAGACACCAATATGGAGAACGGGTTGGAGGGGTTAAGACAGCAAACAGGGAGATGGGCCACCCAGGTTCAGGGCGACAAGGGGAGACCAGGAGCTCCCCCTGGGCACAGGCAGTGGGGAAGGGAGCGAGCATCTCCCCTTACATTTGCTTTGAAGTCTCTGCCGCACTGGCTTCTACTTGCTTAAATAATGCCTGGGAGCTTGTGGTTTTCTGTCTGTTTCTGTTTACCAGTCTTGTCTCAACCAGACTGTGTGCTCCCCTGGGACAGGAACCACTTTTGACAAATCTACTCGTTAGTACTCAGCAGAGAGCCGGACACAGCGCTGCGCTATCTCTACGCTTTGAATAAATAAATTATCATGTTTGTTATCTTATCGACCTCAACATCAAGGAGTTTTATAATCTAAACGTGTCTTCCTGAAATCAAAGGCTCTTTCTCTACATCTTTCCTTTGGGCTTATACGCTATCACACACAGAGCAAAAGTTAGGTAACTGATATTTAAAACATCCCAGTAAGACAGTGTGGAGGATCAGAAGGAACAATTAATTATACAAGGAATTTTTTTAAAGTTTGTGGAAAAGGGGCATTAAAAGACAAGTTTATCTTGGTGCGAAGCATTTTGAAACCCATGCATGGTTAGTTCATGTGTTCTTTCTGTGAACTTTCTGAAGAATCCTGTTAGGCAGACTGGTGCGTGTGAGTGTGTGTACGTGTGTGCCTACGTGTGTGCCTATGTGTGTGGGTGTGTGTATGTGTGAGTGCATGTGAGTGTGTGTATATGTGTGTGTGAGTGTATGTGTGCCGTGCATGTGTTCACCACCATATGTGTGTATGTGTGTCTACATGTGTGTAGGCATGTGTGTTTATGAGCATGTGTGTGCTTCTGTGCATGTGTTCACCACCTATGTGTGTGTGTGTACACTTGTGAGTGTGCATCTGTGTGAGTTTATGTGTGTGTATGTGTTCACCACTGTACGTGTGTATGTGTGTAGGCGTGTGTGTATGCAAGTGTGTAGGTGTGTGGATGTGTGAGTGTGTATGAGCATGTATATGCTTGTGAGTATGCATGTGTTCACCACCGTATGTGTGTGTATGTGTGTAGGTGTATATGTGAGTGTGTAGGTGTGTGTGTGTATGTATGTGTGAGGTACGTTCATCTTACCTGGGTTTGCAGTAAGGCAGGATCTAGCTTGTTAAAGTCCGATTTTGCTCTTCAGACTTTCTGAAGGATTCATGTGCCAAATAACTAAATTATATCTTGGTAGCTAAACAAATTATGCAAAATTATACACCATGAATATTTTATAATTCTCAACCCTGAAGCCAGACTCCAGACAGTTTTATGTTTGCAGCAACCCGTATCATACCCAGATGAATTCTGCTCAAGACAAATGGCTTCTTTCGAAAGCTTAACTTTAGTTTTCTTGTTGCATTTTTCTTTGAGACTGTCTCAAAGGCTTTTTATTAAAATATTTATTTGTTTATTTGCGGTGCAGAGAGACAGAGACAGAGAGAGCTCCCCTTCGGCTGCCCGCAATGTCCAGGGCTAGACCAGGGCTGGAGCCAGGAGCTCAGTCGAGGTCTCCTACATGTGTGGTGGGAACCCAGCTACGTGAGCCATCCCTGCTTCCTCCCAGAATCTGCACCGGTGATAAGCTGGAGTCAGGAGTGACAGCTTGGAACCAAAATCAGGCACTCCAGTGTTGGCCAGAGGCATCTTAACCACTAGGCTAAACAGGGTTTTCTTAGGACCAGGGAATAACAGCAAATGCACTCCACCCACCTCTCAGCTGGCTAAAGTGAGAGACTATGCCTTTACCATGTATCTCTCTAAATATGCATAAAATTGCTTAAGGCAAAGGATGGCCAGAGTCAAGCAGCCATTGAATGCACATGAAATGAATAAACACCTCATAACGGCCCATAGTTTAACTGGTTCTGTTCTTCCGTCTAAGATGTTGAAATTGTCGACAAAATGCATTTTTCTAAATAATGAGGCTTCCATCCCGCGGGGTTAAGGAGGTGGGGTCGTCGCAGCCGTGTGTGATCTTAATATCCGGAAGGATCAGAACTGCTCAGCAGTACGGCTGGTTTCCTTCTTCTTTCTCAATTACCTTGGCTAGCGCCGATCCTCCCCTTCCAGTTCTAAAAGAAAGAGCTACCCTATGAAGGTTCATGGCAGTGTTCTCAAAGAGGCAGCGGAAGAAAATGAGGAGATTGTAAGTTAATAAGCCTCTGCCAGCCCTCTCCCTGGCTCCCGGGAGGCAGAGTCGTGCAGGTTAACACTTCCAATTGAGCAACTTCAAAATGGCCCTGAATCTGGGGAGGGCAGAGAGATCAGTGCCTCTGCCTCCTCCCTCGGCCTGTTCTGTGGGCTCAGAGAGGAATCCAATGGAACTGGAAACACTACACATGCACCCAGCCAGAGACAAGGACCAAATCCAGTGATTTCACTGGCATCCGAAACCAGTGATTTCACTGGGATCCTGGAGTTCTGCGAGACTGCTGCTTCTGTTTTTTGTTTTTGTTTTAATTCTGTTGTTTTGCTTTTATTATATATCTTGTTTATTTGACAGGCAGAGAGATGGAGAGAGAGAGCTCCCACTGGCCATTTCATTCCCCAAATGCACCTGACAGCCCAGACTGAAACAGGTGGCAGCCAGGAGCCGGAACCTCTACTTGAATCTCCCATGTGAGTAGCAGGGACCCAACTACCGGAGCCGCAAGCTGCTGCCTGCGAGTGTGCACTAACAGGAGGCTGTGAGAGGGAGTGGAGCTGGAATCTGAACTCAGGCGCTCTGATACGGGAGGCGGGCCTCCTAGTCACTATCTCAAACACCCCCCACCCCGTGTTAGCTCACAACTTCATCTGTGCATAAAGAAAGAAAACTTCCTTTCAAAAATACTGCTGACTCATGATAGTCCAATAGAAGTCAGAAGCACCTTTTCCAGCTAATCCGCAGGCTGAATTTGCAACGTGGTGTTCCCAATCTGCCTCCCCAGAAAAGGCAAATGGGGGAGATGGGATATTACAAAGATTTGCTTCCCAGAGGCCACCGTAAGACCGCCCAGTTCTGGACTCAAGAAATGTCCCTGGGAAATGCAAGAAATGTCCCTGGGAAATGCCTCCAGGAAATGTCCAGGAGCCAGAATCCCTGGAGACCGGAAACCACCCACGTGCGGGAGTTGCCTCTCATCTTGTTACAGAACTACCCCCACGTGTGGTGAGGGCAGTTGCTATAGAAACCCCAAGCCCCGGTGACCTTACCCGACACACAGAACGCCAGCTCCTGACATCAGGTGGAGAGAGAGAGCGGGAGTTAATTGCAAAGCACAGAGCAAGAAGCCAGACAGCTATCGGTTGGTTCCCAGGCGCCCGAGAGAGCAAAGGCCAGGAATCTTAGGGTTCAAAGTTGGAGGAGGAGCAGTGCATGGTCAGCACGTGTCTGGCTGGGCTCCTGGTTGGTCGGTGGTGCCCATGGCCTTCCTCAATTGGCCAGCGGTGCCATGCTCTGGAGAAAATTTTTATGAGGACCAAGTGGGCTTCAGTCAGTTTGGGGGCCATATGCAGGTGACAGTGACTTTCTGCCCCCAACGTGGAATGTCCAGAAAAGAAATCCCTGGAGACAATGCCAACCCACCCATGAGACAATGCCAACCCTTCTCCATGGGAGAAGCAAGTGCCCTCCTGAGTCCAGCCGTGAGAGCCTGGCAGGGCCCGCTGGCCCTTCCCTGAGCTCAGCCAGCGGATTTTGGAAAGAGGTGGATTAGCCGTCCTAAAGGCAGGGGGAGGGCTCTTGAAGCCCAGACAGGGAGGCTGGGAACCAGATCCTCATGGCATCAGTGTCTGCATTCATGGCATCATACAGGGGCTCCGTGTCAGGAGCCCGCTTGGCCATCACAAACATTCCCTAAGGAACATGGCATTGCTGCCCAAGCGGCAGCCTGGACATGGGCTGAACACACACACATACACACATACACACACACACCCACACACACACACCCCTCCATGCCCCAACCTTAAACTGTAAGATGCACGGCCTTTCCTCCCTCGGGGAGCCCAGGAATTAGGTGAAGCTGCCCAGCTACTGGAGGGAAAGCCTCCTTCCTTCCACCACTTGTCAGTGATCGGCCTTCTGTGCTTGGGGCGTGCAGACTCAGCTTGCGGTGGGGGGGGGGGGGGCTCTCCTGTATCCCTCCCACTTATTACCCAGATGAGCATGAACACGTTACTTAAGCATGATTGAGCCTCAGCGAGTTTAATCTTTAAAATGGCTATAAATCATACACACTCCCTGGATGTGTTATAAGGCTGGGCTGAAGTGATGGCTTGGAATCCCTGAACGTGAGTGTCCACAGCACGGGGAACGCTCCAAGGCGAAAGCCGGCTTTTGGGAGGAGCCCCATCTTAACTGGCTTTGTTCCTCCCACGGGGACCTTTCTGTCTCCTCCGCTATGAAACAGCCACCCATTGCCCATGGACTCTTCCTCCTCTCCCACTTCCAGGGACTGGCTCAGGAAGGGATTCCCCAGAAGCTGGTGGGGTGCAGGATGTGCTACCCAAAAAGTGGCACCTTGAAGGTCACCCTCTGACCTTTCTCCACCTTCCTGTCCTCATCCAAGAGTTCCCTGCCCTGCCTCTCCTGGGAGTAGGCCACAAGACCGTCACGCAACAGGGGTCCCGTCCCTATCCAAGGGGACGGCACGTCTTACCGAAACACAGAAAAGACCTTGAACACACAGGTCTTGCTGGATTACAAACACTCAATCGTACCCCTTTGTGTCACACCGTATTTTCCATAGCTGTCCACTTCACTCTCCAGACTTAGTTTTCGTGGTTCTTCTTATTTGTTTTTTTAAAGATCTGGTTTTACTTATTTGAAAGGCGGACTTATAGAGAGAAGGGGAGACGGAGAGAGATCTTCCATCTGTTGGTTCACTCCCCAAATAGCCACAATGGCCGGGGCTGGGTCAGGCCAAAACTACAACCAGGAGCTTCTTCTAGGTCTCCCACGTAGATGCAAGAGCCCATGCGTTCGGGCCATCCTCTGCTGCTTTCCCAGGTGCATTAGCAGGAAGCTGGTTAGGAAGTCGAGCAGTAAGGGCTTGGGCTGCTCTCCAATAGAGAATGTGGACAGCGCATGCAGGAGCCTACCCCACTGTACCACGATGACCGACCCAGGGAAGTCTTCGGTCCTGAAGACTCCCCATCATGCAAAATTTGTTGTTAAATAAATTTATTATGCTTTTTTCTTGTTAATCTATCTTTTGTTATAAGGATATCGGCCATGCCCCTTGCAATGGGACAGGGAAAGATACCACTTTTTGTCTTCTACGAAGCATTGATACTTGAGAATAAATGCTTAGTAAGTTTCTCCTTTTCTAGGGGTATCTGTACCCTAATTGGGGATTGAAACAAGCCTATTCTAGAGTTGCGATTCTAGCTCTCGGGAAGCTGACAAGGGAGGTAGGTGGCTTTTGTAGGTTTTGTTTGTCTGCTAATTAGAATTCCTTCAGTGGGCCCTTAAAATAAGGATCAAATAAATCATCTCTTTAAACTGCTGGCTGAGCTTCTAATTGTAGCTACGAGGTTACAGAAAACACAGAGGACAGAGGAGCACGGTGCATAACACCAACAGAGTGTAACTAGCTTCTAGAGGACAAATATATTTTTAAAATTAAGCCCAAGAAGAAGATGGACCCAGGGGAATCCATGGCTTAAAAGATGTAAGACACAAATGTAATTAATGACGAGGTCTGGACTTTAGTCAGAGCCTAACTAAAAGGAGCAAATTGTAAGACTGAAAATGATGGCATATGTAAGACCACTGGAAAGCAAAACAGATATTAAGGATAATTATTATTTTTATTGTATGTGATACGATAGGGTTATTTTTTTAAAGAGTCCATATTTTACATAGATATGCTGAAATATTCACCAAAACATGAGCTGTGATGGCTGCTTGGTATGCGTCAACGTGAGCAGGTGCCGGTTGTCTGGCCACACACCAGGGCGGATGCTGCTGTGCAGGAATCTTTAGATGCGAGTGACATTATGTGGGTTTTGAGTAAGCAGAGCACCCTCCACAGTACAGGTGGGCCTCATCTAATCAGCTGAGGATCTTTAGAGCACAGACTGAGGGAAGGAGGAGGAGGAGGAGAATAAAAATAGGAGGAGGAGGAAGAAGAGGAAGAGGAAGAAGGAGGAGGAGAAGGAATTCCGCTTCCAGACCACAGCACAGAAACCCTGAATTTCCAGTCTCTACAACTGCATTAACCAATTCCTGAAAACAAATTCTCTCTCTCTCTCTGGATACATGATAGATTAGAAATTGATAAAGGCATAGATATAGAGACAAGTAAGATAGATACAGAGAGCTAGCAATGGAGAATGATGTAGATAGATGGATGGTACATGATAGACAGATGATAGATAGAGTTTCTGTTTGTTCTGTGTCCCTGACCAATACATGACCTTTTGTTTGAGACTTGCTCCAAAATAAGAGAAGCTGGGCCAGGTGGGCAGCGGTGGGAGCGGGAAGCTGTACTGGCAGATAGACGGGGCTAAACTGACCTTGGATTAATAGTGTTGGGGTTGGATAATGGGCATTTTTTATAAGATTTATTTATTTCTTTGAGAGGTAGAGTCACA
The DNA here is from genome assembly GCA_949820135.1 of Sylvilagus floridanus. NCBI lineage: Eukaryota > Metazoa > Chordata > Mammalia > Lagomorpha > Leporidae > Sylvilagus > Sylvilagus floridanus. The sequence goes on along the minus strand of OX463238.1, from coordinate 22,810,107 downwards.
GACAGAGAGAAAGGTCTTCCATCTGCTGGTTCACTCCCCAAATGGCTGCATTGAGCCAGGAGCCTGGAACTTCCTCTGGCCTCCCATGCGGGTGCAGGGGCCCAGTCACTCAGGGCATCTTCCACTGCTTTCTCAGACCATAGCAGAGAGCTGGACTGGAAGAGGAGCAGCCAGGACTCGAACCTCGCCCATATGGGATGCCGCAGGTGGAGGATTAACCTACTGCACCACAGTGCCAGATACTGGGTGTTGTTAAGAACAGAAGTAATAGCATGGCAAGTATTAAGACCGCATTAACTGTGGTTAAGACATGACTTAGGATACCCGCATAGTCCAGTATTTCAATACCTGGGTTCAAATTCTGATTCTACTTCCAAATTCAGTTTTCTGCTAATGCACACCCTGGGAGGAAGCAGTGATGGTTCAAGTACTAGAGTCCCAGCCAGCACACAGGAGACCTGGCTGGAGCTCCAGCCTCCTGGTTTTATCCTGGCCCAGCCCTGACCGTTGGCAGGCATTTGTGGAGTGAACCAGTAGATGGAAAATCTGATTCTGTATCTGTCTTCTCAGTCTCTCTTTGCCTTTCAAATAAGTAAGAGTAAATAAAAAAAACTATTTTGAAATGGAAGTAACAGTATCCAATTTTATCTGTGTTCAAAATTCTCCAAATAAAAATAAACCAATAAAAAAAAGCACTCTTGATGCAGATAGTTCTTCCCCAGGGTCATTGCAGGGCACCAGGGCTTATGCAAGCAGATTTTAAACCCAGCTGGGTGCAGGATTTATAAGCCACTCCACCCCTGCCCGCTCTGTCCTTCCCCACCCCTCTCCCGCCCCCATGCTGTCCCCCAGCAGTAGTGCTGGCTGCTTGGCCAGACACTGCTGCCAGGCCCAGGAGGGGACCATTTCCCCAGCAGGGCTGCCTTGCAGAGCCCGCTGGGACAATTCGCAAAAACCAAAGCAGCTGGACCTTGGTGTGAGCTGGAGGACCTCCCAGTGCAGAGAGGGGAGCTGCACCCCAGGGAAGACAGGGCTCACTGTGCACCCCGCGGCTCCTGAGCCTCGACCTGGTTCTGGAATTTCTCATCTCCCACTCGGTGCTGCTCCCCAGGATGTGTTCACTTCCCTGGAAGGGTGACTGATGGTGTTCACCATCAGGGGACAGAAGCCACAGGCTCTCCCCTCTGGAGGCTCCCAATGTCCTCCCACCCTGCCCCAACACCCAGAAGCCCCAGCTCCCCTGCCAGCCCCCTGGTGTCCCCAATGAATTATTCCAGGCCCATTGGGGGTGACAAATGACAGCAGCATGGGTAACAGCCCAGCTCTAAAGTATTAAATGTTGAGGCTGGCGTGGAGGTGCAATGGGTTAAGCCACCGCTTAAGACACTGGCAACCAATGTAGAGCACTGGTTTGAGTCCCAGCTGCTCTGCTTCCAATCCAGCTCCCTGCTAATGCACATGGGAAGACAGCTGAAGTTGGCCCAAGTGCTTGGGCCCCTGCTACCCACATGTGAGACCTGGATGGAGCTCCTGGCTCCTGGCTTCAGCCTGGCTGGCAGGCATTTGTGGAGTTAGTTAAGGGATGGAAGAGATCCCTTTGTCTGTCTTTCAAACAAATAATTAGAAAAACAAACAAAAAACTTAACATTGCAGACTTGGCTGGAAATGTTTAGTACTCCTCAGACTCACTCCCTTTGTCCCTCTCTGGAAGGTAACCACTCTCCTTAACTTAGCACGCGACGTTATCATGTCCCTTCTTTCTTTTAAGAAGAAAAAAAAAGGATAGGTAGGCCTTTTTATTAATTACCATGCATTTTTTTTTTTAAAAAGTATATTTATGTATTTTATTTAAAAGGGGGTGGGGGGAGAGAGAGAGGAGAGAGAGCATTCTTCCATCTGCTGGTTCACCCCGCAAGCGCCCTCAACAACAAGATCAGATCAAAGCCAGGAACCAAAAATTCCATCTGGGTCTCCCATGTGGGTGACGTGGGTGGCAGTGACCCAAGTCCTTGAGCCATCACCTGCCGCCTCCCAGGGTGCACATCAGCAGGAAGCTGGAGTCAGGGACAGAGCTGGAACTTGAACTCACAAACTCTGAGTGGGATGCGGGAGTCCCAAGAGGCATCAACAGCTGTCAATCACCCTCCTCCTGGTGGATTTTTACAATGCTGGCAACAGGTGTGCTGCCCACAGACACATGAGGCACAGTGGCCATGTTTTCTAGCTTTGCGAATGTTACGTTGGAGGTATCCTGTGCAACCCACTCTCTGGACACATCCATCTATTTTTAAGATTTATCCACATGGATAGGCAAAATTCTTATTCATTTGTTTTCACACCACTAAATTGTGTCACGTGGTATGAACACACCAACATTTGTGGGTCCAGTAGTTGCATGTGGACATGCAGTTATTTTCAATTTTTCTTTTTTACAAACCGGGGTGGGGGTGGAGGGACACCCTTGCAGTGTCCTTGCACGCCGTGGGGAAAGTCTTTCTCTAGCACTCTGTTACAACCCACCAGGGGCCCTTCCCTCCTGGTGCAATGCTCACCACCCTGGCCTGCCTGCTTCCACGGGCCAGTGTTTGCCCTCGGCCCCCCTAGGCAAGAAGCAGTTGTGTGATGAGCTCAGGGAAGCCCCGCTCCGGGGGTGAGCATCTCCTCACAGGGTCTTCCTTGAAGAGTGCGGCTCGGGAACCTTCGTTATCGGAGTGATTGCCCTGTCTAGACTCAACCGCACCTTCCCTGAAGTTCTTGGCAGGCTCCAAAAGGGGTCAGCACTCCGAGAGCCACAGTTAAATATAGACATCCAGGAATAAAAGGCCTAATTAAGAACCAGGAAGTTGCTCTTGGGAAATGGACAGACTTTGCCAAGCCTTCCTTAGCTGTGCCAAAGCCCAATTTGGCAGCAAACTGCTGATGAGGGCCCCCAGGTCAGAGAGCCCCCAGTGGAGGGAGTGGGTGGGGCAGGTGCACCTCCCACGTCTCCTGGGCTGGCTGGCTGGCTGCTTCCTGAACTTTCTCTCCCCTGTCTCACCTCCTCTGGGCAGGAGGAGGGAAAGCAGCTCGGGCAGTTGGGTTCGATTTCATTCCGGGTCAGAGTCGCTGTAATTTCTCTAACCTAGGCGTCCACCAGAACAAGAAGCTTCGGACCTTGACATTTCTGATCTTTCAGAGCTGGAAGGGATCAGTATTTACCTTTAGCCATGGGTGAGGAGAAACTCACCTGCTTCTGCAAGGTGAGCGCAGGTGATGGCCACTGTTCTGGCTTCTCAGGGTTTCATGAAGCCTTGCTGTGTGCAGTTAGCATGTCTGCGCAAAGTCTACCCTTCGAAGTGGGGATGTGGCTGTGTCATTAGCAGATTCTCAGGGGTTAAAAATTAGCTGAAGTCAGGAATGTTTGTGAGGGGGCCTCGAAGGTCCACTGCAAATGTGCATCAGCTCTTAATTCTATTTTCCGTGAACTTTTTGAATTCTTTTCTATTCTTCATACAAATAGAAATGAGACTGGGGCAGGTGTAGTGGCACAGTGGTTTTTGCCCACATACTATATCAGAGTACCTGGGTGGAAGTCTCGCCTCTACTTCCAATCCACTTTCTTGCTAATGCACATCCTGGAAGGCAGCAGATGCTGGCCCAGCCACTTGAGCCCCTGCCGCCTACATGGGAGACCCGGATGGAGCTGCTGACTCCTGACTTCAGCCAGGCCCAGCCCCAGCTGTTGTTGCCATTTTGGGGAGGGAACTAGTGAATAGAACACACCTCTCTGTCCCCTACTTTCCATTGGTTGCTCTGCCTTTCAAATGAAGAAAAATAAATTTTAAGTATATACATATTATATATGTACACATAGATATAAATTAGATTTTTAAAAAAGATTTGTTTATTTGAAAGGCAGGGCTACAGAGAAAAAGAAAGAGAGGGAAAGAGGGAGAGAGAGAGAGAGAGGGAGAGAGAGATCTTCCATCAACTGGTTCACTCCCCAGATGGCCACAGTGGCCTGGGCTAGGCCAGGCTGAAACCTGGAGCTTCCGCCATGTCTCCCATGTGGGTGGCAGGGCCCAAACACTTGGTCCATCTTCTGCTGCTTTTCCCAAGCCATTAGCAAGCGAAGTGGAGCAGCCACTAACATGAACCAGCACCTATATAGAATGCTGGCATTGCAGGCGATGGCTTTACCCGTTATGCCACAGTGCCAGGCCCTATAAATGAGATTCTTAAAGATCCATAACATATCTTTTTAAAACTATTTATTTGAAAATAGGAATGTCAGAGAGAGGGAAAAAGAGACAGAGACAGAGAGAGAGAGAGAGAGAGAGACCTTCCACCTGCTGATTCACTCCCCAAGTGTTTGCAACAACCTGGGCTGGTCCAGGCCATAGCCAGGAACTTTGAACTCCATCCTAGTCCCTGAGCAGTAGTACCTGGGCAGTAGGGGCCAAGTACTGGGGCCTTCTTCCACTGCCTTCCTAGGTGCATTAGCAGCAAACTAGACTGGAAACAGAGCAGCCTGGACTTGAAACAGCACTCCTATATGGGAAGGCAGTGCATTTAGTGCTGGGTTTAACCCACTGTGCCACAGCACCGGCCCCTTCACAACATATCCTTGACATACAACATATCCTTGACACACAACATAAAATCCCATCTTGCCATCGTGGGCTGATGGGGGCTGTGCTGAGCGGCACAGACCTGGTTGCCAGCCCTGCAGATGTTGTGCCTTCTGTCCTCACCTGCACGGGGCGGGTGCTCATCTCCTAGGGTGCCCCAGGGATCAACAGAGACAATGCACCGGAAAGCGCTTTGCAAAGCCAAAGCAGAGTCTGAATGGGTTATTGACAGCGCTTTGTCAAGGTGTTTGTTTGATTGCCCACGTCCTTGTCCTCGAATGTCACAAGGCTTCATTCCCTATGGACCGTCTATAACTCGGACCTTTCACCGATTCGATTCGGAATGAGCTTCCCTCCTATCAGTCCAGAAGTGGAGCAGCCAGGGACTCAAACAAGCACTCCAGTATGGGAGGCCAGTCAAATGTGTGGACTATCAGCTGTGTCGTAAGCCCACCCCAACAAACCTTTCCAAGGCCCCAGAGATGGTTTTGTAAAGCAAAATTAGTCATATTACGTGGTCCCTGACTTCAGGGGTCTACAGTCCAGCAGAATACACAGGACCTGGGCTTGAATCCCAGCTCCACGCTGAGCTGAGTGCAGGGTTCACCAGGAAAGTTGCCCTACCTGTGTATGACTTGGTTTCCCCCGTGTGTGGTATGGGAATGGTAGGGGTGTTGACCTGGCCGTGAGGGTCGGTCAAGCCGTCTGTGTAAAGGGTCGAGGGCAGAGGGGCTTGGCAGTAACGGCCCCACGGGCGTTCTGAGTGTCACAGGCAGACAAGTCAACACCACCAGGTGAGGGTGTGCAGGGCAGAGCTGGGGCCACAAAGCAGGGAGCCAGTGTCCTTGGATTGCAGGGGGCGCTCGGAGAGGCTCTGCAGGTGCTGAGTGTGGGGGACAAGCAGGTCAGCACACGAGTCGATGGCGGTATTTTAAACCAGCTGTATTTTAAGAAAGCCACGTGAACAAAGATGTCCAAAACAGACTTCGTCTTCTCCCCAACCCTTCGCTGCTTCTCCTCATCTCCTTGTCTCCACATCCCCATCAGCTGCTAGAAGCAGAAGCACCAGGCTCGTTTCGTCCCCTCCCTCCTCCACGCCTCTCAGGCCCATCGCTCCAGCCCTCTGTTCCTCTCCTCTCTGCAGCTCTTGATCCCTCTATGTCCCGCTCATGCTCCCTCTCGCCCTTAGCTCCGAATCCCGCTTCCTGACCCTCACTCCCGTCTCCAGCCCAGCAGGTCTTGCTCTCTTTCAAATCCTCGGTTGCTCGCTATTCCCTCTGTGGGGGAGGTTCCTTCTTGTTTTCCACTCCCACTCCCCGGCCACACTCACCTCTCAGTTGGCAGTTTTAATGCCACATCCTCCAAAACACTCCTTGCCTCTTGCAGTAGGCTGCTGCCCACTCAGAGCTGATGGATTCCTTGCATCGTGTATTATCTGTTCACTCCGAGACTTCTGCGTCTTTCGCGCTGATGCACTGATACATGCCGAACTCTGAAAGCGATGGCTGACAGTGACCGAGGCTCTCAGGAAACACATGCTGGAGGATGACCTTGGCCCCACAGGGGCAGTAGGCTTCAGTGGACGTGGACTGTGTCGGTATGGGGTCCCTGGAGCCTAGCCTGGGATGCTAACACCCTAAGTATTTGTTGAACAAAAGAGCTGATGCATTGATAACTCCAACAACAAATTCCCAGTTGTGTTCCTTGTCAGTGGCCAATCCCACCAATACAACCCGGAGTCTCAGGACTGGCAAGGACCTGTGGATGACTTGAGTCAGTCCCCCACGTCACATCTGGCTCGTGTATGCACTGCTCTTATGCCTCTACTCAGCCTAAGCTTGAATTCAGCAAGAAGTAGTAACACCACTTCTGGAAGAGACCAATCCCTCCTTTTTGTCACCTTTGCTTACAAGAAGCTCTTTGTATTTTTTTAAGATTTTATTTATTTATTTGAGAGGGAGAGTTACAGACAGTGAGAGGGAGAGACAGAGAGAAAGGTCTTGTTCAGTCCTCAAATGACCACAACTGCCGGAACTGAGCTGATCCAAAGCCAGGAGCCAGGAGCTTCTTCTGGGTCTCCCACATGGGTGCAGGGACCCAAGAACTTGAGCCATCTTCTATTGCCTTCCCAGGCCATAGCAGAGAGCTGGATCAGAAGAGGAGCAGCCGGGACTTGAACCCGCACCTGCCGGTGCCACAGGCTGAAAATTAACCTACTGTGCCACAATATTGGCCCCACTCTGCATTCTTGTAACAATGACTAGCACCTCATGGGCTCCACCTGTGGCTCCTAGCTCAGGTCCCCAGGGCAGTGATTTTTAAACTTGAATTATACCTTAATCATAAGTCAAGAAATCAAATGAATGGATTTTGACAAGCACTCGTTTAAATAATACCCTAATAAGGTAGAAAGAATAAAGTAGAATAAAGAATATCAGAGTAATTTGAGGGGCAGGTGTTTGGTGCAGTGGTTACAATGCTACTTGCAATGCCCACATCCCATACCAGAGTGCCTGGATTCAGTGCCAGCTCCACTTCCTATTGCGGCTTCCTGCTAATGCACACCTGAGAGGCAGCAGGTGATGAAGGACTTGGGTTCCTGCCAAGCACATGGGAGACCAGGTTGAGTTCCAGCTTTCTGGCTTTGACCTGACCCAGCCCTGCAGTTGTAAGCATATGAGGAATGAACCAGAAGATGGAATCCCTCTCTCTCTCCCCACGCCCCCATCTGTCTCTCTGCCTTGTAAAATAAAAGTAATCAATGAATTAGCTTAAAAAGCGACATTGGACACAGAGAGGGTAAATTATGGTTTCCATAATGCTTCTTTAAGTATGCATGTTCATTGAGTCTGGACTGAGAGAGAGCATCTAATTCCTGCTGCAGGGACAGCCGGGCAACTCTGAGAGCCGCCAGCCTGGAGCGTCAGTAGACGCACGCTCTTCACGATGGCTGCTCCCATGAGTGCCGACCGATCACGCTGCCCTGTAAAGTCTTCTCTTCCGAGCTGAACCCCGCACACCTCTTGCCCTGTTTGCTGTGTGATGTGGCTGTGCATCGCTTTCCCTTGGCACGCTGTCTGCATCCCTATCAAACAGTGGCTTTGGGGACAGCCTGATGCCACCTCTCTCACACCAGCAGTCAGTGTGCGTTCTGCAGGTCCTCGTGTTTTCCTGAAAACAAGAACAAACAGCAAATAGAGGTGAAGAAGCCAGCCCTTTTCCTCCATCCATCAGCATTGCACTAACAGCTCCAAACAGCAGACAAGACTCCATGGTTGTTTTTTTTTTTTTTAATTTTCTTACTCCAAATCTCATTCTAGTTATGATGTTTTCCTCCCAAGATGGACTAAAATCTAATTAGCCAGGCTGTTTGGTTTTGTGGCTGCTGCAGACGTTGTTGTCTCAGATTGAGCTTCTTGTCGGATAGGCTTTGTCAGAGCAAAGTCTCCTAAGCCGCGAGTGTTCCATCCCGTACTTGGCAGGCAGGGGGATTACCCTACTCTGGCATCTCCCAGGTGCCCAAGTGAAATGGCTTCTTATCAGGTTCAGTCTCTGCTCCTGACAATACCATGGTGGAGCCCGATGACTTCATCCTACCTGTTCACCATCCCTCCCCTCAACACACACACTTCAGACTTTTGAGCCAGTTGGTAGACCTGCAAGAGCAACAGCTTTGGAATCAAGGTAGTGTAGGTTCGAATCCCCACTCTGCGGCTTAATTTTCAGTGTGTCCACTGGGGAAGTTGTGCAATCTCTGTAAAAGCAGTAGCTACTCCACACAGAGTTTTATAAAAATTGAATTAAATTTAATACATCTCTCTCTCTCCACAGAAGTATCATTGGACACACAGTGAGTAGGCCACAGATAGCTGTCATGAACAGCAACAGTAACCACAGAAACATTCGAACTGCACTAGGGGTGGGGGGTGGGGTGGGGAAGAGCTTTGTTCAGCACCAGAAATTCCCTTCCCGGCTGAGGGTTCCCGTTATCATCACCCACTAAACATGATCACTCAGTTGCCAAGTTTCTTACTTATTTGTGAATCCAGGCCATTTTTATTTCTCTTACCCTCAAATACTTTTGTCAAAATCCAAATGCACAGCTCAGTTGACGTAAGAACTGCAAAGGAAAAGAAGTGGGATCAACCTGGCGAGCTGGCTCCTGGTCAGCCTGCGCCCTGTGCTGGCAGATTCTGTGAGCTCTTCCAGGTGCCCCACCACCACCACCACCACCATTAACCCTCCATGATCCATTCTTGTCCAAAGTGGGCAACATGCCTACCCGTCTGTGGTGTGTAAGATCAGCTTTCTCTCCATTTCCAAAAAGAAGCAAATGTGTCCACCTGCGTGTTTTTCCTCCAGCATGTCTTCATTGCTCTAAGGTTCTTTGAATCCCAGCCAGCAGTATCTACAGAATCTCGTAGTCAAGATGCAGCCACTCTTTGCAAGGCAATTGATTTATTCGAGAGATCGAACTCGTTAAGAGCAGCTACATGTTGCCTACAAGCTCCTCTTTCTCTACATTCTGTTCTGAGGCAGAATTCTGCCCTCTCAGCTTTCACCATCAGCGCCACGTTCTGGGTCTGCCTGCTCCTTTCCTGATCTTGCCTGGGACATCAGGGAGTCCTTTCAGTCATCCTTCGAAATCTCAGGCATGTCTCCGTCATGTGACACTGCCACTTTCCTCTTGTAATTATTCTCAGCTGTGTGCTTTCCCCCAATTTGCTGCAAAGTCTCTGTAAAACCTGAGCTCATTAAGTCCACCTCTGCTACCTGGGCTTCCTCGCACGCTTCCACATGTCCCCCCTCCTTGGAGCCTGCTGCGGTTGCAGAGGCCAAGTTAGAGAGCTGCTCAGTCTCAGGAGAGATTGTCCCTCAAATGGCCACCCACCACAGAGCTGCACAATAGCCCTGTTTCCTCTCTCCCATCCTGCTGTTTTGCCATCCTAATGGCGTAAGTAGGTGTCTGACCATATCCAGATGGCCTCTTCTTGGGGACAGAGCACCACAGTGTGACACAGGTACTCTCTTCCTTGGAACAGAAGGCCAGGTCTGCAGTAGGGATTTGCTCACTGCTTCCTATCCTTTGGGGGGCCAGCACCCAATCCAAAGAACGTTCCAGGGAGCTTACTCATTTCTGTGCCTTACACGAATGAATGAAGGCACAGAGGAATTCCATGCGTTCATTCACATTATCAGCCTTTGAAGTGTGAATAGATGGACTCCAAGAGGGAAACAATAGTACCTGTGTTTTTTCAAGAATGAAGATCTCTCTCCTGGTGAGGTTGACCTTTTCATGTAGGCTAGCGGCACGCCATCCAGCTCTCTCTTCTCACAAATACATCCCCCATGCCTGTAGCTCCACAATTAAAGATTCATTTGTCTGACCTATGTCTTACCAGCCACTGTACCTTGATCTACCTCCACCCCCAGAAGAAAAAGATTTCACGGGCCCTGGAAGAGGAGACTGAGCAGAAGGACCCAGGGGACCTGGATGGGGGGCCCAGAGCTGGCCCTTCAAACTGCTGGAGATGATCCTGAGACCCCCCCCCCAAGGTGAAGCCCTTGGATAATAAAAGGAAGGACCCCAGGGGCCAGCAATGCATAGCAGATTCAGCCATTGCTTTCTTTTTTTTTTAAGATTTTTTATTTTATTTATTCGACAGAGTTACAGACAGTGAGAGGGAGAGACAGAGAGAAAGGTCTTCCTTCAGTTGGTTCACTCCCCTAATGGCCGCCATGTCCAGCACTGCACCAATCCGAAGCCAGGAGCCAGGTGCTTCTTCCTGGTCTCCCATGTGGGTGCAGGGCCCAAGCACTTGGGCCATCCTCCACTGCCCTCTCGGGCCACAGCAGAGAGCTGGACTGGAAGAGGAGCAACTGGGACTAGAACCCAGGGCCCATATGGGATTCTGGCGCTGCAGGCGGAGGATTAGCCTAGTGAGCCATGGTGCCGGCCATTGCTTTCAACAGCCATCCTGTGTAAGCGTCTATTCAAGTCCCAGCTGCTCCACTTCTCATACAGCTCCCTGCTAATGCACCTGGAAAAGCAGTAGAAAATGGCCCAAGTCTGGCCTGCGCCGTGGCTCAACAGGCTAATCCTCCGCCTTGCGGCTCCGGCACACCGGGTTCTAGTCCCGGTCGGGGCGCCGGATTCTGTCCCAGTTGCCCCTCTTCCAGGCCAGCCCTCTGCTGTGGCCCAGGAGTGCAGTGGAGGATGGCCCAAGTGCTTGGGCCCTGCACCCCATGGGAGACCAGGAAAAGCACCTGGCACCTGGCTCCTGCCATCGGATGAGCGCGGTGGCCATTGGAGGGTGAACCAATGGCAAAAGGAAGACCTTTCTCTCTGTCTCTGTCTCTCACTGTCCACTCTGCCTGTCAAAAAAAAAAAAAAAAAAAAAAAAGAAAGAAAGAAAATGGCCCAAGTCCTTGGGCTCCTGCACCCATGTTGGAAACCAGAAGAAGCTCCTGGCTCTTGGCTTTGGATTGGCCCAGCCCCAGCCATTGTGGCCATCTGGGGAGTGAATCAGCGGATAAAAGACCTCTCTCTCTCTCTCTCTCTCTCTCTCTCTGTAACACTGCCTTTTAGATAAATACAACGGAACTTTATAAAAGCAAAGAAAGGACTCAGAAGCGTCTTCTTAAGTGACTTGACACTTTCTACTAAGATGGAGGCTTATGATTTATAGCAGAGCAGAAACTTAAACCAAATCAACTCCTTTAAAAATGAAAGTCTTTATCAAAGTAGTTTTTTTTAAGAAGATAACCTCAAAGGTCTCAGCAAAAAAAAAAAAAAAAGCTGAGGAATTAGTACAAATGAGGTCAGCTTAATATGTGTGCTGTGTGTCTATGAAGATGTGCACCAAATCGGATTGTATTAATCAGCAAAGCGCTCAGTCAGCAGAAGACAGGAGCTGCACCCCAAAAGACCCCTTCCAAGAGCCCTTGTGTGGCCTTCTCTCAGCCCAGTGCTCACCCTGATTCTCAGCACTCTGCAGCTTCCCTCCAGCCACACCCAGCGCTGGTCTAGACACGAAAGGTGGCTGAGCCACGGAGCCCTGATTCTGTCATCTCTTTGAAAGCAGCCTGGCCCAGCGGTGGCCTCCCAGGTTTCCCCTTCCTGGCTGACTCTGGGAGCTGGGGTCAGCACTTCCAGATGCATCTGCCTGTTTCTGCATCCGGGCTTAGGCATTAAGGGTGGCTGCCGAAGGAGCCAGCTGTCACATTAGCCAAGTGCCTTTTACCATTTCATTACGCCATTAGCGTCTTCCTTCCTTTCCTTCTCACTGGGGTATTGTGAGGATTAATGAGATAATGGCCGGCAAGTAGTTGGAAGGGCCTCAGAAGTAGTCGGATAGTTCCCAGGACACGGGGCTCACTTCCTCCTAAATGAATTCTGGTTATCAACAGGGCTCAAATGTGTTTAGCTCCAAGAAATGGCCTCACGTGACCAACCCGGGCAGCCACAAACCATACACAGTCATGGATCACAAGACACAGCCAGCTAGCTCCCAGCTCCCTTCCAATTCTCCCAGCAGGCAGGAGCAGTTCTGTAGCAACCTGTAGCCAGCCATTCTGCGGGAAAGCAAATATGTAGCAATTCTGTAGGAGCCCAAGAAGTAAGCGCTTTAAAATGACAAACAGTGAATACATCAGAAACAGAAAACCACTCCATTCTGACATGGAAGCAAGAGGCTGCAGAATGTATGTGCGGTAAAGTGTGCTTACATAAAAATTCAAATTCACATCGAAAAGAATCGGTATGCACAATAAGATATTAGTAAGGAATGCTTACTAACTTACTAATGCTTCCTGGGCTCCAGATGCCTTGGGAAAGAGAGTTTCCTTGGAATGGTGCAACATGAAAGAAAAGAGGGCGACTCTTCACCAGTGACACAGAAATCAACTTAATTGATCAACTTGAAGAGGGGTAGGTTAGAAAGCCCATGCAAGTATCTCTTTGATGAAATTGATGTGAGTCTGGTACTAATAGGCAGGGAGTGGATAGAGCGAGAGCAAGAGAGAGAGAGCAAGAGAGAAATGAGTTGCATGCAAGCAATTCCTTCCATGTCTCCGGTTGGTAGGTTTTGAGGACAGCCCTCTCTCCAGTTCCACAGCTTTGCAAAAATGCGACTGTTTCTCTGTGTTCTGCTGAAATCCTTCATGCCCGAATCTTGCAGCAGCTTTTGTCTTCCGTGCATTTGTACTGGGAATTTAGAGACTGACATCCGAGCAGGGCAGGCTGTGGGAATTAGGGAAATAATGTTAGAGTTGTTTAGACTTCTATTTTTCACTCTGCAAATATAAGAGGAAGACTTTAAATATTAGATGGAGGAAATAAAATATGGATAAGGAGGTATTCACGCCAGGGCTGAATGGAGGAGAAATCACAAAGCTTTTCCTACTCTTTTTCCTGCTCATGACTCGCCCCTGCAGGCTGCCTCCGCGGCTTGTGCTGCCGCTTCACCTCTGTAAGGTTACGGTGGGCGAAGAATCAGGAGTCGGAGCAGGTGCGCTGTGGCTCCCAGCCCTGGGCTCCTGACAGCTGGGAAGTGTGTCACAAGTAATCCATTACAAATAATGAAGAATTGAAGTCTATGGGTGATTTACTATCCAGCACATAAACAGGGTATTTCAAGGTTACTACCAGAAGGACATCTCTGGTTCGCCAGAATCCAGTTTGATTTTTCTTCTTTTTCTCTCTCGGGCTCCAGATCCACACCCTTGAATTAATTCTACTCTTTCATTTATAACACACTCACAAAGCCATAAAAAGCCCCTCTTCCACTTGGCTGTTGCTTTTCCTCCTACTCTCATCACCCACCCCTAAACTCTCCTCACTCCTCTCTTAACTATATGAATCTCTTTGAATAATATATGAAACTGCTCTGTGTGTGTGTGTGTGTCTAATTGACAAAAGGCTGTGAGCTGTAGAGCTCATTCTCTTTCGTAGTTTTTTCGTCCCACTCCACGTCTCTGCAATCCATCCTGGCTGTTGTATTGAAACCTGAATGTCAGTGCCGGCTGCTGCGTGTCTCCCACAGTAGCCCTGCTCGGTGCCCCAGTGACAAACAGCTCAGCAGACACCAGGACCTTGCCACAGCAAACTGTGCCCCAAGGGCCACCCACGGAGCTGTGCCATCATCGATTTGTACATGCCTGGCCATGGGGTCTCTATGCCCCAGCTTGAGCGGTGTTGCTTAAGCTCAGGATATTACAACCCCACCAGCAGTGCCAAAGGGTCCCAAATTCCCTTCCTCTCTTTCAGCACTTGGTGGGTCATAAGATTTTCAATTTTTAAAAAATATTTATTTAACAGGTAGAGTTTTAGACAGTGAGAGGGAGAGAGACAGAGAGAGAGGTCTTCCCTTCATTGGTTCACTCCCCAAAATGGCCGCCATGGCCGGCACCACGCCAATCCAAAGCCAGAAGCCAGGTGCTTCTTCCTGGTCTCCCATGTGGGTGCAGGGGCCCAAGCACTTGGGCCATCCTCCACTGCCCTCCCAGGCCGCAGCAGAGAGCTGGACTGGAAAAGGAGCAACCGGGACTAGAACTGGCGCCCATATGGGATGCCGGCGCCGCAGGCAGAGGATTAACCAAGTGAGCCACGGCACTGGCTCCAAGATTTTCAATTTTTGTCCATCTGATGATTTTCAAATGGATCACGTTGTGTTTTAAATTTACATTTCTCTGATCACCAGCTAAGTGAGTCTCTCTCCACGTACTAATTGGCAATCTGAATTTCTCCTTCTATGAACTGCTGGATGCATTGCCCGTGGTTTTCTGTGTGTGAGTTTCCTGTCTTCGTCTTGCCAATCTGCACACTTCCATTGGGCATTAATTCCTTATTGATTTTAGACACTGCCAACTTCTTTTCCCAGTGCCGTCTGTCAAGTAGATTCACTGTTTTGAACTGTGATCTCTGGTTCTGAGGTTGTCAACATCCATCCATTTTCTCCTTTGGTTTATGTTTTGAATCTTGGTGAAGAAGTTTGTCCTGAACCACAAAGATCAGCCACATAATCTCTGGAAAGATTTGCATTTTTTTCAGATGTATGTCCTTAATCCATTTGGAATTTATCGTGCCTCTGTTGAGAGGTACGAACTCAATTGAATTTTTTAGCACCGTGAGTCAGTTTTCCCAATGTCGTCCACTAACTGATCCAACTTCTTCCTGCTGGTTTGGGAAGTAGCTCTAGTATTTGCCATTTGTCCACGGAAAGAGGGTTTGAAGTCTGTGCTGATTTTCAGCTTGCCTACTCCTGTGCCGCTATCATACAGTTCTGTTGTGGTTGTTTTGAAGTATGTCTTAGCCATAATGTTTTCTTTCTTTTTCTTTTTTAAAGATTTATTTATTTGAGAGGTAGAGTTATAGACAATGAAAGGGAAAGACAGAGAGAAGGGTCTTCCACCTGCTGGTTCATTCCTCAATTGGCCACAAAGGCTTGAGCTGAGCCCATCCAAAGCCAGGAAACAGGAGCTTCTTCCGGGTCTCCCAGGTGGGTGCAGGTGCCCAAGGACTTGGTCCATCTTCTACTGCTTTCCCAGGCCATAGCAGAGAGTTAGAGCAGAAGAGGAGTAGCCAGGATTAGAACTGGTATCCATATGGGATGCTGGCGCTTCAGGCCAGGGCTTTAATCTGCTGTGCCACAGCGACAGCCCCATAATGTTTTAAGTAGGAGGAAAAGAATAGGGCTACAGTTGGTAGATTGGGACTTGTGCATAGCCTCAGTCCTGTATGATTGTCCCAGTTGGTAACTTGCATCCGAGGTCACCCACAGGAGGGTATCTACATGAAAACATCATCTGTAATTGTATGTCAGAATGGAGGCAGGGAGGCCATTTCAGCTACAATACCACCTGTCTCCCTTGCAAAGTGGCCTGGAATTAAATTTGTATACCTTTCAAAGTAAGCGAGTCTTTTTTTTTAAGGTGACTTGAAAAGCAATACCTTGAGAACTCAAAAGACACTTCTTCCATGCACATTAATGTGCTTTAGGAATAATTTTATCACGTCTCCAAGAGTTACTGAGAGGATATGCATGCAGGGTTTGCAAGGCAGAACACTTCATCATATGCCTTACTCCAATAGCTACTAATTAGTTGTCCTAGTGGAACTGAACATGAACCTAGATCTCCGGAGAGGTCCTCTCCAACTGCACACGTGAGTACCCAGACACTGTTGCGTGGAATAAAAGATTGAACAGGTGCACGTGGTCTCTATCACCAACGACTTCTCTGGAACTGGAGTCAATGCCCTAACTTGTGGAGGGATGACTCTGTTCTGAAGGTAGGAGTGATTTAGTCTACCCTATTGGTCAGGGGTCAACGCAGACACGTTTTACGTAGGCTGGCTGTCAGTCAGCCAAAAATTCAAACTAGACTCGGTGATAGCTGGTTTACAGGTCAAATATACATCTAGCTGGTAACTTAGCTGAGACAAAATGGTATGCCCAAAACCGGAGTGAGACAGAAGCTATGCTAGTCTCTTCGTACTCCACAGTTGAGCTGTTTCTAGCTGAAGGGAGAGATGGAGTGTCTGGGCCCAGGAAAGAGAGAGGGGGCGGGAAGCGGCTGCTTGACTGGACATAACCAGGATAAAAGGCAGCATAACCAGCAAAGTCTTCTCCCTTCATGCTCTCCGATGAACCAAAATCTCATTTTTTTTCCTTTTTAGCCTGAACTACTTGAGAATAAATGGTAGCACTTCAACGGCCCAGATAAGACGGGTCTGACAACAGAAAGTGTTCACAAATTATCAGCATTTTTAAAAAGGAGACAATTATCTTCTAGAAATAATTGATGGAGCCAAGGACTGCATCGAGTTTTCATTTGCAAGCTTGAAATCCACTGAGCAAGGTTCATGCTATGGCTTATCTATTGCTTTCCCTACGGACATCTTTCTGAAGGAATTATCTCATTTGAAACTAATCCCCGGGCAGTCATTCGGTGCATGTTGGAGTGCCTGGGTGTGAGTCCCAGCCCCACTCAGGCCTCCGGCTTCCTGACAATGCACAGCCTGGGAGGCAGCTGGAGTTGACTCAACTAGTTAGGTTCCTGCCACTATAACAGAAGATCTGGATTGAGTTTGGGGCTCCTGGCTGCAGCCTGGCCCAGTCCCAGCTGCTGTGGGAAATTTGGGGAATGACCCAGAAGATCTCTACCTGCCTGTTGTCTCTGCTTTCGAATAAATTAAAAATTTAAAATAATCCAGGTCTTGATTATTATAGCATAAAATAAAATAATAGTATAGATAATTAAAGGAAAACCACCCTAATGTCTGGCTAAAGAAATTCCAACATAGCTATGGATTGGAATTCTCCTCGGTTATAATGATTCAAAATCATGTGATGGGTTCAGAGTAACATGGGAAGACACCCAGTTTATTAAATTTAAAAAGCAAGTTAGATAGCCATATCAAATTGTCTTAGTTCATTTTATACTAATATAACAGAATTTCACAGACAGGGTAATTGTAAAGAAAAAATTGTATTTCTTGCAATTTGAGAAGCTGAGAAGGCCAAGGTTGAGCTATAATGTCAGATAGGGAGATGAGGATTCATTCTTCCAAGGTGGAGCCTTGAACCTGGCCCCTCCCCAGAGTGGGGGAGGAGCTGCCGTGTCCCCACTGGGTGGAAGGGCCTGCACCAAGGCCTTTCAGACAGCACTAACTCCTTCCTGGCCTGAACAACTCCTGACCCTCTTGCTCTGAGGGTTAAGTTCTCAACACATGACTCTGGAGGGCATTCAAAGCCCAGAGCCAGTGCACTTGGGCTCACCCCCACCTCTGCCACATGAACTTTGAGCTGTGAGGCTTTGGGCAATATTTTTAAGCTCACTATGTTTTAGTTTCCCCATCTGGAAAATGGGACGAGAAAGGAAAGCCACCTCCCAGGGCTCTTGAGACGAGCCAGGGAATGAATTCATTCGTGGAATGCTGATCTGAACAGGGTCTGCTCAGTGGTAAAAAGTCAATACATGGGGCGAGTGCTGTGGTGTAGCGGGTAAAGCCGCAGCCTGCAGCCCCGGCATCCCACACAGGCTCTGGTTCGAGTCCCGGCTGCTCCACTTCTGATCCAGCTCTCTGCTATGGCCTGGGAAAGCAGCAAAAGATGGCCCAAGTCCTGGAAGAAGCTTCTGGCTCCTGGCTTTGGATCAGCTTTGGATCAGTGCAGCTCTGGCTGTTGTGGCCAGTTGGGGAGTGAACCAGCAGATGGAAGACCTCTCTGTCTCTGTCTTTCTCTCAGCCTCTCCCTCTCTCTCTGTGTAACTCTGCCTTTCAAATAAATAAAGAAATCTTCTTTTTTTTTTTTAAAAAAAAAAAAAGGGCCAATACATGTGAGTTACGGAGAACATTATTATTGTAATGCTATCATTTCATATCTTTCTATTTATGTTGAAAAATGTTTGTAAAATCAGACCATAGAATGTTTAACAGTGTTTACCTCTAGGAGGTGCAAGTATGGATAATTTTCCTCTTCTTTCTGCTTATTTGCATTTTTCTAATGCTTCCAACTCTGAAAATGTATTGATTTTCTAATAAGGAGCAACAAATTATTTTTAATTTTGGGGAAAAAATCCTTGGGATGGGGAAAGGCGGGGTGAAAGGCACATTTGTATAATCAAGCACTCCCCATGAGTTAACAGTGTAGCACCCAGGCAGGGTACCGGGGTCTATCCCTACATATGAGGGGGCAAGCAGGCAAGGGGATGATAGGGGAACCAAAGGAAATGAGGGAGGGTGACGCTCTTTATTTTGCATTCAAGGTTAAGGTTCAATGTATCAGCAAAACGAACAAAGAAAGAAGTGCTGGGAGGGGTCGCAGGGACAAACATCAACTGGCTCTGGAAGTCTGAAAGGCAGTGGCTAATTTCATGACCATTAATAACATGTGCAGGCCTGCTGAGCAGGCTAATGGCAGGGGTAATTAGAGCGTGTGCTCTAAGACAGATGACTGCTTGCCGGAGCGAGGCGGGCTCACCCCAGTGGCCACTGCCCACGGGTAGTCAGCCTTGCCAGGAAGGATCCCACCTGGTTATTGGGGAGGGATGACCTAGGCCGGCCTTTGAGGGCGGATTCTTAGTTCACAAAGGAAATACTGGGTAAAGGTTCGTGCAGCCCAGGACCTAAGTCTGGACGGAATACAGGCCCACACTGATATCCTGCAGTGAAATATTTTCACATTTCACACATCTGGGACTTAGGCTTATAGGCAGACATTCAGTTCAATGAGGTTGGGAAATCAATAAGTTGTGTCATTAACCAGTAGTTTTACAGGAGTAATGATTCACCGAGGTAGCGATTTTCTAGTCACTCGAATGGAGAAGGGGCCATTTGAAAACTTAATCTTTCTTCGCAGACAAGGAAAACAATGGATTTAACATGAATGTTTGTGACCTTTCCTTGCCTCCAACCAGATGAAGTTGTTCAGTGCCTTAATCAACATGACTAATACTCCTGTTTTCTAAAATTTGACTCTTCAATGACAATGTTTATTTTCAAAGCAAAGATCCTCAGCTAGGTAAGTCTCAGAACGGTTCCTCCATCGGTGGGATGGTTCACAATGGAGGATGCCAGAGGAAAACACTGGCAATACCATTTAGGAAATTGTCCAACAATTTCCCCTTGGCGAAAACACACTGATGATCATTCCAGTGGACTTCAGTACAGGTGTGCTTTCTTAGAAATGCCGCACATCAGCTCCCATTTTAATATTTCTTGAGTCTTCCTTTTCTATTGCGAGAGAGGGAAACTGATCAGGCAAGTGAACCAGCCTGAAATTGGAGGGTTCCCTGACATATAGAAATTTCCTTGGTAGGCAACAATCCTAGGGAAATGGAATAGAATGGTGGTTGAGAGCAGAGTGTGATGTCAAATTTGGTTTCAGGTAGTCTCCGTGCATGAACTTGGGCACGTTCCTTAGAGGGCATCAACCTGGTGCTGGAGCCAGACAACTGGGGTCTGTGTCCCAGCCCCACCCCTTCCATGAAGCCTCTCATGTCTCGCGACAATGGGGATAAGGAAGTGTCTGCTTCAGAAGGTTGATGCTAGCATCAACTACTTCCATGTTGAGAAAGCACTTTGGACAGCAGCCTTTGAGATCGCGCCTGCAGGCACCA
This sequence comes from Sylvilagus floridanus, assembly GCA_949820135.1. Classification (NCBI taxonomy): domain Eukaryota; kingdom Metazoa; phylum Chordata; class Mammalia; order Lagomorpha; family Leporidae; genus Sylvilagus; species Sylvilagus floridanus. The sequence continues at coordinate 22,790,377 of OX463238.1, read as the reverse complement.
CTGTTTGGGGTTGCTGCTGTTGCTGTCATCTCGTCACTTAATCACCCCAATCTGTGTCTTCATGCATTCATCAGTGACTATTTGGCAAGAGGTTTTGAAGGACTCTCACGTCACTTCATTCACTTAAGATGAGATGTTTTGAATCTCAATGAAAATGTCAATAAGTCAATAAGACTGGGATTAGGTGCACTGATACCTTTTGCAGTGGCTCTTCAATACGCTTCCTGGCAGTGTATCTGGGGGAGGCTTGTCCATGGAATGACACCCCCAGGTGGCCATTCCACTGGCCACCAAGATGCTGCGGTGCCCTCGCCTCCACTGTGCTGTCAGAGTTGGCTGACACTGGGCTCAGAGCCAGCACTCCTGACTTGCATCTGGAACCAGAGTAAGTCAGGAAGGCACCTGCTACAGAGACAGGGAAGAGCTCCTCAGTGGACACAGACAGCCTGAGCAAGACACAGATAGGAAGCAAGGGCAAGACACAGTCTCCTCCCGATATGGAGGGCAGTAGGCTGACGGATGTTGGATCTGGGGGGGTCACATCTACCATCACTTCCACTGTCATGTCCACTCCAGAGAATACTTTTCAAGAATTAGAAGTAAACAATGACAACTTTAAAGAAAGTATTATTGAAGTTACTAAAAACATATTTGTGTACATGCACAAGGCATAATTTAAATTTTTAAATACATAATTAAATGAAGGTCAACCTTAAGACTTTACAGAATACTTTTTGGATTGATAAATGAAGCCTATCTTGGTAGAGTATTTGTATTTCTCACATTGCATATTCAGAATTAGCATCAGAGGCCAGCATGGTGGTGGAATGGGTTAAATCATCACTTGGGATCCCATACCAGAGTGTTGGTTCAAGTCCTGTTTACTCTGCTTATGATCCAGCTTCCTGCTAATGCATGCATGACCCAAGTGCTGTGGTCCCTGCCACTCACAGAGGAGTCCTGGATGGAGTTCCGGGATCTTGGCTTCAACCTGGCCCACTCCTGGCTGTTACAGGCACTTGGAGGGTAAATTAGGTAGATTTTTTCAACTGCCTTTCAAGTAAAAAATAAATAAATAAACATTAAAGAAAGAATTAACATCAATGACTGTGTTCCGTCCAGCTGCCTGACAGGACCCAGACAGAACTCACTGCTTTCTCCGGCAAGCCTGGTCTTCCGTGCGCTCCATCTCCATCTAAATAACAACTTCACACTCCTACCCCTCAACATATCCCAAACATCAGCAACTCTCGTGATCTTCGCACACAAATATCTCTCAAACTGGTTAATTTCTTGCTCAAAATGGTAACATTTAGGGTGTTCAAAGAGTTAAATATTTTTGAAAAATACAATCTAGAAGAATGAGTAAGAAATAAAGAAGAACAGACAATACTATAACAAGAACAGGTGCATAGGGGAAACAACCAGTCAAAAATGTCAGAAACAAAAGGATCCATTAAAATATAAAACATCAGTAAATGAAATAAAAATTAGAGGATATAGTCACAAAGAAAATTAGTGACTTGAAAGATATTACTATCTTTAGTAATATTCACCCAGAATACAATGCAGAGAAATGAAGAAATCCTGGGTAGGACAGAAAAGTTAAGAAACATGGAATGGTAGCTTTCTTCCAAAGAGAGCTACTGGTCATTCCTTCTCTCTCAGTCACAGCGCTTCTTCCCGCCAGGAGGCACATCTCCCCTCCCCTGATGCTAGGATCGCCATAGAGCCCAGTTTGACTAAGACAATGCAACAAGGTGACACCTGGGACTTCTGTGACTGGGCACACCCTCTTCCCTTGAAGCACTCATCTGGGAAGCCGGTAGTCAGACAGTGAGGAACCAGAGCCACCGAGAGCCAATGAAGTTACAAGAAGAACTTATTCAATTGCATGGAGAACTGGCAGCCACGTGTGCCAACTGTGCCACAGCTGGGCACCCAACCACAGCCAACATCAACTCTGCCAGCCACCTTGGGAGAGTTGGACTCATCTGGGATGCTCAACCCAAGCACAGCTTCATCTGGTGTCTGACTCCAAGCGAGAACCCAGTTGAGTCCATCAATCCCCAGAACTACACATGGTACCTAATGAGAAACCACTGTCTTAAGTCCTTATCTTTTGGGATGGTTTGTGATATAGCACTCTATCATCAGAACTTACCCTAACGGACCAAGTAGCTCTCATTTATGATGAATGGGAATTCCAGAAGAGCAAAGGAAATGCGGGAAAATGATATTCAAGAAAAGAATATTTAAGGTTCTTCCAGAATGGAGAAAAGGTGGAGTTCTTGGTGTGAAGATGCACGCCCATGTCCAACAGAGTGTTAATAAAAATAATCTACACCCAGCCACCTTTGTGTTGAAGCTGCACAGCTGCCACACCACCGAGTTAACGGACACACAAAAAGACGATCGGGGACAGAGAACGACAATGCAGCGGCAGCAGACTGAAGGAAAAGCTGTCCATCCACAGTTCTGCACCCAGCTGCACTCCCCCTTGAGAGTGATGGTGGCAGAGATTCAAAGCCTCCAGACTCTGTCTCAGGAATTAAAGGAGGCCAAATGGCTGGTCCAGCACCCGGGAACCCAGACCAGGTCCACCTTGAGATGTGTTTCACTGTGCTACGATTTCTGTGAATCTAAGGAAATGGACATTTTGATTTTGACTAATGTGACTGTTCTTTGATAATACTAACTCCACTTTGAGCTATATATACTTGAGCCAAGTGGCTGGCTGATAGCGAGGAGGCCCTTACCTCACACCTGGCTGACTGACAGCCATATCCACCACTGTGTGCGAGATGCAAATGAGACACGCGGGGTCCAGGACTTTCCCCTCCAAGGCTGAGGGGAAAATACACAGCTGAGGTAATACACCTCTAGGGCCATGAAATCCCATGCCTTCTGCCTGTCCTGGGTGAGACGCATCTCGCGGGGACTAGGCTCTCTGTGAACAGCTGTTCTGAAAAGGCATCAGCCACTGGAGGCTCTGCTGCCATGCACAGTCCTTGACTTCTTTGCGGAGGGCTGGCCAGCATCTGGGCCTGTGTGAGCACCACCTCGAAGGGGTCTCTTCCCTGGGCCATTTGGAAAATGTCCTTCCCTGGGTACACAGCGTGAGGCTCCTTCCAGGCACTCCATGCCCAAGTTGCTTCCTTTTACCCACTTTTGCTCATCTTCGCATTATTCCTTTTGCCTATTTTGGTTTATTCTACTTATGTGTGTACTGCAATAAAACAATTCTGTCAGGAACTGCCTCTGCATCATTTGGCTTGTGACAAAATGACCTGTCCTCCACCCCTGGAAAAACTATAATCCTTGTGGTTAAAATTGTCCCGAGGTGGGGCCAGTGCTGCGGCATAGCGGGTGAAGTTGCTGCCTGCAGCACCAGCATCCCATATGGACACTGGTTCGAGTCTGGGCGGCTCCACTTCCAAACCAGCCCCCTGCTAATGGTCTGGGAAAGCAGCGGAGGATGGCCCAAGTGTGTGAGCCCCTGCTCCCATGCGGGAGACCCAGAAGAAACTCCTGGCTCCTGGCTTCAGATTGGCCCAGTTCTGGCCATTGCAGACATTTGGGGAGTGAACAAGTGGGTGTTCTCTCTCTCTCTCTCTCTCTCTCTCTCTCTCTCTCTCTCTTTTGTTCTCTCCCTGCCCTCCTCTCTCTAACCCTGTCTTCCAAATAAACAAATAAATCTTTTTTAAAAATTGTCCCCAGCTATTGGGTAAGCTGGTTTGCCCTGGCGAGTCCAGCATGGTATCTCTCCTGGCAGGTGGCACTGGGAAGGCAGAGTAGGGGCTAATGGGCAGGTCTAAGGTTTCCCATGGGTCTCAGGAATATTTTTAAGAGGGAACCATGAGAAAAGTCCAAGCTTCCTGCTGATGCAGCAGGTGGGACCCAGGCCTTCATGCTCTGGATGTCTGGGAGGCCTTTGTGTCCTGTGTTGGTGACACAGGCTGAGGTAGGCAAAGCTTTGGGTTACCAACTTCATCCCCAGTGTCTGTGAGCTTGGTGAGAGGGGAGCAGAGATGGAAAGAATCCAAACAGCAGCTGCCTCAAACTGCTGTGAATCTGGCCCTGAACACCCTATTTAGTATTTGGAAAGCAGAGTAACAGAGAGAGAGTGAGGAAGAGACAGACAGAGGTCAGAAATTCCATATGCTAGCTCACTCGGCAAATGGCCACAACTGCCAGGGCTGGGCCAGGCCAAAGCCAGGAGCGAGGAACTCCATCTGGGTCTCCTATGTGGGCGGCAGGAAGCCAAGCATTTGGGTCACCTTCTGCTTCCCAGGTGTATTAGCAAGGAGCTAGTTTGGAAGTGGAGTAGCCAGGACTTGAACCAGGCACTCTCAAACGGGATCTGAGTGCTCCAGGCAACAGCTTAACTGACTGAGCCACAACACCCATCCCTCCAACGTAGCCCTCCCAACCTGTTCCTTGCTTTACTTTGTTTACTAGAAGGTAATAACTTTGATTTAAAAAAAAAAAAATTGTTGTGACCGAAACTGTGGCTCACTTGGTTAATCCTCAGCCTGCTGTGCCAGCATCCCAGTCCCAAGTTCCAGGCCCGGTTGCTCCTCTTCCAGGCCAGCTCTCTGCTGTGGCCCGGGAGTGCAGTGGAGGATGGCCCAAGTGCTTGGGCCTTGCACCCGCATGGGAGACCAGGAGAAGCACCTGGCTCCTGGCTTCCTATCAGCCCAGCGCTGGCCATAGTGGCCATTTGGGGGTGAACCAATGGAAGGAAGACCTTTCTCTCTGTGTGTTTCTCTCTCACACTCTATAACTCTACCTGTCAAATAAATAATTTTAAAAAATTGTTTAGTTTTTTTCCATGTCTTCAACTACAGCACAAACTCCATGACATCAGAGATGATGTCATGGATTTTTTTTCCCCCCACTAATCCATTTACTTAAATGAATAAATGACTTAAATTGTGTTTGGCCTTGGAGTGCCACACAGTGTGGACATAGTCGGGTGTCACAAGTGCCTCCTGTGAAAAAGAAAATGGGTGGAGGGCCAGTGGTTGGCACTGAGCTCCTGTGCCAGGCTCCTACAGGCCAGCCCAAAGTCATCCACGACACCAAACCAGAGCCTAAGCTGCTTATGTGTAAAATCTGACCTCCCCAGAAATCAAAAGAGAGATGATGGTCTCATTCCCCAATAGGCCAGTTTTCCAAAAATCAGGATTCTCACAGCAATCTCCAAAAGGAGCCGAGTCTACCCGAGCCAGAGTGATACGGAAGCCCCCAGTGCTTTAACCCACCCAAGGAAGGTCACCTGCGATGATGCCATGGTAGGCAACCTGCTTATGAACTACAGGGTTCCCTTGTTCTTGATCAGGCTGCCTTAGAAGCCCTGTTTCACCACGCCCAGGTCTTCGTTGTAGACCAGATGCTACTAAACAGAACCCAATGGGATCGCTAAACTTGGATGTGGAACACCCAGGCACACGTACCTACGCTGCTTCCCTGGAGCTGTTTTCCAAAAAAAAAAAAAAAAAAAAAAAAAAAAAAAAAAAAAAGAGGGAAATGCAATCGTGGGTGATGGAACTTTTACGTTAGATCATCATGTTAAGATAGGAGGAAACCACGCACAGAGACCTCCCAGCTGCTCCCAAGCCCCAGCACCTCCTTGCTGAGTTTAGCAGAATCGAGACAGCCAGAGGCAGAGGACAGCGAGTTGAGCCCGTTTCGGGTTTGAACAACAAAGCTGGAAGAAGCTCTGTGGGGGCGTAGGAGAGCAGCAAGGGGTCTAAGCTGAGCTGAGTGGACTCTTCCCGCGGGAGCCCCCCTGGGACCCGGGAAGGAGGTAACCAGACCCGGGCGGGGGTGAGTGGGAGAGGAGGGGGACAATGCTTGGCTCTGCACTTCTGCCCCTCTAAGAGGGTAGCCGCACTTCCTGTCCACACCCCTAACTTCCTGCGGCTTCTCCAGCCCCTCTAGTTAGGCTGTAGAGCTAGTGAAAGGAGAGCGTGTGTGTGTGTGTGTGTGTGTGTGTGTGTGTGTGTGTGTGTGTGTGTGAACGGTGAGCCGAGGGCACTGTGGGCGGGGCTTCAGCTCCAGCTTTGCTGGGAGTGAGGGTGGAGCAACAGCCAAGCGCCTTTCGGAAGCACTGCCCCCTGTGGCTGGAGCCTTGGCTTTAAGAAGTGATCCTTGGGCCGCCTTACCTGATGTCAGACAGGGTGGACTGGGTTGATCACATCGGTAGAAACTGACAAATGGCGTGTAGGAGCTTTCTTTTTCTGCTACAACGAATCTCTGTCCTGAGCTGCCCTCCAGATTTGACATCTCGCAGGACGTCTCTCTGCCCGGCCTCACCGGTGGGGTTCAGCACCGCCTCCCTAAAGGCCAGCGTCTGCCTGGAGTTCAGGCTCCAACCCAAACACCAAGGGCAACGTTCCTTCCAGGGGCGCCCTGGCTCCGCCTCTCTGCCCCTCCCTCCCCTTCCCTTCCCCCTGCCCTCCTCTCTTCCCCAAACGCCTTTCACTTATTTGAAATTACCAACACGGCATTTCGTGCCCTGACAGCGGCAGCCTGGTTTATAGCTTTGGAGTTTCCAGTCCACTGCCCAAATGACTCGCGGCGTTTGTTCCCTGCGCCTCTTCCAGGCGAACAGGTAAGCGAGAGACCCGAAGCCAGACGCAGGCTTCTCAGCACCGATTCGTGCCTCTGGGTACCTCTGCAGAGATGCATTAGACCCGCAGAACGACGCCCATGGACCCTGCCCGACCGGCGGTGTTGGTCCCTGGTTGGAGGTCAGCAAGGCTAGCCGGCAGTGTCGACAGCAGGCAGGCTTTGTCAGTCGCTGCACCCTACTTCTTGGTGCCCCCCTCTCCTAGGGGTCTTTGCGCCCTGCCTCCCAGGCTCCACACTGGAGGACCAGGCCTGAGAAGGAAGGCTGGGGACCGAAATGGCCTCGGCCTTGTGCTCAGAGCAGAATCATTTCTCAAAGCAAAATCACCTGCACTGCAAAGGCACGCAAAGACTCCCAGGTGGGCGGCAGCTTTCGGTCCCCAGGACTTACCTCCTTCCCACTTGGCAAACGGATACCCAGCCGCGACTCAGGTGATCTCATGACTTGAGGAGAGCCCAAGGAGGAGGTGACAGACGGAGGTCCCGGTTAATTTCACTGCAGGTTGCTATGGGACAGTAGGTGACCTTCAAGATGAAGAATTCCTCATCTCACAAGGAGACCACCGATGACATAACCTTGTCTCCTCTGGCTTAGGTCTTCCCGATCGCACCGTGTCCCCTGCACTGCCACCTCTGAGCGCTGGCCAGGAGGGACAGACAGACAAACAATGCATGTTGGCCTAGCTGTGCAAGCTTGGACAAGCCACTTCCTCCCCAGGCCTGAGTTTCCTCAGCTATAAGATAGGAATTAAATGTTTGAATTATCTCTAAGATCTTTTCCAAGTAGCAAATCCTACGACTCTGTTCTGCAATTTTTATTTTTTTAAAAGATTTATTTATTTATTTGGAAGGCAGACTTGCAAAGAGGCAGAGGCAAAGACAGAGAGAGAGGTCTTCCATCTGCTGGTTCGCATCTCAAATGGCCACACCTGTTGAGGCTGGACCAGGCCAAAGCCAGGAGCCTGGAACTCCATCTGGGTCTCCCACCTGGGTGGCAGAGACCCAAATACTTGGGCCATCTTGTGCTGCTTTCCCAGGCTTGTGAGCAGGAAGCCGGATCGGAAGTGGAGCAAGACCTGAACCGGTGCTCACGTGGCATGCTGGCATTGCAGGGGCAGCTTAACTCGCTGTACCACAACACCCTCCCCTGACCGGCCCTTTGCAATTTGACTACTAATATTAAATCCAAGCCCATTGATAATTATGGAACCCTAGCTATCCCCACACAAATATGAATAATTGGTGAGTTTCAGTATTTTTGCCAAAAAGAAGAGTATATTATACAAATTTTAAAAAATGGTCATGTATAGCATAGTAAATTTTCCCAAACTGCACATCCCCAGGTCCCCAGTACCCTGATCAAGAGATAGAAAGTGGGGCCAGCTGCTGTGGCATAGTGGGTAAAGCCATAGCCTGCAGTGTCAGAATCCCATATGGGCGCCGGTTCCAGTCCTGAATGCTCCACTTACGATCCAGCTCTGCTATGGCCTGGGAAGGCAGTAAAAGATGGCCCAAGTCTTTGGGCCCCTGCACCTGTGTGGAAGACCCAGAAGAAGCACCTGGCTCCTGGCTTCGGATCGGCTCAGAACCAGTGGCTGGAAGACCTCTCTCTATCATTGCCTTTCAATTAAAATAAATAAATCGTTTTAAAAAGAGAAAGTTACAGAAACTCACATCTTGTCCCCTTCCCATCCCAGGTTCTCCATGAATGCCTCACAAATAACGCATCTCGATGCTTCCACCTGTCTGTCTCCAATTCTGTTACTTAGGCAGATTCACAAATAGTTCCAGCTGCATCGCCATGAACCCTGCAAGCGCAATAAGTGATTTCAGGGAACTGGAAGTGGTCCTTTATTACCCAGAGAAAGAAGTTGTCAGACACAGAGGACACACAAAAGCACGGGAGTGAGAGGGACAATGGCTCCAAACAGAGCAATTGTGGCAGTGGTCAGCAGCAGCTGGCCCCTGAGGGCCACTGACTGCACGGGAAAATCAGCCTGTTCCCCAAGGGAAAATACCAGCCATCAGTCACATGGCCCACACACCCCACTCGCAGCTCGGTGCACTCACTGGAAGGAAACTCCTGCTGCTAGACGCAAACAGATGTTGAGGGTTTCATGAGTCCCACAAACTCACACAAACAGCCTTGCCAGCGCAACAGGACTGCTCAAAGGATTCATCTGGGGACCAGCACTGCAGCATAGTAGGCTAAGCCTCCACCTGTGGTGCCAGCTCCTAATATAGGCGCCAGTTCGTGTCCTGGCTGCTCCTCTCTGATCCAGCTCCCTGGAAAGCAGTAGAAGATGGCCCAAGTCCTTGGGCCCCTGCACCCACGTGGGAGACTCAGAAAAAGATTCTGGCTTCTGACCGGCTCAGATCTGGCCATCGCAGCCATTTGTGGAATGAATCGATAGACAGAAGACCTTTCTCTCTGTCTTTCCCTCTCTCTGTAACTCTACCTCTCAAATAAATAGATAAATAAAAGCTTTTAAAATTTTATCCCCCAAATTGTACCTATTTAAGGGGTATAGTATGACAGTTCAATACACATATACAAAGTGTAACAATCAAATCAGGGAATTGGCATATCCAGTGTATTAAGTATTTATCATTTCTTTGAGTCAGGAACATTCAAAATCCTCTCTCCTAGCTATTTTGAAATATACAGTTGATTGTTTTCCACCATGATTATCCCATTGATCTGTAGAACATTGGAGAAACACCTCAGCAGAGAAACCCAGGATGGGTGGACCAAAGGCAGCCCCAGCCTCTCCCCAGCCTCTTCCCCTTTGTGAGTGGACAAGCCGAAGACCCCTGGGTAGTCTACTTCTATCAAACAATTGTTCTTTGGCCATCTGATGAGTGTCGATCTCTGCTCCTCACAGCTAGGTGACTTTGCAGTGGTTTGTGTGGGATCAAGCACAGCCTCAGCCCCTCCCCCCGGGGGGCGGGCCTTAATCAGCAAAACCACTCAGAGTGATGGCACCCTCTTTGCTGTGGTCAGGGATGGGGTTGGCCTGTGCCACTCATCACATGGACTGTGACCATGACTAAGCTCAATGCAGTTGGACTCCGGTGCTCCCTGGATGGCTGGGGGGAGGTGCTCCTTCTGTCCCTGACTGGTGTGTAAGGTGAATTCAAAGCCTGAGATAGCCTTGGCCTTTTTGATGCCACAAGCGAAGTCAGTCTGTAGGTGATGCCAGGGCATAGGACCAAAATGGACCCCGAAGAATCAGACACACAAGGACCAGAACCTTGCGAAAACCTTCCCTAGAACCTGCTGCATCTTGGAGCTCACTCAGATTCCTTGGCCAATGCATTCCTTTCGTTGTGTGGAATAGCTGGAGGTTGGTTTGCTATTAATTTTGCAGCCAAAAGTCCTTTAAGCCAGACAGACCTGCGAGAGAATTACTTTCCCCAACTTCAATCTCATCTTTTGTAAAATGGGATTCTTAAAGACCGCCTCACCTGGTGAGCCTATGTGGAATGTCCTCTCCACACCTAACACTTAGTAAATATGGGTTTGGTAAATGGTTTTCCTCTCTTCTTCTCTCTTAAAGAGCTAGCTATTTGTAGGGAGATAAGAGAGCTGCACATGCACTCAACCGCAGAGAGAAGAAAGGAGAAACGACCCGGGAAAGAGTGCACTGCTAGCTGCACTCAAGGGTCCAGCTTTGACCTCCAGACCAGCCCAGCGTGGAATGGGATGTGGCATGGGCTCTGTGACCTTCTTCAAATCACACAGCAAGGGCCCTCCCTCTCCACCTGCCCTGCGGCTCTCTCTGCCTCCTGTGTCGGCCTCTGAGCCCCTGGGGCTGGCTACTGGGTCAATGTGTGATGGGCCCCAGTCAGTGTTGGTGTGACCGGAACTGAGAACACGGAAGGGGCGTGGCTGCCATACCTGCTATGGGACCTGCTATGGCAATGGGACAGACTCATTCACACTCACTCAGTTACTTACGTCAGCAAAGGGGTAGATGACTCTTAAGCAAAGAATGTACAAATAGCTTTTTTCTAAAAAAAGGAAGGAAGGAAGGAAGGAAGGAAGGAAGGAAGGAAGGAAGGAAGGAAGGAAGGAAGGAAGGAAGGAAAAGGGATTTATTTATTTATCTATTTGAAAGGCAAAGTGACAGGGAGAGACGGAGAGATTTTCCATATGCTGATTCACTCCCCAAATGGCTACATTGCCTGGAGTTGGACATGGCCAAAGTCAGGAACCTAGAATTCCCATCTGGGTCTCCCACATGGGTGCAGGGGCCCAGCTCTTGGGCCATTTTCCTCTGTTTCCCCAGGTGCATTAGCAGGAAGCTGGATTGGAAATGGAGCAGCTGGGACTTGAACAAATGCGATGCTCGCATTGCAAGGAGTGTCTTACTGCATCACAATGCCAGTCCCAAGATAGCTTTTATTTTATTTTTTAAATGGTTTTGTTTATGTATTTGAGAGGTAGAGTTACAGACAGAGAGAGGGATAGATGGAGAGAAAGGTCTTCCATCCAGTGGTTCATTCCCCAAATGGCTGCAACAGCTGGACCTGGGCCGATCCAAAGCCAGGAGCCAGGAGCATCTTCCTGGTCTCCCACACAGGTGCAGGGCTCCAAGGTGCATGTGCTGCTGCTTTCCCAGGCCATCACAGGGAGCTGGGTGAGAAGAGGACATGAACCAGAGCCCATATGAGTTGCTGGCACCACAGGTGGAGGGTTAGCACACTATGCCACAGCACCAGCCCTTTTTTTAAAAAAATTTTTAAGAAAAGATTTTCATTATGGGAATTTTCAAACCTATGTAAAATAGATAATAATGAACTTGTTTTAAGTAAGAAAGGTACTGTCATTATCATACCCTGGAATTAATAATATAAGAACTAACATCTCTTCTTACAACAGTGAGCATTATGGTGTCCAGATTTAGCTACTCCATTCTATCAGAAAGTGTTTTCTCTAGGAATGAGCCATTAGCCCAGCTGTTAAGACACCAGTTAAGACTTCCGTGTCCCTCATCAGAGTGCCTGGGTTCGATTCCCAGCTCCAGGTCCAGTTCTGGCTCCTGGCTCTAGCTTCCTTCCCAGGCAGAGCCCAGGATGCAGTAACAGACGCTCCAGCAAGTGAGTTGCTGCCGCCCCCGTGGGAGACCCAGATTGGACTCCTGGCTCCCAGCTTCCATCTGGCCCAGCTCTGGCCATGTGAGCGTCTGGGGAGTGAACCAGCAGATGAAAACTCGTTCTGCCTGGCTCTCTGCCTCTTGAATGAAATTCAAAGCTGTTTTTAATACTTTATTGTCACCTAATAAGAAGACAATAAATAAGGACTGGCATAGAATTTTATTAGATGAGATAAAGGATTCCTTAACAACAACAAAAATTATTTCAATGAATTTACTACCCCTGGAATCAAGCCTTCAAGAAAATCTACCAAGTTTTGAAAACTGCAAAGTAAAGTATGGAAAATGTAGCTGATTTGGGTGCAACAATGGTTTTTTGGTCAATGATGAAGTAAAGGAAATATTTCTTTCCAAAAACAACCTATCCCAAGTTTCCCCAGGAGGGAACCGCTCTGCTCTTTTATTTCAAGGATTTTGTGGGCCAGAGCATGACCTTGCTTGCTTTGCCCCTTGCCTTTTGGAACATCCTGCACTGGGGTTGTGTCTGGCTCAGCTGATTGCAAAGCTGGGGTTGGGGTTTGGGGCTAGACTCCTCTCCCTTCTCCTAGCCCCTGGACAACTGTGCTTAAAGAGACCTTCAATATGGGTGCATTATCATTCTCCCAGACAGCTGCTTATTTTACAGGGAAAAAAAGATCTTAGCTTTCTTGAGCCTTTTTTTAAAATGTAAAGTTAAAGAGGTACTCATCTTTCTTGCCTATTCCCAGGAATCTTGCTTTATAAACTTTGGGGGTGGGGTGGGGAGAAGTGTGCATATTCTTTTCTATTAAAAATGGTATCACTTTGCTTTGAAATAATTTTCTGAAAAAATCATTTGGGATTTTTATATAGCTATGATGTACTTCTCATTTCTTAATTTCCTTCTCGAACATGTACCTGTTTTGATCTCCGATTTCCTTTAAACTTACAGTGAGGCAAATGTATTCTCTCACCACCACCTTTGATGCATCCCAAATTATACCCCTTGGAATTGCTTCAGTATTATTCATTTCAAAATGGTTTCTCAACATTGCTTGAATTTCATTTATACAGGTAAAGTCTTTAAGCAAAAGGTTATTTTGGGGCCAGTGCTCACAGAATCCTGAGCTTACTCAGCCTCTAGAGATGATTTCTTCTGGAATCAGCCCAGGAAAGAATTCAGTCCGAGAGCTACAAAGCACAGCAAAATGGGCAGGGAATTAAATATATATCTGAATGCATTCGCACTGAACAAATCCCGAGTGAAATGCCTTCCTTTTTTTTTCCCAAAGATCTATTAGATGGATATGTTTGTTTATTTCATAATTCAATCTTTCAATTGCAGATTTAACATCCAATTAAATCACCCTTTTAAACCAGCGCAGGCTTCAGAGAATAATTAGTACGTTAAGAGAAGTTTGCTCACTACCTGGGGTTTGCATAGAGCTCAGGCAACAGCAGTCGCCCTCACTCAAAAGATGACTTTCAGAGCCAAGTAGATGATTGGTGGAGTAATTATGTGATTCAGGGCCCTTCTCCAGCACTGAAAGAGGAATCACATTTGCATAGGTGAAAACAAAGCTTCAAATGAGAGAAAATAAAGCAAAGTTGTTTTGCAGAAACAAAGGAAAATAATGCTTCAGTGGCTTCTCTCCCTGAAACATTTTTCTGCTGCTGCCAACCTATGCAGGCTGGAAACCAAATTCTCACTGGGGCATGGAGTGTGAGGCGGGGCCCTGGGATTCCAGGTCCCCGTGGAGTGGCTGACGCTCCATCGCCACCTCTGTATAGGCACATTCAGTGATATGGGAACCAAGTGTAGAAAGACAAGGAATTGGACACCTGTGATCAGAGCCACTCATGGTAACTAACCCGTGGCAGCAAGCCAAGTGTCCATGGATGGGTGAAAAGGTAACACAAACGTGGCCTCTGCGTACAACAGACCATCATTTAGCCTTAAAAAGAAATCCCAACACGTGCCACAACATGGGTGAACCTTGGATATGTGGGGGTAAGTGAAATAAACCCATAACAACAGTGCAAGCGGATCCCACTTAAATGCGGTACCTAAAGTAGAAGGGTGGTTGCTCGGGACTTGGGGTGAGGGGGGTGGGAAGTTACTGCTCCTGGGAGCAGAGTTGCAGTTTTACTTGATGTCAAGAGTTCAGGCAGTGGGTGGTGATGACCGTTTCACAACCATATGCATGCACCTAAGGCTACTGAACTTCAACATCATGAAGGTGGTAAAGTCTGTGTTATGTGTGTTTTACCACCATATAAAAGAATGCATGGAGGTCAGTGCTTGGCTCAATGGTTAGGATGCCCCTGGAGATGCCTGCATTTCCTATCAGAGCGCCTGGGTTCAAGTCCTGGTTCCACTTCCGATTCCAGCACACTGCGGGAGGCTGCAGATGGCGGCTCAAGTCCTTGGGTCCCTGCCACCCTTGTGGGAGACCCAGATTGATTTTTGGGCTCTAGGTTTTAGCTTGGCACAGCCGCAGCTGTTGCAGACATCTGGAGAGTGAACCAGCAGCTGGGAGCTGGATCTCTCTGTATCTGACTCTCTCTCTCTCTCTCTCTCTCTCTCTCTCTCTCTCTCTCTCCTTGCAGTTCAAATAAATATAAATGAGCAAATAATTTTAAATGTGTGTAAGAGGAGCCAGTGCTGTGGTGTAGTGGGTGAAGCCACAGCCTACAGTGTCTGCATCCCATTTGGGTGCCAGTTCAAGTCCTGGCTGCTCCACTTCCGATCCAGCTCTCTGCTATGGCCTGAGAATGCAGCGGAAGATGGCCCAAGTCTTTCAGCCCCCACACCGACGTGGGAGACCCAGAAGAAGCTCCTGGCTCCTGGCTTCAGATTGGCGCAGCTCCAGCCATTGTGGCCAACTGGGGCATGAACCAGCAGACGGAAGACCTCTCTCTCTCTCTCTCTCTCTCTCTCTCTCTCTCTCTCCCTCTCCTTCTCTTTGTGTGTGACTCTGACTTTCAAACAAATAAATAAATGTTTTTTTTTAAAAAAGTGTCTAAGAATGATAATGCAAATTCTAGCACTGAAATAGACAACTCCTGTAGATATCACTAGAAGGCACCACACATACACAGTGTACCCCAAAATAACTCTATTGTCCCCTTCTTTCACTTCAGCTCATGGCACTGTCTGACATCCCAGGGTCACCAGCACAGCCCAAGGTAGAGCTGCCTTCAGGGGGGACAAGCAGTGAAGTGCCCAGGCCCCACAGCCACCTTGAAACTCTGAATCATTTTCCTTTTAAAGTCCCATTTTCGAGGTGAAAACCAGAAAGTGGTTATAACATATGCCAGGGTCCTGCGGTCTTCCTGACTCACAGTCTGGCCTCCTGCTACTCCCCCACCTCCCCCCTCCCCAGGACAGGCTCTCAGCGCCCCAGCTCCTGGCCAGTGACCATTGCCATCACCAGCCCCGGTAGCCTGGCAATGCTGTGCTCCTCAGGAGCGAGTTTCTTGGCCCCCACCCTGCTCCAGGCACATAGCTGTCCTGGCCCAGAAGCTGCAGGGTTCTTTCTTCTGGGGCTGGGTCCCTGGAAATGGCGCTTTGATCCACTGCACACTGAGTTGTGCAGAAGGAGCCTAGACTTCCATAAGGGGTGCGTGTGCCCCCCCAGGGATCCCTGCATCTGAGGGAGTCCTCCCCCACCCCCACCCCACCCCATGCCTGGAGCCCCCTCCCTTCCTCCCTCCAGCGGTGCTGAGTCTGGCTGCTTCTGTGTGGTGTGACTAGCTGGTGATACTTTCAGGGACAAGTCACAAAATATGAATTGTGAAGTCCCAGGGACTGTGATACAAGTTAGATGCTCATATTTGCATTTAAAAGAGGTATTGCACAATGAGATGAGGAAAGGTAACATTCTTGTTAATAATTTGAATGTTTGATTTGAATGTTTGATTTTTCTTTATTTGAATGACCTTAAATAGCAAACAAAAAACTAACGTGACAAATCAAGGAAGAAATGCAGGAGAAGGCAAAGAGCTTCACCTTTCAGTACCTTCACCAGCACATGGTTCGTGCTTTTGAACAGGGAGTCCATATTTTCATTTTGTACCAGGCTCCACAAATGATGGGGCTGGGCTTGTATGGGGCTTGGCATTATTTCTGGAAGGTCCGTTAAGACGCCAATGTGTAGGCCAGCGTTGTGGCACAGAGGGTTAAAGTGACACCTATGCCATCAGTATCCTGTATGGACACCAGTTCGATTCCTGGCTGCTCCACTTCCTATCCAGCTCCCTGCTAATGTGCCTGGAAATGCAGCAGAAGATGACCAACTGCTTGGTCCCTGCACCCACATGAGGGACCTGGATGAAGCTGCTGGCTCCTGGCTTCAGCCTGGTTCATTCCTGGCCATTGCGGCCATTTGTGGCATGAGCTGGCAGATGGAAGATATCTGTGTGTGTCTGTCTGTCTGTCTGTCTGTCTCTCCCTCTTTCTCTGTAACTCTTTTAAAAATGAATAAATAAGATTCCAGGCAGGGATCAGCAAGCCTTTTCTGTAAAGGGCCAGGAATGGTACTTTAATATTTTAGGTTCTGTGTGGTCATGGTCTTTAACAGAACTACTCACCTCTCCCATGGTAGTGTGAAAGCAGCCACAGGTAACTCACAGAGACCTGAGCAATAGCTGGGTGCTAACAAAATGCTATTTGCAAAGGAATGGGCCCTGGGCCATGGTTTGCTAAGTCCTGTCTTTTTTTTTTTTTATAATTTTTTTTTTTGACAGGCAGAGTGGACAGTGAGAGAGAGAGACAGAGAGAAAGGTCTTCCTTTGCCGTTGGTTCACCCTCCAATGGCTGCCACGGCCGGCGCACTGCGGCCTGCGCACCGTGCTCATCCGATGGCAGGAGCCAGGAGCTAGGTGCTTCTCCTAGTCTCCCATGGGGTGCAGGGCCCAAGCACTTGGGCCATCCTCCACTGCACTCCTGGGCCACAGCAGAGGGCTGGCCTGGAAGAGGGGCAACCGGGACAGAATCCAGCGCCCCGACCGGGACTAGAACCCGGTGTGCCGGCGCCGCAAGGCGGAGGATTAGCCTGTTGAGCCACGGCGCCGGCCTAAGTCCTGTCTTAAGACCCATTCATGGCTGCTTTCAACCCCACTGATCAAATCTACCAAGAGCCACCCTAGGAGGTAAGTGTAAGACCCTGATAGGAGCGGGTAAAAGCTAAGTCCTCACTTAGAAGTCCTGACTGGCCCAATGGCCAGGACAGGTCTGAAATAGAAGGGCATCTTTGAGAGTTTCTCTAAGTCAAGGAGGTGTCGGCACACGAGGGAACGGAAGGATGAGCGGTACAGAAATAGACCCAGTCATACGTGGAAACAATACACGAGACAGGTGTCGTGTCGGGGGCCAGGGTCTCAGTTGTCAGCTGGCCTTTGTCTTCTCTTAGTGCCGTCCTCCCAGAGCCCGGGTCCTGCCAGGTTCCTCATTCCCTGACCGTGTTCCCGCGTTCTTCCGTGGGCACCCACCTCGGCAGGCAGCTGCTTCTGTCAGTCACTCAGACTGCGCTCAGCAGCGCGTCAGCCAGCATAAGGGGCTGCACGCATGGGAAACAGGAGCCCAAGAATAAACTGCAATGGGGTGTAGCAGGTAAAGCCGCTGCCTGCAGCACCGGCATCCCATAAGGACACCGGTTCAAGTCTAGGCTGCTCCACTTCTGATCCAGCTCCCTGCTAATGTGCCTGGGAAAGCAGTGGAAGATGGTCCAAGTGCTTGGGTCCCTGCACCCACGTGGGAGACCTGGAGGAAGCTCCTGGCTCCTGGCTTCAGACTGGCCCAGTTCCAGCCGTCGCAGCCATTTAGAGAGTGAACCAGCTGATGGAAGACCTCTCTCTCTCTTTCTCTCTCTCTCTCTCCCTCTCTCTCTTCCTCTCTGTAACTCCACCTTTCAAGAAAGTAAATAAATATTTTTTAAAAAATCTATAAACAGACATTGGTAAGACAACTGGAGAAATCTGAACACTAATCACATACTTGGTAGTATTAAGTAATTATTATTAACTTCTTTTTTGGCATTTGGGTTATATTTTAAAGTAATTCTTTTATTTTACAAATATATACACCACTATTTATAAGTGAAATAATGTGACATTTTGGATTCATTTCTAAATCAACACAAGAGAAAGAAATAGGTGAAATAGCATTGGCCCTGGGTATTTTTTTTTTTTTTATTTGACAGGTAGAGTTTTAGACAGTGAGAGAGAGAGAGACACAGAGAGAGGTCTTCCCTCCATTGGTTCACTCCCCAAATGGCTGCTACAGCTGGCACTGCACTGATCTGAAGCTAGGAGCCAGGTGCTCCTTCCTGGTCTCCCATGCGGCTGCAGGGCCCAAGCACTTGAGCCATCCTCCACTGCCCTCCTGGGCCACAGCAGAGAGCTGGACTGGAAGAGGCGCAACTGGGACTGGAACCCAGTGCCCATATGGGATGCCAGCGCCTCAGGCAGAGGATTAACCAAGTGAGCCACGGTGTTGTCCCCTGCCCTAGGTATTCTTGAATCTGTGTTACGAACATATGGGTTTTCATTACATTATTTTCTCTGCTGTGTATGTTTGAAATCTTCCTTAATAAAATAGTTCTTTTTTTAAAAAGTTTGTTTCTTTTTGTGAAGAAATGGCTTTAAAAAGCTCTGCTTGATTTGGGTACCACAGGGCATGCAAGGGGCAGTTAATGAGCACCTACTGTATCCATAGCTGATGAGACCACTTAGGGGGCTACTTCAATAGAACACAGGATACAAAGTAGCAGAGATGTGGGATGATCAAGTCTGGAGGGCTAATGGACATTATAAGAACCACATTAATAATAATGCATTGTATTCGGAACTCGTGCTAAATGAGATTTGAGCTACTCTTGCCATGTACACACACACACACACACACACACACAATGAGTAACTGTGAGATGACGGATATGGTAATTTGCTTCTTTAGAGTCACCATTTTGCTACCTGTATGTATCCCATCACATCATGCAGCATACCTTAAATATACACAGAATGTATCCTTTAAAAAATAGTTCAGGTGAAAGATAACATAGAATCATATGGGCAGGGTGGAAATATGAAAAAGAGAGAATGTTTATCAGGAGAAAATGTTAGATTCTGGGAAATCTATGCAGATTCCAAGAAAGGAACATTCTGATGTTTTACTTAATGTCCTTGGAAGCACCAGTGAACAAGCCAATTGTCTAAAAACACAACAGATCTCTCTGGTTGAATGGAAGCTGAAGTTCTCTGAATTCTATTAGAATTAAATGTGTTGAGAATTTACATCTTTCTATTCATTTCTGTTCAAAAACAAAACATTTTATTTCAATGTACAGGGTCTGTGCTACTATCTATAAAACAAATGGACAGCCAGGTTCCTCGCAGAATAATGGAGAATGTGGCACACTGCTGCTTCCACGCCACACTCCTGGCCTCCAGCTGACTCACTGGTTCTGTTGCTGCTGCCATCACAGGGGCCCGGTCTTGACAAGGTCTCTTTTGGGGACCTACGGAGACACTCACTGAGCCTGCTCTCTGCGTGGAGGCCCCGTGCACTCCCCCCCGCTTCTCTCCTTTCTCTCTCGGCCTCTGCACAGTCTTCACGGGCTAACACCAAACCCCCTAGCGTCTCTACCTGTCTAGCCCTGTCTCATGCCCTTCCAGCTCCACAGCTGGAGACTTAAGTTCCAGGTTCTGAGTGGGGAAATGCAATTGGCCCAGCCTGGATTCTTCAGCCTGTCAGGTGGGAAGTTAGAAATGAGCCTATGTGTGTGAGGAAACAGACATCTACAGCAGTCCAGCATCTACACTGCCCTTCAAAGTCCTGCCCAGACCCTGGTAACCTTCCAGGTGATCCCAGCCCTTCCCCCACGTTCCCCCACCTCAGCACCAAATGGGTTACTTGGCCTCATAAGCATCCTTCCTCTAAGGCAGGCACCCTAGGGGGAAGCCCCTAGACCCAGCAAGACTCCCCCTATCTGTTAACAAACTTGGGAAGGAATTTCCTAATTTACATTCAGCAGACCCTTTGTCCCAGCGGAGAAGGGGGAGGGGGAAAGAGACGCCTTTAAAAACCAGGAGTCGGGCTGGCGCCCTGGCTCAACAGGCTAATCCTCCGCCTTGCGGCGCCGGCACAACGGGTTCTAGTCCCGGTCGGGGCGCTGGATTCTGTCCCAGTTGCCCCTCTTCCAGGCCAGCCCTCTGCTGTGGCCCGGAGTGCAGTGGAGGATGGCCCAAGTGCTTGGGCCCTGCACCCCATGGGAGACCAGGAAAAAGCACCTAGCACCTGGCTCCTGCCATCGGATGAGCGCGGTGTGCCGGCCACAGCGTGCCGACCGCGGCAGCCATTGGAGGGTGAACCAACGGCAAAGGAAGACCTTTCTCTCTGTCTCTCTCTCTCACTGTCCACTCTGCCTGTCAAAAAATAAAAATAAAAATAAAAACCAGGAGTCTAAACAGGCTGCTCATTCAGGTCTCTGTTCTCCACCAAGCCGCCTGACTGGCCCAACAGGTGCATTCGCTCCATTTAACCATGTCGCCTCGCTCTTCCCCAGTCTGAGAGAGTGGGCACTCTCTCTGTCCAGTTCGTTCTGACGAATGCCCTATCCACAGTAAACCTTGTTACTTTACTCTCTGTCTCATGCCTGATTTCTCTCTTGCATGAAGACAAGAACCCCACGGCTTCTCTCCAGTGACAAGCCCATTGGACAGCCCAGGGATGGCCCCTGGGCAAGGGCCTGCTCTTGTCACATCAGCTGTGGCCTAGTGGGGAGGTGAGCTGAGCCCCAGAGCGGGAAACAAGGGTGCCTGAGAGTGCCAGGGCCTGTGGATCGGGTGGTCTTCCAGCAGGAGTCGTGAGAAGGCTAGAGCTGCACACGCCTCTCATACCTTCTGCCATCTCTGGCTCTACTCAAGCAGTGCCGACAAGAGCCCCCACACCGACTGGGGCCTCCATTTACCAAACTCCAAGCTAGAACACATGTCAAACAAGAGAAGACCCATGAGGGTTTGACAACCCACTGAAGACAATGCCCTGGGTCCTGAGAGAAGCCACCTTCAGTTCCCACCACCCCCACAGCTCTTTAGAAGCTGCTAACAGACATACTGCCATCTTGGACACAAAGGAGAATGCTTAGGGAGAGGGGATAAGATTTGTTCCTGCTGGCATTTACCTATGTTCCAAGCCTCCAGTCATTATTTGACTAGCCACTGTTTGTGGAACCTCTGGTATATGCTAGCCATTGTGGCTTGGGGTGCTCAGACATGGCCCCATGGACGATCCTCCCAACAATAGATATCATCTGTCAGCTGAGGCTCAGAGGGGCCACGTAGTTTGTCTAAGGGCACCCCAGCTCATAAGTAGCACATCCAGGACCTGAACTCTGAGCTGCTTCCTGAATCAATAAGGGATGTTGTCCTCTGGGCCGGGTTCTCTGCTGCTCATGTCACTGGGCTCTGCGGGGTCCTATCATATCTTTAGCGAAGTGGAACAGTACTCTGATCTTTGAAATACGTCTCCCAGTTTGTTTATCCATTGTTAGGTTCCCAAGCCACAGGCTCAGAGTGACCTAGCTCATTCCAGGGACAAAAGTCCGCAATTTAGCAAATTCATTCAATGGATACAACATTTTCTGATAAGAGGGTCTTGGCCTGCACAGCATGCAAATACATTTCAAAATGAACTCATTTATGATGGCATTAAGAAAAACTCCACCATAATGACTTTCTGTGGCCTTGTTTATGAAGAGAGAACTTCCAGACTGCAATTACCCAAAGCAGTAAAGCAGCAGAAGAAAACCAGCGCGTTAACTAATAATTGCGAACGTTATATAAATGAGAGTGGTTTGATTGAGTTTATTAGATATGTGTTGCTGGTACTTTAAGATAGAAAGCATTTATCACAAAACGATAATTTCTTCACTTAAGCTCACTAGGAAATCACACATCAATTCACGCATAATTACAGAGGAATTTCGCCTGCACCCCACAAATCATTAACATGTTAGCTTAAGTTGAATTATTTTATGATTATTATTTTTTTCATGATTTGGAAAGATAGCTTCTCAACAAGAACCTATAGAGAGAGGAGCGACACCTCCCCGGGGGCCCCCTCTCCTTGAGTCAGCCAGAGGAGAGGGTGGCCCGAGGATCAGAGACTACAGCCTGGGACTACTCCCGAAGCGTGCCTGGAGGCTCTCTCTGGGGCCGTCATAATCTCACCACGTGGACCATCCTGCCGCAGGCACTTAATGAAGAGTTCAGAGTTTCGACATGATTGCTTGCACCAGACAAGTGACAATCTGAGGGAAAATTGGAAGGAAGAGAGAAGTCAGCAGAAAACAAAAAGTAAGGGAGGCGAGAATGCAAGTTTAAGGAGTTTGCTGAATCCGGACATTCACTTACAGTTAATGAGCAAGCTACAAGGCAACCACACGCCCATGAACCAATCGAGAGGAAGAGCCCACTTCAGATGCTCACCATTGCCAGGGCAGGGGCTTTTCAGGCTTCAGAGTTTCTTCATATACATCTTGACAAATATGCAATTGGGAGCCACTCCAGAGTGTTCTTCCTTAAACACTGATTCTCATCCTCCTTTTCTTCTGACAAGTAAATATAAAAGAAAGTGATGGGGGGGGGGGGGGAAGCTGGCGCTGTAGTGTAGCAGGTTAAGCCTCTGCTTGGGATGCCAGCATCCCATATGGGCATTGGTTGGAGTCCTGGCTGTTCCATTTCCCTTCCAGCTCTCAGCTTATGGCCTGGGGAAGCAGTAGAAGATGGCCCAGGTGCTTGGGCCCCTGCAACCATGTGGGAGACCCAGAAGAAGCTCCTGGCTCGTGGCTTTGCATGGGTGCAGCTCCAGCCATTGCGGCCATTTGGGGAGTGAACCAGCAGATGGAAGACTTTTCTCTCTCACACACATTTTCCTCTCTCTCTTTATCTCTCTCTCTCTTTCTGGCTTTTAAATAAATAAAAATAATTTTTAAAAAAATGTGATGGGGAGACAGAGAGAGAGTATAGGAAGGGAACACATAGGAGCAATAATTGCTGAAGTAAAGATAGAATGGAGATTTAGATGGTGTGAATCCTTGATCCATTTCTTCAAAAAGTAAAGAGTTCTTATTAAAAACTAAGAAAAGGATCAATTCATAGAAAAACAGGCAAAGATGATGAGAACATGGCTCACAGAGAAATAAAAACAAATGATTTTTCGAATCAGGGAAGGGACTCAATATCACTTAGACTTAAATAATTGCAAATGAAAACAATAGGAGATTTCAATCTACCAGGTTGATAGAGTGCAAAATATTACAACATGCTGATAAGGAAACACTCTTATATAATTGGTGAACTTTAATTCAATACACCCTTTAAGAGAAGTGAAATCAGTGTATATAAAATTTTAAATGCACATATTCTTGACACAGCAATTCTCCTATAAATTTATTCTTCTTTTAAGATTTATTTATTTTATTTGAAAGAGAGTTACAGAGGGCCAGGGCGGGGGGAAAGGAGGGAGAGAGAGGTCTTCCATCTGCTGGTCCACTCCCCAAATGGTCCCAATGGCCGGAGCTGAGCCGATCCAAATCCAGGAGCCAGGAGCTTCTTCTAGGTCTCCCACATAGGTGCAGGAGCCCAAGGACTCTGGCCATCCTCTACTGCTTTCTCAGGCCATAGCAGAGAGTTGGATTGGAAGTGGAGCAGCCAGGTCTTGAACCAGCGTTCATATGGGATGCTGATACAGCAGACAGTGGCTTTAACTGCTATGTCACAGCATCAGCCCCACAAATTTATTCTATAACTTTCCTTAGACATGCAGACAATTTGTGCAGGGATATTCATTGTAGTATTGTCCAATAAATCATCCAATAATTGGAAACTAGTTAAAGAATGCTCTGTGGAGCCGGCACTGTGGCGTAGCAAGTAAAGCTGCCATCTGCAGCAATGGTTGGAGCCCCAGTTGCTCCGCTTCCAATCCAGTCTCCTGCTACTGGCCTGGGAAGGTGGTGGAGGATGCCCAAATAACTGGGTCCTTGCACCCATGTGGGAGACCAGTAAAAAGCTCCTGGTTCCTGGCCTTGGATCAGCCCAGCCCCAGCTGTTGTGACCATTTAAGGAATGAACCAGTGGATTGAAGATCTCTCTCTCTTTCTCTCTCTCTCTTTCTTTCTTTCTGACAGGCAGAGATAGACAGTGAGAGAGAGACAGAGAGAAAGGTCTTCCTTTACTGTTGGTTCACCCCATAAGTGGCCTCCATGGCAGGCGCGCTGCGCCGATCCAAAGCCAGGAGCCAGGTGCTTCTCCTGGTCTCCCATACTGGTGCAGGGCCCAAGGACCTGGGCCATCCTCCACTGCACTCCCAGGCTGCAGCAGAGAGCTGGACTAGAAGAGGAGCAACCGGGACAGAATCTGGCTCCCCAACCAGGACTAGAACCTGGGATACCAGCACTGCAGGTGGAGGATTAGCCTAGTGAGCCGCGGTGCCGGCCTCTGCCTTTCAAATAAATAAATAAATGTTATATTAAAAAGAATGAATGCTATGTAGGGGTGGGCATTTGATGTGGTGGTGAAGATGCCACTTGGGATGCCCACATTCCATATCAGAATCCTTGCATTACAGTCCGAGTTGCACTCCCAATTCCAGCTGTCTGCAGTGGGTTCGCTGGTATGCAGCAGACGATGACTCAAGTACTGGAGCCCTGTCACCTACGTGGGACACACACAGTGAATTCCTGCCTCCTGGCTTTAGTCCGGCCCAGCCATGATTGTTGCGGGTGTTCACAAAGTAAACCAGCAAATGGGCGATTTCTCTCTCTTTCTCTCTTTCCCTCCCTCTCTCCCTCTCTCAAGTCAAATAAATAAGCAAATAAATAGTTTTAAAACATGTGCTATGTAATAATTTTCAAATGACAGATTTATTTTATGTATTAAGAAATAATGACCTCGAAAACTATCACAAAGTTGTTTTAAAAAATAAATATGTATAGTTCATATAAAGCAAAGAGACCTACATATATACATATAAATTTAGGATCCATTCATATACAGGATCTATGAAAATCGCAACAACGTTTCTCCTCCGGAGAACTGGTAATGGAGTGGATTACCACTGCCAAGGTTACATATTAGCAAAGCTGCTTTCTTTTTCTCTAGGAAGGACAGGCTTGGAGGCTTAAATGGTGCATGCACACACACACACACACACACACACACACACACACACTTTCTGTACTTACAACAGTGTGTTTCTGGAAGAGCTGCTAAGGAAAGCGTGCTAACCTCTGGGAAAGGCAGCACTGGAGGGCCTGGGAGGAGTAACGTTTTACTGTGAATTCATTCATAGTAGTACACTTGGTAAAGCCAAGTTCTTAGATTGCACCTTTAAATCTAAAGTCAGCGTTACAGGGAGCATTCCTTATGAAGGAATCAGGGTCTGGGAGACTATGGAAACCAAGAGGAACCCAAGTTGGGCTCCTGGGAGCAGAAGGCCCCTGTCTTCAGAAGAGAGATGACCTCAAGCAGAGGAGGCTCCAAGCTGGACTCACCGGCCATGCGTGGGCCGCGGGCTCTGCTCCAGTCACGCGCTGTCAAGCGGGCTGTGGGCATGGGTGCGCTCAGCTAGCTGAGCCAGCCTGTGTGGGAGGAGCGGCCCCAGCAGGTGTTTCCCAGGGGCTTTCTCCCCTGAGGTCTTCTGGCACACGCTGGCCAAGGCAGACGGACGCCATCCCGAAAGCGCCCCTTCAGAGGGCGCACCGCCCGTCAGGGGGACAGCGGCGTTGGAAAGCAAATGGGCTTCTCCAGGGAGCCCACGCAAGCCACACGCCTTCCGAGGAAATCGCTTCATTGGACCCACGGGATCTTTTCCTGGAGGTCTCTGGGGAGCTGGAATTCCTCCTCCACCTGCCTTGGGCCTCAGCGGACACTCAGTGCCTCGGGTTCCCCCCAGAGCAGGGTGTGGCCGGGCCGGGAGGTCCCAGAGAGACCTCAGGGCGCCTGGTTTCCCTGCCCCTGACCTTCACTTGGGGAGGCCAGGCCTGCAGTCTCCCTCAGGGCTCCTGGAAACACTCACGGCTTTGCCTGGTGTGACGTCCACGGCCGAGGGACTGGAACCAGAAGCAAAGCCCTCGGAAAGAACCCTCCATGAATGGGCGGAGAATGAGCTGCTGGCATTTGCTCCCCCGAATGAGCTTTTGCCTAATGGGCTCAGCCTGCTGCTAGCCTCTCATTTGCTAACTTAATAGACAAAAAAATAGGGGGGGGGGACAAAAAGAGCGGAAGAAATCAGGTGCAAAGTCATCTGGAAGGATTCGCTAGAGAATTATCCTAGGTTTTTTTTTTTTTAATGCTCAAATCTGCAGACGAGGGCGGGCTGGGAAGAGATTCTCTTGTTAAGAATGAAAGTGGTGGGGGGCGGGAAGGGGGGGAACTCATCTCGCTGTTCAGGTGTTGGAGGAGAAAAGCGATGAACAGAAAAATGAAATGGTTTTCTCTTTTTCGGGAGAGAATAGTTTTAACCTTCAAGTAACTGCAGAGGTTGTTGGGGCTTATACAAGGAAACTCTTCAGAAAGACAAGGACGTGAATCATAGCTCCTTTTATCTGCACTTTAAAGCTTGGGAACATTCACATTCCCTGAAGGAAACACTTCTGGTGCAAACGAGCCAATCTAATGGATGTATTAATATCCCCAGGGCCAGCCCAGGAGGTTCCTAAGTTTCCGCTGGTGACACCAGCAGCAGGTTGTTTTTTGCTTTTTTCTGTTTTTCCTGAGGCTGAGTCACGGTTTTTCCTGAGGCTGAGTCACGGTGTGTCCCGAGTTCCGGGGTTGAGGTCATTGCAGAGGGAAGTTCCATCAGGGAAGAGGGCGGCTGGAGCAGAGGTGTGCGAGTTTGATGAATGACTAAGAAATGTGCTGGTAACAATCTGAAGGGCCAGCCCCGCTAAGTGCCTGAAGGAGGACGTGTGCAGGCTGCCCAGCGCCACTCCAGCCCTGCCGGGCCAGTGAGGACACAGCCAGGCTGGGAAGGAGCTGGCTTGCCGTGCCCTGCTGAGACATGACAGATGAACGGGCAGAAGTCTTCCGAGAGGAATTTATTTTCTCTGGGAAAGAGCTGATGCATTTCCTTTTCCAGAAACATCCATCAGGGCCTGACATGTGTTCGGCCTTCTCTCATCAGATACTCATGACCACGCAGACCCAGCTGAGCGTCGCACTTGGAGGAAAGATGGCAGACGCAACGGAATGGCCTCCTTCCGGCCGAGAACTGGCAGCCAGCTGCTGGATGGCACCTTCAGGAAAGGGGCGACGACATCCCGAGTGGAGAGGACCACCATAGGGAGGGTGAGTCTGGCGGCCTGGGGCACAGACCAGGGGCATTTGGAGACCACCCAGGTGTCTTGGGAAAAGAGGCCAAACCGAGCGGGAAGTGGCTGAGCTGGAGAAAGCACGCTGTGCCAGGACGCAGCCAAGACGTTCCTGGTGTCTCTCCTTGCCCCTCTCATGTCCTACTGCTGACTCTTCCCCACCCAGCCCTGCCCACACCTGCCCAGAGCCAATAGAACAATCCCTCCCAGACCCCGTGCCACCCCCAGCCCCTTTTTGATGTCCAGACTCAGGGGCTACTGAACGTTTGCTCTCTCTCCCCTGCTGCTCCCTGCCCATGAACAAGATGAAGGAGAAATGCGTGGGACATGTAGGTAGAAAAGGAGTGGAGGAAACAGAATCCATGGTGGTTTCTACCATGAGATAAGCAAAACCATACATCTTCAACTTAAAATGAGCCCCAGGACTGGCATTGTGGTGCAGCGCGTTGGGCTGTGGCTTGCAATGCAGGTATCCCATATCACAGTGCTGGTTCAAGTCCTGACTACTCCACTTCTGATCCAGCTCCCTGCTGATGCACCTGGGCAGGTAGAAGATGCTTGGGCCCCTGCCACCTACGTAGGAGATCCAGGTGGAGTTCCAGGTTTCTGACTGGAACTTCAGCCAGGCCTAGACCTGACTGTTGAACCATTTGGAAAGAGAGCTAGTGAATGGAAGCTTGCTCTGTCTCACTCCCTCTTTCTTGCTATGCCTTTCAAATAATAAATACATCTGTAAAAGAAAAAAAAAAAAAGCCCCCCCTCCCCCAAGAACTGGAAAGCAATTCCTTCTGGCTTCCCTCCCTATCATGCCCTAGTAGGTTAGAAACCAAGAACCTGCAGGAAAGAAGAAAATCCCATCTGGCAGCAATTTTTCTACAGTCAGATGTTCCTTGTGAATGACTTCCTATTAAACTGTCCAAATATTTTTGTTTTTCATCCAGATCCACGTGTGATATTTTCACCAGAACCCTAGCGGACTTCAGTAATAGTTTTATGCCTTTATATCTTTTTAATTCCCATAGTGCCTAACCTACTCACTCCATTATTTTCCAATGACTGAATGGCCCACTCATGCTTGGGTTGAGTTTGTTCAAAGGCAAAGCCCAGTGAGAAAACCTCTCCCAGCCAGGCAAGGTTAATTTAGTTTGTAGAAATCACAAATGTCTCCCATTACTCTGGAGACAGAAGAAATGGTGAATCCAAACTCTTCTCACTTGCAGCTCATCAGCTCAACACCCAGCTGCTCACATAGGAACAGAACACATCCAAATACTATCTACAGAGCAAACGCTGCCCGGAGGTATTTTGTCTGTTGAAACTTTCCAAGATCTTGTCTATGTGTCAGAAACGGAACTGTGGGAGAGGAAGAGAGATGCGCTTTCTGGGGCGAATGTCTGAGCTAATGATGCAGAACCATCTTGATGCACACTCTGGGGACATCCCCCCTCCCTCTGCCTCCTGCCTCACACGCCCAGCACTGCTCACAGATGTGTCAGTCAACCCAGCACGTCCTCCCCACACCCTCATCTGCCATAATGTGTATTTAATGGAATTTGGATCTGGGACTCCATCCAAAAATCACTATCTGAACAATCCCGTTAAGACATTCAAACCTGTGGTACAAGCCCACGACAAGTGTCCCAAAACTCCCAGAAGTTCGTATCTGGGATTTTAGTGTCTTTTCAGTTTTGGTTGAGGGTGGAAGGGTGCCTGGCAGGTTTGCTTGCTTGATATAACCTTCCACAGTTTCTGTAGAAGTTGAGAGACAATAGAATAAACTTGTACAAGACAACTCAGGAGTTCATGGAAAACGAAGTGAAAAGATATGTTGATTTTGATGCCAAAGAATTTATTTATTTACTTGAAAGGCAGAGTTACAGAGAGAGGAGAGACAGAGAGAGAGGGAGAAATCTTCCATTGGACAGTTCACTCCCAAAATGACCACAACAGCCAGACTGAACTAGGTTGAAGCCAGGAGCCAGGAAGCTACATCCTGGTCTCCTACATGAGTAGCAGGGGCCCAAGGACTTGGGTCATCTGCTGCTGCTTTCCCAGGTACATTAGCAGGGAGCTGGAAGTGGAGCAGCTGGGACTCGAACCGGCACCTATGTGGAATGCCAGACTCCCAGGCAGTGGCTTAACTTGCTGTACGACAGTGCCAGGCCTATGGCAAAGAATTTTGAAATCCATGTGTAATTTTTTCATAATATTTTAGATTATTAACAATACTTTGTAATGCTCTGTGAACTTTTTGAAGACTGCATATTTTTGTGAGATGTGCAAGAATCCCCAAATCATAATCTCCCCTCAGCAACCCAGCAATAAGCAGCCAGCAACAGGGCAGGCTTGAGATTGGATGCCGGGGAGCAGGGCTGGCTCCTGCACCAGTCAGGTGCCTCATTGACCCACGCCACTGCCTGAGTGACATTCAGTTTTGTACCTCAGCAAAGTGGCAAGCTCTACACACAGTGGACTTTGAGTTGGAGGAAACAAATCAACTCTGAATCTAAGAACATTAAATCTGTGAGTACCAAGACTCCATTGTAAAATGATCTCGCAGATTAGGTGCCCTGTGGTTTGAATGCCCTCTGTGTCACTGTCCCTGGTGAAAAAGTGGTAGAGACAGACAAACATCCTGAGATGTTCTGAAAGAGAAAGGGGCTGGCGCTGCATGTGTGGTGACAAAAACAGACAAACCTGCATGCACCCCACTTTCTCTGAAAGATGACTCATCTCTGACCGGTCACTTCCTGCCCACCTTCGGGAAATCAAAGCTGCCTGGAGAAGGGGCTGGTGCAGGGTGCATGGGGTGAGCTATGCCCTGCACCACCAGCATCCCATAGAGGTGCCAGTTCGAGTCCTGGCTGCTCCACTTCTAATCCAGCTCCCTGCTAATGCACCTGGGAAAGCAGCAGAAGATGGCTCACGTGCTTGGGCCCCTGTAGCCATGTGGGAAGCTCCTGGCTCCTGGCTTCAGCCTGTCCCAAGGCTTGGCAGCTGTGGCCTTTTGGGGAGTGAACCAGAGCACTGAAAATGTCTCTCTTTCCCTCTCCACCCCCCTTCTCTGTCACTCTGCCTTTCCAATAAATAAATAAATATTTAACCAAAATTGTACTTGGAGAACTTCTCCTGCAGGAAGTGTTCTTGGTCTTGCTGGACATGGCCCCGCGTCCTGTGCCTGCGAGAAGACTTGTTTGCTCCAGGGTCCGCAGCAGCCGCGGTAACAAGGCTAGTCGGGCCTCACAGCTTTTCTCGCACAGGATCGGCTCAGGTAATGTAGTGCATGCCGCTGTGGATCTAAACCTTAGACCTGGAGCTCTCAGGGCTCCCCCGACCCCCGCCTCTGAGACCAGCACAGAAGCCCCCACCTCCAGCAGAGTGTGGCCTCTGGGTCCTCCCACTCTGGACAGGTGTGTCCTCCTTCCCAAACAAACATAACCCTCAGTGGGGCGAAGGCACTCCCCACCCTCCACCCCCGCTCAGCACTCAGCAAGTAATTCAGCGGCCAGCTGAGACCCTGAGGCCTGGGAGCCAGGCAGTGCACTTGTCGATAAAACCACTCAGTCTGGCAGCCTTTCTCCCTGTGCCAGGCCCACAGCCAGAGTCTCTGCCAAGGCAGCAGGTGCTCTCCCTGGGGCCACACCTGCCCATGGCCTGGGATCCGACACGACAGGGGAGCCCTCGTGACCCCCATCACTCCTGCTTCCCTGAGGCTGCCGCTCCCTTTCTCTCTCAATGTGGAAGACCATGTAAAAGAGGGGTGCCCATCGGCACCTGCCCCTCCAGTGTGTCCAGGCAGCTGCCAGCTTGTGCTGGGAAGAAGCGATCGCTGCTAAGGAGTTCCTTCTCCGCTTCCTGCATCAGTTATCTGGGAGGCACTGTGCGCTGCTCACATCACAGAGAGCTGTGACCAAGCGTGGGGACCAGCGCCCTTAGGGCAAGGGGAGTAAAGAAACCAAGAGGCAGAAGGGAACCCATAGAAGGGAGAAAACACTGAGATTTAAACGCAGAGCTACATATAAACAAGTATATACTTGCATGTGCCAGTGAGATCCGTTCATGGGCAGACAGAAGGCAAGCGGTGTGTATGGCAGGCCCATTCATTTGCTCCACAAGACTTACTGAGCCTGTGCCCGTGCTGGGTTCTGCCCTGCAAATCGCCCATGTCTGAGTGCTCTGTGGCGCAGGTCTCGGTGCTGTGAGCATCTTGGGGATGCTGGGATTGTGGCTCCCATAGCAACCGCCTTCCCGCCTCCTCCTGGGAGACCTCCTAGCTGGACATGCCAGGCGGATGCTCAGCACCTCCTACAAAGGCCATGACGGCTGCAGCAAGAACGTGGGGGACCTGCAGCAGGCCGGGCACTCATGGAGTGTACGAGAAGCTTCAGCTGCCCCCTGCCTCTCAGTTCAGTGTCCTCCACATGGTTCATCCAATCGCCATGGACTCAGCATGGCCGGACACATCGTTTCCTGCAAGCGAGTGCCTGCACCAGGAGAGTGGCTTTGGAGCCATACTGTGAGCAAAGCAGGGACGAACAGGGTAGAATACACATGGAAAGAAGGTTTCATAAGTCAATATTATTTTCTGACGTGTTAATGTATTTTTATAGGGCTGTTGGTCCTGTTAACCATAAGGAACATTAGCTGATTTTATAGATATTTGAAGAGGAGGTGTAAAACCACCATTAACCATCATTTTCTTTTATTAACAAAAATAAAACAAGGTCTTAAGTGTGTACAGTGGATTATGTTCAGCTTTCACAGATGCCCCCCCCCCCTTTCAACTCCAGACAACCCCAGTCAGCTCCACAGAACCTAGACTGATCTCTGAGGATCTCGCTATGTGGGGGCTTAGGTCAGGAAAAGGCCCTTTAAACAGAGAGGAGGAAGAGGAGGAGGCGGAGAGACGGATGGTGCCGGGGAGGAGGGCTGTGATGGCGAAGATGGTGTAACAGAAGGAAGGAAGGAAGGTGAAGAAGGTACAACTGGCTATTTTAATACTTCAGAAACAATATCCTGTAGGAGTTTTAAGTGGTCAGTACAAGATTCCATTCCACCAGCTGGCCTTAGCCCTCCTCTGCTTCTCTCTTGCATCTAACCAGTCCTACTCAGGTCAAATCAGGCAGGTGAATGGCCTTAACTCTGAGTGCCAGGATCATTTCAGGATTTATGCTGAGACCTAGTGTGCCCCAGGCAGAGGAGATATGGGCTTCCTTCTCTGAGGCATTGCCCAGGAAAGCGACTCTAACATTCAGACGCTTACTGCATCTTGTTGTCAAAGTTCAAATTCATTTCTCTTCTTTATTCTGGTCCCCAGGATCAGAGTCATCAAAAATCTAAAGTCATCAAAATCCAAAGCAAACCAACCAAATGCAGAAGGGAAACAGGTAAAGAAAGCCAAAAGAAGAGTCTTAGAAGGACGCCTTTGTGGCTGTCCACCTTTTTTTTTTTTTTTTTTTTTGACAGGCAGAATTAGACAGTGAGAGAGAGAGACAGAGAGAAAGGTCTTCCTTCAGTTAGTTCATCCCCCCAAATGGCTGCTGCGGCCGGCGTGCTGCGCCGATCCGAATGCAGGAGCCAGGTGCTTCTCCTGGTCTCCCATGCAGGTGCAGGGCCCAAGCACTTGGGCCATCCTCCACTGCACTCCCGGGCCACAGCAGAGAGCTGGACTGGAGGAGGAGCAACCGGGACAGAACCGGCGTCCCAACCGGGAGTGGAACCTGGGGTGCCGGTGCCGCAGGCGGAGGATTAGCCTAGTGAGCCACAGCGCTGGCTGGCTGTCCACCTTTGATAAGACATTCATTCATTCAGTCCATCAGCCGTTCTTTTATACATTTCACACTGACTGACTCCTAGCACTCTGCGAGGCCCTTGCGGAAAGTGGAAAACCAAAGAGTCCCATCCTTACCTCAAAATCTTAGACTGTAGGATACAATAACAAGAATACTCCCATTTGGAAGAGCACACAGGGTGGGAAACATCCCACACATGCAAGAAGTATAGGAGGAAAGATGAAGTGGTTTTTTAACTAGGACTGTGGCAGTATTTTAAGACCTCACTTAAAAGAGACTACAGGACAGCTAAGAAGCCAGAAGCCAAGGTCGGCTCACAGAGTAATAGCATTATAATCACCATGCACCTGTCACAACAGCACGTTCCAAGCCCCACAGCAGGCCCTCTGCCATGGGATTTCTATCAGGGAACCTGTTCTCAACACATCCTTCCAGGGATTCTGGTGCACAACTCACTAAGCACAGTATTTTAAAAGTACTTCATTTTATGGGTGCTAACATAAAACATTGTGGGTTTTTATTTATTTATTTATTTGACAGATAGAATTAGACAGTGAGAGAGAGACAGAGAGAAAGGTCTTCCTTCCATTGGTTCACCCCCAAATGGCCACTATGGCTGGAGCTATGCTGATCCAAAGCCAGGAACCAGGTACTTCCTCCTTGTCTCCCATGTGGGTGCAGGGTCCAAGCACTTGGGCCATCCTCCACTGCCTTCCTGGGCCATAGCAAAGAGCCGGAGTAGTAGAGGAGCAACCAGGACTAGAACCCAGTGGTCATATGGGATGCTGGTGCCGCAGGCGGAGGATTAACCAAGTGAGCCACGGCACCAGCCCCAATATTGTGTTTTAAATTTCAAATTCCACTTACTCACTGCTAGCATCCAGAAAATTGTTGGATTTCTGCCTAATTAACCTTCTTTCTGAACCTTGCTATTAGCTCATTAGTTTCAGGAATTTCTTTTCTTTCTTTCTTTCTTTCTTTCTTTCTTTCTTTCTTTTTTTTTTTTTTTTTTTGTTGATTGTTTTGGATTTTCTACATAGCTGGTCATGTCATCTGCACAGTTCCAGTCTTTTCTTCCCAATATGTATACATTTTATTTCATTTTCTTATCTTTTTTTTTTTTTGACAGGCAGAGTGGACAGTGAGAGAGAGACAGAGAAAAAGGTCTTCCTTTACTGTTGGTTCACCCTCCAATGGCCGCTGGGGCCGGTGTGCTGTGGCCAGCGCACCGCGCTGATTCGAAGGCAGGAGCCAGGTGCTTCTCCTGGTCTCCCATGCAGGTGCAGGGCCCAAGCACTTGGGCCATCCTCCACTGCACTCCTGGGCCACAGCAGAGAGCTGGACTGGAAGAGGGGCAACCGGGACAGAATCCAGCGCCCGGACTGGGAGTGGAACCTGGGGTGCCGGTGCTGCAAGGTGGAGGATTAGCCCATTGAGTCACGGCGCCGGCCACACTTTCTTATCTTATTGCATTAGCTAGCAATGCCAGTACGATGTTGAAAGTGGACAGTGAAAAAGCATATTCTTGCCTTGTACCTGGTCTTAGTGGGAAAACTTCAAGTTTCTATTAAGTATGATGTTAGCTATAGTTTTTTGTTTTGTTTTTGTTTTTGTTTTTTTGGTAGCTATTCTTTGTCAAAGAGAGAGAATTCCCCTCTATTCCTGGTTTCCTGAGAATTTTAATCATGACTGGCAGTTGGACTTTGTCTAATGCTTTTTTTTTCAATCTATTGATATACTCATGTTTTCTTTCTTAGCCTACAAATATGAGAGATTATATTCTCATGTGTGAACCATCCTTGCATCTCATTTGGTTGTATTACATAGTTATTTTTATGCATTGTTGGATTCAATTTGCTAATATTTTTCTGGGAATTTTTATATCTATGTTCAAGGGAGATATTGGTCTAGTTTTGTTTGATTGTATGTCTTCTTCAACAGTAGGTTAATGCTGGCCTCATAGCATGAGTTAGGAAGTAGTCCCTCTACTTCTAAGCTCTGAGAGAGAATGTAGAGAATCTGTCTAGTGTCTTCCTTAAATACCTGATATAACTTACCAATAAACCAATTTGGACATAGTGTTTTGTTTTTTTGGAAGGCTCTCATATTGACTCAATTTCTTTAATAGATGTAGATAATTTCAGATTATGTATCTTGTGTGAGTTTAGGCAACTTGTGTCTTTCAAGGAATTGGTTTGTCCGTCCAAGTTATCAAATTTGAGTGCATAGAGTTATTTATGGTATTTTTTAATCCTTTAAATGTCTATGGGATCTGTAGTGATGTCCCTTCTTTCATTTCTGTTATTGGTAATTGTGTCCTCTCTTTTTTTTTTCCTTCTTTAGCCTGGTTAGAGGCATGATGATTATATGCATCATTTCAAATAATCCAGGTTTTATTGTTTTTCTCTGTTGAGTTCCTATTTCAATTCCACTGATTCAACTCTAATTCTGGTTATTTCTTTTATTTGACTGACTTTAAAGTCTTTTTCTTTTTCTAGTTTTCTAAGTACTGTTTGCACTGAATCCCACAACTTTTGATAAGTTCTG
This sequence comes from Sylvilagus floridanus, assembly GCA_949820135.1. Classification (NCBI taxonomy): domain Eukaryota; kingdom Metazoa; phylum Chordata; class Mammalia; order Lagomorpha; family Leporidae; genus Sylvilagus; species Sylvilagus floridanus. The sequence continues at coordinate 22,754,911 of OX463238.1, read as the reverse complement.
TTTTCAACTTCACTTAGTTCAAAATATTTTTAAATTTATCTTGATTTTTTTCTTTGACCTATGTATCATTTAGAAGTGTGCTGTTTAATCTTCATGTATTTGGGGATTTTTCAAAATATTTATTTATTTGAAAGATAGAGTGACAGAGAGGAAGGGAGAAACAGAGACAGACAACAATCTTCCAACCACTGCTTCACTCCCCAAATGACAGCAAAAGCTAGGGCTGGGCTAGGCAGAATCCAAAGCCAAAAACTCCACCCAGATCTCCCAAATGGGTGGCAAAGACTCAAATACTTGAGTCATCACCTGCTGCCTCCCAGGCACATTAGCAGAGTAGCTGTGACTGAACCAGGCACTCATATGGGATGCAGGCAGACCAAGTGACAACACCACATGGCTGGCCCCATGTTTGGGGATTTTCCAGTTATCTCTGTTACTGATTTCTAGTGTAATTCCATGGTACCCTGAGAGTACACACTGTATAATTTCTAGTCTTACAAATTTATTCAGGTGTATTTTATGATCCAGAATGTAATCTATATTGGTGACTATTCCATGCTCGCTTGAAAAGAATGTGTATTCTGCTGTTGATGAATGAAGTAGTAGCTATCTGCCAATTATATCCAATTGACTGACAGTGCTGTCAAGTTCAACCATGTCCTTACTGATTTTCTGCCTACTGGATCTATCCATTCCCTTTTTACCCACAGCTCTTTTTATTAAATCTCCTTTTTATAAACAAATGTGTATTTCAGGTGGGCCATGAGCCAGGTAGTCATTTAGAGTACACAACATTGAAACTCCCCTTTTCGCTGGACTACCAAAGTCAGAAAGCCACTGTTAAATCTACTGACATCTCCATGTGATGTCCTGATGGGGCAAGTTTAGAGCATCAAATGACATTTCACATTAGCATGTTGCTCAACATGTTGTAGAGTCATTACTGATTTTCAGGAAATTAAGTGAAAATGATGGAATTATCAATCTGAGCAAACATCATCTAGAAGAGGAAACACAACTCTTTCGAGGGTCACCATCTCAGTGCTGTCACTTTAGGTGGAGACTGCCTGATATAAGTCACACATTTGGGGGGTTCAGGTCCCAACATATCTCTGAGTTTAAGGGAGTTGAGTCCATGCTGCAGGTGGAGGAGGGGAAGAAGTAAAAATGAATTTTAGCTTTTCCACATTCGAGCCCTCTGTGGCTGTGTGTGTCAGCAGCAGAAAATCCCTCCTTTTGGGGGCCAAAAGGACGTCTCCCTAAACCACCCTAAATCAGAAAGGAAAGGTGTCCCCCACCAAGCTCCCCCAACAATCAAAACAAAATCCTCCATTTTATAAAACTCCACAAAAATAGTACTTCAAACTATACAGTCACTAGGAGTACACAGTCATAAAAAAATAAAGAAAGTGCACACACCTGGGGAAAGTGTTTGGCTTAGCAGTCGGGACCCCAGTTGGATGCCCCCATTCTGTATCAGAGTGCCTGGGTTCAATGCCTACCACTGGCTCCCAATTCCAGCTTCCTGCTAATAGGCAGATCCTTGGAGGCAACAGGACTGGCTCACATGGGAACCTGGATTGAGCTCTCAGCTCGTAGCTGCCCTGTCCTGGCCACTGCGGGCGTTTGAGAAATGAACCAGTGGATATCTGTCTATCTCTCTATATAAAACTGTCTCCCTCAAATGAACAAAAAACTTTTTAAAAACTTTTTAAAAAATGCACACACTTAGAGCTGGTGCTGTGGCATAGGGGGTTAAGCCACCACCTGCAGCACTGGCATCCCATATGGGTTCCGAGTTGAGTCCCAATTGCTCCACTTTCGATCCGGCTCCCTGCTAATGTGCCTTGGGAAAGCAGGGCCTCTGCACCCATGTGGGTGACCCGGAATAAGCTCCCGGCTCCTGGCTCCTGGCTTCGGATTGGCCCAGCTCCAGCTGTTGCAGCCATCTGGGGAGTGAACCTGCAGATGGAAGACCTCTCTCTGTCTCTGTCAACCTCTCTCTCTCTGTAACTCTGCCTTTCAAATAAACAAATATATCTTCTAAAAAGCACACACACTTTACTTGGCCCCTCCAGCCCCTGCAGCTTCCCAGGCCTGGTCTCTTGTCATTTGTGTTTTCTGCAGCATTTGTTTCTCCTTGTTGGTGTTGGCTTTTCCCTTTTTCCCCTTGGGTACCTGCTCTACCTTCTGCGGGGGCCTTGCGAGGTGTGGGTTCTGGCTTTGGAGGAGCAGGTTTAGCCGACAGCCTGGCAGATCTCCTCTGTGGGTGGTCCTTCCCCTTGGCTTCATCCTGGAGCTTCCTCCCCTTCTAGGGCATGGTGACGATGGCAGCAGAGCATCGGTGCTGGACTCAGGGAGGTTTTGGTCAGGGAGGGATCCTTCTCAGCTCTCTTCCTTCCCGCTGCTCTGGCCCTGGCCATTTCTGATGGGAGGATGCTGACGTTTCCGACTATGGTAGTGGATTCATCACTTTCCTGTAGCTCTATCAGCATTTGATGCACACAGTAAGACACTGTGGTTGGGCACACATGTTAAGGGCCGTTAGAGCTTCCTGGAGCCAGGACCTGTTTATCTTCATGCGATACCCTTCTTCAACTCTGACAGCCTCCCTGACTTTAAAGTCTGCTCTATCTGAAGTAAATATAGCAACCCTGCTTTCTTTTGATTATTGTTAGCATGGTATATTTTTTTCCATTTATTTACTTATAATCTATGTTCATTGTATTTAAAGTGGGTTTCTTGTAGACAACACACAGTTGAGTCTTTTTTTTAAGATTTTTTTTTATTTGAAAGGTAGAACTACAGACAGAGAAAGGAAGAGACACAGAGAGAGATACAGAGGTCTTCCATCCACTGGTTCACTCCCCAACTGGCTGCAACAGCTTGAGCAGGGCTGATCACAAGCCAGGAGCTTCCTCCAGGTCTCCCACACAGGTGCAAGGGCCCAAGGACTTGGGCCATCTTCCACTGCTTTCCCAGGCCATAGCAGAGAGCTGGATGGGAAGAGGACACAAACCAGCACCCGCATTGGATGCCGACCACTGCAGACAGAGGCTCAACCTACTATGCCACAGGGCAAGCCCCGAGTCCTGTTTTTTGATCCACTCTATCTTTTTAAACTTTTATTTATTTATTTATTTATTACTTGAAAGGTAGAAAGACAGACAGAGGCAGTCACAGGTAAATCTTCCATATGTTGATTCACTCCCCAAACGTCACAACAGCCGGGACTAGACGAGGCAGAAGCCAGGAGCCTGGAACTCCATCTGGGTCTCCCGCCGGAGTGGCAGGAACACAAGTATTTGATCCATCATCTGCTGCCGCCCAGGACACCCATTAGCAGGAAGCTGAACTATAAGCAGAGGCGGGGCTCGACCCAGGGATGTGGGGCGCTCAGGGGCACCTTACATGCTGTGCCAAACGCCCACCTCGATCTCCGCCTTGTAATTGCTGCATTTCTTTTTTGAACGTTTCTTTATTCATTTTTACTTCGTTGAAATGCAAAGCCACACTCAGGGAAATCTTCCATCTGCCAGTTCACTCCCCAGATGCTCCAAACAGCCAGGGCGAGGCCAGCTCAGAGCCGGGACTGAGCAGCTCCACTGAGGTCTCCCGCATGTGTGACGGGGACACAAGCACGTGGACCGTCAACCACCTGCTGCCACCCAGAATGTGCATTAGCAAGAAGCTGCATCCGGGGTGGAAGTGAGCCTCTGCATCCGTGCGCCTCTGCTTCATCCCCGGCTCCCGGGTACTTCCGGTGCTTGCAGGGCTCACGTGGCCAGGGAGTTTCCGGGCCCTCCCCAGTCTGAATGGCAGGCCAGCCCCCCACACGAAGTCTCGCGAGAATGAGCATGGGGCGGAGCCAAGTTGTACATGATTCTTTTTGCGGTTCGTTGTTACCTTACCAATGACGCTTCGTTCTTTGAAACTTTTCTTAGTGGTTCCCCCAGAATTTGCCGTGTACAGTCAATGGATCCGAGTCACTTCCGGATACTACAGGTAATGCTACAGTATTTCACAGGCAGTGTGAACAGCTTAGAGTAACAAGGAAATCTGCATTTCAACCCTTGTCCCCGTAGCATCTTGTGCTGTCTCCCGTGTGGCTAACAGAAATTTTAAATTGCATCTGTGACGTCCGTTTGATGCTCGCCGGGTATTTTGGACAGGAGACTCGACGTGATATCTGTGGGCTGGTGCCGGTCTGGCCCAGCATTGATATTCTGTGCGATGTTTAGATAGACGAACGCCAAGTTGACAGGAGGTGCCACTTGAATCAGCCCTGGATCAAGGCTTTGGTCCCTGGCCAGAAGCCAGCCAGCGTCCAGCAGGAGACCTCTTGCCCACCCGGAGCAGGAGGAAGCTGCAGAGAGAGGAGCTGCTCAGTGGAGCCAGGCCCTGGCACAGCCTCAGAGCTGTCTATAACAAATCTGGGCAGTATCTGGCCGTTTAAAAATCTTCAAGGCTGTCGCTTACCATCCCTGGGGCTTTTTGATAGATCTCTGGCCAGCATAGCAAACTGATGGGTTTCTGGGCTACTTGACGTTTCTGGAATGGTGCTCCTGAGAATAGTTTTCTTTTTGGTTTTTGGTGGAAACTTTATTTGCAGGATCATGTTTGAGTAAGGACAACCTTTGCCTGACTTGCCAACGGTGAAAATAAATGTTATTTTCTTCTCTCTTGTAGGAGTAGCAATAACATTTTTAGAACTTCCAACTGCACCCTTGCTAATTGTACCAAGCAGTTCTAGAACAGAGAGCTTGGCTTCCTAAAAAGTTATCCTAGGGGCTGGCACTGTGGTGTAGAGGGTGCCGCTGTTTGAGTCCTGGCTGTTCCACTTCCCTTCCAGCTCCCTGCTAATGAGCCTGGGGAAGCAGTAGAAGATGGCCCAAGTGCTTGGGCCCCTGCATCCACATGGGAGACCCGGATGAAGCTCCTAGCTCCTGACTTGGGTCTGGCCCAGCTCTGGCTGTTGTGGCCATTTGGGGAGTGAACCAGCAGATGGAAGACCTCCCCCACCTCTAACTTTCAAATAAATAAACTTATTTTAAAAACAGTTGCCATAGACCTCGTAGTCCTCACAATTCTGCCTTTACTTTTGCTCTTACTGGGGCTCCTCACTTCATCTTCATTCATCTCCCCTCCTTGCAGCCCTGCTCATTACCTCTCTCAGTTCCGGGACCTCACTGCCTTCTCAGTCCCCTAGCCGGTTCCTCCCCATGGTCCCCACATCCTGGCTTTGGAGCCCACTAAGGCTCAGGACTTGGCCTCTTCTGTGCCTAAATCCAGTCCCCAGGTGAGCTCTGGGCCTCCCCAGGTACCTGCTTCTAAGTGACAACAAGCCCTCATCCCATCTTTGACCTCTCCCTGCGCCTCTACGCGTCATCTCCAACTGTCTACTCCATGTGGTCCCAGCTGAACGCCAGGGCCTCCCGCTCTGATCTGTCCCTCCCAGAGTCTTGTCCCTCTCAGTTAATGGCAAGCCCACCCTTCCTTCTGCTGAGGTCCAAAACCTTCGAGTCATCTTCACCACCTTTCTCTCATGTGCCCTGTAGCCTACTCCTTACCAAGCGTGTTGGCTGCCCCTCCAAATGCATCAAGAATCTCCTGGTTGTCCACCATGTCCACTGCTACAATCCTGGAGCAAGACACGGTCATCTCCCCTTCTGAGGCCGTAGTCTGCCACATGGTTTCCCATTTCCACTGCCCGCTCCTCACCAGCAGCCAGAGTGGGCCTGTTACAGTGTAAATGGGATCAAGTCACTCCCCTGCCCGAGCTTGACAATGACCCCAAATGCTCTGTATCATCTGACCTCTGGCTTTCCATTGCTCTCCTTCACAAAGCATATATCAGCATTTGACACAGCAAATGTGTCCCTCGTAGTCTGTTTTATGCCACTGGTATATAAGGCTCTGTAAGGCAGGGATTCCGTTTTGGTCAGGTGAAATACTCAACAGTTGGAAGTTTTGAATAAAACAGAGAATAGGCAGGAGGCACTTGCATAAGGTTAGTTAAGGGGCTGGTGCTATGGTGTGGTAGGTTAAGCCGCCGCCCTCAGTGCCGGCATTCCATATGTGCGACGGTTCAAGACCCGGCTGTTCCACTTCCAATCCAGTTCTCTGCTGTGGCCTGAGAAAGCAGTAGAAGATGGCCCAGGTCCTTGGGTCCCTGCACCCATGTGGGAGATCCGGAAGAAGCTCCTGGCTCCCAGTACAGCTCCGGCCATTGCGGCCAATTGGGAAGTAAACCAGCAGATGAAAGATTCTCTCTCTCTCTCTCTCTCTCTCTTTCTCTCTCTCTCTCTCTCTCTCTCTCTCTCTCTCTTTGCCTCTCCTCTTCTCTCTGTGTATCTCTGACTTTCAAATAAATAAATAAATCTTAAAAAAAGAAAGGTTGTTTAAAAGCTGATTGGATGTTGGAGTTAAATTACTGCACACCTGCACGGTGTTCCACTCACAACCTTGGGAAGTCAGCCCAACCTCTTCACTTGGGCTACTGTGGAAGAGGACGGGGCATTTAGGAGAGTGTCGTATGGTTTCAATTCCACTCTCTTCTTTGCTCTCATCCATGCATTCCTTCATTTGTGCAACCGTCACCTGCTGTGTGGGCTTACGCTGTGCTGTGGACGAGGCTCATATTCCCAGCTTTCCATGAGCCCTGGTGTACCTGGAAGACACGCCAACATATGACCTTGAACATGAGGTAGGCCTGGGGTAGAGGTGTTTCAGAGAAGCATGAGGTCTGCAGGGGGGAAGGCACGAGGAGCCAGAAAAGTCTCCCGCAAGGGGGTGGCCACTGAGTAGATTCTTGAAGGATAAACAGAACTTCTTGCTGTAGACAAGGATAAAAGAACATTCCGGAAAACAGTTTTCTGCAAACAAGATGCAGCAACAAGAGGTTGCAGGAGGAACGGCAAGGGTCGGGAACGCCCAAAGTCCAGACCAGAAAAGCAAGAGGGGGAGGCAAGGGTCTGCAGACAAGCGCTTTGCCCAGCCTGCTCAAACATTGCTCACATTCTACAAATGCAGTGAAGGCTTAAGCAGATTAGCACAAGGCACACAGGGGGGGTGGGGGTGGGGGTGGCGGTGATAGAATCGAGTGGGTGAGTGCGGAACTGGAGCTGGCCACCAGGTTCAAGGGGAGGAGAGGGGGTGGGGGCAGGGCGCAGGTTCACCTTGGGAGGGCCGGGGCAGGAAGGAAGAAGGAAGTGACCAAGCATCCCTCTGAAATCGAGAAACAAAGGCAGGAGCCCATGCAGGCGGGAAGGAGGGAGGCTTTCCTGGGAGAGGAGCAGGAGGGTTCAAAGTCAGCGCGTGAGAGAATGTGGGGCCCGGCGGAATTCCCACCAACTCCATTTTCTCACCACCCACTTTAATACCCTCTTTTAAAAACCTAAAAGGGTTGCGAAATCCTTTTATTGTCCACATGTTGCATAATCCCCCTTCTCCTTGATCTTCACTGTGAAACCAAACAGCCATGACACGACAGAGCTGGAGGGTATCTCAGCGTGGGTCTAATCCAGGCCTCTCAACCTTCCCCACTCAAGAACATGAACCAATTCTTTTGACATCGTCCGTTACAGCCTGTTTTAAAAGTGTTAGGTTTTGGATCCTGAGCCAAGATGTCACGGTTTCTTTTCATATGAAAACGACAGTCGTTTCCTTTAAAAATCGGGCAGGGTGGACCCTCTCCCGGAAGTTGCGCCATCTTGATGCACAACCACCCCAGCCACGACCACACCCCACAAGGTGTGCGGCACCCTGGGGAAATGCCTTAGCCGAGGAGGTTCCAAAAATCCGAGCTCCTGGACAGCCAGGGCCCAGCCCTCCCCTGCAGCGGCGTCGCGTGCCCACCTGTGGAGGTTTGAGCAGCACCAGATCCAAAGGGTTATGAGGGCGTTTGGGGCTGATTTAATTCATTATATCTGCTTCCTGGAGGCACGTAGCGCACATCTCCGAGAGGCTGCCTCAGAGCACAGAGGAGAAGGCAGCCGTCCCACTGCCTCCCAGAAAACCTCCCGCCGCTCGTTTGCATCTGTGCCAGAGGCTCTGTGATCTTCTGGAGCAGGGCCCTGCGGTGGACACGCCTGGACTTCCCGCCCACAGCAGCCGAGAGCCGCTGTTTGGCAAACGCCCGAGTCACTCTGCCTGAGAGTTAGCCAAGGACCGGAGGAGTCGCTGCCCGGAAGCTGCTATTGTTTCCACGCAAAACACAGTCCGATCTGGATCTGGTCACTACCTCCCCCTGCAACCCAGCCCCGCCCCCACTAATGAGGACACCTCTCTGCCTTGGGCTAGAAGCAGCTGAGCCTGTCCCCATGTGGTCATTCCTGATGCCACCTGTGCATGCAGACTGCCTCTTGGCCCTGTTCCGCTCGGGTCACACAGGTGCTGCTGGGGTCTGGGTACCGTGGGAGGAGTGCCTGCCAGGGCTTGTGTGTTGCCAGCGTGTCCTCTCCTGCGCTGTCGAGAGGTAGTGAGGCCTTTCAGAGGTGTCTTCACACATCGCAGTCACAAACCTACATTTATTGTGTGATTGATTATTTGCTTGCTATTTGTTTCTCTCACAAGGCTCTTCATGTGAGGATCTGCTCATTGTCATACCCTCACCGCCTAGCATTCTGCCTAGCACATGGTAGGTGTTTTGAAAAGTGCTTAGGGAAAGTCATTGTGGTGCCCCATGGGATGCGCTCTTTCCACTTCTGCGTGCCTGGGATGGAATCCCACACCAGCTTCCTGCTAAGGAGCACCCTGGGAGACAGCAGTGATGGCTCAAGGACTTGGGTCCCCAACACCCATGTAGGAGATCCAGATGGACCTCCTGGCTCCTGACTTTACCCTGGCCCAGCCCCAGATGTTGTGGGCATTTGGAGAGTGAAATAGTGGAGAGAAGATATCTATCACCTATCTATCTATCCATCTCTCTTATCTATCTACCTGTAATCTAAGTATCTATCCCTGTCTCTCCCTTCTTTTTTTTTTTTTTTGTCACTTTGCCTTTCAAATAAATAAATGAAACTTTAAAAAAAAAAGTTGCCATAACATATGAACAAAAAACGTTGACATAGCACGTGAACACATAGTAGACTTGGTAGTCTTGAAGAATAGCTTGGCTGGATGAACACACCAGGAATTGTATGTAAAGATCTTTGAGACTGTGACGAATCCTTGGGCTGATACGTCTGCTGGAGAGCATTTACTGTAGATGAGTGGTACTTAGCAACACTACCCTCCTGTGCGTCCCATGCTAGCAGCCGCATCCTCGTGTGCTTGTCAGGGGTAAGTTTCTTCAAGACACTCGCTTGGCTTCCCCCTTCCTCATTATCTCTATTTCAATATATATCAAATTCCATCAGACACATGCAAGCTGAGAGAGTTTATCATCAATAAACCATCACAAAGGGAACTTTAGAAGATATACTGTTGGAAGAAAGAAAATGGTCTCAGCAGGAAAAACTAAAATGAAAGAAGAAATATAAGCCGTGGCATCAAAAGGAATAAAATATGTAAGAATGAATTTAACCAAAAAAGTGAAAGACTGGGTGCTGAAAATTATAAAATACAGATGAACAAAGAGAGACAAATAAGCAGAAAGATATTCCATTTTAATGGGTTAGAAAAATTAATATTGCCAAATGCTCATGTTACCCCAACCAACCTACAGATCCAATGAAATCTACATCACAATTCCAATGGGATTTTTTATAGAAATAGAAAAAAAAATCCTGAAATTTGTGTGGAACCACAAAAGACCCTGAACAGTTGAAGCATTCTTGGGTAAGAAGACCAAAGCCAAAGACATCACACCTCCTGATTTCAAATTATATTACAAAGCTGTAATAATCAAAACAGTATGATACTGGTATAAAAACAGATTACATAGATTAAGACAACGTAATAGAGACCCAGAAATAAACCCACCCACATACAGTCAACTTAAGTTTTGACAAAAGCACAACATTACACAGTAGGGAAAAGATAATCTCTTCAATTAATAATGTTGGGAAAACTGCATAACCACGTGCAAAATTTTTAATTAGATCTTTATCTTACATCATGTCTACAAATAAACTCAGAATGAACTAAAGGCTTAAGTGTAACATATGAAACTCCTAGATGAAAACACAGGGGAAAAGGTCCATGACATTGTTCTTGGCACTGATTTTTTTTTTTATTTTAGATATTAAAGAGAGCACAAAAAATATACAAATGGGATTACATCAAACTAAAAATCTTCTGCATAACAAAGGCAACGATAAAATGAAAAGACGACCTGTAGAATGGGAGGGAATATTCACAAACCACATATCTGGTAAGAAATTAAACTCCAAAATATACGGAACCCATACAACTCAATAACAAAATAAACAACCTGACTAATAAGAAGCCAAGAACCTGAATAGATGTCTTTCCAAAGAAGACATACAACGACCAATCAGTAGGCATGAAGAGGTGCTCAGGATCACCGACAGTCAGGGAAAGGCAAATCAATACTACAGTCAAAAAATACTATATACGAAGGTCAAAAAATAAAGGTTTTGGCAAGGATATAGAGAAAAGGAAGCCCTTTCACACTCTCAGAAATAGCATGTATTGGCACAGTTATCATGGCAAGCAGTATGAGTGTCCCTCAAAAAGTTACAAACAGAATTACAATATAACCCAGCAACTCACTTTTTAGCATCCTTATAAAGGAAATAAAAATCAGTATCCAAAGATATATTTACATTCCAATGGCAATGCAACCTCATATTCAAGGGGCAACACGTGGAAGCTGGCTGTCTGTCAAAAGAAGAATGGATAAAAGAAAAGCGTGATGTACATGAGGTTACTACAGAAAGTTCAGAGAAAATAGAATTAAAAGATAAGTCATAATCTACACAGAGCTTTTTCATGGGATGTTATTCTATGAACTTTTTGGAGTACTTGCATATAAATAATAGAATATTATTCAGCCTTAATCCTGTGACAACATGTATGAGTGTCATGCTAGCTGATCCAGGTAGACACAGAAAGGCAAACATTGCATGGCATTGCATATGTGGGATACTCCTAGAAACACAAGGTGTCCAGGGACAGGGAATAGGGAAACTGGGAAGATACCCATCGAAGAGTATAGACTTCCAGCTTAAGATGAAGAAGTTCTGGAGCCCTGATTATACTATGGTGACCATAATTAATAAGAATGTACCAGATGCTTCAGATTTGCCAAGAAAGGAGAACTAAGTTATTCTCACTGCCCCCTGCTCCAACACACACAGAGACAAATTTATAAGGCAGTGGATGTGATAACCAGCTTGATTGTGGTAATCATTTCACAACATATATCAATGTCAAAACATCACATTGTACATCTTACACATAAACTGTTTTTACTTGTTTTTTTGTACCTTAATAAATCTGCAGTGCAGTGGAAGAAAGAAGGAATAGAACAGATGACTAGGCAAATATGTAAATAAATCTAAATGAATGCTTACTGTATAGAGCAATAATGAAATGAATTGTTCTAGAGAAATAAAAATAGTAAACAATCATAATATGCAAGATCAGTGGAGTCACATTGAAATGTGCTGAAAGTCTGAGAAAGGAGGCGGATAAGAAGTAGTCTGAGGCTTTGCTAAATACAAATCAGTGTTTAAGGGTGACACTGAAAGGACAAAAATAAGTTTATATTTTCCAAAAAACAAAAATGCTTTATAAAAATCCTCAATAAATACCAAAAGCATAAAACAAAGAAAAAAGCTATCCAAAATTCAAATAAATAATATAAGATGGTATAAATAAGTTCAAATATACTAATAAAACAATAAATGTAAATGAGCTAAGATTGTAAATTAAAGATAGAGACTGTCAAAATATCACTTGGGTATCCATCTATACACTGTTCATGAGATATAGAAAACACAGAAATATGGAAACCTGCTAAATCATACAGCATTATATTAATATAGGTAAAATAAATTTTCATATTTTTAAATATGCAGGGGCCACTAAATAATAAAACAATAAATTCACCAGAAAAAGCTAGTTGAATCTTTTATGTAATCTTCTATGAAGTAGTTACATAACATCAAATATACAATCGAATTTGGTAGAATTACAAGAAGTAATTGAGAAATCCACAAAGATAGTGAGAGACTTTAACATACTTGTCTGTGAAAATAACACAGCAAGCAGACAGAAAATTAATAAAAATATAAAAGATTTGACAACACAATTAACAGCTTGATTTAATGGAAATATATAGCACCCTGGATTAAGAACCAACTCAGGCATGCAATTTATTTTAGGATATGTCTGATGTGGTATTTGTAAAACTGACCTCATAATATCAGTCAGTTAAATAAGTCTCAAAAATGAATCTTTACTTTCATATCCTCTAACTGAATTCTATTAGCTTAAAGGCAAATGATGAAAAAATAAACTTGCTAAATATTGATTTTAAAATTAAAAGTATAACTCTGCTCATGAGTCAAAAATAAAGTACTAGTGAAACTAACCACAATAAAATCATTATGAACTTTAACAATACCAGCCAAAACTCATGCAATGTGGATAGTGGTAATTAAAGGGAATGTTGTAGCCCTGGGGCTCCTTGAAGCTTTCCTTCATTTCTCCCTTACATGGTGGAATGAGGTGAAAAGGTCATATCAAGATGGCCACTGAGGTGAACAGGTCATGCCAAGATGGCTGCTGACAACAGAAATTGCCTGGCAACAGGCCATGATTGGATGATTTCGGAAACCACATGACTACAGAGGAAACCACATGACAACAGAGCCTGACTGACGGCAGGCCGTGATTGGATGGTTTCAGAAACTGCCTGGCGACAAGAGCCTGCCTGGCAACAGGCTGTGATTGGTTGGGGCATAGACCGCCCCTTGACCGGATTGGCTGGTCTTGACTATATAAGCTGTTGTACTAACTCAAATAAACGAGTCTGCAGGCTGCTCGCCTCTGGCCTGCTTTCATCCGACTCCTGGGGTCTGTGTGGTGACTCTGCACCTCTTGCCCCCACCATGCTCCTCCTCTCAGAAACAATCCACTGCAACATTGCTGAGAAATCAACTGCAACAACATGGTTCATTTTTTGTTTTGTTTTGCTTTGTTTTTTTAAGATGAGAGGGAAAGTTACAGGTGTAGGGGGAGACGGAGAGGCAGGGACAAAGAGAGAGAGAGAGGTCTTCCATCTGCTGGTTCACTCCCCAAATGGTTGCAACCATGGGAGCTGAGCCGATGTAAATCCAGGAGCCAGGAGTTTCATCTGGGTCTCCAGATGCACTTGAGCCATCTTCCACTGCTTAGCAGGGAGCTGGATCGGAAGTAGAGCAACCAAGACTCAAACCAGTGCCCATATGGGATGCCCACACCACAAGCAGAGGCTTATCCTACTATACCATAGCACTGGCCCCCATTGATTTTTTTTAAGTTTATTTACTTGAAAGGCAAAGTGACTGTGGAGAGAGGGTGGAGAAACAGAGATCTTCCATCCCCAAAATGACTACAGCAGCCAGGCTGGGCCAAGCCAAAGGTGGGAGACAGGAACTCCATCTGGGCGTCCCATATGGGTGCAGGGGCCCAGGCACTTGGGCCATTTCCCATTGCTTTCTCAGGTGCATTAGCAGGGAACTAGATGGGAGGCAGTGCAGATGGGACTTGAACTGACACTGTGAAATGGGTTAACAGTGTCAAAAGAGGCGGCTTAGCCTACTGCGCCACAATGCCAGTCCCAGGTTGATTTTGACATGCAATGAACGCTCAGTCTGGCATTGTGGAAGTCATAGGCGTGGACACTGCACCTCACTGAGCTCCTGTAAACAGCTGTAGTCAGGAGCAGCGCCAACATGGAGACTCTGAGCTGATCTGGTCCATTTTCCATTTGCTGATCTGCAGGAGCTGCCCAGTGCTTGACTCCCTTGCAATTAGGGCACGATGGGCCATCAATTTCCCATTGCTAACAGTTAGAGGCATTGACCGTCGTCTCAGGCTCGGAGCTCGGAGGGAGAGCAGAACTGGCCAGGCTCCGAGCTCGGATGTGGCCACACCCCTGTGGGATGTGAAACATCCCTGCGTATTTTCTTACTTCTTGACTTTCTGCCTCAAATGCTGTATTTCTCAGCCTCTCTCTCTCTCTAACAGGAAAGCTTGCCATCATCTCTCTGCTCGAAAGTGGAAAAAGTCTCCCAGAACGGAGAGGGTGTGCATTTCTTTTTGTCTCGCTGTTATTTAAGAGACTGAGTGGGAAACGCAAGAAGGCAAGCTCCGGCTTTCCCGGGAGTGAATTTCCTGTGGAGATGTAAGGATGCCACTGAAGCCTCGCACCTGGCCGAGAACAGCACAATACGCCCCACAGAACAGCGGCAAGGACGTTGATTCGGAAGAGCTAGGCAGAGCGTATTCGCTTCTGCTGTTGATGCACAAGATTTTCCTTTTTTCTAAGAAAACAGTAGACTGAAGCTAGGTTCCCTATTTGGTCCATTTCCTTCCATCCAGCCGCGTTGTCCTAGGCTACCAGTTTCTCATCAGGTTATTGCATTCTGTTTTTCTGCCCCTCTGTTGTCTGAATCTCCCGAATTGGGAAAAGATCTCCCGAATCTTGTTTTCCCTCCGTCAGAGGCTGCTGCTCGTTTCTCGATTGCAGGGACAAGATTTGAGGATATGGGGTAGTAGCTGGATTTTAAGGCAGACCTAAATCCCAGCCTGTGATCTGAAGCATAAGACTGGCTGTACCTTATTTATTAGATGCCCTCATGATATGAGACATTTTAATTACGGTGCCCTCCTGGATTACGTTAGATACGTTGCTTCTTCAGATGGGTAAGAACAGTGCGTGTCGCGGCTGACTGCGTGGGTGCTGCACCCGGCAGATAAGGTGTCACCGGGGACACACACACTGCCACTCACCCCTGCAAGCCGCTGTGTAGCTGTGATGGTTTGTTCAAGCTAAGACAGTGGCGATGGGTCAGACTGCCTCTTCCTCTGGCTTTAGCCAAGTCCTAGTCAACCAAGACCGACTGACCGATTGAGTTTGTAGGTGGAGTCCCTGCTCCTAACGCCTCCTTGCGGAGTAAGCTTTAAGGGAGAGCAGCAGGACCCACGAGGTCTGCTCCTCAAGAATCTCTCCTCCCCCAAGGCTTTTCTGCTGTCTATTTCAAGCTGGGGGCCACAGGTCTTTGTTCCTGGGGGAAACTCGGGAGATGATTGGATTCAAATAAGGCACACAGTTTATGGATATGGAAAACGCAGGTACTGTCCACACACGCTGGTTCTTTATAGATGGGCTCTAGGGCAAGTCAGAAACGCTTGGCTAATGTACAAACCAGCATTAATAAATCTGCAAAGAAAACACCTCCTACCTCTTCCTTTTGAGATTAAATTAAAAAGCAACCTTTGAAACGCCCGCTTTGAAGCCCAGGACTGCACACTTTATAGTTTTCCTTCCAACAGTGGATGCCCTGAGCTAGGCTCTAGCACAGACTTCGGATACACAGCCCCAACCCTGGAAGACACCAGAGGGACCAGATACAAAGTGATGCTTATGGTATTTTTTTCTTCTCTAGATGACAAAAGTAATAAATGTTCATTGTGGAAATAGCTAAAATTGAAAAGTAAGAGAGACTATCCAGCTCACCCACCCATGGTCTTTTCCCAAGTAGTGACCCTTTGCACATGGTCAGTCTTTTTTTCTGGCTATTAATAGTTCCGTGACTAGATCATACATATGTGTGTGTGTGTACATGTATATACAAAATGACCTGAAAATTCTCATTTAGCATATCATAGCCATTTTCTCATATTACTAAATATTATCTCAAATATACTTTTTCATAACTATATATGAATGCACCATAATTTTCTATACTGTCCCTCTATTGCTGAATGTACCAGAAAAAGTTTATGGAAAAATGGAACTTGAAGATAAATTTATTTTGGTGTAAGTCACACCTACTTTTTTTCACAATATGCCTTTTCCACGAACTTTTAGAAGACTCCCGGCATAGATTATTTTCTGTCATTCACTATTATAAATCTTCAAATGGTGAACATCTCCGTACTCAAGAACTATCTTTGCATTCTTGGCTACGTGTATTCATTATTTAATACACTGTCGAATTAAATTTGCCGGCATTATGTTTTATATAGGATTTTTGCACCTATTAAAGAGCTTTTTCTAAAACCTGTGAGAAACGCATGCAAACAAAATCACTGTGTCCCATATTAATAGAGAACAGGCTTGTGCAAGGCAATCAGAATTGACGGCAGCTGATGCTATATGCAAACAGTCTTGGTACCACAGCTATTTAATACTGTGTTTGCTACAGGTCCGCTGAAGAATGCAAAGCTAAAGTTATTCAACTGGCATTGGAATTAGAGCAACTGTTCTATTATTGTGTGCAAACTCTGGCTATAAATAACCTGACAGGATCCATCTGCATGGGATGCAAGAAAAACAAGAAACATGCAAAGTAAAGACCAAAATAGACCTGGGGTCCATCTGGTGCACCCTCTCCATGGAGCCCCAAACAGATGGTGCAAATTCCCAAGATATACCTGCCTAATGGCACTGTCCTATTTTGGAGCTGGGGTATGGGGGATTCCTTCCAGCAAATGGTCCAACCAAAAAGGAAAGGGAAATGAGGCAGTGAGATTCATCCTTTTTATTGAACACAGAATTCTCTGACCACCTGACAGGTTCCAGGCAGTGTTCTAGACCCCAGGAATCCAACAGCGAACAAAGCAGAGACAAGTTTCCTGAGCTCACGATCTAGTGATGACAACTATTTTCCAATCCCATTTTCCCAACTTTCCCTCCTCACTCCCCACTTGGCCTTTTCCTCTTCTCCCCTTGTATTTCCCAGGCTGAGTGGTTCGTCTTCTACTGTATGCCTAAGTCCAGTAATCTGTGACAGCTTCAACTTGATGCCTGAACTGCTGGATGCTTGCAGGCCAGCTCAGAAAGTCAGGGGCTGGGGTCTTTTCACCTTTGAACAATTGGTGCCCTGTATGGTGCCCACCACCTAGAAAGTTCTCAGTAAACAATGAACTAAAGGAGACTCCAAAGAAGAGTCTCACCATCTCTGTAGAAGCTTCCAGAAGTTGGCATTGTCTCATCTTGTTCGACTCTTCCCAGAAGGCTAGACTGTTCAATACAGTGCTCCCTATGAGGTCTGGTGGAGGACATGATAGGTGTCATCTTGAGTAGACACTGAAGCGTATTTACTGTACAGTAAACCGTAGAGACTCTTTCTTATGGTCTCGCCAACCTTTGTCAACTCAGAGAGTAGAGAAAGAGATATATATAGACAGACAGGTAGATATATATAAATAGATCCACAGATAGAGATAGATGGATGATAGGGGAAGTGGAAACTGGCAGGGAACACCATGTGTCAGCGACAGGAAAGAGATGAAAGATGAAAAGGAAGACTGATTATAGCCCAAAGCTCTAAAGCTCCGAGTGATCCACAAAGAGGTGAGAATCATTGGGAGACGTGGGAATTAGCCCTTCCCAGTAGACAGTGGCAGGGCTTGAAAGCCTTTTGCAAGGCAAGGCTTCTCATTTGAACCACTTGCAACTAGAGACAAAAAAAAAAGAGGGAGGATGGTCTGTGAATGCTTCCAGTGAAGGGAGAGGAAGGCTCACGCCCACGTGCACAGAGATCTGAATCGAATGCATGCTGGAACAGCGGGATGACTTCAGGTCATCTATTTGCAACCAAATCCAAAGTCCAGATCAGTCTCAGGATATGCTCTCCGTGCAACGTTGCCTTGGTTCCTGCAAAGAAAAAGACAGCAGATCTGAGATCCTTCTAGAAGCTGGGTCCCAGGGTTCTGCAAAAGGCTTGGAGAATGATGAAAGACAGAGGTCTCCACACTTCCGTTCCACTGCCCCAGCCCAGCATAATGGTTTCCCTTGAAGGCCCTGCAGTCACAGGGTGTTGTGGGTGGAGGTTGAAGCTACCACCTGGATCTCCCAGAAGGCACACACAGATGATAGGGAAATGAGGGTAGACCCGACAATCCAGGAGTTTGGTCCAGAATCTCTCAACTTCCTGACAAGCCATGACTTGGGAGAAAAGGAACTTAGTAACAGAATAATTCAAATCTGAATGTGTTATTTCATCCAATCAGATACCAGGGCCAGAAGGGATAAAATCAAGTAGAAAAAGTTCCCATCTGCCAAAAAGAAGGTGAGGAATGCCCATTAAGTTTGTCTTCTTGGTGTTGGATCTTAGCTCAGTGACTTCTGCCTTCCTATCCTCCTCCACAAAATCAGTTGACAAATATTCTGGGATGTACATAGGCGTTCTAAGAGTCAGGGGCATGTGAAATCAAATCTGTTCCAGGCATCCATACAGCAATTTTGATTCCTAGGAAAGCCTTGGATCAACCACTGGGCCCATGGATGCTGAAGCCAATTGACTACCCCATTTTTGGAGGTCAAGATCTCTTTAACCCCCCTCTTTTCTAAACCTGGGATTAATAGGGGTCATAGCCTGATATCAAGAGAAGAAAAAGCCACTGAGCAAGGCAGAGAGATAGGCACAAAATGGTTATTAAATGTGATCCACCGTCACCATGTACAGAAGGTGTCATAACGCATTTCCATTGCCCCCTTCGCAATCATTATTTCAATGGCCTTATTGTGGAGAATCACCACAAGTGTCAATCCTGCTATGTCGCCTCTGAAATTAACAAGGCTTTCTGGAGGCTGCCTCCCCTCATCTGTCAAAACCTTAATTCTGCCAAGCACAGAGCCCTTCCCAGGTGGGAAAGCGATGATGTCAGACCCAGGACTTCAGCTTGGTAAATACTGGGATTCGCTGTCAGCTCTAAATATATTCTCTTAAGAAAATAGCTTAGTCCTTTCCTTGGCAAGTAGATATTGGCCTGTATTTTTAATTCATGTGGGGGTGTGTACAGATCATAGTTCTGTAGTCATTTTCTCACTCAAGGATAGAGCTGCTAATAATGTGACTCTCTGTGTGTACCAGTGTGAGTGCAGCATCTGATGCGTGTCCTTCAGTTTGTTTTGCATGGATATTTGAATGAGTTCCAACATGAGCTTTGGTTGCTAGAACCTCGTGGAATATGCGATCTCAAACTGAGTTCTTCCAGATGGACCTCAAGCATTTCAGTCAATTTCCATCTGCAAGTGACTCACCTGCTGGTGGAGAATTAGGAGCCGAGAGTACGGTCGCTAACTAAAGGGTTAACGAGGGTGACTTTTCTGGAAAGAGTGATAAATCGTACTCTGTCCTACAAGATTTGTGAACGTGATTAAAGATTTATTGATCAAATGCTGGATATATTCATGTCTCATTTATTCCTCGCACAGTACCCTGAGAAACTAGTGTTCCTAGTTCCATCTTAGGAGATGGTAGAACTCAAACTTAGAGAAGCTACATGCCTTCCTCAAAATCCCCTTGAGAGCAGATGGCATCTCTGGGGCTTTAATCCAGCCTCCCAAATCCTGCTTTTACTGCTGCTGGTCTATCACTAATGCACATCCCCAAGCCATGCAGTGTTGTGAGAGAGAAGGAACAAGCCTGGGGCAGGATGGGCCAGTGTGGTGTTGATGGCTGGAAGCAGCCAGGGCAGCAGCTCAGGGAGGAACCAGCAGTCTCCCACTGAGTACAGTTCAGGTCCCCACAAAGTGCAAGGTCACCAGCAGAGAGCCCAGCAGGAGGACTGCTGGACGAGTGTGGATTCCCCAAGCACAACGGACCCTGGGTTGTCAGCAGCAGCATTCTCTTCCAACTAAACCCCAAGGATCCATCAAGCCCCGAGAGCTGGGGAGAAGGAGCATGCAGGAATGAGGGCAGAGAGCGGGCTTCCACATCTCAAGGGCTGATGGGAGAAAACGCTCCATGAAATTAAGCCCCAAGGTCATGTGTACTCCTTCCCAGCCCCACCCAAAGGCACCTGCAACAGGCACCGGAAGTAGCAGCAGGCAAGGGGAACTGCTGGGGAATCACCCCGACCACTCCCCAGGCACCTCCGCCCATCCTCCCCGCCCTCTCTCAGATCCACAGCCCTGGATTCAGTGGCTGCCCGAGAACCCACTGGACTCCGCCTCTCCCCTTCCTGCACCTGAGATGCACCCCTGGGTTCCTTCTCTGACACAAACCCTGATGCCTCCTGTTGTAATCAACCATTTAACCTGGAGTCACTGGGAGCAAAAAGTGGTCCTGTCATGGTCCAAAAATGTCGCTAAAACTTCAGTTGGTGGAGTCGCCAGTGGTTCCATGTCTAGAGGGAACTTTGCTGGAATTGTCTGATGGGACCAACTGAGTGGATTCTTCCATTGGGTTTAAATGTGTGAGAGGATGGGTTTAACATTAGAACTCACAATGCGTGTCCTAACTTCAGGGACCTGTTGTGTATATTTATATTTATGGAGAGAGTTTGATTTCATCAAGTTTGAGGTGAAGGAGCCTGGTATTAAACCCTATTTGGTTGTTTGGTTCAAGAATGATATATTTAAAGAGTTATTTTATTTATTGGAAAGATAGAGTTACAGAAAGGGGAGAGAGAGAGAGAGAGAGAGAGAGAGAGAGAGAGAGAGAGAGAAAGTCTTCCATCCACTGGTTCACTCTCCAAATGGCTGCAATGGCCAGAGCTGAGCCTATCTGAAGCCAGGAGCCAGGAGCTTATTCCTGGTCTCCCACGTGGGTGCAGGGGCCCATGGACTTGGGCCATCTTCTACTGCTTTCCCAGGCCATGGCAGAGAGCCGGATGGGAAGTGGAGCAGCTGGAACTCAAACTGGTACCCATATGGGATGCCAGCACTGCAGGCCAGGGCTTTAACCAACTGTGCCACAGAGTCGACCCCCAAGAATGAGATACTTAAATGCTTGATTTTCTACCCAGTTCTGTTCTTCTTGACTGATTGTGTGGAGAACCACAGCTAAGTCAACAAAGGTAGGGTATCAGAGGGAGATGGGGAGACCCCGTTCAGAGGGAAACGGGCTTGGTTTCCAGGTACTTCTGGGCCAAAGGCTGCACAAGTGAGCAGACCCCAAGAGATCCCAAGACAGACATCCAATCACCACTCCCAGGAGGTGCTGCCCGGCAATGATCAGGGAAACCCAAGACCTTGGCAGGAGAATGTAGGGCCTAGATGGGGGCTCCAGTGGGCGCTCCTCCAGGGAGGGGCGGGAGAGAGCACATCACTGCTGGCACAGAGCTGCTGCATCCTCCCAGGGCCCAGCCTCTGAGTGGCTCACCCCAGTTTCCATACGAGTGCCAGACCTCCCTGTCCCGGTCTACCCTGAGCCCTCTCTGCTTCCTGGAATGGAAGAAGATTCATTGGCAGCCAGCGCCGCGGCTCACTAGGTTAATCCTCTGCCTTGCAGCACCGGCACACCAGGTTCTAGTCCCGGTTGGGGCGCCGGATTCTGTCCCGGTTGTCCCTCTTCCAGTCCAGCTCTCTGCTATGGTCCGGGAGTGCAGTGGAGGATGGCCCAAGTACTTGGGCCCTGCACCCCATGGGAGACCAGGAGAAGCACCTAGCTCCTGCCATCGGATCAGTGTGGTGCGCTGACCTAAGCGCGCCGGCCACGGCAGCCATTGGAGGGTGAACCAACGGCAAAGGAAGACCTTTCTTTTTTTCTTTCTTTCTTTTTTTTTTTTTTTTTTGACAGGCAGAGTGGATAGTGAGAGAGAGGGAGACAGAGAGAAAGGTCTTCCTTTTCCCTTGGTTCACCCTCCAATGGCTGCTGCGGCCGGCGCACTGTGGCCGGCGCACCGCGCTGATCTGGTGGCAGGAGCCAAGTGCTTCTCCTGGTCTCCCATGGGGTGCAGGGCCCAAGCACTTGGGCCATCCTCCACTGCACTCCCTGACCACAGCAGAGAGCTGGCCTGGAAGAGGGGCAACCGGGACAGAATCCGGCGCCACAACCAGGACTAGAACCCGGTGTGCCAGTGCTGCAAGGTGGAGGATTAGCCTAGTGAGCCGTGGCGCTGGCCAGGAAGACCTTTCTCTCTGTCTCTCTCTCTCTGATTGTCCACTCTGCCTGTCAAAAAAAAAAAAAGATTCATTGGCTCTGGGACATCAGGCCTTCAGGGGCTGCCCCGTGACACAAGTCAGCAGGTGGGGCAGAGGGGTTTCTGTGTGTGAAAGACGACTTAGGGATCAAGAGGGAGAAGTGTGTCCTACCCACAGGAAGCTCACAGCTTAGCTTTTCTGGAATTTTCCTTGAGGGTCTTTTCATTCCAGAAACATTTTATAATATCCTCCCCCATATTTCCATGAAGACTTTAGTTGGCATTCAATTAAGCCTACACGTTGTCTTGCACAGATCGGACAACTGTACAATACCCAGTTATCTCAAGTTCTCATGGGTCTTTTATAAGGTGTGTGTTTCTCTTCATAGAGGTCACACACATTTCTCTAAAGAAAGGTCTTTTCTAAGTAATCTTGTTAATTCTTTGATTCACTTAGCAATACTGTGCAAGGCACTAAGAATTTATAGTCGGGGATCCTCTACTCTGGCCTTCAGGAAGCTCTCAGTGTGCTGGGGGAGCTCTGAGTCGCTCAGCAGTCATCTGTCAGTCCAGCAGACATGTGGAGCCTGGGTGCCCTGGAAATGCACAGCAAGGGGCATCTAAGTCATCTTGGGGGGGCACAATAAGGGCACAATGGGTCCAGCAACATTTGAGCCACATATAGGAGGAGGAAACCTGCTCGTTTGTCTGTTACATTTTCTGATGGAATAATCCAAGTAGACAGGGATAGCATTGATTTTTTGGTATCTTTTTGGGGGGCGGCCTGGCCTTTATATGAAACCACCAATTCTAATAGCTTCCGTGTTAGCTTATTCGGGTTTTCCAGGTGAAGAATCTACAGGCAAATGCAGTCTTTTCAAAGCTACTTCTGGTTTTCAATTTTTCCCACCTCTCGGGACAAGAACTTGCAAAGTTGATTGTCAGCCGGATAATGTGGTATTTCTGCCATCAGTGCACCTCAGTGAGATCTCCAGTGTAGTCCCTCAATCCCACTATTCCACAGTGTGGCAAAAAAATGCCCTGTTGACTCTGCTTCTGCCTTGTGAGATCAACCACCCGCAGACCAAAAGCAAAAATGCAGGCAGTGAATGAAATGGAAGCATCCTCTCCCCTTTTTTTTCTTTCATAGTAGAATCCAAAAGAATATCATCGAAGCAGGTGCCATACCTCCCGGGTACCCTAGAGAGAGATCCTTTCTTGTTTGTGGGTGGCTCTTATAATGGAAGACAATCAAGAAAAAGGCTAGTGCTACTTAGAGCAATAATAGCAAGGGCTAATGTCATGGGAAGAGTGAGAACAATGCTCTCCCAACAGGGGCAACCCTAGATTTAAAGCTGTGTGGCCTCTCGAGCGAGCCAGGCGGTGCCCGGGAGAGAGGTGCTTACTTCTCAGGTGAACAGGGAGGAAGCAGCTGCTGCAGACAGAATGGCATCACTCACCCTCCGTGGCCGTGACGCGCACTACCGGAAGCTCTCCTGTTAGCCCTGCGCAGTCGCCAAGTCACCACACAGGGACGGGGTGGGACTTTCGGCTGCTGGGAAGAGGCACGGGGTCTTCCGCAGAAGATGACGACCATGGGGACAAGGGACTGAAGGGGAGACCTCCATGGGCGATAGGACACCAAAGAGAGAAAGGTTGGCTGGACAGGAGCATCCTTGGCGGGCGCCCTTTCTCTGAGAGGCAGGCTTGGACGAGCTTTCCTTCATGTTGGGCAAGGGAGCTGACCTTAATTAACTTGGTTAATGAAAGTTCCAACCTCTGACCCCCAATGCTGTTTACTAAGCTGAGAGCTTCCTGAGGCTCCAGGAAAATTCTTTTATCTCCCCCAGTGCTTCTGCCTGTCTGGGCTGGGAGGGATGAGAGGGGGACAAGGAGGGAGAGGGGCTACAGGATGTCAGGGGCTTCCTCAGCATCGCTGTCCCTGTAGGCTCAACACTGGAACGGGAGGTGAGTCCTGGCTGCTCTCATCTTCCGGGAAACACTCTCGGAGACAGAGGACAAGGGGCCTGCTGTCTGCCTCTCACTGAGTCATAACACAGTAGAATACACAAAAGACAAACCACAGGAGTGAGCCCATGGGCTGCCTGGTAACACGTCCTTGTGTTACCGTACATTTTTTAACCTAATTTATTTTAAGATTTAACTTCAGGTTTATTATTTAATTTAAGATTTATTTTACTTATTTATTTGAGAGGCAGAATGACAGAGAAAGAAAGAGAGAGAAAGGGAGAGGGAGAGAGAGAAAAAGAGAGAATCTTCCATCTGCTGGTCACTCCCCAAATGGCCGCAACAGCCAGACTGGGCCATACCAAAGCCAGGAACCTGGAACTCCATCCATGTCACCCATGTGGGTGACAGGGGCCCAAGCACTTGAGCCATCCCTTCTGCCTTCCCAGGTGCATTAGCAGGGAGCTGGGTCAGAGGCAGAGTAGCGGGACTTGAACCAGCGCTCTGATACAGGGTGCCGGCGTGGCAAGCGGTGCCTTAACCCGCTCTAACACAGTCCTGGCTCCACATCCCGGTTGTGATGGAAGCCCGATTCTCTGGTCCATTTAGGACTGAATGGAACACACACCTACTACCGGCCACCAATCAACCAGTTCCCCAGACCTAACCCAAACGCTGCGCCCGCGACAGGGAGCTTTGGAACCGACACAGCTCCCTCGCCCCTTCGAGCCACTGCACAGGGTCACCAACATCAGGGTTCATGATCCCAGTCTGACGAACAGATTGAGGCTCAAAGAGACTACTGCAGAGCCTGCTCTTTGCCAACTCAACAACCCTTCACCCCTCCTCTGCCTTCTAGATCTTTCTGAGGTGCTCAGACTTCTCTGCATGGTTATTGTACTTCAAGGCTCTCACCACCAGCTTAGCAGGGACATAGAGGATGCTGTGGTTTACCTGAGCCAAATGCAAAGTTCTTTTTGGGGAGTGGTTGAGCGGTGGGCATGTGACATGCTTCTGGCCCATGCCATGTGATGCTGTAGCGTCTACAGTTTCCAGGAAGTAGGTTTCTTGCTGGTCAAAGATACAAGCTGCTGGAAATGGTTGGGTCTACCCAGGGATTCCTGGAACCAAGGCAGCATCGCACAGTGACAGGGTGCCACTAGGGTAGAGGCCTGGGCCAATGCATTGAGAGTGACAGAGGAAAATACTGGAAAGAATTGAGATTGTCTGTGTACAAGGACGAACCGCTGAATTGCACATCCCTGGAGTTACCTTAGATCAGAACTTTTTTCTTCTGGGATATAGAACATTTTCTTTAATTATTCAGTCGCACTGGGTTTGGATTTTTCTTCTTTGCAGCCCACAGCACCTTAACAGATAGAGAAGGTAAGCGCCTTGCCTGAGGTCACACAATTAATACCTTACTGTTAAGGGACACTCAGGGCCTGTGGGATTGCAAATGCCAGACACTGCACAGAACCTCCTTGCAAGAGTAGCTCCCTCAGTCAGGCACCTGCCAAATATCTAACACTGAAAAAAAAAAAAAGACTGAAAATGATTTTTTAAAAATGCAAACAAATCTCCCCCTCTCTTCTCACGATGTTTTTCCTCTTGCAACCCTGGCAATGGTTTTCCATTCTGCCCACGGTGTCAAGATAAGAGGATTTAATTACCAAATTTATATACCAAAAGCATGGCCTAAATGCATCAGTCTGGAATAAAACAAATGCAGTTATTTAGAAAGGGAGAGCAATGCTGCATCCAGACAGGGACAGTGGGTGCCAAGATGACAGTTCTATCTGCTTTATCTCCTTGAAGGAAGCAGTTAAGCCATTTCAAAAAGATTATTGGGTTTTAATGATCTTTGACGTTAAAAGACATTTCTCGCAGCAACATTGACACTGCACCTCGGCACAGGGGGCAATAAATCCTAGAAGCAATCAGCTATTCCTTTGCATCCCCTTCGCACACATTCCCAAAGTTGCACCCCAATGTGTTGTTTCTCTTCTGATGCGGGCCATTGGCTGGGGATGTTGCTAAAGTCTTTCTGGAGGCCTGGAAGAGCTTTGCAGACTGGGGCTCAGGTTCTAGGCTGCACCATGTGTTGTATTTGTTAGGAAAAGAGGACAGATGGGCGCCTCCTCACATGGGGCACCAAAATGTTAGGAAAAGAGGCACAGGACAGAGAGGAGACAGAACAGGAGCTTACAGCCAGACTGGATTCATTCAGGGAAAATAGACGCGCAGAGGTCGACCAGCTGCCATCAGGCTCACAGCGAGAACACAGGGCAGGGCAGAGGCCCGACCCCAGCAAGCTGGGTTCTTTCATATCTTAGGTGGCTGGGGTGGGGGTAGGGGGCCGTGGGTGAAGGTGAGTGTCTCCATACCGATTCTTCAAGTTTGGCCCACCAGCTCCCAAACCTGAGGAAGAATGCAGGGGGTGGAGTGGGGAACAATACAGCGTGCAAGAAGGAACTGATCCCTTGAAAGAACACAGAGGGAACAAGAACCCCAAGTGGCTGAGGCTTATGCCCTTGTTCCATCAGTATTCCATTCACAGCATCCTGTTGGCCTCATAATGAAAACCGCCACAGGTCTGGAGCCTTGGCCAGAGACAGAAAGAAAAAGAGGCTGGGGAACGGGCGTTTGGCATGGTGGTTAAACTGCCACTTGGCATGCCCACAGCCCATATCACATTGCCTGGATTCCAGTCCTGGCTGCACCCCTGGACCCTGGGAGGGCACAGATCGTGGCTCAAGCCCTTGGGTCTCCAGCACCCACATGGGAGACCTGGATGGAGTTCCATGCACCCGGCTTTGGCCTGGCCAAAGCTGTTGTGGGCATTTAGGGAAGGAATGAGTAGATGAAAGCTCTCTCTCTGTGTTTCTCTTACCTTTCAGTTGTAATGAAAATAAAGAAAGAAAATGTGTTTAAATTGCATAAAAAGAAAAGAAGACGGGGGAAGTGGGAGAAATGGTGAGGACAAAAACCAGAAAGCAGCCCGCCAAGTGTGGAGCTGCAGCAGCTCTCCCGGCAATGCTCCTGTGCTGCCGTGGGTGGCCTGGTGCCCACTGAGTCCCAGCTCCGACATCCAAGGTCTTCCAGGCATCTGGAAAGCAGGGAGGAAGTGGTGCCCACGCCTGCCCCCAAGCTGCTCCAGGGGCCCTGAGGGGATTACCCACAGACAGCACAATGGCTCCGCACCTGCAGCCTCTATGCCTTGGGATGTCACGAAAGATTTCTTCTGCAGAGAATGGTCCATGATTTACAAAATTGGGAAATGGAACATCTAGGCCAACTCTAAGTTTGGTTTTCTTTTAAAGATGTATTTATTTATTTGAAATGCAGAATGATAGAGACAGAGACAGAGACAAAGTCAGGAGGCCAGAACTCCATCCGGGTCTCCCATATGAGTAGCAGGGGCCCAATCACTTGGGCCATCTTTGGCTGACTTCCCAGGCGCATTAGCAGGGAGCTGGTTTGGAAGCAGAGCCAGGACAGATCTGCGCTCTGATATGGGTGCCGGCATTGCATGAAGCAGCTTAACCTGCTGCACCACAACGCTGCTCCTAGGTCAACATTTTTCCTTTGCATTATGAAGACCAAAGATGGGGGGCTAAGCTTGGCAGGCAGGCAAAGAGATAGAAATCAACTGGAATTGGGTCCCTGTCACACCTGGGCTGCTCCAGCTCCTCCTGTTGGGGTGGGCAGAGCTTGAAGGGTGTCCTTTGAACGTCTGATTTCCCCAGCAGCAATCACACTAGCCAGTGGCTATGCTCCGTCCAAGCAAATTCAAAAACAGATCAGTGATAGCCTCATTCCAGAGGCTCTCGCTTGGACTCACAAAGTGAAGAGCCAGCCACTCATTTGATGTTCTCAATACAAGGGAGCTTCAAACAATTCATGGAAGGGCAGGTGTTTGGCACAGAGCTTAAGAGAGCTTTTGGTGGGGCCAGTGCTGTGACGTAGTGGGTAAAGACACCACCTGCAGTGCTGGCATCCCATGTGGGCTCCGGTTCAAGTCCCGGCTGCTCCACTTCCAATCCAGCTCTCTGCTATGAACTGGGAAAGCAGTAGAAGATGGCCCAAGTCCTTGGGCCCCTGCACCTGTGTGGAAAACCGGAAGAAGCTCCTGGTTCCTGGCTTCAGATGGGCACAGCTCCTGCCATTGCTGCCAATTGGGGAGTGAACCAGCGGATGGAAAACCTCTCTCTGCCTCTCCTCTCTCTGTGTAACTGACTTTCAAATAAATAAATCCTTAAAAAAAAAAAAAAAGATACCTCTTGGGTTGCCCTCCCATATCAGAGTCCCTGGATCTGAGTCCCAACTCCGCCTCTGATTCCCACTAATACACCTCCTGGAGGCAGCAGGTGATGGCTGAAACCCCTGCCACCCACATAAGAGACCTGGAACCCTGGCTTTGTCCTAGCCCAGCCCTGGCTGTCACTGGCATTTAGGAAGTGAGCCAGTGGATGAAAGATAGCTCTGTGTGTGTGTGTGTGTGTGTGTGTGTGTGTCTTTCAAATAAAATGAAAATTTTTAAAAATAAATTGTTAAGCTTCATGGAATGATGGGATTAAAAGTTGATTCCAGTGCAGAACTTTTTTGAAATCCCAGCATGCAAGGCATCTCCAAAAAGTCCATAGAAAGTGTGTATTATGAAAAACTACGCACGGATTTCAAAATCCTTTTGCACCCACCGAGCGTAGCTTTGCTTCCATTTTCCGCAGACGTGCTGAATAGCTCTCGCAGAATCAGTTTGGACCGAGCCGCCTCACGCACCACAGCCTCCTCTGGATCGGTTTCCTGGAGATGGGAAGAAAATCGCTTTCTTCCCCATTTTCCTTAGATCATTCTCCTCCCGAAGCATGTTGGAGCGTGGCTGAGCTTTGCAGAGACTTCCGGACATTTCTGCTGAATGCGACCTTCGGATGCAGCTCCAGTCAGGTCATGGCCCCTAGAAGGGATTTTACCAGCCGCCTGGGGTCGGTCGGGGGAGACCCTGATGCTTTGTCCGGTAGGAGCCCAGAGAGACCACCCAGAGGGAGCATTTTCCTGGGAGAGCAGGGCTCCAGCTTCGGAGCTTCGGGAAGTGTTCAGCCCAGGGCAGGGCTGAGGCAGAGCAGGTGTGAGCAGGTTTCATGATGATAACGTGGAGGGAGGGGAATGTGGTTTGGAGCTTGTGGGTGGGGGGAAATGAGTGCCAGTGTCTCCGAGGTGCAGAGGTGCCTGGGAGGGGCGTGGGGTGGGAGGTGAGGTCACCTCTTGGGGGGGGGGTGGGAAAGAGGTTGGAGTAGGTGTAGGGTCCCCACGGATGAGGAAGCCTTGGGAAGAATTCAGGCATCAGATCTGCAAGAGAAGCCAAGAAGCCAAGTGCATAGCTTGCTACCTTCGTGGAGCACTTATACCTAAACGGGGCTTACAGAGCATTTATGGAGACAGCAGATTCTAGAAGATTCTTACATGGAGCCCACTCAGCTCCTACAGAAGAAAGGGGAGAGCAAACCTGACTGGGGGGAAGCTAGCTTTAGAGAGAGGTCCACAGCGGGCAGTAGCCAATCACCAGGGTCACATCCTGGCCACCCTGGCGGAAGAGCTGAGCCACCGCAGGCAAATTCCTCAGCGTCTCTAAGCCTCAGTCTCCACGGGCGCGGAATGAAGATAGTAATAAAACAATAGCCTATACCGGAGCCCAGAGCACTGGCAGCCGCAACAAATGGGAGAAAACAAGATTTGTTTACTTGAAAGGCAGAGTTATAGAGAGAGAGATGCAGAGACAGACAGAGAGAGAGAGGCAGAGACACAGAGAGAGACAGAGACAGAGACAGAGAGATAGAGAGAGAGGTCCTGTCCACTGATTCACTCCCCAGATGGCCCCAACAGCCAGAACTAGGCCAGGCTGAAACCCGGGGCCTGGAGCTCCACCTGGATCTCCCACGTGGGTGCCGGGGTCCACGTACTTGGGCCATCTTCCTCTGCTTTCAAACGCTGTTGTCAGCCCTGGGTTATGCCCCTCGCAAGGCCTCTGAACTCAACCAGGGCCAGGCTAGAAAATCCCAAGGGGGCGGCCTTTCCCCGTCTCAGTGGCTCAGTGGAGATGGCCCCACCCTGTGCTGGGGAGACAGTCATCTCAGCAAAGAAGAGACCCAGGCTGGGGAGCTCAGTGTTGAGTTCTTTGCTGGGCTCCCCGCAAGGAGAGGGTGTCAGAAGCCATGCCACCCCAGAGATAGAGCTGTGGGCCTGGAGGCTGCCCCCTGGGAGCCGGCCAGAGACAGCGTCCCCTAGAGAAGCTCCTTCAAGTGTGTGTTTCTTTTCTTTTCTTTTTTTTTTTTTTTTTTTTTTGACAGGCAAAGTGGACAGTGAGAGAGAGAGACAGAGAGAAAGGTCTTCCTTTGCCATTGGTTCACCCTCCAATGGCTGCCGCGGCCGGCGCGCTGTGGCTGGCGCACCGCGTTCATCCGATGGCAGGAGCCAGGTGATAGGTGCTTTTTCCTGGTCTCCCATGGGGTGCAGGGTACAGCGTGTGTTTCTAAGCTGCTCTCAGAAGAAGGAAGTGGGCAAGGCTTGGCCTCAGGAAATCACCTGCTGGCGAGGGCCGCCCTGCATGCTCCAAGGCTGGGACCGGGCGAGCCTGGCCTGGGGGCACGAAGATCTCTTTCTCTTCGTCACTCTTTCAAATAAATGAAATAAGTATTTCTCTAAAACAGAAGGAAAACTGAGGCCCACGGTTGGTAAGCCTCTTGTCCAAAGTGGCACAGGTAGTAGAATACAGGATCCAAGCCCAGGTCCGGGGCTGCCCTGCTGGGGCCAAGGTGGGGCTCACCCTCTGCCTGCCAGCGTGCTGCAGGGGGCACCGGGACCCTGCCGCGAGGCAGTGCGGTCCATAGCAGGTCCATAGCCTGGAGTGAGGCCAAGGACCCCCGGCTCTTCACATCACTGAGTGCTGGACGCTGATGGCACTGGGAGAAGCCAGGGAAGCCTCCCCTCACCTGCACTGGGGTCCCAGCCCTGGTGTGCCTCCTGCTTCCATAAGCAGAGGCTGTCTGATCTCCCCAGCACCTGCCAGCTCCCTCCCCCTCTGCCACTCTTCCCTGCAACCCGCCCCTCACCTGGGGTGCCCTTCCCCAGCCCTACCCTGGTGCCTCCCCACCCCTCCTATGCCCTATGGTGATCTGAGTCACTCTCAGCAAGTGGGTGAGAAGAAACAGAGAAAACAGAATCAAGAAATAAAAACCCTAAGGGCAGCAACAATTAATATTTAACTTGAAAATTGCCTGGGAACAGATAGTACAGGCTATTCATGTGCAAATCATATGCAAATCATATGCAAACTCTCTACAACCAGGCCCTAGTGATTATTCTGTAAACCTGGTGGGCCAGCTCTAAGGAGAAACCCGAAGGCTCCCTTCCTAAAATCCAGGCTGCACACTGCCCCAGGACAGCTCCTCCTACAACCCTTCAGGTTCAACCCCTTCCAACTCTTCCTTTGGGCTGTGCCTCTCCTGCCAGGGAAAGTTCCCAGCTGTGCCCAGCAGCTCCCCTTGCTACACCCCAGAATGCTCCCTGCCCATGCTCTCTTGTGCCTGAACCCTGTTGTCTCTACCCCATCCGCCCCTTCCAGGCAAAAGCAGGCACTGCCAACGCAAAGCTGCCCAAATTGTGACTCCGCCCACCCCAGGCCTCCTCCACCTTCCTGCCTGTCTGGGCTGGCTCAGGGTCAGGCTGAGTCCCCTCTCTGATACACTCTTGGGCAGGGGCTGGGCTCTCCGTGGATGCAAGCAGGTCCCGCCTGGGCTTCCAATGGGTCTGTGTGGCACAAAAGCAGTTGGGTGACCCCTTTGATCCCCAGGTCACCCGGGGCCAGCCCCAAATCTGGAACAACCAGCCAGGAGCCTGGAGTTCACGTGCAGAGTTGGGCCAGAACTCACCTAATTGGTATCGAAGGCCCTTCCCTTTTTCCTCCACGCTGGGAAAGGAAGGGACCAAAGACGGGAGAGGAGACACAGCCCAATGGCAGGATGGTGCTCCCAGCTCTGCCTGCACCTCCACACCCATGTTCAAGTTCCCCAGGATCTAACCAGGTCCTCAGGATCACCCAGCACAATAGAACCAATCGTATTCCTGCACTGGAGAAGGTCAGCACTTGGGTGACCAACCCTGCTCAGCCATCCATAAACACAGAAATCTGGGAGGATCCCCAGGGCCCAGGGCCACGTGCCAGGGCAGAGGGCAGGCGTAGGGGGCAGAAACCTTTCTGGGGAGCATGCTGTCATCACCAGGCACACTGGAGGGTGGGGACAGCAGGAGGGCGGGGATGGCCCCACTGTGTGCCTTGCAGGACTCACAAGAATAGCTCTGATGTTGCCCCTAAAAAGGAGCTGAGGCCCATTGGTGAGATGCGCACAAGGGGCCGCCCCAGGTGACGGACGGGCATGGGGACAGCAGGATGAGGGCACTGAGGCAGGGGTGATGACAGGTGCTGAGTGGGCTTCTCCAAGGAAGCTGTCAGAGGACAGGGAGCTGGAGCGAGGGTGTGAATGCTGGGTGGGGTTGAAAGCTAAGGACATGAAGACAGAAAGTGCTGTGGGACAGGTGAGCCCCGGCCTGATGGAGGAGCTGGCATGTGGGCAGCTGCGCCTCCCATTGGCTCCTGGGTGCTGATTCCTCTGTCTGCTGATGTCTGTGACCACCAGGATCATTCATCAGCTGTGTGCCCAGAACTGTCCCATACAACAAACAAGGTACATCCCTCAGGGAACTGCTACGCCATGGCCAGAGGGGGCAGCCTGATGTGCTAACAGCCTAACAGGGAACAGTACCCATTGGCTGCATTAAACAACATAAGATAAAAAGTGCATCCCGGGGGACCAGCATTGGCCTTAGTGGCTTTAGCCACCACCTGCAGCACCGACATCCCACAGGAGTGACAGTTCGAGTCCTGGCTGCTCCACTTCCCATCCAGCTCCCTGCTACTATGCCTGGGAAAGCAGAGGAAGAAGGTTCAAGTGCTTGGGCCCCTGCACCTGCGTGGGAGACCTAGATGAAGTTCCGGGCTCCTGACTTCAGCTTGGCCCAGCCCTGGCTGTTGCAGCCATTTGAGGAGTGACCCAGCAGATGAAAAAAAAATCTCACTCTCTCTCTCTTTCTCTCTTCCTCTCTGTCACTCTCTCTGTGCCTCTGCCTTCCAAATAAGTAAATACATGCTTTTTAAAAAGTGCATCCTGGAGTGGGTGCTTGGCACAGTACCGGTTAAGGTCTCCACGCCCCATATTGGAGTCCTGGGGTTGATTCCTAGTACCGGCTGCCGACTGCTAATGCACAGCGTCTGGAGACACTTGAACACTGTTGATATGGGGGCTGGGGGGGAGCCGGGCTCAGGGAGTATCAACAGCATCTTCAGGGAGCTGGCAGGCCTCCAAGAACCCAGGTCACAAGAGGCTTGATTGCCATGGAGCTGGGGCTGGGGCACGGCCACAGATGGCCCAAGCACAGCCATCCCTGAGGTCCTGCCCACTGGTGCCCTGGACATGGGTGGGCCTTCAGTTCTCTGTGAATCACATTGAATGGACATTATTTTTTATTACAGAAAGAAATACGCATTCATCATTGAAAAAGTGATTGTCTTAAGATATGCAAAGGCACACAAGGAAAACAAAAGCCACCTGCACTCCTACCATGCAAAGAGAAGCACGATTAACATTTCAGACTGTCACCCCACTTGTTTTTCCCATGTATACATTTGCATAAAATGACAAACATCAAATCTGGATTTTAATAAATCCCCTGCTCTGTACCCTACTCGCTTTATGTAACATGACTTCCCACTTCATCAAGTGGTCTTTTTCAAGAATTTTTATTTATTTTCATATATTTGAAAAGCAGAGAGACAGAGACAGACTGAGCTCTTCATCCTCTGGTTCACTCCACAAACGCCTACAAAAGCCAGGGCTGGGCCAGGCTGAAGCCAGGAACCCAGAACTCCATCTGAGCAGAAACCCCCATACTTGAGCCATTCCCACTGCGGCCTAGGGTGCATGTCAGCAGGAAGCTGGTGTGAGAAGCAGAGGCGGGACTTGAAGCCAGGCCCTCCACGGCAAGATACAAGCCAAGCAGCATCTTAATGACCCACTCAAACACCTGCCCATCAAACAGTCCCTAACAACCTCTTATCTATTCTAGAATATAGATGCACAACAATTTAATTTGAATATTTAGCTTATTCCTATATTTTCTTTTTTAAAAAAAATTATTTGAAAGGCAGAGCCACAGAAACTGAGAGACAGACAGAAATCTCCCATCCAGTGGTTCACCCCGTAAACACCTCTTGGGCTGGGCCAGGCCAAAAGCTAGGAGCCCAGATTTCCATCTTGGGTCTCCCGCTTGGGTGGTGGAAACCCAGCTCCCCAGGCTGTCTTATTTCTGTGTTTTCTTTCTCCTTTTTCTCTTTCTTCCTTCCTTCCTTATTTATTTATTTTTTTTGCTATTATAAACCTTACCATAGATTAGTAACAGCCTCTCTAGGGTTGATCCTAAAATGCTAAATTCTTAGATGAGTGAATTTTCTTCAAGTTTTAGGTACACATCACCAAACTGTAGGTATTTGAGCGACACTTAATGAAGGAAAACTTAATGATCCGTCTGATTCTTGGGGATCCAGGCCAGGCCTCGGGGTGTGAGGAAGGTGGCGCTGAGCTGGGGAGGGGCGTACACCATGCTCAGCGTGGGACACCACAGAGGGCCAAGCTGGAGTGCTGGGAAGACTTCCCCTCCTCCTCAGCTGCCTAAACACCCCAAGGCCCAAGAGTCTCTTACTGATGCACAGACGCTTGCTCGCTCTCGGTGACAAAACTCAGCCCATTTTAGGGGTTCAAGGCAAGCCTTTATCTGGCCTCCCACACTTATTTCTGAAGACCAGACTTTTGACAGAAGTACACTTTAACTGTTTTAAAAATAGCATCTGTAGTGCGTGCTTTGTCATTGTTGCTTATTCGAATGTGCTGAGAGCAGAGTAGGTGGAGGGGGGCTAGCGTTGGCATGGCAACCAGTGACTCAGAGGCCCTGATGGTATCTTTGACTTACACGGGGCCAGAAATGGATTGTTTTCCGGGGTGTCGTAGGCTTGTGGTAGAGACAAGGTTGCCCACTCACCATCTAACCAGCCCCTCAGTAGTCTATCTGGGGTTAGTGAGTCCAGTGAGTTTGCTTCCCATCCTGTGGGAAGATCCCTTTTGATGCAGGGTTACGCCTTACTGGCTATAAACTGTGACCCCCTAATGATCGCAATATCTAATATTTATTGAATTCTTCCTCTTGTAGCAGGCACTCTGCAAGATGCTTTATATACAAGTGTGCTTCAAAAAGTTTGTGGGAACATGGGAGTTCTAAAAAGCTTATTTGGGTGACCAATGCTGTGGCTTGATGAGTTAAGCTGCCACCTGTGGCAATGGCATCCCATATGGACTCCAGGTTGAGTCCTGGCTGCTCCACTTCCAATCCAGCTCCCTGCTAATGTACCCGGGAAACCAGCAGAAGATGGCCCAAGTCCTCTCCACATGGGAGACCTGGAAGAAACTCCTGGCTCCTGGCTTTGGATCTGTCTGGCTCCGGCCGTTACAGCCATTTGGGAAGTGAATCAGCGAATGGAAGATTTCTCTCTCTCCCTCTCACTTTCTCTGTCTGTAACTCTGCCTCTCAAATAAATACATAAATCTTTTTTTTAAAAAAAAAAGTTTATTTGAGAGGGGCTGGTGCTGTGTAGTAGTGGGTAAAGCCGCTGCCTGCAATGCCAGCATCCCATAGGGGTGCCAGTTTGAGTCCAGGCCACTCCACTTCCAATCTAGCTCTCCGCTAATGGCCTAGGAAAGCGGTGGAAGACAGCCCAAGTCCTGGGGCCCCTGCATCTGAGTGGGAGACCTGGAAGAAGCTCCTGGCTCCTGGCTTTGGATTGGCGCAGCTCCAGCCATTGCAGCCATCTGGGTGGTGAATCAGTGGAAGGAGGATCTCTCTCTCTCTCTCTCTCTCTCTCTCTCTCTCTCTCTCTCTCTCTGTAACTATGCCTTTCAAATAAATAAATAAATCTTTTTAAAAAAAGTTTATTTGGGTGTAAAACTTTTCTGAAATACGTGTTTGAGAGGAGTCTTCAACAAGCTGATCGCTGATGCATGCTACAAAAAACTGCAAAGATTTCAAAAATTTTTGTAACAAGTAATCTCATCTTTCTTTTGGGAAAAACAGTATTTATTTGAAAGGCAGAGCGAGCGAGAGAGAGATCTTCTATCTGCTAGTTCACTACCCAAATACCCACAGTAGCCAGGGCTGAGCCAGGCTGCAGCCAGGAGCCAGGAACTGTAGCCAGGTCTCCCACGTGGGTGGCTGGGGCTATGCACTTGAGCCTATGCACTTGAGCCATCTTCTGCTGCCTTCCCAGGCACATTTGCAGTGAGTTACATCTGAAGCAGAGCATCTGGAAATCAAACCAGCACTCGATAAGTGTTGCTGGCATTAGTTGCTAGCATTACACTGCACCACCATGCCAATTTCCAATAACTTCCAAATAAACTTTAATTCCATTTCCCTTAAGCATTTTAAAGGAAACTCGTATATATGTTTCTTCTAATCCTTAAGAGAACACTCTATCACTCTCATCCTGTCTTTTTTTTAGATTTATTTTATTTATTTGAAAGACAGAGTTACAGAGAGAGGTAGAGACAGAGAGGACTTCCATCCGCTGGTTCACTCCCCAGATGGCCGCAACAGCTGGAGCTGAGCCCATCCAAAGCCAGGAGTCAGGAGCTTCTTCTGGGTCTCCCATGTGGGTTCAGGGGCCCAAGGACTTGGGCCATCTTCTACTGCTTTCCCAAGCCATAGCAGAGAGCTGGATTGGAAGTGGAGCAGTCGGGTCTCGAACTGGCGCCCATATGGGATGCTGGCACCTCAGGCCAGGGTGTTAACCTGCTATGCCACAGCACCGGCCCCTCTCATCCTGTCTTAACAAGGTAGAAGTCAAATGGCTTGTGAAGAGCTGGAGTTCACAAGATGAGGGTCAGAACCCAAGCTCTGGGGACTGAGGCTCTAACCACAGCCCCCCTCTCCTGCTCACATACACAAGGTTGGATCCACTCCTTCTATCGTTGGAATCGAGTTTGACAAGCCAGGCCAAGGCCAAGGCCAGCTCTGCGTTCACTTTGCAGTCCTTGAATGTAGCCTTTTGCAGACTTCCTAGGCCATGAAGTAGCAGCACTCAGCCTGTTCTCCTTTAAGGGTTCTTCTATTTCCTGATATAGCGAACCTTAGGGATTAAGCAAGATTTTCCATACAAATACCACCTTAACCTTGTCAACTCTCAGTGCCTTCATCTATAAAGTCAAAAACAAAAATGTGGCTCAGTCATGGAGGCTGCCATGGGGGACCTAGGTGGAGCCCCTTAGCCCAGGCTCTGGTGCATAGCAGGTGCTCAGCAAAGCTCGCTTGCCTTGTGTCTGGTTGGACTCCCAGTGAAAAGCTGTCTCTGCCATACAGCTTCCGGACAACGCTCAGCTCTGGGGTCCCCATGCTCCTCCTGAGAGCACAGGGATGACCTGAGCTTCCTCCTCAGAGGGCTCCTGCCCGGAGCCACCAGGACTCTTGGTGGTTGGATCCTGGCCTGTTCTCCAGCAGGCGGATGGGGGGGGGGGGGGGGGCATAGGCCTGGGAGGGCAGAGGATGCGGGAGCAAGCCAGTGCAAGAAGCCCTCTCCAGTTGCTGTTCACAGGGTGGTTCCAGATCATTCTTGGGCGGAGGTCTTCAGGCATCAGAAATGAGCCAGACAAGGAACGCTGGCAGGGAGTGCCTGGTGAAGCCCTTGGGGAGAACCGTACTCATACAGGGACTGTATGTGTTGTTCTACTTCCCATCCAGCTCCCTGCTAATGCACCTGAGAAAACAGCAGCTACTTGGGCTGGGGCCAGCGCTGTGGCACAGTGGGTTAACACCCTGACCTGAAGCGCCGGTATCCCATAAATGGGTGCCAGTTCGAGACCTGGCCGCTTCACTTCCGATCCTGGTCCAGACCTGGCTGTTGCAACCATTTGGGGAGTGAACCAGCCAGTACACAATCTCTGTCTCCCTCTCTCTCACTGTCACTCTGCCTGTCAAATAAATAAATCTTAAAAAAAAAAAGTCTGAAGGAACCATGGGCTGAACAAGAACTCCCAACGTGTGTGCCTCCCTCAGGACAATGTGCTTTATGTTATAGCCTCACGCTGTGCGGCCATGACAATGATGCTGCAGAGTGCTGATGGCGCAGGAAAACACTCACAGCACATTGTAATAAAGCAACTCATTACTTGTGCCATGTGACCCAATATTATGCAACTGTAACATATGTATAATTAATATCAAAAGCACAAAGGGTATGTATCAAAATGTAATACTATCTTGTGAGTGGCTGGATTATGAGTTGGTTTTTATTTTATGCCTGCAAATAAAATGTTCTATTTCAGACATGTATTTCTTTCATAATCAGAAAGAAATTAGCAAACCGCTTCAAGGTAGCACTCGTTTTATGGGATTTTCAGGCTAGAAGGAGAAGTTTTCCACTGCAGCTGGGATTCGGTGCAGACAAGAACACTGGGCCATGTATCTATGCAACCGTTCACTGAGTGCCTGGCACATGTCGGACGCTGTTCCAGGCCCAGCTTGGGGACCCTGTGGCATGGGGCTGTGAACTGCGTGTGAAGGTTCAAGGCAGGTGTCCCTGGAGAACCGAACTTTTATGGGTCAAGGTTGGTGATGAGTCAGAGCTCTTAAAGTGTGGACCTGTGAAAAGCAACAGCATCAGGCAGAAATGCAGATTCTCAGGCCGCACCCAGAGGCACTTTGTCGGTCGCTGGGGCAGGCGGGGCAGGCTCAGGAATTCGTGGTATAACAAGCTCCCCAGATGATGTGAACAAGCTACAGAGTCTGAGGAGCACGGGACACGGTTATACTGCAGGAACAAATAACCATCAAGTCTCAGGAGCCCTCAGTGGCCAATATTGCCTGTGTGTTCACACTGCAGGCCCACTGGGGGATAACTGTGCTCTGACCCCACCTGACTCCGCTGCCTGGGACACTGCCAGTCATTGTGGCGGGGGAGCCCCTACCTGGAGGACTATGCCCCAGCTCCAGAGCTTGAGCCCAGCAGCGTGGCTGCCCACATGTCATTGGCCAAAGTGAGTCCTCTGACCAAGTCGGCCATCAGTGAGTAGGAAACTGGAGTTTTCCCCAGGAAACAGAAAACACAACTTCCAGAAACTTTTTATTTTGAGACAAGCATTGTTTTGCATGCCTTGTAAGAAATAATATAGGGGCCACGCTATAAGCCACCGCCTGCAGTGCCAGCATCCCATATGGGTGCAGGTTCGAGTCCCAGCTGCTCCACTTCCAATCCAGCTCTCTGCTATGGCCTGAGAAAGCAGTAGAAGATGGCCCAAGTCCTTGGGCCTCTGTACCCATGTGGGAGACCCAGAAGAAGCTCCTGGCTCCTGGATTCAGATCAACCCAGCTCCAGCCATTGTGACCAACTGGGGAGTGAATCAGCAAATGGAAGACCTCTCTCTCTCTCTCTCTCTCTCTCTCTCTCTTCCTCTCCTTCTCTGTCTGTGTAACTCTGACTCTCAAATAAATAAACGAATCTTAAAATAAAGAAATAATGCAAAAAGACCCTGTATCCTCTTCCCATCTTGTATAACTGTTGGACAATGTCACAACAGGAAACTGATACCAATATAACCCGCCAACCTAACATGTCACCCATTTGACAGTCACTTATCTCTACAAATGGGTTTTGCTCTTCCATCTCCAGATATATTTATTTAATTATTTGAAAGGCAGAGTGGCAGAGAGAGAGAAAGTAAAGAAAGAGAGAGGAGATCTTTCATCCCCAGGTTCATTCCCCAAATGGCCACAACAGCCAGGGCTGGGCCAGGCTGAAGCCAGGAGCCAGACACTCCATTTGGGTCTCCCACATGGGTGGCAGGGACCCAAGTATTTGGCCATCATCTGCTGCTTCCAGGCACATTAGCAGGGAGCTGGGTCAGAAGCAGAGTGACTGGGACTCCAACTAGGAGCTCCAACATGGGATGTTTTCATTGCAAGCAACAGCTTAACCTGCTGTGCCACGACCCTGGCCCCTCAAAGTTGCTTGAATCGCATTTCCTGTCACAAGTTTCTTGGGCGTCTTTAAGCCTTGATTTGTCCAAGAAAGGAATTCTCAGTGCCACACAGGGGCCCCGCAGAGAGTGGTAGCTCCCTTCACACACACCCCTGTGGGACACGCATGCGTGTTTTCTTCCTATCCACCTATCCTTGCTCAGAAACTATCTACGAGTCAAGCAAGAACCCCGGGGAAATGGAACCAGCTCTCTGCTCCTCGCCCTTTGCTTTGAATTTTCTCCTATTTGTGGGAGAAATTTCAGATCTGAAAAAGAAAAATTGTGCAGAGGGGCCCTTTCTATAAAATGTTTCTGCTTCTCCCGAGCAGGTTTTGGATCCAGGAAGCTGAAGGATCTACAGGGAACCAGGACATGAATGCCACTCCGAGGGTTTCCCAGTGGTTTCTCCCTCCCAGGGGCTTCCAGATCAGTCTAAGTGTTGACGTGGTTCTGCAGGTGAGCGCTGGCAGATTGATGTGTTTCCCTCCTTGAACAGAAAACTTTGGGAGGTAGGATATCCATAAAGTAAGCAGATGGAGCCTCACGCTTGAGAGCCTGCCAGAACGGGTGTTTTGATTTCCCTCGACACAGCCCAGAGAAGTTTCTCTCTGGGAGTTTCGTCATCCGCAGCCAGCAGCCCAGGAATGGAGAAGACTCCAGTCCTCAGCCGGGCGTGCCCTTCCAGGCAGCGTGTGGCACCACCCATCTCTACAGAACTGGACCCAGTGAGGGCCACACCGGGAGGTGACACTCTCTGCTTGTTCCAGAGGGCTGTCGGTCAGCTCCCCTGTGTCTGTGGTTGTACCGCTGCAAAGGTACCGTGGGCCACTGCTGCGCGCCCAAGGAGCTGTTTTGCCTGCCCTGAGCTGACCCATCACGGCCTGCCTGCCCTGGCTCTCAGCGGCAGGTGGGGCCCCAGCCCGGTCCGCAGGCGACCGCTTGCGCTGGCTGAGTCGTGACTCGCTTGTATGTGAAATAGAGTGCTAAAACCTACCTCACACTTTGAGGTGCCGATTAGCGAAGATAATAGATCCATGATCCCTTCACTAACAAAGCATACTGTGGGCACCCAACACACCACTACTGCAGACCTGCAGGGTCATATTCCAGAGGTCACACAGCTGGTGCCCACCCCTTACACCCCCCCATACACATGCACACACAGCCTCTCTCTCACACACAATTACATACACACATGCACACAGATGCACACACATAGTCACATGCAGAGACACACACAGTCTCACACACACTTGTAAACATACACAGTCTCACACACATGTGCACACACACAGATTTTCACACATACACAAGTGCAAGGACACATACATACACACACAATCACATACATGCAGAGAGATGCACACAGTCTCAAACATACACACACATGTAACGATGGACTTGTATCCCTTGGGGCTTAGCCAGTGACCAAAGGAACTTAACCTTGGTGTAGGGTAAGGCTGCAAAAGAAATTTGAGTTCCTCGAGGTACTTAAAAGAGCAAGAGGAATTTTCTAGAAGTGACTTCTATGTTCCTCGGTATTGGAAAACTATAGAAGAGCAAGAAGGTGCTGTTTTTTGGAGCCAGACCCTGAGTTTGAGTGCTTGCCTCATGGCTCTATGCCCGTGTGCCCTCTTCCTGCCCTGAGCAGTTTGCTCACCTGCAGCACGCAGATTAGCGTGCACACCAGAAGGGGTTGCCGTTGAGAGAACGCAGGGAAAGCTTTTAGTCCGGTGCCTGGCAAGGAGTGGCTGCCAAGAACAGCTATGGTTTGAAGACACCTGGATGCCAGGACAGTTAAAGGAAAGTCTTTTTTAACAAGGTGACAGAGCAAGCGGGCACAGATAAATGGCCTGGGGTCTTTCGGCAGCCCGGGCTGCGACATCTTGCTTACAGGTGCATTGCCTGCTTTTGCTTGTCCTCACCATCCCCTCCACGGCACACTGGACTGATGTTACCCGAGCCCCAAGCCACAGCAGGGCAGGCTCTGAGGACAGCTGCACCGCCCTGGGAGACTTTTGCATGGATCCAGTGGAGGAAGCCTCTGTTCCCAGCACCGAGCCTGTGATAGGAAAGGTTTGAGCAGAGGGCCAGGCTGGGGAAACTGGATGGATTCCCAGATGCAACTGAGCTGAGCCCTTTCAGTTCCGCTTCATCACATGGATCTAAATTCCTGGAACATAAGATTCTGCCACAATTGGAAAAAAAATGTTCCCAAACCCCATATAAATGTTATTTGGTTGATTGGCCTCGTTAAGAAGGTCAAGCTCTTGTCCTCACCGTAGTGCCAAGAACGAAGAAATGACTCTGGGTAAATGGAGAATATTCTAGAAAAATCTCAAACAGTGTTTTTAGAGGAGTCAGGTTTGTCTTAGAATGGTCCAACAGCATTTCACCTGCTTGGTTTCTTGCTCCAAGTATGGGCAGCAAATCACATCTCAATAGGAAAATGATGGCTCTCCCCGCACTGGTGTAAGAGAGGGATGAGGAGCTGAGTTTATTAAACTCTGTGTGCAGGGTGCCTGGCTCAGCTGCTGCAATGGCTAATAATCTGCATCAGCAGACACGTTTTGGATTTCTCAAAAGAACAGTACCGTATTAAACAAGAATGCTAACTCGTTGGACAGAATTTAATACCAATAAGCAATCAGAGATCACTAAGGCATTTATTAAGAACCTACAATGTGCCACACCCTGTTCTGGGTGCCAGAGAGACAGACACAACAGGCATGCTCCTGTCTTCATCAAGTTCAGCCTGCTAAGAAAAAATCCTGAACTGGACAAGGTCCGCGGTTGCGGGCAATGCAACCCACTCCAGCTAGTTGCAGCTGAAAAAGATTTGTGAGGGCTTATAAATATCTCACAAAACCACTGGGAAGAAGCAGGCTCCAGGCTGAGCTTCCAAGACTCCGCCAAAATAGCTTGCTACCAACGAGCGGTCTGGGCCACAGACAGCAGCCTCTGAATCCGGAAGTCATGGCCGCCACGGCTGGCTGGGTAGCCGCACCACATGTGCCATGGGCCAAGCCAGCAGACTTCGTGGACTGTGTCCTGCTTCTTTGCTCCAGGAAGCTTCCATATGAATCCCAGTCCGACATGAACACTTCTGGCTGGCAGGATAGCAGGAGTATCTGTGCCCTGGCACAAGACTGGGACATGTAGGCATCCCTCGGAGGGCGTTCTCAGGAACTGTCGGAATACGGAGAAGCTGCTTACGGGAAGGCCACCGGTCCTCCTCCCCACCTTCCTCCGCCCCTCCCCGCCAAAGATTAGATCCACAGCTCCAGCAGGCAGTGAGAAGGCCATCACTGATGCACACTTCACAACACCGTGGCATGCTGGGATGGTCTCCATAGCCCAGCTCGATGGGAACAACACAGAAATTCATCTCTAAGTGGGCTTTGATTGAGTTAGCAAAGAAGTGCAGGGGAAGACATTCCAGGGACATTCAGCACTCCCCCACGGCCCCGCAAAAAAAAAAAAAAAAAAAAAAAAAAAAGCATGACTCTGCGAGCTGGATGGTTTCGTGCTATGGGCCGAGGACACAGTGGAAGCAAAAAGACCCTTTGCTTGCTGTGGTGCAGCTCACAGACACGGGCAGCAGGGGAAAAGCTGCAAGCGTTTGCTAAAAGGCCAGATGTAGCTGGCACGGGAGTCGCGCGGCCGTGCCCGGAGGATGCCCCAAATGGCAAC
Source organism: Sylvilagus floridanus (assembly GCA_949820135.1). Lineage (NCBI taxonomy): Eukaryota > Metazoa > Chordata > Mammalia > Lagomorpha > Leporidae > Sylvilagus > Sylvilagus floridanus. The sequence goes on along the minus strand of OX463238.1, from coordinate 22,711,085 downwards.
ATTGTCTTCTGGCCTCCCATGGCATCTGCCCACAGCCCGGCTGTCGAGTGGCGCTGGCCTCAGGACAGCTCATCCATAGATCAGCCGGGGACTGATGAGCTTCCAAGGACAAAACTTAAGCTCCACAGAGCTCTGCAGCAATCAGCTGTCCAAATCGGATTCTGTCTTCCTGGGGATTGGGTGGAGGGGGAGGGGGAGGGGATCAGTGAGGGTGTTCGTGGGGCTCCACATTGGAGTCCTCTGCATGGCAGCTAAGGAATGACAGAGTAGATGGGAAGGCAGGACAGAGAGAAGCCACGGCAGAGTGGGGTGTGGGCTCCGGGATGGTGGCGGTCCAATCAGCTCCCGCAAAGCAGAGCAATGGGACCCGAGTCCCAGGAGCTGTGCTGGCCCCTGCCATTTCCAGCCCGGTTCCAATCCCTGCAAGTCCCAGCTCAGGCTGGGGGCTCCGGGGAGGTCCTGGGCTGCAGTTTCCACCTGTGCCCTGTGAGGTGGCTTCCCCCGCATCTCTGCTCTGTGCATCAGCTCGTGGGAGGGGAAAGATGTAATACCTGGAGTTTGGCCCAAGCAACATGGGGGAAGGAGAGAAGGATCTATTTTTCTTAAACTGGAAAAGAAAGCTAGCCAGAAACGGGACTTGACAACACATTACATTTAAAGCACGCTGTATTTCATTGGCACCTATCTGTTGACTTCTGACCGGATTGTTCTCGGTGTTTGCTGACTAGAGTTGCTATGAAAATGTTGCTAAGGATGAATCAAATACTGGCAATGCAGGCTCTGATGACACCTCCCACGCCACTCTCCACCCACCTCCCTGCTCCCTCCCAGAGACGAAATCTGAGTGCCTGAGTGAGCTGGGGTCTCCAGCAAGGAAAACAAGAATGTGGGTGCTGTTTCATTCTTTTAAAAGAAGCCTATTTTATATCCCCAACAATATAGTCCTGCTTTCTCACCCTCAGCTGGTAATGAAATGCTAAACACATATCTGGTGCTCTTAAATGCATATCGATCGATAAATGTTTCCAATCAAAGGAGGTTCGAGTAAAACTTTTTGTTTCTGTGTGAACTTTGAGAGAGAGCAGCTCTGGGCAGCTGTTCTAAATGGTGCCGCCTCACCCCGTGACGGCAGCTTCTTCCTTAGCAGGTTGAGTTCATCGATCCTCCTCTGCTGCTGATACCCAGCCCTTCTCTCCCACGTGGCCCCTGCTCCTGAGAAGGCGGGGAGCTGCAGGGTGCAGGAGCACTGAGAGAGAAGGGAGCCCCCCTCCCAGCAGAAGCCAGCCGCCCGAGGGACCAGATGAGAGCCAGACCAAGTGCTGACCAACTGGAGACTTTCAGGGGATACGGAGACAGGAGTGGAGCTAGGGCAGGGGGCGTTTTGCTCCAGTCATTCATGCAGGAGACAGATACTTGAGAGTGAGGATGTAGAAGTGTTCTGTGGTTACAAGCTAGGAAGTCGGGCCTCCTGGGTGACCTCTAGGGGGCGCTAGGCAGTGGCACAGAGGAAGAGCCCAGGCTCATCTTAGGGACCCAGAGCAGCCCACCCAACTGGCAGAATCCACAGCTGGTCAGCTGTGCTCACTTGTGGGCTTCAGCACTGCTAACCAGAAGCAGGTGAAAGAGAGGGAACCCACAAAAAACCAAACACACAACAACAACCCATACGAGGAACTGGGGGCCGCATGCAGTGTGGCTGGCCAAGGACCACGATGGAAGTCTACCATTATTATGTTATAATCATTAGCTCGTTTCTTGCACTTCACTATACGCTGGACATCATGCCAAGCTCTCTCTTTGATTTCCTTGCTTAATCTTTATAACAAGCCAGGGCTGGAGGGTGGTTGATACAGGGACACTGAGCCCTAGGGGAGGCGAAGGGAAAGGCAAGGCCACACAGGCAGCAACCACTAGGACAGAGAGCCCACCCAGGTCTGTCGGCTGATGGCCGCCAGAGGCCCAGGGCTGTCTAGAATCCAGCTGTCTGATCCCTGTCCCTTCTGGTGGAAGCAGCGGTAAACTATGTGCAGATTCTGCAGGCCCTTGGAGCAGGCACAGCTTGGGGGGTGTGGGACAGGAAGGACCAGGTCGCTCCATCTCCCCTTCCATCACCATCTGCGGAAGACACTTTGTATATGATCGACATTGAACTGCTCCCACTGGACACACAACAAGGCGGGGGTGAGGTGGGAGCCAAAACAGGGGCGGCTGTTATAGATTCTCAGGACTCAGATGTTGCCTCCCGACAATGACGTCTTTGAAATGAAAGGTGAAATTGTCAGAGGAGGCTGGGGAAATAAGGAGGAACCTTGCTGAATGGAACATGGTCAAGTGGTAGGAAATTAAAGCGCTCATTGTTAATCACACAAAGGAGCAAGTGGCTCAGGCAGCGAGAATTACAATGGGGACGCGTGTCTCAGAGACGTGGGATACAAGACCTACGGAGAACTATTTTTGTCTATGCAGTCGGTTTCACCTTGAGTGATTCCCATCTTCATTGCGCCTTTGTTCTTTCTCCTAATATTCTGTTCCAGAGGGGGCATTTTATTGAATGCTCACCCAAGAAGAAATGGACTCATTTAAATAAACTTTAACATTCATGTAATAATGCATCTTTAAACAGGAAGCGAGGCAGCCAATTCGTCTTGGTCATTGTTGTCACCGTGTAGATGCGGCTCCTCTGGTGCCTTTTCTTCTCCTTTCGCCCATCTGTGCCTCTGTTTTGAGTCCAGACCTGCTGATTCAATGTGTGTTTGCCCGGGGGCCTCCTTCCCCGCCAGGATGGGGTGCGAGTGGCCACCTGGATCTTCTTCTCTTGGTGCCCCAATGGCTTTGAACACGATTGGGACAAAATGCCAAGGAATGTCCAAGGAAATGGAGAGAGCCTCTGGGATGCCCGTCTGTCCTGACTGCACCTGCTCACCCGGGGGCCAAGGGGAGGGGGTACCCAAGAAGTCTCCAGAACAAGCAACACAGTGGGACCCCACGTCTGTTCCCTGGTCACCCAGCAGGGTGGCCCCTGGTTCTGTCTGGGATCCTCCCTGCTCACTTTCTGTGAGGGGACCCCATGTCACCCCACTGCCTTGCTCTCCGTCCCCTGTTAGTGTCTCCACATCCCTTCATAGGCTCAGCCTCTGGGGCCAGCCAGCTCCGAGCTGATCTCCATGTAGGATTGTTTAAAGGGAGAAAGACCCCTTTTCCATCACCTGCCGGAAGCTTAGGGTGCAGGGCCTTCTGACAGATCGTATTTGTACAAAAGGGCCCCCTTGAAATCTGGGTTAAGGAGTCATTTACTCGTGTAGATCACACCGAATCTCTAAGGCAGCCCTGGGGCTCTCGTTTTCCAGGCAGCTATTTAATTTGTGGCATGCATTTTGCTAGAATCGGAGCAAATGGGTCGAGGCTAGGGATGGGAAGAAACAGGGAGGCAGGCTTCTGAGCAATCCCAGGGTGAAAGGGTACAGATTTACCCATGCCGAGGAAAGCCATCAGACAGCTAAGTATCGTGCTAATAGTGGGCAACTCAAGAGGAAGGTGCTGGTTCTCCCTTGACGGGAGGCTGGGGTGCGGTGGGTTAGCGCCATCCTCGGCGTGTCTCCTGGGCTCTCCCATGCCCGGTCCACACGATCCTCGCCTGCCCCCAGTCCACACTTCCCAGGAGCAGCTTGTCAGGAAAAGGCTCTTCGCTGCATTTCCAAGCTGCTCCCAGGGCAAGGGGGTGAGTTCTGTCTCTTTCTTTTCCTCCTCTCCATGCCCCGCTGAGGAGCTGTCACCGCGGATGCTGATGGAGCTAGCACAGCATCACCTTCCTTTGCGCCGTGCCCTCGCCTGCATCCCAGGCCTGACTCTGGACTGAGGCTTGCCTGGCTGTGCCGTGGGCTTGAAGGACCCTTATGGGGGAAGGGACAAGAAATTAGGCCTGGGCAAATATCAGGGGTTTCTTAAAGGGTTAGATGTTCCCCAGAGATTAGCGGGCAGAACATTCTCTGGGAAGGAAAAGACAACCTCCGCCCAGAGCAGAGCTACCCCTCCCCTTCAGAGAGTCTCTAGGCGTGCACTTATGATGTCATTGCGACCAGCCAATCCTGTAACACCTCAGCACTCTCCCTCAACATTCTTCATCAGCATTCTCCCATATGCTAATTGTCCCTCCGAACCAGCCAATCCCGTGCCACCTCAGCATTCTCCACCAGCACTCTCCGCCAGCATTCTTCACCAGCATTCTCCCATATGCTAATGGTCCTTCCAAACTGACCAATCCTGTAACACCTCTCCATTCTCCACCAGCATTCTCCGCCTGCATTTTACGCATGCGCATTAGCAATATGCTAATTCATTGCCTACATAACCAGTGTGTAACTGCCGCTCAGGGCTCCTCACTGCCTGAGGTGGGGGCCCATTTGCGCAAACATTCAATAAAATCCTCGTGCTTTTTGCATCAACTCGTCTGGAGTCTGGATCTTTGGGCGTCCTCCCGAACAAGTGGGCATCTCAGCAATTGGGAGGTCCAACAGGCTTTGAGATGTGTGCTTCCGCCATGCTTCCATTGCCAGCCTTCTTCCTGGGCCCTTCCTGGATCTCTGGGCTAGAAATAACCTACAGAAGTCCATGCTGGCCAATTAAGAGTCAAATGGCGGTACATGGAAAGAGTGAGCATGGGGCTGCTGTCAGTTGGCAAAGGTGTTTTGGTGATGGCATGGGAGCCCCAGGCAGGCCTTCTCCCTGGAGGGCTACTAGGCAGTGGGTGTGTGACACTCTGGGACCAGGTCCCACCTCTGAACTTGACAATCCCATGTCTAACAACCCATCACTAGGAAATAACCCAAGCCGTCCACCAACAATCAACTAGACATAAGATGTTCATCAAAGCATCATTTGTATAACCTTTGAAGATTTATTTATTTATTTGAAAGTCAGAGTTATAGGGGGAGAGAGAGAGAGAGGTCTTCCATCCACTGGTTCACTCCCCAGATGGACGCAACAGCCAGAGCTGTGCCAATCTGAAGCCAGGAGCCAGGAGCTTCTACCAGGTCTCCCATGCTGGTGCAGGGGCCCAAGGACTTGGGCCATCTTCTACTGCTTTCCCAGGCCATTAGCAGAGAGCTGGATCAGAAGTGGAGCAGCCGGGACTCGAACCAGCACCCATATGGGATGCTGGAACTGCAGGCAGTAGCTTTACCTGCTATGCCACAGCACTGGCCCCTGTATAACTTTTAAAAAGAACAAAAATAAGGAGTGGACTGAACAAAAGGATAATAAATACATACAAAAGAATAGTATAGGACAATTATAAATTATGTTGCAAAGTGTATTTGACAGCATAGGAGATTGTCTATGCTTTTTTGTCAAATAAAATACTGATGCCTATTGCCCCGTGCACCTGCTGTGACCATGGCCTCTCCTGAGCGGTGTTCATGGACAGCCAGTCACACTTGTGACAGGTGATGGACGGCCGCCCCAGCCCCTGCCCCTGCCCTGGTACCCTGCCAGGTCTGTGAGCCCAAAGACTAGGACCAGGCTAGCATTCTCCAGAGTGGCTCCACATTTTTTTTCTTTTTAAAATTACAACAGAAATAACCCAAACCAAACGGGCTTAGGAACAAAAGGTGCTCAACCAACTGGCTGGAGACCTGCACGCAGGGCTTTGAGCTAAGAAATCATCCTGTAGCTCCTAAGTGCCGCCCAGGAGCTGGCTTCTTTCTGGGGTACTCACTTACGTCTCCGCCTGTTTTACCTTGTGAGTGACCTCTGAGTTGGCGACTGGTAGGGGTAGTTGCCATTATTCCATCTCTACTAGGAAGCTCATTACTTGATCTCCCTAGGCTAGGGCAGAATGGAGAACATTTCTGCGGGGAGCTGATAGCTTGTTTAGGTCCATTTCTACTTCCTTACTGTAGATCCCCGACCCTCCCCTCACATCTTCTAGAAGAAGAAAGAGAAACGAGAAACGGGGGTGGATGGTCTCACGTGCCCAGATTCCATCATGGAATCCCCCCCAACCAGTCACTCCCCCCAGGGGGACCAGAAGCCCTATTGGCTCTGGCTGGGAGCAAGAACAAAGAATCCACGCCACCAAGGAATCCACTAAACACACAGACTGGAAAGCATGGCCCTCAGATACATATGGGAAATGTCAAATTAAAGTTTCTCAGACTGCTTCCTCGGAGCTTTCAATAGGCTAGTGTGCACCATAAACCCAGCAAGAAAGAGCTGGGAGCAGGCAGGGTTCCGCAGGTGGGATTCCACGCGTAGCACACTCTGGAAGCTGCTGGAGTGGACCGAAGCAAAATTGGCGGTCTGTAGAGTAAGCTGACCGCTCATGCCCTTCCGCCGCAGACAGTCTCTGCGTGTCCCTGATCTTCCATCTTCATCATCCTCAGCCCTCGCGCTCACTCTCACCAGGGTCCCCGCTGGAACGGTGCCGTCATAGAGTCACTTCCGGAGACCTGGACTCAGAACTCCCTGTTGCTGCATACTGGAGCGTGGATCACCAACCTCATCAGACCCTCTCGTGGAGGGCTTTGCACCTGAGACTTAGAAAAGGAGACACATTAGGGTAAAGCTGGCAGAGAAGCCAGAGCAGGAGAGCCATGGGCCCAGGAAGGCTGAATCCACGGCCTGTGGGCCACCTGGGTGGAGGCCACATGGGCACATCTGTCCCAGCAGGACCAGTGAGAGGGCGATCCCCGGGGAGCAGCTGCAGAGGTGCTGTTCTGTGTCAGCTTGCTCCTCAGGCCTTCATCCCCAGAGCGAAGCTGAGCACGTCCACACAGCCGAGACAGCCTCTCTCAGCGTGGTCCTCTGACGGCACGTCCCAGTCACCCTTGGAGCTTTTAGCACGCACACTCAGAGTACTTCCATCTGCTACCCCAAGTCTTGACTCCCAAGGACACGTTTTTCAGGATGATAGCTCCGAAGCCCTGGTTTGCCTTCAGGCATTTGAATATATCCTCCTTTGTTCCTTGTCATATGTCCCCACACTTCCATAACTAACAAATATTTCTTTTTATAGTAAGAAAAAAAGTTATTATAAAACAAGGAGGTAGAAACAAGTCCCTACATTTATGATCTGTTGGCCGCCATCACGGATGTCAAGGTAATTCAATAGGAGAAAGAATTATCCTCTCAGTAAATGATTCTGGGACAACCCAAATGGCCACAAGCCACAGCAGGGGTGCACTTTAAAACCATAGCCACAGTCAAACCCATGGAGAGAGACGGTATGTTAGTTGTTGCAAGGGGTATAGGCTAGCGGGAGTGGCTGCAAACAGCCAGGGGATTCATTGGGGGATGGTGACAATGGTGATGGGTGCGTAACTCTAGTGATCTGAGTGAAGCCCACGGAATTGTACATGTCAGAAGGGTGAATTTGGGGTTTATGAGCTGTGTCTCCATAAAGTTCTTTAAAAACAGAGCAACAACTAAGGAATCAATGGCAAAAGAATGCGGGAGCGAGTGGAGAGGATTTCTGGAAGTGCTGAGGTTGGAGGTGTGAGAAAGGCTGGGTGAGCGGGAGTTGGTGGGCGTGAGAGCTGGGAGGCCATGGGTTCAGCCCCGCCCTGCCACACACCAGCGTAGCCGGCCCCGCAGGTGCACCTGATTGTATTCCTCCAACCGTCATGATGCTTTGGGACATTTTTTAAAATGAAAGATAATTGGGTCAGGACAAATATATTTTATGTATCTGTATGTTCTTTAAAAATATGTATTTTTAGAAGTTTTGAGTAAACTTATCTTTTAATTTCATTGTCCCATGGATCTTTCTTTATTCATTTAAAATACAGATCCGGAGAGAGAGAGGTCTTCCATCTGCTGGTTCAATCCCTGGATGCTCTCGTTGTTAGGATGGGGTGAGGCTGAAGCCAGGAGCCCAGAACACCATCCACATCTCCCACATGGACTTGGGCTGTCACCTGCTGCCACCCAGGGTGCACATTAGCTGGGAGCTGGAATGAGAAGGGGAGAGGCTGGGACTCGAAATGAGGCACTCTGGTAGGAGATACAGGCATCTCAAGAGGCGACTTAGCCTCTGTGCCAAATGCCAAACCCGAACGGCTTTACAGAAGCATGCTGTATAGAGGGCTGGTGCCGTGGCGTAGCAGGTAAAGCTGCTCCCTGCAGTGCCAGCATCCCATCTGGGCGCCGGTTCGAGTCCTGGCTGCTCCACTTCCGGCCCAGCTCACTGTCGCGATGAGTGGAGGCTGTTTGCCTCCGTCGTCCCTCAGTTTGGCGGCGACGGCTGTGCTGTCTCTGTCTCTGGCCCCACTCTCCCTCAGTCACCCTGTTTCCTCCTGGCTGTGATGGTTTTGTTCTTGATGCCTCTGGCGGTTTTAAGGGAACACTGGTCAGGTATTTTGTGGAACTCCACTCTTGGAATTTGTCCGTTTCCCTCATAATTAGACTGGGTTTTTCTTTTAAGCTTTCTTTATTTGAAAGGCAGAATGAGAGAGAAAGAGAGAGAGAGAGAATGAATTTTCCATCCACTGGTTCACTCCCCAATTGGCTGCAATGGCCGGAGCTGCACTGATCCGAAACCAGGAGCCAGGAGCTTCCTCCGGGTCTCCCATGCAGGTGCAGAGGCCCAAGCACTTGGGCCATCTTCCACTGCTTTCCCAGGCCACAGCAGAGAGCTGGATCAGAAGTGGAGCAGTCGGGACTTGAGCCAGCTCTCTGATATCGGATGCCTGGGACACAGATGGTGGCTTAACCTCCTGCACCACAATGCCGCCCCCTAGAATATGCATCTTATAAATGAAAAAGCGAATAAACAGAGTAATTTTCTAGTGCTTTTGGCAGAGAAGCAGGGTCAGCAGATACTTTGTGACCAGACACTGGCACTGCGCCTTCCCGTTTGGGGGCTGCATTTCCTCTTTGTTCCAAAATCCAGGGGTACATCAGCACTTGGTACCTGGAGCCACGCAGGGCAGCCTGGCCCTGGGACTGATCTCTCTGCTGCCAGGGTCCAGTGTCCGCTGCTGTCCAGTGGACAGGAGAACTCTGGACTCTGCCCCGGGCCAGGGCCCACTGCACCGCCCCATGTGCTGTGATGGCAGAATGCGTGCATCTGCAGGTGTTGTGAATGGTTTATGCCAGTGGCCGCCCTCACACCTCTTCCTGGCTGCGGTGCCCACACTCCAGGCTTCAGGAAGGTGCGTGAAGTGCCCGCCTCCCTCTCCGCGGCCTGAGCAAGGCCTCGTGTTCTGACACCACCTCTGGCCTTGAAATCCCTCTTCCTTGTCCTCCCCTGCTTGCCTGAATCCCCACTTCCTCCCTTGGCCCGGACAGTCCACGTACTCCCTTAGCAATCACATCCCGAGTCTCTCTGAGTATCTTTCACTGACTCACTTTCCAGAACTTTCTGGAACTGGGCAGAGAGGAGGGCCAGCTTCAGTGTCCTAGATGATGGCCAATCTGCCAGCTCCACCACCAGCTGTCTGGCCTTGGTATAAGAGACCAAACACCCGTTTCTCAGGCCCCCTGGCTGGCTGCAAGGTGGCTCTTGTTACTGATGTTTCCAAAATGGTGTTTCCGGCTGGTTCAGTGGCAGCGGGGTTTGCAAATTACCAAATCAGAAACTGGAGGCTGCAGGCGTGGATGGCCCCGATGGGTGAGGTCAAGGAGCCCACCTTGCAGCCAGCCCACAGGTCCCTGGGTGAGACGCTCCAAGAAGCCACCCATGGCTGCTCCTTTCCCAGGGTCTGTGCCAGGCGGGCTGCTGTTCCCACAGCCTCCGGGTGCAGTCCCGACACAGGGCGGCAGTGGGGGCTCCTGACTGCTCTGCACCTTGAGGCAATCGGGGTCCTCACCTGGCCCCTCCATCGCTGCTTTCTGGATGCAGACCCCAGGGAAGGCCTTGCCCTAGCTCTTTCCAAGTTTGTCCCAGCTTCCAGCTCAGGCAGCCTGGGGAGGGGGGAGAGTGGGGAGCGGGGCATGTGGCATTCTGCAAACTCAGTCGCAGCTCCCTGGGGATTCCCTGTGCAGCTGCCTGAAAACACAATTTCACAGAGGTAGGAGGGACAACTGGGAATTTCAGTCCCGACAGGCTCCTTTTGCGGGCGGAGGGTCAATGTGCATCGTGGCTGATGACCTTGGCCTTCCTCTGGGAGTTCACTTCGCTGGCCTGATTCCCCAGAGTGTGGTCTAGAACCCAGGTCCTGCAGTGAGGCAGCACCTGGAGGGTGTGAGGGAGCAGTCGGATCCGGGGGACCGGGAGATCCATGCTGTGGAAGTTTAGGGTGCCCGCCCACACCAGACCACCCAGGAAGCGGCAGCGATTGTGCTGTGCGTTTGCTCAGCCAAAATCGCTCTTTAATTTATTGACTGGCAAAATGGTCTATTTTTCAAACCGTTCTGGGTTCCCCTAAGGGTCCCGGGGAGGTAAAACCCAAAAGGAAAATTAAAGCCTGGATGCAGTCTTGCAGCCTTCGGCTTCATTTCATTGTAAATTGAGCGCAGTAAAACGCAGCCTCACAGGCAGCCCGGGTAAAACAGCCGAGTCATTGTCTTCTGTGCAAAGAGCTCATTCTGAAGTCGAAGACTTCGCACCTAAGAGAAGCTAATGGCGCTGGATGGCTCCTGCACACTAATTACGGCCGCCTTTATATCTTTGGCTTGAACTGTAATTTGCTTACAGTTTAATGAACATCGGTCCTCGCTGCGAGATATCTAAGTACCTGGGAGATTGAACACTTAGGCAGTGAAACGCGCTCACTCCCCACACTAATCTTCAAGCCTTGTGCATTCGAAGCAGACTTGCACGGGAGAGCGGCTCTCTTGAGCTGTCTCCGTACATGTAAATGAAACGCCAGGATCCTGTGGGAGACTTGGGTTGCACAAAAAATGAAGGGTGGTGGGCAGGGGGCTCCCTTTCTTTGGGGTGGGTCTGAATCCCCGCCTTCCCTCCTTGTCTGATGTGAAGGCTGCACCTTGCATGGCTGTTGGGCACCCAGACTCTGCTTTCTCCAGCAGTCTCCCCAAACATCTCAGTTCCCTTCTTGGGGTGTTGTGCCTTCACGGTGAGAATCTAGAGGTAGTTGGAGGTGAGGTTGCAGCCTGGCCCTCCTGGCTGGTGTCCCAGGCCTCTTTGCTTTAACACCTAATCCCTGCGGGGGTGAGGCTGAGGTCTCTGAGATGGCAGACGGTGGCATTTACCCAGCCCCACCCGACGGCTGCCCAGGGCCCAGTGTGTGCAAAGAGGAAGCTGGAGACACAGGAGCTCCCAGGGAGGCTGCTGCAGCTGCTGGTGCACAGACCACACTTTGAGAGCTCAAACAGGCTCCTCACCTAGTTGGTCTGATTTCGTCTTCATGACAACCTGTGAGGTGGATACTGCCTTCCAGAGGAGGCCATTGCAGCAGAGGGAGAGTGAGCAATTTCCTGCACCGCCCCCCAGCTGCAACCGGTAGCGCCTCCTCTGACTTAGCTGCACCTGACTCCGAAGCCTGAGCGCACAACCCCTGCTCACACCTCCTCCCTTGCTCAGTAGGCGGCTCTTGGGAAAAGGAAGGCAGGAAATGGCCTTGGCACATTGCTTTTTTTTTTTTTTTTAAATGCAGATCCTGTTTGGTGTTATTTTTTTAAGCCTATTAGGGTTGGTGTAGTGGAGCAGTGGGTTAAGCTGTCACTATCGATGCTGGTATCTCCTATCAGTATACTGGTTCGAGTCCCGGCTGCTCTACTTCTCATCCAGCTTCCTGCTAAGGTGCCTGGGAAAGCAGCAGCAGATGGCCCCAGTGCTTGGGCCCCTGACACCCACGTGGGAGGACCAGACAGAGCTGCAGGCTCCGGGCTTCAGCCTGGTCCAGCCCAGCTCTGGCTATTGCAGCCATTTTGGAAGTAAAGCGGTGCAGGAAAGACCTCTCTCTCTCTCTCCCCCCTCACTCCGCCTTTCAAGTAAATAAATAAATAAAATTTTTTTTAATTTAAAAAGAAAGTTTATTTATTTGAATACTCAGAGCACAGATACAAGAGGAAACTTTTACCCCATTTGAAGATTACCAATGGCAGAGCATACCACCTAGGTATTGCTTCTCTGTGTTCTTGAAATAACCCGCTCTTTCACACCGCACACCCAAGCCTGCACCCCAGAGGCAGAAGCAACAGGCACGGGCTGCTCAGCGGGTGTAGACGCTGGGAGCCAACGCCGGCTGGGGTCCAGTGCTCAGCCATAGTTGAGCCGGCTGCTATGGGCTGGGGCGATTCACACCGCCTGTCTGTGCCTCAGCTTCCTGACCCGTTAGACTGACTGACAGCCGACAGTGTCGGCATCACAGGCTCCTTGCGGAAATTAGCTGGTTAACTGCCATGAGCTGCACTGGCACGGGACAGTGCCCAAAATATGCCAGGGGGGCTGGGACCACCCTGCCGGGACGCCCCAGCGATGTAGGTGATGCTGCATACATTCAAAGTCAAAGAGCTCGTTTTCCTGGTTCTTCCCAAAGAAGAACAATGCATGTGGAGAGTCGACTCTAAAGGGTCCAGAGCAGAGAGAAAGACCCGTAGAGCAGATGCTAGCACTTTCGTGAATTATGCCTCCAGTTATCCGTTGACTATCTTGAGGCTGATTAAATGAACACCGGCCCTGATTCCAACTGTGTGCCCAGGCAGTGTTTACTGAGCCCAGCGCCTCTGCCGCTGGGCTGAAAGGCAAACACACTTGTAAAGCAGAAACACATTTTTATGTCCTGAGGCCGCTGCAGTCAAGGCAAAAGCTAAGACGGGCTCGGGTGATTAACCTCAGCAATAGCAGTGAAAGCAGCACAATTCATGGATGTGTTAATTGGCCTTCCCCACGTCGGGCATCATGTCGGCATCAGCCCAAGTTCATCTGTTGTTCTCCTCTGCGGATCATCTTCAATAGAAACTTGTCTCCTTTGGATTCTCCAGGGCAAGCAGAGGGAAGAAGGGTGGAAGGGGTTTTCCACAGCCGGGAACATGCTGCAGGTCAGAGATGTGTGTTTCCTCGGGGGTGGACACAGCTGGAGGGATGAGACTCTCCGGCCGCACAGATGTGGAGCTCTCGCGGGATTTCCCGTGCGAGAGCTGATGAGCCCCAGGCTGGCTCCGCACGCAGGCGGCCACTCCCGGAGGCCGTGGGGACATAAAACACCCGGCGACGCTTGTTGGCAGTCAAGCTTCCAGCACGCTGAATCGCAATCTCATTTAGTTCTAATTTATTCTCCCCTTTGCAGGGATTCCTTAGCTGTGACGGAAATACTGGGGTGTGTAGGCTCAGGCCGTGCAGATGAACGGGGTGTGTGTGTGTGAATGTGTGTGCGTGTACGTATGCATGCATGTCGACGTGTGCATGTATGTGTATGTCAATGTATGTGTGTGTGTCAGTGAGTGTGTATGCATATGTGTGTCTGCATATATGGATATGTGTATGTGTGTCGGTATATGTATGTATGCATGTATGTCAATGTGCATATATGTGTTGTGGTATGCATGTGTGTGTCAGTGTACGTGTGTGTGCATGTCAGTGTGTAACTGTATGTGTGTATTGAGTATACATGTCAGTGCATGTGTGTATGCATATATATGTGTGTGTATGTATGTCGATGTGTGTGCGCATGTGTGAAGTCGGGGTGTGAAGACAGTACCAGAATCCCCTGTCCTCTGAGTTTTGCAGATGGAACTCATCAAGGCCGGAGACCTGAGTTCAGAGCCCAGAGGAAACCTCCCGGCATCTCTCCTTAGCGTTCCTTTCCAACAGGGCCCATAGGAACTGGCGCCAGGGCCCAGAAGCTGCCGGAAATGCACATTTAGGAGATTCTTTCACTGGGACTCTGGCTCTGATACCCCGTGAACTGATTCAATTAGTCTCTAGGTCATTAGGGGCTTCTGTGATTAAAAAAAATATCACGAGGGTAGCGACACTGGGCCCAATGTGTTGTCACCCCCTAAATACAAGCTCAAGGATACCCCGCGTGAACTGCCACAGATGACTCCAGGAAAGGAGGGGCTGCCCACCTGAACCCGCGAGTGACAGTCAAGTTCCTCTTAAAGAGAAAGACCCGGTGCTAAGGGGCTCCCTGCTTGGCGGGGTGAGAGTCCAGGTCGCCAGCCAGGCCACAGAGACCCACACACAAGTTGGTAGCCTGTGGCTGCTGGCCCCCGGGGTGCCCGGCGGCAGAATGTGTGTGCTTCAGAAGGGCAGTCATTTGAGCCTTAAGACTGGGTCTGGGCAGCCGAGCCTCCCACCCTGGCCCCAGGGCCTTAAAAAGTTCAGCCAGAGCCCAGTAAAACCTCACAGGCAATGCAGGTGATGGCAGGCGGGGTGGGGGGGCAGGAGGTGGGGAGCAGCCCCCAGTGACAGCACAGCCCCCACAGCGGGGCGCTGGCTCACTTCTGGGCGCAGCGCAGAGGCCTTTGGCATCAGGAGTGGCCGCCCAGCTTCCCTGGGGCGGGGCTGAGACGGGCCCACGACAGCAGCCCCAACCCGGGGCTCCTCCGCCCGCCCCCCTCAAGCTGGTTTTTTGGAATTTTGATCCAGAATTCCAAGGATACATTAGGGTCCCAAAGAGCTACCTTGGCCTTCACTCTAAGAGCAAAATCGGGCATTTTTGTTTGGTTCCGAGGTAGAGAGAATGCTGACCATACCCGCCTGCCTGCCGGGAGCCTGTCGCTAAACACTGCCACGCTTGCCAGCAGGTGAGCAGGGTAGGGGGATGCTGGGGAGGTGAAGATACCCAGGGCTAGGGCTCAGCCCATGCACACCTGCGCATGCTCCACTCTGAACCTGGAGGCGGGGTGGGGCGGTGGAGGCCTGGCTCCCACCTGTTCCAGGCCTGCATGGCCGAGGGCCGCTGGGGGCCATACGCTCTGGTGGCCTTCAGGGAGCTCCAGGGGCTAGAGACCCCGCTAAGCACGTCACACACATGCCGAGTCAGCCCTCCCTTGGCCCGCTGACGGTGGAGCCCGGCCCCAGGTGACAGGGAGCAGGCCAGAGGAGCCAGGCAGTTGACCTGCATGTGGCTCCCATCGTAAGCTCTGCTTTGCCCAGAACTCCCCAGAGGGAGCACCCCTAAACCCTCTTGGTGCCGGATGACAGGGCTCCATTGGTGCCTGTGGGCGGAGGCTGCCCCTACCTATGTGGGTAAAGAAACATCGCTATTAGGGAAATCTCCCTTAGTGGATTTTTTTTTTGGCCTTATTAAATAATATAATATACCCTACAGCTAAAAAGGCAAATATTTTGAAAAATCTCTTAGCTACTGCTTCTGTATGTATTTTCTATCTTTATCCAATATGCACATTTTCTTATCTCATAACTTCTGTTTTTAAACATAGTAACTTCTAATTGTGATAGATCAAGATTCAACTCTTTTTCCTTTCATTTCTCTTCCACACTCAGCTTTTGGCAAAATCATTCATCAGTACTCATATTGTTATGGCCACCCACATCTTGTTAACTGCTAGGATAAATGGGATACTATGATTACATTTTTTTTCAGATTAATAAATGCCTCATTTTTATCTGCTGCATTTTTTTTTAGCATTGAAGCTTTTGAAAAATATTATTTATTTGTTTGAAAGGTAGAGTGGTGGGGGATGGGGGAGAGAGAGAGCGAGAGCGAGAGCGAGAGCGAGAGCGAGAGAGAGAGAGAGAGAGAGAGGTCTTCCATCCACTGGCTCACCCTTCCCCCAAAATGACCCCAACAGCCAGGGCCGAGCAAGACCAAAGCTAGGAGCCAGAAACTCCATCCAGGTCTCCCACACGGGCGAAGGGAGCCAAGCTCTTGGGCCATCTTCTGCTGCCTGCCCTGCGCATTAGCAGGAGCTGGATTGGAAGTGGAGCAGCAGATACTTGAACGGGCACTCCACTATGGGAGGCAACTTTCCCAAGCAGCAGCTTAACCCACTGCACCACAACACCAGCCCCGAATATTGAAACTTTTTTCTGTTTTGTTATAGTCAAGAATGGGCATTTGTGCAGGGGTCAAAGTTGCAGAGTGCCTGGCTTGGGTCTTGGCTAATCTGCTTCAGAACTGGCTTCCTGCTAATGTGCGCTCTGGGAGGTAACAGAGAGATAACACTCAAGTACTTGGGCCCCTCCACCCACATCAGAGACCTGGATGAAGTTCCAGTTCCCATTCTGCCTGGCCCAGCCCTGGCCATACAGGCATTTGGGGGTGAATCAGTGAATGGAAGATCTCTCTCTCTCTCCCATTCAAATAAAATGAAAATACATAAATAAAAATTCAAAACAAAATTATTAGAGATAGAGAACGAGAGAGATTGAGATCTTCCACCCACCAGGTCACTCCCCAGATGCCCAGAACCGCTGAGGTGGGGCCAGGAGTCCGGGACTCAGTCTAGTCTCCCACATGGGTGGCAGGCTCCCAAGTGTCCCAGGAAAATTGGTGAGCTGAGTCGGAGTTCTTGTCCTGGGGTCGATGACGATCTATGTGACCAGACACAACGCTGAGAGTAGAAGCAGTGAAGTTTAAGTAAGAAGAAGAAAGACTCACAACAGTACGATGAGAGGGGCTGGCAGAGACAGAGACCAAGCCACTGAGGTCTCGCGGGCTAGGGGTGTGTATCCGTCCCTAACACGTTGTCTCCAAGGAACCAAGCAGGGTTCTCCATCAGTTGCTGTGAAGGCAGGGGCAGACTGAAGGGAGCCCTTTCTGGCTTGTTTTTATCGAGCCCTAGATGTTGTTGTTGCTAAGTACTTGGTATAAGGGAGCTTCCACCCCGATCTGCTTAGTGCGCACGTGCTGGGAAGAAGCTGCAGGGTGGAGTCAGTCTGGCCGGCTCTAGCCCCGGGCTCCCACCCAAGTTCTTGTGCCACGGTCACTGCCTCCCAGGGTGTGCATTCGCAGGAAGCTGGGATCCAGAGCTGGCGCGGGCACCCAAACCCAGGGCCCCCAAAATGGGATGCGGGCATCTGACCTGCACTGCTAGGCTAAACACTGCACCTTTTGCTCTTTCCTAAATGTGTCTTCCAACATTACCAACACCGAGGAGGTCCTGACCCCGCGTGCTCCGCAGGATAGTGAGATGACAGCATTCCCTTTCCGATTCCTGGGGCCTTTCTCCCAAGATCCTCCTGTTATGGCCCCTGAGGTTCTTTGGCTCACCTGCAAATACAAATGGACAAGGGGCCAGCGTGCAACCCAGACCAGATTTAGTGGAGGCTGATGCTCAAAACAGGAGCGGTTCTGTGTACCGGCTCTCCCAGGGGGGCTGGCCAGGTTCTTCTCTGGAGATGGGGTTGGGCGAGGGGCGGCGGGTTCTCCTTAGCACCCTCACTTCCATCAGCACCAGCCCAGAGGTGTCGCTACTCCCTCTTCGCACACAGCCCTTGCACTTGCACCCGGCTCCTTGCTCAGCAATTGCTGTTGGGCTGCTTTTGCACAAGGCTCATTGCTGCCACCACCCCAGGAAAATCACACATCAGTCACATTGGGCTGTTCTGGGCAGGTGTACATGGGGTCTTTTGTGATTAGAATCTGTAAGCTCCTTTCTCCTGATTGGTTTGGAGCCGGAGATGAATGCGTGTGTGTGTGTGTGTTGTGGCAGGGGAGACTTGATTATGTGTTTGAAAGGCAGAGTTACAGAGAGAGGGAGAGACAGAGATCTAACTCCTGGTTACCTCCCCAAACGGCGTGCCAGCCAAAACCAGGAGCTAAGAGCATGGACCTCCATCTGGGTCTCCCATGTGGGTGCAGGGGTTCAAACACTTGGGCCATCTTCCACTATGTTCTCAGGAGCACTAGCTGGGAGATGGATCCAAAGTGGAACAGCCAGGACTCGAACTAGTGTTCTGATATTGGATGCTGGTGTTGCAGGCAGAAGCTTAACCTGCTATGCCACAGCAATGGCCCCCTTGAGACTTGACAGTGTCCTGCCTCTATATTGTCTTAGTCCTTGCTTGCCTGGACTGGTGGATGTTGCGTACCATCCTAGAGCTCCCTTCACCCATCTGGAGTGTTGAAATCCCTCCCTGGGGCTGGTGTAGTGGTGCAGCAAGTAAAGCTGCCACCTGCAGTTTCGACATCCCATATGGGCACTGGTTTGAGTCCCAGCTGCTCCACTTCTGATTCAGCTCCCTGCTAATGCACCTGGGAAAGCAGTGGAAGTGCTTGGGCCCCTGCACTCCTATCGGAGACCCAGATGAAACTCTGGCTCCTGGCTTTGGCCTGGCCCACTCCCTGCCATGGCAGCCATCTGGAGAGTGAACCAGTAGATCTCTCTCTCTCTTTCTCTCTCTCTAACTGTATTTCAAATAAATAAATAAATCTTACACAAAAAATAAATCCCACATTTCTATACACAGGTTTCTCTGTTCATGGCTTATTTCATTGTTTTTGTTGGGCCACATCCACAATAAACAGTTTTAAGGAGGTAGTTTTTTAAGTACCTCTATATTTGAAAATATACTGTTTAGGTGTTGAATACTAAATTGAAAATGATTTGCCTGTAGAATTTTGAAGATCTTTGTCTTCTAGCATTTGGTGTTGCTATTCAGAAGTTCTGAAATTCAAATTCTCTCTTTTTAGCCCTGATTTTTCCTTTTCTTTTTCTTTCTTTCTATTTTAAAGATTTATTTGAGGTCTTCCATCTGATGGTTCACTCCCCAGATGACCACAATGGCCAGAGCTAAACTGATCTGAAGCCGGATGCCAGGAGCTTCTTCCAGGTCTCCCACACAGGTACAGGGGCCCGCGGATTTGGGCCATCTTCTACTGCCTTCCCAGGCCATAGCAGAGAGATAGATTGGAAGAGGAGCAGCCGGGACTAGAACCAGCACCCATATGGGATGCCGGCGCTGCAGGCCAGGGAATTAACCTGCTGTGCCATAGTGCCAGCCTCAAGCCCTGATTTTTCTCTTCTCAACATTTTAGGAGCTTCTCTCTAACCCAGGTGTTCCAAAATGTGCTCATTATGAGCCATGGTGTGGGTGGCTTTTCTGTCCTCCAATTCTGTTTGTTTTTCTTGCATTATTTTTATGAATAATTTATTCTATTTTATTTTTTTTCTAGAATCCTTACTGATCAAATGTTAGATATCCCAGACAGATCCCCGGAGTTTTTTATATTTTTTCTCTAATTTCTTTATCTTTCTTTAACATTGGATCTTCTCAAATTTATTTTCCTGTGAATGTTGGTTTTCCATTTTCTTTTAAAATTTCTATATGTTAACTTCTATGAACTCTTCTCTAAAAGATTTATTTATCTATTTATTTGGAAGGCTGTCACAGAGAGTGGTGGGAGTAGATGGAAGAGATGGAGATCTTCCATCCAACAGTTCACTTCCCAAAAGGCCACAATAGCCAGAGCTGGGTCCAGGTCTCCCACGTGGGTGGCAGGGCCCAAGCACTTGGGCCATCTTCCACTGCTTTCCCAGGTGCACTTGCAGGGAGCTGGATCGGAAGGGGAGCAGCCAGCATTGCAGGTGGCAGCTTAACCCCTTGCACCACAGTGAGCTCTTTCTGAATTTGCATTCTAAAGCACACTATCTTTTCCTTCTGAGGAAAACTACAATTAACTACAATTGTTTCCAAAGTTTACTTATTTTGGCTTAGTCTTTCCAACTGGAGGTTTTTCTCCAATGTTTGGTGATTCTTGACTGTCCACACTGAAGAGGCAGAAACTAAAAGAGCAAGGAGGCGGCGCTGGGTGTCCGGGGCTCACAGAATGAAGGATTTTTCCTTTGCCTGGGGGAGGGGAGCCAGCAGTGTCGCTGGCAGAATCCTCCAACCAAATGCTGATCCGTGCCCCAGTGCATCTCTGCACGATGCTGGTATCCAGAGCCTTTGCCACTCTGTTCTCAGGGGAGACGCCTCTGGCACACTCCGGACTGCAGCTTCATTGCTGGTTTCATTCCTGAGCCTCTCCAATGGCTGTGCACACAGAGTAGGCAGGGGTGGGGGCGGGGACTGGGGTACAGGGGGGAGGGGCGAGGACCAAGCACACAGGTAGTCCCCTAGCCACAAGACCAGACAGGGAGCACGTGCCCTTCCTTCCTGCTGCTGCCCCCATGTGCAGACCTGTCTTATTAAGGACCAAGCTCACTTCTCACTTGCATCCCTCTCTTCCTGGGCGTTGTAGGATATCGCCTCCTGCTCCCCTGTATCCGAAGTTAATGGACTGCTTTTGTCTACTTAATTCTCTTTGCCTGTTCCCCTTTGGGATTCTGCCTTTTTAATTTCTCTATTTAAACAAGTTCTTTGGAGAGAAAGGATGCTTTGTCCTTTCAGACTGGACTGTACGTTACCGTCTAACAGGGAACACCGTGTTCAGGCTCCGGGTGTATTTTTGGAGGTAGCTAGGGCATTGTCCTGGGATTCCTACAGAGCTCTCCCATAGCAAGCTTGGAGTGGAACCCATGGGAGGGGACCTCCCAAACTTGGTGGGAAATGTGCATTATGAAAAAAAAACATGCTCAGATCTGTAACATTTTTGTGCCATAATAAATTCATTTGTAATTAAAGTTCCATGCATGCTTGGGAGTACCGCACCTCCTTACTGGTAGTGGAAACAGTGACGGTAAAAATGGGTGCCACGTCTTAGCACCTAATTGGCCCAGCACTATCCCAGGTGCTCTGTCATCTCCCGTACTTTCACAACAGCCCCTTTTTGCAGACAATAAAAGACGTTCAGAGTTTTTAAATCTTCCAGGTCATTCAAGCGGCTGAGGTAGAATTTGAACTCAACGGTGTTTGTCATGTCTGGTGACAGGAACACTGACTGCTGGTGTGGGCTGAGCTTACTGGGCTTTACCCTGGCTCCTGCATGGCCTGCCTCTCCTCAGGACGCTAACAGGGGGCCAAAGCTCGCTCCTTCGGTTACGCAGTTGTCTTTGGAACACAAGGGCATCAATGGTGAAGTCATTTATACAACTTCCTGTGCACGGGAATTAAAGCATCCATCAGCTGCAGATATAGCGAAGTTTTTTCCCCCAGAATGATCTGGAAACGGGTTTCTTTTTCAAAAAGATAATACAGCAGTGCTTTGCCCGTTTTTCATCACCACAGGGCTCTCTTTAGCAACTCACGATTCGTCATCTCCTCAAATGGAAAAAATGAGAGAGGATCCACAGAGCCAAACCCACCAGGAGGCCACTGCATCCCTGTTCCTCAGACTGCCCCCGGCTGAAGTCCCAGGCCAGGCCTGCACGGATGACTTCCTGTCAGCTCCAGGTTGAGAGGAGGGTGGCGTCATCTTCTACTTGGATCTATGACATTTTACCTGTTCCGGTGTTGGCTAGGCAGTTGTGAGGTGATATATAATACAGTGACTCAGAACATGGGCCCCGGGCCCCAGTGCTCAGGTTTGGATACAACTTTTCCAAAAACACTTTTTTTGTTGTTTCAGATTTATTTATTTATTTTGTAGAGAAAAAGAGAGGGAGAGAGAGAGAAAGAGAAAGAGAAAGAGAAAGAGAAAGAGAAAGAGAAATGCATCGACTGGTTCACTCCCCAAATGCCAGGAGCCCGGAACTCCATCCAGGCCTCTCACATGGTGGCAGGGGCCCAAGCACGTGGGTCATCTTCTGCTGCCTTCCCAGGCGCATTAGCAGGGATCTGGAGAGGAAGTGGATGTGAACTGCTGCCCCACTATGGGATGCCGGCATCACAGGCGGTGGCTTAACCTACTGTGTGACAGCCCCTGTTGCAGTGTGAAGCGTTTCTGATAAGCAGATCTGGTGACCCGCAGAGGGATCTGCATGCGAAGGCTTCGGGACTTCCTTCTGAGAGTATTAACTACAATTGTTTCCAAAGTTTACTTATTTTGGCTTAGTCTTTCCAACTGGAGGTTTTTCTCCAATGTTTGGTGATTCTTGACTGTCCACACTGAAGAGGCAGAAACTAAAAGAGCAAGGAGGTGGCGCTGGGTGTTCGGGGCTCACAGAATGAAGGATTTTTCCTTTGCCTGGGGGAGGGGAGCCAGCAGTGTCTTTACCGCCTTTCTCCTTGGGAATGACCCCCTTTGTGTGCTGGTCTTTCTTCTCTTTCCTAGGAGGGTCTGTAACTAGGTTTGTCAGCTCTGGGTTCCCCAGACACAGAGACACATGCGGTTTAATCTCTCCCTCTGCACCATGCTGTGTCCTTGCCAGAGGTATTGGAGCTGCTGAAGCCCCCTTTACAGGGTGGCCGGCACCCCGTGTTGAAAGTCACCCTGTCTTCCGGACTACATCTAGTAAGGTGCGAGGCGGGTTGATGAAGCCTTAACTGGCTGCAGCAACATAAATTTCTGGAGTCCTGGAGGTAACCTTCTCCTGATGGGGAACAGTGGTTTCATGGCTTGTTTATAACCCATGAACCAGACTAGCAATATACCTTTGTGGTCTACTATACTGAAACCTTTGATTTGCAAGAGTGATCGTAAGATTTTTCTTTGCAGTGCCTGGCTGCTGGAGCAAGATCAGAGTGAAAGACAAGGAGCCTTCATGGGTTTCGTCACCATAGGCACCCAAGGAAGTCATGAAACATCAGTGTCCACGCAGAGGCTCCTTGTCCTTAAGTATCCTGGGGAGAATCAGATCATCCGAAATAGAAACTATTTTTATACACAATTGCAAATTGGGAAGTGGCCGGGCTTTCGTCTCTGCAGTAAGTCTTCCTAGAAAATAGAGGAGGCACGCATTTATACTTCACTCTGGGAACAGGGACACCTGGTCCTTTCAGCTTTTCCTTTTCACGAAGAACCTTTGAAACCACCTTCTGATATTTTTGCCTCATCCACCTAGAGAGGCGGCAGAGGGATGCAACTGGCATGAACCTTGCTTCTTGGGGCTTCCTTGCTAGTATTAACTGAACAGATAACGGGACGTGCTGGCCAGTCAACAACGCCAGAGCACACTTTGTCTGCAAGTCAAAGCAATGAACAGGCACTCCCAATAAAGACAGCTGAATGCAGCCACTTTGGATCTAACTTAACATTCACCCACTGGGCAGCTTGAAAATGCTAAAATCAAAAATTATGCATCAACTTTAAAAATGATCAGATGGGGGGCTGGCGCTATGGCGTGGCAGGTTAAAGCTCCATCTGCAGCACCAGCATCCCATATGGGCGCCAGTTCAAGACTCGGCTGCTCCACTTCTGACCCAGCTCTCTGCTATGGCATAGGAAAGCAGTGGAAGATGGCTCAAGTCCTTGGGCTCCTGCACCCACGTGAGAGACCCGGAGGAAGCTCCTGGCTCTTGGATTCGGATCGGTGCAGCTCCGGCCATTGCAGGCCATCTGGGGAGTGAACCAGTGGATGGAAGACTCTCTCTCTCTCTCTCTGTAACTCTTTCAAATAAATAAAATAAATCTTAAAAAAAAAATAGAAATGACCATATGGTTGCTGAGTTCGGGCTCTGGGAACATCACGTGAACACATACAATACCCCTTTCCCTTTATATGGCCTACTTCTTTTACTCTTTTCTTGATGGGTGGGAAAAAAAAGTAAAGGTGCATGGGACTGTTAGGAAGCCTCGCAGACTAGCTGCAAAATGCAGAAGGCAGGGAACATCACCGCAACCTGCCTCCGAGGCGGTATTCAATTCCATTCACTAGCAGCGCTCAGAGCTTTCTCTACTGGTAGAACCACAAATGGCTCTGCAGAACAGGAGGGCATTGAGGAACAAGCAAGTTGACCCTTCACTGGCTCATGGGCTGGAGAGAGTATAGGTTACAACCCTTTTACTGAGGGTGACGGCTGACTCACAGGACAACGAACTACGGGCAGCTGTGGATTGAGGACAAAGATTTCCAAACATTTCCGTCCCCTGGAGGGGAAGAGAAAAAAAAAAAAAAAAGGACCGTGAATCCTGTTCCTGCTACACAGAGCCACAGAGCTGCGGACTTCCGGTTCCAATATGGAACAGGCATTTAGAGAGGCGAGGCTGGAGGTGGGCAGGCTCCCTGGCCCCTCTCCACCCTACCTGGTTCCATCAGGTGCCGGAAGTGCCTCAGGGCAGAGCATGTCCTTCGGCCCCACCCCCTTCACTTCAGAGACAGCACACAAGTCTTGGTGCTGTGGCTTGAGCGCAGCCTCCAACCTGTTCAGGTAAGGGGAAAGGAAACGTAGTAACAGACTAACTCAACAGGCGTAGACAATGGGATGCGCTTTTGGCCTAGCAATTAAGACACCTGCACCCAGCTTCAGAGCCTCTGGGTTTGATTTCCAGCTCCAGGTGCTGAGACCAGCTTCCTGTTATTCCACCGTGGGTGGCAGCAGCGATGGCCCAAAGTAGTGGGTTTTCTGTCACTCGAGGGAAAACTGGATGGAGTTCCCGGCTCCTGGCTTCAGCCTGGCACAGCCCCTGCTGTCTGGAGAGTGAACTCACATTTAGAGAAAAGTTTTGAAAAAGTGGTAAAGAAAATGGCTTAAAACAATTACTGCAAATAATTAAATGGCAATTACTTCTTTGACTAGGTAGGCTGAAACACTTCCTTAATTATTTGATAGGCCCTAGCTGTTGTCAAGTAATCAAACAGCTCTCATAAATGAATTTCAGGAAGGGAGTTTCAAAGCCTCAAAGTGATAAACAATTGCAATGAAAAAATGAGAGAGTCAATTCCCTTTCCTCAATTCAAGTACAAGAATTTACTGAGCACCTGCTATGGGCTTGTATTAGTTTTAGGTACTGTTTGATCTTTGGGAACCTATAATATACATATGAAAACTGCATATATTTTTGTTATGAAGATTTAAAAATGTCCAATTATATAAGGCAGTAAATTTCCTCATTAAGGATTTAAGCAACTTTTAAAAAAAACTATAATTAAAATACTTTAATTCTTCTAGAATGAGGATAACATCTTTCAGGAACAGATTTTTTGCTGCAATAAAGATTTTTCATTTATCCATAAAATAATATTAAGGAACACCCAAGTATATAGAGCATCACTGTGGTACTAAATGCTAGCCTATCTCCTGAAGTTTCTGCAAGATTCAAATGAGATTCTTACGTGACTTACTTAAAAGTGTAGATTATGGATGTATGTACAGATAACCTGTGTGTGTGGATATATATGTATATGTGTGTTTACTATTTTTATTATGTACCTGAATGAATCACAAACTCATTCAATTGTTATCAAATATACAAAGTTATCATTCTCTGGGCCTATTTTCTTGAACCTTGGATGGTAGCTACCATTTCGAGTGCCAAATGCCATCAGTGTGCCACACATCTTACATTCCATTTAACTCTGACAGCCGCCTTAGCACATGGGTGTGCTCTACATCTTAGAAGATGGGGTTGAGAACTCTGATGAGTCCCGGGACTGGACAGTGTTAACACTGCAATTTGAACACAGGCCTGTGTGTGTGCAAAGCTTCTGAATTCACTCTATCCTGTGATGTTCTAATAGTTGGCGTTTTCAATATCATTAGACTTCATTTATGAGATATTATGAAAAATCAAGCAGTTTCAAGAACTGTCAAACTACACCTTTTTCTTATTTTCAGCCACCAGTGTGAATGACAGTTGTATTTCTGGGCCACGCCTTGGTTTGCCCTCAAGCAGGTCGGGCTCTTACCAGTACCTTATGGCCTGATATTTTTGCCTTGCTTCTGTTTGAAAGATCTGTCGATCTTTATTTCCTTGAGAGGAGGACAGACAGACAGCTCTCACCTGCTGTTTTCACTCCTGATGTTGGCAATGGCTAGGGCCTTGCCACGCTGATCCAGGAGGTGGTAACTCAATCCAGGTCACCCACGTGGGTGGCAGCCAGATACCTGAGCTATCCCTGCTACCTCCCAGGATTTGCACTCACAGTAGGAACCTGGAGTCAGGAGCTGAGGGGTGGGAATCCAACCCAGGCCCTCTGAAGTGGGACATGGGCGTCCTGACTGCCCATACCTGGCCTTGCTTGTACCCAGGCCGTGTTCAGGCTTTGCCTTTACCCTGTTGTCACTGCGGCCTGTAATTTGCTATGCACTAGGAAACCTAATAACCAAATGGACTGGTGTCTAAGGCAGTCGTTCTCAAACCCGAGTATCCACAACTCACCCAGTGAGCTAGTTTAAATGCAGATTCTTGGGCCTCCTCCCAGATGTTGATTTAGTAGCTTTGGAGTGAGGCCCACAATTTGCTACCCTATGGGTAAAGAACATACTTTGTGAGAAATGTGTGTATGTGTCCACATGAACCTGCTAGGAGGTGTGTCTACCTTCTTAGTACTCTCTGGTATGGCTGGTAATTTATGACAACATAAATACTCCCTACCCAAGGTCTTCTTTCATGTTGTTTGCCACTTTTAGGACCTTTTTCTTTTTCACCTTTATGTGAGAGAAGAAGGAGGTGTGTGTGTGTGTATGTGTGTGTGTGTGTGTGTGTGTGTGTGTAAGAGAGAGAGAATCTTCCACTGGTTCACTTCCCAGATGGCTGCCAACAGCCAGGGCTGTGCCATGCTGAAGCCAGGATGCCGGAGCTTCTACCGGGTCTCCCACATGGTACAGGGGCCCAAGCACTTGGATCATCTTCTACTGCTTTCCCAGGTGCATCAGCAGGGAGCTAATCGGAAGTGGAGCAGCCAGGTCTCAAACCGGCACCCACATGGGATGCCTGTGTCACAGGTGGAGGCTTTACCTGCTATGCCACAAAGCCAGGCCTGAGAAACTTACTCTTCACGAGAGTCCCTTTTTTATGGCCTGGATATCTGAATGTATATATATACACACACATATATATATACATATATATGTATGTATATGTATATACACACACATACATATGTATATACATATATGCTCCCTTATAAGGCACCAGGTTTATTCACATATTTTTATTATTTGTTGAACCACCACACAAATGATAGCCTCCACCCCTCCAAACCTTGCTTTAAGCATGTATACAGTTTCTAGAAACACAGGTCTGGATGCTAAGTTTTAGGCCAGTCATCTGGTTCACACATTACCTAACAAGGGTGAGATGTGGTTTTCTGTTCATCTTTCAAATGGAGACCCCGGTACCTCCTTCCCAGGGACTGTGGGAGTTTCAGAGAGCGCGCCTAGCAAGCACACAGTAGTGGTCAGAATTTGAAGAGGAGCTCAGTGTGCACAGGACTTCCGGCTGTAATTAGCACAGACGCCTTGTGGACGTCTTCTGGACTCTTCTCGGGTGGTCAGACTTGGGCTGCAGCACTCTATCCTCACTCTAGCTGTGCAAGGTCATGACACGTGGAACACAAGGAGACCACAGCTTTGCTGTTTTAACTGGCCATTTCACGAGGCACTGTGACCACAGCGCAAGAAACAGGCATACTAACATGAAAAAACACATTTTATTGCACTTAAGTTATAAGAAAATAAAATTTCTAAGTGAATCAAACCATAGACACAATCCCTTTAAAGGTTGTCCTCCTCCATCATGTCAGGTTGTTACATAACTAAAATTAACCAACTCGAATCTGATTGTTTTAAATCAGACTATAAATAAAACAAACAAAAAATAAACAGGAGGAGGAAAAAAAAAAGATCGCCTAGGATACAGTGTTAAACCACTTTCACAGTTCAACTTGAGTTGCGGCTCTTGGAGAATGAGGCAAACCATTTGAGTTTTTCATTCATTTCGTTTGTTTGCATGTGACGCCTTTACTACAAAAACTGAATCGTTTCTGCTTTGTCAGTTACTCAGAGCGGTAAAACTGTAACAGTTGTTTCCCAAATACTGTAAAACACTAAGACTGACCAGCGACTGTATTTTCATTTTGGGTTTTATATGTTTTTTAAAATATTTTGTCAGTTTTACTCTGTACGTTCATCCATTCACCACAGCCCTCAAAAAGAAAGGTTTCCCCACAGAACAGGCGGTAACAGCTCTGTCCCAAGGAATGTGTTTTAATTTTTGCCCGGATAAAAGAAAATAAGCTTTGCACACACTCTCAGTTCTTTACTTGCAGGCAAACTTCACTCTTTATTATCTGAAACTCTTCCATTCTCAGCCTCTTAGAGGCACAGATGGTTCAAGTTTCAGCGGCAAAAAGTCTTTTTTTTTTCTGTAACCAAACTAGAGCAAATTTGGAATTCAGTCTGGGACTAAAACGTCACAGCAGAAAAAAAATAAAAAAAAATAATTTGCTTTTTTTTCTTTCTTTCATTTAGCAGCATAAATAAGTTTGGCCACTGGGAGTACAGTACAGGGGTGGGACAACAATCCCATATTTGAAGACCTACTTCTAGCACCAGCATCAAGAATTAAATCCATCTCAGGACTCACAGAACCCAGGACAACTTGCCACCTTTGAGCAACATATGCATCGAAGAGTGTATATGGAAGCAACAGTAAAGAGATTAACAGAGGCTAATACTGTGATTGATTGACATTGGCAATGGTTGGCAAAAAAAAAAAAAAAAAAGAAGCTTTTCATGATAACTGTACAAAAACAATTCACAGTAATTTTTTTTTTTAGCTTTTCCACTTGAGAAAAAAATTACTTTTTGTTGCAGATGCTCTCTAATTAGAAAGTCAACCAGTACGTGTTTGGATGTTATTGCAGCTGCTTTGTGGCTGGCAGTGGTGAGAGAACAGGCCAGCAGAATTCGTAGCGATGTTTCGGCACTCATACTGTTTGATGACCACTGGAGAAGAAACCAAAGAAAGAATTGCACCTGGTTTGATTTGGAAAAAGTGTCCTTTTGCAAAGCTGCCCTCAGTCAGAAGTGAAGCCTCCGTGCGATGAGCCGGCGCCGCCTCTCCGTCGGCTGCGGTTTGTCATCTCTTCCTCTTTGCCGTCTTAGTCTGTAGGTCTTGTCAATCTGTTGCCCCAAGCCAACATCCTGCACCACTGAGAACAAGGGATTTTTTTTTCTTTTCTGTTTTCATTTCTTCTTCCTTTTTTTTTTTTTCCCGGGGGGTAGGGGCAGGGCAGGGAGTATATTGTCTACACGTTTGGACAAATTCATCTTTCCCATTCTTCACTTCATGTCCACATCGAAGTCCAGCACCAGCAGCTTGGTTTCTTCAGTCCCATTCCGACTCCCAACTGCACACACCAGCTTTGTGTTGGAGGCTCGGATCCTCCACACGACGCCCCCGCTCCCCCCACTCTCCA
Organism: Sylvilagus floridanus; assembly: GCA_949820135.1. Classification (NCBI taxonomy): domain Eukaryota; kingdom Metazoa; phylum Chordata; class Mammalia; order Lagomorpha; family Leporidae; genus Sylvilagus; species Sylvilagus floridanus. The sequence goes on along the minus strand of OX463238.1, from coordinate 22,682,087 downwards.
ATGTGACCAGGTTTCGAATAAATTCACCCGTTTTCAAGTCCCACAGTTTCACAGTTCCGTCATCTGAGCTGGTGATTACAAAGTTCTTGTTGAACTGTAAACAGGTCACAGCACTCTGATGCTTGTTGGGACCTAAGAAAAACCAAGAGGCATGGAATTACTGGTTAGAAAGCATGGCCGTGGGTTAGTGACGCTGGAATTTGTAGACTTCTACATTAGAACACACAACAAGCACAACACTGAAAATGCTGCATATTTAGAAACCTTGTTCTGGGTATTTTAGGATCAGCATGGATGTAAGGAAATCTGGTAGCTATTTGTAACTGAAGGATTCACTTTCAACAGTTCTGTCTTCCAGGAAGCTTGGTGAGCTACCAGGCACGCATTTTATTTCCTGGTTGTGCCAACGAGAGCTTTCCCTGGCAAGGAGGTGGACTGTCCAGCCTCACATATTCTGCTGACGGACAAGTGGGCGCACGGGATCTACCACCCTACCACTCTGAACTGAGCAGTCACAGACGAAAGCGGAATGAATGGGGACCAGCCCCAAACTCTGAGGGAGAGACAAATCGGACAGTAACAAGCCACAGTGCTGCCCCGCTAGACGGCCTCCCAGGGAAAAACACTATCTGAGGGCTGTGATCAATTAAAAAGTTAACACTCTTGGGCCTCATCTAATTAGTGACTCTGAGGTTTCATTCTCTATTTTAGTGGGCACCACTAACCCCTTCCACCCCAGCTAAGTGGAGGCTCAATGGAGCCCAACCAAGGTCCCATCAGATGCTCTGTTCTCTTGAGGAGAACAGATGTAGCCCTTTAAAAGCCGGGCTGCAAATTCAAAATAAAATGGCCACCCCCCAAAATAATACAGGTATGTTGCTTCTCTGAGACAGTCAAGATCGTCCTCACTGTTCTTCAAATTTGGGCAGAGTCAACAGCGTTCAGGAAGTGACGGCGTAACTTCACATTAAAAGCACCACTTAACACGTGTCTCAGGGCTGGCCTACTCCTGTAGGTCAGAGTAAAAAGCGCCTATGCTCCTCTGAAACACACATTTCCTCTGAGGTTCACGCTGTGTGATGCTGAAGCTCCATCCTGCTGGGGAGTCCGATCTCGTTTTTAACGCACACAGCTAAAGGCAGGCAGTTGGCACGCACCTTGCAATGTTTGTAAACACTGTCCTGTCTTGATATCCCAGATTTTGACTGTAGAATCTGCATTCCCAGAGACGAGGATGTTGTCTTTGAGCTCCATCCCACTTGTGAGCGACTGGTGCCCCGTTAGCGTGTGAATGCAGTTCCCCGTCTCCACGTCCCACACTCGGATCGACGTATCAAGAGAGCCACTCACCACATGGATTCCATCAAACTGCGAGAGACACGGGTCATTAGGACACACGTCTGCATGTTCTTCCTATTCACTGCTGGCCTTGATCACGACAAGGGAGCACAGACATGAGCTCATGCCAAGAGCGAAATGACGCTCAAGTGGCCAAGTAGGACAAAGTGCTATCATCGAGTAACTCTACAGGGTGTTCTCAAACATTCCTACCAGAAATGCTAACTTTTTTTAATGCCCAGTGGCTTCAAACCAGATGCAGAAATAAGAAGAAAATGCAACACTTAAAATGAGCAAAGTATTTTTGTTTCATCTGGGCCCACTTTCTAGCTACCCAAGTACACAATGGCGGGTCCCGGGTGGGGGCCATTTGAGTTAGGGTTAGTTGTACCTGCCCCATAGGAAGTTGAAACTAATGACACAGTCTGCGAAGGGGTGCACTTATTGGCACCAAAGGCATGAAAAACACTGGAGAGATCTTCCATGACGCTCAAAGGAAGTGCCCTTAAAAACTGTGCATAAAATACAAGTTTCATTTACCATTTACAAGGACCTAATGCTAATTAGGATATGTGCCAAAGGATAATTATATCCGGAATTAAGAGAGGTGGCATTTTGATAACAAAAGCAAGCTATATTGCACCTCTTCTCACAGCTTTCCAGCTACATCAAAAGCCAATATATACGTAACGACGTTTTGAGAATATTACATTCACTAAGGTTCTGAGTATATCACACAACATAAAAACAGCTGTAATGTCTTCTTTTACAAATCCGCTCCTCCCTAATTTAACAAATGTCTTTATCATACATCAACATTTCATGGCCTGGACAGTATCTATCAATTAGCAAACAAATACCCTAGGAATAAAAATGTCAGTGCTGTACTTGTATACTGACTTTCTGATCACCAATGGGCAGTCCCATGTAAGTAACGGGAAATATTTTCAAGTTGAAAATGCTGCCTTTGAGGAAATAAACAAGGTCCATTTTCTAACCCTGTTGTTAATCAATTCATTACCTTGCAATAGGACAACTCACTCAAAGACACCAGGTTCAAGTGGAAACGGACAAAATCAGCTTAGTCACATCTACTGCCCTGTGGCCGCCATCCGGGGCTTCGGACAGCAGAGCGGCTTTCGGCTGAAAGGCTCTGCTCGCACTTGGAATGGGGAGAGAATCACAATTACATGGTCCATCAGCTGTGAGCTATCAAGGCAAAGGGGCAGCATTTGGCCAAATTAATCCGCTGCTAAGGAGTTTATTAAAAGCCAGGTGATTCTCCAGTGAGTCTATCTAACCATTAATTAATATAGCAAAACTTGGAACTCCAAAGTCTCGGGTTCCAAGACAAACATTTGTATTTTAAAGGGAAAATGCATCACAGAAAATCGAAACCACTAAACAATTCAAATACTTTAAAAATCTATGCTTTCCTCCATGCCAATTATAAAATACATGTGAACAGTAGATTAATTTGATTCATCTTTCGGACTGTATCTGAATAAAACCATCTTGTGATTCATCAGTAGAGCATCTAAGGGATGGCGGAGATAAAATCTCTTACCTGTAATGAATAGACTCTGTTAGTGTGCCCCTGCAGCGTGTGTAGACAGGTCTCAGTCTCCGGATCCCACACCTTCACCATGAAATCATAGGCTCCACTAACAACCCTTCTGCCATCGTACTGCACACAGCGGACTGCCGCGACGTGGCCCATCAGGACATGTAAACACTGGCCTGTCTCAATATCCCACACCCTAAGAGTGGCATCTCGAGAACCGCTCACAACTCTGGGGGTGTTGGGGAGGGAGGAGACAGAAAACCAACAAAGTATGAGGATGCTTAGTAACATGATAGGTGAAGTCAATGCTTTTCGACTTATTTTCCATCCTAAGTAAGGAAACGCATTTTCAAAGAAAATCCTAAGTAAAGCCTTGATATATAAACATACAATGTTGAGTTACTCTGATTGGAACTGGAAGCTAGGAAGCCTAGAATCTCACCTGCTTGGTTCCCTGACTTCTGGACCTTGCTTGGATCCAGTACCTTGAGGTTCTGTGCAACAGTGAGAAGACCACCATGTTGTATTAGAATTGAAGCTAGTCTACATTTATACAAGAAGATCTTGATTTTACAAAGAAAATAGTAGGGTGAGGATTTAATATGTATGTGGGAGAATTCTAGGCAGTATCATTTTGAATAGCTTATATTTTTTATTACGCTCTGTCATTTCTCAACATTTCAATTATGAACACATATTAACAGTGTGATCAGGTAAAAATTCAATAAAGGTTAATCACCAAAACAAGTCAGATCTACAATTTAAACAGGAACAGATAAGTGCTTTACTACATAATAAGGTAAAATTAATCAGTTTTAGACATGTACTCAAAGACTGCATATGGTTATAATGCTTAAATGTCTAAATATTTAATGGGCTAAGGGCTATTAATACATACAGGTTTAGAAGCACCTGAAAATTCTGAACCAAATTGTTCAAGTTATACGTTTTCAAAAAGCAGAGTGACACAAATCTTGTCATCATTTTCGGATTACAGATCAAAGCTGAAAACGCCTGTCGAGCCTCAGAGATAAAGACAAGCCATGGTTCCCGCGGTTGAAAGAGCAGAAAACTGAAGCAGGAGACTTCAGTCTGAACATAATGGAAACACCTAATATCCATCCCCCAAACTTCAGCAACAGAGCACTCTGTTCCCAGTCGATTCACATTACAGATGGAAAGGTGCTCTTCTTCCTAAGTTAGACATCTAGTGTGAAATCCGCTTATTACAAGGGTTCTTAATAAAGAAGATGCTATGGGCAGAATTAAAAGAGAACACCGTAGTACATGCACTATAAGGACTCTCCAATGACATGCTTTTAGACAAATGAAGCAGAAATCACATTTGTTTAACAGGGGTACAAGGAAGATCTGTCAACAGAAAGACAAAAAGGATTTTAGTAGAAGGGCTTTGCAGGGGGAGATAAAAGCTATACCGCAAAGGCAGGAAGAAGAAAAAAGCAAGCAGTCTGGTTTGGCTGAAACCATTTTGCAAACTGGATTGAGGATTTCTTCCTTAATTCGGTAGGCAACAGTGGACTCCCAAGGACTTAAGAACAAGGCAGTGATATGACCCTAAGTATAGGAGGAGTTTCTGTCAGCTATACAGTATGAAAACAGTTTAGATAACAGGGAATGAGAAAATACATTGGAACCCACAGGCCTCAGCTTTTGCCTAGAGTTATGAGACTGGATGGAGGGGGGGTGGTGCATGTACAATTAAAGTCTCATAAGCTTGAGGCCTGAATGACTGGGTTTGTTCTACTTGCTGAAATATGAATATTAAAAAATGGAGAAAATAACTTGGCTTGAAGATGATTAGTCAGTAAAGATGTAGAAAAATACAAGAGATTAGGGAGTAGAGCGTTTCGAGGAGGAAGTCTAAGACACTACCACATTGAGAAAGGAGGCCTAAAGGCAATCTTTGGATTTTAAGCCAACCTGCCATGGCTTTCCTAATACAGAAACATCTGAGGCTTAAGGAGTGAAGCCTACTTTAAGAGTGCAGTCTCAACATCTTTGTAGCTGCAACAGAGGACGAAGCCCCAGCTACGATGACCCCATTTTCCCTTACCGTTTTTCATGAAGATGCATACAACGCACAGTGGAAGTGTGCCCATATAAGGTGTGTATACATTCTCCAGTCTCTGCGTTCCATACTTTGAGGGTCCTGTCTGTAGATCCACTAATGATGATGTTGTCTCGCATCTGTGATGACCATACTCCACCTGTATGTCCCACTAATGTCCTCAGGCACTGGAAAAATACTTAAGATGATTACTTTTGGGTAGAAAGGAAAGTGATTTAAATAACAGTTTAAGAGCTCATTAAAATTTGCTGTGAAATTACTTCTTCAATTTGGTCCATGAGAAAATACTTTTTGCATCTCAATTTAAGAAGGTGCCATCACTGTTTACTGCTTTGTGTATTCAGTAGCATTCGTACTTACACACACACACACACACACACACACACGCACAGATGAAGAACAAATATGTAGACAACGAACATGTTATACAACTTACGATAGGAGAGAAAGCAAACACATGATGTGGAAGTGAAGTATGATAGCTCCAGCCTGGCCTCTGAGGAAATAACTAAAACTGCAACTCGGTTTCTTCCACGTATGTAATAGATTCAATGAAAGAATGCCAACAGTGTTGGGTGTGGCTACATACCACATTTCATCTGAATTTGCCCCAAGGCAGTAGTTAGGAGCCAGCCAAGCTACTTCTAGACAAGTAAAGACATACATTAAAACCCTGAAATAAATCCAAAACTAATATTACACCATGGAAATATGAAGCTTCTATTTCAACATTTAAGATTGGAAGATTTCTCAGACTCTTGCCCAAGAACTAACATGGTAAAGACGTAAGATTTTTATTCTGTCTCTCGTCTATTATTTTTAAGGTGGTAGTTACTTAATTCATGATAACATCCTCCAGTGGAAAAATAAAAATAAATATTCACTGGAGTCACCAGCGTAGCACGCTGTATGCACTCTGGCTCAGTGCTGGAAAGCTTTTATCTTCAAGCTCGTATGTGGATACCTGCTGTGCTGACCTCCCTGCTCACAGCAGTCAGGGGAAGGTCTGAACTGACACGATTTCTTAACTGAGGAGCTACAGGTAGCTGATCAATGAAGCGGTTATTAAAGAAAGAAGAAAAAAATAAACATCCCTCAATCAGACTTTTTTGCAAAACATTAAAAGTAATGATGTGTAACTTAAGAGTGTTAATAAAGGAGGGAAAAACAGAGCCAAGAAAAAGACCACATCTGAAACACTTCAAACACTTCTGTCACAAAGACAAACTACCAGCTTAAAGGATGAGGACGCCCGCGACCTCCCTGTGGTGAGAAACACGGCCGTGCCCATGTGACTTTCCTAAGTGTGGGGGGCAGGGGGCTAAGTTAGAACCCCTGATACTTGCTATCAAAATAAGCAAGAATCAAAAATGAATCGCTGCTTTCCTTTGACTAGTGGATCCTTATAAACGTCGTAATACACAACACGGTGACTCTGGGATGTGTAGAAAGAAGTGAACTTACTTTGCCGGTGACCGCGGACCACACTTTCAACGTGTTGTCATCAGAACCACTAACTATTCGGTTACCGCAGAACTGTAAGCACGTGATCACATGATCATCATGTCCTTTCAGCACCTGCAACAGAAACATCCGGGTTACAAATGTGCCGGTAGGTCAAACTCTCAAATACCGGTAGCATGGAAAATAGGAACAATAATCTGTAGTCTACTTCTAGAATTAAAATTTATATGAAATAAGAAGCATCATCCTTTCTGGCTGATGAATCAAGTATTAAATGTTGTATTATTTCCATATTGTATTATTTATACTTGAAACATTATCCATTAAAATTTAACTTTTATTTTTCAAGACCTCCTAAAGATGGTTCAAACCCAAATGTATTTTATAATCATCTACTTTGCTTAAACCAAGAGAATATGCATCTAATTTCTGCAATTTTGACACACAACATGTACTAACTACAAAGACAGGAATGAAAATAGCTTTTTCAATTCATGGTATATACTATTAGCATGATGACGGTGTCTCCCCAAATTGTTTCTTTCCAGTGGTAAAAATGTAATATCTAAGAATTCCAAGCATTTCTACATTTCATATATTTCAAATGTTCTAAAACATAAAAACCAGAATTACATTTCTGTTTATAAAAATAAAAGCGCGGCCCAGCGCCGTGGCTCAACAGGCTAATCCTCCGCCTTGCGGCGCCGGCACACCGGGTTCTAGTCCCGGTCGGGCCACCGGATTCTGTCCCGGTTGCCCCTCTTCCAGGCCAGCCCTCTGCTGTGGCCCGGGAGTGCAGTGGAGGATGGCCCAAGTGCTTGGGCCCTGCACCCCATGGGAGACCAGGAAAAGCACCTGGCACCTGGCTCCTGCCATCGGATGAGCGCGGTGCGCCGGCCGTGGTGGCCATTGGAGGGTGAACCAACGACAAAAGGAAGACCTTTCTCTCTGTCTCTCTCTCACTGTCCACTCTGCCTGTCAAAAAAAAAAAAAAAAAAAACCGCATATGAATAATCAAAAACCGAAACACAGATTCTCCTCAAAGAAATGTTTGGATTATGAGGTCAAAGGAGGCAGCACATCTTTTAGCGGAAAATAGATGATGCAATAAAATCAATGGAATATTCAGAGATTTTCATTTACGTAAGACAGACATTCAATTCATCTCATTTTTTATTCACGTGCAGTTGGTTGCCAGACGAGAGATATTAGCACTAAAGGAATACTGTCGGTTACACTTTCAGTTATTTTTAAATTCACTGTTTTCTTTCTACAGAAGATAGATGTCAAGAAGTGCAACACGAGAGCACACCAGGCTCTCATGCTGATGATGGTTCCTGTTACGGCACGCGAGAGTTCCGTTACCTTAGGAGACTTGAGCTCTCCTCGCCTCCAGTTGGTGTCGATTCTGTGCTGTCTGATGTATGCACTCTTCCACGGACTGTGTATGAAACCTGGTTTTATTACTTTTCTTCTCTTGATGTGCAATGGTTCATCAATTCCTAAAGTGTTAAAGAGTTCAGGAGTATAACCGCCTTCACCAATAATAAACACCACACATTTTCAAATGTATCTCATTTTCCTCAATGCTCAAAACCACTGAAATGCAGGGCATTGTCCAATACTGAATACTGTTATTACAGCATGTAAAATTAATATATGGCATATCTTTACATTCAGTATTTCATTTCTTTCTCAAAATGACTGCAGGACATGTTGACGAGGGTGTGAAGCAATTGAAGTGCTTGTGTACTGCTTGTAACGCAAAGTGGTAAAGCCATGGAAAACAGCATGGTGGGTCCTCAAAACACTTTAGCACAGAATTAATGTATGACCTCGCAGTTCCACTTCTGGATATATACCCTAACCTCTCTAGAAATGAGAGACCCCAACAAATAGCTATACATTCACGTTCGTTCACAGCCGTATCATTAATAACTGTCAAAGGTGGAAATAATCCAGTGTCCACTGGCAGGTGAATGGGTAAACAAAATGTGGTTTATACATACAGCAGAGTATTACACAGTCTTAAAAAAGAAGGAAATTCTGACCCATGTTATGACACAGATGGACCCTGCAGACATGCTAAGTTAAGGAAGCCAGTCACAAAGAGACAATGCTGTATGATTTCACCCACCTGAGATCCCCGGAGCAGTAAAACTTACGGGGCCAGACAGCACAAGGGTGGCTGCTGGGGGCTCGGGGGAGGGGGAGGAGCTCTCCACAGAAAGCATGGAGGCTCAGCCAGGAAGAGGGAGAAGCTCGAGAGCTGGATGGCGGTGACACCGCACAAAACGTGAAGCACCCGACACCACTTCCAGATGGCTACACGACAGATTTTGTTATGGCTTTGTCGCCAGTTTGTAAAAAGACATCTAAAACTGACTCTATGGTAAAGGTGAGGCAGAGCTATGAACCCCACGTTCTGTATACAAATAATCGAGACGGAAGGTTTCACAGACTACTCCTTGCCCTAGACAGGATAGAAGCAGGATCAGAAACCAAGTACAAGGGGTCTCCTCCTCAAAGCTTTACCAACCTGGCCTAGCCATCAATGGTCCCCGCGTGACCATGGCCACCACGAAAGACAGGACCACCCACAGAGTTACCTGGGTCACGTTCTATGACTCTTTCTCAAAAGTTTTGCCTCGCTAAGGCAAATAATATTTTGTCAAAAATGCTATTTTCCTGCATGTTTGCTGGCAAGCGGAGAGCTCTCCCTTGAATTAGTATGCGCAAGGTCTACTCCTCTACTGAGACAGGGTATTCAACAACACAGGCTTCAGGAATACACGCTCCGCGACAGGAAGAAAATGGCAGGTCACTGCTGTCTTACCAGCATTTAAGAATACAGTCCAGCTCACTGGAGACATTCAACAAATACTCATGGAAGGAACAAACAATTACTGAATAGTTGGGTACTTAATTGATAATATAATTTTGGGGTTTCCTTTACATTATCCTCATCTTGACTTTTTCATTGTTGAACTCATGTAGGTGAATTTAAATGAAGACCCATTCTTATATAGGCTGCCAAAGTTCTCTCTCTCCTTTTCTCAATGACCCACTACTTTATTCTACCTGCACATCAAATGCACTCATTTTTATCTTCTCTACTGTTTTTAGCATCGCTTTCCTTTTCCGAAGTATCGATTTATGCTCCATGCAGCTTTGAGTCTTACCCTCTTCTTTGCATTTCTCTCTCCAGAGAAGGTTGTCCTCAGCCAAGATTCTCCAGTAGCGGCATGTCTGAGCCGCTTGTAGCAGGTCTTTGGGTTCCAGGAATGAAAGCACATAAAGTGCCAGCTAGGAAAAAGAAGAGACGCATAGTATACCCACATTTTTCAAAAAAGAATTTACGGAAATAAGTGCATTATTATCCATAGGATCAAATACTTGCATATAGATGTAATTTGACATTATAATTTCTAAAATTATGTGACAGTAACTTTCATCTTTTTTTAAAAAAGTTTGTTTATTCATTTGAGAGGCAGAGTGAGACAGAGAGAAAGGGAGAAAGAAAGTATCTTCCATCTGCTGGTTTACTCCCCAGATGTGTGCAACAGCCAGGGCTGCCCAGGCCGAAACCAGGAGCCAGATCCAGCAGTCTCCCATGTGGGTGGCAGGGACCCAAGCACTTGCCCCATTCTCTGCCGCCACCAGGATGCATTGGAAGCAAAGCAGCTGGGACTCATACCTGCACTCTGACATGGGACGTGGGCCTCCCTAATGGCAGCTTCACCTACTGTAAGCGCAACACCTGCCCTGTATCTTCAATCTTAACAAACATGTAGTAGATTAAAAACAAGCACCAGATTGGCTTTTATGAACTTTACTAACGCTACCTCTTCAAAGCACACTTATCTAACCTCTCAGTCTCTGCTCTTTCCTTTCCTCTGTGAGCTTCAACTCAAGAATTTTTTTAACTGTATTACTTGTTTAAAATTACTCTCTCCCTGCTACAGTATACATTCACTGAATACCACCTGAATGCTTGTCTCATAGTCTGATTGATAATAAGAGTCTACAGGTTCTCTGTAGTTCGATTTCATGTCATTTATGTTTTTTTAAGATTTTTTTTTTAATTTATTTTACTTGAAAGTCAGAGTTACACAGAGAGAGGTAGGGACAGAGAGAGAGAGAGAGAGAGAGAGAAAGGTCTTCCATCCGCTGGTTTGCTCCCAAGATGGCTGCAATGGCCAGAGCTGTGCCGATGCGAAGCCAGGAGCCAGGAGCTTCTTCCGGGTCTCCCACGTGGGTACAGGGGCCCAAGCACTTGGGCCTTCTTCTATTGCTCTCCCCGGACGGACCATAGCAGAGAGCTGGATCGGAAGAGGAGCAGCCGGGACTAGAACCGGTGCCCATACTGGATGCCGGTGCTTCAGGCCAGGGCGTTAAGCCGCTACGCCACAGCGCCAGCCCTTCATATCATTTCTAAGAGGTAGATCTATAACTGGATTCTAATTACTTTACATTGCTTATAGAGATTTCTTGATGGGCTACACAGAGTTGCATATTTGAGCTAGCTCTTTGATTTAAAAAGTTTATAGTATCTTTTTTAATGTGCATAAAGACAATTTAAATAAAAAACAAAAGGGAAGAGGAAAATGGAAGCCTCTGACAATGCTGCTTCAAGTAGCCTCACATGTTACACAAAAAACTTAAATTATGATACCTGGAGAAAAGTTCATCAAAGAGCGATACAGTTATGACAAGGATTAACATTAACTATCACTTAAAGGGTCAAGGGTCATATAGGGAGTAAAGCAAAAGAACAATTTGAGGTTTTCTTTGTTGCTAAGTAGGAATTACATGATATAAATAACCACTTCTCAATGACTTTATATGCACAGAGTTCCACATCAATCACATATTTATGGAGCACATTCTATATACAAAGTACTCCAACCAGCCAGTATTCAATTTAATACCATTATTGATAAGTGACAGTGGAAAACTTTTTGCAAGATAATGTCTGCCAGAGAAGACCACTCAGTATTATGTACAGAAATGGATCACTTAAACAAAGGTATAACTATATTTAATAACCTATGCATGTGTGCATATACATATGTGTATACACATAAACAAATGCACGTACCTCTCTTTCAATATTGTACTTTTTAACAGGTACTCCATAAAGCCACTTAATTACAATCAAAGTCTAGGCAAGTTGGCATACTGTCAGCATAGTAGTAATGTGAAGTCATCATATGATTAATTTATGTGGAATTATAATTTAGCACAGAAATTTTCAGACAGAGTACAAGAGATGCTAATTAAAGCCTGATATATGGAGAACCATGATACAAAAATATCACAATTCTTTGGTTATCTGAGTTAGAAATCAAGCAGTTTACAGAAATAGCCAATGGATACTGCATGCTAGGAAACAACAAATCCAGAACAGCCTGGGTTTCAAGAGTACAACCCCCGGGGCCAGTGCTGTGGTGGGTAAAGCTGCCGCCTGTAGGGCCGGCATCCCACGTGGGCGCCAGCTTGAGTCCTGGCTGCTCTACTTCCCATCCAGCTCTCTACCAATGCTCCTGGGAAAGCAGCAGAGAATGGCCAACTCCTTGGGCCCCTGTACTAACGTGGGAGACCCAGATGAAGCTCCTGGCTACTACCTAGCCCAGCTCTGGCCACTGCAGCCATTTGGGGCATGGACCAGCAGATGGAAGACCTCTTTCTCTCTCCGGCTCTGTTCCTCCCTCTCTGTAACTCTGTGACATTCAAATAAACAAACAAATCTTATAAAAGCACAACTCCAACTCAGCAAGTAAAATTTCCTTCATTAATACTGCTTAGGAGGTCGTCTAATCCAAAGTCTACATGCATTAAAAGAGAAATGCAAAGAAACATTCAGGTGTTCAAGAAAGCTGAAGTGCTAACACCACATGTGGCACATTTTCCTTTAAAGTGGCAAAGGCCCTAACTCAACCATGAAATTATTAAATGTTCATCTATTTACTTTGAGACCTTTCCATATAGGTAATGCAGAACATATACAAAGCAAAACAGAAGAATGTGAATAAAAAGATCAGTATCAGGTAAAATACACACCAGAAGATTTTAACCAGGGAAAAAGTGGAACACGAGTTTGCTGGCAACAATGCTTTACGTGGTTTTTGCATTAAACTGCCGAGCAAAAGGGGAAGAGAAATTTGTTACGTGATTCCTACTGTTGCAGGGAAGGATAGTAGCCCCTCAAGGGAAGCCAGGTTTCTCATGCAGGGGGCTGAAGTGGTCCCCTCAAATCTGTGTGGTGAGGTCTGAACCCTGAATGGGGCAGAATTAGCAAGCGGGACGTCTGGGAGGTAACTGGGTCACGGAATTGAGCTCTCGTGCAGCAGACTAATATGCCCTTAAAAGTAAGTAGGCCCTCAGGATTCTCGAGCCCTCTCTGGGCACACCATGTGATGACGCAGGAGATGGAGGTCTCCAGACCCACACAAAGGGGGCCTACGCCAGAACCCAACCACGCTGCCACCCTGATCGGACTTCCCAGCTCCAGGACTGTGAGGAACGAAGTGCTGCTGTTGACAAGCCACATACTTTGCTGTAGCAGACAGAACTGAAGACGTTTCGGCAACACTGGTTTGGAGTTACAGTAGTCTTCCCGTAGCCCACTCAAATGGTCTAGCCTAAGCAGTTTTTCTACTCATTTGGTTTAAAGGGAAAACCTACATTAATAATTCTTCCTAGAGATCACTCTGCCTTTAAGAGACAGAAACTCTTAAATTGAAAAACCTATTTCAGATAATTATACCTTTTCCTTGCCAAAATTTATAATTTCAGAGTTGCTATTTATCTTTCCCTGAAACCTATATAAAAAAGGCCACCACATTGTAGAAAGCAGCCAACACTTACCCAGAATCGTTATGGTTTAGTAGACTAATCAAGGGAGAAAATTAAGAGAAAAAAGAAAACGCTGGCTGATTCTATGTTCATTTTAAGTTTTGTTCTAGATCACCTACTGTACCACTGCAATTTTCTGGACATTTAATTATAAAAGAGGGAGAATGCTATTTATCACAGGCCTCCCATCTGACATGTAGTGAGATTTCTGTCAAAGGTTTTGAGATTAATCAGAAAATGTTGGTAAAGAGTTTGGAAACATGTTCACAGAAATTCTAAGAAAAACATTTTAAGTACAATTCCTGCCATGAAATAATAATACTTTAATATGATAATGCTAATATTTAATATGTATCAATATATTTAGTATTTAATACTATATTTAATATGATAATGCTAACTAAGACTTAGATCTATACCACTATTTCTCCACATATAAAATAAAGCATTTTCTAATTCGGATACTTTTTTTCCTCATTGCTGAAACCAGAATGAAATGTAGACACAGATCTGCTAAGCCATGGCACTCTCTTATTCTGTTCGGTTTCACCTTTTCCCCAGCCAACCTTTAAAAGAACATTTAAGCCAAGATTTATACTAGTTATTGACAATTTAGGCTTAGTTGTTGAGTCTTCAAAAATTTCCATATTCCGCCTATAAATCACATTTGCATGTTAAGAAGTTACCATAGAAATTCAAATAAAACAAAAAGAACTCATAGAGATAAGAAGACAAAGCACACTATGAGAAAGTCTGCATTTTCAGAGAACTACTATCCTGTGAAATAAGGATACCAGGGGAAGCTGAAGAATATACCAAGGCTGAACACATTCACTTCTGGTCAAACACTCAAGAAAGAGTTTCCCGTTATTAATGCCCTTCTGGAAGCAAACAGCTTAGCTTATACTGCTTTCATAAGTCAAATCTATTCAAAGGTTTCAATTTTAGAATAAGCTAGCAAAAATAAAAAAAATTTTTGGAGGGGCTGGTGTTGTGGCACACTGGGTAAGGCCACAGCCTGCAACACTGGCATTCCATACGGGTGCTGATTTGTGTCCCAGCTGTACCACTTCAGATCCAGTTCCCTGCTAATGCACCTGGGAAAGCAGCAGAAGATGGTCCTAGCGCATAAGCCCCTGCATCCATGTAGGGTACCTGGATGAGAGGGGGAAGAAAGAGAATCTGATGGATCACTCCCTAAATGGCCATAACAGACAGATCTATGCCAAGCCAAAGCCAGGAACTCCATTGCAGTCTCTGATACAGGTGAAGGGATCCAAGTACTTGGGGCATCTTCCATTGACCCAAAGCACATTAGCAGGAAGCTGGATTGCAAGCAGAGTAACAGGGACTCAAGTGTTACAAGCTGTGGCTTAACATGCTGCACCACCTAACCTGACCCTGCATAGTGCCACTGACTGCTATATTATTCACATTTGCTAAAGAAATGAAACTATGTAGTCTTCAGTAGTAATAAAAGTATTACAACTAAACTATATCTTATTTATACCTTATTTATACAGTCAAGAATGTCCATATGCTCATACTGAGTCTATAATAAAAATGAGTGTTAGTTTACATAAAAATGGAAAAATAAAAAGGTATAAATAATCCTCAAGGAAGCATCTTAAGAATGTAATTGGCATGAGAAACTGTGTGTGTGTGTATAAAATGGAGATAGGAGAAAAATGACATCAACTGAAAAAGATACACTTGTAAAATTCTATGTGTTTTAAAATAATTATACAATATAAATACCAGGGAACTACAACTCAACAGATTCATAAATCTATTGGTCTTGAAGAGACTTAGGATAAACAAACAAAATAAGATAAAACAAGTGAGTGTTTTTTAAAATAAAAATCAGTATTTTCAAAAAGCCCACCATAATGAACATACCAGAAAAACGAAAGAATAAGCTTCAAATCACCAGGGAAAATGTAGCCACATTAGCGAAACTCAATAGTTCCTCTCAGATACATCACTTATTCAAGTAGTGAAAAGAAGCTGCAGTCCATAAGCATGCTTCACTCTGACAATGACATTATTAAGTCACAGCAGTCTGTATCAATTCACAGCCCTCTTTACCACTAATTAAGTGTTAAAGTGACAACACTAAATACCATAATAAGCATGGCGATATCTAAAGGTGGTGGCTCTTGAGATATATATGAAGTAGCACCCCGTGAAGAATGGAACTGGCACTCCTTACCTCTTTAGGGAGCAAAGAAATGAAGTCCCGTTGAAACTGGGGCTCTATCACTTGCATCATATGCTTGACTTGCGTAGGTTCACAACTATCAATGAGTTCATCTAATGCAAGCAATTTCTCTGGTCCACTCCAGCTCTATCAAAGAATTAAAAATTTCATCTTAACAGGTATCACAAATTATACACTCATTAAGGAAACCCCACATGCACATTCAATCAAATTTGAACAAGAAAGAATCATATAAACAGTAGCTACTTACAGCAACATTTCCCCCAGAAGTCACGGGGGTCTTACCAAATTTTCTATCTTTTCTTGTCAAAACTTTTGAAAATCAGTGGTTTCAGCAGAAAAAAAAGTATTTTTATTACATAATTATAATAGTTTTATGTTCATCTGCCACCCAGAAACTGATCGAGAAACTGAAATTTTATCTGAGAAACATCAATTTGTGTTACTGAATAAATAGGGAATATTTACCATTTTTCTTTCTCTATAATCTTTCTAGTGGTTACCATAAAATTTGATGGCTTTAATAAGGCCCCCGTCTAAGAGTTAGGACATTAGCAGAATCATTTAGAGAAAAATTAATAACTGTATATATGGAGCATCTGAGATGTGTCTTCCACAAATTTAAAGAATTTTGATTTGTTATGTGAAAGTATTTTCAGATACACAACTAACTACTAGAAGCCTAGTAGTTAGTCGAGAATATGAACAAAGATCTAAAGAAGGAAGGACATAAAGTGCTACATTCTAGAAAAACAAAAAATACATAATTATATTTTGAAAGTATGAGTTCCTTTAAACAATGCTAGGGGATTACAAACAAATACTTTTTTCAGGTGAGGAACACCCATGCACAAAAGCCAAGGAACCCCCAAAGAGCTGTGTGAATAATTAAAATGTCAAAGTCTCACAATAATCACGCAAAACATTTAAATAGCCTTGTATGACTTATACTTAAGTGAAAGAACACCCATGAGGAGGTCTTTATTTCCAGAAAACTATGCTGCTCTTAGTATCAATTTAAATTATCATGTCCAAGGGCCTGCCCTGTGGCGTAGCGGGTAAAGCTGCTGCCTGCTTCGCTGGCATCCCATATGGGCACTGTTTCATGTCCTGGCTGCTCCACTTCCTGTCCAGCTCCCCGTTAACAGCCTGGAAAAGCAGCAGAAGATGACCCAAGTATCCGGGCCCCTGCATTCCACGTGGGAGACACGGAAGAAACTCCTGGCTCCTAGCTCCAGCCCCAGCTATTGCAGCTATCCTGGGAGTGAACAAGGAGATAGAAAATCTCTCTCTCTTTACCGCCCTCTCTTTCTCTCTCTCTCTCCCTTCTGTAACTCTTTCAAATAATAAATATTTTTAAAAATTATTATGTCCATTTTAGTTGTAAGTAAATAGAAAATAATAGGTGAGTTTTGGAGCTAGAAAGACGTGGATTTTGACATTCCATTTCTTTCTCAAACAAGGAAACTTGAATTCTGTAATGTGAAATACATAATTGGAAAATATTTTTAAAAACATTTGCCTGTTTGTTGTAGTCTACAATAAACTTCATTTCTTTGATCATGCAGTTTATAGCAGCCTTACTAAACACTTCAATAATATTTCACTACTTCCATAATACTTGAGTCCTTCTCTTTTACGTTTACACATACTTGGAATATTCACCTTCAGTAATCACTTGTATCACTTTTGATCAGTGTGAGGAACTACCTAGAGAAACTAAAAATACTAACATACACGTCTACACATTAGTTAGACATGTGATTATTCAGTTTGGTTTCCTTCACCCAAATTCAAACGCTGAGGTTCAAAGAGGTTCACAACTTACCCCTTTGACAATGTGGCCAATCTCCACTCCTTTCTGACCATTTAATAAAAATAATATAAACTACCTTACCGACTGACCTCTCTCCCAGGATTTGAGGTCATTTTTTCTAATATGTTGTCTCTCATGAACTCTATCATAGGGGACTCGTGGCCACTTGGGGTGACAAGTAACTATATTGACTCAAAATGCAACTTTAATTAAGGAACTTGATGACAGAATAATGTTAGTTTAACTGTCTTAATTGCCTTTGCAAATATGAAAGCCTATTTTAATGATGTTTCTGGAAGTGCTTATGGTTTTTCTATGAAAATTTTTATAGGAAAATAAAACTATCCATGTAAGTTTCTCCAGTAAAGAGTGACAAATCTTTCAATGTATAACTTCTCTACATACTTTACATGTAATTACTTAAATTAATAGCTACTGTGACTATGTCTAAAGTAAAAAAAAAAATTATGTATACTTATGTTTTCAGTTAATGCATTATTACTATTTCTTAAAAAGGAAGGGATAAAAAAATCAGTATCAATACATGGCACATAACCACTAATAGATGAGAAGTACCTTTTATGAAAGCTTTTGGAGGGAAGAGTGTAGAGGTTTAAAAAAGAAGCCTGGACAGAAGATAAACAACCAGTTCAGATCTTTTGTAAATGTCTGGAACAATGTCATAAACGTCTCCTTTTATAAGACAAAGTGACAACAAAAACTATGCTTATATAGCAAAATGTTTCTAAGACTGCAGTGGTCTTTTAAGCAATATTTTTATTTTGTTTTAAAGCATATTTGATTTAAGAAGGGTCAAATCAAAATTATACCTCAATTTAAGTTATGTAGTTGTTGGTCTGTGAAATGTCTGTATTGAGAAGAATATCATTAAAAAGATTAGTACCATAAGCTATAGTTACCAGTAAAAGACTGTTTGTACTGCCCACATCTATTCAACATTTTAATTATTTAAAAACCATATCTCTTAGGTGCATGGTCGGAACCATTTGGATAGCCTTTCTCTCTCCAGTATGGATTTCCTCCCTGAACTCTAGATCTGTATATAAAATTATTCTCTCAGTATTTATTCTTAGATACAATAGAAACTTAACATGTCCGTAATCTTTCTCTCCAAATCTGCACTTATTTCATTAAGATGTAACTACATTCTATTACTTGCCCAGGCATCCCTATCTCCTCTTTCTCTCAGCATCAGATGGTTCTCATGCAAATTATTTCTATGGTCTCAAATTTCAAAATACATCCAGAATCTGACCATTATCACACTGGTCTAAGCCACTGGCATCTATCTTCCAGATTATCCCCATAACCCTCTGACTGATTTCTGTTGCTTGCCTTTGTCATGCCTGCTCTATTCTCCACACAGCCCTCAACGATACCGTTGAAAATCAAAACCTTCCAGTGACTTCCTACGTCAGTCAAAATAAAAACCAGAGCCCTCAGGCTGCATATAGGTTCTAACCTCCTATCACTCTCCTCCTTTCTCATGGTCTTTTTCTGAGCCTCAGACACTCCAGACAAGCTCTACTTGAGTCTTTTCCCTTGCTGCCTGAACAGTCTTCTCCCTAGACATCAACATGGCTCGGCTGTCTCACTACCTCCCCCCGAATCTTCTCTGGACAACATTTCTTTACTTTCTCGCTTTTTGTTTCTCTCTCTCTTTAAAAGGATTACTTATCTATTTTGAAATTCAGAGCTACAGAGAGACAGTGAGAGATCCTCCATCTGCTGTTTCACTCCCCAGATGGCTGCAATGGCCAGCTCTGGGTCAGGCCAAAGCCAGGAGCCAGGTACTTCACCCAGGTCTCTCATTGTGGGTGCAGGGGTCCAAACACTTAGGTCATCTTCCACTGCCTGTCTCAGGCAATTAGCAGGGAGCTGGATCAGAAGTGGGGCAGCTAGAACAGGAACCAGTGCCCACATAGATGCCATTGTTGCAGGAAGCGGCTTTACTCCCTAAGCAACGCTGGTCCCTGGACACCATTTCTAAAATTGCCAACCAGTTCCAACCTTCCTAACCCAACCTCTCCTGACTGGAATGCAAGTTCCATGAAAAGTTTTTATGTTTTACTCACAGTTGTACCCAAGGCCCAAAGCAGGGCCTAGCTCAAACCACCTGCTCCATAAATATTTGAGTAAATGAATGAATGAATGCCTAAAGAGACAGAAATATTGCACCAACACCATCTCAAAACTCCCTATAGAGTGTTTCTATTTCTTATTTTGATGGTATCACTGAACTTGCTTGCTTGGTCTGGTTGCAAGAGTGGCTTCAAATTTTGTATATATATGTTATTTTGCAGTAAAGGAATATGCATTGACTAGAAAACCTTACCGTTAATGACCCTAACTCGACGTTTCACAGTAGTAACGTGGAAACATGCTAAGGGGTTAGGAAAAACATTCCAGGTCTAGGAAGAACCATGAGAAGCAAGTTTTAATCTGTGGGCAGAACCACAAATGCAAATTTGACAATGCCCCATGGAAATGGTATCTATTTCAGGTAAATCGGAGCCTCCAGGCAGCAGGGAAGAGCAGAAGGAACACTGAACTGCAGCCAGTAGCCTGGGTGTCACCAGTAAACTAACTGTGGGACTGCACGCGAGTTTGTCAACACGACCAGGGGCCTGGGCCCGACCACTGGTTCACTGGGACAGGTGGAACGTTATGAGTCACAGCCCAGCATCAGAGAGTATGGTTCGGTGGTCAGGATGAGGACGCATCCACTGTTGATGCAGGCGACTTCAAACCAAGGTTTGGGAACCACTGGTACCCGTGCTCCTTAGCGTCCCCATCAGATGTAGTATGTCCTGTATTCTGACTTTGGTGGTCCCGCAGCCCAGTTCCACGTGGCAGAGAACCACTCCCTCAACACCTCCACGAGGCTGTCCAGTCTGTCGGAACTGCTCCAGAGCACAGGACCCACCATGCCCCACTCCACTGGGGCTCTTCTCAGCAAGCTCAATTTCATATCAAATTCTAACTCAAAACAATATGATCCAGGTTTTACTTTCTGAAGAAACAAAGAATCAGTCTTCCCACTTGTGAAATATTACAGACAGACACAACATTTCCCCTTAGTCTTCTCTGGCCAAATATGTGACTTTCTTCAACTTTTCCATATGTAACAAGGCTTCTTAATCATACTGTACCAAATACAATTTCAAAGTAATAACAGATCCATCCTCTTTTGGCACCATGCTGTAGGATTTTAATCTTTGGTTGACTAGCAAATCAAACTTAAATAAAATAAATCAGAAAACATGTACAATTTCGGTGTTACCATGAAACTTGATTAAATCCTTCAATAGTAGTATTTACTCCATTTTTAATATCAAAACAGTATTTTATACTTTATCTGTGTAATATTTTGAGTATAAAGACTTTTTCAAAGTATTCACGGCTTTAATGCAAATACGCTTTGATTAGAATGACATTTATATAATGCGAACGCTCTTTCACATACTTTAATCACCAGTATTAATGGCCCCTTTTTAGATCCGAGAGAACTGAGCACCACAAAGGCTGTTTCTCCAGTATATTTCCATGCACAGCTTTAAGCACATTGTCGTGTTTCCTCCCTTTTGACAACATTTTAGTTTTTTATCTTTTTTATGGGGTATGACAATAAAGGGCAAGAGTGGTTACATAGTATCAATCACATTAGCCAGGTATTAAGAGGCAAAGCCAAAATCTGAACCAAGAGCTTTACTTTCTAAGTCATACGTGCATATTCTCTTAGGATGCCTCTGAATGTAAATTTCAACATAAAAGAATATTTAATAAAAGTTTCCTGTGAGAAACCACATATCCATATCCACATCATATAAACAAACTCAACTGACTCTCTCCTACAAAATTAACAATCAGAAACATCAATCTGGTTACCAAAACAGTAGAATCAATGGCTATGGAAAATCCAAAAGGTACAAAATTTCTGGTTTTTGTTTTTGTTTTAATTTCCTCTTCTGTTTTGCAGGGGTATTCTGTCTCGGTTTTCTTTTACCCAAAATGGTGTCTCATCTGTTCTCATGCAATGTATACATTGAATGCAGAGTACTTTGTCAGAATGGATGGAATTGGACCAAAGCAATGTTGTACCACTGCCTCAGGAGTGACAGCGTAACTGGGAGGGGACACGTGCTTCCATTTTGGTTGTTAAGCACCAGAGAAGTCATCATTAAATGCCCCCACAGCACAGCTGCAGAAATCGCAGCAGTTTAATTACCCCTCAATTACACCACACAGGTCAACTCACGACTCCTCCACTTTACTAGGGAATTACGTCTCTCTACAAGTTCCGCATTAAAGCATTGTAAGCCTTCAGGCAAGTGATTCGTTTCTAGTTACTTTGGCATCCGCCTGGAAAATAAAGGGCAGTGTACAATGCTGAGGCCCTGGGAGTGTCAGACTTAGACGCGGACGCAAAAGAGTAAGCTCCACAGCCACCAGTCTAGTTGACCTTTTGTTGTTATAGATTTCTTTGCTACAGAGTATTTATCTATTAAAAAAACCAACCAACCAACCAGCCAACCAACCAGCCAGCCAGCCGGCCAGCCAGCCAACCACACTACAGTTGTATACCTGCAGGGATAATTCCACAAGTTAGTACTGTTACCTACGTTTTTCTCACTGTACCAACTTCTCATGTGAAGAAACAAGCAAATGCTTTTCACAGGACCAAAAGCTGGCCTCACGTTTCGTAGTTTATCAAGTCTCAATGATTCTAAGAAGCAAGTCTTTTTTTTTTTTACAATTAAATTCAGCTGCATCAAACAATCTACAGTGTTTCAGGTTTGTTGAAATACAGTAGGTGGGAACATTTGGACATTTTATTAAGGAAAGCATGAGCCAAACAAGCAAACACACTCCAGACGTTGATCTAAAATATCCATGCATGACAAAATAATATGCATAAATGCCTGCTACTATCAATCAATATTACTGACGTCCCTTAAAACCGGGCAATACTCTGAGTAACTAGAAAAGAATAATTTGGCTCTCTAAAATTTTAAAACAAACGGGCCCTACCACAAAAAAAAAAATCTTACTCTGAACTACCTTTTGACAACAAACTTTTTCATTTAAAATAAGCATTTTGGAAGAACGCTGTTTACAATGATGATAAAACCATTACTAATGGTGTAACTTCAAGTCATGTTGGCATTTTCTCCTAACAATGGTATGAAATCAGCTCTGCACTATTCTTGAATGCTCTGTTGCGTGCACTACGTGCGTGTGCAAGCTTGAAACACACACCCTATTCCCATCTCCTGGGCTTAATCAGAGATGACACAACCTTTAAAATATTTCTTTACCACTACATAAATGTCTGTGATTTATTTTCACCTCATATTGATGGACAAATTTCTTTTTCACAGAATAAAATCTAAAAATTTAAACTTCTGAGAGCCTATAAGAAAAAAATAAAAATTAATTTTAAAAATTAAAACTATCATGACCTATGGTAAAAGAACCAAGGGGGCAGGTAGAGGTAGGAATTATCCTTGGAGGGAAAAGGTAAGTTTAGTCAGTAAATGACTACAAAAACTAAAAAAAAAAAAAAATCTTTCATTCTAGTGACTAATCACATTTTAAAAACAGTAAAATATGAGTTTCGTCCATGTGCTGCAGAGAGCGGGCATCTGAGCACTCTTGACATGGGATGGATGGATGTCTGCAGTGGGAGGCTGTCCTTTATGTTGTCTCCGCCCACTGATGTCAGCAGTGGCCTTCCCCTAACCCCCTTAGTGGTAACAACCAAACTGGGGCTTCAGACACCCTGGTCTCAACCGAGGGAAAAGTTGATCCCTGCTGAGAACCTGGGTTCGAATTGTTCAATTACCAGTCCAAAAAAAAAAAAAAATTCTTAGTTTTTCTGAAATATTTTTTTTTAATTAGCTATTTGAAAGTAACATTGCTTCAAGTGAATTTTCCAGCTATGAAGAAAAAAATGGAGATATTTATTTTGTTTTTGGCCCAGTACATAAAATATTGGGATTTACATAAGTGAATATCTTAAAATCTAAAACACCAGATACAATACTTTCTTTTTTAACCATTACCCCTATATGCATTCACTAAATAACCAAACATTCAAGCAACCAGAGGCAATGAAATGCATTCACTTTATATTAGTATGGGGGCTAATATCAGATTATCTTCACTTTATAACATTTATATTATTTATTATTTCCAGAATAATTGAGTACTTAATCCATGCTATTTTGTTAAACATTTAATTTATATGCATTACCTTACAGGAAGAAGAGCTAAATTGATTTAATATCACTATCAAGTTATAAAATTCACAATATTCAAGGTTTGGTTATAACTAGTCTTCCTAGCAAATATTCAAAGAACTTAAAAACCAGTAAAATAAAGTGATGAGAATTTGAGCCCACTGATGAAAAGAGACTGCATTGACTCTACAAAGGCAGTAGCGATAGGGAAGTTATCTCTAATATTAATACACAGAGTTCTTAAAGTGATCTTAAATGCCTCACAAGCAATGCAGTCTGGAAAACAACAGGACATTCAACAATCCAGAAATGCAAAAATAAAGGAGAAAGGAAGAAAGGTCTTATTATTTAAAAAGTAATAAAAAATGCATACTTACACAAAATGAGCACTGGACTTTCTTAACCATTATATTTAAAGGGAGCGTCCTATTCTTCAGCAGCATTTTAAATCGAGATATGCATATATATATATATATATATATATCCATAAGTAAACACTTCAGCAGTCCCACCACACCCACTATACTGTGCCAGCCATCACCACTATCCGATTCCAGAACATTCTCATCATCCAAAAAGAAACCAAATACCTACCAGTAGTTGGTTCCAATCCTCACTTCCCCCTAGTGCTCTGGCAACCACTAACTTACTTTCTGTCTCTATGGATTTGCCTACTCTGGACATTTCAAACAAACAGAATCGATATGTGGTCTTTTCGGGCTGGCTTATTTCACTTAGCACAATGTTTTCAAGGTTCACCATAGTGTAGCATGCGACCATACTTGATTCATTTTTTTAAAATTATGACTAACTCTTTATGTTTTGTAGTAACTAAAGGAGGCATTTGAAGGACAGAACTTAGATATGTCACCTGAAACATTTTCAGCCACTCCTGGAGGCCTGTAGGTGGTTGGACAGATGTAATTCGGCGCCGTTGTTGCCCTTGGCCATTGGCTGCTCTCAGGTCCCCAAAAGTTGTTGGTGTTGCTGAACATGGTACAAGCCCAGTGGTACTATCAAAAAGAAATTTTAAAAAAAGAGTACAAGCAAAATAAACATTGATTAGGTATAATAGGCTCTGATTTAATAAGAATGATCTAGCAGACTTCAAACATTAAAGCAATTATTACTTTTATTTGCTTATTCCCAGAGAGCAGGGCTACACAAAACCTACTTTCTATTCTTAGAGTTAAGTTTCTTCCTCCTACATAACCACCTGTTATTAGCCTGGCAGTGGTAATTGCATCCAAATGACAGAATCTCCATGGCCAAACTGAAAGTTACTGATTATATATAAATAATGTTCAATATTTCCCTGGACTATGCAGGCCCCACTTCTACAGTCAGGTCTTCAGTGACATAACTAAGTACAGCTAGATTTTTTTTTTTTTTTAATAAAAGCGGGTATCAAACTATTAAAGCTTAACAAGTAATTAAATGCAGAAATACTATGTTCATATGTTTTGGATTTCACTAGCTGTATTATTCCTATATTTGCTCCAGAGGCCTTCAAAATTATTTATAATATCCATCTATTTCTCTCCAATTTTATATTGTTATTTATAGAGTATGGTCTAGATTCTGACAGGAATTAGCCTTGATTAGAAACATATTTATAAAAAATTGGAATTTAAAACTTATTATATACAAAATTAAATAAGTGAACTTAAACATGCCCAACAATTTGAAATGTCAAATAATTTTAAAAACCTAAAATTCAATTCTGCCACTAGTAGAATAAGGGAGTAAGATAATCTAGGTCTAAAATTACCTGTCTTAAAGAATAACTTACAGCAAAAACAATACAGCTATCAACATGTTATTAATGCACTGGACTTTATTTTCTAATTCCTATACCTAATTTAATTGCTCTCAACGCAACTTGAGCATCTCCATTTAGAGACATGAAGAAAACAGAAGCAGGAGGATTTGGTTAAGAAAGTTATATTTATGGGGCAGGTATTTAGCATAGCAGTTAAAACTCCATTTGGGAGTCCAACATCCCAGACTGAAGTACCTGGGTTTGAATCCCTAGGCTGCCCAAGATTCATGCAGCCCTGGGAGGCAGTGAGGGAAGGCTCAAATGCTGGAGTCCCCGTCACCCGGCTCCAGCTGCTGTTGCAGGCTCTTGGAGGAGTGAACCAGCAAATAGGAGAGCTCTCCCATCTCTGTATCTCTCTCTCTCTCTCTGTGTGTCTGCCTTTCAAATATAATAAAACTTTCAACAAATCTATCCTTTCTTCTTTCAAATTCAAAGGTAAATTCTATTTTTCCCCTCCAACATAAAATAGAACGTGTTTATAAACTTAAATTTTCTAAGAAAAAGCCAATGGAAAATTATAGTTTCATGTTATTACCTAACCTGTCAAAAATATCACAAAACATCAAATATATACCTTAGCAACAGACAGAGTCTTCCAGAAGACATGGAAACAAAGACGCTGTTTGGTCTAATTTTGTTTTAGTAAGATTGTATGTTGCAAGGCTAAAAAAAATGCCTTTTCAGATGTTTCCTCAATATAAAACATGAGCAACTACTAAAGACAAATTTTACTAAAATACATTCTATAAGAAAAATTTAGTATTCATTCTTTATAACTACCTCATAAACGACTTAATACCTTCGTCTTGGTATCAGCCATATGAATAGACCATCAAAAGAGTAAGGTTGATTGGAATACATCCATTTTCAAAAGAGCTTTAACAGTTAGCTCAACATTAAACTCAAGAAATACTTTATCAAGGCTGCAAGGAAAACGTAAAAGGAAGAGAATAGCTTCGCTTGTCTCTCTGTCCCTCCACACCCTCTGGTGGAAGTGCCAAACACAGTAAAATTGTCAAAAGGCAGAGGCAGAGGGAGGGGGATGGATGAGGAAAATCACATAGAAAAGCAGTTGCCGGAGATGGCTTGCTTTTCTATTTTGTACCATCTTCCCATTTTTTAATATGTGCAATTATCCTAACTTCTACATTTCAAAAAGAATACTTGAAAAAATGCTCCCCACAAGTGAAATAAAAATAAACTGCTCCTCTGAAAAAGGAGACACATTCTGCCACAATATTTAAAATTAAAAAAAAAAAACTTATGTCTGAGAAATGTTCCTTTTATTACATCTGATAAAACAAAAATAACGCAAAATATTTTGAGAAGAAAGAACGCCATTGACCATGGAGTTCTTATAGTTTCTATGGCTAACTTTCAGTTACTTGAAGAAATGACAATTATATTTTTAAAAGACCAAAGAAAGCTCTTAAGACACCTTTGTCATTTAAATTGTAAATTACTGCATTCTAAGTGACATCTAAAGCCATTTTTAATTGGCTGGGTAATAGATATTGTGCCTAAGTTAGCCTAATTAGCGTGAGAGTGGGAAAAGTTTTACACTGATGCAAAATCCAAAAATGATGGACTGAAGCAGGAAACAAAACTACAATTGTATTTAGTTGTTATGGAAACTATTCTTCTAGTGTAGAAATGTATGTGCTAGAAAAAAATAGGATCTACCAGACCAATAATGGCTACACATTAATCTCATGAAACTTAGCTAGTAATCGTGAGATTTATTTCACTGCTAATAAATGTATCTCCAATCTCACATATATAAATATTCACCCTAGAATAGCTGTTGCTATAGTAACAAAATGCATTTGCTCACATTCCTATTTTATGGGGTACTTTTAAAATTGCTTAAAAACTATGGTTTTAAAATTTTGTCCACAGGTGAAAATTCTGCTCATGTCTTGCTTCAACATTTCAGCAACAAAATACAAACTACAGTAGTAGCCTTTCTTTTCCTTAAAGTAATGTATTTCTCAATTTTAATTAATCTTAAAATATGTGAGAACAGTCAAAAGTACTAGTAGCCTTCTTAGTCTATGAGAATGAACTGAAAGAAATGCTTTCAGAATCAGCTCTTAAAAAGCATGAGCACAGCGACAGAATCCATTATATTTAATATTACCTTGTATATTCTGAGACCTTGCATGGTTTCTTTCCCAGTGAAAAAGAACGAACCTCAGAACCATGGTCCAACTTTCTTTTCATCTAGAAGATAAAACCAAAAAAAAAAAAAAAAAGAGATACTTTTAAAAAAATCACCTGTCAACTACCAAATCTTGAGTTAATATTTTCATTTTTGAATTTTCATATACCTACAATGGTAATTTGGCAGTTAATCAACATAGAAAATGAAGTTTCATAGTTTCTTCTATTTGTTCCACTTTGCTTTACTCTTAACAAACTGAAAGGAGTAATATTTTGTATAGAACAGTGTATTGTGATTAAAAAATTGATAGTCATCATCTATATTCTTTGAGAGTAATTTATCTTTCAAGTTTTCCAGTCTAATGACCAGTATGAAGAAAAATCTCATATTAGTCCAGACAGAAAAGCAGCATATTTAACATGCCTTTCTCATCAATCTTCCTTTTTTAAAAAGCATGTTTTAAGAAAGATAAACAAAATTCAAAACTTCAGAATCAGCTATGAGTAGAAGTAACTAACTGAATTTTAAGTAGCAGTATCATAAAAGGACAAGGAAAGTAGTGTAAACACAATAATCTTGAATAGTGATTATAAGGCAGAAAGTAATTAATATGGGCAAAAATGATAGCTTAAAAAAAAGCAAACCCTCAATAAGAGAGAAATACTGAAGATGGCATAATACAGCTGGGGGGTCATCAATTGATATGCACACAGAATAACGCTCTATTGGCAGACTCATTTAGGACAAAATATTCTACCTTGAAAAGCAGTAACAAAAATAAAAAGACTGAGGCATGCCTCTGTATAGCAACTTCTACATTTTTAAGGTGTTTCATTATGTCATGTTATATTACAAATATATTCAGAAATACGCTTTGCCCACATCAAAATAGAAGTATTTATTTATTTATTTATTTGACTTCATGAGCAGTTAACTGAGGCCATCTCACTGCACGTTTACTTTGAAACTAAAAAATAAGATCTGGCAAG
Organism: Sylvilagus floridanus; assembly: GCA_949820135.1. Lineage (NCBI taxonomy): Eukaryota > Metazoa > Chordata > Mammalia > Lagomorpha > Leporidae > Sylvilagus > Sylvilagus floridanus. The sequence goes on along the minus strand of OX463238.1, from coordinate 22,653,499 downwards.
ATTCAACTTTTTCCATTTCAACAATCCCTTTCAGATGTGCACCCTCTAATTAGTTACTGTGTAACTGCAAGTTGTGGGGGTGCAATCCCGGAGTGAAAGGTCTCCTCATTTCTGTAATAAGCCGAGCAGCTTTGCTTTGTAGCAGCCTTATTCTCCTACCTACTGCCTCCCATGGGAGCACCATAACGCAGCATGATCCAATATACATACTAAAGAGGATCACAGGGACGCTAAAAAATCTCTCAGAACGACACTGGATGACAGGGACTATTTTTACCATCAGGAAGACAGTTTTCCAAAATACAGGGATGATTCAAGATATCAGGGGTAGAGGTGCGGGTACAACCAGTCCATCTACAGCCTACACCTCACTTCAAGAAATACCTACTGGATAGCAATGAAATTGGTCTGGCTTCTTCCCTTCAGAAGTTTCTGCACTCATTACAGGGTTTGAAAGTGATTCCTCTCAAAACCCATTAATTTATTTCTCCACATATTTTTATTAAAAAGGAAACGTAAATAGAGACGTTGTACTGTGCAGGTAGCCACGTGCCCCCACGTATGTAATTCATAGACACCCATGCAGATACACAGGCACACACGCAAATGAATCCATCAGGGAGGGCAGTCAGCACAGATGACCTTAGAGCCAAGTTCTCTGATAACTTTCACAGGTTATTTTCACAATTATCATGAGGAACTGTAATATTCATCCTAATTGAGTGTGTAATACTGGCTTTCAGAACTTCCCAGGACATCTTATATATACATTGCTGAGAATGCCATCTGCCACTGAAAGCAAACTTTATTTCCATCTTAGAAACCCTTCAACGACTAAAAATGCCCAAAATGTGCAACAAGGAAACCACCAGAGAAGGACTGGATTTCTATAGTAGTTTATAAAGCATCTTCTACAGTACTATAGAAGTCTTTTAGATATTTGATTGTTTTATTGAAAAAACTGACTTTAGAACCAAAGATTAATTCTGCAATTTTTTATGGGGTACAGAAAATAAATATAGCTTCTTTGAATATAAATCCTAAATACTGTACAGATTCTATACTTTAAGAGTCATCTAAGCAAAAAGGAAAAAAAAAAAAAAAACTACGCATATATGGTCCAGAAACACTGAGGGCACAGCTTCAGGAAAGGCAAGTCAGGATACAGTATTTCCAGGTCAGCATGGAAGGGAGCCACATTTCTGAAGTCGGAATACGTTTTTAGTGGAAAATTCGCAGGCTAAAATACACATTTTAAATCCAACGCTCTCTGCAGCTCCCACTGTCTTTCCATTATTTGCTTACATTCATGATATAAAACAGAAAACCAGACACCCAGCCACCCACCAAAATTAGAGGATACTGCAGCCATCTCTGACGATACAGATTCTCCTCGCAGGCAGGCACACACGCACAAGCACACAGCACGGGAAGAAAACAGCTTACTTACTTTGTAAAAAATCATTTTTAATGTGCCGTAGAAACCCATATTTTCTGTATTTTTCCCCTTGAGCGGTTCTGTGCCCCCGTGTGTCCGGCTGCTTGGCAGTCTCTGGCAATATAAACCTTTTTCAGGCAGGTATGTCACAGATTCTAATGTGGACATGCTCGGGCACGTCAGAAAAGGAAGATTCGGGAGCAGAACCGGCAGCAAAACTCCACAGTAAATGCAGCTCAGTATCCAACCGCTTCTCGGGACACACATACATACATGCGGAGAACTCGAGGGAATAATGAGAGGCAGCGCAGGAGATTATTGGAGGAGACGATGCCCCGTCAAAGCCTTGACTGAACAGATTCCTCCCTCAGCAGCACAGGGATCAGATTACATCTTCCCTTGAACACAGAATGGTGCAGTCCAGGATTCAGCAATGCAGACTGCACATCAATTATATGGTGATCCGCTCCGGGGAACCCGTACGCACACGGCGCACCGAACACAGGGAGGGGATGTGGGCAGCCGAGCAGACCGCCCCCGCACCACAGCCCCCCCTCCCCCTGCAAACTTTCCCGAGATCATTTCTGCATTTTGGAAAACGTGCATTTTTGAAGAGTTTTAAATAGCAAGTAACAGTACCACAAACAAGTCCTTTCAGAAACATTTTGAAAATGGAATATATTTACATATAGTCTCTCCCCCACCCCCCGCCCACACACACCCCCCAACGGCAGCAAAGCCAGCTATTTGCACTAACTGTCCCCCTACTGTAGTCCTGGTGCAGACTGGTCAGATTTTGCAAGTAGCTTGGATGGTACAAAATGGGCATTCCCGAAGGGAGAAATTCAATATTCTTTGGGGGGAAACTGACAAGTACGCCAGTCTGGACCATATAGTAACTGCAAAAATTATGTAACGTTAAGTTATATTTCAACCTGCGTATTTCTTTCAGTATGATTTAGTGGAAATATTCCCCATGCTTTTCCAGTTCATTCTTTTAAAACGCCGTTTTCAAGAAAATCACCACGCACTTCATCAATCCTTAGTGATGACTAGAATATCTTTTTAAGGTAAACAAACCAGCACTACCCAATACATTTGTATGAAGTTTGGCTGAAGGGCTGTTTTCCCCAAAGGGAACAAAAGCTGAGCTTTACCGTAAGCAGGAGGTACCGGACTTCCTCCTCCAAAATTATTTCGATATTGTGTATTGCTTATCATTAAAAAGGCATTTAAACACGGAAAGAAAGATACCAAAGTTTGCCTGAAGGCAACATTTTTCTGAGAATGACTATTACACAAATTTAGATATTTCATCTTGCAGCATGGTCTACAGCTAGCTTCAGGGGCAACTGTAAGATTCCTTGGACTAGAAAGGCCCCTTATTAAGGGCCTAGTTAATGAACTCCTACCCTCCCTTATTAAAGGTATTACAAGGAAACTGTGCCTACAGTTATTTAAAGTACTTGGAAAGTTTCATCAGAAAAAACAATTCTATTTGGACTTAGTACATTTTGATGCTCTGTGCTTGCTGGGAAATGCTTTTCTTCAGTGAAATGATTCCAAATTCTGCATGAAATAGTATCACAATTTTACAAAGAAATGTTTACCTTTCTGAGATATTAAGTACATGTAATGTATTTTACTTTAAAATAAATGAAAATAAGATCATGTAAAATTTTCTGAAGATGTACATCTTGAGTCTTCTCTCAATATTATATTCTACTGTCTATTCTCTTTTAAATGATCAACTATCTGCCTTATAAAATAATTCTTTCCCTCAGAAACAACATCCACATGTACCAAGCAGGTAAGTTTTTAAGATAACCAATTAGCTCACTTCAAAGGAAAATTCTTTTTAAATTGAAATCTCTTACTCTTTGCAAAGAATCTGATGGTTAAGAATGGACCCATAAACCCTTTTATTTGAGGCTGCAGAACACTCATGATTTAGTAGAGAAAAGAGCAACTTTTCCTTTCTGTTCTGGTCTATCTAAAGAGAAGAGTGGTAAAACAAACACCTGAAATTTCCTCTAGAGTTTGTCAGTGATAATGAACTTGTCATCACACAAGAAGAATACCAGTGACTTCACAGTATATATTTTAACTTCAACTGAAATCATGCCTTATACCTCTAGCTGGACAACCTTTTCAAATTAGTTAAGTCTCCTCAGTTAAGAACACAGACCAACTTTAATAAAGTAGAGGCTACTGTCTCAAAACCTAGGATGTTTAAAGAAAACATCTCTTGATTTTTATATAGTCAAAGGAATGTTCTATTGATTATATGGCTCCTACTTATGGCTATAAAGCTACAAAAATCTGTTCCCCAAATAGCTTTATGTATTCATGTTTTATTTTTGAATAGGTAAAACATTTACATGGTTGAAAAATCAAAGTGATACATAAAAAATATGTCTTGAGAAGTCCTTCTATCCACCATGGTTCTATCCACACATCTTCTATCCACCATGGTTCCCATTTTGGAATGACTTTTATTAACTTACTCATCTGTAAGTTAAGAAACACATACTGCATGTTTGTAAGTACTAAAAAAGCCCTTACTTAAGTATTTAAATGATTCTCTCTAATATCTTGTTTACAATGTTAATTTGAGCTGTGAAGAAAGAATTTGCCAAGCCTCTAACTGGATTTCAATAGAATAAAAATGACTTTCAACATTCTCTGAAGAATTGTCAATGAAAATTATGATCAGATTATGGTGATTATAACCCATGTATGGACAACTTAAATGAAGTTCTTCTCACATTCCTAGTTTCTGGGCAACCTTGGCTAAAATACAAATGTTTAAAACTTTATTCAGATTTAACTGTAGTAAATATGATTTTGCAAGCTTTATCTATCTACTATACCCTGTGATAGAAATATTGTAAATCTTAGATGAGTCCATAACCTATGTTAAGTCAATTTATCTGAAAAAGCAATATTTTACAACTTATGCTACAGAACAGTAAGTTCTCTGAAAAGAAAGTCAATCAACCATTACTAAGAAAATACTTAGGTTATTCATCCAAATTTTTAGAAACTCTCAATATATTAATGTTTTCATTGTAATAAATTAAATTTCCATGTAATTTCAGACATACAATAACTCTTCCTGTTCTATAAAAATTATTTATTTTATGACTCACAGTCTATAAACATTATTGAATTCAATTAGGGCAAGAGAAATAACCAGCAATGATATCCTGGAATACAGTCCAACTGCTAACTCAATACAATGATCATCTCATCACAACTCCATTGAGCTAGGGGGTAAGAAAGGATGAGAGCAGTAACATGAGAAAAAAACTCACAAAGATATGATGGTATCTGCTCCAGAGTAGAAACTTTTAGGGAATAATGGCAGCAAAATGATTAACCTGTGCGCTATTGTAAGAGAAACAGCTCTTTCTGAACAAATGGTTACGATGATTAAATCTGTTAGATGGGCAAACTGAGGTTATGGATGAAACCAAGATAATCTAAGCACAAATAGCGAGAAAAATACACACAGCCTTCAAGAAATCATGTATCTTCAGAGACGTATATATCTTTATACGTGGTGTTAACACAAGGAAAAAGCAAGAGTGCTTTCCGTTACCTCAAGAGCAATATATATGCATGTATAAAATTGCATTTATCATAGTCTGTTGTTATATGTTTTCCCCCTATTCTCCGTGAAAGTTCACATTTTAATCAACTTTATCGATGGTATATAGGAAATGCTACTAACAAATAATTAGTACTTTAAAACAATTGGCCATACAAATCAAGAGTAGCAACCAAAGCATTATTTTTCTAAGTATAAAAACATATTTAGTATTAAAAAATGATCTATTGTGTTATAATTAGTTGATGACACTATGAATGCCACTGGTTCATTACCTTGCTAACATTTAAAAATATATTTCCATTTTATAACAGTAGGAACATGTTTATATTCCTATGTCAATGACTTTATTATCCTCATGACAACATTCTTTACTCTGGAAGGGAGAAGGAAACCACCTACCATAATTAGCTGTCTTCCCTTGAGCACAGAATTCAGATTAGAGATGAGTTCAAGATTTCAACATCAAAGAAAGGAATGTGAAGCATGTTGGTGCTAAAACAATCTTTTTGAAACCTCACTAACTCACTGTCATTAACTTTTTGAAACATGAAATCTTATTAAAAGGTTTGTAACTAAAACTGGCAAGTTAATAGATTCTATTGTAAGTATTATCAATTAAAATAGTATGTGTGCCCAGCATCTATTTTTCATGGCAGCTCTGATCATTAATCTATTTTCTACATTTACTCATTTTTAAGCATTTCTTTAGCACCCACTGTGTGTCAGGCACAGAATAGTATGCAATTAAGGTATTTTTTAAAAATCTTCCACCACTGCCTTTCTTGTCACTTAAGACACAGAAGAGGGTAATATACACATAGAGACGTCTGACTACCAGAAGTCACACTGCAATCAAGTCTAAAGAATCTTGAGAATGTGTAAAATCAAACAAAGCAGACCATAGTTTGAAAATACCATCTAGTAAACAAATATTATGATACTAATAATTTGAGAAAAAAATCCTTAATCAGAAGGGAATATTTATAGTAATATGCAAAATCTTACCCCTCAGTAAATCAAACTTCAAATCAAAATATCATAGCTCAAACTGTTTACCAAATTTTTCAGATTAAATATGAAAGTTTAAGCTACTTAAAACTCCTCTAACAAATAGCCCCTGGTGATTTGAGATACATTTACAAGGGAAACACAAAAAGTTTTTCACCCTTTCAGGTTGGGCCAAATTTATAAAATGCATATATGTATGTGTCTACAATTATAAAAAATACATACATACAATAGTACCAGTTGTAAGTGTGACATCACGGCCACAGAAAAAACAATGTAGATCAAAGTTCTGCTTATTTACTGTTCTATAATTTTTAATGCTATTGTAGAGCTGTCAGAGACTTAAGTACTAAGTCAACGTTCTTTACAGTACTTCTTTTTCTTTAAAAGTATCATTTATTATTTTATTTATGAGAAAGGGAGGGAGAGAGGAGGGGAGAGAGAGGAAGTTGGGGGGGGCGGAGAGAGATCAATCCCATCTGCTTGGACTCCCGACATACTTGCAATGGCTGGACTAGAAACAGGAGCTGGGAATGCAATCCAGGTATCCCACTTGGGTAGGAGGGACCGGAATGCAACATTTGGCAGGGAGCTGGAGTCAGGAGCCAGGGCTAGGTAACATACAGGCATTCCAATGTGAGATGCAGGCACTCTATCCTAAACACACTGTCCCATGTTTATATTACCTCAGAGATAGCCAACATCAATGCAATAATCTGACAACAAAGTAAGGAAGGCTCCATGAAGCTTACCCAATTTATCTAGAAAGAGTATATTCTTTACATCTCATGCTTCAATTCCAAAATAAACTATATGAGTATTCTGAATTCATACCCAAAATTTCTTCTCAAAATTTTATTCTAAATTTCTTATGCTAATACCTAAACAAAGCAAGGAAAACATCAATGGAAAATATTGACATCAAGAAAATTAAAACAACAAATATGACCCAGGAAAATAATGACAGAGAAAATAATGATACCAATTTTCCCTCACTAAGACCTAGAACCCTATTTGCTCTTTTACTTTCTTGACCCAATTCTATATTCACTGTACTGTTCATGATGCTCAACTATATTTACCTGATTAAAAAAAAAAAACTTCCCGTAGGTATGGCACACCAATCTTGTTCCATTTCAAGGACTGTTTAAAATGATGGAATTAATTTTTGTAAATTAGCTATCTGTCATGACAAACTTGGGAAAAGAGCTAAAGGCTAAGAAATAACAAAAGTAGCATTCACTGAATCAACAAAACACATGAACAGCAGAAAGCCACGGATGACACTGGCAGTCATGTAATCTAATTCCCCTATGCTTGTAAAATGAAGAAGAGCTTGGAAATAGAAAACTGGTTGAAATCATTAGAGTGTAATCTCAATCAGTTACTTGACCTTTATGAGTTTCAGTCTTCTCTTATGTTTAAAACCAATCCTACCCACCTAACCTACAGAGTCAGTGTATAACAAATACGCTATGAATCAGAGCTGTCATTGACAGCTGAGAAAGGGGAGGCAGAGAATCCAGCATCTTGCTCAGAGTCATACAACGAGCTACACTTACAACCTTGGTCCCTGGTCCCCAAGTACAAGACTTCTTACTGATTTCCATTAGGGGAAAAAAGTATTAAATTTTGCAAATAACAATTATATATGTAAACTAAAAATACATCTTGATTATTCAGTTCATGGAATGATTATTTAGGTCCATCAAGTCATGTTTCTCTTAGATGTGAGAAACCTTAGGCAAAGGCATGGTGATGGGGAAAAATTTTAGAAATAGAAAATTTTCGGTTAAAAACAAAAAACCAGTCAACCAAGAAATACTCACCTGTTAATTTCCAGTATCTACAAAATGATACTAAGGACAAACAAAAACATTACAATAACCTTCTTCCCCCGAGATACTTACCAGCCAGCTGGTAAGACAAGAAACTATTAGAGAGCAATATTAGACTACATATCAATTACAAAATTGGAGGGGAGGAGAGGAGAAAATGGAGAAATTATTTAATAGTCTGAGAGGTTCTACTAAAAGCAACGGTCTTGTTTCTGAATTTAAAAGATGAATGTTGGTAGGTGTTAAGAAGGAAAAGGAAATTACCATCTGAGGACCCGGATATACTCTTCTGTGGAAATTATCATTCACTTGTAGGATTAGTAACATCTATACTCAGAAGGTTTCTAGGAGTCAGGCGCCTTATAAGGTTCATTAGGGGATAACCTCTTTGGTGCCTTATCTCCTCATTCAAACATTTAATGCTGGAGTTAAAATGTTCTTTAACTTATTAGTAATGATTTCTTCCAAAGTGCTTCTTGTCATGACTCATCCTTCCATTTTAGGGCTATATGTGTCTTTCTGTATAAGAACTTTACGATATTGTTGACTTTTTATTTTAACTATAAACATTGACTAATAAGGGTCTTTCTGTTCCAAAGGCACTCATACCAGAAAACGTACATAAAGGAGAGTGTGAGAACAATGCCGAAAGATGTGTTAAATAGTCATTAAAATCTTATATGCTCCCAGAAAAACTTAATAAAAGACAATAAAAAATGTAACTCAGGGCAGTAGGTGGCTGCTTGATTCATTCATTGATTCCCACTGGCTTATGCCCAATGGAACATCCACCGTTCAAAAATGGATGGCCAGCTGGGAAATTTTTCACCTATTCTACCCCAAGTTAGTTATCTCCACATCTCCACCCTCTGGCTCCCAGACTCAAAGCCACCTTTTAAGAAATGGGTTTCATTACAGAGAATTTGGAAAGCATAGAAACTGTTCACCAAGTACAGAACAAAGGGAAGGGCTTATGTAGTAACTCTACTTTCTAACTTCATAGTAACTAAAAGATCCCTGAGATTCAATAACACAACAAAAAGTATGATTTTTTGGAAAACAAAACAAACCAAACACAGAAAAAAAGCCTATATAATTAACAGTGGCCATCTAAATGGCTACAAGAGATTTTCCCTCTTTTCTCATACCTGTCAATGAACAAGTATTACATGCATAACCTTTTGACCATCTATTACCTGCTAAGAATTCTACTAGGCACTAGGTATAACGTGGGAACAATGCAAGGGAGTTTTCTGCTCTCATCCAGTCTATATTCTGGAGAAGGAGTTATGACACATATGTAAACAAATAAATGAATAATACAATTTTACATAATTCTAAGTTCTAAGAAAAAAATAAAACCGATTGCCATGAAAGAAGTGAGTAGCTCGGGTAGTGAAGTGTGGTTAATTTTGAATGGCAGCACCCAGGAGACAACTTTTAAGACAAAACGACAGAGTACAGCATGGAATCAGCAAGAATAAAGCCAGGCTGGCTAGGGTGAGGCAAATGAGGAAAATGAAGTCAGAGAAGAAAACATGACAGATTATGCAGGGACTTGTAGGCAATGGTCAAGAGTTTGCAATGTGAAGTCATTACAGGATTTAAGTTCACTTAATGTAACTTATCTGTATACTCTTGGCCCCTTTATTTTCAAAAACATTTACAGAATCAAAGGCCACTCACCAAGTAATTCTCATTTGCTGGAATCAGAGATAGAGGGAAAGGAATACAAAAGAGTATTGGAACTTTTTTTTTAAAACTTCTGTATAGCAATTGCTCTTCCATTTCTCTCATTACTTGTCACCTCAAGATTCTCTCTCAAACTCAGTACTTATCCCCAAAAGAGTCCTAAACTTGGAGGAGGAAGAGAAATGGAATACAGCAGGCAGTGCTTAGTGTGCTCATGTAAAATCAACATTCTAAGCTCTTTCTATCTAGTAACTCAATTCTATGAGAAGCAGCACCCATCATCCTCTATATCTACATTCTTGCTCTTCCATTTTCTATGTTCTCACCTTATTTTTTGACAAGTTACTCTTTGAGAGACAGAAAGGGAGAGAGAGTTGGTTCAAATCTCTATAGACTGTCAATGTTACTGCCAACCTTATTTCAGCAAATGTACATTACGATGAAAGATGTGGTTACTTGTAGTTAGTGGAGATAAAATAACACTTGACAAACTGCTTCTCTCTGAACATAAAAGAATCCAGAATATAAACATGAAATCTCAAGGTTGAAAAGAAGTCTTCAGCCAAAGTTTTGTCCTACCTTTATGTAACCTCACCAACACAATGTCACCTGGGATCTGTATCTGTCCATCTCAAGTCTGTAATCTTCTATTTGTTGGCTTGCTAATGTTGATAACCAGGCTGGCACATAGATAAAGTCTAGATTCAAATTTACTTACTAATTTTGTAAAAAGTACAGTCATCTCTTCTCATCTCAAGCTACTACTAATCATCTCAATACTACTAATTTACCGGAATTCAAAATGACAACAGACTACTTTAACATTTAAAACCTAGTTATGGGGGCCCATGCTGTGACATATCAGGTAAAGCTGCCACCTGTGGTGCTGGCATGCCATATGGGCTTCCAGTTTGAGTCCCAGCTACTCCTCTTCCAGTCCAGCTCTCTGCTATGGCCTGGGGAAGCAGTAGAAGATGACCTGAGTCCTTGGGTCCCTGCACCCACAGCCCAGAAGAAGCTCCTGGCTCCTGGGCTTCAGGCCACCCCAGCTCTGGCTGTTGCAGCCATCTGGGGATTGAACCAACAGATGAAGACCTCTCTCTCTCTCTCTCTCTCTCTCTCTGCTTCTGCCTTTCTGTAACTCTTTCAAAAAAATAAATATTTTTTTAAAAACTTAGTTATGAATAAAAGTATGTGGATTCAAAACGCATTTCACTTAAAAACATTTACTGAGGACCTACTCTGTTAAAAATGACACCAGATTCTTAACTCTAGAAGGTGTCTATCTGTGATCCTTAATCAATTCTTTACTTATTTTAGAATAGCTTACTTGCTTGTTAAGTACTCAAGTGTTTGATGTACCTGTCAAGTGGGCAGGGAAGAACCTAGTAATCATGCCCCACTATATTTAAAAAGGAGGATTCTAAATATTCATTTTAAAAACATCAATTTACATTTTAAAGCAACAACAACTTTATATATAATTGAACAAAATTGCATTCTTTGATTTGAAAAAAAATGAAGAATTCTATGACTAACACACTGCTCACATGAACTCTCTACCTTTTCATGAGAGTCCAAGACTAAAGATCCAGTAAATAAAATCTGGGTACAAAGAAATACATGGCTCATGAAGAGGGCTGACATAATTTTGTCTGTTATGAAAATATTTTCAAAATAATTGCTACTCTGAAGAGGTATCTAATGTCTTTTACTTGCAGGGCCCTGTAAGACTGATGGTTAGGAAGCACTAAGATTCCTTCACAAAATTACTAAGAGAAATGCTTTATAAATTTATTTTACTTATGTCTTCTAATTTATGCAAAAATACTTATTTTGTAAACACTCAAAGCTTCCAAATGTTTAAAAATTAACTCTGAATGTTTGTTGTATTTGTCCTATGACTTTAAAAGGTTCTTTATGTAGAATCAGTATCATGAGTTTCCTCCCAGTGGTGTGAAGGCTCAGTCCTTGATAACTACTAATGCATGCGCATTACAACTTAATTAAGAACTGTCCCGGATCTGAACAAGTGCAGATAGTTGGTCTGCTGTGGAGTGCTATATGGTTCTTTGAGAACAATTTTAAAAATTAAAAAAAAAAAATGTTTCTAGATTGAGGTTTGAGTCAATGTATGTTTAGGATTCTATAACACGAAAAAAAAAAAAAAACCACTCTGGGAGAAATAGTTTAAATCTAAAGAATAAAATTCAAAGTTAGCATAATAATGTTGAACTTTAGTGTGATCTCACAATTTATATTTTGTAGCTTTTGAGATAGAGACCTATATAAGCATACTTTTTTTTTTTAAAGCTTTTTCTTCAAAGTCATTGTATCAAGAAAGAATAGATTTCAGGATATGGTAAATGAAGATATGTTTAATATGATCATAATATAAACATCAAAATTAAAATTAAATAGCATTTTCTAAGATATTATTACTCAGCTGGCTTTTATTATACAACTGCAACAATCATATTTTGTTAAACCAAGATGTAATTTACTTCCTACCAATCCATCTATTTCAAAAACTATAACTTTGTGAAATTCACTATGTTTTTATATAGATATCATAGGAAAAGGTAATTACTGTGAGAACAATTTATGATGATCCTGTAACCCCAAATTCTATTATAATATTATCATTCTCATCCAAATGAATGCTCTGAGTCATATAATGGTTCTCTTGGTTCTAAACAATGAAGCATTTGAGAAAAATTCAGGTTGGGGTTACTGAAATCCAGGCACTAAGCAAAAAAGATGCACAAATGAGCAAGACGGAGTCTCCATTCTGGAAGAACTCCCAAATCAGGAGGAAGGCCTGACAAGTCAATGAAATATGACAAATCGATGTAATTGATAGATGAACTGGCTCAGTTTACAAGTTCACATGATAAGACTCAGAGCCAGAAATGAGGAGGAAAAAGTTTTTTTTTTTTTTTGAAATGTACATAGCAAAAAGAATAAAGACTTAAAGTTCTCAGTGCCAGCTATCAAAGATGCTGTAAAACTTTATTGAATTTGAATAAGAACTCCATTTTCAAAACTTATTTTTATACTTGAAAGGTAGAATGAAGGGGGTGGGGTGGGGAACAAGCTATTCCATCTACTGGTTTGCTCCTTAGACATCTGCAACAGCTGAGGCAGGGCCAGTTCCAAAGCGAGGAACTCTGTCCAGATGGCCTGTAGATGTGGCATGGAGCCAAGAATTGGAGCCATCATGTGCTGCCTCTCAAGGGTGCACACAAGCAGGAAGCCAGATAGGAAGCCGGGGTGGGACTCAATCCCAGGCATTCTGATGTGAGATGCAGCTTAACCTGCTGTGCTGCAATGCCTGCCCAGCAACTCCTTCTAAAAAAGATGCTCTCTTAGGACTAAGATTCCATTAATACCTTTTCAAACACTTTACTGGTAGTTATTTTTAACTGTACTCCATCACTGTGGTTATCTGAACGTGAAAACTATGCAAGGAATAATTTTAACTATAGATACAATTCTGGGCATACTATTCAACTTAAACCTTCAACACAGTCAACATTATTCACAGATTTCCAAATATTTGGTTTAAGGCTGGTGCCATGGCTCAACAGGCTAATTCTCCACCTTGCGGCACCGGCACACCGGGTTCTAGTCCCGGTCGGGACGCCGGATTCTGTCCCGGTTGCCCCTCTTCCAGCCCAGCTCTCTGCTGTGGCCAGGGAGTGCAGTGGAGGATGGCTCAAATGCTTGGGCCCTGCACCCCATGGGAGACCAGAATAAGCACCTGGCTCCTGCCATCGGATCAGCGCGGTGCGCTGGCCTCAGCGTGCCGGCCGCGGCGGCCATTGGAGGGTGAACCAACGGCAAAGGAAGACCTTTCTCACTGTCTCTCTCTCTCTCACTGTCCACGCTGCCTGTCAAAAATAAAAACAAAAAACAAATATTTGGTTTATCTCTTCTAATAAATATTCTAATATTACACATTAAATGTGAACAATGTTATTACATCACCCCAAAGTATATGCACTTTCGTATGTATACACAATCTGGGAGTTTTAAGTAACCATAATTCAGGATTATGACACAAGTTGATAAGAGATACTAATAGTATTAATACTTTTTAAATTATATTACAGAGAAACAAAATATATACTACAGGAACAAAAAATTTTTGCAGGAGGTTGTGGCTTGTCATTTATTACTTTTTTTGCCTTAGAGTTAGTTAATATTCTAAAAAGGTCTACAAAAGCTGAACAACCTCTCAAGCTCTGAATACATGGCATTGACCTCAGACCTTCTCAGGATGATGTTAATGCATTCTGTTATTAGTAAAACCTGCTCAAACACATGCCCCATCTGCCAGCACCCCATCTGCAAGAGAGCTTCTGGTTCTCGTACACAGTACGACTTCTGCCTGCTCCCTTCTCCCTTCTCTTCTCTCCCTACCAGCTGTATGGTAATGAGTGTGAGCAGCTGAAAAATACTGCAGGATCACAAAGCTAATATGAAATCGGCAGAACAACACTTCTCAATGAAACAGTTGCCGCAGGAACATGGCTGATAAACTATAGAAATGGGTGGGTGGAGGCCGAACTGTATTTGTGTGGAGCGCCTGTGTGTGTGAGTATATATGTACATGTGCTAAGTGCAGGGTTTCCATGTAACTGAGAAACGGAAAGAACCAAGAGCAGCACAGGGGGCCGGACAAAAAAGACCTAAATTTCCAAGTACTTTTGTTAAAATCTGTGAATCTTAAATTATTATTATTATCTTAAATATTATCTCATTTTAATATATATTTCTCAAGTTTTATATAGTAATGATATACCGGTACCCTTTTGACATGACAGTTTTCAAGATGTTAATGAGTATGTCCCACTTTGCAGTTATCAAACTTGGGGGGCTTTATGGAAAGAAATAGTGTCAGAACTTAATGGAAGCTCTATATTAGGCACTTTAGCAGCTAAAATCACACATGAATCAATAAACTCTGCATTCCTAATTCTCATACAGCACTATTTAAAATTCTAATTCAATGGCACTTGCAACCAACGTATTTATCCTGAGTATCTGAGAATCTCCAAACAAAATACCAAGATGCCACGTCTCATTTCTTCATTTAAGAAGACAGAATGGGGTTAATTTTAAATATGTGGTAGTCACCCGGAATACATTTTCATATTGTAAGTAGCACTAAATCACATGCCACTTATGTGTACCACCTTCCCATTTACAGATTAAAAGTTACTCAGAAGATTGTTTAAGAAAACTGACTTCAAAAATGCTGCCATATGCTTTTTTCACAATTTGAAGACACTGAAAGTGAAAAAAATACTCAAAACACTAACCCTGAATAAAGTAGTAAGTACTATTATATCAGAATTAATTACAATTTTTGCTAATACATCAATAAAAACATTTTATGTTGGGTTCCTAACAGTGACTTCTTATGATACGAACAACCTTCTGTAGGTTACTTCATTCTACTCTCATAATAACCTTTACCTGTGACGCAGGTGCTATTATTTCCAAGTTACACATGAGGCTTGGTAAGTGGTAGATGCAAGAATTTTAAACCTTAGCTTAGCTGGCTCTACCACCCATGCTCCTAAGCAAGCTGACAGTCTCATATAAACCTCCCAAGTGTCAAGATCTGGACCTGTTTTGTTTACTGTTGTACCTCAAATGCCAAAAGCAGTCCCTGGCTCATAAAAGGTGTTGAACAGAGTGACTGAATAGATGGAAGAGATATCTGCTTAATTGCTTTCAGTGTAATCAGGGGAAAAAAAGCTACTGACCTGTATTATAAAAAAGTTTATACTAATCTTAATCATGTTGATACCAAAAAATTTAGCAATTAAAGACTCTTAAGACTGTTTAGTAATTTAAGTATTGCTCACTTGTCACATTGAAAAATTAAGACTTTATTAAAAAAAAAAAACCTCACAATGAAGCATTCATTTTGAAAGGCTGGTACAGAGTGAATAAAAGCAAAATTGCAGTGATGTTAGAATTTTGCATATTTTCATGAATCAATTCACTCTAATTTTTATTGTCTGCTATAAAAATGTCTTTTTTTTCTTTTAACTAACATCATCCTTGACTTCAAATATAAATCAAGGCAATAAGCATTCATAAGAGTTTTTATATAATATGAGGGTACTTCAAAAAGTTCCCAGAAAAATGGAACTAAAAAGATAATGCATGTGTCCTACAAGCCTTTTGTAGTACTCTTATATATAAGAAACTGAATTGAAAGAAAAGTTCCAGCTCAGTGAAGGACTATCAACCATCCTTTAAAAGCTAACAGGGACAGTTACATTTGCTCAGAAGAGCAAACTTCTAACAGGAAGCAGATTTTAAAAATCTACAAATTCAGACAAAATTTACAAAAACAGTACCATACTGCCCCTACATGTTCATATGAGTAGTAACAATGACATTTTAAAATCTAAAATGGTAATGCAGAGATTTCTGTGGATTACTGAAAAGCTGTTTAAGCTTAAACTGTTCCCCAGTGAACTGTATGAAATCACTCACACATAAAAATATAATTAAATATAGGAATAATTCACAAGTTTCAATTTCGTGTTCAAGACCAAAGAGAAGAAATTTAAGAGAAGAGAATTTCATCCACTGTACCATATCTTTTTCACTCAAAACATATTTTTCCATCATTGCATGAGGATATCATAAAATAACCATAAACAAATGGATAACAAACTATGCCCTATTGTGATCACTAATAAACCTTTTCAGTACTGTTTTCTTTAAGCCTGCATTTATTTGAGGAAGTTCAACTTAAAAAGTCTTGTTACAGTTGTAAGTAAATTTTAAATGCATACTTAGGAATGGAATTCCACTATAAAATTATGTTCAAGTTAACTATTTATATAAATATTAGAGTTGCTACCACAAAATGGCCACCTCAATTAGTCTATTCCTCAAAGAAAAATATGCAAAGAATGTTTATGTAATAGGATACATGCTTGAGAAATTATGGCTCTCTTGATGAGAAAAGCTTGCCATTTTGCTCTGAAAAATACTGTATAGGAAAACAGATTTCCAGATATGGTACTAATATATGTGAAATACTGCTAATGTTTTCTCTATTGAGGTAAATAAAGTTTATAAATACATACACAGACAATACTAAAGTCACGAGAGAAAAATTAAAAAAACAATCTTACTATTTTATCTGACCTTTCTTTCACATTTTAGGAATAAAATACTTTATAGACAGGTTAAGAAACATGCTCCATAAATATGTACTTTGGGAAGGAAGAAACTAGGGGGCTGGCGTTGTGGTATGGTGGTATGGTGGGTAAAGCCGCTGCCGGCAACACAGTTGCCCTATATGGGCACTGGTTCTAGTCCCGGCTGCTCCTCTTCTGATCCAGCTTCCTGCTAATGGCCTGGGAAAAGTAGCAGAAGATAGTCTAAGTGCTTGGGACCCTGCCACCCACATGTGAGAACTGGAAGAAGCTCCTGGCTCCAGCCTGGACCAGCCCTGGCTGTTGCAGCCATAGGACGAGTGAACCAGCGGATGGATGCTCTCTCTCCCTCTCTCTATGTAACTCTGATTTTCAAAGAAACAAACAAGTCCTTAAAAAGGAAGTAACTGTAAATGTAACTCCTAACACTTGGAATGCCACTGGCTTTACCACAAATGGTAGTCCTTTCTGATATTACTTCTATTATAAAATTTACCATTTTATTTACCATTCTTTAACTCCTCTACATGTGAAACACACAATAATTTCAGCAACTTTCCACAGCAAGTCAGGGAGAGGGCCAAGAACTCCAATTCTGACCCAGGAAGAGAAAGAAACCAATAAGGTGCACATGTTAGGATGTTAACAGTCTTGAAGAATGTTTGTTTGTTTTTTGGAAAAAAAATTAAAAATAGAGCAAGATGGACTTATATTTATTCTTTCAGAGCATCAGAATAATACCCTAACCCAGCAAATTAGACATTTCAGTTAAGTCACCAACATAATCCTATTGAATCAGGTTAAGAATGTGAATGCATCCATAACATGCATGTACATGTCTTTAGTTACCCATATACACATATGAAGAAACTATAATGCAAATCATTACCAGGTGATTTAGAAATGCAAAGCATATGATTAAGTCAGGAGTATACTGGCGCAAACGGAGCCACTGCCTCCCTGCCTACTCGTGCTTCTGAGGAGCACTAAAATGTTAAAGCACATACAAGATTTTCATTTCGTTTTGTCCACTAGTGCCTAGACCTGTGCTTGGCAATAGAAGACACTTACTGGGGGGGGGGGGGTGAATTAATTAATCCATGCTCTTCTGATTTTTATATATGGTCATGGAAGGTGGAGAATGACATAAATCTCTTGGAGACAGAAAGGCATCTATGGCCTCCTTAAGGGAAGTTCTCTGTCTTACTCATCCTTGCAACACTGGAAACACACACAAGGAGTGTGTGTAACATGTATGAGCAGAGTATATTTAATTTAGTAGTGTTAATTTTTCCATGGAAATATTTGGAGAATTAAGAAATGTAGTTGAGGTTCTCTTCCTTCATATAAACCATAGGTCTGCTAGCTTGAGCTGCAATTTGATCACTGAAAAAAAAAATATATAAGCTTCAAATCATCATTATATTATATGGAGCTGCCTAAAACTAGGTTAGTAAAATATAGCATTTGCATATGGATGTACTTGAGACTTAAGATAAAGCTTAGACCACTGTGACATTTCAAAGTGCATTCCATTTATATATATGGGTGACAGTAGTATATCTCAAAGGTTTGTGGAATCAGTTCCACAGTTTGGGAAAGAACTGTGTTCCTAAATTCAGAATAATTTTAGATTTTAGAAAGAAAACACAGTACACATACTATACATTAAAGAACACTTCTAATATATTACATACTAATATTTCTGCAGCAAAATATATGAATACTCAGATAAGTAATAAAAGTTCAACAGTCTTATGTTAGTTGGATTAGGGTTTGCTACTTTTATTTTAAATTTTCTTAATTTTCAGAGTTTGTTGGATTTCTGGTCTGCAGACAAGGAACTGGGATTTATTTCACAGTTATTTACTTTGCCAGGAGCTTAGTTCAAATTTATTTTTAACGTATTTTTCATCCGTCTTCCCTACTCCAAGTCTTAATATTAAGTTCAGTTCTGTAAAACACAATCTTCAAATTTAGATAAGCTTGCCCTGTATTGTTAAAATAACAAATCTGGGAGCCCAGTGTTGTGGCACAATCAACGGAGCTGCTGCGTATTACTCCTGCATCCAGTATCAGAGTTTGCGACTCAGCTCCTCCACTTCCAATCCAACTTCCCACTACTGTGCCTGGGAAGGCAGCAGAAGATGGCCCATGCACTTGGTGCTCTGCCACCCAGATGGAAAAAGGAGTTCCGGGTTCCTGGCTTCAGCCTGGCCCAGACCTTGCTGTTGTAGCTACTTGGGGGTGAAGAGTGGGTGGAATATCTCCTCTCTCTGTTGCTCTGTCTTTCAAATGAATAGAAAAATATGTAGAAAAAAATAACTATTTTTACAATTATCCACTTAACAAAAGGAATGACATTTCGTGGAAGTTGTTTCCATGATAAAGTTGTCGATTTATAAATCATGGTGGGGGGGGGGCAGAATTGTGGCATAGGGGGTTAAGCCACCACCTGTGACTCTGGCATCCCATGAGCGTCAGTTTTAGTCCCCTTCTACCCAGCTCCCTGATTATGCTCCTAGGAAAACAGGGGAAGATGGCCCAAGTGCTTGGGCCTTTGCCACCCACATGGGAGACCTGGATGGAGTTTCATACTCCTGGCTTCAACTTGACCCAACCCTGACCCTTGTGGCCATTTGGGGAAGGAACCAGAGAATAGAGGATTCTCTCTCTCTCCAGCCTCCTTTCTCTCTGTAACTCTGCCTTTCAAATAAATAAATCTTTAAAAAAATAATAAATCATAGCGCTAATTTGCTTTGCATTCATATTTGAGAACTGAGGTGTAAGGCAATACTAAAACATCATCTAACAAGCAAAAAGTATCTAGGAAGCATTGTTATCAGTAATTAGATACTGAGACTACTGTAAATGTGGGAAAGGTGAGGACTGCATACTTAAAACCCAGGATTATATTGCAGAAATTAATCCTGAAAATGTTTGGAGGACTAGACATGTAGTTTGACAGTTAAGACAATGGTTAGGAGTGGCTGGGTTTGATGCCTGCCTCTGGCTCCTGATTCCAGCTTTCTGCTAATGTAGACCCTGGGAAAGCAGCGGTGATGGCCAAGTACTTGGGTTCCTACTCACAAGGGAGACCTGGATGGAGTTTTTGGCTGTTGGTTTCAGCCTGGCCCAACCTCAGCTGTTGCAGGCATCTGGAGGGTGACCCAGCAGATGGGAACTCTCTCTATCTGTGTGTGTCTGTCTCCCAAATAAGCAACATTAAGTGTTGTTAAGCTGCCTCTTAGATACCCACTACCCATATCAAAGTGCAAGGATTCAAGTCCTGCCTCCACCTCCACCAGTTTCCTGCTAATGAGCACCCTGGAGTCAGTAAGTGATGGCTCTGGCACTTGTACCCCTTCCACTCAACATGGGACAGCCATATGGAGTTCTGGGCCTCTGGCTTCAGCCTGGCCCAGCCCTGCCTGATGCAGACATTTGGAGAGTGATCCAGTATAGAGAAAATCAATCAATCAAACAATCAATTAATCAGTCTCTCTCTCTCTCTCTCTCTCTCACTTTTCAAATAAATAAGCATCATAAATTGGAAACTAAAGCTTCATTCACTCTATAAATCCTAAGCCCAGTGTTCCACAGTGGTGGCAATGCTAGAACCAGCCTGCTTGAGTTAAGATTCTTACTTGTATCATTAGTTATGAGACAAGTTATTTAGCCTTCCTAGTCTCAGATTCCTCACCAGTAAAATAGTGATAGCATGGTATGAGGAGACTTCAAAAAGTCTTTGGAAAATGCCATTAAAAGATAAATCTATTTTGGTATTTAAAAAAAAAAAACCTATGCATTTTTCCCATGATATGTACTTTCCAAAAACTTTTTGAAAATCTCTTGTACAGATGGATGGTCCTTATTCCATCTAGTTCTATTATATCCACAGGTTCTAGAAAAGTTCTCTGCTCTATGTGCTCACAGTTTTTGACTAACATTAATCAATTGGTAGCAACATATAAGTGAATAATTTGCAGCAGTATAATTACTATGGAAAACAAGATGGGAACCCAAGCAATAATGCACTCAGCACTCTGCTCATCACCTGTTCAGCAACCATCTTCATGTTTTCATTCGAAGTTATGGTGAAGCACATGGCACTTTGTACGCAAGTCCATTTAAGCAACTACACTTCTGTACTGCACTGGTGTGTTTGTGGTTTTACTACTAGACTATGAAATGCTTAAAACTTGCTCATATCACCACCCTTCTTTCTTTTGTTCGAAGTTCTTTAGTATTTGCTGCTATCTTCAGCTACCGCAGACTCTCAAAAAGGACCACCCAAAGGACTACACCCTGTGCTTGTTTCTCTGTCATTTTCCAAATTGCTAAGTAGTAATTACTTTTAAAATTAAGTGTCAAACTGTATGTGAGTTTAGTTAAATTTAGAAGATGCAATATTCAAAATAACAGCTGCACAGTCATTTAAAAACATTCAGTAAACAAAAACATGCCATATTCTTACAGTACAAAAACTGCCTTAAGAGCTTTCCAAGCTCAACAGATACTTCAGCAAATCAGTCATACAAATATTTATACTAACTTTCTCTTGCATATCACTGGGAGCATAAAATATATCAGAAACAGATCCTGAATTCTAAGTTTATAATCTATTACAAGACAAAATATCTATGCAGAGTTGTCATATAATACCAGTGAACAGTCTATATCTATATCTATATCTGTATGCCTAAAGTTCAAAGGTAACGGCTATAAGTGCAATACGTTTCACGCTAATGCAGCTAATGCAGGGGTGGGGAACATCTGACCGGTGGGCTATATTAGGCCCATAACATTATTTGGTCTGGCTCTAATAAGACAACCACAGGAGGGAGTCAAAATTCAATACAATATAACAAGTTGATAATTTTGTATGGTCCATGAATGATATCCTAAATATCCACCTAAGCCCTTAGCAGAAAAAAGATTTCACACTCCTGCTCTAACAGACCAGGACGACAGTGGAGGAAACCAGTCCCGGAAGGAAGGTTTCACCAGAGAGGCAGGGCATTGACTGTCAGGTCCTGGAAGGATCAGGAGAGAGAGGCAGAAGCTGAGCGGGTGGATATCAAATTGACTGGTTTGCAAGAGGGGAGCATGATGCTAACTTTTAAAAGTATTAAATTTCTGTAGGTTAAGGAGCTATCTAGCTATTTATATTTAGCTAAGAGTTCCATGACACAGATGTTGAGTTCATGAAATCCTTTTAGGTATCAAGACATTTAGAAGAGCAGACTTGCTACAACTTTAAATGAGAAGGCATCAAGGCTGCATTAGAATTTTTTTTTTTTTAAGTAGACCTGGATTGGGGCTACTTGGCAAAGCTATGACAGAAATGTAAGACTAAGTAATAGTCCAATAAGAAACAGACAAGTATTTCTGGCAGCTGCTCCTGCCAGCAGAAGTACTCTTACAGTAGAGATTATTAATAGCAATATACTTTGGGAGAGGCTGTCAGTATACCATAAAAATATCACACTAAAATTCAGATATATAAAAGTGTAATCTAATGTAGCAAATAAAAACTGAGACAACCATAGAATGATTAGCAATAAAAAAAAGCTGCATCAACAACAAATTATTAAATCGTTTCAGTGGGTCAAGTGTTTAGATGAAAACACAAATCACAATTTAACAACCATGGGTGGAATACAAGAAAATTACATAGATGAGGGGCAGGAATCTGGCCTAATGATTGACACCAGCTCTTACAGCCGTGTCCCAACCCACATCAGAATGACGACATCCGAGGCTGGATACCAGCTCTGGCTCCTGGCTAGTTTTCCAACAATGCAGACCCTGGAAGGCAGTGGTGATAGTTCAACTAATTGAGTTCCTGCATGCAGTTTCACCCACACGGGATTTGTCCTGGCTTCTGCTCACTCCACTTCTCCATCTCTCCCCCTTGCAATAGGCATTTGGGGAACAGCAAATGGGCATACACCTGCTCTCTTCTCTTTTTCTATTTATTTCTCTCTCCCTCTACCTCTCAAATAAACAGAAAACAACAATTTAGGTGACGGGTCTATGGCATATATTATTTTCTGTAAGAATAAAACAATAAAAGCAACACTAGCAACAAATAATTTTTAAACTATTTACATATTTTCATTAAGCCTTAAATATAAGCATATATCATTATTCTCTCAAAATGTGCCTGCAGCTGTATAGAGTCCTGAGATTAAATATCAGCTGTATTATTTATCTAGAAAATTGAGAGTCACCTTGTATGAACTTCAGTTTTCTGATCTACTAAATGGAGTTAACTTACATTGCTTAACTAATGCTTAACCATCCAAAGATTAAATGAGTTAAAATACTCAACTTAACTGGACCAGTGCCTAAAATACCGAGTAGGTTCATTTAAAATAATAGCAATCAATAATAGCATTATTACATTAACACTATATATTTGGAAGAGAAATAATTTTAAAAAGCAGTACTGTTGAAATTCTAGGGAGTAGATACACAAAGATAAAATTCTTCTTCATATAACAAGAGAAAGGATGAAGGTTTTTAAAAGAAATGAATGTTTGGCCGGCGCCACGGCTCAATAGGCTAATCCTCTGCCTTGCGGCGCCGGCACACCGGGTTCTAGTCCCGGTCGAGGCACTGGATTCTGTCCCAGTTGCCCCTCTTCCAGGCCAGCCCTCAGCTATGGCCCAGGAGTGCAGTGGAGGATGGCCCAAGGGCTTGGGCCCTGCACCCGCATGGGAGACCAGGAGAAGCACCTGGCTCCTGCCATTAGAGGGTGAACCAACGGCAAAGGAAGACCTTTCTCTCTGTCTCTCTCTCTCTCTCTCACTGTCCACTCTGCCTGTCAAAAATAAAAAAAATAAAATAAATAAATGAATGTTTTAAAGCTCCAGTAATCCAATTCCGTAAGTTTACCATAAGGCAAGATATACATCAGCAAAGAGCTATGTGGACAAGACCTTATTACAGTATTGTTTTAACAGTAAAAACCTGTTTCACATTGCTTGTACAAACAGTGTCATTAAAACACAGTCACACTCATTCACTTAGGTATCGTTAATGGTTGCTTTCACGCTAAATGCTTGAAAGAGATGAATGCTTGTTAACAGAGGGGATGTGGTTCATAAAACCTAAAACACAGACATGCCCTTTGCTGAAAAAGTGGATGTGGAATTTATGTTATCCTCCAATGATAACACAGGGGAGACATTACCATTTTTTCAAAAGGTACACAAATAACTGTATTTCAACTTTATTTCCATTTTCATTTTAAAGAAAAAATAATTTTCAAAATGGTATTTGAACTATAGCTCTTGACACAGAACAGAATCTCTACAAAATTGTTCTCATCTATCAGAAATCCCTATTAGATATTTCACCACTCTCTGAGATGCTGGGTTTCAAATGCACAAGTCCTGTCTTCAACCTGTGGCCTAACTTTCCAGCAGAGCTCTGCCCCTACTGGGCCTCTGTGCTGTCACTGCCTATGCCACACGAACTCAGAACACTTGCACACGTGGCGCTTTACAGACAGTGTCTGTCTCTAAACTAGCATAGTCAACCAGCTACATTAGAAAACCCTACACACACCAACAACTGTGTGCCATCTGGAAGTTTCTACCAAAATAGTGACACTGAAGAAGAACTTCAAGGGAATATTCTAAATACTAAAAAGTACTCTGAACAAAAGCAAGATGTATCATTTCTATTACCCCTGAAAAGAAAAAAAAGTGCTACTAGATATGCTGTGGAGTTCCATCAAGATGCATCCTTATAATGCAGTTTAGGATGAAAGAAATACGGTGCTACATCATTAAAGGCATTCCAATTTCAAAGTAAAAATAAAATAATTTCCCAGTTAATTTAAGGGCTAAATAATATTTTCCAGTAAAATTTCTCTTTCCCTAAGGGACAATTGGGGTTTTGCTTTCCTTTTTTTTTTTTTAAGTAGAAGTTTGCTTTTTTAAAAAAATTTTCCTGACTTTAAGAATTACACATAGAACTTATTTTTAAGAAATATTCTACTGGCACACTCAAATAGGAAAGTTTGAGCAAAATGAGGAAGGCCTTAACACTTAAAGGTAACTGATTAATAGTCAGATTCCTATTTATTTACTGCTTTTATTATTAAATCCAATGCTTATGTATCTCAGGCGAGGAAGTATAAGAATGTATGTAATAATAAATTAGAACACCAGAACTAATATCATATGTAAATAGTAAGGTTAACAAATATCCTGAAAACATCTGAAAAGGTACAAACTGAAGTTGTAGTTGTAAGTATTATTTTAAAGGATTTTCCAAAATTCTGAAACTATTATTTATTAATCTGTACAAAATACTGATCATGCAGATATTAACTGACTGAACATTTATAGTGGACATATAATATGTTTTAGATATTTTAATAAATCAAGGCTGCATAGATTCTTATAAGCAGTAGCCATTCAAAACATTTAGTTCACTACTTGTAAAAAAAAATACCTGCACAATACAGAATACTATATGCTTTGTGAACTTCATTGTCTAAGTGCACAGTGATCTGTTTGAACAGCTAAACACGCCTAATGTAAAAACTTCACAATGTTAGGCATAAAATACTATTATTTATGTCTGTATCATTATCAACAGCCTTCTAGGAAACTTTGACAAAGAAAAACACATTTTAAAAAATATAAACTTTACCAAGGAAACGTTAGTAAACTAAGTATAAAAAAAAAGTTGTAAATCAATTGAAAGCTACCTAAATTAGCCAGTCCCAAGAAGGAGGGAGAAGGATATGGTTTCACAATCCCTTTAATATTTCTAGTAGTCCAAGTCAATGAGTTATGCAATAGTAAATTATTGGCAGGCAGGCAGACTAAAACTGAGTGTGTTAAATTTGTTATGTAAATATTTTTAAAAATGTTTTGGAAAACTGAAAAATGTTCTAGTATGAAGTTTTCTGTTCATATTTAGTTCTATTCTGTTATTACAACTGCAGGGCTGTAATTTAACATAACACAGTAACCTAGAAAAGTCAAACTGAATAGTGACCCTAGGAAGCCCTCGGGGCAAAGCATCTAAGTTCACTATGAATTTTTCTTAGAGAATCTTCTCCTATGCCTCTTAAATGCAATCTCCAAGTTACCATATAAAGATAGAAAATATACACTGGGACATAATGAAGTAATTTACTATAAATTGTACTTACATTTATTAGAAATATCCAACAGAATGATTAAAATTAACACAATTGCTAATATCTTATCAATTTAATTAAAAGAAAGCTCCACACTTTTTTTCCCTCAATTTCTAAACATATTTGTATTGGCACTTTCTTTTACAGAATTATTAAAATACTCAGTTAGTTTATGAATGACTAGAGAGCTATTAGAGGCCTGTGTGTAAAATGCTGAAATTGGGGCAGTGAGCTCACTCAGCAGAAGCTGTGAAACTCACAAGGTGAACGGAGAGAACAGTGAAAACGCAGTGAGGAAGAAAAGAACAAGAAGGTGGCAGGAATATTTGTACTATATTTTCAATGTTTAAACTGTATTACACGTTAACTCTACTCAAAATGTTTTCCAACATGGCTGCCACTTTTGTTTGGGACAGTCACTGAAATACTCAAAATGAGCAAAGCTAATTAGAAAATGTACTTTTAACAAAGATTACTAAGTCCCACTAAATACAAGACTTTCTTTAAAGGAGGAAAATGCTTTTGTAGCATTATAGTTTATTCTACTTGTTTAAGAGTATTTCTCCTACAGTTAAGAAACTTTGTTAAAAATACAAAAAGAACACAAACAGCACTGATATACATTATCAGTCATTTAGTTCCAAAGAGACTGCCATGCGGTTCTTTTTTCAGGCAGAAGGGAGGGGGATGAGGGTGAGGGTGGGAGAGAAAGGGAAGGTTTATGTGTTTAGGATCATAAACATATTTTCGATCTAAAAATATATCACTCTAGTCAATAATTCTAAACAGCAATACCAACTAACGCAGAAAATACAACAAATTGCTAATATTAACAGGGTAAAAACTTGGTGGAGAAGAAAAGTGTGTGGTTCTGAAAAAACCCCAGTAGATCATAACTAGATTACATATCAGGACATGTGCTGCAAAATGTTTGTTAGTTCAGGACTGTCTATATATAAACTGTATCGTAGCTGCCACACAATAGCAAGCTATTTTTATTTTATATAACAGCAAAAAGTAATGTCACTGTAATGTTAAGTTTGAATTTTAGAAATAACAATTTTAAAACAACTCAGTTTAAAGGGCCAAAGAAGCCCATGGATTAATAAGTATACTCTTAAGTGGAACTAAATGCTCTATTTCCCTTGTATAAGGAGAACACCACCAGTTTTTTTGTTTTCCATGCAAAATAAAAGCTACAAACTGGGGGTTTTGATATTTGTCAACAGGTTTCAAAACATACTTTTACTTTTGCCAATTTTTCAAGGTCTGCAGGATTTTAATCTCATGAAAACATTAACGGAGACAAAAAGGTGAACTGAGTAACCCTGCCAGGCTTTAAATTATAAAACTATCATTAAAATAAGTTTCATTGGCTACACAATGCACTGATATTTTAGTTATAAATATCAATTGAAATATGAAGCATTTCTTCACCAAAGGAGGCAGGACTTCATTTAAAAAAAACATTCATTTTTTCCAAATAGGCAGGACTTACCCGTCTTCGACAAAAGGGCAGGCCTTGGGCAATGATGCTAATGCTAAATATCTTCATCACAGTTTGATGAGGCAGAGGCTCTTTTGCACTTTTAAGATCAGCAGGAAGCAAGCCATGGTTTAGAGAAGCCTTTCCTGGTTTTGACATTTTAAAACTCCTCTTGGTGGATGAGTCCTCTCTACATGCAATACAGGCACATTACTGAAAACTCTAACCACCAAATTAATATCAGGATTTCTACTTATAATCTTAAAAGGGTGAGAACCCAAGGCCTGCTGCTTTTTCCTTTCAACCTTCTCCTACCAAATGTCCTGACCTGTCTGTGGCTTGGTGGAGTGCAAACTATCCTAGAATAGCCAGGAATTATAAACTACTGAAGTGAAAGCTGCTGCTCCTGCCACTCAAACAGCTGGTGAACCTCCCCTACAAAGTCAGTAATGCGAACACAATCAAAGCGGGCCTGGGCTGTTGGGTTCCTTGCAATATTTTTCCAATTAACTAATCTAGGTGCTCCCTTGAAAATGAAAGTAAAAAAACTCCTTTACAAAGATTAAAAATATGTATCATCTCTTCTCTCAAATACCTTAAGTCTTCCTTAGCCACATATCAGATTAGTATTTTAGGAATGCTTTGAATTGTGTTTCGAAGTTAAGGATGGTGTTAATACATGCTTAAAGACAACACATATGTTTGTTCTGTCTTAGCTACATGAGAGTGAGTGCTGTTTTCAAGTGTTTATCTGAAGCATGCTCTTTTACTTTTACATACTACCGTTTATCTCTTTCCAAGACATTAAATACACTCTAATTGTCTACAGCTATTAATACACACTTCATATAATCTTCCTACCAGCAATTCTGTTATTGTCAATTCAATCTGTAATTCTGAGAAACTCCTTGATTCTACTTGAAATGTAACAGTCGCATGGTTAAAGATACATTTTAAAAGTATTTATATATAAAGCTACCTATGATGGGAAGTAATTACAGAACATGGTTAAATTCTGAAAAATGCGCCACTGGGTGACTTTGTCATTGTACAAACATCACAGTACCCACTTCTACAACCCAAGATGGCTACAATGACACTAGGTGGTGCAATCTTCGACGTCATCCATGAGACCACCTTCCTATATGTGGTCTATTATTGACAAAAATATGTGGCACACTGCTGTATGAGAAAATGGATAATTACAAGCTAACCAACTGCAAAACCCTAATTTCTCTCATACCCCACAGTCAGATAAAACTTCCTACAATGCAGAGCAGGGAAGTGGTGCACAATCTATTCAAGAACCTTCAATGGTTCCCCAGTGTCTGCCATAATGTTTGGAGGGGAAGATTCTCCTCAGTGTCCTCAAACTAATCTTCCTAGTGTCATCCCAAATACTCCCTTATTTTAACCACTTATGCGACTATTAATTAATCTTCACACTACTTCAGGCCCATGAAACAGGCTGTTATTTCGATGATAACGAAAAAAGCTTAATGTGAAAATTACTAGACAGTCCTAACAAGAAGATAGTAAATGTGAACTATACGTTCACAATGCTAAGTAAACTAGTTTTGTTCTCTCTTTTCATTCCATTTTCTCCCGAAAGCTAGTCATCTGATTTTTCTCTCCGTCCAACAACTGTTACAGATCATTATAGTAGGAGGTTAGATTTTAATAGGCAGAGAATCATGAAGGAGAGTGATAGAAATGGGTGACTTCTTTAACTTTGGAGAGATCGATCTTATTGAATATAAACTGGGCTGCTAGGATCAATCTTATTGAATATAAACTGGGCTGCTAGGTAGGTAATCAATACATCAGAAATATCCAGTCCTATCCTGATGTGTGCTCTTCAAACAGACCTTTTTGTTATTCCACAATTTAAAATGTAGTTAACAATGCAAAACCATTGGTGTAGCTGACACTTTTCCTTACATGAAAGTAAATTTCTCCAAAAAAGATATACAAATGGCCAGTAAACACATGAAAGGATGTTCACCAGAATTAGTTATTAAAGAAATATGAATCAAAACTGCAATGACCTGCTATTTAATATCCATTGGATGGATGGATGGATGAGAGGGAGGGAGGGAAGGAGGGGATAAAAATGTGCCAGCCAGAATAAGGAAAATTGGAATCCCTGTATACAGCTTATGGGAATAATATATAAAATAGATTAACTGCTGTGAAAAATGACACAGCAGTTTCTCAAAAAAATTAATTACAGAATTACCACATGACCCAGCATTTCTACTTCATGCCATACATCCCAATAAATTAAAAGCTAGGGCATGAACAGACATTTTTATACTCATATTCATAACAGTGTTATTCACAATAGGCAAAAGATCGAAGCAACCAAAGTACCCACTGATGGATGAATGGACCAATAAAAAGGATACTCTGAGAGATGCCATAACACAGATGAGCTTGAAGATATACTAAACAAAATAAGTCAAAAACGATAAACTGTGTGATTCCACTTACATGAGGTACTCAAGAGCAGTTAAGGTTATAGGGTGAGAGAGAAGAAGGGTGGTTGCTAGGGACAAGGAGAAGACAGAGGTAAAAGTTAGAATTTAATTGGTATAGAGTTTCAGTTGGAAAAAAACTGGATGTGGATAATGGTAACAATCACACAACACTGTAATTACATATACTTAAACATGGCAGAAGTATTAAAGGCTGTGTTATAAATTTAATCACAATTTCTCAAAGCTTTTAAATGAAAAAGTAAATAATAGAACCACCTTCACCCAAAAAGCCCAACACAGAACTATGGTTAGGAGAGAGAAGAGTGAGTATGAAGGAATCAGAAATATGTAAATTGCAAAAGTAGAAAAAAAGTAAAGCTGCTATCCAAACTGTCTGCAGCCCCACTAGACCTCAGCACCCTGCAGAATAACTGCCACTCACCTCATTCTTGCCTCAGCATCTCCGGATGCTCAGCTTACTTCCCAACATAAGACTAATCTTTTTGCTTGCATAATATAATATTCAGTCATTTTGTCCTTCATTGAAAAAAACTGGCTTTTGCTAAAGAAGTTCCCATGGAATACCCCTCCCACAGTTACAATCACAACCTACTTTGCTGATATTACAACATAATTTGAGGTGGATTAAGATTCTTTATTCTTTTTTTTTTTTTTTTTTTTTTTTTTTTTTTTTTTTTTTGTGACAGGCAGAGTGGACAGTGAGAGAGAGAGACAGAGAGAAAGGTCTTCCTTTTGCCGTTGGTTCACCCTCCAATGGCTGCCGCAGATGGTGCGCTGCAGCCGGCGCACAGCGCTCATCCGATGGCAGGAGCCAGGTGCCAGGTGCTTTTCCTGGTCTCCCATGGGGTGCAGGGCCCAAGCACTTGGGCCATCCTCCACTGCACTCCCGGGCCACAGCAGAGGGCTGGCCTGGAAGAGGGGCAACCGGGACAGAATCCGGCGCCCCGACCGGGACTAGAACCCGGTGTGCCAGCGCCGCAAGGCGGAGGATTAGCCTGTTGAGCCACGGCGCCGGCCAAGATTCTTTATTCTTAAAAAAAAAAAAATCCGTCTGAGTGATATTTTTGAAATCAGTTAATTAATCCTCTCAATATTCCTTTTTCTGAACCACCTAGAAAACAAAATTTAACTATGATATGCCAATGTGAAAAGAAGTAGAAAAGGGTACGGCATCCCCCAAGTTTAACACGTTCATTCTGCACAGGAAAATCAATCAAACAGATCAGCTCCTCTTTCCCTTTCATCCAATTCACCTGTTAAGAATGACAGCATACCAAAAAATTATAATTTTTCACATTTGTATTAAAAAGTAGACAAAGACTTTAAAGTCATACTATGAGCATTTACATGCAGATACTTTAAGGATAAGGGAAGATCTGTAACCTCTGTAGAGTCAGATCTTAAGGAGGCAAAAAAAAAAGATCTAAAATTGAAAAGAATCTGAAGTGAAAAAATTAAAACTACAATCTACAGTTCTTATCCTCCAGTTTCTAAAAGGATAAAAATTATTATGAAGCAAAAACAGATGTTTTATTTTCAAGAAATTATTTGCAAGGATAACAGAAGCAAAACTGGAGTGAAAATAAAGTCTAGTTGGTATTAAATGTTGTGTTCTGCACTAGATACAAGTTCTGGTTAGCACAGAGTGGCAACATTCTAATTCAACTTTTTTTTTTTTTTTTTTAATCAGTAAATAGCTGCCCTCCACTGGATAATACTGAGTATTACACCTCCAGTAAACCAAATACTAAATTGAATTGTGTGCCTGTATCAATATGTTTTTGTAACCAAAGGCACTCATTTCCAAATGTACTATAAGTTCTATATTTTTTGGAGGGGTCAAATAAAATAACAGCGCTTTTGCAACAATGATCCCTGCCAGCACAGAAACATTTAAAATACCCACCCTTCAAATGTAGGGGGAAAAACCTACTCAGTGAGAGAAATCATAAAGAAAATGTATGAGAACCCCAACTGTTAATATGTTAAAATACAGCAAGTTTCATGTATTGTAAAAAAAAAAAAAAAAGGATAAAGTCTTGGTTTCAACTCTACTTTTAAAAACATCTAAGATACGCTTAGGTATAATCACCACTACAAACCCCACTATCACCCAGCACTAATCGAGACTCTTAGATTAAATCTTTTTTTAAGATGATTCCACTTAACTAAGGTAGTGTAACATAGCAGATGGGGGCACAGACTCTGGAGCTAACCTGCCTTAGTCTACACACTGGTTCCCCAGGGTATGGCCTTCAATTAAACTTTCTATGCCCCACTTTCACCTACACAGAACCTCCTTCATAAAACTGCCGTGAAGATTAAAGAAGTCAAGGTAAGCACACAGTAGGTGCTCAACTCTGCTAAAACTGCTGTTATGATCACTACTTATGCGATTAGGATAAAAAAATCACACAGAGCTTTGTAGATTATATTTCAGCTTTTAAAATCACTAAGCAAGCAAACAGACATTCTAAAATCTACCTATAACAGCTATGGAGAAGGAAAACACATCTACAAGTTTCAGAAAAATTTCAGTAATTGTCAACTTTCTCAGCTAAAAATGTAACTGTAGGGGCCGGCACTGTGGCAAGGCGGGTAAAGCCGCCATCTGCAATGTCAGCATCCCATATGGGCACTGCTTCGTGTCCCAGCTGCTTCACTTCTGACCCAGCTCCCTGCTAAGGCCCAGGAAAAGCAGCAGAAGATGATCCAAGCGTGTGGGCCCCTGACACCCCTGTGTGAGACCCAGAAGAAGCTCCAGGCTTTGGCCTGGCCCAGCACTGGCCCTTGCAGATACCTAGGGAGTGAACCAGTTGACTGAAGATCTGTCTCTTCCTCTCTCTCTCTCTCTCTCTCTCTCTCTCTCAACTCTTTCAAAATAAATAATTGAATCTTTTTTTAAAAAAAGTGTGATATCTTAACCCAAGTGTCTTATCATTTTAAGATTCCAGTTCTCAGTTCAGCTTGTAGTAAGATTATTTTGTCTACGAATCATTTTCCAAATTTCTTTCTTCTGAAAGTTTACATTAGCAAAAAAAAATCATATATAAATGTTACAAACAGCAAAACATCATCACTTTGGTATCTGTAAAATGCTTTACATTTCCAAGCACTGTAGTTCTCCTTTAACAACAGAAAACACTTGTTACAGCAATTTATTATGGGTTTCCACCTTTTATTTCATTTATTAAATGAAGGCTAGCACGCAGCTGCTCTGGCAAAGCACACAGAGTTTCTATTTTCTATAAAACATTCCTGAATTAGCTACAACAAATCACTTCAAAGGTATGTTTTTCTATAAGCATAAATGATTTTTACAGCAAGAGTTCTCAAAATCTCACCTCAAACTCATCGACAAGGAGAATCTCAACACATCATTTAAACTCAGTATTATTCACTGCTTCTGTGAATTTAGGAAACAATGACTTACTTCCTTGTAGACACAGAACTTTCCAGATGCTAAAAAGTATACCACTGCGAGAGTGACACAAATGAAACTCAGCATCCTCCTTACCAGGGTGGTATTATCAGGTACACTTATTTATTCAGGGATACAGACTAAGACAGATTATTTTCCACACTGAATCAGTTTCCAGTCTTTTCAAACACCTTACATACCAGAATGTTAAAGTATTGCCCTACTAAGCAATGCATGTATGAAGATAGAGCAACTGAAACATGGAGTAAAATAGTTTTGATGAAATTTAAGTTCTCTGCTGGATGATAAGTGAACTATCAAGCTTTCACTAGTAAAAACTAAAAGAAAAATATAAAAAATATATATCATTTATATATCATTTCAATTATAGAAGCATACTTCAGTTAATTTAGCATGAAAGATTAAATAATTAAATATATCTTTTAATATTTATAAAAAGTAAAAGTCAAATAAAAATGTTTCATAAAAATTAAAATCACATTTATAATGATTCCTTAAAAAGTTCCTGGACAGTTATATGCTAAAAGTACTCAGAAAGATTACAACTTCCAGTTACAATGTATCTGAGATGTCATAGTAATGTAAATTATGCTGGTTTTTGAAATAGCACATACTGGCCAGCACTGCGGCTCGAAATAGCATATACTGGCCAGCACCACGGCTCAACAGGCTAATCCTCCGCCTTGTGGCACCGGCACGCTAGGTTCTAGTCCCAGTCAGGGGACCGGATTCTGTCCCGGTTGCCCCTCTTCCAGCCCAGCTCTCTGCTGTGGCCAGGGAGTGCAGTGGAGGATGGCCCAAGTGCTTGGGCCCTGCACCCCATGGGAGACCAGGAGAAGCACCTGGCTCCTGCCATCAGATCAGCGTGGTGCGCCGGCCGCAGCAGCCATTAGAGAGTGAACCAACGGCAAAAGGAAGACCTTTCTCTCTGTCTCTCTCTCTCTCTCTCTCTCACTGTCCACTCTGCCTGTCAAAAAATAAAAAAACAAAATAAATAGCACATACAATATACACAAGTGTTATAAAAATGCTATTTTGTAGTTGAACATTTACAAAATAAAAGCACTACATATATGTACTGAATTGTACATGTACTACAGCATTTTCAAAATAAAAAATGCCAGAATGCCAGGTTACATAAAACAGTATAACTGTTTTGATTTATATACTCAAGGTAGGATTGTTTGATATTTAGGCTATTTCAAATTCTGTTGGAAATTTCAAAATGATTGGCTGAAAGTGCTACAAATGAAAAAGTAAAATATAGAAAACCACCCAAAATAAGTCCTAAAAAATGAGAAGCTTAAAAGTGACAAACAACCCTGTGAGAACACCAGAAACTCCAGAACCAAAAGACCTACCTATTATTTACTCACAGCTGAATTATCCGTGGGCTGAACTATTGCCACAGCCAATCTTCTTTCAGCCCAATCACCTAGAGTTGACATTTCAGGTGAGCATACAGGATACAAAGAATATAAGTTCTAGTTTCAGCTCCACCACTAACTGGTAATCTCAGGCAAATTTCTTAACCTGTCTTACACTTAAAATTTCTACAATGAGGAGACTGGCCTACATGACTAAAAATAAAATCTTCTGCAGTATATTACAGCCCCTGTAGTATTAGCTACATATACAATCTCTTGTAGTGTGTTGGATTGTCAAGGTGGTGAGCCTCCTTTTATTATAGTTTAGCAAACAGTAAAGTTTTACTAAATATATCTAAATAAAATACTTTTACATAATGTCCCCAAAACAGACATCAATGTCTATGTTATACATGTATATTCATGTTGTATAATAAGGAAACCTTTTAACTGGAAAAAAGATAAAGGCATTATGATTTCCAAAACATGATTAAACAGATGAAATCAAGGAAAATGATCTCAAGTTTTCTGATTCTATATTATATTATAATAATTTCTATATTTTTGTTTTCCCCATTTAGCAGGAGAGAACTCCAGGTCTTCCACCTGGGTAGCACAAAATCAATCACCTGAGCCACTGGTGATAGCTCCCAGGGTCTGTATTAGCAGGGAGCTGGAATCAGGAGTCAGAGCTGGGAGTGGAACCTAGGCATTCGGAGGTAGGACTTGGGCATCTCAAACAATAAACACTCACCATGGATCTTTCTGAATGAGTAAATTTTAGATTCTATTCCCGTATTTGTGTCGAAGAGCTTTAATTGTCAATTTTAAAATGGCATTCTTCCTCATTCTTTAAGAATTTAAAGAAACAGTTAAGATGAAAAAAATTCAACCATCAGATTAATTTTTTAAGTATTTCAGAAATGCCCAGTATGAAGTCCTCACTGATTATAACATAATTTACCTCATGATTAAGTTGAACGCTACAGTGTGTGCTGAGTTACCCAGTTGTTAAAATAGCCTTACACAGCTGCTCACCAAGAATTTAGTTGATGATTATTATAGTTATACCTTTAAGTCAACTATGACAAAAATGCCATAGTAATTACAGGTATTTCAGTCATGCAAAAGTCTCATGGGAGGACTGGGTAGGAGATTTACAACAATCTAATTCTCTACAATTCTCAAAATCTAATTTTCACTCACATGCTAGGAAAGCTTGTAAGATTTATTAAGATTCACTGAAACTATTTCAGCCTAAGAATCTGAGTAGAGGATTACTTACTTTAAGTATAGAAAATACTTTATAGAATTAAGTTACAGAAAACACGTATTTAGTGACCCATTCTAGAGTGGTCTGACAGTAGACACCACTGGCCTTGTCCGTTGTCAAAACCGCATATTCAACAAAATGCAGTCTGAGAAACAGTCACATTAATTTTACAGCTGAAGTTTCCATTTTTTCTAATAAGTAAAACATTTCTGGCTACCAAGAAACATTAAAAATTAGCAAACAGAACTCAATCCTTGTAATTCTTGAGTAAGCCTGAGACAAAATGATCTTAGAGCAAGATTAGGGATGTTAGGAAAACTTCAAGATCAAGAGGAGGTATCAAAGGAGTTTGCGGCTGCTGTACTTGGAAAAGTCTTATGTATTATTTCAGATCAGGACAATGCAGAGATAGAGGATTAAATGCTGATAAAGTTCCCAGCACAGCACATTTCATTTTGCTTAAATACCATGACAAAACTGAAGTATCATTATCCTACTTTTCATAGACTAGGAAGTGAAGGTTCAGAAAGGTTTAAAATTTTGTCCAAGGTAACAGAACTGCCAGGCAGTGGCATTTTTAACCCTGGTATGTCTAATTCCTACTCGCAAGCTTTGTAATTGAACATCTATTGTATTCCACAGGATGTGAAGTTCTAACCTAGCTGTATAACTTCTTAACCTACTGGTTGGAGACTTATTTCTCATTATCTATGTTTCAGACATGAGAGTTCACCAGGTATTGAGTTCTAGATCACTAAAGTATTATATGAGATGTTTACATAGAATATATGGAATCCTTTTCAACATTCCTGATTTTTATGAAGTCCAAATGAAAAAAGGAAATGAGTAAGGCCGGCGCCACTGCTCACTAGGCTAATCCTCTGCCTGCGGCGCCGGCACACCGGGTTCTAGTCCCAGTCAGAGTGCCGGATTCTGTCCCGGTTGCCCCTCTTCCTGTCCAGCTCTCTGCTGTGGCCCAGGAGTGCAGTGGAGGATGGCCCAAGTGCTTGGGCCCTGCACCCGCATGGGAGACCAGGAGGAAGCACCTGGCTCCTGGCTTCCGATCGGCACAGTGCGCCAGCCGTAGTGACCATTTGGAGGCTGAACCAATGGAAAGAAGACCTTACTCTCTCTCTCTCTTTCTCACTAACTTTGCCTGTCAAAAAAATAATAATAATAAAAATTTAAAAAAAGGAAATGAGTAAGAGCAAGGACATAATAGCATCCTTCGGCAAACTATTCTTGAAGATGGTCCCAACCACGACCCCTATGTTGCATTCACTTCTTGTAATACGACTCTGACAAACTCCTTCTATCCAGAGGCAGAGGATAAATCCTTAAAAGTTGCCCGTTTTGTGACTGTTTTAGTCACTAGAGATGGTTAAAAGTGACAAGCAACTAGGCAAAGCAATGAAGAGGAGATTCAGCTTCCTCCGAACACTCACAAGGTGGTCCTGATGTGCTATTTAAAGAAACCAACGCACTAAGGCCACCATGCCATTTCCTGGAGAAGGCCAAACTAGCCAGGTTAAATGACTGACTATATATGGGCAAGTTCTAAGGCTAGATGAAGAGAAAGGATTCCCAGCTGTTCCACCTCCATCCACAATATTACTGCCACCATGAATTAGCAATGCCCAGGCAAGCCCTTCCAATGCCTAGCCTACAGGGACAAAAGAAAATAACAAATACAACAACTGTTTGCTATAACCCATAAAGTTCTGGGGTAGTTTGTGAGGTGGCAACAGATAACACAAACATCTTATAAACAAGGGATTCCCAGAATATTTTATTGTTGTCCTACTACAGATGGTCATCCTAGTGGAGTGTTAATTTCAAATTCTATGAGTAATGGAAAAGACAGCAGGGGATTCAGAATGAAAATAGGAATGGCTATTTTGAAAGGCAAAACATTTTTGGTGTCGATATCCCACCTTGATAATAACACCCACTGGAAATGACATAGTAAACGCATCTCTGCTATTTCCATATTACACTTTAAAAACTGTTACATATCACTGGTTTGGATACTTACCCACACTAACTTGATTCAAATCACTCTTAGCCTTCCTGCAGCCATGCTGTTTCTGATGTAGCTGGTCGAGGGTCACACTTTGAAGAATACAAGTATAGACCCTTAGGAGGGGCCATCCTGTATCCTATTACCAGCTTACCCCTCCTGATCATAAACTCCTTCTCTCTCATAGTGTACTCTGATACTCTAGTACTTCCCCTCATTCTGATTTTCTTGGACTTTTTTATCATTTTATTATATGTGTTTCTCCGACATAGAGACCACCTCAAATTCCCTATGCAACTTGAGATTACATTTTTTTTTCAAAATAGATCTATTCATTTGGCAGTTTAACACCTAAAACCAGCTCATCAAATGCTTAAGGAATAAAGTCCCTACCCAACTTGTTAAAGTACTTAATGTGCTATGGATATACTGTAGTTCCACTCCAAACAACCCAATTCCCATCTGGAGATCTTGGAGGTAAACTATTTTGATTTTGCAAGGAGCAAAAAACAGCCCACTCTCTGTTCATCTACGATGTGTGGTGAAAACGGGCATAAAACCAAATCACAGAAATGCTTTTATAAAAATCTGGACACCAACATATTAAAAAATTGAGAAATATAAGAAAGTTTGGAATCCCAGTTGGCTTTTGAAAAATACAAGGCCATGGCTATATTAGGATCATAACTGTCATAGGTTTGGCTCCCACGGTCTTAGAAGAGGGGTCTTCAAAAAGTAAATAGAAAATATATACTATGAAAAAAATAGGCATCGATTTCAAGATTTATTTTCACCAAAATAAACTTACATTTTAATTCCATTTTTCCAAGTTTCTTATTTAGTCCATTTCATTCATTTAATTTTTTTTAGTCTCTCTGGCTTCTTCAGGGATTTTTGTCTTTATACTGTCTTTATAAACAGGAGTCTTCTACAAACTGTGATATGGTGAAGAAAAGGTAAGAGGGTTCTCTGTTGAAAATCATTCCATTGTAATTAGGGAATCACAGATGGAAATCAGTTATAATGCAGGTGAATGGTGTTCTGGAAACATTTCTAGTACTCAGAGTAACTTAGGTTTCTCAAACCACTGACTTTTGGCAAAACAAGCAATCTGTTACCTTTATAAAATACTACACACTCTCAATTCCGTACTCATCCCCTCTCCATCGACTTTTTTTATTGTAATGCACGTTAAAATGAATGTATGCATTTAGCACAGTAATGTATCTCAACGGGGTCCTTGCCCAACTCCTTTAAAAGTTAATATTAGATTGTGGCATATCATAGAATAATAATGGCAATTCTTTGAGTGCACAATAATATTGCTCAATTGAATCAAATGCTAACTCCAGACACATGTTAAAAAGACAATTATGTTGTTTCCAATTTGTCAACAATATTTAATATCTCCTCCCTCTAAAAGAGAACACTTCATGTTTTTCACAATATCTAGATATTTATCTTTTTATTAATTTTACATTCTCTAAGATTTTTATTTTTATTTATTTATTTGAGAAGTAGAGTACAGAGTGAAGAGGGAGAGACAGAAAGAAAGGTGTTCCACCTGCTGGAACCCCCAAATGGCCACAAAAGCAGGAGTTGGGCCGACTGGAAGCCAGGAGCCAGGAGCTTCTTCCAGGTCTTCCATGCAGGTGGTAGGGGGCCAAGTACTTGGGCCATCTTCTACTGCTTTCCCAGGCTGTTAGCAGAGAGCTGCATCAGAAGAGGAGCAGCCAGGACATGAACCGGCACCCATATGTGATGCTGGTGCTGCAGGGGGAGGCTTAGCCTACTACGCCACGGCACAGCACCCTATTTTTTTTTTTTTTGAAAGATTTTATTTGAAATAGTTACAGAGAAAGAGAGAGAGAGAGACAAAAAGAGAGAGAGAGAGAGAGAAGAAGAGAGAGAAAGAGATCTTCTATCCCCAAGTGGCCGCAACGGCCAGAGCTGGGCCAGGTGGAAGCCAGGAGCCAGGGGCTTCATCCAGGTCTCCCATGTGGGTGCAGAGGCCCAAAAGCATTGGCAGGGAGCTGGATCGGAAGTGGAGCAACTGGGACTCAAACTGGCGCCCATATGGGATGCTAGTGCTGCAAGTGGTGACTTCACTCACTATACCACAATGCCAAACCTTCATTTTACATTTTTGACCGCTTTAAGTTTCATATGCACCAATTGATTATGGTTATAATGTTATTTTATTACCTGAGCTAAAATTCCAGAATTCAAGCTTGCTATTTACTCTAATCACTTACTACACACATATTAATTTGCCAAAATACAGCAATAAATTTGATTTTCAGAAAAGAACAGTGGTACAGAAAACTAGCAAACACACAACTAAAGCATAAAACATAACTGTATCAGTTACAGAATACTGCTGATCATAGCAAAGACTAAATTGAAAAGAAGATCAACAAATTTTGAGAGAACTAGTTTCTTAGTAAAACTAAGAAGTAAAGATCAAGGTTTTGCTAGTTCATTATAGTAACTAGTTTAAGGGAATAATATATTGAAGTGAAAAATCAAAGGAAGAGCAACTCCGAAGATGAAGTTATTTTCAGTCTAAAAGTGTGCTATTGCTCCTTGTCTCTTTCACAAATGTGTTTCCCCTGAATTCAGCATACCCGCCTTCCTTCACGAAGCAGAGTATAAATAGTGGCTACTGTTAAATGTCCTTATTTTCCCCCAAAACATAACACAGAAACTAATAGTAACAGGTGCTCTCTAAACTGTACCTAAGGAAGAGAGAAAACTCACCACGGCTCTACTTGGATCTTGAACTTCCTCTCTAGAAGCTATCACAAATCAACA
Organism: Sylvilagus floridanus; assembly: GCA_949820135.1. Lineage (NCBI taxonomy): Eukaryota > Metazoa > Chordata > Mammalia > Lagomorpha > Leporidae > Sylvilagus > Sylvilagus floridanus. Next base: position 22,612,642 of record OX463238.1, on the reverse strand, counting down.
GTAGTCCATGGATCAGATGCAGCTCAGGCAGTTTGACTGGAGCCTGCACAATGCTCTTCTTTGTAATTTTTTAAACTAAGTATTAACACCTTTTACATAACTCAAGAGCCTGAACAGTTTTCATGGCTGTCATTTCATGACACTCTTTACACATTCTGTGTAGGCCTATTTCTTTACCTCAAGCAACCAAAAGCAACTGAGGAAGTTACCAGATGTACAAATATTCTTTGCCACAGAATGCTTGAGTGGCTATAACCCACAATACTTACTATCTTCTATGCTAATGCCAGAGGGAATCAGGACAAGAAAGTCCTCTTAGGAGAACTCCTGCTTTTCTCACATCTATGCCTAGAAAGCTTAGAGCAACTCACAACGGCCAGCCTTTTCTTTTTATGTATTTATGTGCAGATACTGTCAAAAAAACACTGTCAAATCACAGTAAGTTTATATTTACCCCAAGATTGTTTTTTAATCACTTTTTATTGTTACTAAATACAAAAATGAAGATAAGCTGATTACTCATTAAAAAAAAAAAAAGAGGCATGTGCTATGGTATATCGAGTTAAGACTACTCAAATATCCACATCCCATATTGAGATGGGAGTTTGGCTCCACTTCTGATCAGGCTTCCTGCTAGTGCTCCTGAGATGCGGCAGTGACAGTTCAAGTACTTGGGTTCCCACCGCCCACATGGGTCACCCTAATGGAGTTCCTGGCTCCTGGCACTGGCCTGACCCAATGTGGCAATGTGGGGGATTAATTAGAAGATGGAAGGTATCTCCCCTCTTCTTCCTGTCTCCCCCCCCCCCCGCTTCCTCCTTTCTCATCTGCTTCTCCTCTATTGTTCTATTTTTCAAATAAATGCATAAATCATTTTTTTAAAAAAGCAAAGACAAAACCTGTAGGTACCCCATGCCTTGTATGAGAATGCATATAACTAAACATGCCTTCACATTCTAAATAAGCAATGGTGTATAAGAACACTGAACATATGTAAATACATGAAAAACAGCTCTATCAAAAGCAATAAGGTACTATATGGCCCTCTAGTGTTCAATGAAGAAATAGATACAACTAATTCAACATGTTTCACAATGAAAAAAATACTTTCTCTAATTTACTAGGTATGCTAAGGATATTAATATATGAATTCTACAAAAACATTTTATATCTTCTGTGGCTTCATATAATTGTGTTTCCTTCTGAATTAACATTCATATTCAGAGTGTCCAGTAAAAGAATTTTGAAATGTTTTTAAAGTTTTTTCCATTAAAAAATCCCAATACTACTTTTCTCACATCTATGCCTAGAAGTTTAAAGCAACTCACAATGGCCAGCCTTTTGTTTTATGTATTTATGTGCAGATACTGGCAAATCATTTTCAGAAAAATATATATCATCTGAGATAATTAGTATCTTTAGTAGGTTATATCTCTCACATTAGAGTCTGCTACCTATACATCTTTGGATGACATAACTATCATCTTTTGTGTTTAAACTATACTTTCTATGAACATAAAGAAAAAACAATAAATGGGGGAAAAACACCATTTCTCAATTAAAAATAGTAAGGCAAGTTTTAAAAAAGGAAACAAATAAAATAGCATCATGTCTACAAATTATGTAAACACATCTAAATATTAGAAGTATATTTTTGTCTGTGTTCTACTTCTATAATTCATCCAGCTTGGTTTTTCTCTTTATCATATTAATTTATATGTACCAGAGATATTTTTGCTATAGTGTATGCCTTTTACAAACAAAACTTTAGCTAAAACAGCATACTATTTTACACTATCAGCAGCATTATACAGACTGTGTCCCCCATGTCTCACAATTACATCAAGAGTTCATGTCAAGTGATTAATAGATACCACCTAGGTTTAAGTAAGTATACTCTATGACATTTACACAGAGATAAAATAGCAAAACAACACATTTCTCAGAAAGTGTCCTCATAGCTAAGTGATGTGTGGCTGCATGCATAAATAAATAAATGTCTATAATATAAATTAAAAACAAAAGGCATTCATAAAGGAGGTACAGACTTTTGCTCAGAATCCCAAGGAATACTTTTAAAGGGGGGGTGAGGGTTTCAAATGGAGCTTAACAGTTGACAGGAATTTGCAAGAAATAAGATGAAGAAGGCAATTAAAAGGTGGGGGAAAAAGTTTAAACAAAACTATCAGGGGCCAGCGCCGTGGCTCACTTGGTTAATCCTCCGCCTGCAGCGCCGGAATCCCATATGGGCACTGGGTTCTAGTCCCGGTTGCTCCTCTTCCAGTCCAGCTCTTTGCTGTGGCCCAGGAGGGCAGTGGAGGATGGCCCAAGTGCTTGGGCCCTGCACCCGCATGGGAGACCAAGGCATTCTGGTATAGGTTGCAGGCATTCCAAAATAATTAAGCTCCAGGCCAAATGCCCACCCCAGAATAATTTCTTTTGAGAGGCCATTCAAGTCAAATGTTTAAAAAGAATACCAAAGAAAAACACTAAAGCAGCAATTATCAAGTTAACTCAAAGAAGCAGAAATGCAGAGTAGTATATATGTTTATATGTAAAAATTTACTCCCAAATTGTTTACTGACCAATAATTAGGTCATTGGGGTAGCTGACACATGATACATAATAAGCAAGGAAATAAGAAATCAAAAAAGTTGGATAAGCAAGAAAATAACAAATCAAAGGACTTGAATAAGTGATAGGCAGAAAAATATTTTACTTCAATGTAACATAAATCTAAAGTATATTACAGGGTCAGATATTTAGTTAGGACAACTTTCAGGGGTATAAAATCAGATGTTAGAGAGCCAGCACTGTGGTTCAGAAGGCTCTGTCTAGAGTGCCATCATCCCATGTGGGTACTGGATGAAGTCCCAGCTGCTTCACTTCTCAGCTATGGCCTGGGAATGCAGTGGAAGATGGCCAAAGTGTTTGGACCCCTGCACACATACAGGAGACCTGGAAGAAGCTCCTGGGTGGCTTAGCTCTGGCCACTTGGGGAACCAGTGGATGGAAGACCTTTCTCTCTCTCTCTCCCTCTATCTGTATAACTCTGCTTCTTCAAAAAAATGAATCCCTTTAAAAAAAAAAAAAAAAAGGATGGTGGGGCTTACTCATTTCAAAATTGCAAATATTGTTTCATTACATTTTCAAATTTTAACAAACATACAACGTGGATGAATAAGATCTATGTTCCAAACCTTGCTCTATTACTTCCCAGCTGACCACAGACGAATTACTTAACTTCTCTTATTTCTCATTTTTGATTCAGCTATTAAAAATTAGAAACTACATCATAGCACTGTTAAGATTAAATGACAGCATAGTTACAAAGCAGTTACCACAGTGTAATGTGTATTTGTAAAGCAGTTCGTACAGTGTCTAACACAGATTTATGATGTACAGCACACTAACATATAGTTCAATACATAGTGCATTATCACTATTACTGGTATCATCACCATCAATGAATGCTCTCTTCTCTTCACTGATGAGATCCAGAATAAGGACAGGTGCCAGCCTGGCTCTGCTAACTCTCAGTAGCACCATGCAGACTGCAGGCAAAGGCACTTCAGGAGCAACCTGTCCAGAAAAGAGCGACCAGGATAGTGATCCTGGAGACGTTGAAAGCTTTCAGTCTGGAGAAGAGAAGATTATGGATGAATGTGCCAGCAGTCGTCTATCAAAGGGCTGTCACTGCTCTAAATGGAAGAACAAAGACCAAAGCAGAGTAATAAATATCAATATAAAAGTAAAGAACTCTAACATAAAGAACTGGTGCCTCCTAGGTGATGACCTCATTTTCAATCCCAGGTCTTTTGACAAAGCCACCGGGCAAAGGGTTGTACTTGGTGATCACACAGGTCCTTTCCAATTTAGGATACTTACAATCAGGATAGAAAAACCTAAGCAATAGGAATATGTTAATTAACTTGATGAACTAGGGGTGGTGGGAAAAGGGGAGTGAAAGAAAATCACTGTGGACTTCTGGTATAGCACTGGCCACCACTTCAGGACTAAGAGACAGACTCTCAAATTGCTTACAGAAAGATTATTTAAAGAAATACATTCAAAAGTATTATTGAGGCTACATCAAACAACTCTTTAAAGAAACCACATAGTAAACAAATGTCTTTAAAAAGAAGAAAAGATCCCTATGCCAAAACATGTTGTTTTTAGAGAACTGCCAGAGTGACACTTGAGTCCTAGATGTGTGAGGAACTGGTCACACCAGGACAAGGGAGGCCAGTGTGCTCTCCACTATACTCAGGGGAACTGAAGACACAAAGACAAAGGAGTCTAGTGCTCCCTGCACTGGACTCTCAGCTACATTTCCAGGAACAAATGGTTACATGACAACATTTCTTGTGAGGGACATCTTTTTTATCATATCCACTGGTAATTTTATTTTATGAAAGTTACCCAAAAAGACTACCTGGAATAATAATTGGTCCTAGCAGATACAGTTATTTTTCTAATGAATTACATTAATATGTGCTTACTGTAATGAGGTTGCAACAAGGAGAATTCTGAAATGCATGTAAGATGTCAAATAAACAGTCTTTCATTTAGCCACATTCAGAGTTGATTTCTGACATTTGGTATAATTTCTTCTCATCTTTTTCCATGCATAACTGTCATCACTCATTATCCATATGGGACTGGTTCTAAGATCCTCTGCAAACATCAAAATCCGAGGATGCTCAAGTCTCTTATACCAGAGGACTCTGAAGGACAACTACATACACATCACTGTACATTGTTTCATTAGTAAGATCATATCATATACAGAGTTTTTAATGCTATACTTTTAGCTAAATTATATTTGTAAACATTTCCTGTTATTAGATACTTTTTTAAAAGTTTTTTTTTTTTAATTTATTTGAGAGGTAAAGTTACAGAGAGAGAGAGGAAGAGACAGAGAGAAAGGTCTTCCATCTGCTGGTTCACTCTCCAAATGGCCCCAATGGCTGGAACTGGGCCAATCCAAAGCCAGAAGCCAGAAGCCAGGAGCTTTCCAGGTCTCCTATGCAGGTGACAAGGGCCCAAGCACTTGGGCCATCTAATACTGCTTTCCCAGGCAATAACAAGAGAGCTAGATTGTAAGAGGAGCAGCTGGCACATGAACCGGCATCCATATGGGATGCCAGAGCTGCAGGTAGAGGCTTTTACTCCACAGCACCATCTCCTATTTTAAAGATACTCTTAAAAAATGTGATTTTTAATAGTTATATGAGTTGATTTTAATTGATGTCTGCATCTTAACAACATGTTTCCCAAACTGGGATTAATTTCTTAGGGTAGTCTTACTCAGTGTAAATATCTATATATTGAATACTTGAGCTTTAAACTTAATTTACATAGGGTACCTCTTTAGAATTTCTGGTTTACGGGCCGGCGCCGTGGCTCAACAGGCTAATCCTCCGCCTTGCGGCGCCGGCACACCGGGTTCTAGTCCCGGTCGGGGCGCCGGATTCTGTCCCGGTTGCCCCTCTTCCAGGCCAGCCCTCTGCTGTGGCCCGGGAGTGCAGGGGAGGATGGCCCAGGTACTTGGGCCCTGCACCCCATGGGAGACCAGGAAAAGCACCTAGCTCCTGGCTCCTGCCATCGGACAAGCGCGGTGCGCCGGCCGCAGCGCGCCGACTGCGGCGGCCATTGGAGGGTGAACCAACAGCAAAAGGAAGACCTTTCTCTCTGTCTCTCTCTCTCACTGTCCACTCTGCCTGTAAAAAAAAAAAAAAAAAAAAAAAAAGAATTTCTGGTTTACCTTGGATACATCAAGGGATAACCTGAGAACTGTTCACATTACAATTTGCTAATATCCAGTTTTCAACCTCAATTAGCATTAGAAACAAACTTAGCAAATTTCTACTAAAATTTTTTTCAAAAGAATCAAGTGTCAACTCAAGACAAAGTTTGCCCAAAAAAGGTCGGTCACAATGTAATACCAAATGAACAGGGACATGAAAAGAATCAGCAATGAGTTCAGAGGAACTGGGTGCAAAGATTTGGGCTAGGTTTTGAAGGATCTGGCTGACTAGCTGTCAGAAGAGGGTCTTTCCTGGCAAACAGAGAGGCAAGGAGATGCAATCACATTCATACATACAAAGGAAGTATGGCAAGATTTTGGAAGACTTCAAATGTCCACATATGGATTTGACTTCATCAGTGGGAGATGGAACATCAAGGCTAAAAACTCATTTTAAACATTTTCTCTAATAATTAATATTGCCGGTTCATTGTCAAGGATAAGGCACTAAGCCTGATGCAAACAGCCCAGGCAAGAATGCTCTTCACACTTCTACACACTGACCCTCCAGTTTCCGCCTCACTACGGCTATGGCAGTCAGGAAAAGGGGGACTGAGAAATCAAGATGATAAAAAGCCAAACTATTTTCAACCAAGTGACCGGACGACTAGGATATCAACAGGGATAAGAAAATCTGAGGAGGAAAATTAAAAATTGGTTTGCAGAAAGCGATCTCAGATCTCAGGACTACTCAGGTGGTAGATAACTTGAAATGAAAAACTGCAGCTAGGGAGCACGAGGGGAACTTGAGACAGCCTTCTGGAACTCATCATGCTGTGTTCCTCTGTCCTCTTTCCTCATAGCACTTTCCTCACCAGCAACAAAAACCAACATTAACAAAGAGAGGGTTGTGGTAACTGTAATTACACACATAGGAAGCAGCCTCAGAAACATTTCTGACAATAACTATGTGAAGTATATCATCTGTATAAACCAAAGGGACAATGCAAAAAAGTTTAAAATTTCCCATTTTGTTGGAAGACTATTTATTCTCTAGTGTACAAAGAAAACCTATCATTGAAATACAACTCTTGCAGTGAATCCAATACATATTTAAGCATAACCAATATTAAGAGCTATTAGGATTAAAGTGTTAGAAAATATTTTTTAAACTGTACTAATAGGAATTAATTAGAAACTAACCATAAGCTAAAATTCCTTGGCATTCAAACTGATTCACAAAGCATTTAAATATACAGACGCTTTAAAGATCAGAAGAAAATAAAAGGAGACTGTATACACCCATCAACTGGGAAGATGTGTGAGCAGCATTTCCTTGGAAATTTAAGTGTTTTTTTTTTTTCACTTTTGCTGAAGGCCCAGCTTATTACAGTATGCTTCCAATCCTCTGTGTAGTCTTTTAAAAGAATTTATCTATTACTATCTTTCTCCACTAGAGGGTGATATGATGACTGAACCCTAAGCATCATTAAAATCATACAGATCAATTGATATCCATTGTGGGCAATGATGTATATTTTGTGGCATTAGGGCTGCGGGATACAAAACAGACAAAATGAGGTCATGGGGGTTCCAGGTACTAAGCTATTTGTTTTACATATTTTTATTTCATTTAATCCTTACCAAAACCCTGAGAAGGCAGCACTATATGGAAGCTGAGAAGCGGAGATTACATATTCATGGTCATACCATAAGTGGCCAAGTCAGAATTCAAACTCAGATCTGAAAAGCTATCACTCTACTACATCTTGCCAATTGTGTCCCCTCCACCCATCTCCACCATCGTCTTCACATCTTTAAAACTTGGCTAAACAAGGCAGAGTCAATGTTCCCAGTATTCTTTCTTCACAAAGGTGTAAGAAAAAGCTAGCTCTTCATGGGGTCATGTTCATGAGCGGATATTATTCAAGATGATGGCATTAAACAGTACTTCTCACTTTCTGGGCATGTCTATACCCAACAGAATTTGAACTTAAGTTCTTTGTCTTGGGAGTACAATAGGCAGGGTCTTTCTGAGGAGGTTATAATTCTCTAGAATTCTATAAAAGAGTGAAACTTAAAGAGTTCTGTTAACTTTCAGACATTAGCCACATTGTCCTACAGTTTCCCAAAAGCTCTTGATTCTTGGGGGTGGCTGGAAGGTGGTGGGCCAAAAACAAAACTGTTATCTTGATCCCCTGATGGCCTAGTAATCCATGTACCTGAGTCTTCTATTGTTTGGAACCCACAGACAAAGAGAGGCCCTTGGGCCCCTTGATTCCAATGCACTAACACACATTATTTCTTTGAATAGATCTATTTAACAGGACTTATTTTTTATTGGAGACAAAGAGAAACTACTTAGTTGTCAGGAGGAACCTAACAATCAGGATGGGGGAAAGCAGACTAATTTGAGGTAAGGAATGAAGTTACATGAGGGCAGATGAAAGGCACCAAGACAAGATGGAAGCATCAGAAACTAGTGTTCAAACATGCTTCTTTTCATGAAAAGATCAGGAGGATGCAAGACCTACTCTAACAGTAATCTTGTTTGCTTTTCTTGATAGTAGAAAATGGGTTTAATGTCCAGCCCAGGGACCATAAGAGGCCCAAGAAACCATTTGGTCTGGCCCTACCATGGCAACCAAAGGACCTGAAATTCAATACATTTACAGCAGGCTAATTTTCAAGTTGATAATTTTGTATGGTCCATGAATGATGTTATAAATATCTAAGTGGCTCTTGACAAAAAATGGCTCCCCGCACCTGCTCTAAGTCAAGTTTTCTGCAGTGTAAGCTGAGCACCTCTGTCTGTTGTGACAGGGAGAGAAACAAACTGACTCTCAAATTTACAGACATTCTAATGAATTTAGAGAACTAGGCAACACACAATCCTGGCTAAGAAGCATAGTTAACAGAATCTAGTGACAGTGAGTTCTGTTACCCAGTTGCAGATTTCTTTGTTTATACTATCATTTCTTCCTGTTACATCTTTACCCTCAAGCCGTCACATCCTCAATAAAAATATTTTGTTTAGTATAATGTTTGCCAAATTCCACCATAGGGGGCAGCATAGCACATGGAAAGAAGAAAAATTTTTTGAAATTCAGGACATCAAAATCTCTCATAATTTATGGTATGATTTGGGATGAACCATTTGGACTCTCTATTTACCTGTGTGTCACAGGAACTTGTACAGTATGGGCTTAACAAATGGCAAATCTTGCTTCTGATGCTTCTGCTTCTTCTAAAATTGGTTCCAGAGTCAGTGAAAGACAGACGGAGAAATCATTCACTGGCTCACTCCCCAAATGCCAGTAACAGCCAGAGCTGGTCTGGGCTCAGCTAGGCCTGGCAAGGTTGATGTTAGGAGCTCAGAACTGAATCCAGCTCTCTCATATAGGTGGTAGGGACTCGAACACTTGAGCCATTACTTGCTGCCTCCCAGTGTATGCACAGGCAGGAATAAGGAACGAGAAGCCAGGCCTATGGCCATACCACCCTGAACATGCATGATCTCATCGATCTCAGAAGCTAAGCAGGGTCAGGCCTGGTTAGTACTTGGATGGAGTCAGAAGCCAGAATAAGGCACTGAATCCACATACTTGAAAAAGGGACAGGGGCGTCTTAATGAGTATCTTAACTGCCGGCCAAACATTCATCCCTAAACAACAATTCCTAACTACCATTACTCTTGACTTTTACTAGTAGGACAATTGGATTTTCTAATATTTACTGTTTGCTATGGGCTCCCATAAGAATAAACCTTGTGGCGCAGTGAGCCCCGCTGACACCTGCAATGCTGGCATCCCGTATCACAGTGCCTGTGAAGCTCTAGCTTCGCCAGCTCTAATCCAGATTCCTGACGAACGAGCCTGGTGAGGCAGCACAAGATGCCTTCCCCTGCCACCCAAGTGGGAGACGCAGATGGAGCTCCATCTCCTGACTCTGGTCTGGACAAGCCCTGGCACATTTGGGGGGTGAACTAGCAGATGGAAGATCTCTCCCTGTCACTCTCCCCATCAGATAAATAAATATTTAAATATATATATATATATATATTTTTTTTTTTACTAGGGTTAAAAAACTATGCTCAGAATGTTGAGTTTTCAATGTTTTCAAAGAAGAAACAAATGCAAGTTAGAGCCAATATCTTTCTCATCGACATCATATTCACATAAGAAGCATATTCAGGAGTAACATATACCTAAGTCTAGCTGTCCAAAAAAATTTTTTAAGAAAACTGCCAGGGGACTGGCGCCATGGCACACTAGGTTAATCTTCCGGCTGGCGGTGCCAGCATCCCATATGGGTGCCGGTTCTAGTCCCGGTTGCTCCTCTTCCAGGCCAGCTCTCTGCTGTGGCCCGGGAAGGCAGTGGAGGATGGCCCAAGTGCTTGTTCCCTGCACCTGCATGGGAGACTGGGAGAAGCATCTGGCTCCCGGCTTCAGATTGATGCAGCTCTGGCCATTGTGGCCATTTGGGGAATGAACCAATGGAAAGAAGACCTTTCTCTCTGTCTCTCTCTGTCTGTAACTCTACCTGTCAAATAAATAAATAAAATCTTAAAAAAAAAAAAAAGAAAAGAAAAGAAAAAACTGCCGGAAAGTAAAATTTGCAAAGTATGTTGTGTAATACTGTAGAAAGTCAATCCTATATTTACATTTAAAAATGGTATTTTTAAGATGATTCTTATGTTTCTACTCTTTCCTAAAGTGAAGACTTAAATGAATTGCCCTACAGCAAGATCTGTAGAAGTGTCTTATGTTTATAATGATCGAGAATCCAAAGCTCTTCCAAAACAAAGTACTTGAAATAGTGAGAGTTTCTATTTTTCATTTCCAAAGATATATACATAGGGGTGACTGACACTTTCTTCTTAAGCAATGCAGTAACAGATGACTTTAAGTGTTGTTGAAAAATTGCATACTCCGGGAACAATCCTGAAGAAGAGTTTCAGGAATGAACGAAAAAGAAAAGACAAGTCAATTTCAGGCTGAGATCCTGCTTTGAAGAAGGGCACTAGTGCTTTGCAATGCAGAAGCTTTCTATTCTCTGTGCCATACGTATGAAGGCAAACGACCTCATGATAAACAATGCACCAAAAGTGTGTACACTGCTGGTTTCCTGATCCACTCCTGTTGCCTTGTGTGTACAAATACTTGTTAATAATAATAGAATCACTAGGAAAAACTACCATAAAGTCAGTATACATTGTTTATTAAAATATAGTTAAGTTATACTTATGATTTCATCCTGAGTGTAAAGAAAAGGTAAGTCTGTATTACATTTTTCAACAGAATATTATGATGTTGGAAACAGATACAGTTTGTCTAGTCACTTTTTCCTAGGAGAGATCAGTGACCGCCTCAGCAAGGCTTAGGTGTGACTGGGCTCCTTCCTTAGATAACATCATGCAACTAAACCCCACTCCCAAGCCCTAAGGAAAAGAAAGGGCTTGGAAGAAAGGGCGTGTCTGTGTGTGTGTGTGTGTTTGTGTAAATGGCCTCTTTTGATACAGCAACTTAACAAAGCTAGATCCAGACTGGGGATGAAAGCTGGGGATATTATGCTATGTATGACCTCAGCTTTACTAACAAACAGGACTGGAGCTGTTAGCAGGGCATGTAACTTGCAGATAGGCCAGGGAATTCGAGCATAAATATGTTTTAGAAGGAATTTTAAAAGCCAAAGTGATGATTTAGCAATTCAAGCATTAATTTAAGTGTGTAAAATACTTCATTCTAGGTCAAGTTAGGTTAAAGGAGATGATGTGAAAACTGTACATTATTTATGGGCCAAATCAATGATTCACTGTAAAATTAAAAACCAAGCAAACAAGAGTAGTGGATGGACCATCAGAAACATTATTCATGTTACTGTCTGCAAAACTATTACTCAAGTTAAAATGTTCATTTCCAAAATACACTTTAACTCAGTAAGTCTACTCAACACGGACAGTCAAGATTTGTATCTAATTTTCGAATCACAAATAAAGAACCAGAACTAATGTGAGGCAACTTCCAGTAGCATGTGTTGGAGAAACACCAGGGTACAGCCCACACAGCAGCTGCACTTTGGCAGTGAAAGAGTCTTCATTACTTGATTTACACAGATCACGTTTCACCTCAACCTTCCTCACCCCACACGACCTGTTCCCACACAACCTACTAACGCTTGCCATGGGAGCAAAGTTTAGAAGGAATTTGATGTGAACCAGGATCAATTACCTTTCTCCATTTAAAATAAATTTGTGCCAGCATTAGTATTTCTATCTGTAATACTTTCTAATACCTTTGTAAAACAAAAGCAGTTCCTTTTATTATTACACATGCTAAGATTAGTTTGCAATAATACAAAAACTGTAAGGAAAGTTCTATGACAATTAAAATAGATACACAAAGTATCTCAAGTTAATAGGAGATGGAATACACTCACTTTTGTTGTCTTTGTATAGAATGAGGAGGAGAGTTGGTGAATGGGCAGGTCCACAACACTACTGGAATTTGTGACACTGTTACTATGTGTATGTTCATCTTCACGGCTACTGTCATCAGACTGATCAAAGTCATCACTCTCCTGGTCCATCTCCTCTTCCTCTTCATCCTCCTCATCTTGCTCACCAGCGTGTTCGTCATCCTCCTCTTGTTCTGGGTTTCCTGAGGAGTCCTCATCTACCGAAATAAATCGATTATTGTTTTCTTCCAGCGGTCCTTGCTGGGAATCGTTTTGGTCTCCAGGTCTAAGTTCAGCTCCAACAACCTCACCATTCCTTGCAGTGTGTTCCTCCTCTGGTCTTAGCTGCTGCTGCTGCTGGCCCTCCTCGACCACACGGTTCATCTGCTCCTCATCTGCCTGGCTTGAGGAAGGGTTGCCTCTCAGAGAGCCTCCACTTCGTCGTCTTTTGCTGCCCACAGAGAGCAGTTCCTGATTCATTTCCAAAAGCCAGCTTGCTACTTCTTGGACCTTGGCCAAACTATCACAAGATGCAAAGGTTTTCACATTCTGCAGGGGAAAATGGGGAAAAACAGGTTTGTACAATCTCCAATTTCTTTTACCTTTATGTTTCATGTTTATAGTCTAAATATCATTAAAGAATGCAAACAGTATTCGGTGCCATGCAGGCATCAAGATGTTCTTCAGTAATCAATATAGAAATTTGATATTATAAAATTATAAAAGCTATAAGGCTTTATAAAGACATACACGATAAATACAGTAAACCGCTTTTTTAATATGCTTCTTTTAATAGTTCTTTATAGTTTGTTTCAACAAATAAAACATAATTTAACTAATAAAACTAACTTAACTAATAAAATAATTTTAAGTTTTAGGTCAACAGTTCATAAACTATAGACTATGTAAAACTTTGACAAAGTGTTAAGAAGTGTTATCACCAAAAAAAATTATTCAGTGCTCAATTTCAGGAGATGCTGAGGTAAATCAACTTAACACAACCTTTTTAATCTGGAAATGTCTTAAACTTCTCTGACGACAGAATCCTGCCTTCAGATACAGTTTTCTAACAAGGTAACAATGATTATCATTGTGATTGTCGTTTTTCACAGTGAACATAAATCAACTAAATGGCAAGTAAACAAAAAAAATTTTTTTGGGGGGAGGAAAAAGTTCTTAAGTTCATACCCTCTGACCCAGTAACTCCACTTCTGGCAATCTATCCTAAGGAAGTAATCCTAAAACAGAAAAAAAATTATACAGAGGATGCTCATGGCAGTTTTATCCACAAAAGCAAAAAATAAAGATAAAAATAAATGTAAATAAAACAACAAATGTTAAAGATAAAAGAAGTGATAAAATAGAATTTATTTAGCACAGTTCCAAATATCATGTTCATTAAAATGTGGGTATGTATATCACATTATGTTAAGGGAAAAATGCAGGAAATTATATGATCACAGTATGATTCTTAATCTGCAGACAGCCTAGAAGATACTATATTTAAAATAAGCTGTATTTTGAGCAGTTGTATTCTAGATGCTTTCAATTTATTTTTACCAAATTTCTCAAATTTTATACATCAAATATATTTACTTTTATGCTTCACACAGGCTCCAAAATGTTATTCAATAGAACATCTTTTCATAATGTTCATTCTTAAATTTTTTTCCTTTGTCAGCAAATCTGTGTGGATAGGTTTGAGGTTACGTAAAATAATATCAACATATAACACATATTTTTTAAAAAAGCACTCATGATCTAAAACTTAAAACTGCCAATCAGAAAAAAAATCAATAAATGAAATTCTGTTATCCCAGAATGCATACTTGTGCTTTTAAAATTAATTCTTTGAGAAAAATTCTGAGTGACTTAGAAGACAGTCACATAAAACACAAACATCAACAGATTCCTATTATCTTAAAAATCAATATAAAGTTGCTATTTCTTCTTACCAACAGAAGTACATAATGTCAAAACATATGAAATAAATAATGTATGCTTTTATTGATAATTAATGAGATTAAATTCAAGTTTAGTAAAAATAAAATCTGATGGCTACATGTTGATGTTAATTGCACTATTTCCTTAGCAAATGGATGTGAAGAGAACGGAAACAGTTCACAGTCAGGAATATCACTGATAATCAAAGAAAATCCTTTACTATTTACATCAAAAATGTTCCTCACTTCACACACCAGGCAATCAAGGCTCAGAGATAAGACTGCTGGCTTGAAGCAAAGCACACACAAGAACCTGAAACTCAAACTGCGTCTTCCTTCATATCTCTCAGTCTGCAGGAACCACGTAGAATAAACTACCAAAAAAATATTATTCTCTCACATTATTATTACCTTCTTTCCAAAAACCAGAATTACTACAGTGCTCAAAGATTATTACTCTAAAACAAATATTCATGGGGCACTCAGTATGCTCAGGCACATAGTAATTTTCAGAAGGAGTAATGTTTAGAAATGCTTCTTTACATGCTAATCAATGGCATTTAGCCTTTTTTTTTTTTAAATCAGAACCCACAGTAAAATTAGATTTTACATTATAACTATATGCCTATATTCAAACATAACCTGAAATGTCAGTTTTAGAAAAAAATTATGGAACATTTCCAATGCCTAAAGTCTCTATAAATTACAGCTATAATTAAATAGTTAATTCTCATTTTTCATAGTGATTGTATTCTATGAAGTCCCTCTAACCACTGAATTAGGAAACTGAACCACTGCTCCTTAGGGGAAATACAGTTTCGACAAGCCTCTGATCACAACACTTTTGCAGCCAATCAATGCATAACCATATGGGTGTTTCTATCTAAAGTTAGCTTACTTAATATATATTGCTGTTTCATTAACACTGGACTCAGAGGCAACAGCACGACAACCCAGGCCTGAATGAGGCGCATCTAACGCATACCTTTCTTTTCTTGGTAAAGCACTTCACAGTCTTCTTGTTCCTAGGAACACTAGCTGGAACTTCACTGTGTTTGGGCCATTTTGAACATGGAATCACCAGAAAAAGCCCACAAATAGGGAAAATATTTTTTACAGACCATGAAAGGAGAACTTGTTTATGGTTTATGAGCTGAAACAAGGAGAGTGTCACCTTGTTGACCTCAACTGGAAATACGCTCGTCAGGCAGCTCCAATTTTTTGCCACTGTGTGCATGTACACCTCTATCAATGTCTGTGCAAGGGCCTCAACAATTGATTTGAGGTTTATAAATAAATTCTACTGAGTAGGCAAACCCACAAATAAAGAATCTATGAATAATGAGGATGAACTGCACCTACGTTATGTAAATCCTCTAGGCTGAGCACTGCTTGCAATGTAAGATCTGCACAGTACTCTGGTATCAGTGAAGACACCACAGCTTCACCCCTCACTAAAGTTCCATTAATCCAACAAAGGACAAATCTGCAGAGAAATTACAGAACAGATATTTGTCATTAAATTTTAAAATGAGAAATTCAGATAATCGAGACAAAATAAAGTTTAATTTTGTAATAAAGTAATCAACAGAGGACAAGGGAAAGGTGTATCACTTTTCCTTTTCTAAGCAGAGAACAGCAATTCTCCTGGCAGTGTTTTTTGGGGTGGTGGGAAGACCAGAGAGGTTCTGACCTGAGAGTACCCAAAAAAGATAATTTCAGTCAGCTCCATCCCAGGATGAAGGAGAAGTATTATATTTTTAGAAGATTTATTTGAAAGTCAGAGTTACAAAGAGGCAGAAGCAGAAAGAGAGAGAGAGAGAGGTCTTCCACCTGCTGGTTCACTCCCCCAATGGCCCCGATGGCCACAATGGCCAGAACTGGGCCTATCCAAAGCCAGGAGCCAGGAGCTTCTTCTGGGTCTCCCATACAGATGCAGGCACCCAAGGACTTGAACCATTTTTACTGCTTTCCCAGGCCATAGCAGAGAACTGGATTGGAAGTGGAGTAGCCATGATTCGAACTGGTGCCCATAAGGGATGCTGGCAATACAGGCAGCAGCTTTACCTGCTATGCCACAGCACGGGCCTCGAGAAGTATTAATTTTAAAAAGTGTTCTTCTGGGGCTGGTGCTGTGGCACAGCAGGTTTAAGCACCAGCCTACAGCCCCTGGCATCCCATATGGATGCTGATTCAAGTCTGGGCTGCTCCACTTCCAATCCAGCTCTCTGCTAATGGTATGGGAAAGCAGAAGATGGTTCAAGTCCTGGGGCCCCTGCACCACATGGGAGACCCAGAAGAAGCTGCCAGCTTCTGGCTTCAGATCAGCTCAGCTCTGGCAGTTGCAACCAATTGAGGAGTGAACCAGTGGATGGAAGACCCCCCCCCCTTCAAATAAATAAAATAAATCTTTAAATAAATAAATACTAAAGTGTTCTTCCATAAAATTCAAAAATACAGTTGTTCTGAGAGGACAGCAACTTTGTCTTTCTCTCCAGATCCTTGGACACTAACCCCTTACTGTCTGTGTAGCACTTTAGACCTAACTTCAGTGTTAAGAGTCTTTAAGTTACTTTCTCACAAACTTTGCTGCCCAGAAACCCTTTGAGAATTCAAAATCATTTGAACTACTTATTTTAAGGTGCTTTAAGGAATAAAAATGGGCATAGTACATGTTAAACAGATGGAGCTCTGACAGCCTGTCTTATCTTGACCTAGAGTTGTGAGTCTCCAAGGAAGATTCCAAAGCACAAACTAACTGAAATTGCAGTGGACACTGGGGAACATTGTTTACACTAACACAACAAACAGGTGACAAATGCCTCCGTATGTGCAACATCAACATTTGTAGAAGTGATGTGACAGGTAGGATCTATTAGGCTTGAGCTACCAGTCATTTTAAGAAGCTTTAGGACACAGATGAAAGAAAGTAAGCCCCACTCTACTGGTCATCAGGAAAAGTCGTTCAAAGCTTGGAAGCACCTCCTGCAAGCAAGCTAGGATTTTCACCAAATCCCGAAAGGCTCTCTTCCTCACTACCAAGAGTCCACTTCTGACCAAACCACTTACTAACACTTCTTCCTATTCTAAACTTTCTGTATGCTCATTAACAGTACGGGCCTGGAATACATGACAAAGTCAGTCATATCTGAACACACTACACTGCTCAGACCCCACCGTGTGCTTCCCATGTCACTCCAAGAGAAAGCCAGTGCCTTTTACAGTGACCTGTTGGGCCCTATAGAATCTGTACACATGCCACCGCTCTAAGTTCCTATCACTCTACCCTTTCTGTCCCTCTTAAAGAGCAAAGTGTGTTGCACCTCAGCGCCTAGGTGCTCTTCCTCTGCCAGAACACACTCCCCCGTCTTTGCATTACTTTCTTCAGAGCTTTGATCCCTTAATCAATCCCGTCCCAGTTCATTTAAAATAATCACATCTTCCTGCACCACATTCTAACCCTGCTTTTTTACCTTCTCCATGGCACCAGGAACATAGAAGCACTGGAATACAGCCTGGTACCAAAGTTCCTATCTGTCTGTCCATTTAGGTATGAATCTGTCATCCCCCTGCCCCACCACCAACTAACACATTAGAATTTAGGCTCTACAGGGGAAGGGTCTTCTCTTTTTCACCATGGTCATCTCCACTACCCACAAAAAATGCCTGGCTCAATAGGCACTCAAAACACTTGTATACTGAGCAAACAATTACTGAATCTGTTTGAAGTCACACACTTTTCATGCTTTCTTCACCAAAGAAGAACTCCACGCTATGTTACAAACGTTAAGAGCAATTATTTTTTAACAGATTTTTAAAAGTTGTACCCTATTTTCAATAAGTCACTTGAAATACTTTTGAAACTGGTAGGGTGTAAATACTAATACCTTAACATTTATTTGTAAGTTTTAACTCATAAAACATTTTTCTCTTTATCAAACTTTTATGTTATTTTCAACATAGGCTCTAAAAAAAATCCAGGAGACTAAAGAGATTAATATTTTGAAAACATTTTTTGAGTAATTCTGGTTCCATATCTTCTACTGTGGCCAAGAAATCACATATGTAACTTAAGGTGAAAATCTTTTAAAAACCGTAAAATTGGCTATAGAGATCCTTCAGTAATGGAGATTAACAAAATCAAAATACTAATACAAAATGGACAATACTGATTTCACAGAGTTTTGTGGATCTGAACTAGTTAATTTAAACCTACATGTCTAATCTATCATTTACATCTTTACTGGAAAACTTGGGAAAGACTACTTTTCAGACCATACGACAACACCTAGTTTTTATGTTGTTTAATTTCCAACATCTATTTCTAATCTGGCCAAGTTTCATTCTTCATTCCCATTCACTCTACCACCTCTGGGATCTGGGTTTCCTCCACTGTAACCAGATTCATGTGGACCTTTCACCATTTGGGGAGCTTATGACACGGTTGGACACCCCCTCTTCTGTCTGGTCTCCTGAGTTCCCTGGGGATCATTCTGCAGTGCAACCATCAGGTAGCTCTGCTGTTGTTCTCCACTGCCAGCTCCTCCCTTCCCTGCAGTTTCTTTAAAACCCAAGGTCTCAACTACCTCACAGAAGCTAGGCACTCCCAATTCTATTACCTGATCACAGTGCCCTACTGGACCTACTAGTTTTATAAAAGTGTCCCAAGGTCACTCCCAATCTATATGCTCCCCACACACACCTGAGGCCCAGATTTACTCTTAAAGTTTCCTACTATTTTTGCCGTCCCAATGAATGAAACCATATTCTAGCCAGTTGCTTCAATAAAAACCAGATGGCTCATCTTCTTCCTCCTTTTCTCCCTCAACAGTTTAGTCCTTAAAATCATTAGGTGGCCAAGCAAGTATATAAATATGTGGGCAGCCAGAAAACAGTCCAAAATTGGGGAGTGAGTACAAGCGCATGAAGGAGGGCCTCTCTGGAGAATCAGTGGGATAAAGAGAGGCTGACCAGCAAGAAATATCCATCTTGCCTCTAAGGTGGGGAGTAATCCATACAGTAGGGACACCTAGCAGGCCAAAGGCAGACTGGAAAAAGACCATCTGTCTGGGTGAGGGTGTTGTTCCATGTGAGCAAAGTAAGAGAGCTGCCCACACGAGGGAAGACTGTCAAAATCTGACTGGGACAAGGAGCATGTGGTGGCCACAGTGGCACCCAGCTCAGTAGACATTCAACCTAACCCGCTCTGGGGAGCAGAGCTGCTTGACAGCCTACAGCCATCTCACCTTGAAGTCCTTGGCAATATCCACATCTGGCCACGCAGCCTTCTGGGTTCCTCCCACAAAACTACTGAGCATAGTGAGATAATTAGAACTAGGATTGATGCAACAGGCAACTGGGGGCCAGGGTTGGGAGCTTCCTGCACATCCGATCTTGTCACGACATCTGCTTCTCTAAGGATCCAAAAATTCTTAGGGCAAAAGTTTAAAAGTTCCAAAACACCATGAAACAGTTAACTTCATTAAATAAAGGCCGTTTCACTCAAGATTGTTTAAAGAGTTTCTACCACACAGAGAAATCCAATGGCTTAGCAGAGGCCAAGTTCTCAAAAGAGTATGTGAGTAGAAAGGGTCCTTTTAAGAAAATAACAAGCTAGACTGTGTTGAATACTCTGAAGATGAAGAATGGCTGCAGAAACTAGCCTTAAATTAGTGCTTAATTTTCAGTCTGTAAGGTGTGAAGAAAACAGCTGGGTTTTTGTTGTTGTTGTTGTTTACTTCAAGGAACACAATTCTTGAATTTAAAAGGAAAATGAACTTTTGGAAAACATTCTGTTACAAAAGGAAATCCTGAAATGTTCCCACTGCAGCCTGGCTTTGACAGTGAAGAGGGGTATCATCAAGTCCCAAGTCTTACTAGAACCACCTGGAGAAGTTGCAGAGCAAGACAGAACAGATTCTCCTTCTATTTCAACACAACTGTATAATTGGGCAAGGGATCCTTTTTGCTGAATCTTCTGGTTGTGAAAATATGACTTGAGGGAAAAAAAAAAGAAGAGGAAGAGCAGTAGTCTTACAGATTCAAGATGAGTTTTACTGATCTTCTCCAGACAAGTTCTGGATTTCTGTGAAGAAAAGAATATGCTGCTATTCATGGGAAAACAATGAACATTATGCTGCAGCCTTCAACCTCTCACACACATGAGCAATCTTTTCCTTATTCAACACACATCAAGAGTAAGTTCAGTAATAATCTCATTTCAGCTGAAAATGAAATTTGCATGACTCACTTAACTCATGTTTAATACAGAATTGATTTTTATTCAGCAAGAAACAAAGAAAAGCATTAAATGTAATTTTTACACTACAGAAGTAAATATAATTCAAACTTTTAAGATTCAAAAATAATACTTTCATGTATATATAAACCTATAAAAGTAATCTTCCAAGTGCTAAACCTACATTTGAGGCTGATCATATGACTGAATAAGGAAATGTTTTCTCAAGGTCTTGTATAAAATCATGTCTAGGCTGTATTTTCATTCACACTGCTTTGGCTTATGGTTTTAGTAGCTTTACTATTCAAAACTGTCAATATTCTCATGTTGAAAATGACTTAATAAAAATCCATTTTCAACCTCTACTTAAACTGAATCTGCTGGGGCTACATAAAGAGAAGTAAGTCCCATTTTGGCTTAAGCAAGTCACTTACATAAAATTAATGAAAGGTAGAGATTAGATTCAAGGAAAGTGAGCTAAGCTTAATTACAGAGCGTTTCACTTTGTCTCAAGAAAAAAAAGCTGGCTTAAACAGCATAGTTTTCAATAGGAACAGAAACTCTTTCACATACTGTATCTCATTTGGATGTCCTACAACAGAAATTTATGGTACAGTAGAAATATGAAGTAGCAAAGTTAAAGAAAACAATGGCATTTTCCTCCATCACCTCTAATGACCTTATAGTAAAGCTGATATTCTTTAAGGGGCAGGGCAGCCACACAAAAAGAAAAAGCTAATAAGTTCTGCAATAGATAAACAGAGCCAAAGAAAAACAGCATTCTCTCCTCAAAAGTGTACTTATAATTATCAATCAATTATAAATCTACAACTGACTGACCAAGCTAAGGTACTATGAGCCGTATATAACCATTTTTACGTAGGAATCTCTAAGACTGAAAATGATTTTACGTTTTCCTCTAGTTTAAAAAAGACTGAAGAAAGCTGAAAATGAGTACAGATACTGGGACAAACCGAAGTATGTCTACCAAACACAAAGCAGTGAGAGTCACATGGCATCATGTCTGTGATATTTCCGTCAAAGGTGCATTACCTGAGTCCACTAATGAGGAAATGTTAGAGAGCAAACCCAAATCAAGGGGCACTGCACAAAGTGACTAGCCCATAATCTTCAAAAGCGTTAGCACAAAGGAAAGAAATTATTCCAGACAGACGACTAAAGTAATTCTGAAAGTATAATTCTGAAAGTAATCATTTTGCTATACAAGACATTACTTCAACTGGCAAAATTCAAATGGAGTCAGAAGAACAGAAGATATAATATATCAACACCAACATCCTTATTTTAATGGTTATACTGTGACCATGCAGGAAACATTTGTTTATAGGAAATGAATACTCAAGTGTTTGAGAATGATGGTACATAGTATTGGCAACTTATTAAATAATCTGGGCAAAATAAAATCTTAGTACTATGATATTTTCTGAAAGTGAAAAACAGGAGGACAAGATCTGGATATCATTCTGGTTCCCATTATTTGTTACAAACTATCTTTACCTTGTCCCCACACCTTTGTCACTACTCACATTACCACCAAGTCTCCCTAAGTCTATCTCTTAAGAGTCTCTATAATCAATCCACTTCTCCAATACTGATTAATTGATACCATCTGTCTCTTGCCTAAACTATTTCAATGGCATCCCTAGTCATATCTGTCCATTTCTACTGAAATGCCAACAATTTGCTAGCTGCTTCCAAACTTTTTACAGGCTGAATTTGCTCAAATGAAGGCAAAATATTAACCAAGTGAGAGGGAATAAGGGAGGGACCAAAAAAGAAAATTAGAGAGAGAATGAGCAAACCCTGAGTGACTGAAGAACTTTTGAAAGCCACTGTGCTAGAGCACAAAGTCTAAACTCCAGAGGAGTTCAAAATACGAGCCATTCCTCATCTGGTCTCAGCCTGTAAGCATACACAGCCATTTTTCTAAAACAGCTCCTCACCCATCCGTACTGACCTGTGTTCTCTCGCGTGTTAGGCGCTCTTACCTGCCCCTGTCTTTGCAAACGCATTCCTCTCTTACCCTCTTTCACCAGGTTCTTTGCCCACCCTCTACTGACCCTCCTGACAAGTTATCCTGCCTCTCTCTCTCCCTCTGGAACACGAGGCTCTCTTCCTCCCCCCTAGAAGAGGAGAGGAAGCGACGAGGGAACCTTCAGGGAAAGCTGGGGAACACAGTAAGAGAAGGCGATGAAGGACTGAGACTGACGAAGGGGTAAGCCAAATCATGGAGCACAGATTTGATTAAAATACTGTAGATTATCTTGCTTATATACCTGATAGAAGCAGAAAGCTAACAGAGAGACTAAGTGTGCTCCTGGAAATGTCTCACCTTATAGTTCCATGAAGAAAACCAAAACTACTGTTTGTTTCTTCCCCTTTTCTCTATGTTAACTGACATCATCAGACTGAACTTTAAAATGCAATGACACATCCATGTACATACACAGACAATAAATAACAGGCTCTTTTCCACTTTCAGAAGTGATCCTCGGCTATCCGTACCATAGCATCACTGTCCATATCCTGTTACTTCCTGTAATTTCTAAAAGCAATAAACAAACATGAGTATGTACAGATTTCAAAAATTTTTGCAAAAGAAACTTTAAAAAATTTGTTTAATTTATTTGAGACAGATGGACAAATAGAGAGCTCCTATTGGCTAATTCAGTCCCTGAGGCCCACAACAGACAGGTCCTGGCTGGGGCTGGAGCCAGGAAGTGGGAACATAAAGGAGTTCTCTCACCTGGGTGTCAAGAATCCAGTTGCTGAGCTATCATCACAGGGTCCAGGGTCCACACTGGAGGGAAGCGGGAGTCAGGAGTACCAGTCAGGACTCAAATGTGGACAGTCCCATTCGGGAAGAAGGCATCTTAACCACTAAGCTAAACGCCCACTTCTAAATTCATTTTTAAGTTGTTTTTCATGAATGTTTTAAAGTATTGTCATAAAACTCATGGATAATTTTTCCATTTCCCAGAAAATAACCACAGTATTTCTCACAAAGGGTATACTAGAAAGCATAAGTAGTACAGCTTTTTATAACATGAAAACAAGCGTCCATCTTAAATTGTTACAGATATCTGTATTTCTTTGTGGTGTTTCAAGACTAATGTCCAATTCTGGAACAAATTCTGTAGCTGAGCAAACAGATCCCTCCTAAGGTCTCTTAGGTAGAAGACTGATGGCACTATGACTTCAGTGTTTGCCTGTGAAAGTTGAAATTCATATTAGAAAAGGGTAAGCAACCACAGAAGTCACACATGTCCATATTCCGGCATTTATTATTCAAAATTTAATTGAGTGGAAAAGACAAAGAGGTGACTAAAAACATAAAGGTCTGATAAATACATGAAAAATTGCCCAGTAACATTAGCTATCAGATTTGCAAAATAAAACCACAATATGGGGGTTGGCACTGTGTAGTAGTAGGCTAAGCCTCTGTCCCTAGTGCCAGCATCCCATTTCGGTGCCAGTTACAGTCCTGGTTGCTCCTCTTCTGATCCAGCTCTCTGCTATGGCTTGGGAAAGCAGTAGAAGATGGCCCATGGCCTAAGTGCTTAAGCCCCTGCACCTACCACTACTGCAGCCATTTGGGAAGTGAATCAGCAAATAGAAGACCTTTCACTTTGTCTCTCCCTCTCTCTGTAGCTCCACCTCTCAAATAAATAAATAAAAATCTTTGAAAAAAGAAAAACACAATATAACACTACTTTCCATCCACAAGAGTTGCTTAAAGTAAAAGAAACCAGTGGTGACACAGTGGTAATGAATAAAGCCACCACCTGTGACACTGGCATTCCATATGGGAACTGGTTGAAGTCCCAGCTGCTCCATTTCCAATCCAGCTCCCTGCTAATGCACCTGGGAAAGCAGTAGAAGATGGCCCAGGTCCTTGGGCCCCTGCACCCACATCGGAGACCCAGAGGAGCCTCCTGGCTCCTGGCTTCAGCCTAGCCCAGCCCCAGCTGTTGTGGCCATTTAGGGAGTGAACCAACAGATGGAAGACCGGTCTCTTGTCTCTCCTTCTCTCTCTGTAGCACTGCATTTCAAATAAATAAATAAATCTTTTTAAAAAAAAGAAATTAAGAAAGAAAGAAAGAAACCAAACACTACCAAATGTTGATGAAAACAGGAAGCAAGTTAAACTGTCACATATGGTTGGTGGGGATGTAAAATGTTACCAACACTGCAGAAAACCATTTGGCAGTTTCTTAAAAGAACATACAGTAACCCTATGAGCTATCTCATTCATTCTTAGGTATTTACTCAGAAATTTCCACAAATAGGCTGAAGCAAGAATGCATACAGAAGCTTTATTCAGACTAGACAAACTCTCAACTGTTCATCAAGAGAAGAATGGATAAATAAATTGAAGTATATTCATACACTGGAAGGGGGACACAGAAATAAAAAATGAATTTTTGATACATGCAACAAATGTGAATGTCAAAACCAGTATGTTGAATGAACAGACACAAAAAAGAAACACAGTGTGCCTCATTTTATATGTTTAAAAATCCATAAAACTAAGTCAGAATGACAGAAATCAGAACAACAGTTGTCTTCGTGTGGCACGGGTTGAAGGCAGCAGGAGGGAATTCCCACAAGGGTAGAAATGTTCTGTATTTTGGTTGAGGTGGTGTGGGGTACATGGCTACAAACATTTTTCAAAAGTGACTCATGCATTCTACTTTATATAAAAAGTACCTCACTGAAAATGCATATAGTAGTTGAACTACAAATATTTCCATCTTCTTCGACTCTCCCACTTTGAGACTGCTACATGCTGAAGAAGGACTTGGTGTTCTTTGCTTTGTTCTCATTAGTTGATACTTCCCTACCGTAATACCAGTTATGATCACATGTTCAACAGGTAGGGGGACAGTTTTCCCATAATCCACAACACCTGTTACTGATGAGTCAGCATACAATTCACTAAGAAACATTCTGTAGCAGGTAGAAAGAATTCAGACTGGAGACTATGAGAGAACGGTTCAAGCAACTACACCAGAAGCAACATCTGAAGCCACTACCGCATCAGAGAACTAAAATCTACACAATTTAGAAACAACGCAACGTCTTAAAGGAAATCCTCAATCCTATCATGAAGCTCTGAAGAGCAGAAACTACTGATTCAAATTCTTTCAGCTGAGTCTCTGCTAGGCCTATCATTTTACAAGAAAGGTTTTAAACTTCAGGAGATTTTTTATGAAGACGACATCTTACATAAAGCCTATAGCGGTGGGCTTATCTGGGGAAAAGCAGTGACTCTTTTTTTTAAACAGGGCTCTCATCTTAGTAATCACAATTTCAGTATGGCAGTGATTTACTGTGGACCACAAAAAGAAAAAAATGACTTCCTATTACTTGCTTTTTAAATTTAGGAATCTTTATTTTCATTTACTAGTGCTTACCAGCGTTCCTGGGAGTTTTCATTTGGTAAGGGTGCAATTAGACCTCAGGTAAATCCACAGTGCTTTTTATTTAATCTCCTTCCCATTTCAAAAACTTCTGCCTGGATTTCTTTGCTGGCTCTTAGAGCAAAACAATTACCTCATTTAGATGAATATGCCAGACAATCACTATCCTCAGATAGACTCTCTGAAACAATCATTCCATCTTCCTCTTCAAATTCCTGGCAGGAAGGCGGAGCAGACATTGACAAAGATACTGCCTAACTGCACTGTACACAGTATGGTTTCAGAAAATACGTATTTAAAGTGAATTGCAAAAATTATGAGACAAACATCTACCACAAATATACCTTTGTAAGATATACAGATAAGAAAAATCTCTGCAAGTTATATAACTACAGTAAAAAACAAGCAAAATGAACTTCATTTAGCCTCGTTCCATCTCTGCCCACTAAAGTCCTCATTCTATGGTGTGCTTTCCATCACACTATAAAAATCCAGAAAACCAGAAACATCTAAAACAGTAACTCTAATACAAGAAATATTATAATTCACTTAAAAGTGTCCCTATTTCTTTTTTGGTACAGACTGCATTATTTTTTCAATGGTAATAAATATGATTATTTTCTACAAAGCTCTTCTATTTATTCAGAAATAATGAAACACTGTCATAATGATTAAATCAGTAAAACTAGATCCCTTATGTGTTGGTCTTTAATTTTTTGCACAAGAAATTTTTAAAATTTTTCAGGTTATAGAACATTATTTCTGGACAAACCTAACAAGGCAGTAGTTGTAAAACACTCTCAAACTTCAAAACACCCCTCCATCTCAGTACAAACAATGCTGTGTTGTACACTCATCCTAAAACTAAGAGGAAGCATTGTGGGTTAGTCACAACTGGAATTCCTTATCACAATGAGGATATGTATGCTTCAGGATTTTACCACTAACCTCAGTCATTCAAGCAACTAGGAAGACAGTAATGGTGGTCCCTTCTTCGAAAACCACTGCTTTTCACACGTATTTGGAGGACTATTTCTTAAACCTTGTTTTCTGCATTGTGAAAGTATTCCTCTTGCCTAGACAGAATTAGGATGCTAACTCAAAATGTCTTCTTTTTTTTTTCTACAATTTTTCAATTCAGCTATTCAAGATATGGAAACAAAACATTAGCAGAAAGTCTTATAGGGATGAAGCCTGTTTTATATTCAAATTAGTAAAGATGCTTACACCGCATTCATTTAAGCAACAAACACAGAGTGCCCACTACAGATCAACATTGCTACACAACAAATTCATTTTAATCCAGAACTGAGATCATTATTTGCAGTAACAAAATAGGAAACAGGCTCAGAATAAGGTTGCTTGCCCAAAGATTTATAGCTAGTTAAGATTCAGTACCATGTTTGAAACTCAGATATGTCTGAGCCAAGGTCTATGCTCATTCCACTGAGCCAAGCTGTCTTCCAGCATGGCATAATAAGTATCTTGCAGTAGCAAGAAAACAAAAGGCACAAGTAAAGGGCCTATGAGAATTCTTTTCATCCAACAGCCCCTTCATAAGATAGCAACCACTCTCTTTCTCAGGCCCCTTAAAATTGCCTTTCCTTCCGTTAGAAGGAAAAGAAAAAAAAAATTACACTCTCCTGAGAGGAGCAAAAAAAATAAAAAATAAAAAAATAAAAGAACAAAGAACGTATCCTAAACCCACTTTAGTACTAAAGCGCCTGGTAACCTACACCAGCATACTTTTTCTTCACATCCAAAACCCTGAAAATACTCTGATCACTCCTGCTTACTAGTTAGAAAGTACTGTTAAAACAGTATGTGAATTTGTTCATTGCAGTTCTATGCCAACATTTGATTACAAGCATTTTGATAGTCTGAACTAGTAAGATTTTAGGCAAAACAATGAAGTTAAATTGTGTCGGAATCTATCCAGCATTGTCACCTTGCTTCCATATCGATTCTAATTTAACTATAAAATAGCAATAACTATAATCTTTCATTTTTCAAGATTTATGCAAAAGGCAGAGTTACAGAGAAAGAGAGAGAGGAAGAGAGAGGTATTCCATCCTCTGGTTCACTTCCCAAATGGCCTTAACAGCTGGGGCTGGAGTCAAGCCACAGCTAGGAGCCACAAGCTTCACCTAGGTCTTCCACCTGGGAGCAGCAGCCCAAGGACTTGGGCCATCCTCTGCTGCTTTCCCAGGCATTTTAGCAGGAAGCTGGATCAGAAGTAGAGCAGCTAGGACTCCAATCAGCACCCATATAGGATGCCGGCAATGCAGGCAGCAGCTTAACCATTACGCCACAATGCTGGCCCCAATAACCATAATCTCTTATGGAATCTTACCTTGTACCAGGCCTTGTTTAATGTTATACATACAAATCATGATTTCATATAATGAAAGCAAATCTCTATGGATTCTCTATCACAGATGAAGAGGTGAGGCTCAGAACTGAGCTACACCGCCTCTCCAGCACTACCTGCCCAATACCTGTCTTTCTGATTCTTGTGAATCCTATTCCTGGGGTACTATAAATCACACAGTGTTGTGGTGAAGAACAAACCATTCCTGGCTCCAGTAGAGTTCACAGTTTCACATCTGAGGTGAAGAATATTAACTAACGAAGAATATAATGGAGTAGATTATTTCAGCACAATGTTAAAACCACACAGAGTGAATCAGATAGCTACATAAAATCAGGGCTATAAAACCTGGCAGTTTTGAGTCCTGAGTCCTGGTTCAGTAGACAACCTCTATCTTAGTATGTCATTGAGGATGCAAGTACTATTCAATATCTAAATTCTATCAAGTCATCTATAAGGGAATTCTACATGACACATCTGTCTCACAGGATTACTCCAAGAATTACATGAGGGAAAGAATGTGGTGTTTAAAGCTGTGTCTGGCATAGAACGAACATTAATATGTTACAAGTTGATAATCCCAAATCTGAAAATCCAGAATCCAACATGCTTCCAAATTCAAAACTTTCTGAGTGCCAACATGATGCTCAACTAGTTTTGGATTTTGAGGCGTCTGAATTTCAGATTTTCTGATTAGGGATGTTCAACCAGTAAGTCTATGCGAATATCCAAAATAAAAAAGAAGTCCAAAGTCTGAAAAACTTCTAGTCTCAAGCGTTTCAGAAAAGAGGTACTCAAATTCTGATCAGCTATTATATAACGTTCTGTTATTACTTTTAAGAAGGTTATTGGTTTTTTAATATTTATTTATTTATCTTAAAGTCAAAGTTACAGATAGAAATGAACAGAGAGAGAGAGAGAGAGATCTTCCATACCCTGGTAAACTCCCCAAATGGCCACAAAAGTCAGGCTGGGTCAGGCAGAATCCAGGTCTCCCACACGGGTGCACAGGCCCAAACACTTGGGTCATCTTCCACTGCCTTCTCAGGTCCATTAGTAGGGAGCTGGATCAGAAGTGGAGCAGCACTCACTCATATGATATGCCAGCATCACTGGCCGTGGGTTTACCCACTATGCCACAATGCCTTCCCTAAGAAGGCTTTAAAATATGCTACTTCATCATGAGTACAGTATATCAAAAGAAATGAGACAAGCAGTTATTAGACACTTCATAACTTAACTTGAACTGAGTATTGCCTACAAGGTTAGAATAACAATCTTCCAAACCAAAAACATACCTAAAGTTACATGGGAACAGGTGCAGTTTCAGCTCTTCGTATGTGGCAAATAAAACCGTTCTCTAACCTCTCAGAGATCAAGAAGGGGCTGGGGGCCAGGCATTCATCCCAGTGGTTAAGATGCTTGTAAAGACAAGCCATCTGCATTCCATATCATGGGGCCTGCATTCAATACCTGGCAATGGCTCTGGATTCTAGCTTCATGCGAATGCACATCCTGAGAGGCAATGGTAAAAGCTCAACCTTGTGGGTCCTTGACCCTCATGTGGGAGTTCTGGATTTAGTTTCTGGCTCCTGATTTTGGCTTCACCTAGTATTCGCTACTGTAGGCATTTAGGGAGTGAACCAGTGGATGGGAGCTTTTATTTCTCTTCCTCCATCTATAATATATATATTAATTTTTTTTTTTTTAGAAATCATCAAAAGGGCCAATGACACTTAAGTATGGTATGGATACCCCAGGAGATGTTAAAGACATTCTAAGACTTCTGAGAGGTCAAACCTATCCTCATAATACCAAAAAGTTACTAACTTCTCTGTTGCTCATTCTCTCCCAAATATACACTGGCCATTTAATACAATGCTGCCATTGCTCTGATAATTAATGCATTTATGACTATCCTTATAAATGTTTTCAATTTTAGTTTCTAATGCAGTTAAGTTTCAACAACTCTCATAATGAAACACAATTGGGGGGCCAGCGCCGTGGCTCACTTGGTTAATCCTCTGTATGCGGCATCAGCATCCCATATGGGCATCGGGTTCTAGTCCCAGATGCTCCTCTTCCAGTCTAGCTCTCTGCTGTGGCCCAGGAAGGCAGCCGGAGGATAGCCCAAGTGCTTGGGCCCCTGCACCCGCATGGGAGACCAGGAAGAAGCACCTGGCTCCTGGCTTCGGATCAGTGCAGCGCCAGCCATAGTGGCCATTTGGGGGGCGAACCAACGGAAAGAAGACCTTTCTCTCTGTCTCTCTCTCACTGTTATAACTCTACCTGTCAAATAAATAATAATTAAAAAAAGTAAGAAAGAAACACAATTGAGCATCTTCAATAATTTGTAAGAGTACAAAGTTTCACAGACCAAAAGTCTGAAAACTGCTGCTCATGGAAGTCAACAGAGTTCTGGGTCATACAAAGACTTACAGACTCTTCAACTGGAAGAGGTATTCTAATCTAAGTCTCTTAAGTTGACAGCTTTAGAAACAGATTGTATGGGGCTAGCACCATAGCACAGTAGGTTTATCTTCCCCCTGTGGCACCGGTATCCCATATAGGCGCAGGTTCTAGTCCTGGCTGTTCCTCTTCCAATCCAGCTCTCTGCTATGGCCTGGGAAAGAAGTAAAAGATGGCCCAAGTGCTTGGGCCCCTGCACCTGCATAGGAGACCAGGACGAAGCACCTGGCTCCTGGCTTTGATTGGTGTGGCTCCTGCCATTGCGGCCATTTGGGGAGTGAACCAACAGACAGAAGACCTTTCTCTCTGTCTCTCCCTCTCACTGTCTGTAACTCTACCTCTCAAATGAATAAATAAAATCTTAAAAAAAAAAAAAAAAGGATCCTAGAGATTTGAGTGCCCTGCAAAAGTTCATAATAGCTAACAAAAGGTAGAGCTGAGCTGGAAGCAAGTCTTGGACTTGCAAGCTCTCTTAACCAGCTAGGTTATGAGCATGACATATGCATAAAGTGCCTCAAAGAGTATTGTAAATACTAAGTTAATACAGATCAAATGCTTATATTAGCACCTGACACACAGCTGCTGATCAGTAAGCGCTGGTAGTTCTGGTGAGAACTCAATCAGTTTTACTGATGAGGAATCTCTTACCTGAAACACAAACTGCATTCTTTGTTCAATTTTATATTTGCAAAAATCTTCCTTTACTGAAGCTTTAATCTCCCTTCTCGAAATTCTACTTGGTATGGCCTCACTGGTTGTCACACAAATGAAATTTAATCTTAGTGCTACCTAGCTTGTTTTCTAAGCATATTCCACACCAATTTTATTAAATCACATAATATGACTTTGAAATCCCTCACCATCCTATTTGTCTCCTTCAAAGAGCTCCAAGTGACTGCTCCTGAGAATATAACGGCATTCAAAACTAAGAAGCCTTTCAGGTGCTTTGGGTCTTGGTTTCCCTTGCTCTGGGTACTGTTAGTCTATTAACATAAATGGTTTTTTATAAATTCCCAGGAGCTCCCTGTTCTGTTGCGTGCAGTGTTAAAAACATATAAAGCAGCTTCTTTTCTGAGATTTCTTGACTCTGTTCTCAGTTAGCTCTTCTCTCTCTCTTTTGTTACTATTCCGTGCAGTCTTTATTCCACTCCCAAAGTTTCTCATTAATGTAAGGCTCTGTGACAGGAAAGAGCTCCAGCAGGTTGGTTTTGAGAGTTCACATTCTGCCCCTACAGTCCTCACGGAGGGCCCACTGCACTCTTCCCTACTGGCGCAGGCACAATCCCCCCAGTTTCCTCCGCTAAATGGCCAGTTACTTCGGGAATTCTGTTGTCAGGTCTGAGCCTCGTCATTTCCCGGTGCTTCTCCCTGCTAAGATGCTGCTTCCCGAGGTGCACGGCTGTCGCCGTTTCCCCTTCCTCAGTGGCACTCTGGCGTTACAGGAGTAACACACTGTGTCATGTGTGAATGTCGGCCTTGGGTTTGGGTTTTGGGAATATGTTGCTCTGATTTTCTAGGCAGAGGCTCCAGAAAATCCAAAAACTGTTGTATCTTCTTCCAGGACATTTAAGTTAACTTTAAAGTTAACAAAATTATAGTTTTATTTTAACTTTTCAGAGTAAGTAGCTGTTCTCTAACATCAAGAGTAAGGGGCAAGTGTTAGGCATAGTGACAGAAAACCACATCCCATTTTATAAAGCCTGTTCAGCTCCCAATCTCAGCTCCCTACTACTAGTGAACACCCTGAGAGGCAGCAGGCAATGGCTCAAGTACTTGGGTCCCTGTCAACCACATGGGAGACCAAGACAGAGCTCCCAGCTCGGGCCTGGCCCAGCCCCAGCTATTGTAGGCGTTTGGGGAATAAACCATCAGATGGCAGATGTCTGTCTCTCCCTGTCTTTATAATAAACAATATTAATAAAAATTTAAAAATAAAGTCAGGACTAATATTTAATTTTGTAAAAAATAAAACAATCTGTCATTACTATACAGAGATTATTTCTGAAAAAAGGAAACTGCAGCATGTGATGTGTGTATAACTTTTAGATTTAAGGGATAATTTTTAGATTTATCTGAATGTCAAACATTGAAAAGTTAATAGTAAACTTGCACTCTATGAAGGGAACTGCTTTCCAAAAACAGAATCCTTGTCATTTATGCAAGTGCTCTCATACTTTGACCTTGGTAACCTATCATGAAGGTCTGAACTTTGACATCTCTGATAGGAGACAGGAGTTAATTATGGGGTCTGTCAGCTATCCATTACCATAAAAACAAATACAGATTGTCCTGGGAACAATATGTAATTCTTATAACTTTTCTCCCCCGGCCCGGTTTCTATTCTGCCTTTTCTGAAAGATAGCTTCACTGGGTATAAAAATATGGTAGACAGTTTGCTCTGGCCTTCACTATTGCTATTGGAAATCCAGGCAAATGCCTGACCGCTGTTCCCTTTTAAGTAATCACTTTATTTTCTAGTTGTTAAATATTTTCCTTGACTGTTCTACAGTTATACTACAATGTGTCTGAATGTGAATTGATTTTATCTTGATTGTGATTCATGTAGTTTCCCAGATTTGATAACTGGTATATTTCAATTGTTCTAAAAATTTATAACCATTATCTAGTGAAATATTGACACTCCTCTACTCTTTCTTCAATTTTATTGTTGGGGGGGGGGGGCAACATAGAGAGAGCTCCCATCTGCTGGTTTACTCTCCAAATGCCCACAACAGAAGCAGCTTAGTAGAAGCCAAAGCTAGAGACAGGAACTCAATTCAGGTTACCCATGCAAGTGGCTGTAATCTAACTACATAAGCCATCATCACCATCTCCCAGGGTCTGCATTAGCTGAAAGCTGGAATCAGGAACCAAACCCCATGTGCTCTGACATGAGACACAGGTCTTATCTGCCAGGCTAAACACCAATTCTTCTCATTTTTATTATCTCTAATTAAACATATGCTAGACTTTTATTTTTTTTTAAATTTTCCACACCTCTTTTCTTTTTTGTTTTCTGGCTCTCAAGTTGCATCTTCCTTAGAATTTTATCTGTAGTAATTCTTTCAGCACTAGGATGAATTTACATTATGTCAGAGAAAACTCCTGTTTGCTTCAGTTAGTTGCCCAGGAAGCTGATAATCATTTTAAATTAAAGTCACTCACTGCCCGAGTATTTTAGAGCTATACAGAGCCGTGTGAAGGGTTGTTTTTTGTTGTTGTTGTTATGAATTAGTATGAGGTAGGGCGTATCATGCCTTTTCATCCAGAGCTAAAACTGAGACAGAAGGGGCCGGCACTGTGGCGCAGTGGGTTAATGCCCTGGCCTGAACCACTGGCACGAGTTAGAGACCCGGCTACTCCACTACCGATCCAGCTCTCTGCTATGGCCTGGGAAAGCAGTAGAAAATGGCCCAAGTGCTTGGGCCCCTGCACCTGCATGGGAGACCCAGAAGAAGCTCCTGGCTTCTGGTTTCAAATCGGCACAGCTCTGGCAGTTGAGGCCAATTGGGAATGAATCACCAGATGGAAGACTTCTCTCTCTCTCTCTGCCTCTCTCTGCCTCTCCTCTCTCTCTCTAACTCTGACTTTCAAATAAAATAAATAAATCTTTAAAAAAAAAAAAAAAGATGAACTTATGACTGGCAATCAAGAAGGGAGTTAAAACTGTCAGAGCCATGCATTAGAAAAAAAAATTTGGCAGTGATTTTTAGAAAAGCAATTAGAAAAATAAGAAAAGTAGAGTTGTGCTACTCAAAATCAAACCAAGTCCAAGGGCCAATTTGACAGAAATAAGGAGAACAGATGAAATGTGTTGAACTGCATTATGTGGATGCAATCAGTCAAATCTGTTACCAAAAAAACTCTATGAGAAGCCAGGTAAAGCATTCTACCATTCCACTACCAGTGTTCAGCACAATAATTCACTTGTGCAGCTAGGCAACAAGCCACAGCAGCCTGATCATTGGGCTTTTCTGAGTTTCTTTGATTTTTTAAAAATTTGTATTTGTTTATTTATTTGGGAAGCAGATAGTGAGGGAGCCAGCCAGCCAGCCAGAGAGATCTTCCATGAGCAGGTTCACTCCTCAAAACACCTGCCATGGCTGGGACTGGGTCAGGTAGGTAAAAACTCAATCCAGGTCCCCCGTGTGGGTGCTATGTATACAACTACCTGAGTCACTGCCAACTCCCTCTCAAGATCTGTACTGTTGGTATGGTGGAATCAAGAGGCAGAGTCAGATATTAAACCCAAGTACTCGGATACCAGACACAGATATCTTTCTTGGAGTCTTAACTGCTTGGCCCAACTCCCACTCTCTGAGTTTTTTCTAATGTTAAAACAGCTACAAGAATTCAAGAATTCTAACTACTCAGTGTCAGGATGTCACTATTGCTATATAAACAAAAGATCTTTGCATGTCATTTAAAAAGAGATAACTACATATGTGGATAAATAACAGGACATGATCATCTCATTTCTTGAAAAGTACTTAAATTTCAATTACCAACTTTAAGGAATCTCTGATGTTCCATTTTAGAGTTAGAAAGTTCAGCCAATTTATCTTTCTAAAATTCAAAATTCCTTCACTGCTTCAAAGCACAGCCACACAGGTGCTCTTGTGACATGTATGCGCTATTTCTTTTTTCCCACTGTTCTAAACAAAGTTTAATCAAGAAATTACAATTAAATACTATGTGCTAGGCAATTAAGCAGACACAGAACATAAAAATAAAAATCTTGAGACAGCTTAAAATCTAGTTGGATATATAATTAAACAATTCTGTACTATCAAACAATTACTCCATTTTGCTTTGCTGTCTAGATGACAGAAGTTTCCAGAAAGAAGCAATCTTACATAAACAGAAATAGTGAACAGCTCTGCACATGAAAGAAAGTCAATAAATACAAATGTAAGGAACAAATGAACAAAAAGAACTGGCACAACTGAACATATATAGAGATAATTAAGTCAGGTCCACAACAACTAGCAACATGGAATTTGATCCTCAACAAAAAAGAACCCTAAAATCTGAATATATATTTGCAATATTTCATTAATTCTAAGAGTTATACTCTTTTGCACATTTTCTCACATTTCCCCTCAGAAACCAAAGGCATGTTATTTCAATAGCAGCTCTTCCCTATTGGTTAAAGTAACTGTACACCTTAGGATTCTTGGAATCAATCACATATAGTGTTTCTTAAAAGAAACAGAATATGTAATAGTTACAAACTCATCAATCAGTATAAGCTAATTTGGATATACAATCTCAATTTTTATAAAAACCAGCTCAAACATTTAATAAAAGCCAGATACATTCCTATGAGTTCTGATGCTGAAAATTTCAAAATATAAAAGCTCAGCATTAAGAAATATATATAATTATACACCCACTATAAATGCATACAATCTATCTTCCTTAAAATCTACAGCATGCATATTCTCTAAGTTTATTACTGCATGCAATGAAAACAAATCTCATTGTGAAAATTCTGAAACTATCCTGGGGGCTGGCACTGTGGGACAGTAGGTTAAGCCTCTGCCACCAGCATCCCATATGGACATCCTGACTGCTCTCCTTCCTATCCAACTCTCTGTTATGGCCTAGGAAAGCAGAGAAGAATGGCCCAAGTGCTTGGGCCCCTGCACCTACATGGGAGACTCAGAGGAAGCTCTTGGTTCATGGTTTCGGATCAATCCATCTCTGGTCATTGTGGCCTTTTGGGGAATGATCCTGCGGATGGAAGAACTCTCTCTGTCTCTAACTCTGCCTCTCAAATAAATAAATAAATCTTTAAAAAAATTTTTAAAAACCATTCCTTCTTTCTTACACTAAAAGGTAGCAAATTGAAGAAAGGGATAAAAGTAAATAACCCTTCTCTATTTTTAACTATAAACAGAAGGATAAAAGAAATGCCATCTTAAGGGGTAGAAATTTTACAGAAAAACAAATAGGAGTTAAATTCATATTAACCAAGTTATTCCATATTCACTTACAAATTACCCTAAAAGAAAACTCTTATGCTTACCATGATGCAGTAGTATAAATAAGCAAGCTGGTATATTTTAATTGGACCAGGGAAAATGCTATGCTCCAACCCCCCCCCCCCCCCCATCAAGTGAACAATGAATTTATCTAAGTCAAAGTCCTACAGTTTAGCTAGGGAAAGAAGTTTATTGTCCACTCATATTGGAAAAGTACAAGCAAATAGGAATTAAACTGCTGACATGACCTCAATTCAGCACCCTTCACTCTAAAGTGGCAGTAGTCTAACCAGAGCAAGGACTTAATGTCAGTGAAGAGCTTCTCTAGCAATCTTTTATCACAGCTATCGACAGCTGAGCAGAAAATAGGAACAAATGAAACTTATTAATCAATTAAGGGGAGAATGAACCTTAAATCAGTGAAACAATCTGCATCCATGTGTGCACCCACAAACACGTGTATACATCTTTACAGCTGCATTTCTAAAACAGTTTTGCTTCAGTTTCTTTCATATAACATTAAGGATAGGAATGTGGTGGTCAGTGGATCTGACTTTCATCACACACATAAGTAATGCTGGGCAATTCACTAAATCTTCAGTCTTGAGTTTCATTCACAAAGATGAGCAAACCCATGGTCCCAGTTTAAAACATAAAACTATACAAGTAAAGTATAGGAAGTGAACAGCGTTCTACTAGTACCTATGCCAACAAGCACTGTTCCCGTCCCCACATAGGAGAGACGCTGACACTTATTAATAGCACAGAGAGAAAATATAAACACATAACAATTCAGTTAGACACGTGAAGTATCAATAAGCAGCAGTATACAACTAGGCTACAGTCCATTTTCCTGTAAGACATGTTTCTGCAGTATGAATTTATCCACTCATCATTAGGGTAATGAGGTCAGTATAATGTGAAAGTCACTTGGTCTATGAACAATTTTCTCCAGCAGCCATGTTTTAAAGTCAGCAGAGGTAAGCTTTCTTAAAACAAGGGCTTTCTTAAAAGAGGGGCTTATCAATATATGATGATGACCTTAAGAAAAAAGCAACTAGAAACCCCACAGAAGAGAACACAGAGGCAGGTTCACGTTGGGCTTTCCACAATCAAACCATCTGGTCAAGCTTTAGTACAGGTAACATGCCATGGAAATATTTTCCTCATATTTCTTT
Source organism: Sylvilagus floridanus (assembly GCA_949820135.1). Lineage (NCBI taxonomy): Eukaryota > Metazoa > Chordata > Mammalia > Lagomorpha > Leporidae > Sylvilagus > Sylvilagus floridanus. The sequence continues at coordinate 22,574,807 of OX463238.1, read as the reverse complement.
TTTTAAAAAAGGGTGTGGAACAAGGATAACAAGGACCATAAGATAGATTCATTTAATAATTTTCACAATTTGATATGTGAAAATGAATGTCCATACTAACCTACATCTCAAATGTCCATACTAACCTACATCTCAAAGCATAAATCTTAGGTCTTAGAAGTTATTAACTGATGCTGGATGCAAATGTTTATATTCTCTTTATTGCAATGGTTATTAGTTTTGCTAGTACAGATTATCAAGTTGCAAAGGTTGCTTTTTGGTTTGTGCCTGGCTTTAGGGTTTGAATTTATAGAACTTTAGGTTACTGTCAGAGACAACATATATTGCTTTATAACAGAACTGCCTATATTTCAGTATTTAAGGAAGTCCAGTGTCGTCATTCACTTTATTTGGGTCTGGTTTTACTACTTCAATATTTGCTGTTATGCAATACAATGAACCCTAACTGAAAGGTTGAAATTTATTGCTACTAAATACAAAATATTTTCAGTCAATCTAAAATATGGCCCATTGTTGTTTTTGCTAATATTTGTTGTAATATTATTCCACTCCCCAAATAACAAGCAGCCAAGGCTGGGTCACACCGAAGCGAGGGGCCAAGAACTCAATGTAGGGCTCCCATGTGTGTAACAGGGACCGAAGTACTAGGGCCATCACCATCTGCTGCCTCTTAGGTGAGCATTATCAGAAATGCTGGGTCGATCAGGAGTGGAGCCAACACTCCAACCCAGGGACCCTGACCTGGGGTGTGAGCATCCCAAATGGCTACACCACATACCTGCCCCTGAGTTCAGCAATTTCACCTTGGTAGGTCATACGACTCTAAGATGATTCTAACACTTTAAGATGTACGACTCTAATGAAAATTTAGTTTGGGAAATATAAGTTATTAAAAACTAAACATTACATTTTTTATCTGAAACTTTGTTTTATATTAAAGTTTTTTAAAATGCATTTTTTCCCAATTATCTGAAACAGATACATCCCGAAATACCAAATCAACCAAGGTGCAACTATAAGTAGGGCATTCCTACCTCTTTAAAAATAGGAGGACAGGATGTCTGAGCTGGCAGAAAAGAGGAGAAAATGGAACTTGAACAGAACAAGTACACCACTCTAGTAAACAGATCCAATCTAACCAATCCCCTCTCCCCCACCACATCCTATATGCATTACATAGACTATCTGCCTTTCAGATCAGACCATTCATACCACCCTTCTACTGCCTCTTCCAGTTCAGACAAGTGCTATGACATTCTGAACCAAATTCTGGCTCCAGGATTACCAAAAGGTTAGCAACGGCCTTGAAACTCTGTCTTCAATATCTAAGTTTATATGCCTTGTTTTTAAAAACCTTCCCTCTCAGTCAAGTCTTTCCTATGCAAAACTTTTAATACAGAAATAAGAAACGTGAAAAATGGAAAACAGGTATCAAGACCAACTGTTCTATGCAGAATGAAATTGTATTAAGTAACTAGAATTTAAACTGTTGAACGAGTACTTACTTTCATTGCGATGACTGAAGCTCTCAGCATTGTATACAGACTGGTCAGTTTCAGAATAACCCTCCTTTACTCTGTCTCTCTCTGAGGGGAAAAAAAAGTGATCCCTACCATTTCCAAGACAAACACCTTTGGACTGTCTCCCCTCATACCTTCTCTAGAAACCTGCTACATGTATCAGCACCTCTTACTTAAAGGCCCACTTTCTTTAAACTCATTCTTGTCTCTTTCTATAAGCATTCACAAGTATATGACACAGACTTTTTAATGCCAATAGTGACAAAATAATGAAATTTTCTTTTAAATTCACACTTAAGAAAATTCTGGTCATGGAGAGAAAATAAAGAGGCAAGTAAAAGTCAGTATCATAAAATATGCAATAAACAAATGCTGTAGCAATGATTTCTAATCTTTTCAGTAACCAAAAACTTCTTGGTTACACCATATTGTAACTAAAATTCTAAAATGATTCTATGAAATAAATTTTTAAAAAGCACTTTTTGGAGGTTAGATTACTATGATTTTCAACAACCAGTCAACTTGAAAATCTAGGAATTAATTTATGTTACAAATCATTGCTCATATGCTTTAATCCTGTTTCTTAATTATTACCTTTAAAAGGTTAACACTGATTTTTATTCATTCTTGATCATGTTTGAGGTAAAAGAGTAACAATTTTTTCCTAAAAAAAGTACTCACAATCAGAATTCTGACAATCTTCCTCTAAAGTGTTATCGTTTTATATAAAATCCAAGATACTTCCAATCCGATTCCTTAGCACCAAAAAAAAATCATTTACCATATATAAATCATAACTGTCATATTACTCTAATCGAAAAAGATCTTGAGCCAATGACAAAGTTGCATTACAGTAGACTGCTTTCAATACACCTCTGTAGGGGCCAGAGCACAATTGCTTGTATCAATTTGTGCATGATACAAATGTAGTTCTGATGTAAAGGGACAGGAGAAAATTTGCTACAAAGCCCAGAGTAATGATTTTAAATGGTGAAGGATATACAGATAATTTCTGACGAAACTAAAAATAATAACATATGGCCTTTTAGATACAGTCCACTATGACAACCTACTTCTCCTTAGATGTATCTCCTACATTTTTTTCCTACTGTCTCCCATTACCTAATTCATGCATTCGATTTAGTAGCTAAGAAACTCTCCTGCTTCTTCCGGGCCTCTCCCTATTCATCACAATGCTGTTGCATTTAGGTTTCTGACTTCTCACTTCTCACTCTACATAAGCATTCTCCTTAAGCTATTACATCCACTTTGACAGTATCAATAGTGTTAGTTCTTAAACTTCAATAAGATTACAGATCACTTAGGAGGCAAGGAGGCTTGTTAAATCGCAGACTCCTAGTGCCTATGGGAAAAATAAAATCTCTAGCTCCTTCTAAATTCACCACCTCTAAGATGGTTTTCCCAATGCCTTTAACCACTACTCCCAAACCTTATTAGTTAACAACCTTAAGCTTCTATTCCACACTAGTGTTCCGAAATACCTTGCAACTTTTTTGCCATCTCTCCTGTTAAGACTGTGAAGTCTCAGAAGGCAAATGTTAGCTCTTCTGTTTTAGCATTTCCAGTGATTTGCTAAAAAGTTAGCTATGAGTAGATTATCAATAAATGCCATGACTAGTCATTGCCCTGATTAGAAGACAGCAAGTGTTTGAATAAAATGAGAATTACTCGTTATCTATTTTGTGTTCTTCTTTGACAGTCTGAATTAGGAAGTATTATACCAAAGATTTCCTTTCCCCCAGATTATGAACACTTAAATTTCAGAGACTGACCAGGATATATTACTGAGATAAAAATTAGATCCTACCACTCACTGGCATCCCCAGCAAGCTTATAATAATCTCAACGTCTCCTCAGCTCCAAAACAAAGCTGCTATCTAATGAATAAATTTTAGGCAAGGAGTAAGCAGACAATACAAGCACTCAAACCTGGTATATGATAGTTCTTACTCTTATTAAGCCATAATTTTAAAATTAAACCATTAATGTATTATGAAGGTACAGAGAAGTATATTCCTTACAGATAAATACAGAATTTTTAAGCTGAATACATAGATTACTAACTTTAAATTCTTATAAATTTTATAAATTATGATTAATATGTAAAACAACATGACCTAAAATAGAGTATTTTGCTTAAAATAGCTACCTAATCAACTCTTGCAAATGACTAATGGTTTTAAGAACCCACTGAAGGGGTGGGTATTGTAGCATAGTGGGTTAAGCTACCACTTAGGACACCTACATCCCACGCCCAGTGTTGGTACTCCATTTCTGAAGCAGCTCCCTGCTCATGCACAAAGAACAGTAGATGCAGGCTCAAGTACTTGGGAGTTCTGATATCTACATGGGAGACCCCGACGGAGTTCCTGGCTCCTGGTTTCAGCCTGGCCAACCCCAGTTGTGGTGGGCATTTGGGGAGTAAACTAGGGGATGAAGACTGGTATTGCTTGTTCTCTCTCTCCCTTTCATATAAATAAATGAATAAATCTTTCCAAAAAAATCAAAGAAAGAGAACTCAGTGAGAAGGAAAACCTTTTAGATCCAAAAACACAGGGGAAAAAAGCAAAAACTGACAGATAGGATTTTACCAAACGTAGAAGCTTCTGCAAAGTAAAGGATATAATCAACAGAGTGATGAGACAACCTGAAGAATGAGAGAAAAATTCTGCAAACTATCCATCAGACCAGGGATTAATATCTAGAACATATAAAGAACTAAAAACAGCCAAAAAATATCAACAGAATACTTCTTAAAAAGAAGATATCCAAATGGCTGACATATGATAAAATGCTCATCATCACTGATACCAAGGAAATGGAAATAAAGCCACAAAGAGACATCATCCTAATCCAGTTTGAATGGCTATAATCAAAAAGACAAAAACAACAAATGCTAGTGAGGATATGGACAAAGGCAGACTCCTATACACTGTTGGTAGGAAAATAAATTAGAATGGCCATTTTAGACAATAATATGGAATTTTCTCAAAAAAACTAAACATAGAACTACTATACAGTTTACAAGATTTGTCCTCCAAAGAGAGTATCTTTACTTGCATGTTTATCATAGCAATGTTCACAACAGCCAAGATATGGACTCAAAGTATACATAAACAGATAAATGGGTTAAAAAAATCTGCAAAATATATACAGCATATATACACATTAGAATATTATTCGTCCATAAAAAAGAATAATGAAATTCTGTCATTTGCAGCAACATGAGGGGAACTGGAAGATATTATACTAGGTGAAATAAGCCAGAAATAAACAGACAAATACCGCATGTTCCTACTCATATATCAATATACTCAGTATCAACAACAGATAAGAAAAGCTGAATACAAGGGGTGCTTAGCTTAACTGAAGATTTACAGAAATTTTATCTGGTCCTTCTCACAGAAACTTAGCAACTGTTTCCAAAACCTGGCTTTGTTAGTAATTTATGTTACCTATTACAAAAGTCACATCTAAGATTTAGTAGAAAATTTGAAAACACTCAAGGCAGGCCAGCGCTGTGGCTCACTTGGTTAATCCTCCGCCTGCGGCACCGGCATCCCATATGGGCACTGGGTTCTAGTCCTGGTTGGGGTGCCGGGTTCTAGTCCCGGTTGCTCCTCTTCTAGTCCAGCTCTCTGCTGTGGCCCCGGGAAGGCAGTGCAGGATGGCACAAGTGCTTGGGCCCTACACCTGCATGGGAGACCATGAGGAAGCACCTGGCTCCTGGCTTCGGATCGGCACAGCACCGGACATGGCTGCCATTTGGGGGGGGGGGGGTGAACCAGCAGAAGGAAGACCTTTCTCTCTGTCTCTTTATCTCTCACTGTCTAACTCTATCAAATAAAAAAGAAAGAAAGAAAAGAAAGAAAAGAAAGAAAAGAAAGAAAGAAAGAAAGAAAGAAAGAAAGAAAGAAAGAAAGAAAGAAAGAAAGAAAGAAAGAAAGAAAATACTCAAGGCAAGGACACTTCAAAAAGTCTGTCAAAAAAAAAAAAATAAATTAAAGGTTAAGTTTATTGTGGTGCCAAAAAAAATTTTGAATCCACTCATATAAAATGTAAAAATACAATTATTTGAAATCATCTATATTTGAACTATCTAGAGGTAATCACTTTATAAATCTGCTGTATTTTCTTACAGTCTCTTTCTCTAAAATGTTTTTAAAAACATGTATTGTTAAACTGGTATCAGATTAGGTTAGACTACATGAAAATACTGATATTCAATCAGTCTTGACCTACAAAAATATCAGCTTCACATGATTTAACTTAAAATTTTATATTCTTTTTTGGATATTTTATGCTAAATCATGAGTATTTTCCTATGTCTTTAATAATCTTCCTAATATGAGATTTTAAGGCCGAACAGTAGTCCAAATAGACATGGCATAATTTACCCATTTTAATGACATTAGAAATTAACTTATTTCCAGTTTTTCACCATTATAAATGATACGCTATAAACACCCTCATTCCTAAATCTTTCTGTGAATCTCCTATTATCTCCTTAGGATCAATTCCTAGAATTAGGTTCACTGAGTCAAAGTTTATGACTGACCTTAATCCTACTGAAACACATTCCTAAATGACTACCACAAAAGAATCAATTTACATTCATCACTAGTTTATGAGATGCTCATTTCACCTCAAAATTGCTTCTAACAGCCCGAGGATAGTTTTACAAATCATGCACGGTTCAAAAAATAATTCTCAAAGAAAGGAAAGTTGATGGACAAAAAGACAATAAAATAGAAGCACATTCTCAACATCTATAATTTTAAAAATTTGGTATATATAAGAATTATCCTTAAAAGTGAAGATCCCTGGATATTATTTTTGAGATTCTTAACCTGAGTGATATAGTTGCAAATGATCCTTTAACCACATTCAGAGAAACCTTACCCTAAATAGTGTACCAATGTGCTTGACATGAATAATTACTGCTGAGATGAATACATCATTTATTTCTTATCCAAGACAGAAAGATTAGGTTATCATTTAATGCCTTCAGACCAAAATTTCACTTCATCACTGAGTGCAATTGAAAGCATACTTATCAATACCTGAAAAATAATTATTGCAGTATTATATCATAATTATAGGGAACAATATTTGAAAGTGTTAGTTCTAACACTGAGTCTACTATTTCCTAGTTGTGTGATTCTAAGTTAGAGAATCACTTTGACTCTCAGTTTCCTTATCTTTAGAAATAATCAGTAGGAGGCTGGAGCTGTGGTGTAGTGGGTAAAGCCGCTGCCTGCAGTGCCTGCATCCCTTATAGGCACCAGTTCTAGTCCCGGCTGCTCCACTTCCAATCCAGCTCTTTGCTATGGCCTGAGATAGCAGTAGAAGATGGCCCAAGTGCTTGGGCCCCTGCACCCACATGGAAGTCCCAGAAGAAGCTCCTGGTTCCTGGCTTTAGATCAGCTCAGCTCCTGCTGTTGTAGCCATCTGGGGAGTAAACCAGAGGATCAATGATCTGTCTCTCTCTCCCTGACTCTCTGGAACTCTGCCTTTCAAATAAATAAATAAATATATAAATAAATAAATAAATAAATAAATCTTTTTTAAAAATAATAACCATTAGAGTACTTCCCTATACTGGATGTAATCAACACAGTAATTAGCACCTGGTCCAAAGTAAGGGGTCAATAAATGTTTGTTACAATTATTATTACAGGACCATCATTGCTAAAATGCTTAACAATCCATAAGCCTCTTCGTCTATGTAACAAAGAGAACACTATACAGCTTATCCAATAATCATATATGAAGAGAGTAGAGTACCAGTAACATACTGGCTAGATGCTTTAACAAAATGATTAGTAATAACGTAGATGTCTACCAATGGATGAATGAATAAGGAAAATGTGCTATATTTACATAATGGAAAAATACTCAGCCATTAAAAAATGAAATCGTGACATCAGTAACTAAACTGATGAAACCAGAGATCATCATGCTAAGCTAAGTAAGTCAGACACAGAAAGACACATACCACATTTGTTCTCTTATGTGGATATTGGTTTATATATATAATAATATATATAATAATAGCTATATAATAATTTTTAAAAGTATGCATACCATGTTATTTGGTATATAAATGCTATTTTCAATGAATTATTCCCTTTCATAATAATACATCTTTCTTTTCTCATTTTATGAACTTTGTCATGAATTCCACATTATGTGATATTAATATATCTACCCCAATTCAACAAACTAGTATGAATGTTTGTGTGTATAATGTTTACATTATTTTTATATGAATATGGCAAAATTTAAATGTTTTTAAAATCTGTATTTGTTAAACTCTTCTTTATACTATTCTGCATTATTTAAATATTTTAAAATAAAAACGCAAAAAATACTTTTCAAAAGATATGTAATGGGGTGAATACAGTCTTTAATGACATTATCTTTTTTTAGAACCTAGGACAAATTGGCAGTATCAGAATTCAATTCCAGCCAGCGTCAAGGCTCAATAAGCTAATCCTCCGCCTTGCAGTGCTGGCAAACCAGTTCTAGCCCCAGTCGGGGTTCGAGATTCTTTCCTGGTTGCCCCTCTTCCAGGCCAGCTCTCTGCTGTGGCCCGGGAGTGCAGTGGAGGATGGCCCAAGTCCTTGGGCCCTGCACCCCATGGGGAGACCAGGAAAAGCACCTGGCTCCTGGCTTCGGATCAGCGTGGTGCGCCGGCTGCAGTGGCCGCAGCGGCCATTGGAGGGTGAACCAATGGCAAAAGGAAGACCTTTCTCTCTTGTCTCTCTCACTGTCCACTCTGCCTGTCAAAAAAAAATAAAATTCAATTCCAAGTCTGTTCTTTAACCATTAGGATAATTTAAAGGATAACTATCCTATTTAGAGGACACTGGATATCACAAAGGTAAAACCATATTCTTAGCAAAAACATTTATTCTCAATCTTCCTTCCCCCAGCAAAGACATGAACAGTTAATGGAAACAGCAGCATCACTCTCAACATAATTCTTCAAATTTCATCCTTCCTCCAACTCCAAATTCCATAACCTTTAGGTCAAGTTTTATCATTACCTCATACTTGACAAGGGTAAATCACTTTCTTTTTAATGGACATTTTAAAAATCTGTTTAAGAAATCTTTAAAATGTTCATATATAAAAATATATGAATAGATATATAAATAGATCAGTCATCAAGTAGATTAGTGTCAGATTAAATCCAGATCTTTTAATGCTTAGAAAAGTCTGCTCCACTGAGACTAGAACTTCACAATGTACACCATACATCTATTTTACAAGAAATAGTAATTCCAAAATTACAATAGTATCTCTTATCTTTTTTTAAAAGTTGTTTATTGAGAGGGAGAGGGGAAGAGAAGGAAGATCCACTGGTCCATTCCCAAATCCCTGCCAAAGCTGGCTGGCTAGAGCCAGGAGCTGGGAACACAATCAAGGTCTCTCACTACTTAAGCAATCACTGTGGCCTCCCATGGTCTGGATTAGTAGGAAACTGGAGTCAGGAGCTGGAGCGGGGAATCAAACCCAGACACTTGTATGGAGGATGTGTGTGTCTTAACCACTGTAATACAAATTCAATCCTCTGTAGTCTTCTATAATCAATCTTTTTAAAAAAGTATTCAGCACTCTGGTATCTACTTCCTTTCCTCCTATTTGCTCAACCCACTGCAAAAACAAAAGGGAGTGGGGGCAGGGAGGAGGCAGATTTAATGTATAGCACTTCAGTAAAACTAACATCAATGATGGCAGGCCATCAGTTTACATTTTTAATAGACATGAAACTCAGTCACAGCCTTAACCAAATCTCAAATATTAATATCCTTATGTTCATGTTATCAACATTCACAAAAGGATTGAGGCTGGAGTTATGCAGGAGTCCTCTAAAAACTTACCTACTAAATAACAAAAGATCACAAACGTTAGCATTTAAATTATATTACAGCCTTCCATAAGTACCTGAATTCAGGGACACATGCAGAATGTGTATCACCAGACACTAAGGGTCAGTTGTTTGAGTACATCAGAAACAAAAGCTCTCTTCACATGGTGGCTTGAATATCATATACAATCATAATTTTATGTTTGATTCATGCTATTATAAACTATTAATACTATTTAGTTATTATAAATGTCTTTAGATACAGTTGGGTAAATTAATATATAGTAAAAATAGGGAATAACAGTGTCAGGTTCTATATGAAAAACTTTACAGTAAACAGGAAGTAGTGCAGGTGATGAGAGAAGGGGAGGAGAGATTTTCTTACCCAAAGCAAAGCCCTAAGCAAAATGTAAAGTTAGGGAAGGTCCTGGATAGCACCTGAGTCTTATTGCTTTGTGCAAACTATATCCATTGTCCATATAAGCATTAGTCCTATATTTTCACATTTGTAATCATTTGTTTAAAAGGCATAAAATATAGACTGAAAATTATTAACATCTAATTACTGTGAAATGCCATAATTCTGGATATTACAAAACCTTAGATATCACATTTTTAATTTGTGGAATCCTTAAACATTACTTTAAAGTACCTATTACATATTTTCATCAACATTCCTAGAAATGATAAAACAATTTCCAAAATGTTGTTTTATCTATAATACTAGGCTAAAAACTGATACAAAGCAACTCTATAACAACTCAAGAGAACAAGAGTTTACTACAATTCCAACATTGTAACCACAGCTAATGTTGGAAACTTATGAAATTCGTAACTGCTAAGAAAATTCTACTTCATTTATATACTAGACAATAGCGAACAGAAACTCTTATGTTAGTGATGTGCTCTCAGGGTCAATACCAAAGTATGTTGACATATATATGTTGATACTGAGCTAGGAGTGTGGAGCAGAGAGATTATATTTTGTTATATTCATGGCTAATCATATCAATGATTTTTTTATGAATTATTCAGTGGAATAATATACAATCTCTAAAATATCATGGGGCACTCAAATCAACTATATGAAATTACTGAAGCTGCTCAAAATTTAAAAGCAAGGAAAACAAAAAGGTAAAACTATTCTGATTTCAAAAAATAAGTGCTGCTGCTTTAAGTGGCCAGCAGTCTCCCATCTGCTCCAGGCTGCAATCACAACATCCATTAGAGTGCTCCACATTTCAGAGCAAGCAAGCAAGTGGTTGTCAGTGCAGCTAGTAAATCACCTGATCCTATTACAAAATCAATTACTGCAGTGCATTTCCATTGCTACACAATCTGATGATGACAAAATGATATTGGATAGCTACTGCAAGGTCAAGAAAACTGCTAAGAACATCTTTAATTGGTCTTTTATTTTTAATCATTTGATCCTAGTTATAATGCATTCATTTTACTTGTATATTTTTATTTGAAATAAATCTACGTAGTTACCTTTGGTTGCCTGGGACACTCGATGGATAATCTCTGCACCTGGTCTGATGTATGGCTACAAGAGAACAGATCGGAGCAGCAGGTCGAACGGCTCAACCTCTTCATTAAAGAAGAAATAATGCTGCAGCCACAGCCACACATTGACTTGCTCATTAGATGAGAATTTGACTCTAAAAATCGGAACCGGTAATGTCCCATATATACTCAAAATGGGCTAACTGCCTCATTCTGCAGCTCTCTGGCTGGAAGAAACACTGCTAAAAAAGAATAAACAACAGCTTCCCTCCAGACGACACCAGCCACAAACTCATCGCCAAGAAAAACTCAGCACGAAAAACAGAAGTCTCCTGGCCACTCTTTAGAGAAAAGGTAAGATGCTTTAATATTTCAAACTGTTTTATATTAAAGCCCAAGTACTTAACAAAGGAGTGAACTCAAGACACCCCAAAATTATACTAACCACTCTGTCTTCCATCAGTTTTGATCTGTTTGCCTACTCCTTCAGCTCAGCCTATCCAACCTGTTCCCTCTGTAAATGCATACTATTTCAACAACCAACAGGAATGAGCCCCACCCCTCGGTGTCCCCACACACACCGTGCAAGAACCGCTCAATATCTGGAAAAGAACTGCTGCTGCATTGCTTTGAGAAACAACAAGGAGCAAACTGCTGGATGGATTCTGTAACTTACCAATCAGAACGGCTGACCTTTTATGACTCGACAATTCAAGAAGCCTGCCAAACCCTCACAGTAAGAATAACCAACTGATTTTACTTCTGTACCATAGATTCATTTACAGAATTGTTTTTAACCTAAAATTAAGTAACAGTAACAGAAATGTAGGCCTACGTATTCTTTAAGCAAACAGAATTTAGATAGCAGCTAATGGTGGCAGAGAGTAGGAGGGAGGTTGAATAAAATATGCAAAGTAAAAAATTTTCCCCTGAATACTATACCTAGACTTGAGAATCAATGAGCAATAAAATTCTATAGCAAAAATACTGGTGCAGACAACCATGGAATAAACAAGCAAGACAGTACGAGGAGGCCCCTGTTATCATAAATGTTAGAAAAGAACATGTAGCTATGCAGATAGGTATTGACAGTAAGTAAAAAGCCATATAAATCTGATTATTTCTGATACTGAATTCTCTCCCACTTGGTTATTTGCATTTTATTAGAAAATTTACAAAACCCACCAACCACCTGAAAACATAAGCCATAATATTAACTATGTCAGTCGTAATATAACATCTTTTATACTAAGTATTCTACCTTTCCTGATAGTACAGAAAGGTACTTATTTACACCAGGTAATTATAATCCAGTTTATAATTCCCAGGTCACAGGAGAGGTCACATTAATACAAATACTTTGTGGTCTTCTCAAATAATCGTACTTCAAATAATTACAACTTAATAAACATTCACAGACCACTGACTGCCAATCTGTGTTAGCAGCACTCTTTTAGGGGGACGAGACTCTAAAAACTAAATGTAATAATAAACGCCTTGTATGAAAATGTCTGTTTTTGAAACTGCATTGTCTGTGGCACTGACAGGTTCCTTATTTGTGTATGTCTCGTGCTCAATTTCTTCAATTATTTAAGCTGAAAAGAGCCAGGATTGCTTCTGCCTTCACCTTGCACTGCCCTTTTGATACATTATACTTAAGTAATCAACTTCTGAAATATCTAAAAACAGGCATGCACTTCACATGGAATTGTTTAAAAACCCTTTGTAGATAAAGGCTATGGAAACAAACAAAATAATGCAGTAACCTTTTACTCGCCTGCTGGAGGTACTGTCTGCTGCACAGAATTCTAAATCCTCATCTGCAGATGCAATGGAGCTGGTATTGCCAAGTCTGCTCTCCTGTGCTGCTGATACACTACTCATTGAAAGAGCACAACGTGGAAAATCTGAAGTACTATCAGTTTAAGTTCCTTATATTACGTGACGAAAGAACTTCTAAAATCTAGCCATAGTCCTGTTTATCATTTGCAGGTGCATGTCAGACACGTTAGAGAAAAAGGTCTTATTTCTGCCGGTGCACTCGCAGCGAATGTGCGAGCTGTGGGAGCTAATGAAAAAATCAATACATCGTGCTAATACAAGAACAAGGTACCAACACTGAAACTAATACAATTTATATTGCCAACAAATGTGTGACATGCCCAGAGATTTTTATAGTTTTATAACTAGTAAAAGCTTATAAATTATTCTAATACGAGACAAGCATCAATTAAAAATCCCCAACAAATGTATGCTATTCATGAAAATTACTTATTTAACCAGCTCCTCAGAATCACTATTGCTTCTACACAAAACCATGAAATAAAAGATCCAAAAGTAGAGAGTACTTATGACATATTTTGTCTCGCAGCACTCTGTCCTCCTCATCCCCCCACCGATACTCCTTGGATCTCAGATTAGTTGTAACTAAAATAGAATGTAAGCAGTAAGGGCTATTTCCATTATTTATCATCTTCCTCCCATGACGCTAATTTCAGGTACTCTGCATACAGATGGGGCTGAAAGGCAAACCAACACAAAGTTTTTAAAATTATCAAAAAAGAAGTATAATATTATTCAGAAAAAGCACTTAACATTTAACTTTGTCTAGCCACAGATATGTTTAAAAGTGGAGGAAACATTAATAATTACTCATTAATGCAAATTAGGGATCATGATTATTTCAGTAAACTGCATTTTAAAGCTGCACTCCCCCTTAGCTGCAAGTAACTCTTACGTCAAAATGTGCTTAAAAATACTTAACAATGTATATCTGTTAAATTCATTCTCACTTCTTTAATAAACAAAGTGACATGTTTCTAAATGGTGGTCTAAAAGATGTGAAATCCACAAACTTGACCTGCAACTTGGCATCTTTCCTCAATGCCCAAATTTATATGCATATGTAAACAGGAACTAACTAATAGTCCCTATCAAGTAAAAATGTATCACATGAAAACTCACCTGATTGGCACTATTGTATTTTTCAAAAACAATTATTCTTGCAATTAAAAACACCATATTATCACATATGAGTACTGGTGGGGAGAGATGACTCCAATTCTCAAAATGTGGATCTTAAGGGTTCCCAAGACCTTCACATGAAGTGCCTGAGAGCAAAACTATTTTTATAATAATATAACTATGTTACTATAAGTGTTTACTCTCAATGTATCATTATCTAAGTATACATAAAGTGAAGTTTTCCTAAGACTACAGGGCAAACAATATTTACCAGACTGAATGGAGAAGCACTTAAGAGAATCCAACTGTCTCCTATTGAGCCAGACTTTAAATATATTTACTGAAGTGAAAAACAATGTCATTCTTCTCATTACTGCTGCTGTTTCAGGGAAATAAGCCTGTTTCTGCCCCTCTAACAAAAAGTCAATATGTAATTAACTTATTTTTAAATGAATTTAGTTAAGTGAGTATCTTTTAAACTTCTGTTTTATTTTCTAACAGGGTAAAATATTAAGATTTATAACCTACATAAATCAAATCTCCTTGGGATGTTCAATAACTTTTTAGAGTTTAAAGTGGCCCTGAAACCAAAACAAATTGAGAATCAATAGAAATTTTTCCTTGTATTTGCCTTAAGTCAAGGCTACTTGATTATAAAAATCACTTCAGTCACTGTAAAAGCAGAAATTCCAAAAGTCATTTTAAGATATCAAATAAAAATGTTTCTAAAGTTTCAGATATTTTAAAAACTCAACTTTTAGTCATAATTATTGAGCACAATTATTATTAGCTGTTCTTCACAGTTGTGTTAAAAAACTAATATCTATTTTTAAGTAGATAACTGATTATTGTGATGTCCATAGAGCAAGATTTTAAAAAATTTGGCTTATAAACACATATATATTGAAAAAAAACAGAAAGCCAGTTGATGGGCAAAGTGCAAATGTGAAATTATAGATTTTTCATGTAAAAAGGAATTATACAGACAGCTTCAAAACTCACCTCACCTATCCAATCACTAGTTTTAAGTAACTTTTTTTCCTAGGAAGAAATAAACTAAACAGAATACATCTCAAGGAGAGGCAATCTTTCAGTAATAAAGAGATAAGAAGAAAAACACTTGTAAGAATTTGTGAAAGACAGAGAAATTACAATATAATAACTTTATTACTGTATAGCAATTTCTGTTGCTAACCCTATGGTGAATGGCTGATAAGCTAAGACTTTACAAACACTGGGTAGAGGGCTTCATTCTCTCCTAAACTATGGTGTTTCACCAACATTTCCCTCATAAAGATCCATGGGTGACATTTCAAATGAGTTCTTGGATTTGTCTTTGGCCACGCCTTCAGTCTTCTAAGAGTTCTGATTCCCATCACTCATTCAATCATTCAAATATTACCAAGTTCTACCACATACTGGAAAGGTATGGATAATGAAGATGTGGCAATATACAAAATACACACAAAAAAAACCCTTCTTCATTGAATTTGTATTTCAAGAGGTAAGACATAACAAGACAATGATTTACTACAGTAGATGTAATAACTGGTAAGAAAAAAAATACATGAGGAAATATGAAAGTACCAGGAAAAGCCTCAATTTCTTTATGGAAAACTAAATAATTTGTTAACAATACTTATGAACATTTTTAAACACTGGGAGAAGAGTAGTGACAGCAAAAAAAGGAAATGCAGTCAGTGGAAAAAACTTTGGATTTTTTTAATGAAAATTTTGAAATTATACATACAAAAGGAGAAAAGTATAATGAACCACTATATATCCACATATCACTCATGCTCATTAATTTCTCAGGGTATTACCAATATTACTTCACTTTTTATTCTTTTTTTCTAACATAATTTAAAGTAAATCCCAGATAACATGTCAATATCTCACCCAATCATGCACATCACTATGCATCTTTAACTGACTTGGCCATTGCCTTTCATACTCATAAAATCATTAAATACTCTCATGAAATGATATTTCCATAATACTAACTCAGTAAATATTCAAATTTCTCACTGTCTTAAAATAATTTTTACTTAACTTGATCTAAACAGAAGCCAAAGGAGAACCACTCTGTATATGACCATGATTTTTTCACAACTCTTTCACTTGAGATCAATTCCCTAGGGACACCCTTTTACTGTTTCTCATACCATTAACTTGTAGAAACCATGTTAGGTATCTTATATTCTAAAATTGTCTTTGTGCTTTTTCATTGCATTACCTACCTTGTGTCCCAGTCTTCTATATTTCCTACAAATAACTTTTGGTAACGATTATTTCAAAAGCAATACTAGCCATAGAACCAGGAGTCATAAAAGTTCTCACTTCAAGGGAATAAAATAGCAAATTAAGTCTATTGGTAATTTTTAAACACGTTGAAATGAATCTGAAAATTTTAACTTGGTGTAATAGCTCTGAAATGACAGAAGAGGGAACTATAATATTTAGGAATTACACACTAAATCAATTTGGTTTAAAATTCTGTTTAAAATTTAAATTTTGTTGAAAACTTTGTTTAAAATTTAAACACTGATTTCAACTTAGCAATAATTAGAAATATGAGTTACTTTTCCTATATCCTCCTTCTAAAACACAAGCAATCAAAAAGCCTACAATACAGAAGCAAAAGATTTTAAATAACAGGATAAACAAAATGAATGGATATTTATAAATTGAATCTAATAAATATTAGCCATTAAAAAAACTACCATTGAAAACTACCCTAACAATGCACTATAAATCATTTCTTTCAATACCAGGCATTTCTGAATAAAACTAATGCATGTATTTTTAAGTTAATTTTATTTATAAATTCAAAATGTGTTTTTAAATTTTTATAAAAAAGAAACCTAGAAATTAAAGATTTTAAAGATCATTATTATTTATTATCCTTTATTGCAAAGTAAGCTGCAGAAAGTCTTTAGTAAGTTTCAAAAATAAGCAATTGTCTACCATGATGTTTGTGCTAACGAATACTGACTTCCTATTAAACTAGAAATTTAATTTATATAACATATAAGTCTGTGACTTTAATTAAAACTATCTTATCAAAGTATAAAATAAAACAGTAAATGTATACACAAATGTTTGCTACCATACCAAAACAAGACAGAAAAGTCACATAAATATAGGATAGGAAAATACTCAGGTACGCCTTCTGTCACTATCTAATACAATCTCCTTTATTCGTTTCCAAAAAATATATGCTACTTATTTCCTTTAGAGCCCACACCAGCGGAAACACCTTTAACATTCACACTTGCAGTAATAGTCCGTTTATGACAATCTAGATATTCTCTAAGAAGATATAGGCTTTCTTTCCCATCTTCTTACTTCCTTCTGAGTCTGGATCATTAGCATCTTACATATGGCACTTTTACTAGCATTCTCATTACGATGAGTTAAGCATTCTCTAAGATAATGTAGGTTCTCACAACTGTGTTTCTCACCTCCTTCAGAGACTTGGCCAAAAGAGACTCTGACAAATGTATTTCTATGAATAGTACATTCGATGCAATTTAGGCTTTTTCTATATTTCTCAAAATTTTACTAGCTTCCACCTACTACTCAGTGACTTCCACATTTTTAAACATTTGTAGAATTAGGCGTTTTAGAATTCCACTTTTATCAAGGGACTTCAAAAAAGTTCATGGAAAATGTGCATCAAGAAAAATACCAAGGCCGGCGCCACAGCTCACTAGGCTAATCCTCCACCTGTGGCGCCGGCACACTGGGTTCTAGTCCTGGTCGGGGCGCCGGATTCTGTCCCGGTTACCTCTCTTCCAGGCCAGCTCTTTGCTATGGCCAGGGAGTGCAGTGGAGGATGGCCCAAGTGCTTGGGCCCTGCACCCCATGGGAGACCAGGAGAAGCACCTGGCTCCTGCCTTCGGATCAGCGCAGTGCGCCAGCCACAGCGCGCTGGCCGCAGCGGCCATTGGAGGGTGAACCAACGGCAAAGGAAGACCTTTCTCCCTGTCTGTCTCTCACTGTCCACTCTGCCTGTCAAAAAGAAAAAGAAAAATACCAAGTGTGAATTTCAATTTTTTTGCACAAAAATAAAACATTTTAATTCAATTTTCATGAAACTTTTGAAACATCCTTATAAGTACCAAAGTCTATATTAGCTTCCAATGGCTGTATATCAAACAACCATGAACCTAGTAGCAAAAAATAATAGAAATCTAGTATTACACGTTCTTGAGGCCGGAGGTCTAGTCAGTTCTAGAAGCTCTGGAACAGAGTAGATTTCCTTGTCTTTTCCAGCTTTTAGAAAGCTGTCTTGAATTCCGTAGTTTATTCCAAACTCCACTTCAGTCTCCTCATCTTCCTTCTGGTCCTGACCATTCTGCCTCACAATTACAAGGACTCGTGACTGCACTAGGCTCACCTGGATAGTCAAGTCTCTCTTTCTCAAGATCCTCAACTTAACCACAATATACAAAATGCCTTTCACCAGTAAAGTAACACATTAACAGACCTAGAAATTAGAACATGGACATCTTTCCAGGGCTATCATTCCACCCAGCAAAATACAACACACACACACAGAGAAGAACTATAAAAAGAAAATACAGAGGCCAACACTGTGGTGTAGCGGGTAGAGCCGCCGCCTGCAGTGCCAGCATCCCATATGGGTGCCGGTTTGGGACCCGGCTGCTCCACTTCTGATCCAGCTTTCTGCTATAGCCTGGGAAGGCAGTAGAAGATGGCCCAAGGCCTTGGGCCCCTCCACCTACATGGGAGACCTAGAGGAGGCTCCTGGCTCCTGGCTCCAGATCGGTGCAGCTCCGGCAGTTGTGGCCATCTGGGCAGTGAAACAGTGGATGGAAGACTTCTTTCATTTTCTCTCTCCCTCTCCCCTTTCCTCCCTCCATCCCTCCCTCCCTCCTCTCCTGTGACTTTCAAGTAAAATAAAATAAATCTTTTTTTAAAAAAAATACAAACTTCTTTTAAAAAAAAAAAAAGGCTTTGGAACTTCAAGACACTAATAAAAAATGAAAAGGCAAGTCACAAACTGGGAAAGCCCTAATAATTCCAAGGAGCTTGTTTCTAACTATATAAAGAACTCTTACAACTCAGTAAGACAATTCAAAGGGGAAAAAATAAGCAAAAGATTTGAGAAAGCATCTCAACAAAAGAAAATATATTAATAAATATAAACAAGCACTGGCAGAGATGTCCAGCAGTATGACTAATTAGGCATATGCAAATTAATACCACAATGAGCTGTCATTACATAGCCACTAAAAATCAAAACTGACCATGAAACTATTCTGAGAACATAGATCAACTGGAATGCCCACACATGACCAGTAGTAATATAAAATGGCACAACCGCTTTGGAAAGTTTGGAGTTGCTTATAAAGAAAAACATATACCCATTATATGACTTAGCCATCCTAGTCACAGGAGAAATTAAAGCACATGTACACTTAAAAAAACTACACACACATGTTTGTTTGTGGACCCTTTATATGTAATAGTCCAAAACTACTAACAACTCAATCTAGTAACAGGTAAATGGAAAAAGGTAAAAACAAATTGTGATATATCCAAAAATGGAAAACTATTTCCCAATAAAAAGGAAGGAAGTATTGATATTTCATCTAATAATATAGGAGCTGGAGAAAAGAAGCCAGACAAAAGAGAAGGCGCAATGTGTGATCTACTTACACAACATCCTGGAAAATACAAACTAGCCTACTGTGACAACAGGCCAGTGAAGATGCCGTGCCCCACACTGGAGTACTTGGCTTGAATACACAGCTCCTGCTCATAATTCTAGCTTCCTGCTAACACAAACCCTAAGGGGCAGCAGTGAGGATCAAGTAATTGAGTTACTTCATCTATGTAGATCTGGACTGAGTTACTGCACCTACATAGGAGATCTGGATTGAGTACCCAGCTCCCAGCTTCCAACCAGGTTGGTCCCAGTGATTGCAAGCATGTGGGGAGTAACCCAGCAGACAGGAGCTCTCTCTCTTTGCCTCTCAAGTAAGTTCCTTCAATTTGTTTAAAAAAATAAAACTACAGTAACTATCATTTTCTTTTATACTACAAACCACAGACAGTAATGCTTTATATATCTCATCATTGCTAACAATCCCTTCTGACTGTCTGTGGATTCTAATAGGCATGGGAGAGGACAGCATGGAGGAACTCTCTTCCATAACTATAAAGTAGAGAATAAAGTGGTTTCAATAGGTATTAGAGGAAAGGGAAAGGAGGGAGTCTGGAGAGAAGACAGCCTAGGGGACCAACATGTCAATTTCTAAAAGTCAAAGACAGTTAAACTATAAACTGTCTTTCAAGGCAATAACGTATAATAATTGAAATTCATACCACAAACTAAGATATCAAAAAATACTTTGGTCATGATGGGCTACCTTTTAAAAGTCAAAGTATATGCTATATTACTAAAATAGTTACATAAAAAACATTTTAAATTGTTTTCCTATCTAGAATATATTGCATGAAATTTAAAAATTGCTAATTTCCATAATAAATGGATTAGGAGAAATCAAAAATCCTCAAAAGCAAAATCTTAGGAAAGAAAATAAAAATGTACTGTATTATTCTGAGTTAAAGTAGAGGCCAATCATCCATGGCAAGAAAAATACCAAACAATCAAAGAGATGTTTATTTTATACCCATTAACAGTATAAGATAATGGTATATAATCTTTTTACCCCTAATAGAATCCTTTTCAAATCGAATCACACATGGAACACCCATATTTAAAGGATATTAATAATACTATATTGAGTTCAAAATTATTTCATTTAAAGATAGAGAATTAAAAACAATGTGACTGTCTTAATAAATATAAATACATGTAACTCTGGATTTTTATCAGTTGGGCAATTTATTTCTACATTGTTGTACTTATACTGTATTAAATTCTGATTCATGAAGATGAATAGCTGGGTAAAAAAAAACTCCTAAGAGATAGAATCCAAAGCTAAATCACTATTATTAACTGTTACATTCCTTATTATAAATATATACAACTAAAAATATCCAAAACTTAAGCTATAAAAATTCCCTGTGAAACAAAACTTAAGATGAGACATCCTTACTGGTTCTCTAATTACACAACCATGACCTTACGGACAAAGCACAAAGAACACAAAATCTGTATCCACATCTGAGCCTTGCCGCCATCCCCCACTCCTCTATGATGTGCAGTCACCAGTCTTAGAACTTCACAGGAGAGAGCACAGATGCTCCTCATCTTAATGAGTATCCCTTGTCTCCTCTCATGACTGTGTGACTAGGAGCTGTGCCTGTGTCACTATGCAGCATGAAGACAGCATGCCAAATGCTAGCCTGGGAAAAGATCAACATTTGAAGGATGGTTTCTACTAATGCTATCATACCACTTTCGCACCATCATAAAGTCGAAAAAGCATGAAGTTAAACTGTTGTAAGTCATGAACTGCCTGTACACCCAGTGAGAAAACGTCTAAGATAAACAATGGGGTTTTTTTTTATTTTTTTTTTTTGACAGGCAGAGTGGACAGTGAGAGAGAGAGACAGAGAGAAAGGTCTTCCTTTGCCGTTGGTTCACCCTCCAATGGCTGCTGCGGTCGGCGCACTGCGGCCGGTGCACCGCGTTCATCCGATGGAAGGAGCCAGGTGCCAGGTGCTTTTCCTGGTCTCGCATGGGGTGCAGGGCCCAAGCACTTGGGCCATCCTCCACTGCACTCCCTGGCCATAGCAGAGAGCTGGCCTGGAAGAGGGGCAACCGGGGCAGAATCCAGCGCCCCAACAGGGACTAGAACCTGGTGTGCCCGCGTCGGGGTTATACATTTTCTTTAAAATGACAATTAGAACAAAAAAAGCAGCTCCTGAGAGCCAGGAGCCATCCTAGTGCTATCAGGCAGCCAGGCTATGGCACTCTTCTGTTGAACATCAAACAATTTCACAGAATATCAATATCAGACAAGGCCACTTGGTGACCAGGAGACATCAACACAAAAACAAGACCACTTGTATGCATGCCTGAGTAGAGACAAAACACAAACATGGTCCAAGACACAAAATACCAAACATCTTCCCCCCTCAGAGTGACCGCTGCTTAACAACTGTGGCTTTAGTCTCCCTCGATTCTGCTCTCCCTGCATTTAGGATTTGCTGAGATACCAAATGAAACAATTAGTCCTGATTTCTGACAGTACCCAACCCCTGCTTGGAGCAACACAAAATCACCCAGCCAAAGTTCAAACCCTTCAAGTTCTCCTACCATCTTCTTATTGAGAACCCCTATGATTTTCCATCTTGTGTATTCTTTCTTGGTGCAGTAAGTAGCATATCAGTTTGTCAGATTTCCTAGCAGCGTGCTCTCCCAGAGGGCATTAACAATGAGAAGCAACACCAAATGCTCTCCACCCGCTACACTAACAGTGCAGTATACTAACAGTATCTAATGTGGAAATACTACATAGGTGTTTTAAATAGAGTAGACATTACAACTCAGTGTAATAACTCATTCAAGCAAGAAGCCTCAATGGACTGTAAAATCATTAGGTAAAAACATGGTAGCAAACAACAGAGTCATGTGGCTTCCGAGTCTCAACCTCAGATTCATAAATTACGAAGAAGTGAAGAGATCTGTTTATCACTACTCTGAGTAAATCATCAATCTTAACAACATTAATAAGCTGAACCATAATAAGTGACTCCAAATGGGCTATACTGAAAAGCATACACTATCACGTATGTTGTAATCGTGAATCCATTCATAAGGGAGCAGAAAAACCTGAGAATGTAGGGTTTTTTACAAAGCAACTGGCTCAACTCTTCAAAAAGTCAGTGTTGGCCCGTGCCGCAGCTCAATAGGCTAATCTTCCACCTGTGGCGCCGGCACACTGGATTTTAGTCCTGGTCGGGGCACCGGATTCTGTCCCGGTTGCCCCTCTTCCAGGCTAGCTCTCTGCTGTGGCCCGGGAGTGCAGTGGAGGATGGCCCAAGTGCTTGGGCCCTGCACCCCATGGGAGACCAGGAGAAGCACCTGGCTCCTGCCATCGGATCAGCGCGGTGCACCAGCCAAAGCACGCCAGCCGCGGCAGCCATTGGAGGGTGAACCAACGGCAAAGGAAGACCTTTCTCTCTGTCTCTCTCTCTCTCACTGTTCACTCTGCCTGTCACAAAAAAAAAATAAATAAATAAACAGTGTCATAAAATGCAAAATCAAGGTAGCAGAATGTTTTAAGAGTCTAGCCATGACAGTCACACACAATGAGTCATCCTGGATTGAGCAGGCACCACTGGGTGAGGAGAGCTAGTGAGGGCAGAGATGGAAATTATAAAAGGCTTTAGGTAACTGGGAAAATCTGTAAATGGATTATGTTGTTAGATTTTATCAAATTAGGGATAATCGTCATAGGAATAAAAATGGTACTGTGGGTATACATGGAAAATATTTTATTTTACAAATGCTTAGTATTTATTACTTAAGTGTCAAGATGTCTAAAACTCCCTAATTAATCAAAATAAAATTTTATGTTAAATGTAGATCTGGATACAAAAAAATATACAGAATATAAAAAAATATAGTAAGATATTAACAAAATATAAAGTTATAAGTCTAGGTGAAGACTGTCATGTTATCACTGCACTATTCTCTTTAGTCCTGAAAATTTTTAAATAAAAGGGGAAAATAACAAAAGATAAAAAAAACAGAAATTTTTTAGAATCTAAAAAACTTTATAAAAATAGACTAATGCTTGCAGTTTGGAAACAAGTAATATGAAGTTTAATATGTCAAATTTTTTATTTCTATACTGAAATAGTAAAGAAACAATAGAACAAACACCACAAATAACTTTATCTGACTGCAAACTGGGAAGATTTTTTGAGACATATCAGAGGGCATAGGATTAAAAGATTAACCAAATTAACTTTTTAAAAGCAACTTTAATAGAAAAAATAGAAATATATAATATGCAATTCACAGAAGAAGTAGCCAAAAACTTACCAAAAGATATTAAATCTCACTAGTAATAAAGTAAACACAAATCAAAACAATGAAGAGACATTTTCAGCTCAATTATAAAAAAAAGTAATAATGAGGAAACTCTCATCCACTGATGAAGTAACAGCTGAAGGACAATGTTACAATGCCTATGTTTAATGTTTAGATCCTATTATGCTGCAGTTACACTTTTGGTTATCATCCTAATGTCCAGAGGCATAATAAGGTTGCCTGCTGCAAACTTGCTTGTGATACCAAGAAAATCAAAATGACTTTAATCTAGCAAAAAAGGGAAAGTTAACTATTAAACTATAATACAATCTTAATATGGAATACTAAAAGTAGAGTAAGTCAGATTTTATGTGCTAATATGTAAGTATCAACATGGCAGAGACACCAAATTTTTTAACCAAAATTTATTCTCACCTTCCATAGTAACAGGATTGTAGCTGAGCGCATGACTCCCTTGCAATTACATGTAACTAAATTCTCACCAAAGGAGGAAGAGTTTTGGAAGTAATGTATGTCCTTCTGCATTGGGTATTTTAAGAGAACAGGTATCCAGGTTATCTCCCTTTCCTGATACAGCTGAAAAAAACATGAGAATAAAGCACAATGGAGTGATGGAGCCAAGAGATGAAAGACGCCTGGGTCCCCAGAAGAGCACATGAGAAAATCTCACCACCAATCAATATGTGAAAAACTCCCAGCAAGTGATCCCATTACAACTAGAATTAAAACTTAAATTCCTTACCTTAGCCTATCCAGGCCATATATAATTTAGCCTTTGTTTTCCTTTACAACCTTATCTCCTACTACTAGGCTCCAATCTCTTAGATAAATATTATAGGATTCCATTATATGAAATATGGAGATAAGGAAAATTCATGAAGACAAACAGTAAAAATTACCAGGGACTAGGAAAGGCAAAAAGAGAAATATTGCTTAATGGGTATAGAACTTCTGTTTAGATTGATGGAAAAGTTCTGGAAACAGTGGTGACAGATGCACACCACTGTAATTGTCAATAATGTTAATGAACTGTACATCTAAAATGATTAAAATGGAAAATTTTATTTTATACATATACTGGATTTTAGTCCTGGTCGGGGCACCGGATTCTGTCCCGGTTGCCCCTCTTCCAGGCCAGCTCTCTGCTGTGGCCCGGGAGTGCAGTGGAGGATGGCCCAAGTGCTTGGGCCCTGCACCCCATGGGAGACCAGGAGAAGCACCTGGCTCCTGCCATCGGATCAGCGCGGTGCACCAGCCAAAAGTAAAAAATAACTATATTACTGAGAAGAGTAACAGATAACCTAAATAAGGGAAAGATCTGCTCATAAATTAGAATACTAAAAATTGTTGAATGTCAACTTTCCATTATATGTCTTACTATGGCATGTGCATATTTAACACTATGGATCGTGTGAGTTCTCAAAATCTCAACCAGACACTTCACAAAAAGAGATACTCAAATGGACAAAAACTCATGAAAAATGCTCAACACTGTCATCGGGAAAGTGCAAATTAAACCAGACGGAAATACCTTAACTTTGTGATAATGCTACATATATATATTAGAAACCCAACAATACAACATCATAAATTTTCCTTTAAGTCATAGATAATTTTTTAAAATAAGGAAGATATGCAGTTTTTATTGATTATAAAAGTTATAATAGATTACATATTTACTAGTTTTGATATTGATTCATGCCTTCCTATAATGGCACTCAGGCTGATGAAGTTCCTTCAGAATTGCTTGTAATGGGGTCAGACAATGAAAAGTCCTAGTTTCTGTTTATCTGAATACATCTTTATTTTTACTTTGAATCTTAGGTGGATATAGAATTGTTACTTGATAGCTTTCTTTCCTTTCAGCTATTTGAATATATTGTTTCCATGTTTTCTAGCCTCCATTTTTCTTATAAGAAGTTCTTTTTCTCTTGCTGCATTCATGATTTGGACAATTTGGCCACCTACATAGCTAGATGGGTTGTTTCTATGTGTTTATTCTGATGTTTGCTGTGCTTCCTGGACGTGTAAATTGGTGCTCTCTACCAGGCATTATTTATTCTCCTGAGACTCTATTTAGCTGCATGCTCAACACTGGGTATGTTGTCACAGGCGTCTCAAACTCTGTTCATTTGTCTCCACTCTTTCTATCTTTCAGTGATTATTTTGTCATCTCCAAACAGCTGATTTTCTTTACTTAATTACATTTCACATATACCCCTTTTTAAAAAAATTTGAGCCAGGGGTAGAAGAGAGAGTGTGTTCTCATTGCTTGCTTACTCTCCAAATGCTGGCAAAAGATATGGGGCTTGGCAAAGGCAAAACTGGGATCCAGGAACTCAATCCAGGTCTCCCAGATGGGTAGCAGGGACTCACCTGCTTGAGCCATCTCCTGATGCTTCCTAGAATCAGGATTAGACCCAAGACTCAAACCCCAGGCACTCCAGAGTGGGATGTGGGACTCCCAACAGACACTGATTTTCTCAACTCTAAAATTCTCTTTTACTTCTTCTTTTTCAAAAAGCTTGCTTAGATATTTATTTATTTTTTTATATGAAAGAGCAACAGAAAGAGAAAGAGAGAGAAGTCTTCCACCTGTTGGTTCACTCCCCAAACACCTGCAGCAGCCAGAGCTGGGCCAGGACGAAGCCAGGAGCCTCCAGCTCCATGCAGTCTCCCACATGGATGGCAGGGACTGAAGTCTTGAGCCATCATCTTCTTTTTCCCAGGATGTGTGTGAGCAGAAAGCTGGATGGAAGCGGAGCAGCCAGCAGTGGAGACAGGCACTCCAGTGTTGGATGTGGGTATCCTGAGCAGCCGCTTAACTTGCTGCACCACAACACCCAGCCCTCTCGTGCTGCTTCTTTACAATATGTTTCTCCTTTGAGATCACCTGTCTGTTCACTCAGTAGGGCTATTTTTATTTAATCCTTTTAACACAGGATTCTTTAACTCTTCTGATTACACTTAAAGTTGCTTTAAAGTCTTTTAAGAGTTTGAAATTTCTAGCCCTACTTAAGACTAGTTTATACTGATTAATTTTCTTTATCTGGAAATGGGCCACATTTCCAATTTCTTTGCATATCCAATAATTTTGGTTAAAATGGACATTAGATTACTAATGGAATATTATAGCAACTCTGGTTTTTGTTATATTCTTTCAAAGGTCTGTTCGGTTTTGATTTTGGTGTTATATAGTTCTAACAGGCTTGCCTGAACTCAAACTACAAATGCCATCTTCTTTGTGGTGAGCAACAACTGATTTCATCTTCTAGCTGCTTCCTTCTTTTAGTCTGATGCTCTGTGGATTATGCCTGCACCTGAGTAGTTTGGTGACCGGCTAATGAACTGGGTTCAGATTGTATTCAGATAGATGATTCCACAACCCCGGGTGTTGCTTTCAGGATTTCTCCCCTTAATTTTAACCATGCCGTTTAGCCCCATTTTGTGTCCTCTGACACCTCAAGCCAACTTCTGGCCACCTAAACTGCATGCAAGTTGAGGAATGGATTCAGTCAAAAAACAAACAAGAGCAAACACAAATCTCACATGAGTCAGTTCTCGTTCAACAGCAAAAGTCACATAATGATAAAAAATAACTTAGGACTCTAATCCTTCCGAAATTTTTTTAAAAAACATGTAATTAATAAAGCAGAGGAAAACTACATATTTCACAGTAGATACACAAAAATGTTTTTGTCTACCAATTTTCTACACAAGCCTAAAATCAGTGAGATTCTCAAAATCTATTTTTTCTTCACAGGGCAAAGACCTCTGATAATACTCTAAATCTAAAAGGCAATGGTTTATTATGGTGTGAAATCAAATATGCAGTAACAGCCAAGACTGTCTCAACTATTAAAGATGGCCCCTCCCTTCTCTAATCCAAAAAAGGAACATAAATTCACGAGACTAGTGGCAATAAACGTATCACACAAAGCTAATATTTTCATGGTAAGACACAGGATCAAAATATAAGGATTTTCTTTTCTTTCTTTTTTTTTTTTTTTTTTTTTGACAGGCAGAGTGGACAGTGAGAGAGAGAGACAGAGAGAAAGGTCTTCCTTTGCCGTTGGTTCACCCTCCAATGGCTGCCGCGGATGGCGCGCTGCGGCCAGTGCACCGCGCTCATCCGATGGCAGGAGCCAGGTGCCAGGTGCTTTTCCTGGTCTCCCATGGGGTGCAGGGCCCAAGCACTTGGGCCATCCTCCACTGAACTCCCGGGCCACAGCAGAGGGCTGGCCTGGAAGAGGGGCAACCGGTACAGAATCCGGCACCCCGACAGGGACTAGAACCCGTTGTGCTGGCGCCGCAAGGCGGAGGATTAGCCTGTTGAGCCACGGCGCCGGCCTAAGGATTTTCTTAAAACAATTAGCTCGGGAATTGAAGCACAAATGCAAAAATAATTGCCTCTTTTGGGCTTTGGCTGTCAAACACAGGAAATGCCAATGCTTTCTCAGAGTTCTATGATAATTAAAACCTTGTCACAGACCTAAACTATCAATGAATATTTATTTAAAAATCAATTTGCAATATGACACTGAAAGCACAAGCAATAAAGGAAAGAGATAAAAGATTAGGTTTCACCAAAATTAAAAAGATTTGTGGTCTGAATGACACCATCAAAAAAGTAAAGGAGACAATCCACAGAATGGGAAAAATATCTGAAAAACATATATCTAATAAGGACCTAGTTCCTGGGACATATAAAGGAAGGGTATCACGCAATTTTTTGAATGGGCAAAGGATTTGAATAGCTATTTCTCCAAAGAAGATAAGCAGTCAATAAGCATATGGAAATGAGAATAAAAAACCACAATGAGATTCCACCTCATATTAATTAGGATGACTGAAATACAATATTTGTCCATGAGGATGCAAAGAAACTAGAGATCCTTATACGCTTATATACTACTGGTGGGACTGTAAATGGTACAGCATTATGAGAGTTTCTCAAAGAATTACACAGAGTTACTGTATTAGCCAGCAATTCCAGCCTATCCATATATCTACAAAAGAAACTAAAATCTATGTCTTCACAAAAACTTATACAAGAGTAAGGATGTTCACAACAAAGCCTTCCTAACAAAAAAATTCCTAACAAAAAAAAAAAAAAAGATAAATAAAATATGGTATACAATGGAATATTAGCTACAAAAATGAATGAGATATTGATACACACTATATATTATGGTAAGAATATCTATTATGGAAAGAAGCCAGACACAAAAAAGACAAATATTATATGATTCTATTTTTATAAAATGTTCAGAAATGGGCAAATCCATGTAAGCATAAAGTACACTGGTGGTTGCCTAGAGCTAGGAGGTGAGAGATGGAGGATAGGAGGGAAAGTGATAGAGGCATCCTAAGATTAGAGATGATAATTGCACAACTCTGCGATTTTGCCAAACTATCAGTGAGATACGGTTAGGGTTGAATTTTCTGGTAAGAAAACTATATCTCAACAAAACTGCCACTAAAAATAAATAAATTTGCAAAGAGGAAACATACACCACAAACATATTTAATTCAAAGATAACTGGGTCCCTCTAACTCAAATTCATGCATTGATGGGAGAAAATTACAGTAAATGACTCCCCTCTATTAACTACATCTCAGCAAATCAGTTACCACATTTTACATGAGTAAAAATCTGTGAGAGATTGTCATTTGCTCCTAACACTGTTAGACTTGTTATAACCATGCAGTAAACCAAATAGCATAATTGTAGAATAGTTAAGCACCCACTATCATTATTTTAGAATTTTAAAACATTACTGCTTAACTATTTATTGCTTCAAACACATGAAAAAGTATAAAAGAAACTAATGTGTATCATTAAATGAGTCTACTTCAAAAAGTCTGTAGAAAATGAAATTAAAAAATAAAAAATAAGTTTACTTTGGGGCCAAAAATCCATGCTCAATATTTCAAAATATGCATCTTACACAAACTTTCTGTAGACCTCTCATGCTTTATCTAGGAAAAATCCTTTACCCAGTCCAATAATGTATTCCTCCATAAATATCTTTCATGGACTATGTTAGAAACCATCACCAAAAGATCACATATTAACCATTTGATGACATGGTGTCTATGCACACCTTCCCACTTTTGAAACATACTAATTTTTAAATTCTGATTGACTGAAGCATTTATAATCACCATGCATGCAAACTTGAAACATTGTATAGCTGAAGAAAAATACAAGAAGTTATTTTATCTGGTGAAATGATAGGTTTATAAAAGTCTTAACTGTGCCACCTACAACATTCTTCATATTTTATTCTTGGCACAGGAAACAAAATACAGCCTGGCTGGAGTAAGGGGGTTTATCTTGTCATGTTGCAGCAAATAAAACACCATTAGAAAGAGTCAAACAACGGACAGCTAAAGAAGAAATCTGAACTAATGTCAGCAGCTAACAGAGAACTATCATGAAAGCTGAAGTAGAGAAAATTCGGTTTCATTCATTCATAAAGTATTAGCATTCCTGCCCTCTAAAACCATTTCTTTTGAACTCTTAATATTTAAGCTGCACACAAGAAGAATTTTCTGAAAACTGTTTATAAAAAAGGTCAGAAATGAAAAAACTCTACCGCCCAAGTAGAAGTTGAAAGAAACATAAATTATACTGATATTTTACATTGGCCATTGTAAATATCATTCATGCAGCATATGTATAAACTTTAGTAACAGGAAAAGAATTTAACATGGAGAACAGGTACTTACCAAATATTCATATGTCTTTAAAAATCTCACTGATGGTTGAGATTCCCTAAATAATAAAAAAAGAAAGAATTTTTCAACTTTAAGGTTTCATCTATTCTGTAAAATCTACACAAAAATTCCATTTACTAGAGAAGCATGTTTGTGTTCAACACTTTAAAATATAAAGCATGTACTAAAACTTTGGCATATAGTATAAAACATTTTAATAATTTTATAAATAACAAATTTCAAATGTAATATTTAGAGAAGCTAATGAATTATAAAAATGTTGGAAGAGTCCATTAGACCACAAAAATAATGAGCTCTATCATAAATTTAAAAAATTAAAGATCAGGAGTGGGCATGTGGGACACGTGTGTGTGTCTGCCTTTCAAATAAATTGATTTTTGAGTAGAACCAACGGGGCCGGTGCTGTGGCACAGCAGGTAAACCTGCTGCCCACAGTGCCAACATCCCATATAAACACGAGATCAAGTCCTGGCTGCTCCACTTCCAATCCAGCTCTCTGCTATGGACCTGGGAAGGCAGCCGAAGATGGCCTAAGTCTTTGGGCCCCTGCACTCGCATGGAGACATAGAAGAAACTTCTGGCTCCTGGCTTGGGATCAACGCAGCTCTGGCAGTTGTGGCCAGTTGGGGAGTAAACCAGCAAATGGAAGATGGATCTCTCTCTCTCTCTTTCTCTCTCTCTCGATCTCTCTCCTTCTCCTTCTCCTTCTCCTTCTCCTTTCTCTCTCTCTCTCTCTCTCTCTCTCTCTCCTTCCCTCCCTTTCTCCCTCCCTCCCTCTCCTTCTCTGTGTTTGTTGATAGTAAAAATAAAATGTAGGGGCCGGCACTATGGCATAGCAGGTGAGGCCGCCATCTGCAGTGCCAGAATCCCATATGGGCACCAGTTCGAGTCCCAGCTGCTCCACTTCCAATCTGGCTCTCTGCTATAACCTGAGAAAGCAGTAGAAGATGTCCTATGTCCTTGGGCCCCTCCACCCATGTGGGAGAGCTGGAAGAAGCTCCTGGTTCTTGGCTTCAGATAGGCCCAGCTCTGGCCATTTGGGGAGTGAACCAGCAGATGGAAGACCTCTCTCCATCTGCCTCTCTTTAACTCTGCCTTTCAAATAAATAGATAAAGCATTAAAAAATAAAAAATAAAATGTAAATATTTTACCTATAATTTAAAAACTGCATAAACTGGCAAATGAATTTTACTATTTATAAAAGTTGCTGTAATTAATTTTATAATAAACAAATTACAAATCCTTTTAGTCATCTCTGAAGTCATCTTAAGTTCAAAAATTCAAAAATAAAACCAATAACAATATTTACAGAGCTCCCTGTCTGCTAAGCATTTTGCTCTGGAACTGAAAACTTTTTTTATCACTACGTGCCTTATAGTGAGTATGAGTACTTCTTAAATACAGTAGCTACATCTGACTGCATAACTTGATGGTTTAAAACTACCACTAAGACACCTCAAAAGCAAAATTACATATAAGAGAGAATATCACAAATTATGAAGTAAAACTGCCCATTTCAGAGCCAGGAAAAAAGCTGTTTTTAAAGTCCTTTTAGAGAATCACCAGAATAAGAATTGTTTATCTTAACTAGCAGAAAATGTTGCCATGCTAGAAATTACAATACCACATAAAAAAAACAAAATGGTTTCTTATGAGTAAGTCATACCAACAGAGACCACTACTGTTAATAAGCAATCAAATTAATGACATCCATGCACAGGCTACTGAAAAGGGGGGAAGGGAGGTGTATTTGAGAACAAATATAAAATTTAAAATAATAAAGCTTCCGTAAGATGGCACAATCAGCATGACTTTCAAGTAGAAGACTTTTAAAAAGGATACACTGAAAAGCACAATAAAGTAGATTTCGTTACAACTAAAAACTATTCTTTTTTTAAAAAAGTGAAAATGCAAGTTACAGAATAGGAAAAAATATTAGCAATGTGCATGTCTAACAAATGATTCATATCCAAAATATATTTAATTTTTAAAAAGTGGCAAATCATCAAGAAAAAAAGCAACAATTTTAAGAAAGGCTAAAAACCAAAAAACTTGACAAAAGATATTTAGAAAAGCTAATATCAGGAATATCAAGAGAATACAAATTTAACATCATAATGAGATACCAACGAAAAAGATTAACTTTTTTTTTTTTGACAGGCAGAGTGGACAGTGAGAGAGAGAGATAGAAAGGTCTTCCTTTTGCCATTGGTTCACTTTCCAATGGCCACCGCGGCCAGCGCACCGCGCTGATCCGATGGCAGGAGCCAGGTGCTTCTCCTGGTCTCCCATGGGGTGCAGGGCCCAAGGACCTGGGCCATCCTCCACTGCACTCCCGGGCCACAGCAGAGGGCTGGCCTGGAAGAGGGGCAACCGGGACAGAATCCGGTGCCCCGACCAGGACTAGAACCCGGTGTGCCAGCGCCACAGGCAGAGGATTAGCCTATTGAGACGTGGCGCCGGCCAAAACGATTAACTTTTATCTAGACACAAACAATGCTAGTATAAGCAAGACTGGGCTTCAACTGTCATTTTCATGCCTTGCAGGTAGAGATATAAAACGGTGTGAACAGAATGGAAAGCTTTTGGAAATAACTAAAACTGAAAATACACATTCCCAATGACTAAGCAATACCACTCCTTGGTATAAACTCAACAGAAATGTGTGCACATGTACAAAAAGGTATGTACAAGAAGAGCCCAAAACTGTACATAATCTAAATCTATCAATATTCAGGGAGAAATAAACTGTAGGATATGATATTCACACACTGAAACCTTACACCTCAGCAAAAATGAAAAACAACGCCACAAACAAAATATGATACATCTCAGAAATACAATGCTATGTGAAAGAGCCCAGGAAAAAAAAAAAAAAAACGAAAAGAAAAAGCACATGGTATGCAATTTACTTGTACAAGATTCAAAAGCAAAACAAATTAATCTGGCTGCAAAGTAGAATAGCAGTTCCCTTTCTTCTGAAGAAGTTACTGGGTGAGAAAGGACATGGGAAACTGCTGAAGAGCGGAAATCTCCGACCAGCACCGTGGCTCAACAGGCTAATCCTCCACCTGTGGCGCCAGCACACCGTGTTCTAGTCCCGGTTGGGGCATCAGATTCTGTCCCGGTTGCCCCTCTTCCAGGCCAGCCCCACAGGCCAGCTCTCTGCTGGGGCCCGGGAGTGCAGTAGAGGATGGCCCAAGTGCTTGGGCCCTGCACCCCATGGGAGACCAGGAAAAGCACCTGGCACCTGGCTCCTGCTATCGGATGAGCGTGGTGCGCCGGCAGCAGCGTGCCGACCGCGGCGGCCACTGGAGGGTGAACCAACGGCAAAGGAAGACCTTTCTCTGTCTCTCTCTCTCACTGTCCACTCTGCCTGTCAAAAATAAAAAATAATAATAAAAAAATAAAATAAAAAATAAAAAAAGAGCGGAAATCTTGATGTAGACTGCAGTTAAAAGGAGCTCATCTATGCCTTTCTTTATACAAATAACGGCTCAACTATTTTAAAGTTAATTTTTGTAAAAACCAAATGCTGAAGAATAACCTACCAATAAAATAACATTAAATCATCACACTTACAATAAGTAACTCACTAATTAGAAAATATGAATTTCCTAGAAATGTATTTCAATTTATAGAAATAAATTGATTACATAGAGGTAATTTAAATATAGATGGTTATTTTGTATTAGTAAATATAAGAGTAATTTCAATTTAAATATGAATTTTACCAACAACGTTCCCTCTTTATGATTTTCTATTGCAAGCTGAGTATCCCTTATCTGAAATGCTTGGGACCAGAACTGTTTCAGATTTCCGAGTTTTTCAAAATGTGGAATATCTGCATAGACTTTACTGGTTGAGCATCCTTAATCTGAAATCTGAAATGCACTCAATCTGTAGTTAACTTTGCATAAAATCTTGCTAATGGTTGTCTTAGGCTCAAGATAGATTTATAAATAAGTTAATCTGCACATATTTTAAAAGGATGAACATCTAACTCATACATTAAGCTGAACACTCATAAAAGCCTTAAAGCAAACAATTTGGCCCTTTTGCTTAAAAAACTGTAGATTTTTTTTAAACCAATACCTTTTGAAGAAAGCCTTTGCAAATTTTCTTATATGCCTAAAATGTTTAGGTTACTATTTAACATACTACGTACCCTTCTCTATTCAAAATATAAACACAGTCCTAGTCCTATCTGTATTTCCTTTTATCCACTTTTCCATTATACTTACCTAATCACCATGTATCTAACCAACTTTTATTCCTCTCTCTAAATTAAACAAACCCCTGTATCTGATTAGAATTGAAATCTAGGCCGGCGCCATGGCTCAACAGGCTAATCCTCCGCCTTGCGGCGCCGGCACACCGGGTTCTAGTCCCGGTCGGGGCACCGATTCTGTCCCGGTTGCCCCTCTTCCAGGCCAGCCCTCTGCTGTGGCCCGGGAGTGCAGTGGAGGATGGCCCAGGTGCTTGGGCCCTGCACCCCATGGGGAGACCAGGAAAAGCACCTGGCTCCTGGCTCCTGGCTCCTGCCATCGGACAAGCGCGGTGCGCCGGCCGCAGCGCGCCGGCCGCGGCGGCCATTGGAGGGTGAACCAACGGCAAAAGGAAGACCTTTCTCTCTGTCTCTCTCTCTCACTGTCACTCTGCCTGTCAAAAAAAAAAAAAAAGAATTGAAATCTAATTATTAACAACCTATTTGTCTTGTGCTGTTGCATTTTGTTATTCTGAGTGACAGAAGACAATGGCATGGGTTCCAATGATCAGTTTCTTAATAATTTCCAGAGGCGGTCTGTGTCCTGGCTGCTCTGCTTCTAATCCAGCTCCCTGCTATCTGCCTGAGAAAAGAAGTAGAAGATGGCCCAAGTATTTGGGCTCCGGTCATCCATGTGGAAGACCCGGATGAACTTCCTGGCTCCTGACTTTGGCTTGGTCCAGCACTGGCCGTTGCAGCTACCAGATAAGTGAACCAGCAGGTGGAAGAGATCTCTCTCCCTCTTTCTCTGTAACGCTGTCTTTCAAATAAATAAATCTTCAAAAGAATGAAAATTTTAAAAAGAGTGAGCATATTAAGTCTTAAGTCCTTCATTACAAAATTAAATGAAAACTATCCTAAAGAACAGAAATGTTCTACAAAATCAAATCTGTCACTTCTATTTACTAAATAGGGAAGATCCTGTAAAATTTTATTTGCATAGTCAGTAAAATTCAGGTCTATCTAGAACCAGGTAGAATCATGAACCACATAACAATTCAGTCAATGACAGACTTGCATGTACAACAGAAGTCCCATGAGGTTATAATGTAGCTGTTAGATGCCTATCGTTGCAATACGTCATAGGTGTTGTAACATCACAACACAACCCATCACTTATGTGCTTATGGTGATGCTGATGTGACAAGTACAGCATATACAATTATATATAGTACACAACACTTGATAATGACATTAACCCTCTATGTTAATGATTTACATATTCACTATACTATTCTTTGTATCTCTGTTTTAGAATATATTCCTTCTACTTGCCCAAAAAAAAAAAAAAAAAAAAGCTGACTTTAAAACACTGTCATGTTATACCAGCAGCAGCCTTGGAAGTCTGTCTAACACACCTCTTCACTGTGTTTGGAGGACACATAACATGAACATTCATGTGAGTACAACCTATATTGTCCTATATTGTTCACATGATGATTAAACCACATCTCCCACACAAGACTGTACTCTAAGTATCAGCATCTTGTTAGAGTGCTCAATTGGCTACAAAACAATTAGGACTTAAGGTCTGATCTTACAAAATGCTTCAACATTTTCCCTTTGTGGTCCCAAACAACCATAGAATATATATTCCTTTCAGATGTACATAAACATTTAGCTCAATAAATCAAGGCTTAACACATTTAAAATAACTGAAATGACACCTAAATATATTATCTGATTACAATGAAATTAAGCTAGACATGAGTTAACAGAATGATAGATGAGAAGTCCCAAATAAGGGAATTCAACAACTCATCTAAACATAACAACCACATATGCTGCCCAAAAAAGTCTCATGGGAAATTAGAAAATATTTCAAGATGTAGACAATACAGTCAAAGTAGAGCTTAAAGAGAATTTATAGCATGAAAATACCTATGATAGAAAAAGCAAAGACTCAAATCAGGGGTATTCTACCTTAAAATGGATAAGAGGAGCAACTCAAACTCAAAGCAACCAAAGGAAAATAACAATAAAGAGTAAAAAAGCAAAAGGGTTATAATGGAACTGAAAACAAACAAACCAAAAACACCACAGAAATTAATAAATATAAAAAGCTAGCTCTTTGAAAAGATCAACAAAACTGGTAAGCCTTTAGTCAGACAAGTCAAATATATAAAACAAAAGAGAAACAATTTCTAACAGGAATAAAATCAAAGGTATCACAATAGACCTTACAAACAGTTAAAACTAGGCACATCTCTATGCCCACACTTCAGCAACTGGGATGAAACGGATCATTTCATCCAGAAAGGTGCAAACTACCAAAACTCATTCAAAAAAAGTTAGATCTCCTGGATTGTTCAATATATATAAATAAAAACAAATTCATTGTTAACAGTACTCCAAAAGAGAAAACAAGATGCTCAGATAGTTCATGGCAAACGCTACAAAACATTCAAGGAAAAAAAAATACCTATTAAACATAAAATATTCCAGAGAATAGAAGAGGGAATACTTCCCAACTCAAAAAGAGACAAAAAAATACCACAAAAGAGACAAAAATACCAAAAAAGAAAAAGGAAATACAAAAAAAAAAAAATCAAAAACAAAAAAAGAGAGAAACAAAAACACTTTAAGAAAACAGCATACAATATCCCTCATGAAAACACATAAAACCTTCAATGAGATATAAGCAAATCCAGGGACCAGTGCCACAGTGGGCACTCCACTTCCAAACCAGCTCCCTAATGGCCTGGGAAGGGCAGCAGAGGATGGCCCAAGTGCTTGGGCCCCTGCCACCCACATGGGAGACCCAGAAGAAGGTCCATGTTCCTGGGTTCAGATCAACCCAGCTCTGGCCATCTGTTAATTCACATGAGGAGTGAATTAATAGATCAAAGATCTGTCTCTCTGTCTCTTCCTCACTCTCACTTTAACTCTGCCATTCAAATAAATAATCTTAAAAAAAAAATAAGCAAATCCAATGTAACTATATAAAATTATATGGCTCAAAAGCAAGTAGGATTTATGATAGAATGCAAGTTGATTCAGTATTTAAAAATCAAATAATGGAATAAATCATTAACAACCTAAACAACAGAAGCTACATGATTATTTCAATAGCTGAAACGCAGGCATTAGACAAAAATCCATTATCTCTTCCAAATTAAAAAGAAAAATATACTCAGCAAATCAGAAATACAAGGGATTTTTTAAGCTCATAAAGGGCAACTAAATCAACCTACAGCTAATATTATATTTAATAATAAAATACTAATGAAAGGCCAGAAACAAAGTAGGATGTTTGTTCTCACTACTTCTATTCAGAACTGTACTAGAAAGCCCTAGTTAGTGCAATTAGGAAAGAAAATGAAATCAAAGGCATACAAATTTGAAATGAAGGGGAAAAAAGACTTTATTCACATGAAATAGGAAATCCAAAGAACTCTACAAAAAAGCTCCTAGAATTAGTGTATAATTTTAAATAGTCATGGGGATCTAAGAGCAACAGACAAAAATCAATTGTATTTTTACATATTAGCAATAAATTAGTACATAAAAATTTTATTTTTTTAAAGATTTATTTATTTTGAAGTCAGAGTTAGAGAAAGACCCTTTCATCTGCTGGTCCACTCCCAAGATGGCCACAATGGCCAGCACTGGGCCAGGATGAAGCCAGGAGCCAGGAGCTCCATCCATGTCTCCCACGGGGTGGCAAAGGCCCAAGCACTTAGACTGCCTTCACTGCTTTCCCAGTCCGTTAGTAGGGAGCTGGATCAGAAGTGCAGTAGCCAGGCCGGCGCCACGGCTCACTAGGCTAATCCTCCGCCTTGCGGCGCCAGCACACCAGGTTCTAGTCCCGGTTGGGGCACCAGATTCTGTCCCGGTTGCCCCTCTTCCAGTCCAGCTCTCTGCTGTGGCCCGGGAGTGCAGTGGAGGATGGCCCAGGTGCTTGGGCCCTTCACCCTACGGGAGACCCGGAGAAGCATCTGGCTCCTGGCTTCGGATCAGTGCAGTGCGCCGGCCATTGGAGGGTGAACCAATGGCCTCCCAACGGTAAAAGGAAGACCTTTCTCTCTGTCTCTCTCTCTCACTGTCCACTCTGCCTGTCAAAAAAAAAAAAAAAAAGACGTGCAGTAGCCAGGATTTAAACTATATGGAATGCCAGCATCACAGGCAGCAGCATTAACCACTATACCACGACACCTGCCCCACATCAAAGAATATTAAAACAGTAGCAATTACAATATTATCAAAAAAGAGAAATACTTAGCTATAAATCAACAAAGTATATGCAGCATCTATATGCTGAAAACTATAAGATTGATTCATCAAAGACCTAAAAAATGAAGAAATATGCTATACTGACATAATGCAAGGCTCGATGAAGTTAAAATATCAATTTGATGTTGTTAAAATGTTAATTTTCCTCAGACTGAGAAGTAGCTTAAATGCAATCTCAACCATCCCAGCAGAATCCAGTTGTCCATTAGGATCCTCAAGAGCTTGGATCTACAACCTCTGCCAATAACAAACCTATGCATATTCAAATTCCTTATATAAAATGGTCCAGTAATTGCATATAACCTAAGCACATCCTAAATCAACTTTCCCAGCTGCTCCAGTTCTGATCTAGCTCCCTGCTAATGTGGCTGGGAAGGCAGCATAAGATGATCCAAGTGTCTGGGCCCCTGCCACTCATGTGAGAGACCTGGAATGAGTCCCTGGCTCCTGGCTTCCGCCTGGCCTGGCCCAGCAGGAAGCTAAAATCGGGAACAAAGCCAGGACTCAAACACAGGCATTCCAAGATGGGATGTGGGTATCCCAAGCAGCATCTTAAACAATATGCCAAACATCTAACCTGAAAGGGGGAAAAACAAAACAAAACAAAAACAAAACAAAACAAAAACCCTGAAGGCACAGAATGCTCTCTGGAATGACAATCCTGCTTTAATGAAATTAACTATGTAACTGCTAGTCCCAGATTGAAGAACTAAACTAGGAGTTGAAAGCAGTAATCTAATAAACAATAAGCAAGAATAGTAAACTTGATTACATAGCTATTAAACAAAACAGAACGTAATGATAATGGAGGTAGAAGACCTATAAAGCAAGTTACTTTGGAAGACAATTACACATAAGCTGAGCTTTCATAAACTGAGACTAGCTTCTTGGACAAATGACAAAAAAATAGACACACATGCACGCACACAGACACACATATCCTGGGTTGTTCACAGACTTTATTAAACGGTGAAATATACTTGTATGGTTTGGATATCAGTTTGGATGTTAAATGTACCCCCAAAGGCCCGTATGTTAAAGGGCTGGTCCCCAGGGTTGCACCCAGAAATCGGTGGAACTTTAGGAGGTGGAGCCTAGTAGGAGGTCCTGACATCACTGGGGGAGTACCTTCAGAAGACAGATCTCAGGATGAGGTTGTTAAAACATCTCTCTGCTTCCTGGCTCTCCACGTGATCTTTCATATGCAATCTGCCACTGCCATCCACTATGCTCATCAGAGACCAAACCAATGGAGCTGCCCAATTCACCTCAGGTATCTCCCTGTTGTGACCACAAGCTGACCAATATAGTATCTTTCAAAATAGCCTTAAAGTAGCAGTGGCTTGATGCAGTGATTAAGACCTCACTTGGGACACACACATCCATATTACAGTTCCTAGTTTGCGTCCCAGCTCTGCTTCCAGTTCCAGGTTCGTCCCGATAAGCACCTTGAGAGGCAGCACGTGGTGGCTCAAGTACTTGGGTCCCTGCCACGAAGTTGAGTTCAGGACTCTTGGCTTCAGCCTGGCATAGCTGCCAATTGTGGGCATTTGGGGAGTGAATCTTAGCATAGGACAGAATATCTCAATTTTTGTATCGCTGCCTTTCTAATAAAATTTAAAGATGAAAATAGGCCAGTGCCGCAGTTCACTAGGCTAATTCTCTGCCTGCGGTGCCAGCACCCCGGGGTTCTAGTCTCGATTGAGGTGCCAGATTCTGTCCCGGTTGCTCCTCTTCCAGTCCAGCGCTCTGCTGTGGCCCAGGAAGGCAGTGGAGGATGGCCCAAGTGCTTGGGCCCTGCATCGACATGGGAGACCAGGAGGAAGCATCTCGCTCCTGGCTTTGGATCGGTGCAGCATGCCAGCCGTGGTGGCCATTTGGGGGGGTGAACCAACTGCAGGAAGTCCTTTCTCTGTCTGTCTCTCTCTCTCTTCTCTCTCTCTTTCTCAGTGTCTAACTCTGCCTGTCAAAAAAAAAAAAAAAAAAAAAAGAAAAAAGAAAATAAATATTTATAAAACAAAAAAATAATCTGCTAATAAATACCAAAGTTTATTAAATATATAAATAACATCCTTACAAATGAAATAAATTCATTAGCTAACACACTTGGTCAAAAAAAGAAAAAAAAAAAGATAACTTAGTATCTTATTTTTTTAAATTGTAATGTATTCAAGTTTTCTCAATTATTCCCAAGATATCTTGGTTTTTTTCTTTTTTTTTATGGGGGGGGATTAAGTCAAGTTCAATAATAAATCAAAATCCATCCTTTTTTTTTTTTTTTTTTGACAGGCAGAGTGGACAGTGAGAGAGAGAGACAGAGAGAAAGGTCTTCCTTTTGCCGTTGGTTCACCCTCCAATGGCTACCGCAGACGGCGTGCTGCGGCCGGCACACCGCGCTCATCCGATGGCAGGAGCCAGGTGCTAGGTGCTTTTTTCCTGGTCTCCCATGGGGTGCAGGGCCCAAGCACTTGGGCCATCCTCCACTGCACTCCTGGGCCACAGCAGAGGGCTGGCCTGGAAGAGGGGCAGCTGGGACAGAATCCAGCGTCCCGACCGGGACTAGAACCCGGTGTGCCGGCGCCGCAAGGCGGAGGAAAATCCATCCTTACATTTGGTTCTGACACCTTCTTGGTCTCTTCTACCCCAGAATAATCCCATATCTGCAGGTTTGTCCTTTAAAACATTGATGTGTGGAGGCCTTCTCGTTAGTTTTCTTGTAGAATATCTAACAGAACCTGGATTTGTCTGTTTCCCAGAGTACAATTTTTTTTTGACAGAGTGGATAGTGAGAGAGAGAGAGACAGAGAGAAAGGTCTTCCTTTGCCATTGGTTCACCCTCCAATGGCCGCTGTGCTGCGGCCAGTGCACCGCGCTGATCCGATGGCAGGAGCCAGGTGCTTCTCCTGGTCTCCCATGGGGTGCAGGGCCCAAGCACTTAGGCCATCCTCCACTGCACTCCCGGGCCACAGCAGAGGGCTGGCCTGGAAGAGGGGCAACCGGGACAGAATCCGGCACCCCAACCGGGACTAGAACACAGTGTGCCAGCGCTGCAAGGTGGAGGATTAGCCTAGTGAGCTGCGGCGCCGGCCCCAGAGTACAATTTAACAATTCTCTGTATTTCCCAGAAACAAGAGATCTGCTCTGGCAACTAACTGGTTTCAGAAGAACTT
This sequence comes from Sylvilagus floridanus, assembly GCA_949820135.1. Lineage (NCBI taxonomy): Eukaryota > Metazoa > Chordata > Mammalia > Lagomorpha > Leporidae > Sylvilagus > Sylvilagus floridanus. The sequence goes on along the minus strand of OX463238.1, from coordinate 22,532,499 downwards.
ATTAGGAAATTATACAACAAAGGTTACCTCATTCTACACTACATCATAACAAGAGAAACATGGCATCACGTTATCTCCCTGTACAACTCTGATCACTTGGTTCAAGTAGCAATCTGACAGATGTACTGTAAAGGCACGTTCTACCCTTTTCTGTCATAGTAGATGATCTGGGGATTGCTAATTGGCAACCATCCATAGATATCCTGTTCCCAGTAGTCTTGAACCCAGAGGTTTTGGCATCCATTGGTGTTTTTTGCTATGATTGTTTCTTAGGAGTTTACACATTATGATTATTTTCTGCCTCTATTATTGCTTCTACAGTTCTCTCAAGCAAGGCTTTTCTTTTTCTCTTCTTGTCATTCTGGGCTCATGGATTATTTTTTCAATTCAAGGTTTAAACATTCATTGCAATCAAGCTTTAACTGATGCTTAGGTTATTCCACATTTAGCTGGTTTCAACTCCTCTGGGTTGGCTATTTGAATGTAAACCATCCATTTTTAAGCACTTCTTTGTTTTCTCACTTGTTATGTGTTTTCCTAAGAACCAGGATCATGCGTTTCTCTAGGAAGCCTCAGACTCTTTCATTGGCAAAGAGTACTTAGAGGCTAAGACATGGATGCTTTCTTTATTCTCTTAAATGTACTTTCTGGTTCCTAATAATAACAACAGATTAATCTGACTAACTTAAATTTCTTGCCCAATAAGATAAATGACATGGTTTCAAGATCACCATAACCAGAAGAACTAATAAATACATGAGAACATACTGTATGAATGATTCTTATATCAACATTAATGATATGTCTTAGGGATTTGGTCTTTTCTGGTCACAAAGACATCATTCTTTTCCATCAACATATTAATATTCCAAAATATGGATGCACCATAATTTATTTAGCCATTATTGTACTGAATATATTTTTGCTATTACAAATAATGTTGTAATTAACATACTTGCACATACATTTTAATGTGCATTTCTGTTAACCTTCATGCATATTCTTTATTTGTCTTTATTCATAATCCATTTTCTAATTTTTGTTAATCTGTAGACACACTTAATTAGGTTTGTTAAAACTTTGCTACATGTTACAAATATTTTCTACTAAGAGGTCTTGGTCTTGTTATGATGTCTTCTCTCAGAGAGGTTTGTTTCAATTTAAAGGCCTCAAATGTGTTTCCCTTTTGAAGTACATGATCCTATGTCAACAGAACAAACTTTGTGTCGTATGTATGTATGTATACATATAAATATACATAATTCCCTTTTCCTTTTTTATTTCCATTCTCTGGACTCTATCCTGCATCAGTAGCAAAATTTTACTCACTACAACTGGATAGAGGATTTTTTTTCTTACAATGATAAAATACCAAATACACAAAATTAAAATCAAAAATCTCACTAAAGAAAAAATAATAACCATCAACTTCTGCATTTAACAAAAAGATTTTTTAAAAAAAGGATGCTCCCTTTTTGCAGTCCAAATGCACAACTACTTGAGGGGGAAAAAGAAATATACTACAAATCCAGCAAACAACTTAATTTGGTAATTACTTAGCTATACATATCAGGGGAAAGAGAAACAAACAAGAACACCAGCAACACTGCAGATGCTCCATAAAAAGAAAAATCAATTGCAGAACACTGCTTATATGAAAGAAGTCTACTCACAATGTTTTTGTGTTTTACCGGGGCAAGTGTTTGGCCCGGCAGCTAAGAAGCCAGTGAAGAGGCTGGCACTGTAGCCCAGCAGGTTCATTCACTACTTGCAATACCAGCCTCCCCTCAGCAGTGTCCGTTCAAGTCTCAGCTGCTAGGCTTCCGGATCCAGTTTCCTGCTAATATGCCCAGGGTAGCAATGGGTTGGGTCCCTGCCATCCACATGGGAGACCCAGATGGAGTTCCTAGCTCCTGGTTTCAGTGTGGCCCACCCCAGGCCATGGCAGCCATTTCACAGAGTGAACCAGTGAAAAATCTTGCTCTGTCTCTGTCTCTCTGCTTTTCAAATCAGTAAATCTCTAAAAACAACAACTGACACCAATTTGATGCATAACTCTGGTTCCTGACTGCTAAAGCAGATCCTTGGAGTCAGCAGTCATGATCCAAGTGATGGATTCCTGCCACCAACCACATGGGAGATCTGGATGGAGTTCCAGGCTCCCAGCTCTGACATGGCCCAGCCCAGGCTGTGGCAGACAGTTGGAGAGCAAACCAGTGGATGAGATTGTTCTGTTCCCCGCCCTTTACCTCTCTGTCCTTTCGCCTCTCTTTCAAAATATGAACAAGTAAAACAAATAATCTTTACAAAAGAATAAAATTTGGGAACATACATTGTAGCTCTGATGTCAAAAAGGATTCTAACAAACTTAAGCACTAAAAGAAGAAATCAACATACTAAAAGTATATATCCTTGCTATAAACTTATTTCCAGAAAAAAGCCTAAGTATGTAGCAGATTCCAAACTTTTCAATTGTAGAACTCTTTCATGTGATTGGAAACTTTTTCAAATTAATTATTTGGGAATACAGCCAGGGAAAACACAATTTGGCTAAATAGCTCTGTACTCTAGGAGTTCTAAGTCTCTACTACCATATCTCCATCTTTAGTCACTTTCATGTGGAAATAGTCAGTGAACATTGAGGTCCCACCTGGCCTTTTTAATAAAAAGACGGATATTACAAATAAGCATGATATCACAGCAAACAACCCAAATTACTTAATCCAAGTTTCTAGATGAATATGAATTTTTAGAAGAGAGAAATCTGTGTATGTACTCTGAGTATATCATCTTCTTTCCTTTTATTTTGTTCCGTGGAGCAGAACGAGATCTAGATTAACATATATTATGTCATCACTGGGAATCCCTATCCTGTAACTAGCCCATCATACACAAATGCAAAGCAGAGTTAGAGTGAGCATCCTTTCTCTAAAAAAAGATCTAAGTTTAGATGCAGTCCATCATACAATGAAACAGAGACCTTTCCAAAAAAGGTTCACTTTTGTTTAATAAATCTGTGAAAACACAGTTATGTGATGATATGAAAAAAATCTGCTTTACAACACGGCATATTCAATGATCTATGATTTTGTTCTGTATATTAAAAAGGGAACTATTACGTGTCACTTATACATATGATTAAAACATTAAGAAAAATTAGATGCCTTGGAGGCAGGTATGAATTACAATTTTTTTTGTAGACGTGCTAATAGATGATGTAGGTGACTTTTATCCTTTTATTTTGCAAATTCTAATTGATGTGTTTACAAATCTAAATTACATGACAAAATAAGCAAGAAATTCTCCATTTTATAACATTTAAGGATCTTTTTTATATCTATGTATTCTACCAACTTATTCATTTAGCACATAGGAAGCCATATGACATAGCAGATACTCAATATTTATAGAATAAAGTTATTTAACTTTCCTAAGTTTTAGTTTCATCTGAGTAAAACAAGCATAGTAGTGCCATCATATAACAACTGTTTAAGATTACGAATACATGTATAGAGCAGATGCTAAAATGCTAAGGCTGATATCTTGTTTCAGTAAATACAATTATCACAAATGTTGCTTTCAGTTATGTTCATAACTTTAAAAGCCCAACTAATTCCCTCAAAGTTTACATGAAAATAAAATTTTTTGAGGAAGTAGGCAAGCTGATGCTAAAATTAATTTATAAAAGGATAAGTAGGAATAAAAATGTAGGAGAAAGGGGCCAGCACCATGGTGCAGTGGGTTAAAGCCCCACTCTGCAGCACCAACATCCCATATGGGCGCCAGTTCAAGTTCTGATCCAGCTCTCTGTTAGGGCCTGGGAAAGCAGTAGAAGATGGTCCAAGTGCTTGCACCCCTGAACCCATGTGGGAGACCCAGAAGAAGCCCCTGGCCCCTGGCTCCTGGCTCCTGGCTCCTGGCTTCAGATCGGTGCAGCTCCTACCATTGCAGCCATCTGGAGAGTAAACCAGTGGATGGAAGACCTACCTCTCTCTGGCTGGCTGGCTGGCTGGCTCTCTCTCTCTCTCTCTCTCTCTCTCTCTGTGCCACTGCCTGTCTGTAACTCTTGACTTTCAAGTAAATAAATAAATCTCCCTGTCAAATAAATAAATAAATAAAAAATGAAGATGCAGTCCCAGGAAGCAGCACTTCTAGAAGACAGTGGGATAATCTAGATGAGACATCCCTTAGAGGATTAGAGGTACAGGAAAGAAAGAAGCAAACAGTGAAATTGAGTGTTCTGCAAAAACAAATCTCAAAAACCAAGAGAAATCATCTCCCCTCTCTGTCCCTTCCAGATCACCACCACCAAAAAAAAAAATTAAAAAACCCACTATAGGCTAAGGAAATTGCATTTCACAATACTAACAAAAATATCATAAAACAAATTCTTTACCTCTGTCTACACACATGTAGTGATGTTGAGCCAAGAAATGATCCTTTTAAAAATGGCAGACCTTGCTAACAAAAAGCTACCATAACACAAAAATTCCAAGTCAGAATGCTTTGGCTAAGGAAAAATCTCACCAATAAATAAAACTCCAGAAAACACTTAAAATAATACTCTAAAAAGTAGTAAATATATGTAACAGGCATTTAAAGATATTTTTTATAAAACCCAAAACCCCACAACACAAATGGACAAAATATAAAAACATATGAAACAAAAATTGATCCTGCTCCAGTAGAAACAAAAATTAAGGAAAAGATGGAAAATTGTTCCAGAATAATAATAAAACATATCTCAGTGAAATTCTAAAATTAAAGAGGGAGGTTGAAGGGAGGGTTCTCAAGGGAACCTCCAGAAAAAAAAAACCAGTAAACCTCTCTTCAGACAGGACTGAAAGGAAGGATGGCATAAGATTTCTGGACAGCAGCATTCAAGGTAGCAACTTTTTCAGAAACCCAGGAAATGAAAGTGTAAGTCAAAGCCATTACATTTAGTTGGGTATCCTTAGCATCAAGGCTGTGAAAGAAACACAAATTTAAACATGAGGAACCCAGGGCATATGTTATGCATAGCCTATTCTGAACCATCTACAGAACAAAGAGCTTCATCCTATCAAACAGACACTGGGGAAGTTTTGGTAAAAGTTTGAAAACCTTTAGGCCGGCGCCGTGGCTCAACAGGCTAATCCTCCGCCTTGCGGCGCCGGCACACCGGGTTCTAGTCCTGGTCGGGGCGCCAGATTCTGTCCCGGTTGCCCCTCTTCCAGGCCAGCCCTCTGCTGTGGCCCAGGAGTGCAGGGGAGGATGGCCCAGGTGCTTGGGCCCTGCACCCCATGGGGAGACCAGGAAAAGCACCTGGCTCCTGGCTCCTGCCATCGGACAAGCGCGGTGCGCCGGCTGCAGCGCGCCGTCCGCGGCGGCCATTGGAGGGTGAACCAACGGCAAAAGGAAGACCTTTCTCTCTGTCTTTCTCTCTCACTGTCCACTCTGCCTGTAAAAAAAAAAAAAAAAAAAGAACCTTTGAGGGGCCCAGCGCTATGGCGCAGTGGATAAAGCAGTTACCTGCAGTGCTGGCATCCCATATGGGCACCAGTTCCAGGCTGCTCCACTTCCAATCCAGCTCTCCACTATGGCCTGGGAAAGCAGAAGATGGCCCATGTCCTTGGGCCCCTGTACTCATGTAGGAGACCTGGGAGAAGCTCCTGGCTCCCGGCTTTGGAGCAACTCTAGCGGTTGCAGCCATCTGGGGGGTGAACCCCCAGACTTACTCTCTCTCTCTCTCTCTCTCTCTGCCTCTGCCTCTCTGTAACTCTGTCTTTCAAATAAACAAATACATCTTTAAAAAAAAAAAACAACACTAAGTATATTTTAAATATATTGCTATAAACAAATGAACAAGGACAGAACAATTTGTAGTTAAGTATTATATTCTCTGGCAAATTATAAAGGAATTTTTTAAAATTATTTATTTGAAAGAGTTAGAGAGAAGGAAAGACAAAGAGAGGCCTTCCATCCACTCCCCAGATGGTCATAAAGGGCAGGGTTGGGCCAGGCTGAAGCCAGGAGCCAGGAGCTTCTTCCAGGTCTCCCATGTGGGTGGCAGGGGCCCAAACACTGGGGCCATTTTCTGTTGCTTTCCCAGGCCATTAGTAGGGAGCTGGATAGGAAGTGGAGCACCTAGGACATGAACCAGTGCCCATGTGGGATGCCAGTATCACAGGCAGCGGCTTTACCTGTTAACACAACACTGGCCCCTATAATGGAATTTTTTAAATGTGAAGAAAAATAGCTAAAAAGCAAAAGGAAAAATCAGCTCATTGGCGTTGACCAGGTAATAAATGAATGCCAATGGATGTTCACTTAGTACAGACAAACCAAACATCAGAAAAGAACTCTAAGGATATCATAAAGAGAATCAGTATAAAATTAGTCATTAGAACAAAAATACCAACCCTCCTAAGAAGATATTTTTTTAAAAAGAGTAAAAGAAAAAGCCTATGTAGAAGGAAAACCAACAAGTATAACATAGAATAGCACTAAATATATCAATCAATTAGATGAAACATACTACTTATTATAAGTAAAAAGTTTCAAGTTGTTTATTTGACTAAAGAGAACACAGCACTTACAAAAGCAACAAAACAAATATAATGCTTAGGAATAGATTTAAGAAAAGAGCACAATTTCTGTGAGGAAAACCTTAAAACATTTCTGAGAGATAAAAGGGAAAAAAAAAAAACCCTGTATTACTTGGGAAAAATAACTAATGGTAAAGATACTGAATCTCCTCAAGTTAATGAATACATTCAATTAAAACACCAAGAAATTTTTTCCTAGAAATCAGCAAGTTGATACCCAACTTCACTCACAGAAAAAAGTATATTTAAAATGTCACTGGAAATCTATCACACTAGCAAGAACACAAAAACTGACCGCATACTTTGTTGCAAAGTCTGTGAAGACACTACCTTGCCTGTAAGTAGGAATGCAAAATGATACAATTTCTGTATAGGGAAAATTAGCAACATGTATCCACCTACCAAACTACCTGTGTGCCTAACATTTAACACAATGCCATCTACTTCTAGCAATCTTCTCAGAAGATACAACTCCAGCAAGGGAAATGAATTTATTTGGCATTTTTTTCAGTACAACAATTTGTCAATCAAAAACCAAAAAAAAAAAAAAAAAAAAAAGACTAGTTCAATAAACTGTGGGATTTTCTTACAGCAGAGTATTACAATGCAAGAGAGCTGTGAAACAGAATGTGTAATATTACTATGGGCTGATATGACGTAATTTACAAGAAAAATTATGAAAGGTACACAGTTTTTTAGTATGTTCTTATTTGTTTTCAAAAAGGAACTGAATACATACATACATAAATACATATAAAATGCTTATTTTTTTCAAAGACAAACAGAAAAATTATAAACCAGAAACTAATAATAAACGTGGCTACCTACAAAGTGACTGAAAATGGCAAAAAGTGATGGAGAAGGAAATGAGACTTTAAATGAGTAGGACTTTGTATGTATTTTGAGTACCACTTTTAACCATGTTATGGCCTCACCACAAAAAAAAAAAAAAAGGTTAATTATATCAACAATGGGGGAGGAGGCGGCACTGAATACAAAGGAAAGTAAATGTTTTTCATGTTGGTGACACAGAAGTATAATTAAAATAACATGAGCACTTCCAATGGCCCAATTGCTTGGGCCCTGCACCCCATGGGAGACCAGGAGAAGCACCTGGCTCCTGCCTTCGGATCAGCACAGTGCGCTGGCCGCAGCGCGCTGGCCGCAGCACGCCGGCCACGGCAGCCATTGGATGGTGAACCAACGGCAAAGGAAGACCTGTGTGTCTTTGACACACTCTGTGTGTCAAAAATAAATAACATGAGCATAGTATGCTCAACAAGGCATGTAGTCAGAGTTCTATGAACAAAAAACTGCAGAGAAACCTTAAATTTTCTTTTCTTATATGATTTATAATCAGAATTGGTGTAGTAGTTCAATTATTTTGTACATGAATGTAGTGTATTGATGCTGTTAGTAACCATGATCCTCACTATGGGAAAAGACAGATAAAATGATCAAAAAGCAAGAGGAGAGTAGAACACCTGTGGTGCTGGACTGGAATTACAAATGTTAAGTGCTTTTATCTTGTTCTGCCCAATGAAGAACCATTAGAAGCAAAGGTAGCCAGGAACGCAGAACACATCATATCGGAGATACTGATTATGAAATGCCATTCCCCACTAAGATAAACAGGGACCCTTCATGAATCAGCCAATTCCAGATTTGGGGTAGGAGAATCTGGAGAATCTGGGCCTAAGTTTTGAGTCCTGGATGCTCCACTTCTATATCCAAAGGAAATTAAATCAGTCTAGCAAAAGAGATATTTGCACTCCCATGTTTACTGTGGCACTATTCATAAAAGCCAAAAAATGGAAACAGTCTATGTGCCCATCAGCTGATGAATGGATAATATGTGAACATATACACAATGGAATATGATTCAATCATAAAAAAGAATGAAGTCTTGTCACTTGCAGCACATGGAGGGAACTCAAGGACATTACGTTAAGTAATTATGCCAGGCACAGAAAGACAAACAGTGCATGATCTCACTCCTATGTGAAAACTAGAAACACTGATCTCAAAGAAGTTGACAGAATCATGGTTTCCAGACACCAGAGAATAAAAGAAAGGGAGAGATGGGGAAAACTTAATTAATGGTATTAAGCAATCATCAAAAGTTCCATTCTATGAACAGGAGGGGGTCCACAGATAATATATTTACTTTTTTTAAACTAGGAGAGAAGGTTTTTAATGTTTTTACCATAAACAAATGATAAGAATTGTAGGAGAAAAAAGTGTTTACTATCTCATAAAAACACCTGCGAAACTGGCATCCAATATGGGTGCCAGTTCATGTCTCGGCTGCTTCACTTCTGATTCAGCTCCCTGCTAATACACGGGCATATGGGGAAAGCAGCAGAGGATGGCCCAAGTAGTTGGGCTCCTCTACCCATGTGGGAGACCCAGATGAAACTCCTAGTTCCTGCCTTGAGCCTGACACAGCCTTGGTCCTTGTAGCCATTTGGGAAGTGAACCAGCAGATGGAAAATCTCTCTCTCTTTTCCTCTCTCTGTAACTCTGCCTTTCAAATAAATACATCTTTAAAAAAATTGTAAAAGATACTTTCAAAATAGTAATTACCACTGAGAGGCAAAAGAATAAAATTAGGATTCTTTAAATATATTTTAATTTATCAGAAATGTTCTGAAATGATAGCAAAATGTTAATATTTGTTCATTTTAGCAGGATGACATATGATTGTCTTATTAACATCCTTTCTTATACTTTTAAGTATTTCTGGGGCTGGCGCTATGGTACAGTGGGTTAAAGCCCTGGCCTGAAGCACCAGCATCCCATATGGGTGCCAGTTCAAGACCTGGCTGGCCTCTTCCAATCCAGTTCTCTGATGTGGCCTGGGAAAGCAGTAGAAGATGGCCCAAGTCCTTGGGCTCCTGCACCCACGTGGGAGACCCAAAGAAGCTCCTGGCTCCTGGCTCCTGGCTTCGGATTGGCATAGCTCTGGCCACTATCTGGGGAGTGAACCAGCAGATGGAAGACCTCTTTATCTCTGTCTCTACCTCTCTCGGTAACTCTTTCAAATAAAGAAAATAAATCTTTAAAAGAAAAAAGTATTTCATCACTTAAATTTTTAAATTTCAAAAGAACTGCCATTATACAATTCGTAGTTCTATTCTGCTATGCGACACTTAAATTCTGTGATTCCTGGCATTTATTGCTTTGAAGAACTTTGATTTAAAAACAGGCCTCTGGCTGGTGCCATGGCTCAACAGGCTAATCCTCCACCTGTGGCGCCGGCACACCGGGTTCTAGTCCCGGTCGGGGTGCCGGATTCTGTCCCGGTTGCCCCTCTTCCAGACCAGCCCTCTGCTGTGGCCCGGGAGTGCAGTGGAGGATGGCCCAAGTGCTTGAGCCCTGCACCCCATGGGAGACCAGGAAAAGCACCTGGCACCTGGCTCCTGCCATCGGATGAGCGCGGTGCACCGGCCGCAGCGCGCTGTCCGCGGTGGCCATTGGAGGGTGAACCAACAGCAAAGGAAGACCTTTCTGTCTCTCTCACTGTCCACTCTGCCTGTCAAAAAAAAAAAAATAAAAACAGGCCTCTGATGACTCCATCTATTTGCTTCTGATAACAGTTGACAGATATGGATCAACACTTCCAAAATGACCAATAATCAAAATGTTATTTCCTAGAATCAAAAAATTTAATTTGAAATGTATGCTATCCTAGTGACATTGTATCTTTTCTGATGTAATACTTTCTGCACTTGATCTTGGCCAAAAGGCCAAGAAGTGATAATGTAATAATTTCTGTATCTTATATATAGATCTTAAGACTTAACATCATTTGGAGAACTGAAAGTTTACCTATTGTAATAACTGAATTTTGTCAACAACTTTGACCTAACTCTATTAAACCATTCCATTAGTTATTATTTTAAATATTAATTAACAGATGGGGGGCTACTATTGTAAGACACACACAATAAAACTCCTCTAAGTTTTTTAAGTGATTTGGCAGTAATTTAGTTCTTCACTCTGTCTCTTAAAATGCTTTAATCTATTTGTAAAAATTTTCTATTTTCTGCTTAAAAGAAGGTCAACGGCTTTCACTTCACTGCTCTAACATAATCATGAATTGAAATACGAACTCTTAGCTCTTTGGATCCACAAAGCTACCAGTATGCCTAGGCAATAAAGCAATCCGTTCATTAATGCTGCAGATAAAGCAACCTTTTGTTAGTCTCTGAAACATCAGGAATCTCACAGACCCTAAATTTGCAATTTTTCCCTGATTTTGCCATATGAACTTGAAAGTTTTCTTACATGCCATTTATTTTAACAACTGAAACACTAACATTCAGAAATTCAACCTTCCTCTCTGGGCAATTTAATAACATATTAGTTCCAACTGCAGAAAAGTATCCCTCAGTGAAACTACTTATATTTTATTTAATAATTATCTTGTTTCCCAGAGTTGATTTGCACAGAAATCCGTGTCATCTTCTATTAAGCAACTAAAGGAACGACCCTTGTAACAGTCTCAAAACGAAAAAGCGTAAGTGTTCATTTATCCAATTAGCACTTACTTGTCAACCACAGTAAGGCATGAAGATTCTGCAAAGATTAATACACAATTCCTGCCATCTATCAACTCAATTCAGGTAGCAAGACAGGTATCTAGCACAATTATTATAATATATCTTATAATACTGTTAACTACTAAATACAATAGTTAATATGAAGAATAAAACTGAGTTTAAATAGGATTAAAAAAAAACTTCCACAAGGAGACTTTTAAGGTTAAATAAATGGCAGTGTATTTTAGGTTTAGTAAGTAGCATTTATACAAACACTGATGAATCAAAACACCATGGCAAAATTTGGAAATTTTTAATTAATTCAGTACAGCTAAAATGTATCATGCATATAAGAAATTATAAGGATGTCTGTCAGCACCTGAAAGGCCATATTTTATTACTGTAGACCTTAGATTTTATTTCAGCCAATGGATAGTTAATAAAAGTTTCTAAGAGGGACAGTATAGATAGTGCTCAGGTATGTTTTTGAGAACGATCACTCCTGAACTACCTATATTCCCAAAAGCCCCTATTTTCAATAATCTCAGAATACAAAAATAATAAAGAATACAAAAATTCAGGTACCTCAAGAGTACATGAAGGCTAGATTTTCAAACATGGTTTATGCTCAGGATAACTAGATATACTTTATTACTAATTTAAATTTTATACTTTCTAAACTAATTGCTGTGTAAGGAGAAGTATCAATTAATACATGAAACAGTAGTTCCAGTATTAGTCAGATATTTTAAAACCAACTGAAGTATCAGGAAAACATCAGTTTCCATGAATTGTAAAGTCATGTTATCGGCTGATATAGAATGCAGAAAATCAATCGAAAAACTTAGCACACCGCAATCCTTACTGTGGAGGTCCACGGTCCTGTCTGCCTCGCAGCCCTGTCTTCCGCCAACACTATTCTTACACCTAGTCCTTCCCTCGCGGCCCCTCTTCCTGGTTCCTGCAGATCTCCATGCTCTTACAGGATCCTACGGTGAGTTCATCCCACTTGACTCAGCTATACCAGTGTTTCCAAGTTGTCAGTTATTATGAATCTTAAAAAAGCTCTGTGAACATATACTTCATTTCTTTTGGGGAAGTGATGTCTCCAACTACAAGGAATGAAGATAGAAATCAACAGTTACAACAAACACTATAACATGGATTAACTCTGAGAGCACTGTGCCATATGGAATAAGCCAGTTAGTTACAAAAGAACAAATACTGTATGGCTCCTGCAACACAAGGAACTGAGAGCAGTCAAATTCACAGAGACGAGAGTGTAGTGTGACAGAGGATACTGGCACTGGCCGCAGGGGAACGAGGGAGCTACTGTTTAACGGCTACAGAGTTTGTCTGGGATGAGGCAAGCACTCTGGAAATGGATAGTAGAGACAGTTACAAACTAATGTTAATATACTTAATGCCACTGAACTGTTCACTTAAATATGGCTGAAACGGTATATTTTATTCTATCCTTTACTACAATTTTTAAAAATCTTAGAGAAAAGACTTATGTATTAGCTTCCCTAGAACCCAAAAAGCATTAAGCACCTGTATTTACTAAGTATCAGGCACTTACTAAATACATACTGACTCATATAGTCCTCACAATGACACTGACATATAGTCCTCACTTCAACACAGTCTGTCCTAATGAGGACGCTGAAGCACAAAGCAGTGAAGTCACCTGGTCAAAGTCAGAGTTAGGAAATGTTGGAAACAGACCTCAAACTCTGGCAGCCTAACTCTCCCAGAGACACACTCTTAACCACCATAATATACTATCTCTCAAGCAGCAAAAATTTAAACACATCTGTTTGTTGTCAGTACTCTACAGAAATGTGAAATAGCAGAACTCAAAATCCCTTTCAGTATCTTTGATACACATTTGCACTGAAAATAATGTGTATAATGGTATGATTATGAACAAAAGTATTTATCTACTTTTAATACTTATTAGCTCACACCTTCATTTGGCAGTGAGGCACAATAAAGTTTAAAATTTATAGTCAAGAGTACTCAATAACAAAATGATCTTCTCACATGGCTAAACAAGAAAACAGAAAGATAATAAAATTCAAGAGCATTTGAGAACCATTTGACAGGTCTTTAACATATGCTTCCAAATTTGCCAGTATAATCAAAAAGAAAGCATTATCATCTCTAAACCATCCTGTCATAACTCTTTATGATATTCCACAATAAAAATAAACAATAAAATGGTTTCAATTTTAATCTCTTTAATTACAAAAACTATATCGACACATTCAATAAACATAATATTGTAGACATTAAGCAAGAATATACAAAATACTTCAACTAGTTCATGGAAATATACATTTATTTTGGTGTAAAAAAATTTGAAACTTTACATGGTTCTTTCACAATATACAATTTCCATGAACTTTCTGAAGACCTGTCCATGCACTGATTTCAAATCTTTTGCAACAAAATAAACATTTCCTTCAGTTCTGTTTTCCATGAACTTTCTGAAGGCATATTCTCTGCCCTCAGAAAACTCAATTTAGTAAAGAGCTTGATACTCAGTAGTTAAACAAATGTGACAGGACTGTAATACAAGTTATGAAAACACATAATAAGGGCACTTAACCCTAAAGAGAGTTCTGAGTAATAAAAGGCTTTCCCTGTGGAAGTGACATTAAACATATTTGGAAGATGTTCAAAAAGTGAAGATGGAAGTGGGCTGGGCGTTACATACAGGAGGTAAGATAATACTGGGGACAACCACATCCCATATCTCAGTATCTGAATTCAGGTCCAAGCTCCACTTTTGATCTAGCTTCCCACTAATGCATATCCTGGGAGGCAGCAGGATACTTGGGTACCTGCCAGTACTTGGATACCTGCCACCCACATGGAAGACCTGGACTGAGTCTCTGACCTTGTCCAGACCCAGCTGTTGTGGGTATCTGGGTAGTGAACTGACAGATGGGAGTACGCCCACTCGCATGTGCTCTTCCTCAAATATAAATTTTTTTTAAAAAATTTAAAAAGTGAACAGGGATTCAGGGAAGGGAGAAGAAAATATAGAATCAGGATATAGTTCACAAGAAAGGGAAATTACATTGGTCTTTTTTATTAAGCTGGTAGTGAATGTACAGGTATAGTTTTTAAGCCTTCATAACGTTCTGACTTACAAAATGCTTGTTATAGACAATTTCATATATACACAAAATAAAACATACTGTGATAAGCTCCTAGGTACCCATACCCAACTCTGGCAACCTCTAGCACTCTGCAATTATTTCATCTACACTGCCCATCCTCAGGCACCCTACTCAAATATTTTTATAATTTTTAGATACAATTTTCATGCACTGAAACGTTTAACTGTACAACTTTAACAACCAGATAAATTCATGTAACCCACAGCTCCATCAGACACTAAGCATTTCCATCGCTTCAGCAGACTCCTCTGTGCATGACATGCTCTACAACCACAGGTGACCACTGCTTTGTTCTTTCACCATCATCATTAGCTTTGCCTGTTCTAGAACTTCACATAAATGAAATCGCACAGCACTGTATTCAACTTCTTTATCAGGCATGCCTGTGACACATCCACGTCATGTTGTGTACATGAGTCGTTCCTGTTTTATTACTGAGTAGCAATGATTCCATGGAATGAATGTAGCAAAATCTGTGTTCACTATCCTACTGATCGACATCAGGGCTGCTTCCAGTTGTTAGCAGGTATGTATATATCTATTACAAACATTATTCTAAAAGGCTTTTCTGTGGACACGTGTGTTCATTGCTCTTGGAAAAACACCTAGTATGAGGACACAGTGAGAATGCCTCATCACCTGCTAGCCAAGGACAGGCAAAACAAAACTGCCAATCCCTTGATCTTGGACTTTCAGAATCAGAATTGGGGGGAGGATTAATTTTTGTAGTCTAAGCCACATAGTTTGGAGTATTTTAAGGCAGCCCTAGCACTATACTAGATTTAAAAAGAGCACATCTAAAAACAAGCACTTAACTTACTAACAAAGGGGTTGGTCACTGGTATCATTAGCAAATACTATGTGGTGAGATGACTAAAAACTGAAAAGGTGTGTCAAAGGTGAGAAATGAAAACAAATACTGATTTCAAGTATTTGGCTAAGAAACAGAACAAAAGGGTCAGAAATATGGTATCCATGAAGACTTACTGAATATTTTGGTTTATTTTTTAAATAGCAGGAATCGAGTATCCTTAAAAACTTACCAGAAGAATCAAGCATAAAGAAAAATGCTAAGGAACAAAGGAGATAATCAACACTGCACAGTACCCCCAAAGAGAGGGCAAGAGCCTTAGATAAAAAGTAATGCTTGGGCCAGCACTGTGGCATAGCAGGTAAAGCAACCGCCTGCAGTGCCAGCATACCATGTGGGTGCTGGTTCCAGTCCCAGATGCTCCACTTCCAATTCAGCTCTCTGCTATGGCCTAGGAAAGCAGAAGAAGACGGCCCAAGTCCTTGGGCCTCTGCACCCATGTGGAAGACCCGGAAGAAGCTCCTGGCTCCTGCCTTCAGATCAGCACAGCTCCGCCTGTTGCAACCAATTGGGAGTGAACCATCTCTCTCTCTCCCTCTGCCTTTCCTTCTCTCTCTGTGTTACTCTGACTTTCAAATAAATCAATAAATCTTAAAAAAAAAAAAAAAAAAAAAGCAACACTACCTTACCTCTAGTTTAACATTCAGCTGGAATAAAACATAGGAAGTGTAATGAGCAACTGAAGGCTCTCACAAGGCAGCCCTACTTTTACTAGAAAGTTACAAGAAAATTCTTCAATAGAAAGAGAAGGACCATGTTAGAGGCCTAAGGAGAGTGGAAGGTTGAAAAAGCCATACAGAAAATGGCAAGGGGTCAGAGATGTGGCATAGCATGTAAAGCTGCTGCCTGCAGTGCTGGCAGCCCAAATAGGTGCTGGTTAGAGACCTGGCTGCTCTCTGCTATGGCCTAGGAAAGCAGTAGAAGATGACCCAAGTAGTTGGCTCCCTGCACCCGGGTGGGAAACCCGAAAGAAGCTACTGGCTTCCGGCTTCAGATCAGCCCAGCTCCAGCTGTTGGGGCCATTTAGGGAGTTAACCAAAGGATGGAAGCCATCTCTCTCTGCCTCTGCCTCTCTGTAGCTCTGCTTTAAAAATAAATAAATATAAATCTTTAAAAAAAAAAAAAAAGACAAGGAAACTAATTGACAAGAGTAATGCAATATTTCTAGGCAGTATTAGATCCAATTGTGGTTGATCACAAATTTATAGAAAATAAATGTCCTTTTAGATGACTTCATACTGCACCTTTCAAGTGGTACAGGACTGGTGAAATCACCCAGAAGTGGGATTTTTGCCAGGTAAGGGGCACAAACATAAACAAATAATGGGAAGTTAGGATACAGACAAGAAGTAGCTCAAGGACATGAAAAATGGAGAAAGTAGATGACTAGAACAGCCAAAAAAAAAAAAAAAAAAAAAAAAAAAAGCTGAAAGTACAAATTGGTTGGAGGAATAGTTATGATGGGAATAATTTATTATGCAATCTTGAAGGGTACAAGGTGAGAATTGGTGGGGTAAGTTGGAGGAGAAAATGATCCGATTTGGAGAGATCAGGGAACTAAGACTCGGATGTTGATGAGTCATCCACAGAGATGCTGAAATCAGCAAGAATTCCTGTAGGACCTGGAACACACAGGATATTACGATCAATGTGCTGCTGTCTTCCCAGAAGGAGACTCTACCAGGAAGGCGGTAAGTGACAGGTTAAAGGAGTCAAAACCAGTAACTAACACTGTTCTGAATGCTTTGTAATCACGGACTTACTTGAAAAAGTTTAAAGAGAATTAACCAAGGTATTTCTTTTTTTTTTTTAAGATTTATTTTATTTATTTGAAAGACAGAATTACAGAAAGAGAGAGGGAGAGACAGAAATCTGCTGTGTCATGCCCCAAATGGCCCCAACAGCCCAGGCTGTGCCAGGCCAAAATTAAGAGCCTGGAGCCTCTTCCACATCTCCCACGAGGGTGCAGGGGCCCAAGGATGTGGACCATCTTCCACTGTTTTCCCATGTGCACCAGAGGGAAACTGGATCAGAAATGGAGCAGCCAGGGCTGGAACTGGGGCCCATGAGGGATGCTGGCAATGCAGGCAGCTGCTTACCCAGCTATGTACAAGGCCAGCCCCAAGTTTATTCTCCTAAATCGCTTTGTTATAGGAAATTTTAAGATACCAAAAATCAGAATGAAACAGTTTCATGATATGGAGTCCTCAAAAAGAAATCTCAATTAGAGAAGGCTATACTCCCAGTCTCAATAATACACCAAATGTGGTGACCAGAAAATCCTCCTCAATGAAATTTTATCCAGAAAGGATATATCCAAATCATTCTTTTAATGAATTTTTCAGATACAACGAAAGAAAAATCTTTAGTATCAGTAGCACAGAAAACAATCTAAAGATTTCAAGTTGGCAACGTTCATTCCCTACGATGGTTTGTTGGTCTTCAGCCCTATTATTGACTTCTGACTCATGTTCAGGTTCCAGAGATGAGATCTTTGGCCCTTAGTGGAAGACTGAGAACTTGATCTCCTTTCTTCCTCCACATACTAACACACATATGAAGCCAAGTCCCAGGAAGAGACCTAACTTAGAGCAACCAAAAGAATCTATCATCAGAATTAAGTCTGGCAAGATTGCTGTATACACAATCAAGATACAAATAGCAATTTCTTTCCCATACTTATTGATTTATAATCACAAGCTATATACTGTTTACAATAATGACAAAAAAAATCTAAACAGTTTAGTAAAGAAAAGTACGGAAAATAATTATAGAGGGGCTGGTGCTATGGCGTAGTGGGTTAAATCGCTGGTTTGAGTCCTGGCTGCTCCACTTCCCATTCGGCTCCCTGCTAATGGCCTGGGAAAGCAGTGGAAGGTGGCCCAAGTGCTTGGGCCCCCGCACCCACGTGGGAGACCCGCATGAAGTTTCTGGCTTTTGCCTAGCCAAGCTCTAGCTGTTGCAGCCATTTGGGGAGTGAACCAGGGGATGGAAGACCTTTCTCTCTGTCTCTCTCTGTAACTCTGCCTCTCAAATAAATAAATCTTTAAAAAAAAAAAAAAGTAATTATAGAGCACCACATAGGTATAAAGACCACAGTTATATAATATAATGGTGGCAGTTATCCCCACTCCTATCTGTAAATTAAGTGAGATTTCAACAGCAATCCTAACAGTTTGAGGTTTATTTTTTGCTGGATTTTCTTTGGGGTGGTAGCAAAAATTTGACAAGCTAACATAAAATTTTTATTGAGAAAAGATTCACTTTGTCAGATATTAATACAAACCCAAACGGTTGTAATTAAAACATGATAATGACATGAAATCAGACAAATCAAATAAGACAACGGTACAGAAAAGAGACTCTAAAAGCCAGCACTGTGGAATAGTAGACTAAGCCTCTACCTTCAGCACCAGCATCCCATATGGGCGCCAGTTCAAGCCCAGCTGCTCCTCTTCAGATCCAGCTCTCTGCTATGGCCTGGGAAAGCAGTAGAGGGCCCAAATCCTTGGGCCCCTGTACCCATATGAGAGACCCAGAAGAAGCTCCTAGCTCCAAGTTTTGGATCAGCCCAGCTATGGCCATTGCAGCCATCTGGGGAGTGAACCTTTACATCTGGGTGTAAAACCTTTCTTGGGCTGGTGCTGTGGTGCAGCAGGTTAAAGCCCTGGCCTGAAGTGTTGGCATCCCCTACAGGTACTAATTCTAGTCCCAGCTGCTCCTCTTCCAATCCAGCTCTCTGCTATGGCCTAGGAAAGCAATACAAGATGGCCCGAGTCCTTGGGGCCCCTGCACACTGCTGGGAGATCTGGAAGAAGCTCCTAGCTCCTGGCTTCGGATGGGCACACCTCTGGCCATTGCGGCCATCTAGGAAGTGAACCAACAGATGGATGACCTCTCTCTTCTGTCTCTACCTCTCTCTATAACTTTCTTTAGAATACATAAAATAATTTTTTTTAAAAGAAAAGAAAAAAAACTTTCTCTGTCTCTCCCTTTCTCTATCTGTAACTCTACCTCTCAAAATAAATAAAATCTTCACCAAAAATAAAAGAAACTCTAAATAAAATCAACTCTCACAGTAAATAAAATGGTTAAGCAAAGTTAAGTGAAAACACACTAACTAGAGAAGATATTTACTATATACTATCAAAAACATTAATATCCAGATTATAAAAAGAATTGCCACAAATCAATATAAAAGCAGCAGAAGAAAATTGCAGAGGACACAAAGAGATTCACAGGAGACCCAAACAACCAAAAACCATGCAAAGATACCCAACTTAACTAGAATCAGTATAATGAAAACAGAAACTATGAAATTCCATTTCTCATCTCTCATATAGGCAAAAATTAGTGACTAGATAAAATTAAATGCCAATAAAGATAAGGAGAAACATGCTGGTGGGTAGAAAATACACCTCCACTTTTTTCTGGACTTAGCAAAACCTAGCAAAAACAAAGTGGCTCCTAGCTTGGCTGTGCTGTGATTCAGCAATTCTTCTTTCAGAAGTCCATTCCAGATAAAAATACATGTTGACTAACTAGTTATGTACAAGCATTACAATATTATTTGCAAAAAAAAAAAAAAAATGCTAATTATTTCAGGCTGAAACTGGGCTTTATTCAAGATAGAAAACTAGGGGAAGCATATGGCTTCACAGTAAAGATGCTGGTTAGACACTCATATCCCATCTAATTGCCTGGGCTTGAATCCCAGCTCTGCTCCAGATTCTAACTTTCTGCTACTGTATGTCCTGGAAGGAAAGTGACCGCTTGAGTAGTGGGGTCCCTTGCCATCACATGGGAGACTTGGATGCAGTTCCAGGACCCTGGCTGTCACTTGGCCCAGCACTGGCTATTGTGGACATTTGGGGAGTGAATAGAAGATCTCTCTTTCTTTCTCTCTGTGTCACTCTGCCTTACATCTAATAAATGTTTAAAAAAAAAAAAATAGAAGAATGAGAAGCAATTCAAAAGGTATAACAATTGTCAGTGCAGGTAAGAAAAAAATGGTGGTCAAGAGAAGTAGACCTCTGTGAAAGGAAAAAATGGACAATTTTCAGGTTTTTATTAGAAAAATAATACAGTTTGACAATAAACAAAATCCTTAAAATTAGCAAATAAGGGCTTAAGCTGCAAACAACAGAGCCCATTTCAGGTAGTTTCAACAGTAAAGAATTTTATTAAAATATATTAGTAGACAAAGAATTCTCCCTTGAGAGATTAAGAATCAGCCAGGGGAAATGCAGTTAAGAAAAATACCTAAGTCCTTCCACCAAACTATTCTCACCTTTGAACCCTGGTCCCATGAAAGCAAAGCCTCAGAAAATAAGGCTACCTCTAAAAAGCTCAATGTCTCACCACCATATTAGGAAGCAATTCTAAGCAAGAGCTGCTACCATGCATGTCTCTCTTCTGAACTTATATCTTAACACTGATGCATCAGATCAACAAAGCCCAGCCCACAGGCCTGTGTCTTAGCTGTGTGAGGAAGCTGCCTTCTAACTTCTGAACCTCTATCATGCAAATTTCACCAACACTGATAGGCTATGAAATGCACAATCACAAACACAGACCAAGTCTTGGCCATCAAACAACATACATAAAATATTCCAAACTTCAAGCTCCAAACAAGATTCTCAAGACTAACAGATCATATAACTAAGCCCTGTGCAAACAAAACCCTCTGGGTTCCCCACAGGATAATGAGAATCAAAGTCACATCAGTTCCTGCACAAATTTCAATATCAGAATCTGTGAGCGAGGTCACTTTTCTGTGCAAAGGCGGAAGGGACGTCTATTAATGCACAAATCCATAAAGGAAAGCTTAGATTCTACAAATCTGATTCAAGCCTAGGAACTGCGTGAAGGGCTACAGACAATTTCCGTGGTAGATCAAGCGAGGCCTTCCAGAGTTAGAGCTAAAGTTTCCAATTTACACACACTGACTCGGAAGCCCACCTACTTCAAAGCAAAGGACGCCGTGATCATCACCACAAGCAAAAAGGCGAATGCAGGCCAATGCATCTCTGGTCATCATGCCTGTCACACTACCTAGTACAAAGGAAGTCTAGGGAAGCTGGAGCCTCCCTGGAACCCACCACCCCCCTCTGAAATCAAAAAGACATTACCAGTGGAGTGTCTCCTCCTAGCCACCGACAACAGCAATTAGACTGCTTTTCATGCATGCTGGCAACACCCCAAAGTGTTTCTCATTATCTTGGTGAATGAAGTGTCTCTGGACCTCTTAGAGAATACTGGAGAGGGAACAGGCGAGTGAGTGTCAGTGAAAAATCCACTCCATCTGTTCTATTTCCTTTACTATTTTTACTTCTTCCTCTATATTATACCATTGGATTTTAGGTATGCACCTTCATTTGGTATAGGCCAAACGTCAGATCAATCAATGAAGCAAACAATTTAAATCACTCCTAGCTACTTGAGCTAAAACAACAAATCCAGAGTCTTTGGTAACTGCACCACAGCATACACTCAGCCAAAAGCAGAAATCAATGCTAGCTGTCTCTCTCCCTCCCCCTTTCTCTGTCAGAACTCATTTCTACACGTGTTCCTGAAGATTTTGCTGATACGTTAGCAAAAGTCTTTTTTTTTTTTTTCAAAGTCCATATATAATCCTTGTCTGCTCAGTTTGACTCTGCAAAGGTACAGCATTGTGACATCTGGTTCCAATTACTGGTCTGGAAACAGTAAGGATTATGGGGAAGGGGAGCAGAGCAACTCTCAAATAAGGTTGTTATATATCTTCAGAGAAGACAAGGAAGGAGAGCTTCTGCCAGCAAGAGATACTCAAAGTTCAGCGATCATAAGTACCATGTGCCAGTAATTCCACATATACAGAAATTTACTCAAAATATCATTAGCAGCTATAAATATCACATTTGAGTATTTCTAAACTATTATTCAGTCTCCCAAATTTTCTTAAAATTAAGCCATATAGTCCTTTTCTATTTTGTTATTATGTTACCATAAGTTTTAAATTTATTCATCATTGTAACCTCTGCACACCCCAGAGAGCATTATAGACTCAAATTTAAAAGCAACTGAACTTATGCCTCTAGAGGGCAGCATTTCTCAGAAGACAGCCAGGTTTGTCTGAAAAAAGAGTAACACTGTTCAAGAACTCTCAGAAAGGAAGGATAAACCAGCTTCATCGAGTTTCCTTCTTGTACGATGTCTCTGAGCCTTTTATCCATTCCCGTGCATTGTGACTCTTCAATAGGGCATTATTGTAGCATACAATGTCCCTTCAAACTTAATCACAGAACGCCTGTCTACAAGGACCACCTCTAGTGGCCAGTTCCACAGAACACACCTTGGAAACAATCTAGTGAGAAAATTCTCAAGAAAAGCTGCGCCTCCTCCTTACTCTTCTGTTCTTTAAAGCGAATCCTCAGACATCTATCCTGTTGTATTCACAGATCATTTCTGAGAGTGGGAAAAAAAATGGCAATAGCATACATTCATTCTGTGGAAGTCGAACTGTCTGACTTGCTCAAATAACAGCAAACTAATAAAAAAAAGTTGGTGATATGGCTAGCTGGGATATGGCCACTTCTAGCTTTAAAATTGCAGAGAAGTTGAAATATACTTAATTAAAAAAAAAAACTATATATGCATGCAAACTGAGAAGATCAAACAGTTACTTCCACTAACAATCTTTTCAGTATCCAATGCATTGAAATTGTGTTTGCTGGGGCCAGCATTGTAACATAGCAAGTAAAGCCACTGCCTGCAATGCTGGCATCCCATATGAGAAGTGTCCTAAGCTGTTCCACTTCCAATCCAGCTCCCTGCTAATGGCCTGGGAAAAGCAGCAGAAGATGGCCCAAGTGTCCAGGCCCCTGCAAACCACATGGAAGACCTGGAAGAAGCTCCTGGTTGTGGCCTTCTGGGACATGAACTAGTAGATGGAAGATGGAGGATCTTGATCACTCAGTATCTCTCACTCTCTCTCTCTCCCTTCTTCCCTCCCTCCCTCCCTCCACCCCCTCTGTAAATCTTTCAAATAAATAAATAAATCTTTAAAAAAATGAGTTTTGGTTTAATTTCCAATACACTAACTATTAGCCACATGTGACTACTGAACTCGTGAAATGTGGCTGATGCTACTGGGGAACTTAATTTTTTAATTAATTGTAACATCATCTAAATTTAAAAGCTGAATAGTATAAAATGTCTTCGTGCTAAACAAAATTCTATTGTTTCGGTAGTACTATAATTCACTGTAACTGCCGCTCTGCATATTATACTATGGATATACAACCATAGTGAGTCATTTCTAGTATTACATATAAAACTAATACTGAGCTAGTCAGTAACAATGAAATGATTCAATTGGAATGAATTCTTTTTCAACTCACAATATAACAACAGTGTGATACATTTACTTGAGCTTTTCTTATACAAATAATACAACTTGCAATGCCTACGTAAATTATAACTGGTAACTAAATTGAAAGATTTTTATTACTACTTAACCTTCTAAGTTTACTATCATTTGTATATAATTAGTTTTGTTTTTCCCTTAAAAAAGAATGGTCATAGCTTTGAAATTAAAAAGAAGGTGCTGTAGCAATGTAGAATCAAGTGGACACTGGGGCCAGTGCTGTGGCATAGAGGGTAAAACTGCCACCTGCAGTGCCAGCATCCAATATGGGCACCGGTTCAAGTCCCAGCTGCTCCACTTCTGATCCAGCTCTCTACTGTGGCCTATAAAAGCAGTGGAAGATGGCCCAAGTGCTTGGGCCCCTGCATCCATGTGGAAGACTTAGAAGAAGCTCCTGGCTCCTGGCTTCTGATTGGCACAGCTCCAGCCACTGCAGCCATTTGGGGAGTGAACCAGTAGATGAAAGACCTCTTAGTCAGTCTCTCTCTCTCTCTGTCTCTCTCTGTCTCTCTCTCTCTCTCTCTGCCTCTGTCTTTCAAATAAATAAATAAACCTTTAAAAAAAATAAAGATTAAAGAACGCCCAAATTTAAGAAATGCTGTCAGAGCAAGCAGTGTGGCACAGCAAGTTAAGCTGCAGCTTACAACAGCATTCTGTAACACAGTGCCAGGACTCTGCTTCCAGCTAATGTGCCTTCCTGGGAAGGGAGAGGAGGATGGTCTGAGTGCCTGGACCCCTGCCACGCTGATGGGAGACCAGGATGGAGAGTTCCTGGCTTCTGGCTTTGACCTGACCTGAACCTAATTGTTGCAGACATTAGGGGAGTGAACAAACAGATGGAAGATCTCTCTCTGTCTTTGTCTCTCCTTCTCCCTCCCTGTCACTCTGCCTTTCAAATAAATCTTTCTGAAAAAAAAAAAAAGTTGTCAATACACAAGTTTTTAAAAAAAAATCAAATAGTGGCATATTTTTAGTCTTTTGTATCTTCAAATAAGTCCAGGTAGATACTGAAAAAATTCATTTCACAAGACAGCCCTGCCAGGAATTTGAAAAGTAGCTCAAGTTTCTCTTATTGTTTTAGTGCACTCTATGATACACATTGAAAATATTTGTGTTGAGCTTTCTGAAGCAGACTAGGAAAAGTATGTACACAGTTCCTAAAACTGTTCAGTATGTGCATGCCAATGATATGAATCCTAGCCACTTTATGCGAACATCGAGAAAATAGAAGACAATACATTTAAAGAGCTTGTGCTCTTTGCTCACTGGTTGAGGCACAGAAGAATTTCACAAAAATGTACTCTGCAGTTAACTCTGATTCATGAAAGAAAAGCTTTTTAATATTCAATAATCGAAAGGGAATCTGGCAATAGCCTTTCTGTTTTCTCACTTGTATCTCACTGCATATGAGCAAGGCTGATCTAAAACACCAAAGAAAGGAAAAGTTTTGGCGACACAAGTATGAAAATTTAAAGTTGAAATTTAAAGTCTTCCTATCACAAATTAGTAAGAATTTTATTCTGTTTTTCTAACATGAACCTATATAAGTACACTTTAACTATAATTGGCAGTTGTGCTAATTAGCTGCAAAAATGACAAGAAATAGTTGAAGAACATTTTATTATACTGATAAAATTAGAGTTGTTTTTAAACATGATATTTTTTAAGACATTTATTTATTTGAAAGGCAGAGTTATAGAGAGGCAAAGGCAGAGAGAAAGGTCTTCCATCCACTGGTTTACTCCTCAGATGGCCAAAACTGCCAGAACTGGTCCCATCCAAAGCCAATAGCTCCTTCCAGGTCTTCCATGCAGGTGCCCAAGGACTTGGGCCATCCTCTACTGCCTTCCCAGGCCAAAGCAGAGAGCTGGATCAAAAGTAGAGTAGCCAGGACTCGAACTGGCACCCATGTGGGATGCCAGCACTGCAAGCGGCAGCTTTACCTGCTACACCACAGCGCTGGCCCCAAACTTATGATAGCCTTTTAATTTGATGTCAATACCAGTGAGTTGACAAAAGAATTAGTGAATTTACTTCACTTTATTGCAGTTGTAAAACCAATATGCTTTGTTTCAAAGTCCAGTGAATATCATGGAACCCTTGAACATTGCTAGTAAGAATATAAAATGGTGTACCACTGTGGAAATTAGTCTGGCTAGTCTTCAAAAAGCTAAACATAGATCTGACTCTGCAATTCCATTCCTAGATTAAAAAGCAGGACTCAGATACCTATATGGCAATTTTCACTACAGCCTTATTCATATAGTCAAAAGTGGAAACACCCCAGGTATTCATCAATAAAAGATGGATTAACAAAATGTGGTCTATACATAAGATGGAATATGATTCAGCCTTAAACAGGAATGAAGTTCTGACGGATGGATGCTACAATACGGGAACCCTGATAACATGGAAAATGAAATAAGCCAGACACAAAAGGAAAAATAGCATATGACTCCACTTACATGAAATATCCAAATTAGATAAATGCATAGATACAGAAACAGATTATAGGTTAGCAAGCGCTAGGGAGAGGGGAGAAAGGAGAATTACTGATTATTGGGTACAGAGTATCTGTTCAGGAAGACGAAAAGTTTTGGAAATAACAGTTAATAGTCCACACAAAACTAAAGAGAATTAAGTAAATACTTAACTGTTTAAATGGAATATTTTCAACTCTATCATAAATCAAAATCTTAAAATGCTACATTTGACACTGTCATTTGATATGATATCTTACTAAACACAAAAATCCATGGCATTTTTAAAAGTTCTATAAACAGTTACTAAATGCAAGATATGGCATGTCTGCCAGGAACTGTTTAGACAAATGGCCTTGATGTCAACATTTTTCAAATTCACACTGAACTACCATTAAACTACTGACTATAAACATGCTAATACACACACACACACACACACACATACTCGTAAAATTTTTTACAGACTTCAGTTTACAAACACATCTCTTCAAAATATCTCCCATCTCCCGAGAGCTAAGGAAAACAGGTAGTAAGGCACAGCACATGAGTAAACTGGCTCTGCCCTCCTTCCATGGTCTGAAACAGTTTAAAGGAAATGTATACACTAGGACTTCTCCAACTTTCACAAGCACTAGAATCAGCAGTAGGGCTGGTTAAAATAAACAACTGCTTGTGGATGGGTTCTAAGAAGTCTGCGCTAACCAGTTCCAAGGTTGATAATGGCATGTAACCACACTTTGAGAATCACTGGTAAAAATAATTTACAGATAAAACTAAGATGAATGGATAGGCAGTATGAATGAATTATGTGACATCAAAACAACATAATCTAAAAAGTTTCTAACCTGACTTAAAGAGTCAAACATCCAGGCAGGCATTTGGCACAGTTACCAAGTTCCCACAAGTCTGAGTCAAGTCCTTGCTACTCTGTTTCCAATCCAGCTTCTGCTAATGCACACTCTGGGAGACAGCAAGTGATGGCTCAAGCACTTGGATCAATGCCACCCACAAGGGAGACCCAAATTGAGTTCTGGGTCCTGGTTCCAACTTGGGCAACTGCAGGCATTTGGAGAGTGAACCAGTAGATGGAGCATTTCTCTCTTTTCCTATCTCCCTCTCTCCTTCTCCCTCTCCCTCTCTCCTCTTTCAAATAAAAAATAATCTTTAAAATTTTTAAAAATAAGGGGCGGGCATTGTGGCCCAGCAGGTTAAGCCACTGCCTATGTTGCAGGCATCCCATATGGGCACCAGTTCCAGCCCCAGCTGCTCCACCTCTGATCCAGCTCCCTGCTCATGCCCAAGTCCTTGGGAGTTTCAGGCTCCTGGTTTCAAACTGACTCAGCTCTGGCCACTGAAGCCACTTGGGGAGTCCATCAGTAGACGGACTCTCTCTTTCTGTCTCTGTCTCTAACTCTGCCTTTCAAATAAATAGATAAATAAATTTTAAAATAACGATCAAACACCTAGGAACTGATGGCTTGGAAATAATGTTCCACAATGTTCTCTTTTCCAGCCATCTAGACCTCAAAACTGAAATTCCTGTTTGTGACAGAGATCTAAGGTACATAATATGTATTAAGAGCAAATTTGGGGGCCAGAGCTGTGGTGCAGTGGGTTAACACCCTGGCCTAAAGCGCTGGCATCCCATATGGGCACCGGTTGGAGACCCAGCTGCTCCTTTTCTCTCTCTCTCTCTGTAATTCTTTCAAATAAATAAATAAATAAAAAAAAAAAAAGAGAGAGAGAGAAAGAGCACACTTGGGGGCTGGCGCTGTAGCACAGAAAGTTAAGCCTCTGCCTGGCAGTGTTGGCATCCCATATGGGTGCCAGTTCAAGTCCAGCCTGCTCTACTTCCAATCCAGCTCACTGCCTCTGTGCCTGGGAAAGCAGTGAAGGATGGCCCAAATCCTTGGGCCCCTGTACCAATGTGGGAGACCCACAAGAAGCTCCTGTCTCCTGGCTTCAGCCTGGCCTGGCCCCTGGCTGTTGTAGTCATTTGGGGAGTGAACTAGCAGATGGAAGATTGATCCATCTCTGTCTCTCTCTGTCTCTTTCTGTCTCTCCCCTCCCTCCCTCTTTTCTCTCTGTCCCTGGCTCCTTCTCTGTGGCTCTTACAAATAAGTAAATAAATCTTAAAAAAAAAAAAAAGAGCAAATGCATGTTATGGAAACTGAGCAGAAAAGACTTTGTAGACATCATAAAGCCTAAGGAAAAAAAAATGTATTGTGGTCAGATGGCTAATCTATCTCCCATATGAAAGTGTACTGAGAGTCCCAAAAATCAGAACAAGTCAAGAAAAAATTCTGAGAACACCACACTAAATAAATAAATAGTGGATCTAAACATCTAAAGAAGGATCATAGAAAAGTTTCTTAAATTGCTATTATCAAATAAAAGCAAAGGAAATTTTCAATTATGTTTCCATGAAATGACCTATTTGGCACAATGTAACTTGTGGAAAAATCCTCCTGAATTAATTGGTACAAAATGAATGTGCTGGCAACTAATCAGAAACTGCTGCAAAAATAATTATTGGGTATAAATTAATTTCTGTATGATAGGGCTATGTGTTCAGGTTATCCAAAGTCATTTTAAGATAGAATTTGTAAAGACGTTGAGATATATCACAGGGCGGGGGTGGAGGGGAGCTGTCCAATCTTCAGCAAAAGGAACCAACATCCCAGCGTGACATGGCTGATTTCAGGGTTGTTATAGAAAAACTGTAAGATGAGCCTGGAACATCCTGTGCTGTGACAAAGCACATCTCAAAAACCAATGGAGACATGTCCAAAGGACCACGAACCTCTCTGGAGAGGCTCTGAAGGACCAAATCTGGGATAATTAGGGCATCCAAATAAATGACATTAATAGATGAAATCCACAGAATAAGAGTCTATGAGTACAACTGATATAAGTAGAAAAAAATCATGAGTTTATTTTGATATACATAAAAAATACACAAATACATAAGAAAGGAAAGTCGCTCCTGGAGAATAACTAATAAATGTAGAAGGAATGATGGAAATAATACATTACCATGACTGATGGCTCGTGTAATTGGGTTCCTGTCACCCACACTGGCAGCCTGGACTGCATTTCCAACTCCTGGCTCCAGCCTAGGCCCAATCCCAGCAATTTGTAGGGTAAACCACAAGACACAAGCTCTCTTTCCCCCTCCCTCCTTCAAATAAGTAATAACTTACAATTTTTTTAACATTTATTTATGTATTTTTTGAAAGAGTTAGAGAGAGGGAGACACCCATACACACACATACACAGAGAGAATCTTCCATCTGCTGAGTCACTCCCTAGATGGCTGTCAAGGCCAGGCTGAAGGCAGGAGCTTCATCAGAGTGGCAGGGTTCCAAGTACTTGGACCACTGTCCACTACTTTTCCCAGACCATTAACAAGGAACTGGATTGGAAGTGGAACAACTGGGGCACAAACTGATGCCGGCGTCAGCATTGCAAGCAGTGGCTTTACCCACTAGGCCACAATGCTAGCCCCTAAATTTGAAAAAAAAAAAAAATTAAAAACACTATAGCAACATTATTCAGGAAAGAAAAATCTACAAAAGTTAAAATTAAAGAGTATGAGAAATAAGATAATTTTAACATAGTCAAAGTACTTTCCATAGGATACTTATTAATTCCAAAGTAAGAGAGTAAATACAGTGGACAAACATGCCTGATACCAAATGAACCAAGTGAGCAAAGTAAATGCCATCAGTAATTCCACAAATCAGTATCACGTGCCTCTTAAAAGAATCATAA
This sequence comes from Sylvilagus floridanus, assembly GCA_949820135.1. Taxonomy (NCBI): domain Eukaryota; kingdom Metazoa; phylum Chordata; class Mammalia; order Lagomorpha; family Leporidae; genus Sylvilagus; species Sylvilagus floridanus. The sequence goes on along the minus strand of OX463238.1, from coordinate 22,502,642 downwards.
TAACATCACTGATATAGTATTTTAGCCACAAGTACTTACTATTAATTGAATCATAGAGAAATGCCAAACAGAAATTGAAGGACATCCTACAAAACTACTGATCAGTACTCTTGAAAAGTGTAACAGTCATGAAAGACAGACTGTGAAATTATTCCAGCTGCAAGAAAAGAAGAGGCATGATAACTAAAATGCAGCATATGATCGATCCTCTACTGGGTTCAGAACCACAGGAAGGACAAAGGTAAGACAATTATGGAAATCTGAATAAGATCTGCAGACTAGATAATGATGTTTGTCACTATTAATTTCCTGATTTTGATAACTGTACTGTCACTATATAAGATGATAACCGGGAAATCGGTATGATGAATTAATGGGAACTTTGAACTATTTTGCCATTTTTTTCCTGAGTCTAGGAGGGAAAGTAAAACCAGCAATTAAATAAAACAAAGCTGGTTAGAATAATCTTATTTTTCATATAATGTCAAATTATTAGAATATCTATAAAGAAACTATTCCTGTTAATGGAGACTTTCATAATCATAATAAACAAAATGACATGTTCTAGAGTAAATATTGAGGTTAACAGACTAAACTATCATTGCCTCCTATGAAAACGATGAAGGGATAAAGTAAATTTTAAAAAAATCAGAAATGGGGCCAGCACTGTGGCATAGCAGGTATAGCTGCCATGTGCAGCACTGGCCTCCCACAAGGACAGTGGTTCGAGTCCCAGCTACTCCACTTCTGATCCAGTTCCCTGCTAATGCACCAGGAAAGCAGTGGAAGATGGCCCAAGTCCTTGAGCCCCTGCACCCATTTGGAAGACCTGGAGGCAGCTCCTGGCTCCTGGCTTCAGGTTGGCCCAGCTCCAGCCACTGGGGCCATCTGGAGAGTAAACCAGAGGATGGAGGATCTCTTCCTCTCTTTCTCTCTCTAACTCTGCCTTTCAAGTAAATAAATAATTTGTTAAAAAAAAAAATCAGAAATAATCTTACATAATTCCTTCCAGTTACAACAGTACTTGTACTGCCAGTACCACTGCCTTAATGAAGCTTCTTTTTAATCAGTAATGTATACAGTTGTGACAAAAAGACATCACAACGGGACAAAGGGCTCAAGAAAGCCAGAACTATCATTCAATGGATTCTCACATCCAAAATATCAACAGCACTCTTATTGACACATACCTCCTACAGAGACTGAACACAGTGACAGCGGTCAACAATGGACAGTCCACTTGTTACTGTTATAAAAGAGCCCGAGAGGCTCAGATGTGCAGACTAGTTTGTCAAGGAAGGTTAAAGAGTTTATTATAAGTCACATGCCCATCTAGGTAAATGAACTGCAAACTTGGGTGCTCCTGAGCCCCTTATGATGTGGGGGCATGCGGGAGAGGAGCAATGATGATAAAGCAGGCTTTCCTATATAAAGTCATTAAGAAACATTCTCAACAGTCATAATTGGGTAGCGTGTACACAAAGTAATTCACCGCAGAATTTTTTTAATAATTAAAGAAAATGAGGAAAACCCAAACATCTAGGAGTTCAATTACAAAACATCTCACCATTTTGGAAGAAGAGTTAAAAAAAATGAATTTAACAGCTCACGTCAATAAGCACTAAGTTATAAGGAAGGTATAGCTTTACTAACAAATTCCACTCAAAACTAACAAAGAACATTCACCCACTGACGATTCAACATTCAAGCAAAGTTGTGTGAGTACAGCTCTAGTACTAAATGTCTAGAAGTCTGCTGATTCTAAAGACATACACATTTTATATGGATAGATTTTGTCAAACTGCTTTCCAAAAAGGCTTCATAAATTTACTCTCAATGAGAGTAATTTTCGCCCACATTCAAAAACCCTAGTTACCATAAAAAATTTTCCTATTTATGAAAGATGACATTTTTACCTCTTTTTTATTTTATTTGTGTTTATTTTATTTATTTGAAAGGCAGACATTCAGAGAGAGAGCTCTGAACTGTTGGTTCACTCCCCAAATACCTGCAACAGCCAGGGCCAGGCTGAAGCCAGGAATTCAATCCACGTCTCTGGCATAGGTGTTAGGGACCCAGCCATTTCAGCCATCAACTGCTGCCCCACTAGAGTGCACGTTAACAGGAAGGTGCAATTAGAAGTGGAGCTGCAACTCAAATTCAAAAGCACTCTGATACGGGAAGTGAGCATCCCAAGCGGCACCTGAACCTCCACCAAATGCCTGCCCCTCTCATCTTCAGAGCAAGTCAAAAATGCGGGAGAGAGGTGGAAGTCAAAGACTGACTATATACTCCAGCCGCAGGCTCCGCATAACACAGGCAAGGGCACAATTAGATTTTCTACAACTAAAAACATACTCAGAAGGCTATTAAAATGACCCAAGATAATTTTAGGGGACAATTACAGAAAAATGAAAAAGATGTGATTTTTAAAAAAATAAAACTGGGGCCAGCACTGTGGCATAGTAGGTTGAGTCCCCACCTGCAGTATCAGCATCCCACATGGACTCCAGCTCAAGTCCTGGCTGTTCCATTTCTGATCCAACTCTCTGCTCTGGCCAGGGAAAGCAGTAGAAGACAGCCCAAGTGCTTGGGGCCCTGCAACCACATGGGAGACCTAGAAGAAGCTCCTGGTTCCTGGCTTCAGATTGGCGCAACTCCAGACATTGCAGCCATCTGGGGAGTAAACCAGCAGGTGGAAGACCTCTCTCTCTCTCCCTCTCCCTCTCCCTCTCCCTCTCCCTCTCCCTCTCCCTCTCCCTCTCCCTCTCCCTCTCCCTCTCCCTCTCTCTCTCTCTGTAGTCTGCCTCTCTAAATAAACAAATTTCTTTAAAATATAAAAAATAAAACTTCATGATTACGTTCACTGAATTCAGTTTGTTTAATTTCAAAAAAAAGGCTAACTTCTAATAATACATAGCTTTAATTTTTAATATATTTTTATGTAAAGAGTAAAGCAAAAAAAAAAGTTTTCCCAGATGATTAAAAAGTTGTGAAAACAAACTTACCGACTTAACCACCTATTCTCCCACCAACTTAAAATGCTCACTTTGACATGTATTAAACTCCTTAAATATACTGGGAATCTCTAAGAATTTCATTCAAATCTCTCCTTGAGTGTTTACTGTCACTTCATGATATATTTTAGTATCAGAAATAGTTCTTTTGAAAACTGAAAAGCGCATTTAGAGGCTTCAGAATGCAAAGCTTCTGAAACTACTGATCTAGAAAACAATGACTAGACTTCTATATTTCTCTCTAAAAAGAAGTTGGTGTGATCGCTCTCTTGCTTTGCTCATCAAATGTCATACAGATAGGACAGAAAAGACAGAACTCTTTTGAAATCAGGAACACCTGGGTTAGCATCCTAACCCTGCCCCCATTACGCTGGCTATATGACCAGAGGGAATTACTTAAAATCTCCGATGCTTGGAGCAGCCACCTTTCCCCCATTGGAGTGTCTGGATTCAATCCCTGGCTCCAGCTCCCAGGTCCAGTTTCCTGCTGATACAGACTGAGGGAGGCAGCAGTGCTGGCTGAGTAGTGAGGCTCCTGCCACCAGTGTGAGGACATGTACTGTTACCGGCATCACCGCTCATCCCAAACACCACCCAGCATACATGGATGCACCAGTGGATGTGGCTTCTTGCTCTCTCTCTCTCTCTCACCCACCAGTGGATGAGGGTTCTTGTTCTCTCACATTCATATTCTTTCTCTCTGTCTCTCTCTCTCTGACTTCCTCTCAAATAAATTTTTAAGCTTTTTAAAAAATTTCTTGTGTTCCATTTTTCTCATCTATAAATAAAGTTTAAAAAAAATCATTTCCATTTTCCCATTTATATTTCCTTATCTCTCTTTTTTGCTTGTGTTTCACTTCTGTTTTTTATTTATTTGAAAGGCAGATAAAGATCTCACATCTATTGTTTCACTCCCCAAATAGTCAGGGTTGTGTCATCCAGACGGGTGATAGCGACCAAAACACTGGGCCATCACCTGCTAGCTCTCAGGGTGCACATTATCTGAAAGCAAGAATTTGGAGTGGAGCTAGAACTCAAACCCAGACATTCCAACATGGAACACAGGCAATCCAAGCAGTATCTTAACCACTATACCTCATCTTAACGCTTTTTCTAAAGAACAGGTAACCAAATTCAAGTGGACATATCTTTTGATCCAGGAATTTCATTTTTGGAAAACTACCCTACAGAAATAATTGGCATATTTTTCAAATGCTGTATATGTAAATGTATTCACTACAATACTATCTGTATTAACAGGAGTGGGATAAAACCCAAATGTCCCATCAAAAGAAGACTACTTTCAAAACAATGAAATAGGGCCGGCGCTACAGCTCAATAGGCTAATCCTATGCCTTGCCGCACCAGCACACCGGGTTCTAGTCCCGGTGGGGGTGCCGGATTCTGTCCCGGTTGCCCCTCTTCCAGGACAGCTCTCTGCTGTGGCCAGGGAGTGCAGTGGAGGATGGCCCAAGTCCTTGGGCCCTGCACCCCATGGGAGACCAGGAGAAGCACCTGGCTCCTGCCATCGGATCAGCGCGGTGTGCAGGCCGCAGCACACCAGCTGCGGCGGCCATTGGAGGGTGAACCAACAGCAAAAGGAAGACTTTTCTCTCTGTCTCTCTCTCTGTCCACTCTGCCTGTAAAAAAAAAAAAATATATATATATATATATATATATATATATATGAAATACTACTACTATGGGAAAAGAAGAAAGTCCTTAATATGCTAATATTAAGTGATCCCTAAGATATATAATGAAATAAAAAAATAAAAAGAGTATCTTTTCTGTAAAATGTAAGAGAGTAATACTACATTCAGTATTACTGACTGTAATACAAAAGTGTATTTGCTTTTGTAAGTGTGTGTGTGTATGTAAGACATTCTGGAAATATTTAAACTATATATAAAAATACTTCATTTTTACTATCTCAGATATGTCAAAAGAAGAATAAGACTAATTCCATCTGGATTAGGAAAAAAAATCTAAAGTCTTATAAAATACAAACTACTAGTAGTATTAAGCAGAAAATGAGTGATTTGAATGAGTTCCAAAGTATCAAAGACTGATACAAATAAAGACTTTTTTTCTACATGATATGAAAATGACTATTTCTGTTTGACATTATAGACAAGTGGAGAAAAGAAAAATGTTTTATTATGTTTCTTCTTTAGTGTAAAACTTGCCTTCTTCAAATATTCCAGACTATATATTTTGGTTAGTTTCTCAAAGTATAACTTCATTATTAAAAATTCATACCATACATATTCAACTGATAAAGGTATATTATCTACATAATCAATAATTTATACATAGCACATATTTGGGAGATACTATAAAGCAGTGCAATGGAAAATAAGAGAAGGAAAGTAGCTTGAGGTTACACCCTTCTAAGGGTTTGAATATAAGCTAAGTATTATGTTGTATAGACAACAGGATCCCACTGAAAGTTTGGACAAGAATGAGGAAGATACAAAGAAAGTAATGTTCTTGAAGAAAGAACATGATCTCAAACACTAGGGGATTATTCATAGTATCTAAGAACTGGATACAATCCAAAAAATCTATCATCTGATGAAGGGATAAACAAAATGTGGAATGCCCATACAATGGAATATTATTCGGCCCTTAAAAAGAACACTGTACTGATACACACTGCAACACAGAAGAACTTGAAAACGTGCTAGGTGAAGGGAGCCAAACACAAAGGCCACACATAAAATGCAGCATTCCTATTACATATGCAAAGTAAGTAAGGGCATAGAGATAAAAAGTGGATTTTATTGGTTGCCAGGGGAGGGAAGGAAGTTGGGAAGGGAAATGGGAAGTGAATTCTAATGGGCACTGGGTTTCTTCTGGGGGGCTGAAAAGGTTCTGTAATTAGTGTTGGCTGCACAGCATAATAAAAACCACTGAATTATATACTTCCGGTATATCAGTGATATCTCAACAATAACAAGTATAAAAGATTACAGGTAGGAACAATAGTTAGAAAGCAAATCCATGAGTTTAGCAAAGGGTACGTCAGAGCCATCAAGGCTTATCCCAATCCAGGGAGTACCATTTAGATAGTTCCCTGAGTTCCAGAGAACTCCACTCAGATACCATGAAGAAGATACAGCCTAGAACATGAAAATGCCTTAGTTTGACAGTAAACAGCTGAAAGGACTGGAGCGGGTGTTGTGACACAATGGGTTAAGCTGCCCCTGTGACACCAGCATCCCTTATCCAAGCCCATTTCCCTTCCAGTTCCCTGATAATGTGCCTGGAAAAGCAATGGACAAAGGTCCAAGGACTTGAGCCCCTGCTGCCCACATGGGAGATGCAGATGGAGTTCTGGGATCCTGACTTCAGCCTGGCCCCAATTCAGGATGTTGTGGCCATTTGGGGAGTGACCAGCAGATGGAAGACACATTCATTCTAGTGCCCTCTCCACTCAGCCTTCTAAATAAATAAATAAATCATAAAAAGAGCTAAAAAGATTGTAATACTTAATAAATGCCTGAATACAAAGAGGAGGAAATTAAGACACAACAGAATCTATTTCATCTTTGACTTAAAAGGAAACATCAGGAACTTCAACAATAATTTACCAAAGAGTGTACCTGGATTGGGAAGTGAGGATAATGTATAGTATCTTACAGCAGGCTTTTCCAACTCCTCAATCATGACATTATCTGTACAATGAAAATATATAAAACTGTATATACCTTTATGAAAATAAGAAACATTATATCTCAACCACAGAAACAATTCTGAATCGCAAAAGCTAATAAACTATGAAATAAAACATCTGTTAGGAACATTCGGGGCAGGTGCTGTGGCATAGCATGTTAAAGTCCTGACCTGCAGCACTGGCATTCCATATGGGCTGCTCCTTATGGGAGTCCCAGCTGTCCCACTTTCAGTCCAGTTCCCTGCTATTGTGCCTGAAAAAGCAGTGACGGAGGGCACAAATGCTTGGGCCCCTGCACCCACGTGGGAGACCCAGAAGAGGCTCCTGGCTCCTGGCTTCAGATCAGCTCAGCTCTGACTATTGTGGCCATTTGGGGAGTGAACCAGCAGATGGAAGACCTCTCTCTCTGTCTTTACCTCTCCCTATAGCTCTGCCTTTCAAATAAATAAAATAAATCTTTTAAAAGAAATCTGTTAAAGCTAACTTCTCATAGAATCCACAAGATTTTTAAGAGAAAAAAGATAATTCATGATCGACTTCTGCACTGTTAAATAAGGTAGCCATTAACTAGTGACCACTTCAAATGTGACTGAGTCCAAATTAAGATGTTCTGGAAATATAAAATATACACTGAATTTCGAAGATTTAGTATTAAAAAATATTTTTTATTTGAAAGGCAGATAGACAGAGCTCTCCTATTCACAGGTTAACTCCTGAAATGACCACAACAGCCAGGAGCTGGGAATGCAATCCAGAGTTCTATGTGAGTGGCAGGGACCCAACTACTTGAGCCATCACCTGCTGGCTCTTAGGCTATGTATTACCAGGAAGTGAGACAACGGAGCCCAAGGCAGGACTCAAACTCAGGCATTCTAAAATGCAACTGGAGTGTCCCACGCAGCATCTTAACCCTATGCCAAATGCCTGATCTTAAAGTGCAAGTTTATAATATTTCATGTTGACTCTGTGCTGAAACAATGTTTAGGGGGCCGGTGTTGTGGCATAGGAGCTGGGCCCTTGCATGCAACACCAGCATCCCATGTAAGTGGAGATTCAAGACTCAGCTGCTCCACTTAAATCCAGCTCCCTGCTAAAATGCCTGAGAAGGCAGTGGAGGATGGCCTGAGTGCCTGAGCGCCTGACACCCATGTGGGAGAACCAGATGGAGTTCCAGGCTCCTGGCTTTGGCCTAGCTCAGCCTTGGCCACTACAGCCATTTGGAGATTGAACCATTAGATGGAAGCTATCTCTCTCTCTCTCTCTCTCCATAACTCTGCCTTTCAAATAAATAAATAAATTTTTTTTAAAATTTGGACATATTGTGTTAAGTAAGCTATACTGTAAAAATTATGTCAATTATTTCTCTTTCTTAAAATAGCTACTAAAAATTCAGATTTAGATGTCTGGCTTGAGCTCCATTTCTATTTGACTATTCTGTTTTAAATATTTAGATGGCAGCAAAATGAACTCTATGGGTGCTTCAAACTGAGTCCTGCCTCGTTCCCTTTCTCCTTATGTTCCAGGAAACAGACTTCCTAGAGTGTTTCCCGCACTGGAAAACACTGCACTTACCAAGCAGCACGAAATAACCAGAAGTGTAAGAAGTGACTAGACAGGAAATCTTTCAATCTTTATAAAATTCAAGCTATGAATTCTCAACAAGAAAAACTAAGATGAGTACATTTTGAGATTCTCAAGAGGGTGTGGTGATCTTCAATGGCAGGGGAAAAGCCTCAGACAGTAACAACTATGAATTTTTTTAGTTTAGAATTTCCAACTGAAAATTATCTGTTCATGGCCCTGCAAAAACATAAAAGTAGAAAAATTGAAGGCAAAGCTATCAAGCACATATGGTTGAGGAGAGTCAGCTCTGGGTAAGCTGCAGAAAACTATGTGGGCAAGGTAGAGGTCAAGAACATCCAAGATCTGTGCTCCGAGAGCCTCAAGGAGAATCTTTGTATCCCACACTAATGGACTAAACTAGCAGGTCTCCAAGACTGAAGGGATCTGAGAACACAACAATTAACAACAGCCTGCTTCCATCTCCTTTTTACCGCCACTGTTTAAGATACCAGAAAACAACTTAAACTCCAACACAAAAAGGCGGTCAGTGAGGGCCAGAGGCTGAGGGCACGGGGAAGGACTGGCTGAAAAAGAGCACAGGAATCCTCTGAGGGTGATGGAAACGTCTCTGTTGCATGATCGTTCATAGGGACACACAAGTGGCAAAGTCACCAAGCTGTACTGGACATGCATGCAGCTTCCTGTATATAAATTATCTCAATAAATTTTATTGAAAATAAATAGGGAACCAAAAAAAAAAAAAGTGTTGCTTTGACAATGACTATTTGCTCATAGCAAAGCTGCCATTTCATGTGTATGTGCATATTTGGTCACAACAGTTTATCTTAATTTTTAATAGAATCTACACATTTTCAAGACATATGACAAGTTTAATTCTCAATCTTAACCATCCCTTAAAAAGACTACTCTAAGATTCAGTACTAAAACAAAAAAATGTTTGCCAAAAAAGCACAAAACAGCAGTGGAGAATAAATTTTATATTTGTGAAGCAAATATTTATGGTTGGAAGTCTGACCCAATTCCTTTTTCTGCAATGCTAACATGCATTAACAATGCATTGTATTGTCTTTTAATCCAGTGTTTTTCTTTCTTACACATAAAATAACAATTTATCTTAACAATTAATGATGTGGAAAGCAGGATTCTAAGATGGCCCCCAGGATTCCCACACCTTGGTGTGCATGCCTTCTCTCAGTTATTCAATTAAATAGTAACTTTGGTGCTGTTAAGAAGGAATTCAGAGATATAATTAAAGTCTCTAAGCAGATGACTTGCAATTAGGAATATTATCACGGCTAAGCCTGACCTAAAGAGATCAGCTCTTCAAAGAAGGCATGCAGATGCCAAGGGAGAGAGATTACCCTACTGTCCTTCGAGTAGCAATCTAACATACTTCGAACTGCCCATAGAGAGGGTCAGATGGCAAGAACCTGGGAGGGCCCTCTAAGGAGCATGGATTGGTCCCTGGCTGACAGCCATCAAGACAACAGGAACATCAGTAGCAGACCCACAAGGAATTGGATTCTGTCAACAAGCAGGGTCTCACAAGAAATAATAGGCCTAGATGATATCCTGATTTTACCCTGGTAAGACTCTGAGGAAGGATTCACTAAACTATATCCAGAATCCTGACCAATAGATATTGTCAGATAAGTGTGCTGTGCAGCAATGGTACACTAATAGAGATGAATCTGATTTGAGAAAAGTTAATTTAAATCATTTCTCTTAAAAACTTCCAGTTTTTATCATTAAAACAATGTCTAAGTGATTAACTCAATGTCTCAAGTCAGCAGAATAAGCAGAAAGCCAACCCATGTCTCCAGGTGGGTGGCAGGAACCCAATCACTGAACTCATCGCCACTGCCTCCCAGGGTCTGCACAGCAGGAAGCTGGAGTCAGGACGAGTCCAGTATCAATCCCAGTGCTCTGCCATGGACACAACTGTCCCACCCACTAGGCTAAACATCTGGGCCTGCATGTAACTTGATAATACTTCACAAAAATACAAAATTAAATTACTGGAAAGGGTAAAATTAAAATACATATCACAGCAATTACAAATATAGTATTTAAAATATAAACAAGAGAAAAGAGAAAACCTATCACAAAACATTTTTAAATGCCAATACTCAGGCTTAGCACTTTTTATAGTAACAAAATAAACTTACAGAAACTAATTTTTTTTAATTCAAGAGACAGAGAGAAAAGTGGAGGGCAGGAGAGGAGTTGGAGACAAAAAGGGAACAGGCACACAAAGTTCCCATCTGTTGGACACAAGCTGACCAGATCTAGAGCCTGGAACACAATCCAGATCTCCCCACGAGGGAGGCATAGATCCAGCTTACCTGAGTCATCACCCACTGCCTCCCAGGATCCATAGTGGGAGGGGCTGGAATCAGGAGCCAGAGCTGGGAACTGAACCTGGGCACTCCAATATTGGGAAGTGGGCATCCATTAGTCATCTAAGTAGGTGCCCCTGCCACCCATGTGGGAGACTGAGAGGAAGCTCCTGGCTCCTGACTCTGGCCTGGCCCAGCCCTGACCGCTGTAGCCATCTGGGGAGTGAACCAGGGGATGGACGATCTCTTCCCCGCTGCCCGCTCTGTAACTCTGACTTTGAAGTAAATAAATAATTTTTTTTTAAAAAAGCAACAACATAATGTCTCTTCTTTTCAGAGCTTACTTTAAAAGGTCTAGTTTCGTTTTGTTCCCTTCCACTCATTTGTTAACACACTATATGCCTACCATGTGGCAGGAATGTTAGCCATTTAGGGGAGGAAGCATTAAAGAAAAGATGAAGACAGGATCCTTGCCATCAAACAACTGACAGATCAGTGAGTCAGATAAACACAAATAAAGATGTTAAGTGCTACAAAAGCCTGAGACACTTGTTGTTAATCAGAGGGGAAAATAACTAACTCCACTTAATCAAGACATGCTTCCTAGAAGAGACGATACTTAAGTAGGCTCTTAAGAGATAAATGTTTCCCAGACAAAAGAAAAAGGGCATTCCAGGCAGAGGAAATGGTAAAATGTAGAGACAAATCCAAATGAAAGTGCAGCTGGCCCCCCCACATCCGTAGGCTCCACATTCAGATTCTATACCCAAGGAGTCAATCATCAATGGTCCAAAGAATGCAGGAAAAAAACTGCATCTTCACTAAAAATGTCAGATTTTTTCTTACATTATTCCCTAAACAATGCAGTAGAGCATGTATGTACATAGTATTTACATTGTACTAGGTATTGTAAGTAACTTAGAGACAATTTAAAGTATACAGGAGAATGTGCAAAGTATATATGCAAATACTATGTCATTTTATCTTAGGGATTTGCGCATCCATGGATTTTGGTATCTACAGGGCAGACGGGGGGAGTGAGATGGAATAAACCTCCACAGGCACTGAGCACTCTCTCTCTCTCTTCATATATACATATATATATATATATATATATATACACATATATATTTTTTTCACTTATACACACATATATTTTTATACAAAAAATACATTAAAGTATATACACATTCTGCATAAACATGGAGACACAGTTGGTGTTTAGATACAAATGAAGACAGAAAATGATGTGACTATTTTCCCAATTCTCCCAAAATGGTACACCACTAACAATACTATGCATAGGAAAAAATTCAACCCAATTGCAGCCTTAGGGCATCAGCATCTAATTCTTGCTCACAAAAGTAAGGTGCTAGTGGGCCTGTGCTGGGGCATAGTAGGCTAGGCTTCCACCTGCGCTGCTGGCGTTCCACATGAGCACCGGTTCATGTCCCCGTTGCTCCTCTTCCAATCCAGCTCTCTGCTTATGGCCTGGGAAAGCAGTAGAAGATGGCCCAAAAGCCTGGGCTCCTGTACCTACGTGGGAGACCTGGAAGAAGCTCCCAGCTCCTGACTTCGGATCAGCCCAGCTCCAGCCATTGCGTCCATCTGTGGAGTGAACCAGCAGATGGAAAACCTCTCTGTCTCTGCCTCTCCTTCTCTCTCTGTGGAACTCTATCAAATAAATAAATAAATCCTTAAAAAAAAAAAAAGCAAGCATTCTGAATGTTTTAATCATAAAGACATGATAAATACGAGGAGTCAGACATCTGTCCCCTGACTGGGCATTTCACAATGTATGTATGCAACAAAACATCATGTCACCCCACAATACATACCATGTCCATGTAGCAAAGGTTGTCAAAGTATCAAAAAGAAAATTAAAATTAAGGTGACAAGTATTCACACACACACAAAAAGTAATAAAATCTGCCTGGCATCCTTTCCTAATTATTGAAAAAAAGTGTAATAAGCATTTTTAGATTACTTTTGGAGTACCTGCCCTCAAACGTTAAAGAAAAAAAAAAAATCACGAACTCTGTTAATTTTCCTATATGCTTGTCTTTTAAAATGAATGTTCCATAAGGCCTATCCATGCTGTGACACATCTTTATCAATAATCAGCATTTATACAGAATCAAAGTACCCTGCATAAAGGAAGTACCCAAAGGAGAAACAGAGCTTAATTACAGAGCAGGTTTCCCAACTGTGGCACTGCTGGCATTGAGAACCAGGCAATTCCTGACTGTGGGTGCCGTGCCATACCATGTTCCCACCTGGCCTCTCCCCACTACAGAGCAGCAGTGCTCTCCTCTCTCCTTCCTGCTCCTGGCCATCAGAAGCATCTCCCCAAATACTGCCAGACAGCTCCTGGCGACGCTGTCAGAGATTATCCATTAGGTGGCAGGCACTGTTTTGTGCTTACTATTTCATTTAAACCTAACAACACAGTACCCACAGAATCCTACATATTATTGTTTTCCACATGTTACAGATAAAGAAACTGAGGCAGGAGGAGGTTAAACATCTTGCCAAAGGTCGCACAACCAGTTAAGTGTAGTAGTCTACGTCTGAACTCACAGGCTCAAGTTCCTGCTCCTAATCACTGCTAGGTCATCTCTGACTAATGCCTCAGCATTTACCATCTGATACTTGAAAAGTAATATTCTGAATCTTATCTGCAAGCTAAAAACTACAATCATCCACACAAGTGGAAGTGAAATTTAGAAGTTCCCAAACTCAATACAGAGTAAATTAAAAAGCATTTTTTTAAGCCCTGACTGAACGCACAGCAGCCAACTTCAGGAACTAAACGAGCCGAGGGAAAGGAAACTCTCACTCACTAAGGAACCAGCTGAAGGAACTTACTCATACATCCCCCGTTCGAAATCTCAAAGCCTACCTCTGGGAGACAGCTATTCTCTGTTTTCCAAGTGAAGAAGCTCAGGCTCAGAACAGCAAAGTGGTCCCTGACCTCAAAAGGTTCACAATTTAATTGAAGAGACAAGAAAAACAGACATTTTTTAAAAGAGAATAAGCAAGTTACATACCTTAGTTCACTATTATTTATCAAAAGTGGGAAACACAAAAAAGCAGAAGGAAAAGTGCACGAGTCCAGCTAGATCAGCCAGGGAGAGGTTTCTAAGAAGACAACCTGGATTGGCGAAAGGTGAGAAGCTGGGGAGGGCCAGTCCTCCCGTGAGCACCGTGAGCAGAAGTCTTCGGCACTGAAAGGAACATTTCCAGATAGCAAATTAAAGCCGTAAGCCAAGGAAATGGGGAAGATATATGCAAAGGAAATGATGAAATTGAAAGACGCCTTCATTTTAAGGCTGCTTTAAAATGAGGATCAATCGGTAGCTGGAGACAAGGCCAGTCTATGCCTAGCAACTCTTAAGCAGATGAGTGGCGGACCATCTACTTTGCTTTGCTATGTATATTTTGTCTCCCCCAGTGAAAAATCTTTAAGAGAGCACGTATTTTTTTTATGTTTTGTTCACCTGGATCAATGTCAGGAAGACGACTAATAGTACATGTTCAACAGTCAGCTGCTGCTGAAGACAGTATTCAAAACAGACACATTCAAGAGCAAAGATCACAAATGCTTCCCACATGCAAAATACCAGCAAGCTCATAGAAATAACTTAATACTGTAGTGTTTACTTCTGCAGCAGCTAACATGGATGGAGCACTGACTGACCCAAACCTTGTGCTGAAGGCTTACAGGCATCATCTCTCTCGATCCTCAATTATCCTATGAAGGAGGGAGGCAGGTACTATTATCATCGTCCCAGTTGACCAGGAAGCACGTTAAGCATAAATAACTTGCCCAAGGTCACAAGAGAGCAGAGCTGCAGCCTGCATCTTAGAACTCCAAAGCTGCTGGTATACCACATATATGAGTACAAGCAGGCAAAGCTAGGGGTATATGGCTAATGAGGAAGACAGACAACAAAACAAAAACTCCACTGTAACTCAAAAAAACGCCCCTTCTCCCGCCAAAATTTTCCCACCAAAAGACACACTAATTATCTCATATAGATCGAAAGCTCAATGATTTAAAGAATCCAGATGTTTAAGAGCTAGGAAAAGAATCAATCATCCAACATTTCAAAGGATATAGATAACTGGTAAAACCCCAAGTCCACAGCCCAAACAAACAACAGGGTATGACTTCCGACTAAGACAGGCCTCAAAGCTTCCAGAGCCATTCTCCCCGGCATCAGCCTCTCCATCCCCTCAGCATTTGCTTGAGGGTCTCTCCCTTCCTCTGTACACCCCACCTCCCTTCTCCCAGTGGATTATCTTTATAACAACATTTAACTTGGTGTATCCTGCTACGAATTTTTAAATCTAATAGGCTAACATTTTATATTCTCTAAGGAAAGAAAATTCTACTGGGTAACAGTAGGAAAAGTTCCCCCAATCATTACATCAGCATTCTAAAGTTTCTGCGTTGGGGCTGGAACTGTGCTATAGGGGGTAAAAGCCACCCCCTGCAATGCTAGCAACCCATTTGGGTGACAGTTCAAGTCCCGGCTGCTCCATTTCCGATCCAGCTCTCTGCAGTGGCCTGTAAAAGCAGTAGACGATGGCCCAAGTCCTTGGGCCCCTGCACTCAGGGGAGATCCAGGGTAAGCTCCTGGCTTCGGATTGGCACAGCTCTGGTCATTGCAAACATCTGGGAAGTGAACCAGCAGATGGAGGATCCCTCTCTCTCTCTGCCTCTGCCTTCCAAATAAATAAATAAACCTTAAAAAAAAGTTTCTATGTGACCAAATTCACACAGTAGTCAATAAAGACCACCAATTATGCATAAGAAAACTGCCAGAGCAGGCACTGTGGCATAGCGGATAAAGCTACCACATGTGATGCCGAAATCCGCGCCAGTTCAACTCCTAGCTGCTCCACTTCCAATCCAGCTCCCCTTTATTGAGCCTGGAAAAGTAGCAGAAGATGGCCCTGCACCACCATAGGAGACCCAGAAGAAGGAAGCTCCTGGCTCTGAGTTCAGCCTGGCCCCACCCTGATTATTGTCACCATTTAGAGACCTCTCTCTCTCTCTCTCTCTCTCTCTCTCTCACTCTGTCTTTCAAATACATTAAATAAATCTTAAAAAAAAAAAATCTGATGCCCCAAATACTTATCTATATAACCTTCTGGTACTACAAACATAAAAAATAAGCAGAAGAAATCAAACCAAAGAGAATACATTATTCTCCCCATCTATCTGTTATTCACAATTATAAAAATCCTTTTATAATATCTTTGGAATCGAAATATCCCAAGAATCCTAACACTAATTGCTACCAACAAAGAAAAAGATTTAAAATACTGATTCTTTAAACTAAATTATTCATTAAATTAACCACTTAACCAGAGGTCCACTAGCAGATAAACCACCTTATTTCTGTATTTACATCACAACAAAGCAATCTCACCTTAAAAAGAAGTTAGGGCAAGAGGAAAATATCTCAGAAGATGAGTGCTGAGAAATACACCTCAATCTTTTTTCTTTCTGCTTTTGAATTTTTATTTACTGATCTTAAAAATATACCTCTACTGAACAGACTATGAAGGCACTGCCAAACTGTTCTCACAATACCTTCCAAATCCAAAAACAATCAAGAAGCATTTATTTCTTCTGTTTCCCAGTAAGACACGGATTATGCCAAGCTTGAAGAGAGCATCTTTCGGAAAATTGATCTTATATTTAATGAATATTAAGCACAAAAAAGGAATAAAACAAATCACATTTTATTGAAAAGAGAAAACTAAAGTAGCTACAATAAAATCATCTAAATAAAGACTAAAAGGATTTTCAATCTTTTTTTTAAAAGATTTATTTATTTATTTGAAAGGCAGAGTTACAGAGAGGCAGAGACAGAGAGAGAGAAGTCTTCCATCCGTTGGTTCACTCCCCAGATGGCCAAAATGGCCAGAGCTGCGCCGATCGGAAGTCAGGAGGCAGGAGCTGCCTCTGGTCTCCCATGCAGATGCAGGGGCCCAAGGACTTGGGCTGTCTTCTACTGCTTTCCCAGGCCATGGCAGAGAGCTGAATCAGAAGTGGAGCAGCCAGGACTCGAACCGGCGCCCATATGGGATGCCAGCGCTGCAGGCAGGCAGTGGCTTTACCCACTACACCACAGCACCAGCACCAGGATTTTCAATCTTAATCTAAAATGTAAATGATACAGATAAAATCTCTATTTGTTATTTTTTTTAAGATTTTTTTACTTATTTATTTGGAAAATCAGAATTACAGAGAGAGAGAGACATATCTTCCATCTGCTGGTTCAGTCCCCAGATGGCCACAATGGCCAGGGCTGGGCCAGGTGAAGCCAGGAGCTTCTCCAGGTCTACCACATGGGTAAGCAGGAGGGCCCAAACGCTTGGGCCATCTTCCATTGCTTTTCCCAGGCCATCAGCAGGGAAATAGATCAGAAGATCAGTCGGGACTTGAACCAGTACCCATATAGGATGCTGGCATCTCAGGCAGTGGCTTTACCCACTATGCCACATCACTGACCCCTCAACTTTATGATTTGTAAACATTTTTATTTTCAAGGGTTAAAAAGGTATACATTCAAAATACTGACAACTAAATTACATTCTGGTATTTCTAAATGGACAACATAAGCCAATCACTGTCAGAGGTAATCACCAATCATTTTAAAAAGACACCTTCCTAGTCCATGCACTATTGCTAAGTCTTTGGAATGACTAAAAATCTCAATTATGTTCAAACTGCCTCTTTTTTTTTTTTTTTTTTTGACAGGCAGAGTTAGTGAGAGAGAGAGACACAGAAATAGGTGTTCCTTCTGTTGGTTCACCCCCCAAAGTGGCCGCTACGGAGGGCGCATTGCCAATCCAAAGCCAGGAGCTTCCTCCTGGTCTCCCATGGGGTGCAGGGCCCAAGGACCTGGGCCATCCTCCACTGCACTCCCGGGTCACAGCAGAGAGCTGGACTGAAAAAGGAGCAACCAGGACAGACCCTGGTGCCCCAACTGGGACTAGAACCCGGGGTGCTGGCACTGCAGGCGGAGGATTAGTCTAGTGAGCCACAGTGCCAGCCCTCAAACTGCCTTTTAAAAAGACACAGTACTTCTATAATTTCTCTAATTTTTTTTAAAGATTTTTATTTATTTATTTATTTTAGAGGCAGAGTTACATATAGAGAGGGACAGTCAGAAAGGTTTTCCATCTTCTGGTATACTCTCCAACTGGCCACAACAGCCAGAGCTGGGCTGATCTGAAGCCAGGAGCCAGGAGTTTCCTCCAGGTCTCCTGCATGGGCACAGGGGTACTGCATGAGTAAAGGGTCCAAGCACTTGGGCCATCTTCCACTGCTTTCCCAGGCTGTAAGCAGGGAGCTGGATCAGAAGAAGAACACTCGGGACACAAACTGGAACCCAAATGGGATGCCAGCGCTACAGGCGGAGGCTTGGCCTACTACACTACAGCCCCCATTTCTCTAATTTTTGAAAACTTTTTAGTAAAATATTAATGAGTCACATACTCATTTTAGATGCTCTGGAAAACACCGCAGAATTACTTCTATATTGTTCATCAAACTCTAGTGCTGAATTTAAATATTAGGCAATACAAAGCCTGACTTTAGCCTTCTATCTATATCACACTTTAAAAGACCTGCAACTTAATAAATTAACACTGATGGGTCATGAACTATATGCTGGGCACTGGACTAAGAGCTTTGCATACATTTCATAGTTTATCTTATTTACTCCTAGCAACAACCTTGTGAAGGCCATGTTTTCTCCATCAACAGGTGCTGAAACAGATATTAGAAGCCTAAGCAGCATACTCAAGGCCAATAACTAAGAAATGTACTCCCTCCATAACTGAGTCTTCTGTCTCAACAGCACGAATGCATTTCATTGGGTAAATGACTAGTGAACTACCAACCTGCCACTGGCTCCAAATACAAACATCTTCAACCATTAGGTAGTTACATCCTCAGACCTGGAGGATGTCACACAAAGGTATATTATCCTTATACTGCTCTAACAAACATTCCATAGTAAAAAACTGGTAATACACATCCTCTCTTGCAAAACCAAATTAAAAATTAGCTTTGAAACTTCACTTTTTGTGCTGTCTTCATATGTTGACAAGTTCAATCAACACACTGCCAGATGAAAATGCCAGAAAAAAAGAAAATCTTATCATATCCAAAGTATCATACCCAAAGGTGCTCCTCTCACAAGAAAGGCTAATTGAAATTAAAAACATTTTGCACTGGAGCCACTGTAGAGGCATGGCTGGTTAAATCGCTGCTTGCAACACTGGCATCCCAACTGAGCACCATCTCGAGTCCCCACTGCTCCACCTCTCTGCTCATGTGCCTGGGAAAACAGCAGAGGATGGCCTAAGTCCTTCTGCTGTGGTCCTGCCACAGCACCAGCCATTGTGGCAATCTGAGGAGTGAACCAAAGGATGGAGATCTCTCTCTCTCTCTCTCTCTCTGCCTTTCAAATGAATAAATATTTTTTTAAAAATGTATTTTGCACTATCTTTTAATATTTCCTAAGTTCTAGAGCAGTCATGCAGAGAGGAACACTCAGCACATCACACACACACACACACACACACGCACGAACAGAGATAACACACCGCCCCCTTGCTAAAGCCACCCAGATTTCCAGTAGCTATCTTTCAGCTACAACGAAAGGGCAGAGGCAACAGAGCATAACAGAAACTGCACAGTATCTAACCGATCCACTAGCTGCCCCTTAAGTCCGATGGGGGAGGAGCAAAGATAAGGCTCCAGCAGCAAGCTCTCTGCTGCACTCGTTTACTTTCCTTTTTAACCATCTGCATTTTAGACAAATACAACACAAACGTGGGCTCTCATTTTTTTTTTTTTTGGCATTAGCTTTTGACATTTTTGACAAAAATCAAAAAGTTTAAAGGAATATTTTAGAAAAATGTTGCTAGACATTACTTTGCTATCCAAACATCCAGGTCAAGAGCTCAGTGAAAACTGCAGATGTTTCCTCAAACACGTTACAGTCCTGAAGATGTAGTAGGGAAAAAATTTAACCACTCTCGGGTATAAAAACATAAACGACTAGAAAATATATATCCCACACTGTTCAGGAAATGTCATATGTATGTAGAAAAGGCATTACATTTAAGCAGGTTCTGAGAACTACTCTGAGAAAGCATGAATGAAATACCATACGATAGCTCACTCCCCAGGTGACCACAACAGCAGGGGCTGGGCCAGGCCAAAGCCAGAAGTTAGGAGCTTCTTCCAGGTCTCCCACGTGGGTGCAGAGCACCTAGGTTATCTTCTGCTGCTTTCCCAGGCACAGCAGAGAGCCAGAACAGAAGAGAAGCAGCTGGGACTAGAACCAACGCCCATAAGGGATGCCAGCACTGCAGATGGCGGCTTAATCCGCTGCGCCACAGCACCGGCCCCTATCTAAATGCCTCCCATCCTGAGGCTTGAGATAATGATAAAATTACTTGAAAAAGCAAAAATTAAAGGGAAAATTTTTCAAACAAGCAGAAATCCTCACTAAATGAATAGTAAAGCAACTTCACAGCGATCTTCTAAAAAATATACTAAAATTTTAGTAGCATACAATAGTCTTGTATGTCATCCAACGCAGGTCCTTATTGACATTTGAATAAAGGTTTTTTACCTCAGTTGTACTGTAAAACTGTACAAAGTGAATTATACTTCCTAGACAACATATATGAGATAGATTCACCCTTTATAGCAAAGATTTTTACATATAGGACTTAAGATATGATACTCGAAACAAAAACATTGCATAGCCACTACTTTTGTATAATGAATTAAGTATACTACAAGAGATTAAGACTTGAAGGTCTTCATAGTTTGCCTAATATCTTCATCTTTCAAACCAAATATAAACACTTCGAATGTTACAAAATTCAAAGTATATGCTTGCTTTCTTTTTTTTTTTTTTTTTTTTTTTGACAGGCAGAGTGGACCGTGAGAGAGACAGAGAGAAAGGTCTTCCTTTTGCCGTTGGTTCACCCTCCTCCAATGGCCGCTGCGGCTGGTGCACCACGCTGATCCAATGGCAGGAGCCAGGTGCTTCTCCTGGTCCCCCATGGGGTGCAGGGCCCAAGCACTTGGGCCATCCTCCACTGCCTTTTCCCAGGCCATAGCAGAGAGCTGGACTGGAAGAGGGACAACCGGGACAGAATCCGGCGCCCCGACCGGGACTAGAACCTGGTGTGCCAGCGCCACAGACAGAGGATTAGCCTAGTGAGCCATGGCATCAGCCGAAGTATATGCTTTCTAAGTTACTTCTAGAAACTTTCAAAAGCATACCCATAATATTCTTCATAGATGCTTGTGGCCACATGATGCAAAGCCAGTGTATGCTAACTGAATAAGAAATTTTGACTAAGAAATGCAAGCAGTCCTACTTTTTAGCTGCATGCCTTTAGAGACGGCATCACCCCCACTCTACCACCCAGGGTTTTCCCCACTATGAAGGCAGAAGCACTAGGAACAGGACACTGTATATTTCCCAGAGTCACCGTCAGACAGCCCAGTGGAGCACGTCTCCCCTAGAAAGGAGACCACCCAAAGCAGCCAGTCCCAGCCCGCAGTGTTACGAAGCCCACACCGCCTGCTGGAAGATCTGGCAGTTATCCGTACCAGGCATCAGTGAACCACAGTCCACGGGCCAAATGCAATCTACCTCTTATTTGTATGTTCGAGAGTTTACTGGAGCACAGCCACACTCGTTCACGTCTGCATTATCTATGGCCGCTTTCACACTGCGAGAGCAGAGTGTAGAAGCGGCACAGTGATCACATGGCCCACAACATCTAAAGTACTAGGTGGTCCTTTATAAAAAAAAAGGTTGCCAATCCTTTCTCCACACAATGAGATGTGAGAAGCACCTGAAGACTTCTTTCTCCAAGAACCATCTCCAGTGTAAAACGAAATGGGTAGCTGCTAGCCTCCACACAGACTTTGGGGTCACATGGGGCTAAAACCACATAAACACACAACCTGCAAAGTTCTCCCAAAGTTGCCAAGGAAAAGTAATGGGAGTTCGGCTCCCCACCAGCACACTCCCCAACTGTCTGCACTAGTAAATCACAGCAATACTAAAGAGCGGTCTCTAACTCCCGCCTTCCTTCTCCCGCATCAGAAATGTTGAAGAAAGCAAAGGAAAGAGAGAGAAGGTCCCATACGGCACACAGTCCAATCCCTATACCCTCCCCCAAAACACCCTACAACTCTCTCCCGGTCTACAGCTCTTCCTAAGAGACATCTGCCATGTGACCGAACACTCTGAAGAAGCCAGAGCAGCAACTAGCAAGGTGCTGAGTTCCAACAAAGGGACACAGTAAGTGTGAATCCATGCTTCCTCTCTCACAATCCTTAATCTCTGTTAAAGTCAACACCAAATGCTAGCCACAGGGACATCTGAATTTGCTTTGAAGTGTCAAGTTGGTTTTTGGTTTTTAACAAAAAGATTTTTTTTTTTTTTGACAGGCAGAGTGGACAGTGAGAGAGAGACAGAGAGAAAGGTCTTCCTTTTGCCATTGGTTCACCCTCCAATGGCCGCCACGGCTGGCGCACTGCGGCCGGCACACCGCGCTGATCCGATGGCAGGAGCCAGGTGTTTCTCCTGGTCTCCCATGGGGTGCAGGGCCCAAGCACTTGGGCCATCCTCCACTGCACTCCTGGGCCACAGCAGAGAGCTGGCCTGGAAGAGGGGCAACCGGGACAGAATCTTGTGCCCCGACCGGGACTAGAACCCGGTGTGCCGGCGCCACAAGGCGGAGGATTAGCCTGTTGAGCCACGGCGCCGGCTAACAAAAAGATTTTTTAAAAAGCCTTTTCAGCACTGCTGCGCCAACACAGGGACACCCCCCCTACCCCCGTACAGGACACAAAGACACACACCACACACCAGCTGTAAGCAAGGCAAGCAGCCTTGTCTGCCAGCTATTTAGGATATTAGTAAGAGTAACACAGAGGCAGCAGACTGGTGCAGTGGTCCACGTCCTGTATTCCCAGACAGGAGTGTCTGGTTCAAGTCTTGACTACTCCACTCTGGGGGCAGTGGTAAACGGCTCAAAAGTACCTGGGTCCCTGCTACCCACCACGGGACAGAGCTGGACAGAGTTCTGAGCTCCTGGTTTTGGTATGGCCCAATCCCGGATATTGCAGGAATTTGGTGAGTAAACTAGCAAATGCAGGACCTCTGCCTCTCTCTCTGCTTTTCAAATAGATCAAACTCAGTAAATTAAAAAATCTTTTTAAAGATTTATTTATTTGAAAGTCAGAGTTACAGAGAGGCTGTGGCGGGGGGAGGGAGAGAGAGAGGGAGAGAGAGAAAAAGAGAGAGAGAGAGAGAGAGAGAGTCTCCCATCCACTGGTTCATTCCCTAGATGGCTGCGATGGTAGGAGCTGGGTCAATCCGAAGCCAGGAACCAGGAGCTTCTTCCGGGTCTCCCACGTGGGTGCAGGGGCCCAAGGACTTGGGCCATCTTCTACTGCTTTTCCAGGCCATAGCAGAGAGCCAAATCGGAAGTGGGGCAGCTGGGACTCGAACAGGTGCCCATATGGGATGCCAGCACTGCAGGCGGTGGCTTTACCTGCTATGTCACAGTGCCAATCCTATAAAAATTTTTTAAAAGAATAATGTGAGACCAGTGCTGTGGCGCAGTAGGTTAATTCTCCGCCTGCGGGGCCAGCATCCCATCTGGGTGCCAGTTCTAGTCCCGGCTGCTGCTCTTCCAATCCAGCTCTCTGCTGTGACCTGGGAAAGCAGTGGAAGATGGCCCAAGTGCTTGGGCCCCTACAACCACGTCAAAGAGCAGGAAGAAGCTGCTGGCTGCTGGCTCCTGGCTTCAGATCAGCACAGCTCTAGCTGTCGTGGCCATTTGGGGAGTAAACCAGTGGAGAGAAGACCTTTCTCTCTGTCTCTCCCTCTCACTGTCTGTAACTCTACCTCTCAAAGAAATAAATAAAATATCTTTAAAAAAAAAAGTAATGCAAGGCAAAGTTTAAAAACATTAATTTAGCAAATAAATTAATTAAATAAATTAATTTAGCAAATAAATATGAAATGCTATATATTCTTCTGAACTTAATCTGAAGAGATCTGTATACTTAAAAACTTGTAGCTGTTTCAAAAACAGAATCATATTCCCTGGGACAAAACTAGTACGTCTTCTCCTCTCTCCCTTTTTTCATTTATTTATTTATTTATTTGAAAGGCAGAACAACACACCCAGAGAGAGCAAGAAAGAGAGAGAAAGAATGCAAGATCTTCCAACCCCTGGTTTACTCCTCAAATGGCTGCCATGGCCAGGCCTGTACCAGGCTAAATCCATGAACCAGGAACCCCATCCAGGTCTCCCACGTGGGTGGCAGAGGCCCAGGCACTTTGGCCATATTCTGTGGCCTTTCTAGGTGTATTAGCAGGAAGCTGGATTGGAAATGCAGCAGCTGGGGCCAACACTGTGGAGCAGCGGGTTAAAGCCCTAGCCTGAAATGCAGCATCCCATAGGGGCACTGGTTCAAGTCCCAGCTGCCCCAATTCCGATCCAACTCTCTGCTGTGGCCTGGGAAAGCAGTAAAGGATGGTCCAAGTCCTTGGGCCCCTGCACCCATGTGGGAGACCAGGAAGAAGCTCCTGGCTTCGGATCAGCACAGCTCCAGCCATAGCAGCTATCTGGGGAGTAACACAGCAGATGGAAGATCGATCTCTCTCTCTCTCTCTCTCTCTCTAACTCTTTTAAATAAATAAAATAAAGATAAAAAAAAAAAAAAAAGGAAATGCAGCAGCCAGGACTCCGGTGCTCCCCTATGGGATTCCAGTGACCCAGGTGGTGGCCTAACCCACAACACTAGTCCCTACTCCTCCGTTTTTGACTTAATTCTCATTCATTTTGTTCTTAGCTTTTTATTTATTTGAGAGACAGAGTTACAGAAAGAGAGAGAGGAAGGTCTTCCATCCACTGATGCACTCCCCAAATGGTCACAAAGGCCAAAGCTGGACTGATCCAAAGCCAGGAACCAGGTGCTTCTTCTGGGTGTCCCATGTGGGTGCAGGGCTCCAAGGACTTGGACCCTCCTTTACTGCTTTCCCAGGCCATCAACAGAGAGCTGGATTGGAAGAGTTGCAGCCAGGACAAGAACTAGCACCCATATAAGATGCTGGTGCCATAGGCAGAGGCTTAGCATACTAAGCCACAGCACCAGCTCCCTCGCATCCACTTTTAAAATATTTATTTTATGCAGAGTCTCATCCATGCCCTGTTCTTGCTACATCTCCGTTTACTTTTACAGATTTTCCCCTCACATGAAAACATTTATTTTTCAGCTTCTCCCTCCCCATCAGGACTCTCATAATCCTAAATATAAAAATGACACCCAATCCCACATTTTCAGCATATCACTTGTTAAACTATTGCTGTTGTATTGAAACTGCATCGGTATTCAGTTTTAACCCTAAAATTTGATGTTCAAAACAAAGTATGGTAACCTATTTCTAAATTCTTTTCTATAAATACCACTAGCACTATACCAAAATACTGGAAACATCTTCTTTTTCACCATCCCTTCTGTATAGCCTTAATTTCCCTGGAAAAACAAAATCCGAATCCAGGCACGATACCTTTGGCCTTAAATGTTATTTCTACCCAATCATCTCAGGAATACTGTTCTAAACTGCTTCTCGGCCGGCGCCGTGGCTCAACAGGCTAATCCTCCGCCTTGTGGCGCCGGCACACCGGGTTCTAGTCCCGGTCGGGGCGCCGGATTCTGTCCCGGTTGCCCCTCTTCCAGGCCAGCCCTCTGCTGTGGCCCAGGAGTGCAGTGGAGGATGGCCCAAGTGCTTGGGCCCTGCACCCCATGGGAGACCAGGATAAGCACCTAGCACCTGGCTCCTGCCATCGGATGAGCGCGGTGCGCCGGCCGCAGCGTGCTGTCTGCGGCAGCCATTGGAGGGTGAACCAACGGCAAAGGAAGACCTTTCTCTCTGTCTCTCTCTCACTGTCCACTCTGCCTGTCAAAAATTAAAAAAAAAAAAAAAAAAAAAAAAAGAATAAACTGCTTCTCAGGTCTTTAACCATGCCCCTACACAAACTCTGACTTTAACCCCAGTCAACAATCTCCCTCTGTCAGTATTGCCACCAGACTACCTACCTAACGACATCTGTGCCTTATACCTTCCAATTCCAAGAGTCTTAAATTCCACAAACTCTTTTCTTCCTAAGAGATCTTCCCAGATTTGGTTGAGACACCCCAAGTTGCTCTGAAGCCAACATTTCCCTAATAAAGAAAAATATACATTCACATCCTATCAGGTATCAAACACCACCAGCACCCCAAGCGGGGAGGGGAAAACTCATGTAGAAGTTTAACCCCCAAAATCATATGGCAGCAATACTAAGAGGGTGGGAACTTGATTCAACTATGCTATAGAGGGTAAACCCGGGAGTGAAATACAAACAGCTGTGCTCACTGCTGCCTCTGGCAGCGGCATGCTCTGCCAACAAGAAACAAGAAAGCCACCATCAGAGGAGCCCCCAGACCTAGTGCCTCCAGAGCTCTGAGCCAAAATAAGTCTCTCCTTTACAAAGCAGCCTGCTTGTTAGCAAGAACTGGACAATGCAATGGCACACGTGGTGGTCTCAGATTAATACCCCGGCCTGTTCTGTAGTCTTGTTCCATTTGTGTAACTGTCTCTTCCACCCCTAAGTAAAAGTGCTTCAAAAGCAGAGACCCCCCAATACTTTCTCATTTCTACCCAAATACATACATTAAAATATTACCATCATTCTTAGCCTATCTATAGTGAAAGCAATCAAAATAGGTCCTAAACTTGGCATTATCCACAAACTGCTTTGTTGGTCTGTCCTCTGTCCTTCCCAAAAAGCTGTCTATGTAAGACCAGCTTTTTCTCTGTTCCATCTGTGAAAAACAGAAAAGGTCACAAAGGATGGCATATCCAGAGATACCTGGCTGATTCTAAATCTAATATTCAATCCACTATGCAACATTTTCTGTCGGTACCCACTTAGAACAGGCTTCAAGGTTCCTTATAAAAGCGTAATGAGAACAAGGCACCTACAGAAAAACAAACGGTTGGAGAAGGTCCAGAGAAGGGCAGTGGTCAAAGAAATGGAAGAAACAGTTCTCAGACAGAAAGCTGGGGGGAAATGATGGCAAACAAGAATAACCAGGCAAGAAACCTGGGGTTATTCTAGCATTTCTCAAAACGCAAGCCCGTAAGTGATGCGTCTTGAAGTCTAAGGAGGTAAGTTTGGGATACATGCATGAATTCTTACATCAGACAGAGGCTAATAAATCTGCAGAACTTATTACTTTTAAAAAGAAGTGGTACAGAGTCAAAACATTAAGTCTGAAAAGGTTTTTTTTTTAAATTTCATCGAGATCCCGAGTGGAGAATTTAGGATGGATACCCCGGGCATACATTGATTCCCACAAAGCATCTCTCAGCGCTGACTTCAGAAAGGCAGTGCACAGCTCCTGGTCTGGAGGGACCGTAACTCTCACTAGAGAACTGTCCGGGTCTAGTTACCTAAAACCCCCCTGATGCCCAACCCTCCAGGTCTGTATACATGAAATGCTAACCACTTCTGTGTACCTCTAACTTGGCACTCTGAGGGGACATTTGAAATCAAGTCAAAGATTTGAGAGACTTCAAATTTAAAATAATGCAAGGAAAAGCCACTCTTGGAAGAATTACGGCTTCGTATGTTCCTCCTAAATCGTTAAAGTAAAGCTAACTCAAACAACAAAGTCTCAACCCATTCTCCCAAGAAAACAGTGCTGTCATTTATAACCTGTTACTCAAAAAGGGGGGGGGGGGCACATGTGGGATTTGGGCGGAAGAGTAACAACCTATATAAAATGGTTTATGCATTAAATGCTCTCCCTCAAATAAGCTGTGATTCCTAGAAGCCAGAATTTCCCGAGTAACTGCGATCTGTTAAAGTGTCCTCCTGACATGCAGGGGAACTGACGCAGGAAAAGAGAAGGTTAAAAACTTCTGTACTAAGAGGTATGGAAATGAAACCCGGGCTTCCCCTCGAGGTAGCCTGCGAACAAATCAAGGAACTGGACTTTCGGAGGTGCACGGGGGAACCCACGGGAGAGGTCCTCCCCTACACAAAACTCCTCGGGCGCCGTCCCACAGTCCCTGCCACCAGGAAAAGGGCGAGCACAGCGATGTCCTTTGTGTGCACGCCTGCTCTGCCTTCCTCGACTTCCCTTCTGCCAACTCCTGCCCGGAGAGGTGCAATCTTTCCCACTCCGGAAGAGAACACAACTCCTCCTTGGAGAAACCTGCACGCTTGGCATTGCTCGTCCAAGCCCAACGGCAACAAACCCCGGAGCCCGTCCTGTGCGAAGAAGTGTGTGCACACACACACTCCCCGCGCCGCTGGAAAACATCTGCTCAAACCTCTGCGGCATCCTCCCGCCCCCCGGCCCCCCGGCCCCTCTCCGGAAGGACCACTCACACTTTAGAGAAGAGCCGTGGCGCTGAGAGAGCGGGCTGGCTCCCTTCCTGCTCCGGACTGCGGCAGGCTCCGGCGCGCTCGCTGCTCGTGTCGCCCAAGCAGGCGGCCACCCGGGTCTCTTCCGCGCCGCCGGGGTGGGGGGAGAGCAGGCGGCGGCCCCGATCACCTCCTGTCCTCTTCCTGGGTCTCTTCAGGCTGTGACTTCTGCCCGTCCAGGGCCACTGGTCCCGGGACAGTCACGTCTGGGAGGCTCCAGAATTTGTTCTTATAAAAGTTTCCTCTGGGTGGAGGCTGCGGCCGGCCCCCCGGGTCCCCCCCGGCCCCGCCGCCCTGGGGGCTGGGGCGGGGGAGGGGGCTCTAAGAACTCCTCCCGGAGTCCGGGCCGAGGAGCCGGGGGGCCGGCGACAGGCCGAAGGAAAAGACCCCCTCCCCCCGGAGGGGGCGAAGGGGAAGGGGAAGGTGAGGAGAGGACGGCGGCGCCGGTCCTGCTCTGCCCGCCGCCCCAGCCGCCGCTTCACATTGGGGTCCCCGCCCCCCCGGCCGGGGGGTGGTGGCTGAGCTCGGGGCCCTCCCGGCTCATACACTCCGGGGCGAGATGCTACGGCCCCGGGCGGGTGGCCGAGACGGCCGCGAGGCGGGGGACCCGGCCGGCTCCGCTCGGCGCCGCCCCCGCTCCCGGTTCCCGCATGTGTCGCTGCGGCTGGGACCCCCCTCCCTACACCTCGGGGGTCCCTCGCCCCACGCCCCGCGACGAGGCAAAAGCTCCGGCCCCCGGCTCAAGGTCCTCTCACGGCGGAGCAGCTCCCAAGTCCCGGCCCGCCGCGGGAGCCGCCTCCCTGCCCCCCAGCCGCCGGCTCCGGCTCGGGCTCCGGCTCCGGCGTGTGCAGCCGCCGCCGCCGCCGGCCGGGAAGGTGAGGGGGGGAGAGGAGGGCGGCCGCGGCTCTCGCTGGCCCAGGTTGGGGCCGAGGTTCTCGGCGGCGGCCACGGCACGGGGGCTGGGTCCTCCGATGCTCCCTCGCTCTCACTCTCTCGGCGGCGATCGCAGGAGCGCCGGAGCTCTGCTCGCTGTCTCCCTCGCTCTGTGCGGGGCTCTCGCCTCACTCCAGAGAGAGGGGCGGGAGGAGAGCGGCGCCGACCGATGACGCAAGTCACCTAGCAACCGCTCTCCTCTCCCCCTCCCTGTCCTTTCCGCTCTGAGGCTTCCTCCGCTGGCCTTTTTTTTTTTTTTTTTTCCCTTTCCAGCCACCCCGCCCTGGGCGACTCCGGCGCGCGCTGATGACGCTCGAAGGGAAGAGGAAGTCGGGGAGCCGGGAGCGGGTGGGTGCGCCTCGGGCCGCGGTACTCGCTGCTGCCGCCGCCGCCGCCGCCACCGCGGCCGCCTCTACGGCCGCGTCAGAACTGAAGAGAGGAAGGGGAGGAGCCGAGCGGAGCCTGAGCTGCCGCCTGAGCTTACCCCTGACCCGAGGGCGGCGGGGAGAGCTCGCGCGCTAGCGGGTTCCTTCGGGGCAGGTGGGGACTGTTGGGAACCAGGGGAAGGCCCAGGCCCGGTGGCCGGACTCCCGCGCGCACCTGCCGAAGGTGAGGCATCAGGCCCTCGAGAAAAGCCGACCTGGTCGAGAAGTCCTGCACAGCCCGCTTCGTTGCACCTGCTCCAGCGAGCGGGCGCCCCACCCTTCCTGGAGCGCGGGGTGAGACCCGGCGCCGGATAACGTGTGGTCAGACCGAGCCAGTGTTTGACGAATGAATGAGGGAGACTCGCAGCTTGAGACTTCGGTGAAAAGGGAGGCTGGTTGCTGGGGCGGGGGAAGGGAACCATGCTCCGGGTGACTGGGGAAGGATTTTTTGACTGTTTTGCAAGGGCAGAACTTAGCGGTGCCTCGCTGTCGGGATTCACTTTTGCTTATGGTTTAGAGCTTTGGAGAGCTGCTCTTGGTGGTTCAGCCTTGTCCACAACCGTCATCTAAAAATGTGTGTGTGTCTCAGGTCTGAATCAAAAGCTAGTTATTCCCTTCCTGAAATAGATATTAGTATTATGCAGCTCTTCCTGCAAATGCGGTCCTGGGAAGTGCATCCAACTGAAAATGCATCAAGTTTAAGGTGGAGTTCTCTAGAAAAAAGCTGGACCCTGCCCTGGGGAGTGGTGGTACTGCAGCAGTGAGGATGACAGGAAGCAGACTCCACAGTGGGGTCTCTGGACCGCGGCCCACCTTACGTCTGCGAGCAGCCGCTGTGGATGTATTGCTCTTTCTACCGTAGGGAGAATCGCAGCAAATGTACCATAGACAGATCTAAGAAGCTCCGTGTTTCTGCCGCTACAGCCACCACCCTATGCAAACCGTAAATGGAGGAACACTTTAACTGGGTAAATCCAAGGTTTCCTATTAAAATGCTGCAGGGGGTGGGGAGGGGGTGTCGGATGCTGCAAAAGTGAGGCTGGAAAAGCAGCACCTGACCCTCCTGCTGCCCTTGACCTGAAAGTCCAAGAACCACGTTAAATGCCCTGCCTTAATTACCCTGCGTTTTTACCAGACCCAAACCTCTGCTCCATCCCTCCAAGTAAGAGACAGGGCATGGGACCTACAAGCAATGCCCTATGTGGTTACAATGTAAATCATTTTGGTCATCCCCCTCCCCCATCTTATCTCCGGGAATGGTGGAAAATTAAAGAGGTAAACACACAAATCTAAGGGATTTTATGTAAGTGAGAGCCTCAGCATTTAAGCTTTGTTAGCTCTCAACGAAAAGAGCACTCAAACCTCAGAGCCCTGCCACCCAGCAGAGAGGACCTGCAGAAGAGTGTGTACAGCCTACAGCTTCTCACCAGCCTGGTCTCTCTCCATTGCCAGGGGCTTTCCCTTAGAACCTGAGCACTGACCCACAGAATGGCACTCCGCAGAGCCCTGAGCCACCCACGTAGGAGCTAACAGCTGTGCTTAGCTCAGTGGGCAACATCCACCCACCTCACCACGGAGCTTGACAACAGGAGGAAACAGCTGGTACTGGCCCCCAGAGTGGGGGCCACACATTGCCAACTTGGCCTGCCTCCGTTTAGGTCCTTGTATGGTTTATTAATCCAGAAGGGAGCATGCTAGTTATTTCAAAATAGCAAAACATTGCGAAGTTTTAGATAACAGTTCTTTCTCTTGTTCATCGTTTTATGATAAAGTCCACTTACTATGTGGAAATATAACAAAGGGATATTAGCATAGCATTCTTGACTGCTACATTTGAAATTGAGCTCTTGAGAAACTAATCTGTTTTTTACTCTATATGTCTGAATTTTACTGTCCGACTTCACTCTACATTATCTAGCAACTTTTTTTCCTTCTAACACTGCCATCTACAATGTATCAGTTATGTTTAGCATTTTTATTATGAAATAAGCTTTAAATGCATAAAGCAACTTTATACTATAATGAGTAATTTTAAAGGAAGCCACCCATCAGTCAGCTGAAGAAGTGGAATGGTTGAAGCACCCAAAAAGCCTCACCTGGTGACTTTCTTGAACGTTACTCTGTCTCCTACAGGTAGCCATTATTCTGACTTCTGTGAGAAATCATTTCCTTGCTTTTCTGTATTGTTTTGTCACAGACGTGCTACATCCTTAAGCGATATAATGCTTAATTTTCTCTATTATTTTGAATTTTATGTGTAAACATCGACATAATGTATAATCTGTGTGCCTGCTTTATTTGCTCAGCACTGCTTTTAATCCAGATGTCATTGTTGCTGTCATTTGCTCATTTTAATTGCTGGGTATAACAGTGTTTCATTGTGGCAATAAATGCCAATTTGTTTCTCTCTTCTGTTGTCAGTGGGCAACTGGGTTGTTTCCAGTTTGGGGTTGTTACAAATGCAATTGTAAACATCCCTCAGGTATGTATTTGAGCACATCTGTATCAGTTCCCGTGCGGTATCCACTTGAGAAAGGCTGTGTGTGTGACATGAGCATGAATAAATACTACTGAACTGTATTCTACAGTGATGTGCTCACCGTGGACGTGTGGACATCCCATTACTGCGCACCTCACAGTAGTCTGTGCTGTCAGCACTTTTAGATCTACCAGTCTGGTGACTATGGAGTAGTGTCTCTTTATGGTTTTAGCTTGTGTTTCCCTGATTACTGATGCTGTTGAGGCCTTTTTCATGTCGTAACTAACCATCTGGACATCCTCTTCTAGGACGTGTTATTTTTTTTAATGCCTTACCTCTGAGATGACCAACTTCCCCGTATCCTTACATGTGCACCTGAGCAGTATATTTCAGGAATAGCAGTGCTACCAAATGAGACATATTCTTTCCAAAAAAAGAACAGTTGTGGTTCACCTCCTGATCTTTTATGAATACGATTAGACACTTTTTTTTCAAAAGATTCATTTTATTTGTTTGAAAGGCGGAGTGACAGGAAAGTGGAGACAGACACCTTCAGACCAGGAAACAACTCCATCAGGGTCTTCCCCATGGGTGGCAGCGACCCAAGCATTTGGGCTATCATCCACTGCTTTCCCAAGCACATTAACTGGGACCTGGATTGGGATACAGGAGCTGGGACTTGGACTGGTGCTCCGGCTTATCTCGCTACACCACAGCACCAGCCCCAATTATAAACTTATTAAAAGTATGACTGTGGGACTTTTTTTTTTTAACATTACCTTCCAAAATAATGCCATCTTTCAACTATTAAGCTATGCTGGGATCCCTCATGGTATTTCAGTTTCCTTTAACTATATAAAGGCAATTTTAATTCTCATGAAGCTGTGGCACTAAACTCTACTGTATGCTTTGCTGCTTTATATTTTTCTCACAGCCATGCAGCCAAATATGTAAGAAATCATTTCCCTGGGAGAGGGTTTTTTTTTTTTTTTCCATTTCTCAGGTTCATTGGTTTTATAAAAGTCACAATGTCTCTTTCTTTCTTCCTAAAGTTCCTGCTAAAATATATGGATATTCTTTCTTTAATTTCACTCATTAATATCAAGTAGCATCCATGTCATGGCCTGAGAAATTTTCCCAACATGTTATATTTACTTGTGTTTAGTATTTTCTTTTCTCTCTGTTCTTTGTCTAGAGTCTGATATTTTAAAACTGGAGGATGGTGAGACCAAGAGAAATTGAGTTACTCGCAGTCAGGAAAGTAAGAAAAAAAAAAAATAATAGGAAGCCCGGACTCCACCCCACATCTTCACACACTACCCATACCATTATAGTGCACTGACCTCTAAAAAACCATTTCCCCAGGGCTGTAGAATATTGTTCACACCGCATGGGCAGATACTTCCTTCTACATATGAAGTTATTTTCAGTCTAACAGCTTTAGGATCTGATTTAAATTGATTTAAAAATTTAATATAAATAACAATGCTGAAAGGCATTAAACAGAAGAAAACTCATTTTAAAGAAAAAGAAAACTTCTTCACTGTCCACTTCATCTCATATCCATTCTGTCACGAGGCCCCGTGGCTTCTTCGAAGAACGACCGTATTTCTGGAACCAGTGCTGTAATGCGGTGTGTTAAGGCACTGCCTACCGCACTGGCATCCCATATGGGTGCCGGTTTGAGTCCCAGATGCTCCATTTCCAACCCAGCTCCCTGCTAATGTGCCTGGGAAAGCAGCAGAGATGGCCCAAGTGCTCGAGCCCCTGCCACCCACATGGGAGATCTGGAAGAAGTGCCTGGCTCCTGGCTTCACTCTGGCCCAGCCCCTGCCGGCTCAAAGCTATTTGGCAAGAAGCCCGGCAGATGGAATGTCTCTCCTCTCTCCCTATAACTTTGTCTCTCAAATAAATAAGTAAATCTTTAAAAACAAAACATGATGATACTCTTCAATATCCAAGAGAAAGACTTTCACAAAGAGTAGTAATTAGTGGTGTCAATTGTTGTAGAAGAGGCCCTTGGATTTGATTAGCAGATCCCTAATAATTTCATTATGCTATTAAAAACTTTCAGGGTTTTGTGACTTTTTTAAAAGAGCAAAGCAACCTGGAAAACTTAGAGACTCATTGCCCCATGTTAACGTCTCATATTCTGGGTTTGTAGAGTGATTCTGAACTTAATAGCCCCCAGTTTTTTTGTTTGTTTGTTTGGACAGGCAGAGTTAGAGAGACAGAAAGGTCTTCCTTCCATTGGTTCACCCCCTCAAATAGCCGCTACGGCTGAGGTGCTGAGCCCATCCAAAGCCAAGAGCCAGGTGCTTCTCCCGGTCTCCCATGCGGGTGCAGGGCCCAAGCACTTGGGCCATCATCCACTATACTCCCGGACCACAGCAGAGAGCTGGACTGGAAGAGCAGCAACCGGGACAGAATCCGGAGCCCCAACCAGCACTAGAACCCAGGGTGCTGCCACCACAGGTGAAGGATTAGCCTAGTAAGCCGCGGCACCAGCCGGCCCAGTTTTAATAATAAATAAAATAACTTTGAATCACTTGTATTTTTTAAAATAATTTTACCTTTAAACTTCAGTAGTGTTAAGGGGTGAGTGTTTGGCACAAAGGCTAAGACCTCGCTTGGGATTCATATATCAGAATTCATATATTCCTATATCAGAATGCCTGGGTGCAAGTCCTAGCGGGACTTCCAATTCCAGCTTTCCATTAATATGCATCCTGGGTAACAGAGGCCATTGCTCAAGTACCTGGCTCTCTGCCATCCACATGGGAAACCCAGATTCAGTTCAGGATCCTGGCTTCAGCACGGCCCAGTCCTGGATAGTGTGAGCATTTGGGGAGTGGCCCAGTGAACTAACAAAAGACTCCCTCCTTCCACCCTCTACTCCCCATGCCTTTCAAATAAAGTGAACACAAGATTTTTTTGAACTTGTGTTTAAAACCCTTAAAAAAGAATACCATTTCTCTGGAAAAAAAAAAGAGACTGAATTTTCTATTAAAGAAGTACCCAGGTTAGGACATCGCCACTATCCAAGCGTTGTTGAGGGTTGCTATTCAACAAATAGGTGTCCATTTCAGGATAAGGGTAGCTTCTCCAGCTTTTCATCCCAAGGCTAACATTTAATAAGCAGATAAAAGCAAGACCAGCTATTTTCCATGAGTGCCTGGCATCCCCAGATTATTTTACATGCCTTGACCAGAGCTGGACACTTCTTTTCTTTCGTTTCATTAACATGAGACCATTCTATGTAGCAAACTTTGAGGTTTAAAAAAATGGCTATTACATTATTTAGAAAACAACCTACAGCACAGGAAACAACTTCGAAATCAGTGTCAGATACAATTTCCCTAACACTTGGCTAGTTGCAGCCTTAGGGAATTTCTCGCTGACTATGTCTCTTGTTAGCTGTTCAGAATGCGCTGTGTTTGCTACCCTAACCTCTGTATCCTCTTCACATGTCTCCAAAGCATTTGTCTTAAACATGGTTTCCTTTTCCTTTATTAAGCAATTCAACTCTCTTGGGTCGCCACCTTTCACAGAATAGTCCATGAAACTTGTTAATAATG
The DNA here is from genome assembly GCA_949820135.1 of Sylvilagus floridanus. NCBI lineage: Eukaryota > Metazoa > Chordata > Mammalia > Lagomorpha > Leporidae > Sylvilagus > Sylvilagus floridanus. The sequence continues at coordinate 22,467,049 of OX463238.1, read as the reverse complement.
TATACAGATGCAAATAACAGAAACCCAACTGCCATACACATGGAGGGCTTCACAGTTTCTCTTAATTAAAAAATCAGCTATTATGGAGCCTCAAGTTGCTGTGGCAACTCAGCAATGCCATTCAATACCCGGGCTATGTCTCCTCCTTTGCCATCCGTGCCACGTTGATTTTTGTCATCAAGTCTCTCGCCTAAAATTCACAAATAGAACTGCCAATCCTCGGGAGTCAAACACCCACATCCGTTCTTGTCTCAACATTTCCAATGTACCTCTATTTAGGTCTCCTTGATAGAGTGGTATCTTGAGGCTATGCCCAGCTCTTAGGAAGGACAGAAAGTATTTTAGCTGAGCAGTGTTGCCCAGAGTGAGGCTGGAGTCGTGCTAATAAGGAAAGCAAGAAGAATAGATAAGGGATAGAGAATTGCCAGTGTCAGACACACACTAAGCAGATGTTTCCCTTAGAAGAACCATCTCACTCAGAGCTGAAATGCCACTGTCCCAACTCCAGAACAAGCTACCACTGTTTTTTTTAATACTATTTTATTTGAAAGGCAGAATGATTGGGGGGGGGGGGGGGCGGAATCTTCCCTCTACTGGTTCACTCTCCAAATGGCCATACAGCTATGGTTGGGCCTGGCCAAAGCCATGAACCTGGAACTCCATCCAGGTCTCCCATGTGGGTGGCAGGAGTCCAAGTACTTGGGTCATCTTCTGCTGCTTTCCCAGGCACATTAGCAGAGAGCTAGATAGGAAGTGGAGCAACCAAGTCTCAAACTGGCACTCCAGTGTGGGATGCCAGCATTGCAGTTGGCAGCTTAGCTCACTGCACCACAGCACCGGCCCCAGTTGGTTTTTATTTTAAATAGAAGTTTTTCCTCCAGTACTTTGCACTACAATTATCACTAGTATGTGGAGTCCTCTGTCTATTTCTTGTAGTTTAGATGTTCTAGCCATTTGGTTTTAAGAGCATTTTTGTTAATGAATGAATTTCTGATCTGCAGATAGCTTCACCTGTATCATATATCATCATTACAAAACTTGTTTCATTACTGGCATTTTAAGATCTTTTTTAGACTTTTGTGTATGAGAATGATTATTCAATTCCTTTTAAAACCAAAGATAAGCATTGTTTTTTTCTGAAACTTACAGGAAAGTTGCAAGCTCTTGATCTTGAACTGTTTGGGAATAAGTCGCCAACTTGCTGTTCCCATCACCCCAAATGCTTGAGGGGGTATATGTGGACATTCTCCTACTTAATCAAAATACAGCCAAAAACATCAGAGAGGTAGCGTTGGTAATTAATAGTACTAGTTAATCTGAGACCTCGTCTCTCCAATCGTCCCAGTACAAATACAGGGTCCACCACAAGATGTGCTAAATCTAAGTCTGAAATATTCCTTTAACCTTTGACTCATGACCTTGATACTCTTTTTAAAGATTTATTTATGTATTTGACAGGCAGAATTACAGAGCGAGACAGGGATCGAGAGGCTTCCATCAGCTGATCCACTCCCCAGGCTCCTTCTGGGTCTCCCATGTGGGTGCAAGGGCCCAAGTACTTGGGCCATCTTCCACTGTGCTCCCAGGCACTTTAGCAGGAAGCTGGATCAGAAGTGGAGCAGCTTGGTTTTCAAACCAGCATCCATAAGGATTGCTCACATCCCAGGCAGTGGCTTTACCTGCTATGCCACAGCGGCAGCCCACACTGATAACTTCTAATTCCAGTGCAACATCCCAGGATTTATTCTAGGTTGCTCTCTTTCCTTATTTATTACTCCATTCTCCTCGGTTGAGAAAGCTGGCTCCCACTATCCTTAACTCACTGATTTATTCGACCAGTTCCTTAGAATGCAACAAAACTCACGCTGCTGCCGCTCTCCCCTGGGAGGTTGCCCTCTCCTCAGACTGCACGGTATCTGTCCCCCATACAGAGACATCCCTAGGTGTAGACACTGCCTGACAGCTCACTCAAGGCTGCTGCGCAGTGTGGATGACCCCTACCTTGCTTGGGCCCTAGCCCCCACGTCAGGCCACCTCTCTACAGAGATGCTGTACTCCTGCTGAGACTGCAGAGCACCACTGCACACAGAAGCCCTCCTTGTCCTGCTCAGGATCTGAAACCACACCAGTTCTTCCTCGATAGAACATCCCTCAACCTCAGTGTCTGTGCTTAGCGAGAGCATCGCCAATGGAAGGTGCTGTCATCCCACCTCACCTGGCTGTGAGCACAAAGCCTTAACTAACTGACACTGAAGTTACTCTTGTTGCTAATAATACAAGCTGAGGTTTTCAGTGTAAAAGGTTTGGACAGAGGCAACTGGAAAAAGCCGTGGCCGGGGGGTATTTTTATTCATCTGACACCGTTATGTGTTGGCTGACAATAAAAATTTAGGAGAAATCAAAAGTAGCCATGTAGACTCCTGGTTAAGAACCTTGTATTTGCTGGGGCAGGTGTATGATGTTGGTTTACAGATGGTGTCTTCTCATTGTGTCTTCCCAGGGTCCTTTGTATGTGTATGTACGTGTGTGTGTACGCATGAGTCTTGTGTGTGTGTGTGTGTGTGTGTGTGTGTGTATCCCTGGGATCGCTTCTTCCTAAAGTGGCATCAGTTATATTGATTAGAGTCCCACCCTAAGATTCATTTTAACCCCATCACTTCTTCCAGAAACTTAATCCAAATTCTGGAGTTATTTTCTGAGCTGCTTGAGGGGACTCAATTTACCCGTAGCACCAATTTGTTACATTGGTTTATTTGCTGAGATCTATTGGTCTGCTACAGTGTTCCAACTTTTGCTAGGCCCTGAAGACTGAAATTGAAAACCAGGTAAGGCCGGCGCCAAGGCTCAATAAGCTAATCCTCCACCTTGCGGCGCTGGCACACCGAGTTCTAGTCCCAGTCAGGGCACCGGATTCTGTCCTGGTTGCCGCTCTTCCAGACCAGCTCTCTGCTATGGCCAGGGAGTGCAGTGGAGGATGGCCCAAGTGCTTGGGCCCTGCACCCCATGGGAGACCAGTAGAAGCACCTGGCTTCTGCCATTGGATCAGCACGGTGCACCGGCCTCAGCGCGCAGGCCGCGGCGGCCATTGGAGGGTGAACCAATGGCAAAGGAAGACCTTTCTCTCTGTCTCTCTCTCTCACTGTCCACTCTGCCTGTCAAAAAAAAAAGAAAAAGAAAAAGAAAAGAAAAAGAAAACCAGTTGAAACAAGGGCATTTTGAAAACTAACAAACTATACAACAAATTAAGACATAGCCCACCCCCATGATGCTTGGATAGCAGTGAATGATTCAGTTAAATGATGTCCAATAAAGAAGGTAGAAAATTTCTAAAAGGGAAAAATTTTCTAAATGAGAAGCCTAGGAAAATTATTGAATTGGAACCATTAGAGTTCGTGAACACCAGATATGAGGCAGGCACTGCCTGTCAGAATCATGTGTTATTTAATCCTTACTACTACCCTGCTGGGCAGATGCCACCAACTAACCCACTGGTGAGAAAACTTACTCAGACACTAAGTAACATTCCTAAGACTGTTCAGCCAATAAGCGGCTTGAATTGTGGATCTACTTGATGTCAAATTTTGGGTCTACCCATAATCCTTTCACTACTCCATGGTGAGTCACAACCCATGAGGACTTAGGACTAAGTGCCATGTCTTTCCATTATTTTTGTTTAATATTCAAAGCACTATAGTTCATGTCAATAGAAAATAACAAAAAACATGAGCATATGTGTATTCCCCTGCTGACCAATACCGTAGAGATCCCTTTATGCATCTGACTCTATCCTAGTTTTCTTCCCTCTGTCTTACAGAAGTAACCTTTGTCCTAATTTTTCACTTACTCTCTGTCATGCACATAACACACGAACATACATACATTTTATGTGTTTTAAAACTATAGATGTGGGGCTAGCGCTGTGGTATAGGGGGTAAAAGCCGCCGCCTGCAGTGCCGGAATCCCATATGGGCACCAGTTCAAGTCCCTGCTGCTCCACTTCCCATCCAGTTCTCTGCTATGGCCTGGGAAAGCAGTAGAAGATGGCTCAAGTCCTTGGGCCCCTGCACTCACGTTGGAGACCCAGAAGAAGCTCCTGGCTCCTGGCTTCAGATCGGCGCAGCTCTGGGCATTGCTGCCATCTGGGGAGTGAACCAGCGGATGGCTCGCTCTCTGTGTGTGTGTTTGTGTGTGTGTGTGTGTGTGTGTGTGTGTGTGTGAATCTTTCTAGTAAAAACAAATAAATCTTTAAAATACATAAATGAAACTATAGACAATTGTGTGTTCATTTGCAACCTGCATTTCCCCCCTCACCATTAGGTCCCTAAGATCTGTTCAGGTTGATGTATGTAACCATAAGTGCATGCATCCACATTGCCACTGGGGATCCAGTGTCACCAATCTGGCTAGAATCCTATCATTCCCCCTGACTCTGACATCGCTTGCCATCATCTTTGATCTAGATGTTAAGCAGCTCAGAGTTTCTCAGTGTGCTAGCATATTTCTCATCACTTACACGGGAGAAGTGTCTTCTGAACCCTACCAAAGCACGTTACCTAGTGGGCTTTCTGGCATTTCATGACAAATGCATTCTTACTTCTCATCTGTGAATGTTTAATCCCTTCTTCCTGTTTCTTCTAAGAAGTTCCAGCATCTCCATCTCATCCTTATTTTCAAATTTCATGGAGTCATTGCCATATAAGGTATTCTAGGCATTCCACTGGGACTTCAAGTCCTGAGTCACTGGATAAGACATCTGTATTAGGAAACTCTGCCCTGTCCAGCTATATATTCTGCCCTCCCTGGTCTGATACCTTTAAGATCTGTTTCCAAGCAAGTTTCCCCAGTTCCTGTTGATACACATTTGCCAGGTTCTGCAGTGCTTTTGGTGAATAATCTCTTTCTACACATAATGATATTTCCCTGCTTGGCTCATAGCAGGGCTTCTAATTATTGGTCTAGAAGCAATGAAGAGAGGTAGAGCAATACAGACAAGCATCATCTTGCAAGGGATTTGCGGAAGTCGGGTAACCCAAGGAGGCAGGGAAGCTGGAGGATTATCCTTCAACTCACATTTGCCCTTGGCTGAGAGCTGTTTCCCCAGCGTGGGCCTGCCCATAGATAGATAGAGAGAAGCCCTCTGGCCACAGACAGTCACAAGCACTTCCAGTAAGATTGGCATGGCTCACTCTGACCGCCTAGAGGATGTGGGGCAGAACCCCGACACCGTCAGCCATACGCGTTCCATGACTTACTGTCTACACCTGGCCCATCATCACCCTTTACCCCTAGGCTGTTTGCTTTTTTTTTTTTTTTTTACAGTAGTACTCCTACCTGGCATTCTGTTAGCTCTACCTGTACTTACTTATAGTATAGTCTGTCCCCTCACTCTCATTGGAACACTGGTCAGAGACTCCCTCTGATCCATTCACCACTGTAGCCCCATGACCAGAATAATGCCTACACCCTAGGATGGATGCAATAAATATTTTTGAGTGAATGAACGGGGAAAAACACTTTTTTCATTGTGGTTTAAAACCTCCTAGCCTTGGGCCTGGTTCTCTGGCACAGAGGGTTGAGCCACCACCTGCAGTGCTGGCATCCCATATGGACACCAGTGCAGGTCCCAGCTGATGTGCCTGGGAAGGCAGCAGAAGATGGCCCAGGCCCCTGGGCCCTTAAACCCGTATGGGAGACTTGAAGAAGCTCCTTGCTCCTGGCTTAGACTTGGCCCAGCTCAGGCCATTGCAGCCATCTGGGGAGTGAACCAGCAGATGGAAGATTTCTCTCTCTCTGCCTCTGTCTCTGCCTCTCTGTCACTCTTCCTTTCAAATAAATATTTTTAAAGTACCCTATCTTTTTATGAAAAATGAAACCCTTGGCCTCTATGGTTAGGAACTTAGAAGGAAGAAGAAAGTTTGGGCCTTGAGAATAGGAATTCACTGAGCAGCGCCAAGAGGCTGAATGTGAGTTTGTCAAGAGAATTACATGTGAGAAAGCTACTCCATTCAGAAACATTTCAGTCCCATTGACTAAGAAGAGAACAGTCAGTTCACTGAGAAGAAATAGCAATTTAAAAGACCTAGTGCAATAATCCATTTAGGCAAGGAGTATCAATGTATATTAAAACTATTAGAAGTTACTGGCAAACAAGATAGTCACTTGTGGTTAATGCATAGTCCACAGATTACTTGATAATTACAGAGGAAAACAATCCCTTCATTGAGGAGATACCTGGCCATCACTATGTTAACCAAATGATCACGTTTAGCGTCACCCTGTGGCACAGTCTGTTGACATCCTTATGTGATTCAGTATGGTGCGCACGTCATGACCCGTGAAGTCGTCTCGCCAAAAATAAGTCAAACCCTGAGACCTACTTTCCAGCATAAAGGTATGAGTTAAATAGTGCCATTAGAAAATACTCAAGACATATCTTTATTGTCTAACTTCTTTCATTTGACATCATTATTCTCAGCTGGTTTTTTGCTTGTCCACTCACCCGTTGATGGGTATTTAACTTGTTTCCTGTTTGGGGCTATTACAAATAAAGCTACTTGGAACATTTGTGGGCAAGTTTGTGTTTGGACATCTACTTTTATTTCAAATGAGTAAATAAATACCTCATGGTTGAATGGCTGAGTCATTTAGCAGGTATACGTCTAAGTTTTTAAGAGAGAATTCAACTGATTTCTGAGGAATTATTTCATTATATCACTAGCAGTATCATAAGAGTCCCAGTGCTCCACATCCTCACAGTGCTTCGTATGGTTGATCTTTTTAATCTTACCCATTTTATCAGATTGTAGAGGTGTAACATCGTGGTTTTAATTTGCATTTTAATTTTTATGAGTTACAATTTATTTTCTTGCTTGTATTGTTTGAACTTTTGCCTTATGCTTAAGAAACCTTTCCAAATTCAAGGTAATTTTGCAAAGTTCTCCATTGCAGCTAATAAATTTTATAGTTTAGACTCTTATATTTAGGTCAATGAGCAAATTTAACTTTTGTAGATGATGTTGTTATAGGCATAAATATCTCAAATTTTATTCCAAGTGCTTGCCTCCACAGAACTAAAAATTCAAAGCAGAGGCTTAAATAAAGTACACGAGTGAGAGCAGGATTTACTGAAGAAAGAGAGAGGGAATATACATGCAGCAAGAGTTCAGACAACCCCACACAGGGAGATACCCATCATGAGTGGGCTCCAGAGTTGTCTATGGGGAGAGGGCCAGAAAAGGGGTCCTGTGATGAGAGAACCTACAGGCAGAGGCCAGAGAAGGACCCATAAGCAAGGTCCAAAAGCCAAAAAAGCAAAAAAGAGGCATTCCCCCCAGGTAGCAGTCATTTTTATAGGGTAGGGGTTGGGTCCTTAATTGAATATACAAGTAGGGCGGAGTCCAGAGTTTTAATGAGTGGGAGGCTTTCTTAGAATTTCGTGATGCCTCCACATGGAACATAACTTCTACCATCTACCATCTAGCCATCATCCTTCGTCTTCCTTCCTGATCTCCAATGAGACTGGTGCATCATGGGAAAGTGGGAATACTGGATTAACAACGGGTGGAATTACAATGCAGTGCTGGAGGCAGAAATTACTAGGAACAGCTTCCAGCTCGCCTGTTCCTACATAAGCTTCCTACCTAGTTCCCCCAAATCAGTGTGAAGTGAAGGTCAAGATTCATCATTGCTCTTCTTTAAAATGTATGCTTTTTCAGGCCAGTGCCATGGCTCAATAGGCTAATCCTCCGCCTTGCAGCGCCGGCACACCAGGTACTAGTCTCGGTCAGGGCGCCGGATTCTGTCCCGGTTGCCCCTCTTCCAGGCCAGCTCTCTGCTGTGGCCCGGGAGTGCAGTGGAGGATGGCCCAAGTGCTTGGGCCCTGCACCCCATGGGAGACCAGGAGAAGCACGCCAGCCGCGGCAGCCATTGGAGGGTGAACCAATGGCAAAGGAAGACCTTTCTCTCTGTCTCTCTCTCACTGTCCACTCTTCCTGTCAATAAAATAAAATAAAATAAAATATATGCTTTTCCTAGAGAGTATGGAGTGATGAGGTTAATATACAGAGGATAGCAATGAGAAGTTAGAAACAAGCAAGAAAAAGACTTGGTGACTGATTATAGCCTAGATTTTCCAAGGCAGTCTCAACTTTTAATTTTATATCCTATTTCTTCCCAACTTTTATCATCAAGAAGTTCAAACATACAGACAAGTTAAAAAGAACTTTTATAAGCACCCATGTATCTACCATGTAGATTCAACACTTGTTAAAATGTTTCCATATTGTTTAATGATTTTTCTGAACTATGTGAACATAAATTACAGACCATTACATTTTACCCCTAAATGCTTTAAAATATGATGCTTAAGATATTCTCTTACATAAAAATAATATCATTTTCACATCCAAACAAATGAATAGCTATTCTCTATTGTCAGTTGGTAGTCAACTCTGATTAGATTTTCTCTATTGTTATATTTAGTGCTTTCAAACCAGCATTGAATCAGGTTTCACCCATTGCATTTGGTTATTCTGTCTCTTTAGACTCTTAACCTGGCACATTCCTTTATCCTTACATGGAAATGTGCATGTTGTAGAATGCCCCATACTGAGCACATGTTGCATATTTCCATTTATATAAAATTTTGGAGGGATGGGCATTGGGCACAGCAGGTTGAGCCGCTGGCTGGTTGGGACGCATATGTCCCATATTGGAGCACCTGGTATCAAATCTCACCTCTGCTTCCAATCCAGTTTCCCACTAGTGTGCATCTTGGGAGGCAGTAGATGAGGACCTAAGTACTAGGATTCCTGCCACCCACATAGGAGACCTGGGTAGAGTTCCAGGCTCCTGGCTTCAACCTGGCCCAGTTCTAGCTATCGTGGGTGTTTATGAAATGCATCAGCAGGTAGGAATGCTCTCTGCCTTTCAAATCAGTAACTTTAAAAATGTACATAAAAGAAACATTTAAATGTAAAACATAAATAAAAGAAAATTTTGGAAAATGCAAATTAATCTTTGGTGACAGACTACATACAAAAGATTCTCTGGAGCTGTGGCATAGTTGGGCTAAGCCTCTGCCTTAGATGCCAGCATCCTATATGGGAGCCAGTTCGTGTCCCCACTGCTCCACTTCCAATCCAGCTCTCTGCCAATGGCCTGAGAATGCAATGAAAGTTGCTCCAAGTGCTTGGGCACCTGCACCCATGTGGAAGACCTGGAGGAGGCTCCTGGCTCCTGGCTTCAGATTGGCCCATTTCTGGCCATTGTAGCCATTTGGGGAGTGAACCAGCAGATGGAAGACCTCTCTCTCTGTCTCTCTCCCTGCCTCAAGTAAATGAATAAACAAATCTAAAGGGTGCCTGGGGAAGGGAGCTGAGGAACAAGAAGGAGGGCTGGATTGCTAGAGGATTCTGAGGGAACCTTTGTGGGTGATGATATATCATTATTTTTCATTGTGCTGATGGTTTCAAAGCTGTCTCTATATAGCTTGTACATTTTAAACATGTGCAATTTATTATACATCAATTACTATGCAATAACACTGTAAAAGTTGGAAGTAAGCAAAATATACTATTATTAAATAAAAGGGAGAATTTTTTTAAAAGATTTATTTATTTATTTGAAAGTCAGAGTTACACAGAGATTGGCGAGGCAGAGAGAGAGAGAGAGAGAGAGAGAGAGAGAGAGGTCTCCACTTGTTGGTTCACTCCCCATTTGGCCACAACAGCCGGAGCTGTGCCGATCTAAAGCCAGGAGCCAGGAGCTTCTTCCAGGTCTCCCACATGGGTGCAGTGACCGAAGCACTTGGGCCATCTTCCACTACTTTCTCAGGCACATTAGCAGGAAGCTGGATCTGAAGTGGAGCAGCCAGGTCTCGAACTGGCGCCCATATGGGATGCTGGCACTTCAGGCCAGGGCGTTAACCTGCTGCGCCACAGCGCTGGCCCCTGGGAGAAATTTTTGATTGGGAATGTTCTGGAAAATCCAGGCTGCATAGAAATTACACTTATCAGTCACCAGGTCTTTTCCCTACTTGTTTCTAGATTCTCCTCTGATGTCCTATTTTTACACAGGATTTGAAAGAGGCCTGTGCTTTCAACAATAGCAACATCATGGGTGGGTGTTGTAGCACAGTGGGTTAAGCTGCTACTTGGGACACTGGCATCCCATATTCGATGGCCAGGTCAAGTCTCAGCTGCTGCATTTCTTTTTATTTTTTAAAAAGATTTACTTATTTATTTGAAAGGCAGGGTTACAGAGAGACAGAGAGAGAGAAAAGTCTTCCATCCACTGGTTCAATCCCCAGATGACCACAATGACTGAAGCTGCACCAATCCGAAACCAGGAGTGAGGAGCTTCTTCCAGGTCTCCCATGCAGGTACAGGGGCTCAAGGACTTGGGCCATCTTCTACTGCTTTCCCAGGCCACAGCAGAGAGCTGTATCGGAAGTGGAGCAGCTGGGACTCAAACAGGCACCCATATGGGATGCCGGCACTGCAGGCAGTGGCTTTATCCACTATGCCACAGCACTAGCCCTGCTGTTCCACTTCTGATCCACCTTCCTGCTAAGGCAGCTGGGAAACAGTGGAAGATCATCCAAGTGCTTGAGTTCCTCCCACTCACATGGGAGAGTGAACCAGCAGATAGAAGATCTCTCTCTCTCTCTCTGTCATCCTGCCTTTCAAATAAATAAATCTTTTCAAAAATGGTAATAGTGCATTTTAAGTTTTAAACCACTTCCCATGAAAGTGGTAATTCACAAAAGGCTCTAAATCTCTTTCAGCTTTGGCCAGCCTTACCACCTTAGGCATATGGGCCTTCCCACTATAGGCGGTCCTCCCCACTATAGGCGGTCCTCAAGCCTGCCCTACTGATGGCGTTGTCCTGGTGTTCCGCTTGTGATACCTCCTTTTCACATGGGCTCCCTTCTGCCTTCAGCTCTCTCTGGTAGGGAGAAAGCTCACTCATTGCTGACACTGGTTTGGCAGCTTTGCAGATCACTCTCACCGCAATGAGAACCATGTCCCTCCCTGGACCCCGACCCTGCACATCTTATCCCGCAGTTCCTGCTGGCCCTGGTGTTCTGCCACGGGCTGGGAGCAGAGTGAGGCAAGGGATGCAGAGGTGTCAACAATCCCAGCGGCCAAGTCTGTCCCAACCCAGACGCCATCAAGGCTCACTCATCGGGTTTGGGCATTGTTTCTTGTGTCTCTTTTCCTTTCAAACATTCCCCACTTGTGGAAGAAGTAGCTTGCAGGATGTACCATATTCAGTACCTAATATTTTATTTATTTTTTAAAAAGATTTATTTATTTATTTTAAAGTGTTACAGAGAGAGAGAGTAAGATCTTCCATCTGCTGGTTCACTCTCCAGATGGCTGCAATAGCCAGTGCTGGGCCAGGCCAAAGCCAGGAGCCAGGAGCTACTTCCAGCTATTAGACATGGGTAGCAAGGGCCCAAACACTTGGGCCATCCTCCCTGCCTTTCCCAGGGCATTAGCAAGGAGCTCGATTGGAAGTGGAACAGCTGGGACACCAACTGGTATCCATATGGGATGCAGGTGGCGGCTTTACTCACTACACCACCACATCAGCCCCGGTATCTAACATTTTAAATGAATGTTTTCAAAATCTAAATCAATGCGACATCATGATAATGATGAACAAAACATCAATATTTTAAGTAAGGCAGGATCAGATTTACTAATTAATTGTTCATGAGCTTTGGGCACTGGCTCTCTTGCAAACTCTTCGGCCATGAGGATTTCTGCATCCCGTGTGCTCTCAGCACCTGTCCTGGGGCCTGGCCACGCTTTTCTGCTCCAGCCGTATATTACTGTCCTTATTGAATGAAGCAGAGAAAAAAGCATCCGTGATTAAGTCTAAGGACAAAAGACTAATGAAGGCAAAACGTATATAACAGTTTTGAATTCAAAGAGAATAAGGATTGTCTCCAAGACAAAGAATTTCAGCTGCATCCTGCATGTGAAAGTAGATCATGGTGTGTGTGTGGGGGGGGAGCTATTGTCTGAAACATTTCTCCTTTTAAAATGCTCCTTTTTATACCAATAATAATCATCCTGAATAATTGGAATCAGCCAGCCTCTTTCTTTTTTAAAAAAAATTTTTTCTGCTTCCTTCTTATCATTGATACAGAAATTTTTTTGTTATAGATATATTCTTGATATGCAATTTAATATATGTAGCTGCTTTGCAGATTTTCTTATCTTGCCGTTATACATTTCTTTCTCACAGCAGGGGTAAAAAGAATTGTCTGTTTGTGGGCCTTCACATTCTTTGTGATTTAATAACCATTTCGACAGTCCTCTCTTGTAAGCCCAACACTTCAAAATAAAAGCTATGAAAGTAGTCGGTGACGAGTGGGGTATCTCAGTATTGCCACAGCGTCCGTGTGTTAATCAGAGATTTAATTATTCAATTCATTTCTTCAGACCTCATGATATCACACATAGTGGATGTGCTAATCTGGCTAAAACCGGTTTGGTTCTCACGACTCTGCAAATATACAAACAGCACAGAACACCTCAATGCTTAGAATAATGCAGTGATTTGCTGTGCAGTTCTGTGTTCTTGGCAGTGTTGCTTCTGAGGGTGTATGTACAATTAGATGGTTCGGGGTGGTAATGTGTTCTATTTTTGACATTATCTTTAGTCTTATCAGAAGAAAGATAAACACAAGCAGAGTTCAAATGGCTGAAGTGTACTCATTGTAAAAGGATAAATTTGAGTTCCTTAAATTAGGGTAAATCATGCCCACATTCACTGAAGACTTAAAACTGCCGTTAATGAGAATGGAGATCTACGACGTCCTTAATTCCATCTTGAGAGTGAACAAAACTGAACAAGGAAGAAAAGGCTAAACCATGGAATATTTTAGAATGAAATAAAACTGATCAAAGCTTAGGACCAGAGTCCTAGGGAAGATGGCACATGTTAAGAGGTCTCTTACGTATTTTGGGACCAAAGGAACCAGGGAAGGAGCCTTCACATTTTCATTTCATCAGTATTATTGGTAATTCATAAATTATTTTCCCGATGTTTAATTACAAGGTCAGATTGTATTGCTACCTATAGGCAGAAATGAACTGAGACATGTGGGTTACTCGTTAGGAAGATCCAGGTACGCTGTCAGCTAAAACAACAACAAGAACAGAGAACACTTTGGGGCAGTTTGCCTTTGTTTTGCTTCATCAGGTTTTGTAGTCAAGAATTAGAACAGAGTTTGCATTGTAAACCAGGAGGGTTCATTCCTGTTAGGCTGAGAAGTGGGAACTGGTTAGTCCGGAAAATGATGTCAATTGTGGGTCCCGCTGGTCTCCCCCTAGCTGATGAGGTGAGCAAGTGATTTCCCCAGGGAGGGAAAAGATCTTCAACAGGACAGGCATGGGACTTGCTGCCTTGGGAAATCCCTTGTTGCTGGATACCACAGTTGGGCAGTTTTTGAAGCTGAGATCAAGAACAGCGATCCTGTCTTGTCTACTCAGCACATATCACTATGCCCAGCATCTGTCAGCGGTTTCATACATGTTGTTGAGGAGTTTTTAAGCCTATAGCCGTGAAAACCTGTGAAGGGGATTTAATAGCATGTTGCTAAGCAAAAGAAGCCAGTATGGAAATAGTACATATGATTCAACTATATGACATTCTGGAAAAGTCAGACAACAGACAAGTGAAAGAGCAATGGCTATATGTGTTCAAGGGGATAAGCAGGAGGAGCAAGGGGATGTTGAGGCAGGGAAGCTACTCTGTAGGATACTGTATCACTGGACACCTGTCCATATGTATTGGACAAAGCCAAATCTATAACACCAAAGCTGAACCCTAAAGTGACTGTTGATTTCAGGTAACAGTGGTGTACCCGTTGAGCATACCAGGGCTGACCCATGCACCACACTAATGCAAGATATTAACAATAAGGGAAGGGGCTGGCACTGTGGCACAGCGGGTTAAAGCCCTGGCCTGAAGCGCCAGCATCCCATATGGGAGCTGGTTTGAGTCCCCACTGTTCCTCTTCCCACCCAGCTCTCTGCTATGGCCTGGAGAACAGTAGAGGATGGCCCAAGTCCTTCAGCCTCTGCACCCAGGTGGGAGACCCGGAAGAAGCACTGGCTCCTGGCTTCGGGTCGGCACAGCTCCAGCCATTGTGGCCAATTGGGGAGTGAACCAGCAGATGGAAGACCTCTCTCTCTGTCTCTCCCTCTCTCTGTAACTCTACCTCTCAAATAAGTAAAATCTTAAGAAAAAGAGAGAGAAAGAAACTGAATGAATAAATGAATGTGATAGCCATGGTAATATTCATTAGAATCTAATTTACTTTGAGAAAATAAATATCCACTGAGTGCCAACTAGAGGGTTGCTAGGCCATGCATGTATAGAAAGCAGAGAAAGTGCTTATTCTGAGAAGTTCAAACAAGAGCTGTTTTATTCTCTGGACTACAGGAGAAATAATGTTTACCTGCAAAAGAAGAGAAAAGAAACACTTTAGGGAGTGTGACAATTTTTGACATTTAAATAACATTGATTGGGCCAAAAACAAGGGTTCAAAGTAGCTAAACGTACCAAGACAGAGAAAGCATCTCAGTAAAGGCCAAGAAGCAGTCTGTCTTGCATAGAAATGGACATAATTATGATGTCTTAAAGCCATCCAAATGCCTGGATATATGTGATTTGGTGAGGCATGTCAGACACGCCACAATCACCTGAAGTTTCATAAAGAACAGAAGAAAATCAGCCATCCCCTTTGCTTGTAAGGGGTCCCCCTCCAACACACACACACACACACACACACACACACACACACACATACACACACACATGCTCTTTTCTTTATAAGGATCTCCAAGTTACTGACAGTTGAATGCAGCCCTGGAAGGAAACCAGCAAGGGAGAAGGTGATGTCTCATCTGGTGCTTAAATCAAAACAGAGCAAAACCCAGGCAGAGAGGCGGCTCAGCCCCTTCCTGCCTCCACATGCACTCCTCCAGCTGAGCCTGGTGACATCCTTTCTTCCTCAAATCTGGCCTGGGTGTGGGTTTTAAGCTGGTTTTATCTCTACACCATCTACAACACATCAAGTGGTAAAGAAAGATGACAACATGAGAGGAATGATTTTCCCTAAATCCCACCCCACACAAAGTTAGGAGCACTCTGATCTACTTAAGATGGCTTTACCAGGGGCTGGCGCTGTGGTGCAGTGGGCTAACACCTTGGCCTGAAGCTCTGGCATCCCATATGGGCGCCAGTTCAAGACGTGGTTTCTCCACTACCAATCTAGCTCTCTGCTATGACCTCAGAAAGCAGTAGAAGATGGCCCAAGTCCTTGGGCCCCTGTACCCACATGGGAGACCTGGAAGAAGTTCCTGGCTTTGGATCGGCACAGCTCCAGCCGTTGCAGCCAATGGAGAGTGAGCCATCGGATAGAGGACTTTCTCTCTCTCTCTCTCTCTCTCTCTCTCTCTCTCTCTCTCTCTCTCTAACTCTGACTTTCAAATAAATAGATAGATCTTAAAAATGGCTTTATCAATAATCAAACAAAAACCATACACAGTCCCTAAAATTCTAAGCATTGGGCAAAGCTTCCCAAAGAGTTGGACGACAACAGATTGGGGGCATTCCTCAAATGCCCCTCAAGATGACATACAGGCCCGAAGGCTTAGTTCTCCTGCTTTTCATCAAAAAAGTCATACATTCTGTCCGAATCTCATTGTCCTCATCTCTAATATAAGGGTCAGCAATCAGTGTCATCCACAACAAACCATTACGATGCAGACAAAGCAAGAAAACTGAAAGCAAGAGGAATCTGTCAAGTGTCACCATCGCTGCCATCATTCCTTCACTCCCAGCAAAGAGAGCTTGCCCCAGAGGTACTCAGGAAAGTGGGTAAATATTTACAGGATGTCACAACTCTTGACATGATGGTGGAAGACTCAGAAACACGGAGATTTGCTTTGGATTTCAGCAGACTGTCATCACCAGGGCTGCAGCATACAGCCATGCAAGGGGCACCTTTTGTGTGACATGGGACCTGCAGCTGGAAAGGAAGGGTTGGCAGACCAAGGTTTCAGATCCCATCTTCTGTAATAAACTCATAAATGGCCAAGTGAACCACATCACTGGCCATGCAAACCAGTGTGCACTTGGCCCTCATAGTTTCAAATAAATTTGAGAGCTACATTAAATGTAATTAATAAAAGGGATTCCCATCCTGAAGTCTTTATTTTTAAAGTGATGAAAGATATACATAGACATAAAACTAAAAGGCAACAAAAGGCATAGGAATTTTAGCCCTAGACACCCACATTTATTTGGAAATGTATACGATCCTATTTTACTACAAAGAAAGTGCTGAAAGTGTGTTCACTTAAATTCTATCTTCAATTCTGAGATCAGCCATATGGAAATGTCTTCTAAAATAGAATATATTAAATGAGTCTAAGAGAACAAAAAGGGGCCAGCATTGTGGCACAGAGAGGGAAGCTGCTGCCTGCTATGCCAACTTCCCATATGAATGCTGGTTCAAGTCTAACTGGTCCACTTCTGATCCAGCTCCCTGCTAATGTATCTGGGAAAGCACCCAGAAGATGGCCCAAGTGCTTGGGCCCCTGCACCCTTGTGGGCAGTCCAGATGCACTTCCAGGTTCCTGGCTTCTACCTGGTCCAGCCACAGCTGTTGCAGTCATTTGGGGAGTGAACCAGCAGATGGAAGATCTCTCTCTCTCTCTCTCTCTCTCTCTCTCTCTCTCTCAGTGTTGTGTGTATGTGTGTGTGTGTGTCCATAATGCTGCCTTTCAAATAAATAATATCATTTTTTTAAAAAAAATAGGAAACAGGAAATTCCTTCCTTGTGCAAATGAATCTTTCTCTCAAAAACAGAGTGAATAAATTACTAAGAGGAGAACCTGGCACCCAAGGCTGGTCTGCTTTATGGCAGGGAACACTGAGGTACACATTCATATATTTCCCACAAGCTTACTCTCAGAAAGAGCACTTGGTTCCAATTGGTAGCTCAAAGAGAATTTGTGTGTGTGTGTGTGTTGAACTCAAAAGTTAACCCAGGGGCCAGCACTGTGGCATAGTGAGTAAAGCTGCTACCTGCAGTTCTGGCATCTCATATAGACAGCTGTTCAAGTCCCGGCTGCTCCAATTCTGATCCAGCTCTCTGCTATGGCCTGGAAAAGCAGTAGAAGGTGGCCCAAGCTGGCGCCACAGCTCAATAGGCTAATCCTCCACCTGCGACGCCGGCACACCGGGTTCTAGTCCCGGTCGGGGCGCTGGATTCTGTCCTGGTTGCCCCTCTTCCAGTCCAGCTCTCTGCTATGGCTCACTGCTAGGGCAGTGGAGGATGGCCCAAGTGCTTGGGCCCTGCACCCACATGGGAGACCAGGAGAAGCACCTGGCTACTGCCTTCAGATCAGTGCAGTATGCTAGATGCACCAGCCATTGAAGGATGAACCAATGGCAAAAGAAGACTTTCTCTCTGTCTCTCTCTCACTGTCCACTCTGCCTGTCCCAAAAAAAAGAAGGTGGCCCAAGTCCCTGGGGCCCCAGCACCCATGTGGGAGATTGAGGAGGCTCCTGTCTCTTGGCTTTGGATCAGCACAGCTCCAGACATTGTGGTCAATTGGGGAGTGAACAAGCAGATGGAAGACCTCTTTCTCTGCCTCTCTGTAACTCTGCCTTTCAAATAAATAAATAAATAAATCTTTATTTTAAAAAATCTGTATTTAAAAAAAACACAATATTTACCTGGTATTTAACTGAGAATGAAAGATAATAGTCTATCAGATTCTAGAAATTCTACAATTTTTCTCATTAAGGTGGTATTTTCTGTTTCTTTTTTAAAAATTATTTTTTTGAAAGACAGAGTTACAGAGAGAGGAGGAGAGACTGCAAGAGAGATTGTCCATCTGCTGATTTGCTCCCCAAAAGGCTGTAACAGCTGGGGCTGGGCCAGGCTGAAACCAAAAGCCAAAACCCAGGTCTCCCTTGTGGGTGCAGGAGCCTAAGGTGAATTAGCAGGGAGCTGGATCGGGAATGAAGCAGCCAGATCTTGAACCAGCACCCATATGGGATGCTGGCATTGCAGGCAGAGGCTTAACCCGTTATGCCACAACACCGGCCCTACTTTTTTTTTTTTAATTGCTATAGTTTGAGTGTTTCTACCTGTCCAAAATGCAGGATGCAATTTAACCCCTGGTGCAGCAGTGTTAAGAGCGGAGGCCTTGAACTGGTGAGTAGGCCACCAAGAGCTCCATCCCTGTGGATGGTATTAGTACCTTATAAAAGCACTTGGGAGAGAAACAGCATTCCCCTTTCTGCCCTTCCACCTCTTCCAAAGGAATGTACAGTGAAAGTGCAGCCTCGGGGCTTCCTCCTGGGAGCAGAGAGCAACCACTGAACCTGCTGGAACTTCTCAATTCAAAGCCAGAAATCCAACTCTGTTATTTGTGTCACCTAGCCTGCCGCCCTTTGTGATAGTGGCAGGCATGGCCTGAGACACTCCATAGAAGTAAAATAAATCTTAAAAAAATAATGAGTGGGTTCCTTAGGAGCCTTTTCCAAATTAACTTTATAATCTGTTAGCCACAAAATGAGTGGGCAAAGTTTTGACTGGGATTGCATTGAATCTATAGTTCCAGTTGGGAAGAACTAACACCCTGACATTGATTCTTCCTATCCATGATCATGGAATAACCCTCCATTTTCTTAATATATTTGATTTCTTTCATCAGAGTTTTGTGGTTTCCTTCATGTTATATCTTATTTTTTTTAAATATATATTCTTATTCATTCAAAAGGCAGAGTTACAGAAAGGGAAAGATGGGGGGAGAGATACTCCATCCACTGGTTCACTCCCCAAATGGCTGAAATGGCCAAAGCCAAGAGCTTGCCGATTCTTCTGGGTCTCCCACGTGGCTGCAAGGGACCAAGCACTTGGGCCATCTTCCACTGCTTTCCCCGAGCACATTAGCAGGGAGCTGGATTGGAAGTGGAGCAGCTGGATTGGATCCAGTGCCTATATGAGATGACAACATCACCACCAGCAGTGGTTTAATCTGCTACATCTCAACACTGGCCCCATGTAGATCTTGAACATATTTTATCAGGCTTATACCAAAGTATTTATTTTCTTTTTTAGTATTATTCTTTTTTGGTGCTTACCTAAATAGCATTGTGACTTTTTCAGTTTCAAATTCATTGCTGGTATATAAGAAATCAACTGACCTTTGTTTATTAACCTTGTATCCTGTAACCTTGCTATAATCAATAGTTAGGTCTAATCTTATTATAGTCACTAATGAGGTTTTACTATTTTTATTACTATTATTTGATATTTTCCACACAGTATCACTTAGAATTTTTTTTAAAAAGATTTGTTTATTCTGAAAGTCAGAGTTACAGAGAGACGGGGAGGGGGGCGGGGGGAGGGGAGAGAGAGTGAGCTTCCATTTGTTGGTTTACTCTGCAGATGGCTGCAACAGCCAGCACTGGGCCAGGTGGAAGTCAGGAGCTTCATCCAGGTCTCCCACATGGGTGGTGGGGACCCAAGCACTTGGGCCATCTTCTGCTGCTTTTCCCAAGCCATTAGCAGGGAGCTAGATCAGAAGTGGAACAGCCAGGACATGAACCCGCTATACTACAACGTGGGCCCCTCATTTAGTATTCTTTAAAGTTTTTTTTTTTAATAGTGTCACTTGAATTACTGGGTTTAAATACTGACTTCTTTTTTTTTTATTTTTTGACAGGCAGAGTGGACAGTGAGAAAGAAAAAGAGAGAAAGATCTTCCTTTACTGTTGGTTCACCCTCCAATGGCCACTGTGGCTGGCATGCTGCAGCCGGCGCACCGCGCTGATTTGAAGCCAGGAGCCAGGTGCTTCTCCTGGTCTCCCATGGGGTGCAGGGCCCAAGCACTTAGGCCATCCTCCACTGCACTCCCGGGCCACAGCAGAGAGCTGGACTGGGAAAGGGGCAGCTGGGACAGAATCCAGCACCCCGACCAGGACTAGAACCCGGTGTGCCAGCGCTGCAAGGCGGAGGTTAGCCTATTGAGCCGCAGTACCAGCCTACATACTGATTCTTATAGCCTCATGCAATTATTCTTTTTTTTTTTTTTTTTTGACAGGCAGAGTCAGACAGCGAGAGGGAGAGACAGAGAGAAAGGTCTTCCTTCTGTTGGTTCACCCCCCAAATGGCCACTATAGCCGGCGCACTGCACCGATCCGAAACCAGGAGCCACGTGCTTCCTCCTGGTCTCCCATGTGGGAACAGGGACCCAAGCACCTGGGCCATCCTCCACTGCACTCCTGGGCCACAGCAGAGAGCTGGACTGGAAGAGGAGCAACTGGGACAGAATCCCACGGCCCAACCGGGACTAGAACCCCAGGGTGCTGGTGCCGCAGGCAGAGGATTAGCCTAGTGAGTCGCGGCGCCGGCTGCAATTATTCTTTTTTCTCTATACTTAGGTTATCCTATTTTGAGCCAGTTGCACTCGGCATACTTTCACTTGAACTCAGAGTTCTGGGATTGCTTTACTGCTCTTTGGTGTGACGATATACTCTGAGCCAGTCTTTTATGTTTCTTGCTCCAGAATTGTAATCAGTTTATTTTCCAAGGGTCTCTTATTCATTTTATTGTAAAATGGTATTGAGAAATCCAAGTCACAATTCTGGGTGTTATTTTTTTTTAAGATTTTATTTATTTATTTGAGAGGTTAATATTACAGACAGTGAGAGGGAGAGACAGAAAGGTCTTTCTTCCTCTGGTTCACTGCCCAATTGGGCACAACAGCCAGAAGCCAGGAGCTTCTTCCAGGTCTCCCACATGGGAGCAGGGGCCCAAGGACTTGGGCCATCTTCTACTGCTTTCCCAGGCCACAGCAGAGAGCTGGATCAGAAGTGGAGCAGCCGGGACTCAAATCGGTGCCCACATTGGACGCTGGTGCCGCAGGTGGAGGATTAACCCCTGGTGCCATAGCGCCAGCCCCCTGGATGTTATTTTAAAAATCACTCTTGTTCTCATGTGGAGAGTGGAATAAACGAGAGCTGAGTGGAACTGGGGCCAGCAAGAAGCAGCCTGGTGTTTCAGAAGAGAGACCATCTCGGCAGAGTTCTTGGCAAAGGAATGGGAGTGAAGGGGACTGACTGCAGATATATTTTCACGTCATAGTCAGTGAATTTGCTTTTGGGTTAGATGTGAGGGATTAAAAAAAAGGACTTGAGGACAGTTTCTATGTTTGGGGGAAGAATTAATGGGGAATATCATGATCAGAACAATTTATATCATGGGTACAGATTTGAAGTGGCATACTAAATCTCTATTTCAAAAACCTAAATTTTATTTTAAAGATATGATAGAAACAATGTTTCCAAACCTCCCCTCTACTTGGTCATTTTTAAAGTTATTTTGTATACTCTCTTGGTCCTGCAGCTAAATCCACAATGTAACCTGGCAAGCAGTGTGTCCGTGCATCTTAATGGTCTGCCTGTTTTCTCGCAAACAATGTGAAGCATCACTTTAAGAAAATACACAAACAAGGGTGGACGTCTGCAGTGAAGCTGTCCATGTCCCACATCAGAGCTCCTGGGTTCCGTGGCCAGTTCTGGCTCCTGAATCCAATCTCCTGCTAATGCACACCTTGGGAGGCAGCAGTAAGGGTTCAAGTAATTAGGTTCTTGCCACCCAGGTGCGAGACCTGGATTGGGTTCTGAGCTCCCGGTCTCAGCCAGACCCCGTATTGTGAGCATTTAGGGAGTGAACCAGCAGCTAGAAGTTCTCTCTCTCTCTCTCTAAATGAATAAATAAAGAAAATACAATTATGCCAACATACGATAGCACATTTAATCACTTAATTATTTTTGGGAAATTGCAGTGGCTTCCAACTTGTAATTATTGTGTCCCAATATGAGCAGCGAAAAGTGAGTGTTAGCAACAAAAATGAGTCAGAAGCAGCAAAAGGG
This sequence comes from Sylvilagus floridanus, assembly GCA_949820135.1. Classification (NCBI taxonomy): domain Eukaryota; kingdom Metazoa; phylum Chordata; class Mammalia; order Lagomorpha; family Leporidae; genus Sylvilagus; species Sylvilagus floridanus. The sequence goes on along the minus strand of OX463238.1, from coordinate 22,445,068 downwards.
ATTCAAGTTGAGAAGGGTGATTGATGAGGAAGAGAGAGGAGTGTGTCAGCAGTCACGGGGAGGAGGGCAGCCCATTCTTCATCTCTTATCTGTTTCTCCTGGTGAGCCTGCTCCATCCTTCTTCCCCTCACCCCATTGTCTTTCCTGGTAGGAGAAGAAGGTTACGCCAGCACCAGAGGTTGCATTCCCACCCTGACCACATGCAGAGAGTAACCCGCCATTCTCTGTCCCTCTTCCTAATCAAGTTGTAGATCGGGAGCTGGGATTATCTCCTACAAACATAGCTTCCAGGTACCACCCCCCGCCCCTGCCAGTGGATGGGGATGGGGTGGGGGTGGGGCGAGAGGCGAGAGGAGATCTAGAGAAGACAGGATGACTCCTAGGCTGGGCTGACCCCTCAAAGATGCCATTTTGGAAAAAACGCTGCCGTAAGCAACTTGGTAGCTTTTTTTTTGTTTGTTTTTTGTCCTCGCCTTATGTTCTTCAACGTGGAATTACTGGGGCCCAGTGCTGGCACGGTTTCGTGCCTTCTTCCTCCGTCGTCGGTACGAGCTAGGTCGGTGATGACCTAGGAAACAAGGGTGTTGAGAAATACTGGTCGGGCAGCCCGCGGTGAACTCTTCCTTCTCTCCATGTCATGCCTTTACAGTCGTGGCTCTCCCACCTGCGGTGCGCACTGGCATGAATGTGCTCCCCACGCACGATCTGTGGTCTCTTCAGTGACGTGCACTGTACGGAGAGGACTGAGCGGGTAATCCAATCCAATGTCTATGCAGTGAAACTGCATTCTTAGACGCAGTCATGAAGTCACACATCAGTTCATGCTCACGAGGAGCTACTCCGTGTCCTCTCGTCTCTTCTGTACTGGTCCCATTTGTCCAGCTCTTCTAAGGGCTTTCAAGCCTATGCCAATCTCTTGCCAAGCCTCCTCTCCTCTAAGACTCAAAGTTCTGCTTGACAGCAAGAGACACTCATTGGCCTAAATGGTTTCTTTCCTCCAAGCAAATGCTGGCTTTCAAAGATACCAATCCTTCCCGGCGCTGCGGCTCAATAGGCTAATCCTTCGCCTCCAGCGCCAGCACCCTGGGTTCTAGTCCTGGTCGGGGTACCGGATTCTGTCCCGGTTGCCCCTCTTCCAGGCCAGCTCTCTGCTGTGGCCAGGGAGTGCAGTGGAGGATGGCCCAAGTGCTTGGGCCCTGCACCCCATGGGAGACCAGGAGAAGCACCTGGCTCCTGGCTTCGGATCAGCGCAGGCTGCGGCTGCCATTGGAGGGTGAACCAATGACAAAGGAAGACTTTTCTCTCTCTCCCTCTCTCTCTCTCTTTCTGTCTGACTCTGCCTGTCAAAAAAAAAAAATACCGATTCTCCAAGGACTCGACATGGTTCTTTTTCAGGCAGGGTCCAGGAGTCCCGAATTCATGCCTTTGGGAATTAGACAGGAGTCCTCACACATTCCGCACAGGAAGGGAAGGGACGGGAGAGACAAGCAGGACCAGGTCAACACCCACTGGGCTGGCAAAGGCTAGAAGATGGCGAAAGAGATCCCACAGAGCAGGGGCGGAAGGTGGGGGTGCAGAGTGAGTCACCAGCCAGTGGAAAAGACAGGAAGCATCCCATGCCCTGGAATAATGACACAGTGCGATCTCACCTCTGAGCAGGCACTCCGCTGTGGAATCCAGGGTCTTGTGTGAGGAAGAAAGCAAAGGCAGGCATGGAGTGTGAGTATGGAGATGGAGTTCCGGACTTGATGTAAAATGTGCTACAGGGTCAACATTGCAGCAGAGCAGGTGACCCGAGACTGACTACTCCAGCAGCCCATGTGAGTGCTGGTTCGAATCCTGGCTGCTCCACTTCTGATCCAGCTCCCTGCTAATGCGCCTGGGAAAGCTGCGAAAGATGGTCCAACTGCTTGGTTCCCTGCCACCCACCTGGGAGACCTAGATGGAGATCCTGGCTCCTGGCTTTGGCCTGGCTCAACCCTGGCCATTGTCGCCATCCAAGGAGACAACCAATGAATGGAAGATCTGTTTCTCTCTCTCTCTCTCTCTCACACACACACACACACACACAACTTTGCATTGCAAATAAATAAATCTTGCTTTAACGTTGTGGCCCAGCCCAGGGGACCACAAAAACAAGCAGAATGGTCTGATCCTGTTCACTGAGGACATTATTTGATCCCACCTGCTTTTGACACATTATGCTACGCAAAATTGCCCCTTGTCTCCACTCTATTGTAACAGTCCCCAAGTTACTTGATTTAAAATTATGTAATTCACAAAGGCATTCTTATTTCTAAGTCAGAACTCTCATCCTTCAGTATTCTTTTTAAAATTTATTTATTATTTGAAAGGCAGAGCAATGGATAGGGCTGTGTGTGTTTAGGGGTGAAGAGAGAGAGAGAGAGAGAGAGAGAGAGAGAGAGAACTTGGAGATCTTCTATCCACTAGCTCCACTCCCCGAATGGCCACAACAGCAGGTCTGGGCCAACCTGAAGTCAGGAGCCACGTGAGTGGCAGGGACCTCAACAACTGGGCCATCTTCTGCGTCTCTCCAGGCACATTAGCCGGGAGCTGTATTTCTGGCAGAGCAGCCAGGAACTGGCACTCGAACGTGGGATGCTGGCATCGCAGGTGGTGGAGGGTCAACCCGCTGTGTCACAACATAGGCCCCTCAGTCTTCTTTGTAAATGCACATGGAAGACAGGCATAGCTTGGCAGATGCGATCTTGCCCACAGCTGGCAAGATGGAACTCTGCAGGTGCCATTGGCTGGGGCCGCAGCCAGGCAGAAGCCACACCTGCTGGAGGGCCCTATAGTTCCGAAAGGAGAGAGATCTCGCACAGGCTTAACAGCCAGGGAAGAGGCCCTTTCATCGTGGTGTTCATGGTCTACACTCTCTGGCTTCATTGTAGGGGCACAAAGGGAATGGTGGTTGGTTCCTCAGCATTGAGGGGAAGGTGCTAAAATCAAATAAGTAGTTGGGAAATTGTCTTGCCCGTTATGGGATGAAGCGGGCCTTACTGTTTAGCGGAGGGACCCACAGCTGTTCTGGGAATGCACCTCCCATGTGTTGGAGAGACGGTTTGGGTATTCGTCCCAAAGAACCTGAAGAACAGCAAAGGCTGCTGTGGACATTTCAGGGGAACAGCGGCGAGCAGCAATCGCAGAGCAGGTGGGGCAGGAGGAACGGATGAAGCCAATCCGCAGCCACCTGTCAGTGAGCACTTCATTTAGAATAAAATAAGCACGCACTGCATCGAGGAACAGTTATTGCTGTGCGTTTCCATCCCTTCCTCCTTAGCCCACGGTGCTCAGGCCGTGTAACTGTGCAGCACTGAAAAGCCACGGAAAGCTCCATTGTGTCAGCACCGAGGGAAGAAGTACTTGGCAGGAATTTTTAATACATTATAATTCCAAAAAGATTTGCCTTTTCTCTTCCCACTATTGTAATCTCCTCCATGCTTCTCTAGTTAAGAGCGAACAGTTAGGGAGAGATTGGGGCTTGCTCCAAGGTAGATGGCCAGCTCTGTCATTTACAGAGAATTGCCTGGGCTTCTGTCTCTGTCAGTGACTAACCCCCTCTGAGTGCTTAATTCTTAGTAAATAAGAAATGATGTATTTGATTTTATGTTCTTGGCTGGAAATTTACACAACTGGGGCACACTCTGAATTATTGTACTTTCGGGGCTACTGGGCTTTCTGTACCAATGAATCAAAATAGATTTTTTTTTTTATTTTATTTATTTTTTGACAGGCAGAGTGGACAGTGAGAGAGAGAGACAGAGAGAAAGGTCTTCCTTTGCCGTTGGTTTACCCTCCAATGGCTGCCGCGGATGGCGCGCTGTGGCCAGCGCACTGCGCTCATCTGATGGCAGGAGCCAGGTGCTAGGTGCTTTTTCCTGGTCTCCCATGGGGTGCAGGGCCCAAGCACTTGGGCCATCCTCCACTGCACTCCTGGGCCACAGCAGAGGGCTAGCCTGGAAGAGGGGCAACCGGGACAGAATCCGGTGCCCTGACCGGGACTAGAACCCGGTGTGCCGGCGCCGCAAGGCGGAGGATTAGCCTGTTAAGCCACGGCGCCGGCCTCAAAATAGATTTATAATCAAATGGTTTCTTGAATTCGGAGTACAGAGGGCAAGTCTACGATTCAAAGTTCTGCAGAAACCTCCAAGACAAACCAAGAAAGTGGAAAGAGGTTGTTTTTTTCTAACTATACCTTTCTTAACACTTTTAACAATTATTTCAATTATTCTAGCTGGTGAATGATAAACTGACTCCATCAAAATGACTGGTTTGGATTCTGATTTATCTGGATGGACTGTAATTTTTCAAAGCAGTGAACCCCAGTTTCTATTTAGTAGTTGTTTTTTTTCCCCACTATGTTACTGACCTAGTTTTAGACACCGACTCACCAACTCCAGGTTCCTAGGAGACTAGAAAGAAAAGTTACTTGCTTATATTCTGTAATTTATGACACTAATTTATGGTGCTTCAAGTCTGGGCAGGGGATGGGCTGTTCTTGTTTTATAGAAGAACCTTTTTGTCCTTTGTTGGGGACGTTTCCAGCAATTTCACAATTGACTCTAATAGAATCTTATGAATAAAACTAATGAAAACATGAAGAAATGAACTCCAGACACCAAACATACAGTAGCTTATTGTTCAGCCTCTGGAGAATAGAAATACCTTCTCTCACAAGGTACAATGGTGCAAACAGGAACTAACACTCGGGTTTCAATGCATAAGGCTTTCAGGGTCAGGAGGAGGCCAGTGTTGCTGACCTTAACTGAGTCAGCAGGAACCGACCCAAGAAACAGTGTAAGCAAAAAAAGGTACGTGTGTTTCAGCTTTTAGATGCGTTCCTGTGATTATTAAAGCTGTTTCAAGAGAGAAACAAGTGACCAAATGGAGTTCTTTGTCCTTTGACTCATTCCAATGTGCGTGCATGTGTGTGTGTGTTTTAAGGAATTCTATTAAGAGTGTTTTCTCTTTCACAAGGGCCACTCCTCATTTTGCCTTCTCTTTTGGATCTTGGGGAGCACAGGGTACTACAAAGTGTTCCTAGAAAATGGAATGAAAAGTTTATTTTGATCCAAAAATTTTTGGGAAGCCATGCATAGTTTTTTTCCCACAATATTCATTTTCCAGGAGCTTTCTGAAGGTCTTTCATATACGGAAAGCATGAAAGCGAGAGTTGGTACAACCGAAATACCTGGAGGGTTTTGCCCTTCCAGTGCGTTCATTGCATCAAGTCATTTGCCGGAGTAGCCCTCATGGACTCTGGTCAAACAAGGCTGCTTGCCTGGGTGTCAGTGTCCTCATCTGTGCAGCGAGGGCTGTGGGTCAGCAGTGTTTATCCAAGTGTGTCATCCGTGCCACTGGGAGCACACGAGGTGACTCCAGGTGGCGCAGGGACAATTGCTTTAAGTTATGTATTCACTAGCCTACTACACTTGTAGTTCTTCTGCATATTCCTGCTTAGAAATATTTAGGGTTTTTTTTTTTCAAGATTTATTTATTTATTTGAAAGGCAGTTACAGAAAGGCAGAGAGAGAGAGAGAGAGAGAGAGAGAGAGAGAGAGGTCTGCTGGTTCACTCCCCACATAATCACAATGGCCAGAACTGGGCTGATCTGAAGCCAGGAGCCAGGAGCCAGGAACTTTCTTCCAGGTCTCTCATGCAGGTGCAGGGGCCCAAGGACTTGGGCCATCTTCTACGGCTTTCCCAGGACATAGCAGAGAGCTGGATTGAAAATAGAGCAGCCTGGACCTGAACCAGTATCCATATGGGTTACCAGCGCTGCAAGTGGCAAATTTACCCACTACACCACAGCACCGGCCCCTCGCCACCAACTCCTAACGTTCAACAGACAGTGACACGGGGGTTGTCCCCGTACAAAGTCATGCCTGACCTCAGCTCCCCTTTTGCCATCAAGAGATCCTCTTCAGAATGCTTGAAGAACTGGAAAGAAGACCGGCTCCCCAGTCCCGGTCCTATGAGAAGGCTCTCTGCCATCCAGTAACAACATGGGAAGATCTGAAGTTAGCAATTACATCTGCAAACAAAAGTGATCGACCTCCTGATCTCTCCAAAAAGAGAAAAATTGTAGCTAAATGAAGCTGTGTTTATTTTAAATTAGAGGAAAACAATCATCTTATCAAGTCGGGAAGTAAAACTGGAAACATTTACAATGTTTGGAAAAGGACTTAGTCATAGAGACGGCCAAGGTGAGGAGGAAGCTGCCTCCAAGCAGGCTTTGTTGAAAGCACAATGGCTCAGTTACACCAGCTGACAGGTGCTAGAGAGGTTGCTCAAGAGCAAGAGCCCTGAGAAGATAGGGACGCCAGCCCTGGGTTAATCCCATTGCCCATTGTCTCTGCTCTCAGCTCCTTTCCCGCTCATGGCTGAGGTCCCAAAGGAGGCCCATCTGCAGGGCGCCTCTCTGATGCCCCATCGACCCAGTGTAGGGGTTTGCCACTATTGTAGGTGCCCAAAAGGTGAAGCATCCAGCACCCCAGCCTGCACATGTCCACCACATCCGGGTCTTGGACTTGCTCTCCGCCTCACTCTCACCCACCGGGCTGGTTCCTTTGCAGTGCCGTCCCCTGCCCCCACCACATCCCTACACCACGCTGTGCTCATGTGGAGAGGTCCCTCAACTTCATTCGGGGCAGCTGCTCTGCTGTTTGGCCCCCATCCTCGCACAACTACTTGGCAAGGGCTTTTCACTTGAGAAGGACCATATCTAGGAAAAAGTAGGGAATAGAATGTTGCTCAGGGAATCCACACTCCTGATGAGGCTCTGGGCCCCAGAGGATCATTAGCACACACACACACACACACACACACACGCATACATGAAAACATGGCAAGGACATGCCATTTAAAACCATGCATTTTCTCAACCCAAGTAAATGATCAACCTTTTTTTCTTTTAATTTTTTTTATTTGACAGGCAGAGTTAGACAGTGAGAGAGAGAGAGACAGAGAGAAAGGTCTTCCTTCCGCTGGTTCACACCCAAATGGCCGCCACGGCCGGAGCTATGCTGATCTGAAGCCGGAAGCCAGGTGTTTCTTCCTGGTCTCCCACGCCTGTGCAGGGGACCAAGCATTTGGGCCATCCTCCACTGCCTTCCCAGGCCACAGCAGAGAACTGGACTGGAAGAGGAGCAACTGGAACTAGAACCCAGCGCCCACATAAGTTGCTGGTGCCGAAGGCGGGGGATTAACCAAATGAGCCACAGTGCCAGCCAATGATCAACCTTTCAACCAACCTCACTATTCACTGATCTTAGAGCATTTTCTTTCTTTCTTTTTTTTTTTTTAAGATTTCATTTATTTATTTGAAAGCCAGAGTTACAGAGAGAGGTAGAGACAGAGACAGTCTTCCATCCATTGGTTCACTCCCCAAGTGGCCACAACAACCAGGATTGGGCCAGGCCAAAGACAGGAGCCAGGATCTTCTCCTGGGTCTGTCATGTAGGTCCAGGGGCCCAAAGACTTGGACCACCCTCTGCTACTTTCACAGGAGCCTTAGCAGAAAGCTAGATCAGAAGTGGAGCAGCCAGGATTCGAACCAACATGCATATGGGATGGTGGCACCGCAGGCCAGGGCTTTCACCATCTGTGCCACAGTGCTGGCCCCAGATCATGTTCTTTCAAACATAAACAATGTCACCAGAACTGAGAAGCAGTTGATTCTAAAATCAAACGAACTTTAGAATGAGGAATGGTAAGAAATAACAATCTGACTATAGGGGGGAAAAGAAGGGTGTTTAAACTGTTGTTTTATGCTAAAAGTATAATTCTACAACTAAGTACTGTCTTGGAGCACAGAAAGGATTCTTGAGATTTGTTTTAATCTGAAATCTCTGTGCCTCCCATTTTGAAAATTTCCTCTGAGTTGTTAGAGTACACAGACAGTGCTACAAGAGGTTCAGCCCGGTGGGATCCGGGCTTTCTGCGTCTCATGGGAGCAGTGGTAATTCTAGTATTTTTCTCACTTATGTGCATTTCACAAGGACATACACCTTGTTGTTGTTTTGTCTTTAATAATTGGTAACTTTAAAAAATATTTAGTTATTTATTTATTTGAAAGGCAGAGTTATGAGGGTAGGGGGAGATGATAGGGGGAGAGAGAGAGGGGGAGAGAGAGAGAGAGAGAGAGAGAGAGAGAAAACGCGAGCGCATCCCTCCGCTGGTTCATTCCCCAAATGGTCTACATCTCCAGTGCTGGGCCAAGCTGAAGCCAGGACCTGGAACTCCATCTGGAGCTCCCACATGAGTGGCAGGGACCCGAGCATTTTGGGCATCTTCTGCTCCTTTCCCAGATGTATTAGCAGGGAGCTGGATCAGAAGTGGAGCAGCCGGGACTCCGACTGGAACCCGTATGCAATGCTGGCAGTGCAGGTGGCAGGCTGCACCATCTGTGCCACAGTACTGGCCCCCGGTGATTATTGTAAGTTCCTTTAAGAATGTGCCTGGCAGCAAACACAATGACTACTTAAAGCTCTCGATAAATGCTTATTAAGTAAAAACTGATACTAAAAGACCTCAGCAGGCACCAGCCTAAGGCTGCCCTTGGCCACACAAAGAGGTTGGTGGAGACTGTCACCTCCAACCTCGGGAACTAAACTGACAGTCTACGGGCTCATAGTGACAAGCAGCTGACATCGGTGTTCCTTGCTGCTGCCACTCAGCATTTTCGAAGAGGGTCCTACCAGGAAAAAGATCACAGTTCCTCATTTTAGTTATGGTTTCTGCTGAAGGCATTTAGCTTGTTCGTACCATCATAAAGTCGAGAAGTCGTCGGTCAAATCATCCTAAGTGGCAGAGCACCTGTAACCATGTAGTGAAGAGCAAGCTGGTAGCTTGAGGAAGCTGTCCCCTCTCTCTCCTTCCCCAACTACAACAACTGGGCCAGGGAGAGCACAGCTGGGAATCAGGACACTGATGTCACCAAGCGAGGACCCGAAGAATCACGTTTGGGTGTGAAAATCCAACAGGGAAACCACCCAGGCCAACAGCGGTCCTTGGACGGCCAACGCTGATCTTTCCATGAGGAAGTAGTCAGGGGAGTTGGGGAAGGCATTGACTTTTTTGAATTACTGAGATGGGTCATTTGTGACACTAGGGAACAGTAATGAATGTGGGGGACCTGTTGCACTCGTCCCATGGTGTCTCCCTATGTGAGCAGGGTTGTTTCTGGCCCATCTGGTCTGGGGATTTCTCACCTGCAAAATCAGGTGCAACTGCAGAGCAGGAACAACAGAAGACTCAGTTCCTTTTTTCCCCCACATTGTGTGAAATGAGCACTTTTCATTCATTTAAAAAAATGGTGACGCAGCTGCAATACAAACATTATAAGTTTTGAGCTGGCGCCGCAGCTCACTAGGCTAATCCTCCGCCTAGCAGCGCCAGCACACCGGATTCTAGTCCCGGTCGGGGCACCGGATTCTGTCCCGGTTGCCCCTCTTCCAGGCCAGCTCTCTGCTGTGGCCCAGGAGTACAGTGGAGGATGGCCCAAGTGCTTGGGCCCTGCACCCCATGGGAGACCAGGAGGAAGCACCTGGCTCCTGGCTGCAGACCAGCATAGTTCCAGCCATAGCAGCCGTTTGGGGGATGAACCAACAGAAGGAAGATCTTTCTCTCTGTCTCTGTCTCTTACTGTCTAACCCTATCTGTCAAATAAATAAATAAAATAAAAGCTCACATAGTGTGAATTAGCCAGCCTATTCAAATGTTTTGAGAGGAAAAGTATTCAGTGAATGACATTATGCAACTAGAAAGCAAATTAATTATATATGAGTGTGTATGTACTTCAACAAGGAGTCAAGTCAAATTGTATTTTCTTTAAAAAAATTTATTTATTTATTTATTTATTTGAGAGAAGGAGAGAGAGAGAGAGAGAGAAACAGAGAGAGAATCTTCCAACCACTGGTTCACTCCCTAAATGGCCACAATGGCCTGGGCTGGGCCTGGCTGAATCCAGTACCCAGGAGCTTCATTGAGGTTTCCTGTGTGGGTGTAGGGGCCCCAGGAATTGAGCCATCTTCCATTGCTTTCCCCAGCAATTAACACGGATCTGAATGGGAAGTGGAGCAGCTGGGACTTGAATTGCTACCCATATGGGATGCCAGCATTGTAGGCGGTAGCTTACCTGAGGCCCTACAGTGCCAGTCAGCAAATTCCTTTGGTAAGATTCCGTTATTAATTGTAACTTGCAAAATATTAGTGTGAAAATTCCCGCTTATCCACCATGGTGGCAGGGATGGGCAGGAATAGTCATTGTCTGCATGCACTGTGGCCATCTTTGGCTATTGCCGTATGTTAGCATGTATCCACTGATCCAGGAAGGAAACAATAGCTCCATTGCATGATCAGGGCTAAGGAGAGCTGAGCTGAGAAAGGAAGCAGAACCCTCCCAGACGCCCTCAGCTTTTCCTTTAAAGCCTCCTAGCAGAAATGGTGTGTACCCATGTGTTTGTGTGTGTGTGTGGCCATGTGTACATGTGGGAAGCTTTACTTGGTTACCATGGAAGGCTGCTGACCTTGGGGAGCAAAGACATCCACAAAGACTAGAAGCTGAGTAGGGCCTGCACATAAAAGGCTTGAAGAGCAAAGCCAAGGTGTTTATCGCAGACACGACTTTTGGGTGGGATGAGAGTTTTTTTAAAGCTAGTACTAAAACTAGCTGTTATAAACATCTTCTCTACTTCTCTGAGAGCTTGCAGGGACAGCTTAACCCAGAGCAAACACTCACCTGGCAGAGCCGCAGAGAGGGAGGGAGGGAGAGCAAGCGAGTGTCTGAGGTTACAAGTGGCCGCTGTAGGCGCTAAAACGGTGACAATGACGGTGACAGTGACGGAGGGAGCTCTCAGCCACGCACGCATATCCGGTCCTTGGCAGAAACCCACGGGTTGAAGGTTCTGCCCTTAAAGGGAGCACTCTGGCGACCAAGATGAGGAGCAAAGAGGAATGAGAAAGGAAAATGGCCCTTTTCATAACAGTGTCTCCAGGCACAGGAAAGAAGCGCCTAAGAGGCCGGCAGAGACACCGGAGGTGACAACCGTGGGCAGGAGTCACAGCAGCCCTCAGGCAGAAGGGACTCCGGACCAGTGTTTCTTTGTGACTTGGGCTTTGATTGGGTTAGCTATTTGGCTAGCTCTGAGCTAGAGGATGGATTCAATCCATCTCCACTCACTTTGGGAAGGCGTTTTAACAAAGCTCTGAGTTACAAATGCGTCTTGAGGCTTTGAACAAGGCTTTGGTCCTTCCTGCAGGCGACCGCCCACTGCAACCAACAGTCCAGAGAAGGCTGACCCAGTAAGCAGCATCCCCTAGGGCACATGGACAGGAGGTTTGTCCCAGGAGAGAGAGAGAGCTTCCATCCAATGGTACACTGCCCAAATGGCCACAACCACCAGGGCTGGGCCAGGCCAGAGCCAGGAGCCTGAAATTCCATCCAGTCTCCCACATGGGTGGCAGTGGTCCAAGTACTTCAACCATCTTCTGCAGTCTTCCCAAGTGACTTAGTAGGGAGCTGGATTGGAAGTGGAGCAGCTGAAGCCTCAACTAGCACAGATTTATTTGAGTGTCAAACATTTTTTTGAAATTTGTGCATGTTTTTTCTTAAAACACATTTCCCAGGATCTTTTTGAATATCACTTGTCGGCAGGAGTTTCACATTTTTTTTCCCACAAAAAATACACTTGTAGGGGCCAGTGCTGTGGCTCAGTGGGCTAAAATCACAGCCTGCAGCATTGGCATCCCATATGGGCACGGGTTCATGTCCTAGCTGCTCCACTTTCAATCTAGTTCCCTACTGGTGTGCCTAGCAAGGCAATGGCGTATGGCTCAAGTGCTTGGGCCCCTGCACCTATGTGGGGGACCCAGATGGAGGGCCCTGGCTCCTGGCTTCATTGTCATTCCTGGCTTTCTGGTCATTGCAGCCATTTGGGGAGTGAACTAGTGGAAGGACGATCATTCTCTCTGTCTCCCCTTCTCTCTCTGTGGCTCTGCCTCTTAAATAAATAAATAAACTTTCTAAAAAATACAGTTATCTCTTAATTCCATTTTCCATGAACTTTGTGAAGTCCCCTTGTACCTATGGGAACAGGTGTCAAATAGAACCCGAAGCTTCTGGCACTAAGGTGAGAGAATGCGGAAGTGAGGAGGCACAATGGGACGTTCTTGCTTTACCATTTCTTTAACTTTTGCCCTCCTCCCTTCCCGAGGACGTGTTTGCCCCTAGGAGCCTGGCTGCCAGCTCCCAAGGGCCTGGAATGAGTTATCGAGTTCATTCCAGGGGCTGGGGCCTGAGCTCAGGGCTAGGAAAACTGATTTGGACAGGCACCTAGCAGCTGGTGGGGTGACCCTGTTGAGTCTCCTGGTCCTCTCAGGTCACTCATAGTGGAATTCTACTGACAGTACCGAAGCCCAGATGCAGAGCCTTCCCCGGTGCGGTCCCACCGATTCCCACTCTCCCCTGCTCATCCTCTGCTGAGCTTTGCCTGCAGAAACTCCCTGCCCGTGTCAGCCTGCAGAGGCTCCGAGACATTCCTCCCGCCTCCCAGCTTTCCATTCCGTCAAGTCCCTCAAGTCCAGGGCTTCCCAGCCCAAGTCCAGCCCTGAGCTGACCCAGAAACATGCTGTGAGCCCCTCAGAGCCTTCCTCTGCCCCCAGAATTATGTATTCGTCTGCCTCTCTTTCCTGCCGCTCCTTAGATATGGCCTCCTCAAAAGGAGAGTCAAATCTTTGCTATAGCACTTAGCATTTTGCTTTGGGGAGCCTATTGTGTTGCTCTGAGCAAAATAAAGCTCACCAGGCTTTCACTAAATAAGTACCACTGGGCTAAGCATGAAAGAATTTCTGTCTAGGTTATTTAAAACACACATAACACATCCTAAGTGTTTTTTAAAATGGCCTTTATTGTGATATAATTCATGTACTACGCAATCCTCTGTTTAAAGTCTGCACTTCAGAGGTTTTTTAATATTCACAGGATTGTGCAGCCATCATCACAATCTAATTTTTCACGTGCAAATCTAATTTTAGAACAGTTTTGTGTCTCCTAAAAGAAACCATGGACCCTATTAAGAGTTACTCCAGTGACCAGTGCTGTGGCACAATAGGTTAATCCTCCGCCTGCGGTGCTCATATGGGTGCTGGTTCTAGTCCCGGCTGCTCCTCTTCCGATCCAGCTCTCTGCTATGGCCTGGGAGAGCAGTGGAAGATGGCCCAGGTCATTGGGACCCTGTACCCGCATGGGAGACCTGGAAGAAGCTCCTGGCTCCTGGCTTCAGATCAGTGTAGCTCTGGCATTTGCAGCCAATTGGGGAGTGAACCAGAGGAAGGAAGACCTTTCTCTTTGTCTCTCCCTCTCACTGTCTGTATTTCTACCTCAAAAATCTTAAAAAAAAAAAAAAGTCCATTTTTTCCTACCCCCAGCCCCCGGAAACCGCGGCTGCACCTCTGCCTCCACGGAGTGACCCTTTTTGCACATGTCCTAGACAGAGAATCATAACCTCTGTGGCCCTTTACCATCTAAGTTGTATACTCTCGAGACATTTGGAGGTTTTTCTTTTTAAAACATTGGCTCCTTCAAATAAACCTCTGGCAAAATCCAGTCTAGAAGGCAGAAATCATTAATCAGGCCGCAGGAATGCGGGTGACCTTTTTAGAGTTCTTGTATTTTAACAGAGTGTAGCAACACCATCACATAAATAAATGGCTCTTACTTAAGGAGAAGACTCGAGGGTGAAGGCTGAACAGCTGGGGGCAGCTGGCCCCTCCCCGTGGCTCGTTCTCACCTCTAGAATCTTCCAAGCCCCCATCACCTCCCACCTTGGAGGCATTGTCAAGTTCTTAGACAAGGTCAGAAATCACCTTGTGCCATCTCACTGACAGGATGATGTAGAGTTTTGCCACTAATTCTTGCAAAGATCCCTGACCGTGAAACCTTACCTTCAAAAGAAACAAGTATGGGGGACGGCGCTATAGTGTAGCAGGTAAAGCCTCTGCCTGAAGTGCCGGCATCCCATGTAGGCGCCGGTTCGAGTCCCAGCTTCCTCACTTCTGATCCAGCTCCCTGTTGGGGCCTGGGAAAGCAGTAGAAGATGGCCCTAGTCCTTTTGCCCCTGCACCCATGTGGGAGACCAGGAAGAAGCTCCTGGCTCCTGGCTTCCTGTGGTCACAGCTCTGGCTGTTGCAGCCAATAGGGGAGTGAACCAGCAGATGGAAGACCTCTCTCTCTCTGCCTCTCCTCTCTCTGTAACTCTTTCAAATAAATAAATAAACAAATGTTTTTTAAAAAGAAACAAGTATGGGTATTTTATTTATTTATTTATTTGGCAGGCAGAGTTAGACAGTGAGAGAGAGAGACAGAGAGAAAGGTCTTCCTTCCATTGGTTCATCCTCCAAATGGCTGCTACGGCTGGCACACTGCGCCAATCCAAAGCCAGGAGCCAGGTGCCTCCTCCTGGTCTCCCATGTGGGTGCAGGGGCCCAAGCACTTGGGCCATCCTCCACTGCACTCCCTGGCCACAGCAGAGAGTTGTACTGGAAGAGGAGCAACCGGGACTAGAACCCGGGGCCCATATGGGATGCTGGTGCTGCAGATGGAGGATTAGCCTAATGAGCCATGGCACCAGCCCCACAAGCGTGGGATTAATGACCAAGTTCATGGAGTCTAAAAGATTCCTCAAATTGGGATGCATCTCCCAGTGGTTGCTGGCCTGTCACGTGGTGGCCGTCACGTGGAAGTCAGCACTGGGGCATTTGTGGTACATGTATAGACCTATCCCACCTGTTCACAGGGCATCTCTGCAGAGGCAGGAGCCTGGATGGCGCCACCCACTTGTGGAAGGTCTTAGGCCCCTCCGAATGTCCTCAGAAAGGGTAGCGCTGCGGTGACACCGGCATTCTGCATACGCCGGCCCCTGATGGTGCAGCGGGTGACGTCCTGGGAAGAAATGTGGGTGTGGACGCCTGTGGGCTGCACAACGACTCAGACACCGTCCCTGTGTGTGAGGACCTCGGAGGGGGCCACTGGCCATTCCCTTCCTTTTTCCATTTGCACATGGGGAACAGGCAGTCGGAAAATCCTGTGCGTAAGCCAGCCTGCAAACTGCCTGCCAAGAAGAAAGTTCGGGTGAGGGTTTCATTAGCGGAGAACTCTTGCTTGTTAACAAGACTGATCCATTTTATGATGCTCAGTTCTGCCTCTTGAAACGCAGTCTATCCCTGGTGTGGGCATCTCATCACAGGCCCTTGTGAACCAGACCCAGGGGTGATAAATGGAGGATGCTCAGACATGTGGGCCGGGAGGGCCAGACAAATGAGCCTGGCTTAAGGAACTGTCAAGGTTATTTCTCATGCCCTGGTGCTCACGCACACAACAACAGCAGCAAAAATCCCGGCAGGGGCCGGCACGTCGGGATGGACAAGGGTCTGGTGGGATCTGGTTTTCCGAGTGCAGGCAAGCGGCTTGCGGACAGCTCTGTGCATCCCTGGAATCCTCCCTGGGGGTGACAGGACGCCCTGAGCTGTGTGCAGACATCATCACTGTCTGGCCAAAGACGGGACCAGCACCACCCAAGAATGGCCTTGCAGAATCTCTAAGGAATCCGGCAGCGGCAGCCAGGGTGCGGGAGGGAGAACACGTTCCCGCCGCCCTCTCCGGAGCCGGGAGTCCCACGGCCCATTCACCAATTAACTTCACAGTTGCATCTGCCTTTCCTGCCAAGCTCCCCGTAAAGGAATTTATCACCTTCTGTTCTGCATTTCTTCCCCAAATGTGAGTCAGAAACCCACGGCGCCTGTTGAAAAACGCATTTGCAGCAAGCCCAATTACACTCCCAAGCACCTTTGCGCATAGTGAGGTGCTCGTCGGCCTTCCTTCTGTGGCATTACCAGGCAGGCTGGCCCAGAAGTTCACGGCTAGCGTGGGCCAATAATAATAAGAACCCTTTGTCTAGGTGCCAGGCACTGTTCTAAGGGCTTTGCATACATTACCTGGCTAACTCCTCATCACAGACCCATGAGGTCAGTACTGTTCCTGGTCCCGTGTTGCAATGAGGAAGATGAGGCACAGAGGAGTTAAGCAACTTGCCCAAGGTCGCTCAGCTCTACACAGAACAGATGAGTGCTGAACCCAGGCAGGCTGGCTCCAGAGTCCCCGCGGTAACCAACTACCACTGCGCTCCATGGTGAGGAAAGATGGACACTTAGCCTTTTGCTGACCAGAGAATGTGAAGGCCAACTGAATGGCTTCCATGCCTTTAAAATCAGTCTTACGGGGGTTGGCGCTGTGGTGTAGCGGGTAAAGCCTCTGCCTGCAGTGCTGGCATCCCATATGGACACTGATTTGAGTTGCAGCTGTTCCACTTCCCATCCAGCTCTCTGCTGTGGCCTGAGAAAGCAGCAGAAGATGGCCCAGGTCCTTGGGCCCCTGCACCTGCGTGGGAGACCCGGAGGAAGCTCCTGGCTCCTGGCTTCGGATGGGTGCAGCTCCGGCTGTTGCAGCCATTTGAGGAGTGAACCGGTGGATGGAAGACCTCTCTCTCTGCCTTTCAAATAAATTAATTAATTAAAAAAATAATCAGTCTTATGTAGTGTTCAGTAGTGACTCCTTGGTCTCGAACCACGACTGGCTCCAGGTCCTCCTGTGGGTACCAAAATCCCGGGCACTGAAGCCCTTTTATAAAATGGTGCTTGGGGCCGGTGCTGTGGCGTAGCAGGTGAAGCCACCACCTGAAGTGCCGGCATCCCATATGGGCTCTGGTTCTGGTCCCGGCTGCTCCACTTCCGATCCCGCTCTCTGCTATGGCCTAGGAAAGCAGTGGAAGATGGCCCAAGTCCTTGGGCCCCTGCACCCCGCGTATGAAGTCCTGGAAGAAGCTCCTGGCTCCTGGCTTTGGATTGGCACAGCTCCAGCCATTGCGGCCTGTTGAAGTGTGATCCAGCGGATGGAAGACCTTTCTCTCTCTGTCTCTCCTTCTCTCTGTGTAACTCTGACTTTCAAATAAATAAATAAATCCTAAAAAAATACTTCTGCGAGGGGGCTTTACACAGTTCATGGAAAATAGAACAAAAGGTAAGTTGATTTTGGTGCAGAAAAAAATTGAAACCCATGGGTATTTTTTTTGAAGATTGATTTATTTATCTGAAAGGCGGAGTTCTAGGGAGGCAGAGAGCCACACTCTCTCGGGACCTTCCGCCCGCCCCCGGCTCGCTGGCCTGGCCCCAGCGCGCTGCCTCCACACGTCAGCCAGCGCCTGCAGTGCCGCGCTTAATGAGGACAAACAAATGTGCTCATCGCACGGAGTTCAAGTGTGAATGATGTGCTCCGTCGGCTCCCGCTAGGCAGTTCTTTCTCTGGCAACAGCGCAGCGGATGTTGCAAACTTCCCACCCACGGGGGACGCCCGGCGCTCATGGAAAACGCGTGTTCCGGAACGACTGTGCGTGGCGTTCCCATTTGGGGAGGGGGCGGGGGGCGGAGAGGAGGCACCAAAATAAACTTTTAGTTCTACTTTCCACGAACGGGTGGCGGCTCTTCCTCCGTGTTTGGCGGTGGATTTCTAAAAGGCCCTGGGACGCCGAGCTGCAGGGCGCTGGTGTTCCTGAGATCCTCGCAATGGGCCTCACCTTCCAGGGAATGCCTGCTACACCCCCAGCTATTAGCTCATCCCTAGGAAAACAGGGGGTGGAAAACCGAAGCTCCCTGCAACATTGCAATGGTTCGCCTCTGTTTTTCCGGGTGTGTGTGTGTGTGTGTGTGTGTGTATTTAGAGAGAGAGAGAGAGAGAGCGCGCGCGTTTTGCAGCTTGAAAACGAATCTGTGTCCTCCCCTTGCAGCAGGCTCTGCCGAGACCTTTCCCAAGGGCTCCACCACAGAGGGAACCAGTGGCCATGAAGTAAGAGTTACGCACAATCCTGCTCTGCGTTTGTGAGTTCATAAAGAAATCGCCTTTGATTGCAACACTTTCCTTTGTGTTAGCTGAACTTTTACTGCCTGACACGGGAGCGCAACAGCTCTGGCCTAAGTCTGGTCACCCCTGCGTGAACACGTAGGCGGACTTGCCTCCCTTTCTGGCTTTGTTGCCCAGTGTTTGGAGAATGATGATAGTGTGGTATTTCCATGTAGAACCGAAAGAAAAAAAGAAAGGGAGAATTAAGTGTTTGTCCGTATGGATTTTTTTTAAAGATTTATTGATTTGGGGGCCGGTGCTGTGTTACAGCAGTTTAAAGCCCTGGCAGAAGCTCCAGAATCCCATATGGGCGCCGGTTCTAGTCCTGGCTGCTCCTCTTCCGATCCAGCCCCCTGCTATGGCCCGGGGTAGCAGTGGAGGACGGCCCAAGTCCTTGGGCCCCTGCACTGGTGTGGGAGACCTGGAGGAGGATCCTGGCTTCTGACTTTGGAGCAGCCCAGCTCCGACCATCTGGGAAGTGAACCAGCAGATGGAAGACCTCTCTATCTGTCTTTCAAATAAATAAATCTTTTTAAAAAAAGATTTATTGAATTAGTTGAAAGTCAGAATTATACACAGAGAGAAGGAGAGGCAGAGAGAGAGAGGTCTTCCATTTGCTGGTTCACTCCCCAATTGGCCATATAGGCCGGAGCTGGGCTGCTCCAAAGCCAGGAGCCAGGTGCCTCTTCTGGGTCTCCCACAGAGGTGCAGGGGCCCAATGATCTGGGCCATCTTCCACTGCTTTCCCAGGCCATAGCAGAGGGCTGGATCACAAGTGGAGCAGCCAGGACTGGAACGGGTGCCTATATGGGATGCTGACACTGTAGGCGGCACCTTTACCCACTATGCCACAGCGCCAGCCTGTGTGGATTTTTTAAAAGGCCACTTTCTTCTGAATGCATGCATTTAGAGTCAGATGCAGCCACGGTGTTTTGGTGTGCATCTCAGCATGTCTTCAGATATTGCCTTTTTTACACGTTATTTATGCTCACACTTAATTTCTCTCTAGAAGCATCGGTATACCAATCATTAAGAAATACAGATCCTCAGGGCTGGCGCTGTGGCATAGTGGGCTAAGCCTCTGCCTGTGGTGCCAGCATCCCATATGGTTGCTGGTTCATGTCCCAGCTACTCCACTTCCCACCCAGCTCTCTGCTATGGCCTGGGGAAGCAGTAGAAGATGGCCCAAGTGCTTGGGCCCCTGCACCTGTGTAGGAGGTCTGGATGGAGCTCCTGACTTCGGATCAGCCCAACACCGGTCGTTGCAGCCATTCAAGGAGTGAACCAGGGGATGGAAGTCCTTTTTCTCTCTGTCTCTCCCTCTCTCTGTAACTCTTCAACAAATAAATAAATCTTAAAAAAAAATACGAATCCTCTCTTGCTCTGGCTTTTGGGGTGCTCAGCCACCACTTGGAAAATGACAGGGGAAGTGAGCCGCTTGGGTGTGAAGCCCGTGGTTAACACAGAGGCAGTGCTTTCGCTTCATGGTTAGGGAGCTGTCACACCATCTCCCTCAGAGCTCGTGTGAGCAGTCTGGGCCAGTGGTCTTCTTATCTATATGGGACCAAGGACAAAAAATACTCCGGCTTTTAGAGGGAATTCTGCTAGACTTACTGCTATCAGAATGGGCTTCTCGCTTCCAGTGATTCCTCTACTGCAACTGCTCCGAAGCGGGAGATTTCCAATACACAAAGGGCGGCCTCCCCCCAGGACCTGCTGGATCAGGATCTCCTGGGATGTGACCAACCCAGTGCCTGGAAAGGCTCCACGTGGTATCTGCCGGGTTCACCGCAGGTGGCCAGGAAGAGCGCTCCTCATCGTCCGGTCTTCTGCGCTCTAATCAAAAAGCGGTCTAAAGCAAGCTTGTAACTTGTTGTCACCTTTTATTGACTTCACTGAGGCCAAAGTTAATTCCTCTGGTTAAAACATTGTAACTTCAGACGTGTAAAATGGACAGCAGATGATTCTCCGGGAAGAGGAGACAGGAAAGGAAGCTTGGGGCCTTCACCGAGTTTCCATTTGAAGCCGTTACCAGTTTTTGTGGGTTAAAAACACTTCACCATCTACTGACCTAAGGAATGATTTGTTGTCAACCCAGTAGCAGACAGGTGCGTCTCTGCCACCAAACGGCAATGTCGCTAATGAGCAATTTGTTTAAAAACGTTCTTGATTTATTTCTTATTTGAAAGATAGGGACAGGTTTGTGACCAGCTGCTACACGTCCGATCCAGCTCACTGCTGTGGCCTGGGAAAGCAGTAGAAGATGGCCCAAGTCCTTGGGCCCCTGCACCTGCATGAGAGACCTGGAAGAAACTCCTGGCTCCTGGCTTCGGATTAATGCAGCTCCGGCCATTGCGGACACTTGGGGAGTAAACCAGCAGTCGGAAGACTCTCTCTATCTCTCCTTCTCTCTGGATGTAACTCTGACTTTCAAATAAATCAATATATCTTAAAAAAAAAAAAAAAAAGGAAAGATAGGGACACACACAGAGAAAGGAAAGAGCCAGATAGATAGCAAGAGCGAGATGGGGGGCGAGGTCTTCCATCTTGCTGCATTATTCCCCCAGTGCCTGAAACAGCCATGGCCAGGCTGCAGCCAAGAGGCCAGCTCTCAGTCTGGGTTTCCCACGTGGCTGGCAGGAACCCACCTACTTGATCCATCACCTGCTCCTCCTGGGGTGGGCAGTGGCAGAAAGCTGACTAGAAGGCAGAACAGTCACGACTTGAACCAGGTACTTAGACCTGGGATGCAGACATCCTAAGGAGTGGCTTAAGTACTGTGCCAAATGCCAGACCCACCAGGCAGTCTTACCCGGGGGGCTGAGCCCCGGGCAGATCCACAGGGCCTGCTTCCCCTTTCCTGGGGAGGATCCTTGAAACCCTGGGGAGAACTAGACTGAATATCCATGGAACTGGTCTTCCAACCAGAGCTTAGTTCCTTCCAGAAACACATTCCCAGACACCTGCTATCGCTGATGGGACAGGTCGCTGCCCCAGAGTGTGAGAGGGATGAGAAATAAGGCAGGAAAAGGAGGCAAAATTGTCCCAAGGTGAGGTCAATCTGTTGTATTTTCCCATGTCTATGGAGCCATTTTACACAAAGAGCCTTCTCCCCTGGGTAAAAACGACAACCTTTCCAAATGGCATAACAGGACCTAAGGAGGAATCACGGTAGGGTAAATGCACTCCGAGCTACAGTGTTCTCTGTGCAGATGGCCAGCATGAGCAGCTTGTAAAACCAGCCACTGTGACTGCTCACGCACAGGCTCTGCTGATTTTACAAATACATAGTAATGCAGCCGCCTCTCCAAGGGCGGGCGGCGGGCTGACGTTTGCACAGCCAGCAGAATCATTTCTTGTGGGAGATAGGATTTCGTCGTTTAGCAAGATTCCATCAAAGGAAGCTGCGCCCTCAGCCGTGCGCGCTATTCCAGGGGCGGTGGCTGCCCTCCCCCTCGGCTGCTTCTCTCCAAATTACTAGGCAGCCAGCAGGTAAATCGATGCATTGTGCGCAGGGTGGCAGAGCGGGTTCTGTGGGTCTCTGTATTGGGAATATTTAGCATGTGAGGCAG
The DNA here is from genome assembly GCA_949820135.1 of Sylvilagus floridanus. Taxonomy (NCBI): domain Eukaryota; kingdom Metazoa; phylum Chordata; class Mammalia; order Lagomorpha; family Leporidae; genus Sylvilagus; species Sylvilagus floridanus. Next base: position 22,423,522 of record OX463238.1, on the reverse strand, counting down.
CCAGGAGCTTTCAGAAAAATGGCATTTGTTGCCTTTTCGTGGTTATTAAAGAAAATCACATTAGGGAAGAAATGTTGGAAAATAAGAAACCTTTAACAAAAATTTATTTTTCATGTGACTTAGTTTTTCAAAGATTCAATATAGTTTGTAAATAAAATTCTAATATAATGATATTCTGTTCCTTTCTCCCTCTCTCCCCCTCCCCCAACAAAATTTATATATATTTATTTAGGAGAGAGAGGGAGTCCTGTTAGCTGGCATACTCCCCAAATTCTGCAATAGCTAGGGCTGGGCCAGAGCCAGAGCTCAATGCTGGTCTCCTATGTGGGAGGCGGGAACTCAATTATTTAAGCCATCACTGCTGCCTTCCCCGCCTACTTTAGCAGGAAGCTGGAGTCATGAGCCAGAGCTGGGAATTGAACCCAGACACTCCAGTGTGGGATGCAGGTATCTTACTCACTACACTGAACACCTGCACCAAAAAAGCAAAAACCCCCAAACATTCTTAATTTGATGGTGCAAAGATACCCATTCTAACACTCTGGGGTGCTCTGCACCCTTCTTCCTAGTTAGCATGGTAGCTCATATTCCATTTGTTATCCGCTTTCTCAGTAGCATAGTGCGCACACGGCATGTTTAGTGTCTTCTCTTGGGGGATTATAAGTAACGTTTCAATGAATATGCTTGCCAGTAATTTTTAGTCTGCATCTCTAACTAATTCCTTAAGGCAGATTCTTAGAAGTGGAATGTCTAGATCAAAGATGTAAATAAATGAACGCTGTGGCATTTAAACAAGGATTTTCTGGGTTAATTGGAAAACACACCTCTGTGTTTACTGGCTGTGCACTGCTGTTTCTGGGTAAGAGAAAAACACCTGCCGTCAGCTCTTCTCACACCAACACCTGTCGACAGGAAGTGGCAGGCTTGATGCTTCCTCTAGGGAGCAGGTGATGAAGTGATAGGACGACCTGCTTCCTTGCTTCTCCACCCAGCCTGTGCCCTGCCAGGCTCACGTTCATGAGCAACACCAGCGAGCCCCCTGGCTCTGAGCACTCTAGTTGGGTTCGACCAACTTTAGCTGAGGTTTGGAGGCTGCAAGGATGAAGTCGGGGTCTCTGTCTCCCACACTGCTCTCTAAAGATTCACTATGGGTTGATTGCGTCTTTTTAAATCTGCATTCGTGGGGCATGGATGGTAAAATATAGGACATTTACCCTCTTAAACATTCAACGGTGTTGAGTACTTTCCCACTGTCATACAACCATCATCATGATCTGGTTCCAAACCTTTGTCCCTGTCCCAAACAGAAATCTGTCCCGTTAAACAATTCTTCCCCACCACCCCTCCCTCCAGCCTCTGGTAACCTTTGTTCCGCTTTCCCTGTCTATGAATTTGCCCATTGTTTGAACCTCATACGAGGGGAATCATAGATTTGGTATTTTGTATCTGTCTTTATTTCACTTTAACATAAGGTTTTCAAGGCTCATCCACATTGTAGCTTGTATCAAAAATATCACTCTTTTTTTAAAAATTTATTTTATTTATTTGAAAGAGAGAGTTACAAGAGTGAGGGGGAGAGAGTGAGAGAGTCAGTCTTCCATTCGCTGGTTCACTCCCCAAATGGCCACAACAGTCAGAGCTGAACTGATCCAAAGCCAGGAGCCAGGAGTTTCTTCTGGTCTCCCACGTGGATGCAGGGGCCCAAGGACTTGGGCCATCTTCTACTACTTTCCCAGGTACATTAGCAGGGAGCTGAATTGGAAGTAGAGCAGCCAGCACTCAAACCAGTGCCCATATGGGATGCTGGTGCTATAGGCCAGGGCTTTAACCGACTGTGCCACAACTCCGGCCCTCAAATGTCATTCCTTTTAAGGTAGAATAATATTCCATTGTATGTATACATCACATTTTGTTCACCCATTCATCTGGTGATGGACATTTGAGCTGTTTGCACCTTTGGCTGTTGTGACTGACGCTGCTGTGAACACTGGTGTTGGTGGCTGTGTCCTTTCACAAGGCTGCAAATCTAGCTTGGGGGCAGCCCCTTGCATCTTGCTCCTCTCTGTTCCAGCAACTACTTCCTCTCCTGGGTCTTTTAGGCCCAAGACAGTAGGTGGCTCCCAATTGTTGCTCCACCCACTGGGGAGTTTCCCATACCCTACCTCTGTCTTTGAAAGTGTTTTCTTTATTTGTTTCTTCAGATGACCCAGTGTTGGTGTGCCACCCCTTCTCTGCCAGGAGTCTGACGCTCACAGAACTCTTGCTGCCAAGTGTCTCCAGTTCAGCCCCAATACACCTGGACACCTCTCAGAAGGCACCTGGGTATTGGCTGGTACATCCCACCTGTAGCTACTGAGAAACACGTGAAATCACATCAAAATAACACTAGCCCGGCCCCAGTTCACTTCAGTGTATTCAAAGTACCTAGTGCTATGACCTGGGAAATTTTCATGTTCAAGATGTTTCTCAGTCATGCTGATGTTATTGGCCCAAGGTCTAACATGAACCCCTGGCATTGAGAGTTTTTTTTTAAAAGTTCATTTATTAGTTTTTATTTATTCAAAAGGCAGAACAACAGTGAGAGAAAGAGACCTTCCACGTGTTGGTTCATTCCCCCAAATGCCTACAACAGCTAGGGTTCAGCCAGGCTGGAACCAGGAGATGGAAACTCCACCTGGGTCTCCCAGGTGGGGGGCAGGAAGTTAGTACTTGAGCCAGGACCTGCTGCTTCCCAGGTGCATTATCAGGAAGCTGGGTCAGAAGCAGAGGCAGAGGCAAGTCTTGATCGGAGGTGCTCCAATATGGGATGCAGATGTCCTAAGCCGCAGCTTAACCCAGTGCACCCCCATGCCCACCCGAGCAGAGACTCTAACTTCCAGTCCTGATCCATGGTGCAGTTATGTGTCCACTTTAAGAATGTAGGCCAACGTGGGGCAAGCATTTGGCATACAGACTATGAATCCCATGTAACCCCAGCATCCCTTATCTGCATGCCTAGGTTCAAATCCTAAAGCTTCCTGCTAATGTTCACCCTGGGAGGTAGCAGGTAAGGGCTCAAGTTCTTGGGTCTCTGCCACCCACGTGGGAGCTGAGTCTCCCAGCTTCATCCTGGCCCAGCCCTGGCTATTGTAGGCATTTGGGCAATGAACAAACAGAAGGAGAGGCTTCTGTCTCTATTTCTGTTTCACTTTAAAATAAAAATGAAGGGGCTGGTGCTGTGGCGTAGCAGATAAAGCCACCACCTGCAGTGCCGCCATCCCATATGGGTGCCAGTTTGAGACCCAGCTGCTCCACTTCTGACCCAGCTCTCTGCTATGGCCTGGGAAAGCAATAGAAGATGGCCCAAGTCCTTAGGCCCCTGCACCTGTGTGGGAGACCTGGAAGAAGCTCTTGGCTCCAGCTGTTGTGGCCATTTGGGGAGTGAACCAGTGGATGGGAGACCTCTCTCTCTCTCTCTCTGTCTCTCTCTCTCTGTCTCTCTCTCTGTCTCTCTCTCTCTCTGTCTCTCTTTCTCTCTGTGAAACTCTGCCTTTCAAATAAATAAAAATAAATAAATATTTTGTAAAAATAATTTAAAAATTAATATATATTTAAAGATTTATTTTTTATTTATTTGAAAGGCAGAGTTACAGAGAGAGGAGGAGAGGCAGAGAGAGAGAATCTTCTATCCACTGGTTCACTCCCCAAATGGCCACAAAGGACCAGGGCTGGGTCATGCTGAAGTCAGGAGCTTCTTCTGGGCCTCCCACATGGGTGCAGGGGCCCAAGCACTTGGATCATTTTCCACTGATTTCCCAGATGCATTAACAGGGAGCTGGATAAGAAGTGGAGCAGCCAAGGCTCAAACTAGCGCCCCTATGGGATACTGGCATTGCAGGCAGAGGCTTAAGCTGCTATGCCACAACGCCAGCCCCGAAAATAAATATATTTTTAAAACATTCTATGGTAGGGGTAAAAGGTTAGAGCTCAGAAGCTACCAGAATGCAGCCTTCTTCCTTCTGAAAGTGGCCTGACAAGCATAGTTCCTGTAGACTATTTCCTGAGGTGTACAGTACGGCTGGCTGTCCACAGCGGACACGCTATGATTGCATTACCAGGTCCCCCTGGCAAAGAATGGCTGCACCTTTCAATGGCACTCTGAGATGAATGGGGAGCTGGAAGGCAAGATAAGAAAACAGGCTTTATCTACTTCCATATTTTGCCAAAGGCAACTCTGAATTCAAACTATTACATAAGTTATTATAATTTCCTTGGCTTATTATCTCATTTTTATTATCGACCCAGGGAGGTGGTAGTTTGGGGCAATTCATTGAATTCCAGTGATCTTTCATTTCTTCGTCTTCAGAAAATGCTAAGAGAGAGGGAAAATACTTGGCTATACTGAAAAGCGCCTCAGACCTCATCAAATTTAAAATTCTCAAAAAAAATATATAGATAAATCAAACCTCAGAAAGGTTTACCTTTTAAAAAAAGATTCATTTATTTATTTGAAAGGCAAAGTCACAGAGAAAGAGAGGCAGAGAGAGAGAGAGAGAGGACTTCTGTTCACTCCCCAGATGGCTACAACAGCTGGAGCTGTGCCAATCTGAAGCCAGGAGCCTCCTCCAGGTCTCCCGTTGGGGTGCAGGGGCCCAAGTGCTTGGGCCATCTTCTACTGTTCTCTTGGGTCACAGCAAAGAGCTGGATCAGAAGTAGAGCAGTCAGGACTTGAGCTGGCGCCCATATGGAATGTCAGCGTTGAAGGCAGAGGATTAACCTACTGCACCACAGTGCCAGTCCCAGAAAGGTTTACTTTTATTGAATTAAGTACTTTCTTGGGACGGCACCGCGGCTCAATAGGCTAATCCTCCGCCTTGTGGCGCCGGCACACTGGGTTCTAGTCCCGGTCGGGGCACTGAATTCTGTCCCGGTTGCCCCTCTTCCAGGCCAGCTCTCTGCTGCGGCCTGGGAGTGCAGTGGAGGATGGCCCAAGTGCTTGGTCCCTGCACCCCATGGGAGACCAGAAGAAGCACCTGGCTTTTGCCATCAGATCAGCGCGGTGTGCCGGCCGCGGCGGCCATTGGAGGGTGAACCAACGGCAAAGGAAGACCTTTCTCTCTGTCCCTCTGTCCACTCTGCCTGTCAAAAATAAAAAAGTACTTTCTTCCCTTATTGTAAAAACAATCCTGTTGGTGTTCTATCACACAATAGGGTAATAGTATACTGTATAATAGTACAATAACAAACTCTACTACTCCAAATAACTAGAAGAAAGACTTCTGAATGTTCATACCACAAATCAGTCTTGAATATATGAAGCAATGGATACTACTTATCCTAATATGATCATTAAAATGTATCAAAATAGTACATTGTGCCCCATAGATATGTACAATTATTGTTTATCAATAAATAAGAAAAAAATTCTTTGGTTCATGCATTCCATGCTGCCAGTGAGGAATTGAAGTGCAGAGAGCTTTAAATGACACCTCCAGGTAGACAATACTAACTTCATAGCAGGGCAAAATTAAGCTTCTAATCCAGGCCACCTGGTTCTTAGCTCGGTACACAGGCCCAAACGAAGAGAGACACGAGGGTAAGAGACATTTAACTGGCAATAAAACAAGAAGAAAGCAAACAGAGAGAGAAACAAGCAAACAAGAGCCGGTGCTGTGACTGTGACTACCAGGCCCCATCCCATCAGTGGTGCCCCTGAACCTGAGTGTGGTCACTGTGGTTGATGCCACCAGCCAACCTGGAGGAGTTTTCCAAAAAATATGCAAAGCCTACGAAATCTCTCCAACCTCAAATGAGCCGGATGAGGGCTAGGGAGGTGTTAGAAGTTCGGAAGAGGCCCTGGTCTGGACCTCTGTGGCAGTCTGTGCAGGTCAGGCGCCGGGTAGAAGCTGGGTCTCTGTGTCCAGCTGAGCTGCCCAGTGGCCAGAGGTGCCTTATCCCCAGGGCTGGGGAATGTCTCTTTTCGGGGGTGACAAATGTTTCCAAATTTACCCACCTCTTTACCCCACATTCCCAAGTTGAATTGTTGAGTTTCCTTTCTGCCCCTTAACTCAAAATATCAATAACCTTCACATTGTATTTTATTTTATTTTTTTAAGATTTATTTATTTGAAAATAGAGTTATAGAGAGACAGGGAGAGATAAAGAGAGACAGAGATCTTCCATCTGCTGGTTCCCTTCCCAGATGGCTGCCACAGTTGGGGCCAGGCCAGGCCCAAGCCAAGAACCAAGGACCCCATCTGAGTCTGCCACGTGGGTGGCAGGGGCCCAAGCACTTGGACCATCATCTGCCGCTTTCCCAGGCACATTAGCAGGACGCTGGATCCAAAGTGGAGCGTCCAAGACTAGAGCCAAAGCTCTTATGGGATGGCAGCGCTGCAGAGGATGGCTTAACACACGCGCCACCACATCAGCCTCAGGGGCGCTCATTTTCTGAGGAGTGTTCTTAAATGTGCAGGAACGTGCCTTGCATGGACTACATTGCTTTCCTAACATTCCAGTCTCTGAACAGTTGATAAACTGAGCTGTTCATGTTTAATGTCTCAGCATAATAACATTTGGGAGTATCTTATTTGTCTATTGAAGAACTTTGCCCTAAAACACTATCCCTATAGAAAACTGCTCTTTTATTAAATCAGCCAAGGTTAAGAAAAAGAGATAAATGCCTTTCAGCACATAACAGACCACTTGTATTTACTTTAAACTCAGAAATACACTTCAACTGGAGTGAAAAATAAAACCCTCCCTGCTCACCGGGCAGTCAGTGGTTTAAGTGCGTATGGCAAGTTGTCCCCAAAACAAGAAGTGTACTTTCACTTCCACAGTGGGTGCAGCCTTTGGCCACCACTGATACGTCACTAAATTTGAAATAATTTTCTGGCACACCCCACCCTGGCACTGGAGTTAATGGTTGGAGTCGTTGGCACAGGCGGAAGTCAGAATTTAGTGTGTGCAGAGCCCTAACGTTTTTGGCAGTGTGGACCAGATCAAATAAAGTCTGTCGGCACAAGACAGCTTCCTGGAAGCTGGGTGTTGGCTTCTCCTGACAGTGTCAAGGGCAGGTTCACCTTCTCAGTGATCCGGACTAATTGGATAATACAAGTGAGTCCACAGGGAACACAGTGCCTTCATGTGGCAGTGAGTATATGAGGCAGCACCCCACCACTCCTTCTATGAGGGGTATGAGGGGTCTACTAAAAGTTCATGGCCTCTCTCTCTCTCTCTGCATGTGTGTGTATGTGTGTGTGTGTGTCTCCCTCTCAAATAAGATAAACCAATAAAAACTTACAAAAAGAGTGAGCCTACACTGACAAGTTATTCTGGGATAAAGCCAGTTATCTTGTGACCCAAACCTGAGAAGATGCTTTGTGAAACATCCCTCCCTTTGGCCCCTGGCCCAGCAGCAGGTCTCAGGATGGTATTGGGTTTTGGGGTCATTGTGCTTTTTATGATCTGGGGCTCCTGCGGAGAGGATGGGGTGAGACCACACCCCTGGGGGTAGAGGGGAGAATTTCTCTAGCAGTGGTGTGTAGTGAGTGTGAGGCAGATTGTGAGAGGGTGTGATTGTGTGTGTGAGGGTAGGTGGGTGTGTGATGGTGTGTAAGTGTGTTGTGAGACAGTGTGTGGCAAAGTGTGTGAGTGCATGATTGTGTGAGAAAGTATGTGCGTGTGTGGGGGTAAGTGTGCATGAGAGAGAGAATGTGATTGTGTGAGAGTATTGTGTGTGCATGAGAGTGTGGGCAAGTGTGTGATGGTGTGAGAACATATGTGTGTGGGTATGTGAGAGAATGTGATTCCATGTGAGTGTGCTTGTGTGAGAATGTGTGTGTTTGGGTGAGTGCATGTAGGCGTGTGTGTGGGGTGACAGTGTGTATGGATTGTGGGGGGTGTATGTGTGTGAGTGTTAGTGTGGGGGGTTGAGTGTCTTTGTGTGTGTCTGAGTGTGTGTGTCTGAGTGTGTGTGTGACCACTCCCACGTTGGGGGCTGCCCCCCAGGAGGGCCAGCAGTGTAAGGGCAAGGCAGGCGCCGGCAGCAGAGCCCCCTCGTCTCCTGGCTGCCCCATCTGCAGGCCAGGACACAGCCATCAGAGCCACCTGGGGACAGGAATGAGATGCAGCCCAGGAGCCAGGCGGTGAGGAGCAGCCTGAGAGCCTCCTACGCTCGCTGGGCTTGTGTTGAGGCTGTGAAGGGGCCAGCCCAGTCGTGGAGGTGCTGGGAGGAAGTGAGGGAGAGCTGTGTGTCTTCCCCAGGCTCTGTGCTCCCAGGATGAGCTTAGGTCTCAAGAGGGACAGTCCCAAGGGGATCAGGCCTCAGGGACACAGCGCCTGGGTCTCCTGCTGCCTGCTGGGTGCTGCTTCTGGCCAGCCTGGGAGGCAATCTGCAGAGTCTGGGTTTACATTTGTCTCCATCCCGTCACTTCCAGGTTGCGGACGTGGGGCAGCTGACGCAGCCCCCTCAAGTTTCCTGACTGTGATGGAGGGGCGCTGCAGGTTGTCAGATGAGATTATTGGTCCCCAAGTGTCTTTAGAAAAGGAGACGCAGAGAGAAAAAGCCACGTGAAAGGCAACACGCACACAGCCAAGGGACCAGCAAGGACCACAGGCAGCCAGGGAGGTTAGCTTGTAAGGATCTCCCACAGTGCTGTCTGGAGGAACCCATCCTGCCAACACCTTGACTTTGGACTTCCATCCTCCAGAGCTGTGAGAGAACACACCGACCGCCTGTCCGCTGTGTGCCCTGCTGGTGAGAATCTGTTTTGCAGCTCTGAGACACTAACTTGGCTGGGGACCAGCTCTGGGGACCTGTAGCTTTGGGGACCAGCGAATTTCACATGCCCAAAAGAGCCCAAATGAGGACCAGACTCCCCTCGTGTTGTCATACCAGGTATCCTTCAGAGCCTGTGTTTAAGGCCACTGCATTAAAAACAAGAAAAACAAAAACCCACACAGAGAACAGGAGCCAGCGCTGTGGCACCGTGGGTTAAGCCTCCGCCTGTGAAGCCCACATCCCATATGCACCTCAGTTCGAGTCCCGACTGCTCTTTCTTCCCAGCTCCTTGCTAATGTGCCTAGGAAGGCAGCAGAAGATGGCCCAAGTGCTGGGGCCCCTGCCGCCCATGTGGGAGACAGTCATGGAGCGCCTGGCTCTCAGCCTGAGCCTGGCCCAGCCCTGGCTATTGTGGCCATTTGGGGAGTATGTGTGTGTGTGTGTGTGTGTGTGTGTGTGTGAATTAGGCTTTTAGATAAATAAATAAATCTTGGAGGAGGAGGAGGGTTCTCGTTGCTTGAGGAGGGTTGACTTTTTCGATCCACCAGACAGGAGTCCCCAGCGGCAGCCCCCCGGAGGTTGTTGCACAGAGCTGTGCGGGGGTCCCAGGCCCACCTTACTAACTCTTGCAGGCCAAGGAGCAGCCCCCAGAGGAGCACAGTTAGAGATAGAGGCTACTGTCCGCCTGCCTCCTTGCCCACCTCCAGAGGTCCTGGGGCCGGGGTCCCGGGCAGCAGCCATGACCCCACTCTAAGCAAACACCCCTGTTCTCACCCTTACCTGTTTCACGGTGGGTGTTCCAGAACCTCCTGGGAAATGGCTACTCCTGCATTCAGGGAACCTCCGTCGTTGGGGGTGGACCCTGTAGGGAAGCCGGGGCTGTCCAGGCTCCCGCCCAGAGTCAAGGTTCCCCGCACTGGTCGGCTCTCGCGTCTTGTTCAGCTGTCTCTGAGGACAGAAGGGGCCGGGGGAGTAAGTGGAGGGGGGGGGGGTGTATCTGCGACAAGATCAAGACTGGCATCCGCATTTGGCCGCTCTGTCCTTTCCCGGGTCCCCGCAAACTGCTGACCTTCTGAAGAGAGCGGCCTCCGTGTCCCCTGCCCACTGCCCAGCCACCACTCCCGCAGGCCGGCCCCTGAGGGAGGCAGCCCAGGATGGCCGGTTGAGCAAAACCCAGGGAGCGGCCCCGCCTTGCTCGCGGCGGTGGCCCGCAGCGCCACAGAGGAGAAACGCGACAGCCGCTCCAGATGGCGCGCATCAGGGACCCTAATGGCCCTTCCTGTCCGCGCAGGAACAGCAGGGGCCAGGCGCGAGCTTGTCTCCTGGAGAGACGGGGACAAGCCGTGGCAGCAGAGCCCGCGACTCCGCTGCCCCGGGGCCGCAGGTGGGAACGGCCGCGTACACGAGGGGGCAGCGCAGAACGCCCGCGACCCCGCGTCGAGGGGCACTGAGCACAAGAGGGCGCTGGGGCCGCCGTGGGCGGGCTGGGAGCGGGCGGGCGTCTGGCGTCTCGCCACCCACGCGGCCTCGCAGCCCCGCACGAGGGGGCGCGAGGCCAGCAGCCCCGCGCGGGGGCTCGTGCCGACAGCAAAAAGCCCAACGTCTTGGCATTTCCGATTTCCACGGAGAGAGCTGCTACGAGCAAGCAGGATAAAGCCAATTTTGAGAATTTGTGGAAATGACTTCAAGATGCTGGTTCAGTGAAGCCGTTCTCCCCCCTCCCTTTGCCTATCTGGCTCCTTGGGAGAGTTGCAAGAGGGTGAATTTATTTTACCCATTTTCAGGCTTACAGGAGAAGAGCGAGCATGGGGTGAGCCCCCATCATCATTACAGCAGAGCGAAGTGCTCATTTCACGATTGGTTGTTTAAAGGTAATAGTAAATCAACTGAGCAGCCACTAAAAAGATGATGCATTGGCTTAATTCTGTGTTGTTACAGAGACAGCCGCTGAGTTAATATATACATGGCGATGCTGGCAGACGCTGCCTGTTTGGTAATAACATTCCTTTTTATGAATGGCTCATTTATTTTTTATACGTTCCTCTTTAGCCCTGCCTTCATCTTTCTCCTCCGTCCTGAGCCAGGGTCCCGGGACGCTTGGAGGTAAAAGAAGAAGGAAAATGAGCTGGCTTTATTTTATTTATTTTTTATTTTGTTTGTTTTGTTATGTATTTGAAAGGCAGAGAGAAGAGAGGGACAGAGAAAGAGATCTGCTATCAGCCCCAAATGGAGGCGACAGCCGGGAGTCCAGAACTCTCTCTGGGCCTCCCACAGGGGGAGGCAAGGGTCCAGGCACTTGGGTCATCTTCTACTGCTTTCTCAGGCTGATTAGCAGGGAGCTGGATGGGAAGAGGAGCAGCTGGGACTCGAACCAGTGCTCTGATATTGGATGCAGACATCATAAATGGTGGCTTAACCCATTGCACCACAATAGCCCTGGTATTTAACAGTTTTTTGGCAGGCAGAAAGTCCTGTAGACAGAGAGAGATCTCATCAGCTGGTTTATTCCCCCACATATGCACAGTGGCCAGGACTGGGCCAACGCCGAAGCAAGGAACCTGGAGCTCAATGCAGGTCCCCTTTGTGGGTGGCAGGGACTCAACTACTTGAGCCATCCCTGCTGCCTCCCAGGATCTGAGTCAGCAGGAAGCTGGAGTCAGGAGCTGGGTACTGAGCCTAGGGCCTCTGATGTCTCAGTTGGTATCTTAACCGCTCCTGCATTTTAATGGAATCAATGAGAAGGCAGCTGCTTCGGACAGCCCTCCCAACACTGAAAACTGAAAAGGAGAAAAGATCTAGCAAACAGCTCAGTGGCGGAAGTCGGTTTCAGAAGCGCCAGTCGGCTGGTTGCTCGCTGAGTCTGCACGCTGCGTGCTTCGGTAGGTGCGCTTGGTTCAAAGCCAGGCAGTGACTCGTGGTCACCGCGAAGACCGCCTATCCACTGGCCTCCAACACGAGGACCCTTTGTATGCACTAGCGTTTGATGCTTTTCATCTAAAACTGAAGAGTAAGAGGAGAATGCTCACTTGAGCAAAAAAAGAAAGAAAGAAAAGGGGGCAACCTTCAGAGGAAAAGGCATCAGCCCTTCACCCTGGGGGTTCCTGGGACACCCCAGTGAATTACTATCCTGTCCTCACACACACATTCCCAGCAGAGCCCCGAAGGGCCACCACCGGCCAGTGATCGCCACCACTAACCGTGTTGTACTTTGTCTGCCCACCCCCGCCAGGCCACCGGCTTGCCGAGGCTCCTGACTTTTATCGTACATTCAGCCTTTTCCCGCGGCCATTCCCCAGCGTACTCCACCTTCCTTGCCTGGCTTTTCCTCTGCACAGCATTCCTGGGAGACAGGTGCAAATGAGAAAAATCGGAAAAGTTACAGTGAAGCTTTTTGGGAGTCACAGGTCACCACCGAGGGAGAGTTGAGACTCCTGAAAACCGATGAAAGGGGGTGGACGTTCAGCGTGATGGTTAAGATGCCACCTGAGATATCTGCATCCACATCAGAGTGCCTGGGTTCGAGTCCCACCTCTGCTTCCAATTCCAGCTTTGCTAACGCACACCCTAGGAGGCAGGAGGGGATGACTCAAGGACCAGGGTCCCTGCCACCCACATGGGAGAACTGGATCGAGTTCCTGGCTCCTGAATTCGGCCTGGCTCAGCTAGGGCTGCTGCAGGCACTTGGGAGTGAACCAGTAGTTGGGAGATTCTCTCTCTCTCTCTCTCTCTCTCTCTCTCTCTCTCTGAGTCTGTCTCTGCCTTTTAAATAAAATGCAAATAAAAAATAAATCTAAAAACCACATAGGAGAGGCAGAAGAGCAAAGTGGCTCTGAACTTGGGCTCCAGAGTCAAATGCCTTGCTGGGAATCCTGGCCGCCTGCTCACAAGGCGAGTGACCCTCAGCGAGTTGCTGGACTTCTTCGTGCCTCGGTTTCTGGGAAACATGTTCAACAATAGTCCCTCTCCCACAGACGTGTTGTGAAGTTTAAATGAGCTAGTGCAGGAATACTCCCTAGAACACTGCCTGGTGTGTGCATGCTCCCTTGTTACCCTCCTCCCCAACCCGAATTCAGATGCTGAAATCTAATTGCTGCAGGCCTTTGGGATTTGATTTGGGTCATAAGGACTCTGCCCTCGTGAGTGGCATTAGTGCCCTTCGAAAAGAGGTCCAGAGAGCCAGCTCCCTGTCCACTGCCCATACAGGGACATCATGAGAAGGCGCCATCTGTGACCAGACACGGGTTCTGCCAGCACTTCGATCTTGGACTTCCCCGTCTCCAGATCGGTGAGAATTAAATTTGTTGTTTATAAGCTACTCAGCCTATGGCATTGTGTTCTGGCCACCTCCATGGAAAACAAGATCTGGCACAAAGTATTTTTCAGATATTACTATCATTTCAACCCCTCGTGCTAAGTAGTTCCTGAATTAATCACACACAACAAGCCCAGTTGTACCCAGTTCCCTTAACTCTTCCAGCCTTCAGATCTTGTGGAGGGAAATTCAGTGTCTCTGCACTTCCTGCTCACAGGTCCTTTGAAGGTGGTTGCACCTGGACACAGAGGAGACAGAGGCTGAGAGCTGAATCTCGCTGAGGCAAGGCTGAAAACAGCCCCTCTCCCAGAATGCAAGTTGGCCATTGCCCTGCTTGTCCTAACATCTCGTCAAGGCCTGGGGCTCACTGGGTGCTTTGCAGGGCTGCAAAACATGCTCAGGATGGGAACACATACTGCTGCCAAGAGTCCCGCTTGGAAGGAGATAAGACATTTGTTCACAGGTGATGGTTAGATGAGACTAGCAGAAGAGGCAGCTTCAGGACGGTGTTGTGGCATGGTGGGTTAGGCCTGCCATGCCAGCATCCCATAGTGTGGTGGAATGAGAAAGCCATGCCAAGATGGCCCCTGGCAAGCGAGCGTCAGTTACTCAGGAATGGCTTCGGAAACCACATGGCAACGGAGCCTGCCTGGCAACAGGCTGTGATTGGTTAGGGCATAGACCGCCCCTTGTCTGGATTGGCTGCCTTGGCTATATAAGCTGCTGTACCAACTGAAATAAACAAGTCTGTGAGCTGCTCACCTCTGGCCTGATTTTACCAAACCCCTGGTGTCTGTGTGGTGACTCTGCACCTCTTGCCCCCACCACGCTTCTCCTCTCAAAACAAATCCACCTCAACACCATTGGAGCATTGATTGCAGTCCCGCTGCTCCACTTCCAATCCAGCCCCCTGCTAAGGCACCCGGGAAAGCAGCAGAGGGCGGCCCATGCGCTTGGGCCCCTGCATGCATGTGGGAGACCCGGATGATGCTCCAGATCCTGGCTTCCGTGTGGTCCCATCCCAGCCACTGCAACCATTTGGAGAGTGAACCAGGGGATGAAAGATACCTATCTTTTCCTCCCACCCCCAGCCCTCTAACTTTGCCTTTCAAATAAAAATAAGTAAAATATTTTTTTTAAAAAAAAAGATGCAACACCAGGTGCAGCTCCCCCCAAGGTGTGGTTGACATGAGCTTGATCAGGAACTCCTTGGAGAACAAGGTCAGTGTCAACAGCTCAGCCCAGCAACCGGGAACTTGCCCTTCAGACTTGGTTCTCAGGCATTGCAGCAGTTTTCCTTATTTTCTCCCCTCCCCTACTCTCTCTGTCTCCTCCTGTTTTTCTAGAATTTATTTGCCACATGTTTTAGAGAAAGACCCAGAATACTGAGGCTGGACTAGAGCTCACAGTGGCTTCCCAAGGGTGCAGCCCTTCCCGCCAGGCTCGAGAATTATCTGGGATGCTTGTTAAATCTGCTGGCTCCTGAGCCAGACCCAGGGCTGCTTACTGAATGAGTCTCCGGGGTGGGGACCCGGGACTCTGGAGTGCGGACCTGGGACATTTTTAAGAAATTGCTCTGATGCTTTGTATGCACATTGGCTTGGCAATGACCTAGTACAGCGTCTTTATTTTGCAGATGGGGGCAAAGATGCCCAGAGATGTGAAGCCACCCCCCAGCTGGTTAGTGGCAGTGGAAGCTTGTAGAGTTCTTGCTGCAGACGGGGCTGCAGGCTCTCTGGCTGTGAAACCCTCACAGACTAGCAAGCGCTGAGTTCTGTTTTCTCTCCAGCTGGCACGCAGTCCTGGCTATAGCAATGTGCGACTTAGTGCCATATTTTACAACAGACATAAATTCTGCATTTCCAAATACAACCAGAATCCAGCTTAGGCCCAATGAAAATAAATTAATTTTAGTGAGGCGCGCACTTGCAGTGTTCATGGGTTTCTGCAGGTTTCGTTTGGTAATTTAATGATATTTTACTTCGAGTGTTGATACTGAATTGATGACATTTTTTTCGACAATAAGACCACAAGGGGTGGGGCATCGGTGCAACAGTTAAGCTGCAGCTTGGGAGGCCCACGTCCCATATCGGAGTGCTTGAGTTCAAGTCCCTGCTCCTCTCCCATTGAGGCTTCCTGCTAATGTGTGTCCTGGGAGGCAGCAGGTGATGGCCAAGGGACTTGAGTTCCTGCCACTCAACTGAGGGACCTGGATGAAGCACCTGGTTCCTGGGCCAGGGCTGTGGCTCAGCAGCTTAGAGCCGCAGCCTGCAGCACCAGCACCCCATATGAGTGCCGGTTCAAGTCCTTGCTGCTCCACTTCCAATCCAGCTCCCTGCTTGGGCCCATGAGCTTGAGCCCCTGCACTCATATGGGAGACCTAGAAGAAACATGGCTCCTGGCTTCGGCCTGGCTCAGTCCTGTTGTTGCAGCTATTTGGGAAGTAAACCAGCAGATGAAAGATCTCTCAATGTCTCCTCTTTCCCTCTCCAGCTCTCCCTTTCAAATCAATGCTTAAAATATGTAGCTTTGTGGGTGGGAGAGAACACAGAGGAAGAGCCCGTGGAAGAGTGAGACAAGGGCTGTGTGAGGGCAGGGAAGGGGGAATGAAATCAAGGCGGTGCTTAGCTACCCTGGCGTGTCTAGAAGGGATTGAGTGGTGTGGCGTGGCAGGAAGGCCGCAGCGAGGCCTAGGAAATGCAGATGCTTCTCAGGCAAACAGGTGGGAAGCTGGAGAAATGGCATTTAGAGCCAGGGCACAAAGACACTCTCTCTCCTCTTCCGTGTCTGCTAGCAAGCAGCAGAACTATCTAAGATGGATGAGTTTCTGTTCTAATTTCATTCATTCATGTTTCATTTATCTACTGATCCAATTATTCCGAAAATACAGCTGGTCTCTGTGTCTGTGGGCTCCACAGCCAAGGATTCAACTAACCTCGGGTCAAAAACAATCCAAGAAAGAAAGAATTGCATCTGAACTGAATGTGTACGGCTGCTCTTCCTGACAGCATGCCCTGAACAATGCCATGGAGCAGCCGTTCACACAGCATTTACATTGTATTAGGGATTTCAAGTAATCTAGAGGTAATTTTAAAAAATTATTTATTTGAGAGGTAGAGATACAGACACAGAGAGAGAGGTCTTCCATCTCCCTAAGTGGTTGCAATGGCCAGGTCTGGTCCTATCCGAAGCCAGGAGCCCAGCACTTCCTACAGGTCTCTCATGTGGGTAGGAGGGGCCCAAGCACTTGGGCCATCCTCTGCTGCTTTCCCAGGCCATAAGCAGAGAGCTGGATTGGAAGAGGAGCAGCCAGGAGACAAACCCACACCCATATGGGTTGCCAGTGCTGCAAGTGGATACGCCACAGCACCAGCCCTGAGATGATGTCAAGTCCATGTGAGGATGTGCCTTGGTTATAGGCAGATATTAAATTTTACATTTTTGATATATGTAGTTATTATTTGAAAGTCAGAGAGACCAACACACACACAGAGTGTTCCCACTTGCTAGTTCACTCCCCAAATGCCTGCAAGGGCTGGGGCTGAACTGGGGCCAAATCCAGGAGCCAAGAACTCAATCCAGGTTTCCCCCAGGGGTGGGAGGGGTCCAACTCCTTGAGCTGCCTCCCAGGATCTGCAGACTCAGGAAACTGGAGTAAGGAGCCCAAGCCAGGAATAGAAATCAGGGACTCCCAGCCTGGGAGCACAGGCTCTTAACTGGAATCTAAACAACTAGGTTAAATGCCTGCCCCCTAGAACATTGCATACAAAGGACCTGAGAATCGTAAGATTTTGGTTTCCATGGAAGGTGCTGGAAGCAGTCCCCTGAGGACAGAGAGGGACGACTGTGTCGGTAGCTTTATAAAAATAACGACTGTGATGACCACAATTTGTAGAGTGCCTACTCCATGCCATCACCCTGTCACACAGATGAGGAGCCGGGTCACGCACCTGCACCTGGGATTCAAATCCAGGCCTGCTCCACCCGACAGTGCCCTTTGAGTGCCAGTAATGCCGCTGAAAGCCACTTCCTCTGCAGGCGTGTTTGGGAGGGACTGTTACTAACTCTCCCTGCAGCCTTTTCCATCACCAGGCTGTGCGAGGTTGTCTGAGTCTCGTCACATCCGCTGGGCTGGATGGTTCCTGAGACTCGTCACTGCTCCGTGTCTGGGCTGCTGGCGTGGTGCCTGTCTTTCAGCAAGACGATGCGCTGTGCTTATGTGCTTCACGTTTCTCTCATCTACAGTGTTACCACTTGTGGCTGAACAAGCCATTGGCTCTGGACACCCACTGTCATTCAGGAAGAGAAGACTGTTCAACAAAGCCTTGTGTCCGCCCAGTAGGATGGCCACAACGGCAGGTGTTGGGCCAGGCTGAAGTCAGGAGCCTGGAGCTCCATCCAAGTCTCCCATGTGGATGGCAAGGACATAAGCACTTGTGCCATCTTCCACTGCTTTCTCAGGCGCATTAGCAGGGAGCTGGATCAGAAGCAGAGCAGCCAGAACTTGAACCGGTGCTCATAAGGATGCCAGCGATGCAGGCAGCAGCTTAACCTGATGCCCCACAACGCTGGCCTCTACTAATTCTTCTTGATCTACCTTCAGTCTCTTCACTTGCTTTTTCTCTAACAGTAATATTTTCCTTAAACTGTGATGTGAAATTTGCTATAACCTGCTGGTTAAATTGATAACCCGCTGGCACCTCCAAATCAATGTGCGCCAGGCTGGATCCATGATCATCTCTGGAAACTGTTTCTCCCGAGTCTCCATCACTGGAAGTGGCAACACCGTTTTTCCTGTCACTAGTGATCAAAAGCCTGCGCTATCTTTCATGCCTCTATTTAATCAGTCACCAAATCCTATACACTCTCCGTTCATTGATCTAACACTCGAGAGCATATTATCTCAAGAGGTGATTGGTGCTGCAGGTGCGAAGGGAAGCCAAACAGATATTTATCTGTTCTCATGAAGCGTACAGTCAAGGCTCCTGATTGATTGTTAAGCAATCACACAGAGAAACGGAAAATTGCAACTGTGTCAAGTGCTACAAAGAAGAGGGATCTGGAGCATCTGATGGGGGTCCAGGAGGGCTTTGGCTGGGCTGGAACCTGAGGATGAACGGGACCTGATGGGGCTAAGTGCAGGGGGCAGGGTGGGCATTGGAGGGGGGTGGGGGTGGGCAGCAGTGTTGCTTTCCAGGCTGAGGAAGCAGCAGGTGAGAGGCCCAAGGAAGGAAGAGGCAAAGAGCATCCCGCAGGCAAAATGGCTGCTGGCTGAAGCACTAAGCAGCTTTGCAGGGTCCCAGATGCAAAGGCAGTGTTGTAACCATGGTAATGAACTTGAGCTCCCTTTAAACTTGTGAGAAGCCATTTGAAGGATTTTCAGGGGGCACAGGGAGGTGGGGAGTCACCTGATCATATTGGCAGACCCCTTCCTGTTTCTCCTCTTTTTTTAAAAAAGATTTATTTATTTATTTGAAAGGCAGAGTTGCAGAGAGAGAGAGAGAGAGAGAGAGAGAGGTCTTCCATCTGCTGGTTCACTCCCCACATCATCACAATGGCCAGAACTGGGCTGATCTGAAACCAGGAGCTTTTTCTGGGTCTCCCACGCAGGTGCAGGGGCCCAAGGACTTGGGCTATCTCCTACTGCTTTCCCAGGATACAGCAGGGAGCTGGATCAGAACAGGAGCAGCTGGGACTAGAACCGGTGCCCTTATGGGATGCCGGCACTGCAGGCGGTGACTTTACAGCACCAGCCCTACTCTTCTTTTCTTGATGCCCCTGCTGCTGCACCTGCTCCCGGTCGCCTGCCTCTCTTCCTGAAGTTCATCCTCCACCTGCTGAGAACCATTCTGCTGGATCCCAGTGTTGACGTCCGTGCCCTTTCTTGAGTCTTCAAGAGCACCCCATTTTCTGTTAAATGAAATCCACCTTCCCAGCCAGCGAGTGCGGCTGCTCCAGCCAACTGTGCGTGCTTGCTGTCCCACACCTTCCCTGGACAGCCCTTTTTTGTGAACCATTTGTCCCTTAAGACCCAGCTCCAGCTCAACTGCCGTCCACAGCTCCTTCCTCCTCCGGATCTCTGCTCCTCACGGGACACCTGCTGTACTCTGCATTCAGGCCCGAGCCTCAGTTCTCCAAACAGCATCTTGACAAGGCAATCCCGGCTTCCTTCTGCATCCAGAAAGACCCACTATGCCCCGCTTAGAGCCAAGGGCTTAGTAAATGTCATCTCAAGGAATGGATGAATGATCCCAATTCTACCATATACCTGTCTGTGTGAGCACGAACAAGTTACCTTATCTCCCTGGGCCTCAGTTTATTCACCTGCAGAATGGAGGTAAAATGTGACTATAACCTGGGGAGTTCAATGAGTTGATTCACATGATGCATTCAGAAAAATGCCTGTCACAGGGTAAGCATTCAGCAAAAGTCCTCACCATCACCCCGCCACCCCCACGTAGAACACCTGTCACAGGGTGAGCACGCCTTCTGTGACCCAGGGTCCTGCACAGCTTGGGGCCAGAGTTCTGGGTGTGAAGTCTTCAAGAAACCATTCAACGGGGGACCCCAGGCAACTCATTATCTTACCCAAATGCACCCAGCAGGTCCTTCACCTTCCTGGACTTTGCGCTGTTAACAGCGCCTGGACCAGACGTCCTTAAGTACAGAGACCAGAAGAGTGACAACCAGTACTACATAGCCCTCAATTCTGCCCAAGGCACTCACTGCTCAGAGCCTCCGTAAAGACTAACTCATGCTGGGTTTTCAAAGTCTTGTAAGGAACCATGGCACAGAGAAGTTGGGTGACCTGTGCAGAGGACGTCAGCAGCACGTAAGCCCCAGTGGTCTGGCTCCAGGGGCTGTGGGCTTTTCTACAGGATCTCACATCTCCTCTGTGTCTTTACCACCTGATATGTGGTAGACACTCAATACACTTGGGCTGAGTGGGTCCTACAGGCATCTTTCCATTCCTTCTAGAATCTTCTAGAATCTCCTCTAGAGTCTTCTCCAGGATTCTCAGAGGGCATCTTCTTCCACGGATCCTTGCCGCCCTCCCCACCCCACCCCATCTGTAGCAGCAGGGACCTGCCTGTTCCTGATCTTTTCAGGAAACCAGGCAAGCTGCCCATAACAGTAGCTCCCCATGGTGGCGCCCTCCCAGTCCTCTTCTCACTCCCTCTTCCTTAAAAACAGGTAGGCAGGCACTCAAAATGCTCCTAAAATAGCAATAGCTTTGCTGGGTTGGTGGAATTAGAAATGACTTTTTTAACATTTTGACTGTTGGGGCTTGTGTTGTGGTGCAGTGGGTTAAGCCACCACCTGCGACACTGGCATCCCATATCAGAAGGCAGGTTCAAGTCCTAGGGGCTCTACTTCCATTCCAGCTCCCTGCTAAGGTGCCTGGGAAAGCAGTAGAGGATGGCTCAGGTGCTTGAGTGCCTGCACCCCGTGTGGGAGACCAGAAGAAGCTCTTGGTTCCTGGCTTCAGATCAGTCCAGCTCTGGCCACTGCGGCCATCTGGGGAGTGAACCAACAGATGGAAGACCTCTCTCTCTGTCTCTCCTTCTCTCTGTCACTCTGCCTTTCAAATGAACAAAATAAATCTTTTAAGAAAATTTTAACTAGGCTTTATTTTCGATAATTACTTTCTTCGATGAAAGATACATGTGTTGATTGTAGAAATTTTGGCTACTACAGAAGAACACAAGAAAGAGAATTTAAAATGAAGCATATTTTTGTTCCTGATTTAAAAGATCCATGCTAAATGAGCCTTACAGTAAGAATGTGGAAAACAAATCCAAATGATTGCAGATTCTGCAGCACGAGAGAGACCGTCTTTCCAGTTCTGCTTTGTTTCCACTTAGCTCCTTGGCTATTGTCAGATGGTCCTCCTTCCCCATCCTCAGTGGCGCACTGAGCCACGAGGGCAGAGCAGAGGCTCAGAAACTTCCATCATCTTCCCACACTGCCCCAAGGGAAGTGGGCAAAGGGGGCCCAACCCCAGTCTGGGTGACTGAGAAATGCATCTAGAAAAAGCCACACTCCACACCAAGAGGCGAGCCTGGGAGGGCTTCCCCATTCCCCTTTCAGGATCTTTTCTCCTCGCTTCAAAACAACAAACACAACAACAACAAAGCATGGTCCTGGTCACATACAACCAAATGCATTCATTTGGTTTTGCAAACAAATTTCAAAAGACATGTATGCCCCGAGAACATTAGATTTAAATTTAGGATTTTTCTGCTTTGCTTCTTAATATTTCTGACTTGGTTAATGAATATATATCCATCCTATTTATCTATTTACTTAGTTAATAAGAGTTTAAGAGGCAGAGAGAGAGCAAGCAAGACCATCCACTGGTTCACACCCCAAATGTCCCCAGGTGACATGGCTAGGCTGGGCCAAAGCTGGAAGCCAGAAACCCAGTCTAGGTCTCCCACATGGGTGGCAGGAACCCAATTACTTGAGCCGTCACCTGTTGCTTGCTGGGGTCTTCAGTAGCAGGAAGCCGGAATGGAGAGCTGGAGCCAGGACTCAAACACGGATACTGATATGGGCTGTGGGCATCTTAACCAGTGTCTTGGCTACGAGGCCAAACTCCTGCTTTCTGGTTTTTTTAAATGTCATATAGCATAAATAATATATAATATTATAACACATGTTTACTATAGAATATTTGGACAGTATTAGCAATGCACAAAGAAGGAAATGCAAATCACAAGTAAATCCAGCTTCAGAGAACCTGGCCCATTCCCAAATTCCTACCCCCTGGCTGTGGATGTGGAAGTGGAGAGGCGGAAAGACATCTGGGAGCCTGGCTGATCCCCGGCGCCGGCTGTCTCATCACAGCACCCCGACTCCCTTTAGGAACTACACCCCCCTGCTTCCTCTCTTCCACAACCGACTACCCAACTCCCCGCTCACCAACCAACTGCCCAACTGTGCAGGCACCCACCCACAGGGGCAGAGAGAAGCGCCAATGCCAATACTCATTTTCCCAGGCTTAGGCATTGCCCCGGGCCCATTCTCTGCGTCTGTAGGAGGAGGACGGCCAAGGCCAGGTCAGCCTAGGAAGTACAAGAACTTGCCATGAGCATTCACTCGCCTTCGGTGAGGGCCCTGTGCTGCCTCCAGCATGGCGGAAAAGCGGAAGGTCAAGTGGATGCAAATGAAAGCAGCGGAACAGGAGGGTGATTTGTGTTATAGCCAACCACTCTTGTAGTAACGAATCCAGTCCTATGGGAGCATTCATCCATTTGCAGGGGGTTCCAGCCCCATGCCTTAAGTGCCTCCTACTGGGCCACACCTCCTGACACTGCCCCCTGCAGGAACTAAGCCTCACGTGACTTGGCAGAGACAAACCACACTCAAACTACAGCAAGCATAAAACCCACTTAGTCTAGTCTAAGGCCTCCGCGGAGAGTTTGACTCCCTTTGACTTTGGCCGTGAACGTGGAAAGCTCCCAGGAGCCACAGCTGCAGCAGTGGCAGGACTGCAGATCAAATTGGTCTCAGAGAATGAAGGAAAGACAAGTCACCTGGAGACCCTTCGTTGTGGTGGAGTCCCTGGCAGTTCCTCCCAGCCGCTCCTGATTCTGGCTGCCCTGGAATCAGCAACATCCTGCCTGTCCTCAATTTGGTTACGTGAGCCACAGAATATCGTCTTGGTCTGGACCAGTTTAAGTTGGATGTTTTCTCACTGGAACTAGGAGTATTGTTTAAGCAAACATAACAACATTATGCTTAAGGATAGAAAATTAGGGGAAGTGTATTCATTTGGGATATATATATATATATTTTTCAAAGGAAAGTTTTGGGCCTACAGACACCTGCTCCAGATATGGCCAAAGGTGTAGGGGCGTGGGTGGCACTGCCCCTCCCCCAGATGACAGCTCTGGTGAGAGAATGTGTGACCCAAAGCAGGTGCCCGAGTGCTACAGTATACGGTCTGCTAGCCTCACTGTCTCTGCAGCTGGGTTTCCCAACTTAATAGGGGGGCTCGGCAACTCTGGTGAGGACAGGTGTCAGTGACGGCGTGTTTTTTCCATCCTTCCACCCTCGGCCAGGCTGGCCTGTGGTCCATGTGCATTGAATGGCTAGGGAAAGCAGAGTCGGGCAAGCCCAGCTCCATGGGAGAAGCCACCCCTCCTTACCTCGTTCCCGACCCTTCCAGTATGTTCTTGCCTAACTCCTGCCTCCATTTCTGTCTCAGATTTTGACCCCCTTCTCTTACCTTCTGGTTGAACCAATACTCTTGGCTTTGCCTGTTCAATCAGAGAACCTGTAAGGACTCCTTCTCACACGCTTTTGCCTGCCTCTCCCCGCTCATACCGCAGTTCCACTTAGAACACACGTTCTGCTGTGCATGCATTTGCCTGCCTCCCCACACTCACCCGCCCCAGCAGCCTGCAGGCAGAGGATCAGACAGCACAAGTGCAGAGCAAGGACTGGGCCTGTGTGCAATGGAACAGGAGTGGGTCATGGACAGAAAGGCATGGTCGGTCACAGAGGGTAAAACACAGGCAGCTGCCACTTGTCACAAGACGGAGGCATCTCTGTGTGGGTTCCAGGAGCTAAGACTAACGAGGGTTTCTCATTCCATTAACTGACATGGTTGGTCTCATCAGATGCAGTGACAGCTGGGAACATGGCGAGAAGAATTTGCAATAGCTTTTGTTTTTTTAACCCCTCTTCCTGCCCAGAGAAGAAGCAGTCCTTATCTTAAGCTTCTATTTCTTTTTTTTTAAAGATTAATTTTATTTATTTGAAAGATAAAGTTACAGGTAGAGAGAGAAAGAGAGAAAAAGGTCTTCCATCTGCTGGTTCACTCCCCACACTGCTGCAATGGCCGGAGCTGTGCTGATCCAAAACCAGGAGCCAGGAGCTTCTTCTAGGTCTCCCACATGGGTGCAAGGACCCTTGGATTTGGGCCATCCTCCGCTGCTTTCCCAGGAGCATTAGCAGGGAGCTGGATTGGAAACGGAGCAGCTGGGACTCTAACTGGCGCCCATATGGGATGCTGGCACTGCAGGTGGGGGCTTTAACCCACTGTGCCACAGTGCTCGCTCCTTACGCTTGTATTTCTCTTCTCTGTGCACCCTCCAGAGTGCAAGGAGGAGCAGCGAGAGTGCAGCAGGGAAGAGCTGCTCTCTGAGGGTCTGAGGGATCTGCTGGGCTCTTTGCCCAGTGTTCCTTCACCTTCCAAAGTGGGGCCACTTTAACTCCACATCCACTTGCGTCTTAGTTCCATTATGATTGTTCTCTGCTTCCGTATTGGACTTAGGGTAGCTAAAAATAAAACACACACACAATAGGACAATTTAAAATATAAATAGGGACGTGCATTTGGTGCAGCAGTCAAGATGCCCTGTGGGACACCTGCACAGCCCCTATCGGAGAGCCTGGGTTCGAGTCCCAGGTCTGGGTTCAATTCTAGCTGCCTGCTAATGCAGACGCTGGGGGGCAGTAGGCGATGGCTGAAGTTCTTGGTCCCTGCCGCCCACGTGGAAGACCCAGATTGAATCTTACGCTCCTGGCTTCAGTATGACCCAGCTCCAGCTCTTGTGGGTCTTTGGGGGAGTGAATCAGTGGAAGGAAAATCTTTCTCCATCTGCCCTCCAAATAAATAAAACATTTTTAGAAAATAAAAGATAATGAATCCATTAGCTGAAAAGGCGAGGGAAATGTAATTAAAGCAGGAAACCCGGGAGAACATTGTGATGGGAGATGAATGATACCATAATCAGGCTCTAGAATCATTGAAGACAAAGGCTGATTCTACACAGAAGTCAAGTACTTTTCAAGACACAGAGATGAATACAGCTTGGACGCTACTCTCAGGGCGCTCGCCATGTGACTGCTCCTGCTCTAGCCTTATGTTCCGACACAAGTCAGAACTTCCTGTGTGTCTGACCCACCTCCTATCCACCTGTGCCTTGGCTCAGGCCTCATGTAGTTGGGACGCCTACCAAAGAGTAGACACAGAGCATCTGACCTGGAACTCTATGTCCAAGCCAAAGAGCTGCACAGGCACTGGGCTCCAGGGAGGCCACCTGACATGAGATTACATGATGCATTTTCTCCATATTGCATGGAGACTCAAAAATGTTAGCAGATCGGGACCGGCACTGTGACGCAGCGGGTTAACGCCCTGACCTGCAGTGCCAGCATCCCATATGGGTGCCAGTTCTAGTCCCGGCTGCTCCACTTCCGATCCAGCTCTCTGCTATGGCCTGAGAAAGCAGTAGAAGATGCACCCACGTGGGAGACCGGAAGAAGCTCCTGGCTCCTGGCTTCAGATTGGCACAGCTCCAGCCATTGCAGCCAATTGGGGAGTGAACCATTGGATGGAAGACCTCTCTCTCTCTCTGCCTCTCCTCTCTCTGTGTAACTCTGACTTTCAATTAAATAAATAAATCTTTTTAAAAAATGTTAGCAGATCATATTTTCCAAGATTTGCAATGAGCCTCCATCCTGCTTGCTCTTCTCACAATGGAACCTTGACACTGCTCTCGTTGGCTGATGGATTTATGTTCTCTCCCCCTTGAACTCCAGGTAGGACTTTGTAACAGCCCCCAAAGGTCAAGTGATGGTAGGTGGACTTCTGAGTCTAGGTCCCAAAAATGCCACGCACTTCTGCTTTGTTCTCTTGGGACCCAGCTAGCATGCTCTGAAAAATCCCAGCAAGTCCACGGAAGGGTAGGGACCAAGGCTCTCTGGCCCACACACCTGACTGGGTCCACAAACTCGCCAGCCACGTGAGCGAGCCGTCTGGAAGCAACACACCTGCCCAGCGGGTGGCACGCGGAAGAGACAGGAGCCAGCCTCGCTAAGAGCCTGCAGATTCCGAGCCCAGGAAATGACGCTGGTGCGTTGCACGCACACTGCCAAGTCCCGAGGTGTTTGTTAGGCAGCAGGCGATAGCTGGAGCACCCGTCCTGGCAGATGTCCCCTCTGGGGTAAGTGTGAATGCCACACGCCCCCAGAGCCGGGGACTTCAGCCCGGGCAGACTCCCACGCTTTCCCCGTTTCCCCAAGCCCTGCGCACACGCTAGGCTTGGGAATCCTGAAAGCCAGAATGCCTGGCTGTGAGAGAGGTGATGTTGCAGGCGCCTGTACATTCCTTCACGGCCTAGCACGGAGCAGCTGCTCCCGGAAGGTCTTGGCACGCTTCTCCCCCGGGGCCTTAAAGAGGACAGCTCGCATCCTGTTACATCAGGACTCGTAAGTGGGGATTTCAGTGTTTCAGTCACTTAGCAGCACGTACGTCCAGAAACCAGCGTGTCTGCCAGTGTCTCTGCTCCCCAGGCCTGCTCGGTTCTCGGCTCGATGCACCGTTTCTGCTGGGCCGGAGTCCTGCTCTCACTACCATCGGTAGCCCCTGGCACGTCCTATCTCAGTGTGCCCATCTTAAGGCCGAGGACTGACACCTTCTTCAACATTTGCCTATTGCTCGTCATGGAGGAGGCAGTGTGGCACAGTGGTTCAGAGCCTGTGCTTTCAAAGGTTTTTTTCATTTACTTATTTTCATTTGAGTTGAAAGGTGGAAAGAGAGAACAAGAGGGGAGAGAGAGAGAGAGGTATGGAAAACTACATCCCCGTAACAATTAAAATTTCATTCCTTCATTTAAAAATGTTTTGGTGGTGCGCATTTGGCCTGGTGGTTAAGGAGCTTGCAATGGAGTGCCTGGGTTCAATTCCCAGCTCCAGATCCTGACTCCAGCTTCCCACTAATGCAGACCTTTGGAAGCAGTGGTGATGGTTCGAGTAATTGGTTGTCTGCCACTCACCTGGGATACCTGGACCCAGTCCCTGGTTTCTGTCTTGAGCCCGGCCCAGCCGCAGCTGTGTAGGCATTTGGGGGATGAACCAGTTGATGAGAGAAGTCTCTTTTTGCATCTCAAATAAGAAAATTAATTTAGGGGACGGCGCTATGGCACAGTGGGATAAAGCCCTGGCCTGAAGCACCAGCATCCCATATGTACACCAGTTCAAGTCCCGGCTGCTCCTCTTCCGATCCAGCTCTCTGCTGTGGCCTGGGAAAGCAGTAGGAGATGGCCCAAGTCCTTGGGCCCCTGCACACGCATGGGAGACCTGGAAGAAGCCTCTGGCTCCTGGCTTCGGATTGGCGCAGCTCCGGCCTTTGCGGCCATTTGGGGAATGAACCAGCAGATGGATGACCTTTCTCTCTGTCTCTACCTCTCTCTGTAACTCTGTCTTTCAAATAAATAAAATAACTCTTTAAGAAAAAAAAAGAAAAGAAATTTAAAAATCAAATGTTGGGGCCGGCACTGTGGCTTAGTAGGTTAAGCTGCTACCTGCAGTGCTGGCATCCCATATGGCTGCCGGTTCAAGTCCCGGCTGCTCCTCTTCTGATCCAGCTCTCTGCTGCGGCCTGGGAAAGCAGTAGAAGGTGGCTCAAGTGCTTGGCCCCTGCGCCCCATGGGAGACCTGGAAGAAGCTCCTGGCTCCTGCCTCCTGTCCTCGGATCAGCACAGCTCTGGCCATTGCATCCATCTGGGAATGGAAGACCTCTCTCTCTGCCTCTCTGTAACTCTGCCTTTCAAATAAATAAATAAATCTTTTTAAAAAGGTAAATCTTTTGTAAATAACAATAAATACAAGAATCTGTAATAGTATATTTTAGATAAACAGGCAAATAACTTAATTTTTAGGGTACATAGTTTTGTATAAAGTGAGTTCTATTATATAAGAATTTTTTGAACTTACATTGCTTCATTATTTAAAGAGGTATTTGGATTGAAAGAATGCAATTGTAACAGTAAGAGTACTTTTTATAGTCACAGAAAATAAGCTAAGAGTTTTCCTTTAGAAAGATGCATAATTCATCCATTTCCTGTTAGTAAATAACATTCTAGTAAACAAATATCTTACCATCAAACAAACGTTTATTCTAAACCTGCATATTCATTAAATACATAGAAATTGCATAGGAGATATTCTTTCTATCTTATAGTGCTTTATTTTTCAATTAAATTTAGAAATACTTTTCAATCTGTCAGTGAAAAATGAGCAACTTAGTGTGCAAACGTGTGTATTCACAAAAGTATGCAACTGAGAAAAGAATAATTCAAACATATCTAGCATATATACCTGACACTTATAAAGCTATAAATCATAAGGAAAAATGTTACATCCATGATTTTCAGCATGCAAGGTGGGAGAAATAAACCTAAGACCTTCAGTCAATGTGAAACTGATACATTTGCACAAAAGTTCTAATCAGTACCAATGGGGCCATTTCTTATAGGAAGCTTACAGGAGGAAAAGAATGTACACATTGTTAGGACAGAAGCCAAGGGACAAATATGATGTCTGATGACCTAAATGACTTCCTGAGATAATACTTTACAGGACTGGTAAAATGAGAGAACTAAGTACAGTATTTTTTTTCCTTACTCTTAACTTTTTTAAAAAACAAGATTTATTTGTTTATTTGAAAGACACAGTTAAGAGAGACAGAGACAGAGAGGGAGAAACAGAAGTATCTTCTACCTGCTGGTTCACTCCCCAAATGGCCACAACAGCCAGAGCTGGGCCAAGCCAAAGCCAGGAGCCAGGAGCTTCTTTTGGGTCTCCCACATGGGTGGCAGGAACAAAAGCCCTTTGGCCATCCTCTTCTGCTTTCCCAGGGGCATTAGCAGAGAGCTGGATCGGAAGTGGAGCAGCTGGGACTCAAACTAGTGCCCATATGGGATGCCAGCAGTGCAGGCCACAGCTTAACCCACTACACCACAATGTCAGCCCTGCTTATTTAACTAAGACAAGATATATGCTTATTCAATTATTATTACTCTACCAGATTACTTTTTAGCTTATGACTACAAGTATTCATTGAACAGGATTTGGTTCCCCATATTTGTGCAAACATTTAAATGCCAAAATCTTACATTAATGGTTAATAATTCATGGTTGATCAATTAAGGGTGGAAACTTGAACCAACTGTGGTGTCTAAAGCTGGGGTCTTTGGGAAGAGATCGGATTGGATTAGCTTGCTGGGGTAGAGCCCCGTCATGGGATCATGATGGCTTTATGAAGACAGACACCCAACACAGAGGAAGAGGGTGCTTCCTGTGCTTCTCCACTTCCTGACCCACCATGGGCCCCTCTCAACACGTGTGCTTTGCCATTCATGTGCCCTCAGCAGACACTGGATCTTAGACTGCGAACCTCCTTCCTAAGAAGCCCTGCTCCGATGTTTTATTAAAGGAACAAAAGCCTGACTATTGCAATACCTAGGATCCCTGCTCTTTCTGAAGGCATGCAGT
The DNA here is from genome assembly GCA_949820135.1 of Sylvilagus floridanus. Lineage (NCBI taxonomy): Eukaryota > Metazoa > Chordata > Mammalia > Lagomorpha > Leporidae > Sylvilagus > Sylvilagus floridanus. The sequence goes on along the minus strand of OX463238.1, from coordinate 22,394,156 downwards.
TTTCACATGTTGCTGTGAATGATGTATAATTTCAGAGGTTTCACCTAATCAAGGAACACAATGATTATACTCCACTGACTTTTACACTGGGGAAAGAAAGTTACTGTTTGTAGCAGCTATGTACCATTCATTTATTCCTTTACAGGCAGATTAATGAGGAAAACTGTCAAGAATACGTGTGTGTGTATGTGTGTGTGTGTGTGTATACATATATATACTTAAAGATTTTATTTATTTATTTGAGAGGCAGAGTTACAGAGAGAGGGAGAGACAGAGAGAGAGGTCTTCCATCTGCTGGTTACTCCCCAAATGGTTACAACGGCCAGAACTGCGCCATTTCGAAGCCAGGAGCCAGGAACTTCTTCCCGGTCTCCCATGTGGGTGCAGGGGCCCAAAGACTTGGGCCATCTTCTACTGCTTTCCTAGGCCATAGCAGAGAGCTGGATCAGAAGTCAAGTAGCCAGGACTTGAACCAGTGCCCATATGGGATGCCAGCACCGCAGGTGGAGGATTAACCTACTGCACCACAGTGCCAGCTCTGAAGAATGTATTTTTTATTGAAGTCCAATTTTATTTTATTAACAAAGGGCCTGTATTAGGCAGCTCTCATCACTGTAACTAAACGTCTGAGACAAGCAACATATGAAGGAAAGGTGTTATTTTGGCTCGCGGTTTTGGAGGTTCACAGTCCACGGTCAGGTGGGCACCCCTGGTTCAGCATGTGGTGATGATGCTGTCACTGGCCGAGTCCCGAGGAGGAGCAGACCATCACGTTGCAAGAGTGAGTGCACACGAAGCAAGGAGTGCACAGTGCACCAGGCAGTAGAGGGAGCGGCTAGTGCCCACTCAGCTTTTACAACCACCTCTCAAGAACCGCCTTCCCAGGGCACACCCCCAGTGGCCTAAGGACCTCCCGCTGGGCCCACCTCCCCCACACAACTGGATTCAGTTTCTGCCCTCTGAGGACCATCAGAGCAGGCACGAGTTCAGGGGTCATATCCTATTCAAGCCACAGCAGCAGCAAAAGCAAACAAAGATGGGATTTGCACTACAGAGTGTGATTACATGAGCCCTCTGCATCTGAGCTTTAATTAATAAAAAAATAGTTTTTTCCATCCACCTCTGTTTGTCTTTATTTATTTGTTTATTTATTTGACAGGTAGAGATATAGATAGTGAGAGAGAACAACAGAGAGAAAGCTCTTCCTTCCGTTGGTTCACCCCCCAAAATGGCTGCCATGGCCAGTGCTGCGCCAATCCGAAGCCAGAGCCAGGTGCTTCTTCCTGGTCTCCCACGTGGGTGCAGGGACCAAGCACCTGGGCCATCCTCCACTGCCCTCCTCCACAGCAGAGAGCTGGACTGGGACTAGAACCCGGCGCCCATATGGGATGCTGGCGCCGCAGGAGGAGGATTAACTAAGTGAGCCATGGCGCCGGCCCCGACCTCTGTTTGTCTTAAACACTTCGACATTGTACTTCTAATCTTACATGGTGCTGAAATTAAAGTCTTCCGATTATCTAAGGTACTCAGGCTTAGGGGTTTAACCTATTAAATTAGCTTTTCAAAAAGAGCTCAGAGCATGGGCAGAATCGACGACAAGTTCTGTTTTACATAATTGTGTGGATTGCTATCTCGTGAGCATGACATGTTACTTAGAAAAGGCAAGAGAGCACAAAAAAAGAAAAAAGAGAAAAGAAAAGAAAGAAAGAAAGAAAAGAACACTACCAGGCACCTACAAAGAATAACCTCCCAGAGACAGCAAAGAGGTAAATAAAATTGTTCCAGACAAGGCAGTATTCAGACAATGCCAAAGAACTGCTCAAAACAATAAATATTTCAGGCCCTGGGATATTTGGGTGATGTGGCTCTTAAGGAGCAACCTGACTGGTTCCACTCTGCATTAATAAAGAGGGACTCATCCGGTCATTGTCACATCGCAGAAATGATTCTATACTCGAAGCTGCTCTGAGCTGACTGTTGTAGCTATCACAAGGAAAGCCCAGAATGCACCCCGAGTGTCTTCTGGATATGAAAAAGTCGCACATGTTCATTTACTTCGGGATAAAACGTCAGTGTTTCTCCCACAATGAGAATTTCAGCAGTGCCTTCCCAGCGTGAAGCCACGTGTTATCACGGCATAGATTCTGAACGTGTACGGATTCTGACGGAAGCACCAATAAAGCCTATGTTTTATGTCTACGCGACATGACGCCTGTTTCCAGAGATGGTGTGAACGGATGGTTTAGCTGATGACTAGAGTGAACACGGAAGCTTGCTTTGTAACATCCAGTACATGACGCCCGTTTACCGCATAGAGCCCTGATCACCTCCCACCCCGTGGGCATCAAGGCCGACCCAGCCCTGTGCTCACGTTTGCATAACAAGGCTTTTACCAGAGAGAGGGAGGACAGAGTGGGTGACAAATTTCCAGGTGGGTCCTTTTACATATTTATTAAGATAAGTTTCCTGAGGAGTGGGACTAGGAATGAGACACTGTTAATTTAGGATGTTCAAGATATACAAAAATGCAACAAAGCTTATACAACTTAAACATCGCCAAGGTCAGATTTCTGCTTTGAGTGGCTAATATAATCAAGATAAATTAGCGATTTGTTTTTACGAATGATAATCTAAAGCACAAAATGAAGTCTAGGTTTAAAAGCAGTTCTTGGAATTGTCATAAATATTTGATGCCTATTGGCTGAATAGTAATACAAAGATCCAGGCTGCTGGAGTTGATGCTTACCTGTTTTGATTCATACTAACTTCTTACATCTTGCCAAGATAACTGTCTCTTTAAAAAGTGCCCTGTACACTGGGCAGTTATAAACTCAAGACATGTTTGTTTCTCCTGGAATTTGATGTTATTTAAAACACCAAATGAGAATATTTTTATCCTATCATAAAACATTGCTGTCTCAAAGTGAGATTCCAGGACCCCTTACACATCTCTGAGCTTTTCAAGTTCACCATTTTTTTTTCTTTTTGACAGGCAGAGTGGACACAGAGAGAGAGACAGAGAGAAAGGTCTTCCTTTGCTGTTGGTTCACCCTCCATTGGCCACCGCGGCCGGCACACTGCAGCCAGTGCACTGCACTGATCTGATGGCAGGAGCCAGGTGCTTCTCCTGGTCTCCCATGGGGTGCAGGGCCCAAACACTTGGGCCATCCTCCACTGCACTCCCTGGCCACAGCAGAGAGCTGGCCTGGAAGAGGGGCAACCGGGACAGCCGCAAGGCGGAGGATTAGCCTACTGAGCCACGGCGCCAGCCTTCAAGTTCACCATTTGATAGGGGTAGGTCGAGTGTAAAGGTTTGAGCCTTTGGCAAAGATCTTAGCTATCTGGAGACAGAAAGAAGCAAACTGAAACTCTTCTAGGAAGCAAATAATGACAAGCAACAAACTGAATCCAACAGCCATAAGCAGAAAAAACAGAAAAATTATGATTGTTCAGAAAACGGCAATTTTGGCATAAATATCTGTAGAGCTGTAAGTTTGTTGTGGGTACGCAGAAGTGCAATGCAAACGCAGAGTTGTATCAGGATGTGCTCCAGAGAAGATGAAGGTGAATCTGCTGAAGTCAAGCACATGGAACCATCTTTGCCACAGTTCGGGCAGTCCCAGGAGAGCGCGAGAGCAGTGGGTAAGCTCACCAAGACAGTTGGATCTTTCATCATATAGAAAAACATCTCCGACCTGCAACTCTGCTTTTAAAATTAATGGGCAGAGTTTAGAAGGCAAAGGCTTGTTAAAGGCAGGAGAGGGGGTAGTTTTCCTTTTGCATTAAGGCAGCCTTTCTATGTAACACCCAAAGTATAGCAGCAAATGCCTTGTTCACCTCATCTCCTCAGCTGTCATGTGGGTAGAAACACAAACCAGGTTTTTCATTCTCTGTGTCTTTCCTGGAATAAAATCCTCTAGCGTCCTGAGAGAACAGAGGACTCTCAATCTGCTAGATCCCTTGAAAAACCAGAATTAGGATGGGGATTAAATGGAGAGTGGTTTTCCATGAGTGGGAGTGGCCACTCCTTGCTTTTAGCACCAGGGGGGTCAACAGATATTGTAAAGGATGCTGTCTCTGATGGGCTGGCCCCGGGCTCTTGGAGTTGCTGTGTTGAGGACGTGAGATTTCTCCCAGTCCCCTGTGATGAGTGATCCCTGCTGCCGGCAGGTGTTTCTTGTTCTCTTCTGTTTGTTACAAATAACCTTAAAGCCAGGTGAGACATAGAGGTGTAACAATTGACCCCCTCCCCGCCCACACACCCACCTGCACATACTCCCTATGTGTAACAGATGACCCCCCCTCTACCCACACACACACCTGCACATACTCCCTACCTATCTATCACATGCAAGGAAAGGGTGGTGAAACCAGAATGAGCTTTGGGAAAACGATACAACAGAGGTGATTCTAGCTGAGAAGGAAAATGCTTGTTCTTTCATTGAAAACATCTAATGCCTCGGAGAAGTTGGAAGGGTGGCAGGACCCAGTGCAGTGAGGGTCCCTAAGTCACCTTAGTACACTTCCTCACCACTGGGACTGCTCTCCTGTGTCTTCATGGCAGATAGGGACAAGCTGATCCACCCCAGGGATGGTGTGCACATTGAAACACTTGCTTTGCTTACCATCTTTCCCATGATAGAATTCTCTAGAGAAAAGTCCCTGCTCCAAGTTGTTGACCTGCCGGAGAAGCTGATCATCGGAAGAAATGACCCAGAGCAAGGCAGGTAGGAAGGTGAGCCAGAAGGAAACCATAGATGAACCCAGCCTCCTGATCTAAACCCTAAGGAATGGAGCAGACAGGCGCTGAGGACGTGGGGAGTGTGAACAGGGCAAGCACAGTCAGCTAGGAGTTGGCTCTGGGCAGGGAACGCCCATTGAGCACAAGTGAGCGCATCACGCGGCTCCTCCAGCCTCGGAGGCAGCAGTGGACGGTAGCCAGGTCTTTTCCCAGAGCTCCTCAGCAGCGTCTTCTTCCAAGTACAGGCCAGGCCATCCCTGGGAAGAGTGGGTGTCGGAAGAACACAGCGAAAGGCTCTCGTCGTGTCTACGCCGATTTGCAATTAATTCGATTCATAGCCTTCCCATCCTCCGTAGGCAGGCCTGGCGGGTTCCCTCAGGGGCTGCTTCTCTCAGAAAACGGAGCCCCCTTCCGTTTCAGGGTTCACTGTCGCTGTAGAAGAAACAGAACAGCCTACTTCCAAGAACCCACCGGGGCTGGGGGGGAGGAAGGCAGTCACTCACGGTCAAGGTGACTCAGGAGAGTATCAGCAGGCACCCGCCTGCAACCTCTGCCCCAAAGGTCAGTTAGAGTTTTGCATTTGATCCTGGAGGAGGAGGAAATCCGTAGGAGTCCAGGTATAACCCCCCACCCCATGCACTGAGGCTCATCTCCCCCCTCACCCCCAGTGCTGATGTGGCGAGAAGCAGGTGGAGTGGAGAGCTCCGCCTTTAATTAAACCTAATCCCACTCTCTCTGAATAGACGCCAAGTAGCCTTTGCATTGTTTTCCCTTGTGTTATTTTCCCCCAAGAGTGTGTGGTGCTGGCAGGTTTTAAATCCCCTGTTTTCTTCATACCCACACAGGACCTGGGGGTGCCTCCCTAGTGTCATTTAGCATTCAATCCTCAGGTGTCTTGGGGTGTGAGCAGACATAAATTACGGACATGGTGTTTGCACATGACCGTGCTGTTGGCTAATTCACGCTTTTGTTTCTAACTTGGCTATCTTAGCCAAATATCTGGCTGCGCAGGTTCCCGCCCCCACCCCCCACCCCCGCCGTGGGCCCATAGCTCCACCCTTTTTTTCTGTCTCCTGGAAAGCAGGCTGCACTTGCCTTCCTCCCACTTCTGACTTCTGTGCCCCCTTTAAACAAACTCCAGCATGTCTCTCTCTGAAGCGGCCTCTTTGCATGGTGATCAGCCACAGATGTGGGTGCCCTCCGCTCGTGCGTGGGGGCACCATGCAGCGGGTAGTGTTCCTCCTGGCCCCTTCCATGCCCTCCCGGTTGGTGAAGGGCTATGCACCACTACAGAGGACTTTGAAGCAACCCAGACAGACAGACAGACGTGGAGACAGAGAGATGGACTGACCTGCAGACAGATGTGTTCACGCAAGGGGAATGGAGATTGAGTGTAGCAGTGGGTCAGTGGGAAGAAGCTCAGATCAGGATGGGTGAACAGTAGGAAAGGAAGGGGAGGGAAGAACTTGACTTGAGATGGGGAAGGGAGGGAAAGCCAATCCCTAGAGCAACTGGAAACCGGGGGCAGGTGTGTGAGGCAGTGGCTAAGATGCAGCTTGGGCTGCCTGCAACCCTATGAGAGGGTCTGGGTTCGAGTCCCAGCTGTGTTCCCAAATCCAGCTTCCCGCTAATGTGCACCCTGTTTGCGATTCAGTGGTGATGGTCAGTACCTGGGCCCCTGCTACTCTTGTGAGAGACCTGGGTGGAATTTCTGGCTCCTGGCTTCAGCCTAGCTGGGCTCCACCTGCCTTGGGCATTTGAGGAGTGAACCAGCAGATGGGAGCGCACGCTCTCTCTTTCAAAATAAATAAAATAAGAAAATAAAAGTACTTTCTGAAGTGGAAATTAAGCAATGTTTCTACCTGCGGAGTGGATGTTCAGCATTCCCTTCCCTTCCGTAGCCCTGGCGACTCGGCCATGGGGCCAGGAGATTGCCTTTGTCGGCAGCTGGGCTCTCTAAGACCTAGGAGTGCAGCCGTGCAGGCCGCAGCTCTGCTGCACGTGCCCCTTCTGCAGCCTTCTCTTGAAACCCCAGCCGCTTCTGCCGAGGCCCGTGAAGCTGCACAGCAGTGGGCAGAGCTCGCTTCTCTGCTCCCTGCAGATGAGTGTCCAGCTGTTGTAACTGGAGTGAGTTTTAAGACGAACGATTATAAAACCAGCCCAAAGTCATCGCTGAAAAACTAGAAAATCCAAACAGGCAGGGCAAAAATGCCGGTAATCTCACTACAGCTGGCGCTCTGGGACTGAACTTCCCTAAAGGCAGATGGTTCTGTAATCTGCTGCTCTGGGGGTCATCCACATGTCAGTATCTGTGTCTCCTAATAAATGTACAATATTGGGGCTGGCTCTGTGGTGTAGCGGGTAGAGCCACCCACTGTGCTGGCATCCCATATGGGCACCGGTTCTAGTCCCGGCTGCACCACTTCCAATCCAGCTCTCTGCTATGGCCTGGGAAAGCAGCAGAAGATGGCCCAAGTGCTTGGGCCCCTGCACCCACGTGGGAGACTCGGAAGAAACTCCTGGCTCCTGGCTTCGGATCAGTGCAGCTCTGTTCATGGCAGCCAGTTGGGGAGTGAACCAGCGGATGGAAGACCTCTCTCTCTCTCTCTGCCTCTCCTCTCTGTGTGTAACTCATTAAAATAAATAAATAAATAAATCTTTAAAAAATAAACGTACAATATATATTAGTTGCTACATAGCACCCCATTGTCTCATTAGATTAAAAAAAACTTGGGGTCTGGTGTTGTGGCATAGGAGGTTAACCCACTGCCTGCGATGCTAGCGCCCACGTGACTGCCAGTCCAAGCCCCAGTTGCTCCTTTCCTGATCCCGCTTGCTGCTAATGCACCTGGAAAAGCAGCAGCAGATGATTCAAGTGCCTGGGCCCCTGCCACCCATGCCAAGTACTTGGGGCGTCTTCTGCTGCCTTCCCAGCATGCACATCAGAGGAAACTGGATAGGAAGTGGAGCAGCCAGGACTCAAAGCAGGTTCTCCAGTATGGAGTGCAGGCATCCCAAGTGAGCTCTGCAGCACTGAGCCAAAGGCCTGCCCCTTCCTGGGCTTTCGCTTCTCTTATTTACTTTTTTTTTTGTTAGGTTTCTTCATTGTATTTGAAAGGCACAGTTACAGAGAGAGGCAGAAACAGAGGGAGATCTTTTACCTGCTGGTTCACCCCCCGGATGGCCACAACCACCGGGGCCAGGCCAGGAGCTCCATCCGAGTCTGCCATGTGGGTGGCAGGGGCCCAAGCACTGGGGCCATCCTCTGCTGCTTTACCCAGGCCATTAGCAGGGAGCTGGATCGGAGCGGCTGGGACTCGAACCAGTGGCCATATGGAGTGCAGGCGTTGCAGGCGGCAGCTTGACCTGCTATGCCATGCTGCTGGCCCATTTTATTTCCTTTTTGAGTACTAAGAAGAATAAATATTTTAAAGGTTTAGTTGATAATGTCAATGTCTTCTCTTGCTGAATTGCATCCAGACCATGGCTGCTCATATTTAAAATGAGGTCATGATCTTTGTCTTGGATATTAAGAATAATCATTTTTTGCTCATCATACAGAATGAAAAAAGCTTTCCACTGGTGTGTCATTTTCCCTCTACTATTATCCATTATGCTTTCTGAAGTACACAAATGCTGAGTTTTTAATGTAATTAAATATGGCATCCCATATGGGCACCAGTTCAAGTCCCGGCTGCTCCACTTCCCATCCAGCTCTCTGCTATGGCCTGGGAAAGCAGTGGAAGATGGCCCAAGTCCTTGGACCCCTGCACCCACGTGGGAGACCCGCAAGAAGCTCCTGGCTCCTGGCTTCAGATCAGCACAGCTCTGGCCATTGCGGCCAACTGGGGAGTGAACCAGCCGATGGAAGAGCTCTCTCTCTCTGCGTAACTCTTTCAAGTAAATAAATAAATCTTAAAAAAAAAAAAAAACCCGAAAAAGAAAATGATGATTTTTACACCGGGGAGCTTTCTCGCAGGAGCACACCACACCTCTCCCTTTGTTCAAATGTTTAGGTCCCTCAATAAGAATCTGAACATTTTCGTTTGATAGGGTCCTGTGCATTTGTAGGGTTAAACTGATCTCTGCTTAGCTCCCGTTCTGCGCTGCTTTTCATGATAGATTCGTGTTGGTACGTGCTGACAAGCAGCCTTTTTAGCATAATAGATAAGAGCGGGGTCAGACGCCAGATTCTGAATCAGAGCTCAGGCACTTCCTGGCTGTGGGGTGTTAGGAAAGCTAGCCATTCAAGCCTTGGCTTCCTCGCCATAGGAGAGACATCAGACCCCTGTGGGGGAGACCAACTCTCCCTGGTGGCCATGGTCAGCCTGCAGATTTCCCTGTCTCCTGTGTCCCCCGCTGTCTTCGAAGCTGTTGATCATCTCTGCGAAATGATCAGATAAGCCCAGACAGCTTTAACTCTGGCAAATCCTGGAATTCCCTGTTAAAAAATACCTTGGCAAGCGGCCACAGAACTGCAGCGAGCGAACAAGAAGTGAATCCGCTTCCAGGTTTCGTGGTGGCTGGCCTCCGTGTGAACGCCCGCGGTTTTCACCACTTCTCTGAGCCACCGACAGGAATCAGTAATTTTCCCAGGAGCGTTCTACAGCTATGGTAAGCACGTGGAGCACCTTTCCCCAAAGCCTGCATGCTAACAGGCTGACAAACTGAAAACGAGTGGAAGTGATTGAACAAACATCACTCTGCTACTATCTTTAAGGAGGCATCTAATTGGTGAGCTGTGCGCTCAGTGAGGACAGAGGCGACCCCAACTTCTGTCGTGGCATGCCCAGCCATTCCTCCAGCCTGTCTGTCTCGTATGACCCCAGCCACTAGCCTTCTCTCCAGGGGATGACAATAAATCTGCCCAGAGCCTTGCTCCAGTGAGGACGCTCTCTTAACTCAAGTTCAGCTCAGCACAAACTCATGGAACAATTAGAATGGAACAATTAGAATAGGCTGTCTTTCTTATCATCCACACAGGTCAGAGGTCCCTTCTTCCTGCAACAGGGCTAGCCTGGGGGGCGGGGGGGGGGGGTGTAGAGGCCACACGTTGAGCAAATGAGGCAGCCCAGCCTAGGATTAATTCAAGACACACAGATCACACCCATGGCACAGGTGTCATCAACGTTCAAACAACGTGCTGGATTTTTAGGTTTTGTACATCTTTCCTTACCATGTGCACATCCACACACACTCACAACTACACACACACATACCATGCACATACCTGCATTTTAGCACTGTTACTTGAGGCTAAGGGGGAGAAGGCGTTGGCCCTTTTGGGAAATGTTTTCCTAAGCTGTTATTTGACAGTTAGAATTGCTTGCGAAGTTTTCATTTGGTATTAAGTTATTGCCAGTAAGTGATCTGGGAAGCCTGACTTGTTTCCTTGTTTCTCTGTTCTCTTCAAGATGGGAAACTGGCTCTACTATGAACTCCAGCATGTTCAGTTTGATCTTTAGACCCATATGAAAGGGATGGCTGGGGTCGGTGCTGTGGCGTAGCAGGTAAAGCTGCCGCCTACAGTGCCAGCATCCCATATGGGCACCGGTTCTAGTCCCGGCTGCTCCACTCCCAATCCAGCTCTCTGCTGTGGCCTGGGAAAGCAGTGGAAGATGGCTGATTTGAAGTGCATTGGAAGTGACTTTTAAGAGACTAGAAAGGAAGAGAGTAAAGAGACACATAAGGATTGACTGCAAGTAGTCGTGGAGATGGGCTTGACAGACCCCTCCAAAGAAGCCCACCGAGAAAATCACTGTTGTCAGGACTGAGAGTTGGGTCGGCTCTGAATGCTCTGAGGAGGGACACGGCACAGCACCCACCAGGTCCCTCCCGTGTCAGCTGGTGCCGGCTGCCCTTCCTGCAGCTGTGTGTCTTTCATTTATATTAAAATGTCTCTCTGTGTTAACTAACTGATGAAAGACAATGAAACTGCAGTATTAAAAGAAACTCTTTTCGATGTGGCATAGCAGGTAAAGTTGCTGCCTGCAGTGCCGGCATCCCATACAGGCGCTGGTTCAAGACCCGGCTGCTCCACGTCAGATCCAGCTCTCTGCTATGGCCTGGGAGAGCAGTAGAAAGTCCTTGGGTCCCTGCACCGTGTGGGAGACCTGGAAGAAGCTCCTGGCTCCTGGCTTCAGATCAGCTCAGCTCCTGCCATTGCAGCCATCTGGGGAGTGAACCAGCGAATGGAAGACTTCTCTCTCTCTCTCTCTCTCTCTGTGTCTACCTCTCTGTAACTCTGCCTTCCAATAAAGATATTAAAAAAAAGAAACTCTTTTCTGATGGTGCTTTATCACAAACCTGCTCTGCAAACCTAATCGTCACTTAGCCCCTCTGAACCCCAGACCTAGAGGCATTAGTAGTTAAGCCGCTTCGTGACACTGTGCAGACGGCACTCAGACATGTGAGGTGCTCAATCTATATCTTCTGAAAAATGCCATTGACAAGGGAAGAGAAGATGCAGGAAGAAATTCACAAAATTCCCCATTAAATGGACACATTTACTATTCCTGAGAAATATTAAAGTGGCCCATTTTCATAATGTCATTGAGCTCAGAGACAGAACAAACCATCGGAATTACTGTAAGAATAGACAGTCACCCCCTCGGACTTAAGGACTTAATTTCTTTTTCTTTTTGTTGTTGCTTTAAGACTTATTTATTTATTTGAAAGGCAGATTGATGGAAAGTGAAAGAGAGAGAGAGAGAGAGAGAGAGAGAGAGAGAGAGAGATCTTCCACCTGCTGGGTCCCTCCTCAAATGACTGCAATAGGCCAGGGTTGGGCCAGGTTGAAGCCAGGAGCCTGGAACTCCATCCAGGTCTCCTGCATGAGTGACAGGAGCCCCAGCACTTGAGTCATCACCTCTTCCCTCCCAGGTGTGCACTCACAGGGAGCTGGATGGCAAACGGAGCAGACAGGACGCAAACCAGCACTCTGATGTGAGATGCGAGCACCCCAAGTGGCAGCTTACTCGGCTGCACCACACCCTGTCCTCTTATTTCTTAGGTAAGGGTTCCCAGGCACCTGGGATATCGAGAATGCCATGTGAGTATCTTATTACTGTCATCACTGTGCTGTAGACCTTGGAAGTCCACGGGAACACACCCGAGCTAATTCTTTCCCTACTCCTTCCTAGTGTGGCTCTTCAACATAAAGTCACCTCACTGGTCAACAGAGACAAAAAGAAAGAATTTTGTTATTGGAATTTTTCCAATGTCTCTGGTTCTCTCTCCAACTCTACAGGAGACTTTCTAAGATGGAAACTAAGTATAAATGCCTCTAGAAGGGGGAGAGTCTGGCTGGGTTCTCTCTCTCTGTCTCTCTCTCTCTGTCTCTCTCTCTCTGTCTCTCTCTCTCTCAAAGATTTATTTACTTAATTGAAAGCAGAGTTACAGAGAGGCAGAAGCAGAGAGAGAGGTCTTCCATCCGCTGGTTCACTCCCCAGATGGCCACAGTGGCTGGAGCTGGACCAATCCAAAGCCAGGAGCAAGAAGCTTCTTCTGGGTCTCCCATGTGGGTGCAGGGCCCTAAGGACTTGGACCATCTTCTACTGCTTTCCCAGGCCACAGCAGAGAGCTGGATCAGAAGTGGACCAGCCAGGACTTGAACCGATGCCCATATGCGATGCCAGTACTGCATGCAGTGGCTTTACTCGATATGCCACAGCGCTGGCCCTTCTTTCTCCATGGCTCTGTGGAGGGCCCGTGAGGGCAAGGTGCATGGTGGTAGTATATTTTCCATAGGGAAATGAAACTACAATAAAGCCACCGGGATGGAGCAGGCTGGGGGCTGTCACCAAGGGCCAGCAGCGCCCACCCATGTGGGCCACAGACTTCTCTTCCCGCTCAGGTGGACCCCATCCCCTCGTGCAATGCCACGCACAGCGGGTATGAAGTACAGAAAACAAGAACAGACAACTCTCCCTTCCCCAGCAACTCCTGTGTTGTCTTTTCCTATTGATTTTTTTTAAAGCATGAGAATCATACTGTAAATTTCCCATGGCATTTGTATTGTCCTTCGTAAAATCCTGGACCAAAGTTTAGATTCCACAGCTCAAGAATGAGGAGGAGGGCCGGCGCTGCGGCTCACTAGGCTAATCCTCCGCCTTGCGGCACCAGCACACTGGGTTCTAGTCCCAGTCGGGGCGCCGGATTCTGTCCTGGTTGCCCCTCTTCCAGGCCAGCTCTCTGCTGTGGCCCGGGAGTGCAGTGGAGAATGGCCCAAGTGCTTGGGCCCTGCACCCCATGGGAGACCAGGAGGAAGCACCTGGCTCCTGGCTTCAGATCAGCATGGTGCGCCGGCCGCCGCGCGCTGGCCACGGCGGCCATTGGAGGGTGAACCAATGGCAAAAAGGAAGACCTTTCTCTCTGTCTCTCTCTCTCACTGTCCACTCTGCCTGTCAAAAAATAAAAATAAAAAAATATAGAAAAAAAAGAATGAGGAGGGGACAAGCACTGACCAATGGGGAAGATGGGGGAAGGGCAGGTGGGGAGGGGGCAGCGGGCGTGGCACGCGGTGTGGCGGACGGTACGCATTGGGATGGCGCCTTTTGCTCAGAAGCACCGCACACGTTAAGAGATGACTGAGCACCCGCCCCACTCAGGGATGGCGTTGCAGTAACAGGGGAAGCGGGACGTGAGTGGAGTCCAGATGTCGTAGGGGTCTCCCTGTAAGCCCTATCCTCAGGACTCCTTATTTTCTGCGGCATTTAGCGCACCTGTCATTGCTGACAGCACGGAGGAAGGGTGACTCAGAGGCAAATGTCACCAGGGGAGCCTGGGGCCACATGACGTGCTCAGTGTAGGCTTATTGATCGTAGCCAGTGAGCCACGCCGGTGGGGGCTGCTGACAGTGACGGAGGGGGCGGGCTGCGCCTGTGTGAGGGCAGACGCTGTTCCGGATCTCTCTAGACTTTCTGCTGTGAAATCATCCCCTTAACAAACACGGCCAGTGTGGAGAGGGCCCAGAGCTCTCGCCACAGCCTAAAAAGGACTGGTTCATTTGCATGGTGCTTGGGAAGTGATGCAGGGGCTGCACTCTCCCTGTGCTCTGGCGAAACTAGAAGGGCTCGGGTCCTTATTTCCATTTCTCAACAAGAAGAAACAGAAGCCAGAGCTAAAGCGAACTTGGCTCAGTGTAAAGAGCGTGCAAGCCAGGTCTTAGGACGGTGATCTGATTCCAACAACCCCAGCGACCTACCCATTTTTCACTTGCATCTCTCTTCTAAATTTTTTTTTAAATTTCTCTTCATTTGTATTTTTTGAAAAGCAGACACACAAAGAGAAGACAGACAGATCTCTCATCCATTGGTTCAGTCCTTAAATGCTTCAACAGCCAGGGCAGGGGTAGGCAGAAGCCAGGAGCCTGGAACTCCATCTGGGTCTCCCAGGTTGGTGTAAGGATCCAAGTATTTGAGCCACCGCCTGCTGCCTCCCAGGGTGTGCATTAGCAGGAATCGGAATCAGAAGCAGAGCCAGGACTTGACCCAGGCACTCTGATGTGGGATGCAGGCGTCCCAAGCAGCATCTTAGCTGCTGCACCCAGCGTCCACCCTTCCAGCTGTCTCTCTAATGAGCCACAGGCTTTTAGAGGGAAAAAATATCCTATTTCTGTCCTGAGTGAGATATTCAAAGTAAAAGTTTTATTGATTATTGATGTAATGAAGACATTAGAATAAAGAAATGAAACGATGACAGGGAGAAAGACTATGCATTCAAATGTCCCTTCAAAGATGGCAGATGGATGGAGGAGAGGCTGTTGACATCACCAGCCCGAATGGACCTGCCGGGCACAAAGGACAGCTCAGAGTCTTAAAGGAGACCACACAAATTCCCAATTTCACACGATTGGTAGGTCCAAAAGGAAATCACCATGGAAACCAGTGGCACAAGTACTCCCCTCACCCCACCTCATCCCTGAGCCTGGGCCTTCCTGGACCCAAAGACGGTGAGCCTCTGTTCAACAGTTTCAATTCATTAATAATTACAATAATTCTAACCAGTATTTACTGAGAGCTTCATTGGTACTTTTAGTAGTTTTTCGTGAGCTTCGGGAGTGGGTGTGTATCCAGCAGTGAAGATGTCTGCACCCCGTATCGGAGTGCCTCGGTCCAGTTCCTGGCTCCAGCCCCCGACACCAGCTCCCTACCAACGCCGATCCAGGGAGGCAGCAGGTAATGGTGCAATAATTGGTTTCCTGGCACCCACCTGGGAAATTCTGCACTGAGTTCTTGGCTCTGACCATTGAGGGCATTTCTGGGGTCAACCAACAGATAGGAGAATGCTCCTTGTCTGACTCTCTCTATCTCTCTGCCTCTTAAATCACTTTTTTTTAATGTTTAAATTAGTTTTGTTTTGCAATAGCATAATGCTTGCTGAAGAAGTCAGAAGGCGACTGTGGCACATAGACCTGGGCTTGCCCTCTTGGTTCCAGAAGGCTGGTGCGGCTTCGCAGAGCAGGATCAGGGTGAAGCCCTGCCTGACAGCCTGTGAGTTCAGACAGCTGCAGGCCCACAGGTACTCCCTATAGAAGCAGTAGTTTAGCATAACACAGCTCTCCAAACAGCTTTAGGTTTTTCTGCCTTACAGACAGAAATGACTGTCAACTTCTTTCAAAGACCAACTTCTCATTGTTCCCCAAATCTGACATTTAATCTTTTATCATACTTTTCTAGAATGTTTATTAAAAATATTAACTAATTAACTTTCATCTAGTTTAAAGGCTGGGGGGGGGGGGAGAGAATCTTCCATCCATCTGCTGGTTCACTCCCCAGATGCCCACAACAGCCAAGACTGGGCCAGGCTGAAGCCAGCATCCAAGAACTCCACCTGGGTCACCCCCATAGGTAGCAGGGACCCAACTATTGGTTCACCATCTGCTGCCCTCCAGTGCACATCAGCTGGAAGCTAGATTGGAAACGGAGCGATCAGGCCTTGAACCAGGCACTCCAGTATGGGATACAGGTGTTCTAAGCAACAGCTTAAGCTCCTGCACTACAACACTGGCCCCTCTGTAATGTTAAGCTTCTTCCAGGTTGCCAATGAATGTAAAGAGCGAGCAAGGGCAGGTATTTAAAAACCCCTGACCCTCACACGAGACGGGTGTCCATCAGTGACACAGTAACAAGATGCTGTAGAGGAAGCTGCGCCCTACCTTGGACAGCGTGAGTGGCTGGTCAGGAAACATACAGTGATGGGGAAAACACTCCCCTTTAGTGTCTTCTGTCACATTGTCTCTGGCATCTTCGCGCCACATGCTGGTTAATATTGGGAACTGCATTTAAGTGGAATGCAACATTTTCTGAACAAGGGATGAATCTAGATGCACAAACACCCAGCGAAGTGGCATTGACTCAAGTCTACAGAAAGAGGTAGTTTTGGCATCAGTGCTGGGGTCTGCCTGGGGAGGACCATGGTGCTGTGATGTGGAGAGAGACACAGGATGTGAATTCTTAGAGCAGAATAGGGGGATGATGCAGAAAGGGTTTGCCTTTTCTGATTGCTCAATGAGGTAGCAATCATCTTCCCATGTGACACTCTGGCCCCAGGGACTGCCCCATGGCATGGGACTCACTCTGGAAGCTAAAGATGACAGACACAAGACCTCAGTAACTTGGTGTCCCCAAGATCACAGCCCCAGTACGCCCAGCAAGGTCTCAGAGTTGCCCAGTCACATCCTGGCCAGGCCCTTCTCTTACAGAAAGCACACCCAGACATGCTAGTTTCTTTCTATCCTCACAAAAGATAAATTCAACAAGATTGTGGAGTGCCACCGAGTGACCCTCAAGCCCCAGCGCGCTAAAATGTTCTGTCTAGCAGAGCCACCTAGTGGTAGCAGGGAGCATTTATTTTTGAATTTGCATTTAATTTCTCTCCTGTAAGAATTCAATCCCGATGAGCTGCGTTTTTGTTTCTTTTTCAAATTTTCCGTAATTCTCTCTTCCTTTTCTCCATACCACATGCACATACAGCCTATGAACTGTCACACAGAACCGCACAGAGAAGGCGAGAGAGATGCCTCCACTCTGGCTTCCAGTACCCCGCCCAATGCACACGTGCTGGGATCTATGGTCGAAAGGAGAAATACCTTGGGCTGTGGTTTGACTCCTTTTCTTCCTTCAGAGTGGGTAAACATTCATGGTCGGCTAGGACAGAAGGAAAGCAAACTCATTGTTAGTCATTGGAATTCTCTCTCCTAGCCACAAAACTGGCACAGGTGAGACTTGCATTTCCCCCATCCCTGCAAAAATATGGCCTCCCCAAGGGAGGTCCAGGGTTTCACACTGAGTGCTGGCAAGGCCCTGGAGCCAGGAAAAGCAGCAGAACACAGGGGTGCGCTCCTGCCCTGCCCCGGAAAGCGGCCCCCCCCCCCCCCCAGTGTTGCTCTAAAAGCTAGATCCGTCATCTTTTGGAATATATGCTGCAACCAAACGGCTCCACCTGAGATCCTGTTGTGTGCACAGAGTGACTGCAGTCAGACCACACAACGGGAAGGGAGCAGGGGCAGTGGGGAGTGGGGGGCAGGCGGCGGGGAGCAGCCCACCTTCCCAAAGTCAGCAGAGTTCTGTGACACCTCCAGCAACTTTCAAGGAAATTGGAAATCCACCCGATCTATCACCTGTGTGTCTAAGTAACTCTGCTGCAGCTGTCAAGTGGGAGTGGCTGTCTAAAAATTGTTTATTTGTTTATTTGAGAGACAGGAGAGCTGGTTCACTCCCCAAATGCCCAGGGCGAGGGCTGGGCTGGGAACTCCATCCAGGTCCCCCTTGAGGGTGGGTGGCAAGAGCCTATTTACTTGAACCGTTACCATTGGCAGCCATGGTCTGGATTAGCAGGAAGCTGGAGTCAGGCACCAGAGCCGAGACTCAAACCCTGGTGCCCCCATGTGGAGCAGACTGACCCCTAGGCTAAACACCCAGTGCCTACATATGGCTTCTGTCCCCTTTCTGGATTTAGTGAGAGTGACAGGATCCTGACTTCTGATACATAGAATCTCAGCACAAAGGGAAATACAGCAAAATAGCAGAAGAGATTGTCTTTGGGCGGTGGATTCTTCTCTTCTTTCTACTTTTTTTTTTTTTTTTTTTGCATTTTCCAAATTCTACTACCTACATGTTATAGCTTAAAACAATAAATGGAAACTACTTGAAGATCTCTCTCAGAGACCTACCCCATCCTCATTCTTCCTGCGATACGAAAAACTGTTGGCAATTGTGCTAGTTGAGTGACTTTCATCTTTCGGAAAGTTCATCCTGATAAGCCTCTGGTACAGTAACAGGCTTCAGCATCTAAGAACTCCATTGCAGACCCGGCGCTGTGGCACAGCAGGGTAAGCCGCTGCCGTTGACGCCAGCAGCCCATATCAGAGCTCCAGTGCCAGTCCTTGGCTGCTCCACTTCCGATCCAGCTCCCTGCTAATGGCCTAGGAAAGCGGTGGAATAAGACCTAAGTGCTTGGCCCCCAACTGGGAGACCCGGATGAAGCTCCTGGATCCTGGCTTCTTATGGCCATTTGGGGAGTGAACCAGAAGATGGAAGGCCTCTCTCTCTCTCTCTCTCTCTTGTCCCACTCTCTCCCTCTCTCTCCCTCTTTCTCAACTCTGCCTCTCAAATAAATAAATAAATCTTTTAAAAAAGAAAGTTAAATGCAAGTGATATTATATAAATAGATTTTAACAATTTAATCTAAGCATTAAACTAATTTATTGACTTCTAAAGGAATAAAAAAGAAAAAAGTACTGTCATTGAAAACACAAACCGCTGATATATCTACAATGACTGCCAGATACCAACTGGAAATCGTTTTATTTCCAACTTATGTTATCCCTGTCCAGTGAACTTTCTATATAGGATGAAAATGTTCTAATCTTAAATTCGTATTTATTTTCATTTTATTTGAAAGGCAGAGAGACAGACAGACAGACAGTTTCCATCTGCTAGTTCACTTTCCAAATGTCTACAAAGGCCAGGGATGAGCCAGTTCAGAGCCAGGAACCTGGAACTCAATCTGGTTCTCCCGCATGGGCGGGAAGACCCCAAGAATTTGAGCCACCACCTGCTGCTTCCCAGGGCGTGCCTTAGCAGAAAGCTGGGATCACAGGCAGAGCCAGGACTCAAACCCAGACACTCTGACGTGGGATATGGGCATCGCAAGGGGCACAGGCCTGTCCCAGGGATAGAAATGTAGACTCCCACGACCCCTACTGCAGCCACGGCAACTGTGTCCTCCACCTGTGGCTACTACCACTCAATATTAATTAATTTAAATAGTCACATGGGGCTGGAATCTGTTACACTGGACAGCACAGATCTACATAAACTGTATTTGATAAGGTTTTATAAACGTGCACAGAAATTCAAACAAGGGGCATCAGCTGATGACTGCAATGAGGATCTAAGGATGGTCTGAGCCTAGTTTACTATCTGCACGCCAAGATCTAATGCGGGGACAGGCTCCGGTCAGTGGGGGCCTCATGGTGGTTGCAGCCTTCTGTGACAACAGAGGAAAGAAAAACACCCGCAGCTTACCACCTACCACTTCTATTCATGCTGATCATCCACTTATCAAGCTCTTCCATTTCTATCTCCATGACAGAGGGTGTGTCCTCTTCAAAAATGGGGCTGGGGAGAGACAGCAAAGAGCTCGCTGAAAGAACTGGGCAGGGGAGGGTGTTGGGTTTCCTGTGGGGACAGCAGTGACCATGGACTCTGGGGAAGACACACTTGGCTCAGAGCCTGACACTCCAGGGCAGCCTGTGTGTGTGTGTGTGTGTGTGTGTGTGTGTGCCTGAGCTCTATGGGATACAAGGCAAACACTAAAACAAACCCACCTCTGACACTGACCCCAAAACGGGACCCCCAAAGGCCCTGTGAGTCAGCCTGGAAAGAGACTCAGGGGACCGCTGCCTCCCAAGAGCAAAGTCAAGTCCCTGAGGCTTGCACCTGGGCTCCTGTGGGCGTTGCTACATTTAGTCCTTGAACTTGCTGAATTTCACTTCTCCTTCCTGGGGGGTGGGGATAGGGGCAGGATGGGGCGGGGTGTGGGGCGTGGGGTCAGTGGCCCGGGTTTGAGCCACAGTCAAAGGGCTGCTCTGCTCCTGTCACTCGGTCCCCAGGCTTTGCCTAAGCGGAGCAGTGGGGCTGTCCCCTTCAGAAATCCACGTGCTCGCTTGCCAGGGCTCAGAGCATAGTTGCAAACAGAAGCCCCGGTGAGGGGAGGAAGGACCACTTTCTCCAAACGTCAGGCGGTGTGGCTGTCACGTGGCGTCACACCAGTGGAGGAAGTGAGCCAGGATTCTAAATGGGGGAGGGTGCAGTGGTGTGTGGGGGGATGAGTCACTGAACCAGAAAGCTCTTGGCTCCTGGGTAGTCTCTCTCTCTCTCTCTCTCTCTCTCTTTCTCTCTCTACTTCTCCCTCCATCTCCCCCTCCCCCTTCTCTCCCAGCCCCCCCTTTTCCTGCCCTCCACTCATTCCTCTGTGTCCCCTCCTTTCTCTCTCCACTGGCTCCTGGAGGTTCTGGAAATGTGGCTGGAAGCTCTTCTCTGGCGGTCACCTTTCCCATCCGAATAACTGAGCCTGCGCCCTGGACTGGCAGCCGGGGTCAGGGCGTAACTACCTGGGCGCTGGCAGTTGGTAGCAGCCAGAAAAGACTGCTGGGAACAGGACAACGAAATGAAGCAGCTGCCCCCCCCCCCCCCCCCGCTCCCTGCTTCCCTGGGGACAGGGCCTGGGACCTGGGGCACATCTGTCCTTAGGCCCTGGGGGGCAGGAGGGCCCTTGCAAGGTGTCGACCAGATCAGCTCCCCAGAGAGTCTTGGCCACAGCAGGTTGGGCGTGGAAGCAGAGGGGCAGTACTCACACTTTCATGTTTTCGCCTCCCAGTCCACCTAGAAGGGAACAAGACGAAGGTCCTGTTAGCTTTGTTCACCTGTCACGACTTTTCATTTCAACTGTAACTCAACACTGAACAAGAGATCTCCAAGCACATTGCATTTAAAATTTGTTTTTTATCTGTCTACCTGTTGATTGCTTTGGGAGGCAGACAGCCAGCTCCCATGCACTTCTTCACTCCCCAGTGCCCATGGCTACCCCGCAACTTGAGCCATCGCTGCTGCTTCCCAGGGCCAGCATTGGCGGGAAGCTGGAGTCAGGAGCCAGAGCCGGGCATTGAATGCAGCTACTCTGATACGGACCCGTGTTTCTTGTCCCACAGGGTTGGTGGTCTGAGGGCGCAGGCTCATCCCCCTGAGTTTCTGACACCCCGTGGAGCGGAAAGCAGTGGTGAGGGAAAGCAGGCAAGGGTTAAACAGGGGGCCCTTGCTCCGTGGCCTCCTTCAGAAAGATGCTGCTTCGGCTCCTGCTCATGCAACACCCCGAGCACCACCACCCCATCCCGCCATCCTGGAGTCGGATGTGGGCTGCTCCGGCCAGGGCTCCCCCTGGGGCTCTCCTTCCCCAGCTCTGGGCAATGGCTGGTCCCTCCCAGCCTCCAGGTCTGAGCTTAGTCACTCTTTGCTCAGGGGGCCCCTCCCCGCCTCCTGCTAGAGCCGGCCCACCCTTGCTACCGTTCCCAGCCCCTCCTCTTGCTTGCATCTGTCAGAGTGGTGCCACAATGACCATCAGTCAGGTTGCATTATTCCTTTTTCATAAAAAAAAGAGAAAGATTTATTTATTTGAAAGAGCTACTGGGAGAGGAGAAAGAGAGAGTGAAAGAGAGAAAGAAATCTTCCATCCACTGGTTCACTCTACAAATGGCTGGGGCTGGGCCAGACCAAAGCCAGGAGTCAGGAACGACATCAGGGTCTCTCACGTGGGTGCAGGGGTCCAAGGACGCGGGCCATCTTTTGCTGTTTTCCGAGGTGCATTAGCAGGGAGCTGGACTGGAAGTGGGGCCACTGGGTCTCAAGCCGGCACCCATATGGGGTGCTGGCATTACAGGCAGCGGCTTTATCCGCCTCAGCATACCACCAGCCTTTGCATTATTTTATCTCCCTCTCTCTCACTAGAATGGAACCCCCAAAGGGCACAGATCATGTCTATTACACCCAGGGTGGCAGCACCCTAGATCCATTCTCAGCAGCAAAGTACTTTGGCAAACACCTTGTAAATACAAGGGTACTTCAGAAAGTTCATGGGAAAATAGGATGGAAAGACAAATTTATTTTGGTGCTAAAAATTAAAATCCATGCATAGTTTTTTTTTTCTTCATGGGATGCATTTTTCATGAACTTTTAAAAGGCCCCCTGTACTTCCTGAATAACTGAACAGGTCATCGTGTCGATTACTGGAGTTAAGCTCATACTGGTGTTTTGGATTCAGCATCATCATCATCATCATCATTACAGTGACTCTCCCAACAAGCCCAGTGAGGGATCTGCAGGCACCTGCCACTGAGCTCCTCGCAGCCCAGAGCCCCTTGCAGTTTCCTGGGGTTGGCAAGCTTGACTGGCATTACCGACCCCGGAGCACTGGGCAGAGAGGCAAGCTTCATGCCATCACTGCTTGCTTTGGAGGACTCTGGGTATGTCTGTGCCCTGCCCCCGGCTCCAAGCAGGAAGCTTCCTACAGGTGCCGGATGCCTCAGAAAACTAGAATGGGGGAAGGGAGAGGACCTGCATCTGACAGCTCTTGTATGCGTATTTCTAATCGAAAAAGTACAGGCTCTCTCCTTAAGGGAGCGGACTACAAATACAGCGCCCACACAGTCGATCCTCCCTAGGGTGAAGAGCCCTGGTGCCTCGCTCCCTCCTCCTTCCTTTCCCTTGTGCCCTGCGTAATGACCCCCTTGTGAGCAAGTAGCTCACAGCCCCGCTGCTAGGGGCACAGATTTATCTTTATAATCTGGGTTGCCCGCAGGCTTCGCAGCGAGCAGAAGCCAGCCTGCATGCGGATGATGGGAAGGTTTAAAACCCACGACAAAAGCACACAAAGCGAAGCACCTGTAATCAGTGCTAAAACAGCAAAAAGCCTTCCACGGCCTCATCTCCCCTGCTCCACGGCCATTACCCCTGGCCCAGCCGCCATGGCAACAGAAACACATTGGGGAGAGCACAGAGCCAAGGATTAGAGCAGGCGGGAGACCAATTACAGGTCAGCTGTCAGGCCCTGCCCGCCCCACTCGGCCTGGCCTCTCTATGAATTACTCCATTGGCCCCCCACACACACTTCCCCGGCATCCTTTCCTTCCAGGCCCCCCACCCACTTGGTCCTCCTCCCGCAGTTTCTGCATGGCAGCCGCTGAGCCTGACCAGACCTCACTGCGCGCGGCCTCTCTGTGCACCTGCCGGCGGGAATGCTGGGGTCGGAAAGGGCTCTGGGCTCTGGAGGCTCTGACTTCCTCTGCACTGAGCGAGGGAGATCTCCCAGGAAGAGCCACGGAGAGGTTAAAGCAGTGGCTTCCTGCCAGCCCTTTTGCCTGCCGCTTTCCCCACAGAGACCCTGTGCAGGAGGCACTTAACACATGTTAAATAGTAACAACCGCAAATGTAGTGCCTGGAGGCCCAGGCAGAAGGATCTGCAACATTAAGTGATTACCCAACTGCTTCCCTTCCCCTGGACAGCGGGGGTGGGGGGGTTGGGGGGGCTTGTGGTGCAGTGGTTAGGATGCTGCTCCGGGTACCCATGTTCTACACTGGAGTATCTGGGTTCCACACCTCAGACTCAGTTCCCTGCTAATGTGCACCCTGGGAGGCAAAAGGCAATGGCTCAAGTTTTGGGGGCCCTGCCACCCACATGGGAGACTTGGATGGGGTTCTTGGCCCCTGGCTTTGGCCTGATCCAGCTCTAACTGTTGTGGGCATTTGGGGAGTGAACCAGCAGATGGCAGATGGCTCTTTCTTTTTCTCTCTCCATTTTTCAAATAAAATGAAAGTAAATAGTTTAAGGTTGGCTTTAAATTACAATGAGAAGATCAAAAAAACAACAAACAACTTAAAAAAAAAAAGAGTGTAAGTAAACCAAATGCCCCTGTGCTAGGGGTCGGGGAAGGCAATTTCCATCAGCCACAGGTCTTTCTGGAAGTATTGGCCAGTCCTCCCCCGTTGTCAAGTTCAGACCTGTTTCCTGTTGTAGAAGAACGAGAGGGCTCTCTTCAGGGGAAGTGAAACCACGTCTCTTTCTAACTCTCCGAGGGGCACTGTGTGTGCAGGTACCCATGCCCTCCCACAAAGCTCCCACGTGCCCTCCCTTCCAGAACCTTCCAAGCAAAATGCTGCTGTGGCTTTATTTTTGCCCAAAAAGGAAATTACATTTCAATCAAATTCTTGTTAATTCCAATTCTCTGCTCTTATTGTCTCGCACTATCCTGTCAAAGCTGAATGGATGGGCTTGGGGGGACACTGGCCAAGAATCTTTCACCATCCAGTCTGTCTGAACAGATATTTCAAACAGTGAGTAGTAAACGAAAAATTCAGAAGAAGATTTCCTTAGCAAAAAAACGAATTTTTTTTTGACAGGCAGAGTGGACAGTGAGAGAGAGAGACAGAGAGAAAGGTCTTCCTTTGCCGTTGGTTCACCCCCCAATGGCCGCTGCGGCCAGTGCACCGCACTGATCCGAAGGCAGGAGCCAGGTGCTTCTCCTGGTCTCCCATGGGGTGCAGGGCCCAAGTACTTGGGCCATCCTCCACTGCACTCCTGGGCCACAGCAGAAAGCTGGACTGGAAGAGGAGCAACTGGGACAGAATCCGGCGCCCCAACTGGGACTAGAACCTGGGGTGCCGGCGCCGTAGCTCGAGGATTAGCCTATTGAGCCTCTGCTCCGGCCTAGCAAAAACTTTTGTAATAGTTATTTTGAAATTCTTTTCCTATGTAGTGTTTTCTCCAAATGAGGCATATTTTACCTAAGAACCGTGCATCTATTTGTAGTAGGGATAATATGCAGACTTGCTTTTTACCGAGAGTAGGTTTTCTTTAACACACATCCTACAGGAGATGTTGACTTCAAGGCTAAGACACCTGCATCCCGTATCGAAGTACCTGGGTTTGAGTCTGGCTCCTGCCAACGCAGATCCTGGAAGGCGGCAGTGATGACTCAAGAAATTGGGTTCCTGCCACCACGTGGAAGATCTGAATTGCGTTTCTGGCTCCTGGCTTTGGCCCTAGCCATTGTGGGCATCTGGAGAGTCAACCAGTGGCTGTTGCTTTCTCTCTCTGTACATCTCCCTCTCTTTCTGTTTCTCTGCTTCTGAAATAAGCATTTTAAAAATCCTAGTCTTCTTCATTAAATCATTCATGCTACAAACATGTACGGAGCAGCTCGTGCAGATTGGGTTGAAAGTCACTTAGCACTTATAATGTGCCAGGCAATCCATTTAATTCTTACAACTCTGGAGGAAGATATTGAATTCACTGATCTACAGATGGAGCTGGATGAAGGTCACAGACGAGCAAGTGTCAAAGTCAACCACAGTCTGAACTGTCAGCCCCAATACCACGCTGTCAAACCAGACAAATGAGACCAGTTCTTGTTTCTTAGACTCCCTAACACAGTAGGAAAGAAAGACAGAAAAAGAAAAGAAAGACAAGGGGGCTGATGCTGTGTGGTGCAGTGGGTTCAGCCGCTGCTTACAACCCTGGCATCCCACATCTGGGTGCCAATTCGAGTCCCGGCTGTTCCACTTCCGATCCAGCTCCCTACTAATGCGCCTGGGAAGGCAGTGGAAGATGGCCCACGTGCTTGTGCCCCTGCTGCTTATGTGGGAGACCTGGGTAGTGCTCCCGGCTCCTGGTTTCAGCCTGATCCAGCCTCGGCTGTTGTGGCCATTTGGGGAACGAACCAGCAGGTGGAAGATCTCTCTGTAAATGTCTTCCCTCCCTCTCTCTACAACTCTGCCTTTCAAATGAACAAATCTGAAAGAAAAGACGAATCACCAACTTGGGAAAATGTGAAGACTGAACAGCAGGTGTCAGACTTTGCGTTGGGGGCATGGAAGTGATGACTGGTTTGGCCTGGAGAGGGATCCCAAGGCTTCCTACAAACTTTAGAACTGGACACTACAGAACAGGGTGGAAGTTTGCCATGCTGACAAAAAGAGAGTCCCAGGTAGAAACATGAGTATACCAGCCAGGCACAGAGGCATGCTGAAAGTGACACCATGCTCTGGGAGCCTCTGGCATGGCGCCAGTGTAGGGTACAGGTGCCACAGCTAAGGCTTGGGCTGCTTCTCTCTTGTAAATGATCTTGAACCCAGAGACTTCCACACGGAGCTCACTGAAAACTTGGCTTTTGGATGTGAAGTCTAAGAAGGTCACCATCCAACTGGGCATCTCCATACATCCCCACTCCTTGCTCCCTGAGGTAAGGCAAGTTGGGACAGGGGTGCGGGGGAGGGGGGGGTTTGGGGCAGGGAATTCTTATTTTCCCAGAAATTAAAAAAATAATGGTGGAGGGGCAGTGCTGTAGCATAGTGGGTAAAGCTGCCACCTGCAGTGCTGGCATCCTGTATGGGCACCAATTTGAGTCCCAGCATCCTATATGGGCGCCAATTCAAATCCTGGTTGCTCCAGCTCTCTGCTCTGGCCTGGGAAAGCAGTGGAAGATGGCCCAAGTACTTGGGCCCCTGCATCCGCATGGGAGACCTGGAAGAAGCTCCAGGCTCCTGCCTTCAGATCAGCGCAACTCTGACCATTGGAGCTAACTAGGGAATGAACCAGGAGATGGAAGATCTGTGTCTCTCTCTGTGTGTCTCTCTCTGTCTCTCTCTCTCTCTGCCTCTGCCTCTTTGTAACTCTGCCTTTCAAATAAATAAATAAATCTTTTTTTTTTTTTAAAAATGGGGATTACTTGCAAAGGAGCTCCCACGTGACCGCTGTGACAGGTGTGGCAATCCTGCATTTCCTAGTCCCTTGGTATCTAGCCTATCAGCTCGGTCAGGAAAGGAAATACTTCAGTGCTTCTCCCCCGGATCACAGAGGTCTCACGTGCTGGTACAAGGATAGTGAGCCAGGTACTCAGGCCAAGGGCATGATCTCAAAACCATGGTGCCTTTAATGGGCATAGCATACAGTGAGCTTCGCATACTAGGACAAATATGTATCTTATCAGAGGCGTCCTTACGTCCTGAGTAAGTTTTGGGATGAATGACTATAAAAGCTTCCACGTGCAAATTAATCAGAGGTAATCTGCCCAGCCCCGTCTGCTGGAGACCTAGAACTGTGCTGAAAGCTAGCGTTGGATGCTTCTGGAATAACTGAAGATGGTCTCAGAGAGTGGCCCTGACCTTGGGGACTTCCTGTCAGATGGGCTTCAGGTTGACTGATGTCTGCAATCTTCAGCAAGTTAGGAATTTCATTACAAAAGGATAGCTTCACTGAGAACAATGCTTTATTCGACTCAGATTTTCCAAAATCAAATAGGGATTCGGGGTGGGGGACAAAACAGTATCTGTGGTGCAGGTGTAGCTGGAAGGACCCACACCTGTACGAGGACCTCTGGGGCCCCTGACTGTCCATCCTTAACCCCAGTCTGACCCACAGCTTCATCAGCCTGGCCCTGCTGGTGACAGGAAACATCACACCAGCCAAGAGGCCACGGCCAAACAGGACATGCAGCTGGACCGGGTACAAAGACGGCAGCAGTATGTTGTAAATTGCAGTTTAGGCTGAAAACATATCTCCTTTCTTAACTTTAAAGAAAGGAATATGATATTATTAACCTCTGGAAAACCTCATTGAAACAACTCATTTATCGCTTGCTATCTTATGTAGTCCTTCTTGTTTAACTCTTTTTAAAACATTTTTATGGTTTTCATTTTATCTGAAATGCAGAAAGTGAGAGGGAGAGAGTCAGACAGACAAACAGAGATCTTCCAGCTACTGGTTGACTCCTAAAATGCCAACAGCCAGGGCTGGGACAGGCCAAAGCCAGGAGCTAGGAATTCACTGACTCTCCCACTTGGCTGGCAGGGACCCAACCACTTAATCCATCACCTCTCAGGATTTGCATTAGCTGGAAGCTGGAATCAGAAGTGGAGCTGGGGCTCAAACTAAAACACTTTGACAAGGGATGTGGGTGTCCCAAGCCGAGTCTTAACCACTGTGCCAAACATTTGCCTTCTTGTGTAATTGTAACTCAGTTCCTTCTCCCACCCCATCCCCAACTCTAAGCAGGTGCTACGGTGATACTCACACGTCTGTAAGGCATCCTGAGATCCTTGGCTAGAAGGCTCTGGGTGGAAGAATAAAGTTTTGTGTTACTGCTTGTTCATTCACACACGAGCAAGTGTCTGGAAATGGGTAGACGACAAATATTTACCTTGTTTAGCTCCTTTTCTTTTATAGACTATTACAAGGGATACCACTAACAAAAGTAGGAGGGCCAACAAAACCAATGGGATCGAGACCATGAAAATAAGATCTAACTGATTTTCACCCCCAGGCACGTGGGTCAGATTCCTATCTGTGGTTAGGGATTCCGTGGTCGCCGCGTCAAAGGTGGTAGGAACAGCCTCTTCCGTTGCTCCTCTGTCTTCCCAGGCCATGTCTCCCGACTGCTCTGATTCCTCACGATCAGCTGTGGGAAGACACACAAGACTGAGATGGCCCTGGAGACGAAGCTGGGATGGTTATGTCTTCAGTGGTTTTCACATTAGCCCTAGGTGCACTCAGTCATCAAGCTGATCCACTGTACCTGGCGTTCAGTTCCCTGGGACATGGAGTATTGATTTAACATGAATGGGGCTCAAGCTGGGAGTATATCGAACATGGACTCAGAGCCCGGGGTTCAACTCCCAGAAATGCAGCCAGTTTAACCTTGACCGGATGCTGTAGGAGTGCCGAGGCAAAGGGCATCAAGGCACTGCCTATGTCAAGGGCAACTTCCCAAGCTGAGCTCTGTGGTATTCTGGGGCTTCTCCTGCAGGGTGTCATTGTTGTAATAAAATTCATCAACACACTGACATTCACATGGCTAAAGTCGGGTGGTGTGAAGGAAGGCAGCCCGTGCCCTACTCTGTCGATGGAAAAGAACTCTGAAAGTGGAGTGACTGCTCAGAGGTCAGGGTCAGGTCAGCGTCCGGCACAGAACCAGCCTGCTTCGAGATCCGCTGGCGAATCCTCTGAATGCAAAGGGGAATCCACAAGGGGCAGCTCCCTTGCCCACCAGGAAAACTCTACCCATATGTAAGTTTATTTAATAAGATGTATCTGGGAAGGTTCCCCATGATGGAGCCATAAGCAAATGCACTTTGTTTGAACCTCTGATTGCATTGATACCATCCCACTCCTCCTCGCGGGCAGGGGAGACGTGTGGGCTGGATGACTGGGAGAAGCCTTTGCTTGCCTGGCTAGGCAGCGGTCATGGTCGGGTGAGTTAGGGTCTTTGTCCCAGCGTGATGTGGTGCTGCGTGCCCTGCAGATGGGGCCCACTCAGTAGTGCCCCCTGTACGTTTAGGCTACGGAACTCACACGAAATTCTTTCCAAGGGGCAAGGCGCCGTGCACATGGAGAAGTTGGCTGCTGTGAGCCCCACCATTCCCATAGGTCAGGCCGTGGCTCCGTGCAGTGACAAGGTCGGACATGGCAGAGCTCAGTTCAATATTTTACCTATCTTACGACTGTGTGACCACGGACTCCTCTGATTCAGATTAAAACCATACAAATATCGAGCACGGTTAAGGGCTGAATGCTTGTGCCTGCGTGCGCACACACATGCTTCGTGGGTTGAAGCCTAACCCCGGTGTGATGGTATTTGGGAGAGCCTTTGGGTAGTACTGCAGTGTGGAGGATCCCATGGTAGGGCTACTGTCCTGACAAGAAGGGGAGAGGAGCGGCCACAGTGGCACAGCAGGGCGGCAGGGGAAGGCAGGGATCCCTCGGGACCCCTCCTCGTCAAAGCCGCCCACTTCTAGAACCACCGGCACTGCTGGCTGGTAACCCTGGCAACAGGGGGCTGGGGCGGCTAGGGAGGAAGTGCTGCCAAGTGCAGCTGGTGGTCATGACCTTCACTCCCTGCGATCAGTTCTTCCAGATCTTCCTCCAGTAGCCACGGACTCCCTCACACCACCCACTCACACACTCACACCACACACATCCACACACACTAACATACTCACACATCCACACACATGTTCACACTCATACACTCACAACACACTCTTACACACTCACACACATCCACACACTAACATACTCACACATCCACACACATGTTCACACTCATACACTCACAACACACTCTTACACACACACGTCACACACATATACTCACACACATTAACATACACAGTCACACACACACATGTTCACATACTCATACACTCACACTTGCACACTCACACCCACACCCCAACCACAAACACACACATGCACCCACTCACATCCACACACACAGCCACACTACACAGCCACACACACTCACACACACAGACACACAGCCACACAACATACACAGCCACATACAACCATATACACTCACACACTCACACATACACACCCTCTCACACATACCCCCACACCCTCACATTCACACACACACTCACATACCCCCTCACACCACCCACTCACACCACACACTCTTACACACACATAGTCACACACACATCCACACACACTAACATACTCACACATCCACACACATGTTCACACTCACACACTCACAACACACTCTTACACACAAACATACTCACACATCCACACACATGTTCACACTCATACACTCACAACACTCTTACACACACTCACACTCACAGTCACACACATCCACACACACTAACATACTCACACATCCACACACATGTTCACACTCATACACTCACAACATACACTCACACTTGCACACTCACACCCACACCCCAACCACCTACACACACATGCACCCACTCACATCCACACACAGAGCCACACACACACTCACACACACACACTGACACACAGCTACACAACATACACAGCCACATACAGCCATATACACTCATACACTCACACATACACACCCTTTCACACATACCCCCACACCCTCACATTCACACACACACTCACATACCCCCACATACCTACACACTCATACACTCACACACATCCACATGCACTAACATGCACATTCACACATACACACCCACTAACCCTTTCTCACACTCATATACACATACACACATTATTACACACTCACACCCCCACACACCCCTACACATTCATACATTCACACATCCACACACGCTCACATGCACACTCACACACACTCACACTCTCACACCCCCCACACTCACACAAACACACATGCACACACATACACACTCATGCCCACACACCCAACACATGCTCACATGCACTCACACTCTCACACCCACACACTCACACATACACACATGCACATACATACACACTCATGCCCACACACCCAACCACACACACATGTATCCACTCACACATAGCCACACAACATACACATACACACACCTTCTCACACACCTACACACACTAATATGTACACTCACAGTCTCACACACCCCACACACTCACATACACCCATACACATTCACACACACACACATGCACTCACACAATACACACACACACACCCCAACCACACACACATACACATACACCCCTCCACACACAGCCATGCACACTCACACCACACACACACACACACACACACACTTCATTGGTATTCCCTCCCTCTCTCTCTGCTGGAGTTTCTATTTCAGGCTGAATTTATTGACAATTTACTAAGGACGAACCTCTGTGCTGGACAGATTATCTCATTTGTCCTCACTGCTTTTTTCTAGATCAACCCTGGGGCAAAGACACGTATCCAAGATCCCAGCGCTAACAGGGAGGAGGAAGGATTTACAGGCTGGGCTCTTGGCTGTCCCGGCCTCCAGAACCAGCAGCTAGGTACGCCTCCATTCTCTGTGAATTACCAGGCTGCGGGATCTCCGTCCTCGCTACAGAAAATGGACTTGCAGCAGTGCAGCGTTTAACCTCACACCGTACTCTGCCTCCAGCCAGGCAGGAAAGTCATACATGCAGAACACGGGCTTTGGCTGTAAAGGGGAGCGCAATCAAGGGACCCTCACGTGCTTGCCCTCAGCTACACAGAGGAAGGGAGGTAGGGGGTCCAGGCAACTCCCATTCGAGGCTCTCGCTGGGGTTCCAGTGGCTCTGTGTGGAAAGGGAGTGAAGTTTCCAGACGCTGAGCCCTCTGAGTCACCTCTTGACCTGCGCCCCAGGAGAAGAGAAAATAGCAAAGGAAACAAGCTAGGTGGATGGTAAGGGTGTTTAGACCATTGGGATGAACAGAAAGAAGGGCATCAGGTGGCGGGACTACGGACATTTCTCAGCTGGAGACAACGCTGGTCTTGGGTGGCCCTTGGTGGCGCCGGGGAGTTGAAGGGGACAACCTCTCCACAATACCCCTCATACACTCCCTCACGTATGGTTTCTACATTAAGCCTCGTGCTCTCTCAGATTCTCCAGGGGCCTTTTTAAATAAAAGAGAATCAAGGTGCTCAATCTCAATCTCAATCTGTGTGTGTGTGTGTGTGTGTGTGTTTTATTTACTCTGCAAACCTTCATCTCCAGAGAATCCTATCACAATCTCCCGCCAAGCCTGCTCCCTGCCCCACCATCTCCAACTCCACGATAACCCGGAAATAGTAAATCATAGTAACTGGCATCTGCCAGGTGCTTAGCTGATTCCAGGTCCTGGGATAAACACGTGAGGTCTAACTAGATCTTCACAGTAACTTTCCTGTCCACATTCTCCAGCTGCAGAACTTGGCTCTAGGGTGTTGTTCCCGAGGGAAATACCGGCCTTTGTGTTAAGTCTCACCAACACGGGGGGCTCCCAGCTGCATGCCCCCAAGTATCTCCCAGCTGCATGCCCCCAAGTATTGTCGCCCAGTGAGGACCCTGGCCCTGGGTCTGTCGAGGAGGATTTGGACAAACCACCCATCCTCCAATGGCTTAATGCGCTCACGGGCGCCAGTGAGGAGGGATCACCAAGATTCTGTCTATTTCCACATCTCTCTGTGGGTTCCACAGTGCCGACCTTGCTTTTAATGAACTTCCTGTCGAGGTGATACGCCCAGGAACAGGCTCAGAAAGGAAGTTTCATTGCTAGCCTTGCCCCAGGCCACTCTCTCTGCTGCCTGCCAGAGAACTCGATGCACAAACGAGGCTCCCTATTGCTTCCTGTTTGCCTTTTTTAATAACACAAACACTAGCAAAACTCATAAATGGTTCTTGCCCTTTCTTTTGTCACTATTCCACCTCGAGCACCTTCCACAGCTGTCCCCGCTCCACCGCGCCACTGTTTAGCTCCATCCCTGTTGATGGAGGTTTAGCTGGTCTCTTGTATTTCCTGAGCGTGGCAGCGAGCATCCCTGCTCACCCTTCGGGTTTCCCATGGGCACGCGGTCCGGAGGAAGGGGCCGCCCTGACAGCTCTTGGTCCTAAGCGGAGGAGAGACGGCCGTGACATCGTGCTCTGTCTGGCCAGGTAACGCCCTCTGCCGTTTCATAACCCCGCCCCAGGCACCTGGACTTCCGGGCCCCCGGACCGCAAGCTAAGTAACCCCCATGTTTTATGGATCAGCCGCTCTGAGGGATTCAGTTATCGCTCCAGAAACCGGACGAAGCCAGGGAAGTAGTAAGCACTGGGAATCAGCCCCAAGAGTTTTTGCAAAGATCATCAAAAGTGGTGCTGGAAAACCAGGGTGGACCACTGCATCCGACCAGTACCCAGGAGTGGATCGGCAGGGCACAGGGGCGCGCCAGGAGTGGACAGAACCAAGGTGGAACCAGAGAAGCCACAGGTCACAAAAGCAGAGACGTGGGTGGAGCCAGCAGAGGCCACGGAGGGGGCCTTCGCGGAAGCTCAGTAGCTGCTCCTCCCCAAGCCTGGGCGCCAACAGCAACACCGTCCTCCCCACCCCCAACGTGGACACAGGGCCCCCTACACCTGCACAGCCTCACACAGCCCTTGTGGGTGCCAGCGTGGCTGAGACACCTCTGCTAACGCGCATCAGAGCCCAGGATGAGCTTCGGTGGGAGGCGTCCCACGCAACCCTGGTGTGGGCTGGGGTGTTAGCACCGCGAGCGAGGAAAGCAGAACTCGTCCCTCAGGAAGTGCCGATGGACAGGAACCCCGCAGACCACACAGGGGCGGGGCCGGGCCTGTGCTCTGCTCCCGGACCCCAGGGACAGGTGCACAGCAGCTGGAGGAAGATTGGATTTTAACTCAGAAGAGCTGGACCGGAGGCTTGTGACTGCCCTCTCTAGCCAAGGGGCAGAAAAGAGTCCTTTCCCTTGTCTAACTAACCCTCTCTTCCCTAAAGCCAAAGAGAAGCCCTACTACCCTACCCATAACAATGAAGATGCTGTCTAAGCCAGGAAGTGCCGCGCCGGCAGGACATTTATTTTCCTTCTCTCTCACCCACTCTCTTTCTGCACCTCTATGCTTATGTGTTCCTCTGCTGTGCCCCAGGATTTTCGGCTGCCTGAAACAACCTCCCCTTTCTATGGTTCCAGCTCATTCTCTGCATTTGGATGGATTTCAGGGTTAAAGGGTGGGATGCAGCTGTGGAAGATAGCGGGTGAAGAAGCTACAGAGTGACAGAGAGGGAGAGAGAGGCATACGGAAGCAAAAGTGCAGGAGAGGGAAATACTGAAGACAGCAGGCAGAGAGCGGAAGGGCAGCCCCGTGCCTCTGCCCTCTGGGTGTGACCCACCTGCCAAGGCCCGGGGCATGAGCTCGCAAGGCTGGTGCGCTCCTGGGCTGCGGGTCAGGCAGACGCTCTCTATTCTGGGTGCCTAAGTCCTCACCTTAGTTCCGCTGACCGCAACAGACTCTCCCAGAACTTCTCCATGTCATCATTTCTCAATCTCCACTTGGGTAATACAGCATTTAAAAAAAGATTTATGTATTTAAAAAGGTGGAGCAACAGAGTTGGGGACGGGGTGGTGGAGAGAGATCTTCCATCCATTGGTTCACTCCCCTAATGGCCACAATGGCCAGGGCTGGTAGAAGCCAAAGCCAGGAGCCTAGAATCCCATCCAGCTCTCCCAAGTGGGTGCAGGGGCCCAAGCATTTGGGACATCTTGCGTGTCTTTCCCAGGCGCATTAGCAGGGAGCTGGATCAGACGCAGAGCAGCTGGAATTAGAACCTGCGCTCTGATATGGGATGCCTGTGCCACAAGTGGTGCCTTAACTCTGTGCCACAATGCTGTGGCATTATCGAGAGAGGACGGAGGGCAGGCATTTGGCATAGTGGTTAAGGTGCCATTTGGGATGCCCACATCCCATCCCGGAGTGCCCGGATTTGAGTCGTGGCTTTGCTGCCCACTCCAGCATCATGTTAATGTACACCCCGTGAGATAGCAGATGACAGCTCAAGTACTCATATGGGAGATCCAGGTGGAATTCTTGGCTCTTGGCTTCACTTGGCCCACCCCTGGCAGTTACAGGCATTTGAGAAGTGAACCAGCTGATGGAAGATCTCTCTGTCTCTGTCTTTCTGCCTTTCAAATAAATAAATCTTTAAAAAATAACCAGAGATACTGGAAGTGGTCATAGGAATGATGAAACTGACCTGCAGTACCTCACTTGGCTGTTCTTGCAGAAATGCTAAGATCGCCAGATAAAGAACTGCACGGTCACTTACAAATGCTAGAAAATATTCCTGCAAACACATCTGGGACCCGTGGTGCACACACCTGGCGAGGACCCTGGGGGAACTCCTTGTAAGGGGGTGCAGAATGGGCCTGGAAGCCCCAGCAGCACGCTGGACCTTCATCACCGCTCCGGACAGTGGCACGGAGTGCAAACTGCCCTTGCCTCTCAGTGTCGCAAACTCGGCCACTTCTGTTTTTCTGGACGTGGAACAAATGTGCAACCAAGCTGTAGTTTTTAAAACCAGAAAACACAGCATGACACACAGACAGGCCTGCTACACTGATAATGCAGTGTGACACAACGCAATGATGAGAGGATGTTGCCACACTCACTGATGTGGGGAAGCAGGGTGGACGTCACCCTTGGACACCGTGCCCTGTCATGTCTAATTACGCAGATTCTATGCCGCCATCACAGAAACAATTTTGTAACTCGGAGAGTGAGGTGGAGCAGAACACAGCAGGTGGCGAGACTTCTCTCCTGCGTTGCATGGGGGTGGGGAGGGGACTACCCATAAATGAACCTCAGGATGCTCAGGAAACCAAACCCAGGGGTGGACGTTGGACACAGCGCTTAAGATGCTGCTTGGGACACCTGCATCCCATCTTGGAGGCGGCCCTGGGTTGGAGTCCCCACTCTGCTTCCAAGTCTTGCTTCCTGCTAATGCACACCATGGGAGGCAGCAGGTGATGGCTCCAGGACTTGAGTCCCTGCCATTCACAAATCAAGTCCTGTGCTCCTGGCACTGCCTGGTCCAGCCTGGCTATAGCAGGTATCTGGGAAGTGGACTAGTAGACAGAAGATTCTCTTTGTCTCTCAATCTCTCTCTCTCTCTGTGTGTGTGTGTGTGTGTCTCTCTCTCTGCCTTTCAAATAAATGAAAATTAAATATAGTTTTTAAAATATAATGCAAAATATAATTTTTAAATTCCACCTTTCAGTCTCCCTTACCCCTCCCTATCAGCAAAGAGCCTAATTAAGACAAGGAGATTAAAATCTAAACGCAGGAGTCCTCCCAGGCGCATTAGCAGGAAGCTGGATCAGAAGCAGAGCAGCCAGAACTTGAACCTGTGCTCTGGTACAGGATGCCAGAGTCACGGGCACACCTTTTAACACTCCTGATGCCCAGCTCACACCCTAAACCAAAGCTACCAGCACTATCTGGAGGTACAGCCCAGGCCTCAGTCTGTGGATGATTCTCCCAGGGACACCACGGTGCAGGCAAGGTTGAGACCCACACTTGTAGGCTCTACCCACTGCTGAGTGTCCCCTGGGCCACCCCAAACTGTCCTCTCCTTTTGTTCTCTAGGTTCCTTCTTGGTGAATTTGGGAAGAATCAAAGACAGGGAAGTGCATGCCAAAGGCTTGCCTAGCAGCTGCCAGCTCCCTCACTAGTATGCAAGAGCTTAAGATTCATCCTGGCACCTGAGCCCCTGGGTGGGGGTTGGGGGGACACTGGCCAGGTACAAGGAGGGAAGACCACGGCAGGCGTTGCCTCTCTGAGTAACAGACGTGCCTGCCAGGAAGCTAACCTGCATCTCCAGGAAGGGTGCTGCTCATGGGACAGCCTGGAGCTTTGAAGTTTGAGTCTCTGGTCCCCAAACCCTACTGAGCATGGCAGTCATCCAGAGCGCTCCTGAAAACACGGCTGTGGGGTGCTGCTGTTCTGCTCTGGGGTGCAGCCTGCGAATGTGCATTTCTAGCAAGTGACCAGGTTGCGCAGCCGCCGCCGGGGGTTTCAATTACTCCCGATTCATCATCAGCCCCACCTATTGTGCATCAGACTCTCGGGGAGGGGGGTTTAGGGCTCAACCAAATTAGTTATTCCAGGATATCTGGGGATGTGGCCTAGATGAAAGTATTTTCTAAAACTTCCCCCAAAACTTCTAGTATGTGTGCTGGGTTGAGAATTACTGAGTTACATCATATCTGAGTGGTCTTTAATTTGCCATGATCCATGCTGAGCGTCTTCGTTCATTTTCTGTGTGATTGGAGAACTGCACACAGGACGAAACCTCTGGGAACAAAATGAACAATTGCAGGCACCTTTAACGGTCTCTCTCTTCAGTGAATCTCTTTAAAATTAATCGTTCAGCATGTGTGGAATCTGACTGAGATGTAGCCAGGGACAAAACTGGAACAAACAGAAACTAATGACATCCCAGACGCATCCGGCACCAGCGTGGTTGTGGAAGGATGGCCGTGTCTGATACTGACAGAGATGCTGTCAGTGCCACGTGGATGGGTGATGCCACTGAGACTGCACTGCTCACGAAGCACAGAAGGTACCACGGGGACACCACTGCTGCACAGACCACAGAGGGTGCCACGGGGATACAATTGTGGCACAGACCACAGAGGGCGCCACGGGGACACCACTGCTGCACAGACCACAGAGGGCGCCACGGGGACACCACTGCTGCACAGACCACAGAGGGCGCCACGGGGACACCACTGCTGCACAGACCACAGAGAGTGCCATGGGGACACAAACTGTGGCACAGACCACAGAGGACACCACTGCTGCACAGACCACAGAGGGCGCCACGGGGACACCACTGCTGCACAGACCACAGAGGATACCACAGGGACACCACTGCTGCACAGACCACAGAGGGCGCCACAGGGACACCACTGCTGCACAGACCACAGAGGGCGCCATGGGGACACCACTGCTGCACAGACCACAGAGGGCGCCACGGGGACACCACCGCTGCACAGACCACATAGGGCGCCACAGGGACACCACTGCTGCACAGACCACAGAGGGTGCCATGGGGACACAATTGTGGCACAGACCACAGAGGGTGCCACGGGGATACCACTGCTGCACAGACCACAGAGGGTGCCACGGGGACACCACTGCTGCACAGACCACAGAGGGCGCCACGGGGATACCACCGCTGCACAGACCACAGAGGGCGCCACGGGGACACCACTGCTGCACAGACCACAGAGGATACCACGGGGACACCACTGCTGCACAGACCACAGAGGATACCACGGGGACACAATTGTGGCACAGACCACAGAGGGTGCCACGGGGACACCACTGCTGCATAGACCACAAATGTTACCACTGCTTATGGGTCACAGACAGACCTCTGAAGTGCTCTGCCCTTTCTTTAGGTCGTTTTATTTCAAAGCAGTAGTAATGTATTATTCCATACCTGAAGTTATTCCCACAGCATACTTTCCTATTGTGTCTCCTTTGCTGCTTTGTGTTTTTAAGATTTATTTGACTTATTTGAAAGGCAGAGTGACAGAGACAGAGAGAGAAACAGAGAGAGATCTTCCATCCACTGGTTCACTCCCCAAATGGTCACAACAACCAGGATGGGCCAGGCCAAAGCCAGGAGCCAGGTGCTTCTTCCGGGTCTCCCAAGAGGGTGCAGGGGCCCAAGGACTTGGGCTGTCTCCCACTGCCTTTCCAGGTACATTAGCAGGGAGCCGGATCAGAAGTGGAGCAGCTGGGACTTTAGTCCTGCCCCTCCTCCACTGCTCCACACCACCTGCTACCCCCGGCACCCCATGTGCTGTGCATGGAAGGAATGACAGAAGGATATGCAACCTGGGCCAGATAGGGTGAGGTCAAATGTGAGCACACTCAACTTCTCTATCCAGTCTGATCTCTTCCTCCCCAGCAGGGCCTGGCCAGGAATACACACTCACAGACCCGAGTCACAAAGCCACGGGGATCTAAGCAGGCTTTCCCTCACAAGCTATTAGAACGAAAAACAAAACTGCAGAATGAGAGGCGCTGCCGAATGCCAAGTGATGGATCCCTAACAATGAAATCTGCTTGTAGGCTTTTGGACCAGGGAAGTGGCGGAGTTCCCACGTCTGCCCCCATCCATGGGTCAGGGGCTCAATGCCCGCCCTGGGGAGTAGGGCTGGGGAAGCCGGGGGTGGCTGCTGCCATTAGAAGCTCTGTTATTCTACGGTGGTGATCATTTGCATTCCCACTGAGCTCATTTTTCCTGCTGTGTGCATCTGGGGAAGATGTGGTGGGAAGGAGAACTGGCAGAGGAGATGCAAGATCCAGGTTCTGCAGGCTGATGGGAGGTTTTGCACACTGACAGGCGGCAGAGGGAAAGCAATGCACACGGTCCCTTGGGTCGAGCTGTGGGGGTGACAATGCCGTGGGGTGGGGGAGAAGTTAAGCGGGGCTCTGGGGGTCTGCTCACGAGTGCCAACTTGCTGAGAGAGCACGCTGCAATCGAACCCCAGCTGAGACGACAACTCATCCTGCAGGAGGGGCGCCCACAACGCCTGGGCGACTTTTTCATTTTAGACTCTGTATTTTGGCATTGAGAAAGAGAGAGAGGGAGAGAGGTTGATTCTCCTATTTAACCAGGTTTCTGCAGACACCAAGGCTGTCTCTGGTTTGAAGTCACTCCCTTGGGAAAGCAGAGTTCCTGAACATCACACAGTATCTGTTCACACACTGGAATCCTAGTCTAGCCTGTGGTGCCTGGCAGTTTAAAGAAATAAATGTATTTTTACAGGACACAATATTTATAGATTTAAAAATCTTACAAAGGTCTCGCTGCTGGGACGGGCAAAGTGGTTTAAAGACACTACTTGGGACAACTGCATTCCGCATCAGGGGTCCAGCCCCAGCTCCCCCCTCAGTTCCAGCCGCCTGCTGCTGCACACCCTGGGAGGCAGCAGGTGGCGGGTCAAACAGTTGGGCCCCTGCCACTCACACAGGAGACCTGGATGGAGTTCCAAGTTTCAGGCTTCTCCTTGGCTCAGCCCTGAGTGTCATGGGCATTTAAGGAGTAAACCAGGAGATAGATAGATCTCTCTCTCTCTCTCTCTCTCCACCTTCCAAATAAGTAAAAAACACACACACACACACACACACACACACACAACACACCTCTGACAGGGTAATCTGAGTGCCGGGCCCGGCTCAGTAGCCACACAGCAGCAGGCTGTGTGATGAATGCATAGTGAGAAACCGAACATGCGCACAGCAGGTTCCAAAGAGACCAGGGGACACGGAGGGAAATATGGCAGGGAACAGCGGGGCTCGGGGAATGCGGGGAGCCCACGGCACCCTGGCCACGTCCCAGAGAGCAATGCCACAAGCCGCGGGTCCCACCGCCCAGCTCAACTGCAAAATGTCCACGTTCACCAAAGCAGGGGCAGGCAGATTTTTCCTTGAAGAGCCAGAGACTGAACACTTTAGATTTTGCGTGCCAAGAGGCAAGTATGCACGTATTTGCATCGCGGTAAATGTCCAAATACGTGTGTGGAAAACATTCCTAACTCAGGGATCAGAAGAAACAGCTGGACGCTCAGTTGGCTGTGGGTCTCGGGTTCTTGGGCCCTGCGCTGCCATCTTCTCCTCTGAAAGAACCAGCATTCTAGATAGAGCTGACGTCCCCCTTCCATCCACACTCCCGCTCCTCATTCCTCTCCCTCATTTCCCAACAGCGCCTGCCGTCCTCAAGTTCATGGGCATCACAACCAGCAGCAAGACTGGGTCCACAGAGACTTCAGATAATCAGCAGCTCAGTACTAACAAGATTTAGGCAAAGACATAAAAGAAGGGAAATGGAACAGCATTGTGGTGTAGTGGGTTAAGCCTCTGCCTGCGACGCCAGCATCCCTTATGGGTGCTGGTTCGAGTCCCAGCTGCTCCACTTCCAATCCAGCTCTGTGCAACTGTACCTGGCAAACAGTGGAAGATGGCCCAAGTGCTTGGGCCCTGGCCCAGTCCTGGCCCTTGAGGGAGTGAAACAGCAGGTAGAAGATATATCTCTCAGCAGGTGCTGCGGCTCACTAGGCTAATCATCCGCCTTGCAGCACTGGCACACCGGGTTCTAGTCCCGGTCGGGGTGCCGGATTCTGTCCCAGTTGTCCCTCTTCCAGGCCAGCTCTCTGCTGTGGCCAGGGAGTGCAGTGGAGGATGGCCCAGGTGCTTGGGCCCTGCACCCGCATGGGAGACCAGGAGAAGCACCTGGCTCCTGCCATCGGATCAGCACGGTGCGCCAGCCACAGCAGCCATTGGAGGGTGAACCAACGGTAAAAGGAAGACCTTTCTCTCTATCTCTCTCTCTCACTGTCCACTCTGCCTGTCAAAAAAATAAAAAAATAAAAAAAGAATATATATCTCTCTCATCTCTGTCTCTCCCTGTCTCCCTGTAACTCTTTCAAATAAATACATCTTTAAAAGGTGGTGGGGGGTGATACATAACAGTGGGTAGGGAGGAAGCCCAAGGCATGCTTTCAATAGGATAGATTGGGGGGGGGCAGTGCTGTGGGCACGAGTTCTAGTCCCGGCTGCTCCTCTTCTGATCCAGCTCTCTGCTATGGCCTGCGATAGCAGTAGAAGATGGCCCAAGTCCTTGGGCCCCTGCACCCGCGTCAGAGACCCAGAAGAAGCTCCTAGCTCCTGGCTTTGGACTGGTGCAGCTCCAGCCATTGCGGCCATTTGGGGAGTGAACCAGTGGAAGGAAGACCTCTCTCTCTGTCTCCTCTCCCTCTCACTGTCTGTAACTTTACCTCTCAAATAAATATATAAAATCTTAAAAAAAAAAATAGGATAGACGTTCTAGGAATGCAAAACCTGACAACTGAAATTGAAAGCCCAGTGGCTGGGTTAGGCAGCAGGACAGGGAGACACTCACACCAGGCCCCCTCCCCGAGAGGTGATGCTGGGTTCCTCTTTCTCCACGACGTGCCCACATGTGGGGGTGGTGCAAACTGCACACAGGTAGGCAGGCCCACTGCAGGTTGCATTGTTTCCTTACAGAAGCGGGCCCATCCCAGCCACTGCCATCGCTCTTCAGGATCTCTGGGATTTGGAATTTTTAAAAATCTCGTCTCCCCTCTGCCCGGTTTTGTTGCTTGCCCTGAGGCTGTCCGGTGCTTGGGGTCACTTCTCAGCAGAATTATCCCACAGCCGCCGGCTGGACACCTGGCTGTGCGGCTCTGCCTGGCTCCCACACCCCGCAGCCTCTCCCCAAGCGGCTTCCAAATGCTGCTTTTCCTGCTGCTGGGCTTAACTATGCTGATCCCCAGATCGTCTTGCTGCTCACTGGCACCTGTGGCAGCTCCTCCCTTCCCCGCTGTGGCTGAGCCTTCAACCAGCTCTCCCCTGCCTGTCCCTGCCAGCCAGCATCTGTCCCAATGCAAGCAAATGCAGCACTGCTGTTCACACACAGGAACCTTAAAGCCCAGCCGAGAAACTCTGGATAGTACCGAACTCTCTCTATATATACAATATTTTCCCTATATACACATACCTATAATACAATCGAATTTATTAACTAGGCACAGTAAGCACTTAACAATAACTGATAACATAATAGAACAATTGTAAGAATACACCGGAGTAGGAATTAGGTGAGTGTGATTTCTCTCAACATATCTCAGCCTTTCACTTTTTCCATATAAAGGAAGCACCTCTCACAGCACCCCGGGTTCTAGTCCCAGTCGGGGCGTCAGATCCTGTCCCAGTTGCTCCTCTTCCTGTCCAGCCCTCTGCTGTGGCCCGGGAGTGCAGTGGAGGACGGCCCACGTGCTTGGGCCCTGCACCCCATGGGAGACCAGGAGGAAGCACCTGCTCCCGGCTTTGGATCAGCGCAGTGCGCTGGCCACAGCACGCTGGCTGCAGCGGCCACTGGGGGGTGAACCAATGGAAAAAGGAAGACCTTTCTCTCTGTCTCTCTCTCTCTCACCGTCCATTCTGCCTGTCAAAAAAGGAAGAAAGAAAGAAAGGTTCTGAAGCCCAGCACTGCAATAGCACATGAGTCCATGTGATAACCAAGTGGCTACTAAGTGACAAATGAGCACAGCCGTGACACCATGGGGATACACCGGGCCAAGGAATGACTTGCGTCCCAGGTGAGACAGAGCAGGACCAAGCGAGAGGTCATCAACCCACTCAGAACACTGTGCAACCGAAAACTTACAAACTGCTCACTTCTGGAACGTTCCATTTCTATTTGCAGACAGCAATCAGTTGTATCTAACTGAAACTATGGAAAAGCAAAACCGTAGATAAGAAGAGCCCATTGTATCTGAAATTGGGAGTCTCTCGGGACATAGCATATGGCAGTCATATTCATTAAAATGAGATATTAGATGCTACAATCAGAAAGTGCTACTTCAATTAGACAATTAGTGTTTTCTTCTGTTCTTTTCCTCCTTCTCAAGGTTCACCCAGTAATTATATGGGTTTTATTCTTCTGGAACACCCCAGAAAACCTCCCTGTTCTTTCTGCCACACCCAGTGTTTGACTCAAGCCAACCCTTTGCCAGCCCAGGGGCGGGGAGCCTCCTGGCTTCTGCCTTGTGCATGCTAGTTCTGCCTTCTGCAAACCTTCCTGTTGGTAGCAGCTAACGAAACCCGTGCTCTGGGGATCTGGGAAGTTGCTTTTCATTTTCTGATCATGTGAAGCTGACATTGGCAGGATTGGGGCAGAGAACGTGCGTGGGAACACCTCCGTCCATTCCAGGTTACCTTGAGTTTGAACTTTCTTAGATCCTGCACTGGCCAAGACACCTATGCCCAAAGCTTTTCTTAACTATGCTGAGAACCATAGAGAAGTTG
Organism: Sylvilagus floridanus; assembly: GCA_949820135.1. Lineage (NCBI taxonomy): Eukaryota > Metazoa > Chordata > Mammalia > Lagomorpha > Leporidae > Sylvilagus > Sylvilagus floridanus. The sequence goes on along the minus strand of OX463238.1, from coordinate 22,350,232 downwards.
TTCTTTCTTATTTCTTTTCTGCTGTTTTCATTTTTTTTTCCCGCACCAAAATAAACTTACCTTTTAATTCCATAAAGAACTCGCAAGAAAGCAAGGCTTCAAAAAGTTCATGGACAATGGAGTTAAAAGATCACAGGAGAGCAGGCATTTCGCACGACAGTTAAGACACAGTTAGGCATCAGAGTGGTTGGTTTGAATCCTGGCTACTCTGTTTCCTATGCAGCCTCTGGCTAATGCTCACCCTGGGGGACAGCAGGTCATGGCCCAAGTCTTGGGGTTCCTGCCACCCACATGAGGGACCAAGATGGAGGCACAGGCTCCTGGCTTTGACCTGGCCCAGCTCGGGCTACTGCAGGCACTTGGGGAGTGAACCTGCAGATAGAAGATCTTGTCTATGTTGCTCTCTCTTTCCAATAAAATTGAAATACATAAAATAAATAAAAAAATTTAAAAGATAATGGGAATTTTCCACAGGCTTTTTTTTTTTTTCTGTAAAGGCAAAGAGACAGAGGGACAGACTGACAGACGAGATCTCCTGTCCTCTAGTTCACTCCCTAAATGCCCTCTATAGCCTGGGCTGGGCTGGGCTGGGCTGGGTTGGGCTTAAGCCAGGAGCCAGAGGGCAATTCAGGTGTCGCGGGTGGGTGGCAGGGACCCAACCCTTGGAGCCATCACCTGCTGCCTCCCGGGCAGGAAGCCGGAGTCAGGATTCTTTCTTTTTTTCAGAAGCCTCCGTGGTACACACAGCGGGCATCTGGGGCGCCTGTGGCATCACTGAGTGAGATGTGGTCATCAGAGGCCGGAGCGTGGGCTTTGCTTCCCCGCCGTGGGGCTGTCACTAGATTAAGGCTGTGGCAGAGAGAGCAGCCCTGCAAGGGAGTGAGAAGGACCTGCGGTGGGAGTCAGAAGAGCCAACAAGGAGGAGACGTCCCCAGCTCCCCTTCCTCCACTTAGGACCTTTGCCAACCCCCACCCCCGCGGGACTTGAACTTCCTTCCAGCCCCCCCACTCACCGTGAGCCCCAGCCTCAGTGCACCTGCAAGGATTTGCCTTTGCTCTCCCTTTTGCACCTGGAGTGCCTGGGCGCACCACATCAAGTGCACCTGGGGAAAGAGACAGAGGTGGGGGAGGTGGGATGCGGGCTGCAGAGCGCTGACTTCCTGGAAGTTGCCACCATCAAGCCCTCCTCCCCGCCCCATCCTCCTTAAAGACCTGTTGCCAGAGTGTGTACTAGCAGCAGGCTATCTCCATCCACAGAAGCCATGGGCAGCGAGTTTATTTACACAACGGCAAGTCAACACAATCTTAGAGGCAGCTGAGGGTGACTGTTTGTGGTAGCAACTGTCAAGGTCATAAATTAATTGCTGCTGTTAGCTACAACTGTGAGATTGAATATTTCGTCACTCCCAATACCCTCGGTTGGCTACAATCGTATTGATTTTTCAAGCAAAGCTTCTTGAGTAACGCTCAATGCAAAGGAACATCCCCAAGCAGGATCAAAGAAAAGCAGATGAAACGCATTTCTTGGTGTTTTCGAATGGATTCCTGGTAACCCTTTAGATAATTTCCTGTTCACATTTTTTTAAAAAAAAAACAAAACCCTACGATGTGTGCATAGCATGCTTCCCACTAGGAAACTTGCATCCCCCAGTCTTTCCAAACACTCTTAAACACGGCAGACTCAGCCCACACAATTAAAAGCAAATTTATGACTTCTCTGTTTGGGCTGGCTGAAGCCGTCTTAGACACGAACTGCCAAAAAGTTTATGGTTTTCCTAATATGCCCATTAAAGTCTGCAAATTACAGGGACCCAGACATCCTGGAAGGCAGACAGGAGTTCACGCGCAGCGAGAGCGCGGGGCGCACGGAAGGCAGCTGCGGCGGCGTGGCCAGGGGCGCCCCGCCACTCCCAGACAGCTGGGCTTCCTCAGCTGCGTCCCCAGCCAGGACTGGTGGCCCGGGTGTTCCCCTCTCCCTGGCGGCGCCCCCGTGCCGCCCGCACCTTGCGAGCCCAGGGGCGGGGAGCGGGCGGTCGCTTACCCCGGGCGGCGGGAGCGAGCGCGGTCAGCAGGGCGAGAACCAGGGCGGCGCGGGGAGCCCTCATGGCAGCCGGGGTGCAGGGCCTCCCCGAAACGCGCGTTTCCTGTTTCCTGCTGGTTTGGGTCGGTGCTGACTTGAAGGAGAGGTGTTTGCCTGTTTTTTAGGAAGTGATGTAACTGCAGGAGCCTGTCAGACCAGCAAGGATTGCAAAAGACGAGCGAGGCGCTCTCAGCCCCGAAGTAGCCCCGGAGGCCGGCTTTGGGGAGCTGTGGCCCGGAGGGCATCCAGCGGGGAGGGGCCCTGGACCACCCGCTTCCGCCTCCTCTCTGTGGGAGTTGGCTCAGCAGCCAGTGGAAATCCCTTCCCTAAATGGCAGGGCTGTCCCCATGCGGGAGCCAGAAGCCCCCGACCCACCAGCCTTTGCAATGTGACTGCTAACAACTGAATTTTTAATTTGGTGTACTTTTTCTTTCTTTCTTTTTAATTTACTTATTTATTTGAAAGGCAGAGTTACAGAGGCAGAGGCAAAGAGAGAGAGAAAGATGTTCTATCCGCTGGTTCACTCCCCAAATGGTTCCAAAGGCCAGGGTAGAGCCAAACAGGAGCCAGGAGCTTCATCTGGGTCTCCCACGTGGGTGCAGGGGCCAAGGGACTTGGGTCATCTTCTACTACTTTCTCAAGAGCATTAGCAGGGAGCTGGATGGGAAGTGGAACAGCCGGGACTCAAACTGATGCCCATATTGGATGCTGACATGGCAAGCCCTGGCTTTACCTGCTACACCACAGCCCAGGCCCCCTTTCTCTCCTATTTAAATAACTCCACGCACAGCCCAGACCCAGCCAGCAGGGTCCGCCTCTCTCCTGCCATATCCCTCCTGCTGGACCCTTGAATGTCCCCTTCCCTGCAAGGCGGGTTTGGCGGTAAAGGACCCTGACACAGCCCTGACCAAGGTGGTGCTCCACTTCCCCAGAGAGGATGAGCTTTTCAAGGGCCTGGTCCCAAGGAGAAGACTGCCTGTCACCCTTCTTCCCCTCACATGGCTGGGTAGTCCTAAGAGGTTGTGCACAGCATACAAAACAGGCTGTGGGGCAGGCACTGAGGCACAGCGGGTAAAGCACTGCCTACAGTGTCAGCATTCCATACGGCCACTGGTTCGAGTCCCAGCTGCTCCACTTCCAATCCAGCTCTCTGCTATGTCCTGGGAAAGCAGTAGAAGATGGTCCAAGTCCTTGGGCCCCTGCACCCACGTGGGAGACCCAGAAGAAGCTCCTGGCCCCTGGCTCCAGATCAGTATAACTCCGGCCATTTTGGTCATTTGAGGAATGAGCCAGTGGATGGTAGACCTCTCTCTCTCTCTGCCTCTACCTCTCTGTAACTCTTTAAAATAAATAAATAAATCAATCATTAAAAAAAAAAAAAAAACAGGCTGCACTGAATCAGATGCGCACGGAGGTCCTACCCCACACAGACAAGGCTGGCACAAGAGGGTTAGTGTTTGAGTTCTCTTTGAAGACCCTTCCTTGGCTCAGGTTTAAGACCTAAACATCACCCAGTGAGGTTTCCTTGTAAGATTTATTTATTTGAGCCGATGCCACGACTCACTAGGCTAATCCTCTGCCTTGTGGCACCCGCACGCCGGATTCTAGTCCCAGCTGGGGCACCGGATTCTGTCCCGCTTGCCCCTCTTCCAGGCCAGCTCTCTGCTGTGGCCAGGGAGTGCAGTGGAGAATGGCCCAGGTGCTTGGGCCCTGCACCCCATGGGAGACCAGGAAAAGCACCTGGCTCCTGCCATCGGATCAGCGCTTTGCAACGGCTGCAGCACGCCGGCTTCGGCGGCCATTGGAAGGTGAACCAATGGCAAAGGAAGACCTTTCTCTCTGTTTCTCTCTCTCTCACTGTCCATTCTGCCTGTCAAAAAAAAAAATTTATTTATTTGAAAGAGTTAGAGAGAGAGAGAGAGAGAGAGAGAGAGAGATAAAGAGAGAGAGATCTTCCAACTACTGGTTCACTCCTCTCTTTCAGTGGTTGCAATGGCTAGGCCTGAGCCAGGCCAAAGCCAGGAGCTTCATCCAAGTCTCCTATGTGGGTGCAGGAGCCCAAGCACTTGGGCCATCTTCCACTGCTTTCCCAGGCCATAGCAAAGAGCTGGATCGGAAGTGGAGCAGCTGGGAATTGAACTAGCACCCATATGGGATGCCGACACTGCAGGTAGCGGTTTAACCCGCTGCACCACAGCACCAGCTCTGAGTGCAGTTCCCTATTCACGTTTGTGCCAAGAAACGGAGAGAGAGGCGCAGGGTGGAGGTGTCAGACACGACCCCCACTAAACTCTTCCCTGCAGATTGCCAAATCACCACTTCCTGTCAGCACTACCTCTGCCATCTGCCTGGGTGCCTGGAATTCTTCAACCCTTGACCTAACTATTAATTCTTCTTTTCGCACTGCTGCTTTTCAGCATCATTAGCCACTGTTTATCTCTGTTCTTATCCACAGGAAATGAGTTGATGATTTATGTAATCACAAGTTTGCTGATGGGCTTATTTATTTAAGCTTTGTTTATGTATTTCTTTGAAAGCCAGAGAGAGAAAGAGAGACAGAAGAGAGAGCTTCCCTCTGCTGGTTCACTCTCCGAATGCCTGCCACAGAGCCGGGCCAAACCCAGGAGCCAGGAACTCCGTCTCCACATGGGTGGCAAGAACCCAGGTACCAGCACCTGCTGCTTCCCTAGCTGCATTAACAGGAAACTGGCTTGGAAGCCGAAGAGCCGGGACTCAAACCAGCATTCTGGTGTGGAAGGCAGGTGTCCAACAGTGCAACGATGCCTGTCCCTGCTAACGGAATCGCAGTTTGCATTTGAAGATTTTAATCTGGCAACGATGCCAACTCTTCGTCAAACTCTTGAAGCTTTCTGCCCTTTAGGTGACAGTACGGAACAGCGAAAGAAAACGCGTGTGTTCGACATTGGATGATTGATTTGAGAACAACAGAGAAAGAGCTGGTAATCATGCCCTCGCTGTGACTATGAATGGAGTGCTGGCTCTAAGACTCTGGTGCTGACTTTTGTGGCAATTATTCCCGTGGGAGCACACATCTCGGCCGCTGTGACACACATGTGCAGGTGAGAAGGCCTGGACCTTGGGCGTTCCCTTCATTTTCCTGTTTACTCCCTATTCAAACCATGGCTGCTTCCCAGGCTGGAGGCACCAGCTGGCCACCTTGGTTTCTTTCTCTTTTCTTTTTTTTTTTTCTTTTTTTTTTTTTTTTATTTGACAGATAGAGTTAGACAGTGAGAGAGAGACAGAAAGGTCTTCCTTCCGTTGGTTCACCCCCCAAATGGCTGCTACGGCCCGTGCACTCCACCTATCCGAAGCCAGGAGCCAGGCACTTCCTCCTGGTTTCCCACGAGGGTGCAGGGCCCAAGCACTTGGGCCATCCTCCACTGCACTCCCGGGCCACAGCAGAGAGCTGGCCTGAAAGAGGAGCAACCGGGACAGAATCCGGTGACCATATGGGATTCTGGCTCCACAGGCGGAGGATTAACCAAATGAGCCACGGCATCAGCGCCCCCCACCTTGGTTTCTTTACTTTTCTAATTGCACTAGCGATGGAGTCCTGCAGAGTTTAGAGACCTTTTAAAAAGTTTTTATTTGTTTGCAGCTATCTTTGGGGTGCTGCGGGTTAAGCTGCTACCTAAGAAGCCGACATCCCCTAGGAGCGCCGATTTGAGTCCTGGCTGCTCCACTTCTGATCCAGCTCCCTGCTAATGTACCTAGGAAGGTAGCAGAAGATGGTCCAAGTACTTAGACCCTATGCCACCCAGGGGGGAGATGCTGATGAAGTCCCAGGCTCCTGGCTTCAGCCACGGCTGTTGGAGCCATTTAAAGAATGAATCAGAGGATGGAAGATCTCTCTCTCTCTTTTATATGAATAAATAAATAAATAATAATACATTTTCAAAAATTTTTATTTATTTTATAGATAGATAGATTTCCAAATCAGCTGGTTCACTCCCCTAAATGCCCACAACAGCCAGACTTGGGCCTAGCCAAAGCCAGAGTCCAGAGCTCCAACCTGGGTCTCCTATATAGGTAGGTATTGAAGCTCTTGAGCCATCCCTGCTGCCTACTGCGGTGCACACGAGCAGGAAGCTGGAATCGGACGTGGAGCCGGGATGCAGAGCCAGGATGTGGGCATCCTAAGCAGTGCCTTTTTTTTTTTTTTTAAGATTTATTTATTTGTTTGAAAGTCAGAGTTACAGAGAGGCAGAGAGAGAGAGAAAGGTCTTCCATCCAGTGATTCACTCCCCAGATGGTTGCAACAGCTGGAGCTGAGCCTGTCCAAAGCCAAGAGCCAGGAGCTTCTTCCTGGTCTCCCTTGTGGGTGCAGGGGCCCAGGGACTTGGGCGATCTTCTACAGCTTTCCCAGGCCATCGCAGAGAGCTGGAACGGAAGTGGAGCAGCCAGGACTTGAATCAGCACCCATATAGGATGCCGGGACCGCAGGCGACAGCCTTACCAGCTATGCCACAGCACTGGCCCCCTAAGCAGTGTCTTAACCGCTGTGCCAGGGGCCTTCAGCCCCTGTCCCACGAGGCCTGCCTCATGGTGCTGTCCTCAGCTGAGCTCCGTGGCCAATCACCTCCTCACACCAACCCCAGGGGTCCTCTGCCTAGTTTCGGAGCAGCCAGGTTAGTGCGCAAAATACCCCGAGTCTGCGCAGACCTCCCGCACAGCCCCGGGAGTTTCTTTTGACCTCTGCATTCACCAAGACCCTCGGCATGATTAAGCTGATCTTAGGGGGAAGAAAATCACCATCATTGACCAGGACATGGTAGCGCCTCCGTGAGCTCTCTGCTGCAGCTGAAATCACAGGGAGACTGTGTGGCAATCAGAGGGCAGTTTGCTTCTGTTTGTTCTAATTTTAACAGCCATTAATTTTGGCAAGTGGCCACCAGGCCTCAGCTTCATCTTGATACGCTCATGGCAGGAAGTCAGGGCCTCAGCTGCCACTGTGAGGGCCCCTGGGGACGTCCATGTGAATGGCAGGCTGCACGATAAGCCATAGGCACAGGCTCCCTTCTCCACACTCCCCGCTCTGCCCCTAGGCTGCCAGGCAGGGTGGGGTTGACATTGGTGCCCGCCATTGCCACAGGTCCATGGGGTGGTGGCAGGCAGAAAAGAGACCAGTGCGAGAAATGCAAAGTCCTGGACCCCACTGCAGGCCCATCGAGAATCAGAACCTTCAGAGCCGCAGTCCAGAGCTCTGCACTTGTAATGACACGAGAAGGGATTTTTATGCACGAACAAATTCAGGAACTGCTGTTTGTTCATTTTTAGCTCCTGGGAGGGTTTGTCCCTTTTCTCCAAAAGTAAGCCACAAACAGCACATCATCGTTTCCCTTTTTCTAAAAAAAGATTTATTTATTATTTATTTGAAAGAGTTAGAGAAAGAGAGAGAGAGAGAAATCTTCCTTCCGCTGGTTAACCCCAGAGATGGCAGCAATGGCCAGAGCTGGGCCAGGCCAAAGCCAGGAGCCAGGAGCTTCCCCTGGATCTCCCACATGGGTGCAGGAACCTGAGGTCCTGGGTCATCTTCTGCTTTCCCAGGCCATTAGCAGGGAGCTGGATCGGAAGTGGAGCAGCCGGGATTTGAACCGGTGCCATTATGGGATGCCGGCACTGCAGATGGCAGCTATGCTGTGCCACAGCGCTGGCCCCGTAATTTCCCTTTTCGCTTTGTCTACCAGGCAGCCTGGTGCTAATTATAAAGCCAGGTGGCAGCTCTGATTCACCCTCCCAGGTGTCTCCAGCGCTTCTAGGAATATTTCAAAGCTCTTCCCCCTCCCCTTAGGAGGGGCCAGCGCCCTTCCTCCGTAGCCACCTCCACCCTCAGACTGTGCAGAGAAGATCTGCTTGCTTTTATTCTCAGTACCCGCCCCCCCCACTGCCCTAGTCTTACTCATCTGTAGCCTCCCACGCCTGTTAAAAGGGAGCTGCACTTCCTTCCACTGCTGTTTCATTTTTGATCAAATGATATCTTAATGCCTTTGTATGCTCCTCTCTTCAAGCGGGACATGCATCATTAAAGAAGCACACAGCAGCTGTCCCCAAGGCCACTCCAGACCGAGAAACGCACATGGTGGTCTTGTGCTTTTTCTTTTTGTTCCTCTGTGTCATTTGATTTCCCAGATCCACAGTTGCCGGGGTCCTGGCCAGACAAATCCTCAACACCAAGGGAACTAGCAAATGTAAAAGCGCACAGGTTCCAAGGACTAGGCAAATTGTGAAAGAAGCCAGCAATATGTTCGCAGCAACAACTCCAGTGCCAAAGAACGCACCGGGTAGTGCCACAAACAAACAGAGCTTGAGACCACACTGAGTGCGGGGACTTCAGAAAGTCTGTGGGAAGTGGGGTTAAAAGTATGAGTTTCGGCCTGGCAGGTGGTATGTTTGCATTCTGCGTTGCAGGGCCTGGGTTCGAGTCCTAGTTCTGCTTCCGATTCCAGCTTCCTGCTAATGCAAACCCTGGGAGGCAACAGTGTAAGTCAACGAAGCTGAATCGCTGCCATCCACCTGGGAGCCCTGGAGCACACGCCCAGCTTCAAGCTCTCCACTCTGGCCTCAGCCCAGCCCCGACTGTTGTGGGCATTTGGGGAGTGAATCGGCGGCTGGGTGTGCTGTCTGATTCTGTCTTTCTCACTTTCTCTATTTTGGTACATAAACTTTTCTTTTAAAGTTTTTTTTTTTTTTGTCTTTATTTTAAAGGCAGAGTGATGGGGGAGAGGGGACAGAGAGAGATCTTCCATCTGCTGGCTCACTACCCAGACATCTGCAGCAGCTATGGCTGGGCCAGGGGGAGTCAGGGTCCTGGAACTCCATCCAGGTCTCCCACAAGAGTATCAAGGAACCAAGCACTCGGGCCATCACTGCTGCTTCCCGGGCTGCACGTTAGCAGGAAGCTGGATCAGAAGTGGAGCTGGGACTTGAGTCCAGGCACTCTGGTATGGGATAAAGGCATTGATGGCTCAGCTACTGCACCACAATATCTACCCTCAAAACATTTTTTTCATATATGTGAAAAATATGTACTATAAAATATATGAATTTAGATGATTTTTGTATCAAAATAAAGTCAATATTTTAATTCCATTTTCCACAAACTTTTACAAGTATTTTTTGAATAAGGTGAGAGAGACTAGTGGAAGGTAAGAGGTGATTATTTTTCAATTAAAATAGCATATTTTAAAAAAAAGATTTATTTATTTATTTGAAGTCAGAGTTACACGGAGAGAAAGATCTTCCATCTGCCGGTTCACTCCCCAAATGCCTGCCGTGATTGGAGCTGGGCCAGGGCCAAAGCTGGGAGCAAGAAACACAATCCAGGTCTCCCACGTGGGTGGCAGAGACCCGAATACTTGAGCCATCGCCTGTTGCCTCCTGTGGTCTGCGTTCCCAGGAGCCAGGGGTGGAAGTGAAACCCAGGCACTCTATGTGGGATGCAGATGTCACAACCAGCCAATACGCACCGCGCCCGGCCATGTTGTTGAGCTTTTCCTGCATCGCCGAGGCCCGGAAACGAAGTCTAGTCCTGGCTGGACCGGAATATAGGAAAGTGGCTTGCAGAATCGCCTGAGAGCTCGGTGTTGCTGAGTTGCAAGGGGCAGCCATAAGCACAACGGGACGGAGAAGCGTGACAGTTGCAGATCCGGGCCGGGAATAGGAAAGAGCAGCAAGCACCCCGAAAAGAAGCCTGGAGTGGGTCCCTCACTGCTTGGGAAGCAGCAGGTGTGAAGCATGGTCATCTGCAGCCAGGCGCCACTCAAGCCTACAGTGACGCTCATTTCATCACCACGCACCGACACGCTAAGCTCTGCTGTAGCACCCGACATTCGGCAACAGCTCCACTACAGGGCATGAGGTCACCTGCGTACGTAAGTGGGCTTCAGAAGGCTTGTGGAAAACAGAATCACAAGGCAAGTTTAGGGGCCGAAGCTGTGGCGTGGTGAGTAAAGCCACCACCTGCAGTGCCAGCGTCCCATATGGGCTCTGGTTCAAGACCCAGCTGTTCCTCTCCTGATCCAGCTCTCTGCTGTGGCCTGGGGAAGCTGTAGAAGATGGGCCAAGTCCTTGGGCCTCTGCACCCACATGGGAAGAACAGGAAGAAGCTCCTGGCTCCTGGCTTCAGAATGGCTCAGCTATGGCCATTGCGGCCATTTGGGGAGTGAACCAGCAGATGGAAGACCTTTCTCTCTGTCTCTCTGCCTCTCCCTCTCTGTGTAACTCTGACTTTCAAATAAATAAATAAATCTTTTTTTAAAAAAATCACAAAAAATGAAATTGCAAGATTAAAAGTGATATGCAAAACAATGGAAATGCTGAACATCCAAAAAAAGTCTTCAAAAAGTTGAGGACATGATGAAAAAACGATGCGTGGATGGCAGATTTCTCTTGCGCAAAATAAGCATCATATAATTCCAATTTCTGTGAACATTTGGAAGTACGCTTGTATCTCTGGCAAGGGAGATTGAACGATGGAGTGGATATTGCAGGGAGAAGGAGGTCAAATAAACATGACATGTTTCCCCTAATACACTTCTGTACTATTAAAAAAAAAACATATATTACCTTCATGTTATTGAAAAAAGCAAGATGTGTGAGCCAAAGGAGGAAGCTGATAATTCTGGAATCACTTCCAGGCCTGCAGGTGGGTTGGTGATCCCAGGGGGGACTATCCATCAGAATCAGAAATTGGGTGTCAACAGTGAGATTGGCTAGCAGACAAAGATGGAAGGGATGAGTTAGAACGAAGAAATGTTACTTGGGAAATGACCATTCTGTGGACGGAATCCATCCAGAGAAGCTACTAACTCCGAGCTCCTGGGTAACTGCAAACACATCTTTATACAATGTTGTCAGGGGTGGGGGAAAGGCGCTTCCCTCAATGTGGAATCAAAGCGAGCCTTAGGGAGGGTGGTGAGCCTTGCAGTTAACATGCCCACATGCCATAGTGGAGGACCTGGGTGCAGGCACCCTCCAGCTCGGGCTCCTGACTCCTGCTTCCTGCTAAGGTGTGCCCCGGGGAGGCAGCGCTGACGACTGGAGTTATCGAGACCCTGCCACTCTTGTGGGAGACCTGTGTTGAGTTCCAGGCTCCTAGCTTTGGCCTGGCTCAGGCATGACAGGTGTATAGGGGTGAGCCAGTGGCTGGGAGCTCTTGTTTGTCAGTCTCCTTCTCTGTGGCTGGTGGCTCTGGGTCATTCTGCCACCCGCCCACAGGAGCTGCCCACCACGTCCTGAGATCTGCAGGGGCTGGGGGGGTGGGCTCGTGCCAGAGCTCTCACGATCTGCACCTCGGGGTGGGAATTCAGCCTCGGGGATATCGGAATTTAATTTTCTTCTCCCTGATGTTAGAGATGGCTTCTTTGACTCTGCTGACCTTGCCGCTTCCTCGTCGGTTCTCCCTCTTCTTGCCTTTCTGTTTGTCTTTGTGTCCCCTCTTTCTGATCCTCTTCCTGCCCTAAAGAGGCAGAACTTCTCGCCTTGGTCAGAGTTTTTGTTCTAGCATGGAGGCCTCAATGAAGCGAACAGGGGACGGGATGGGCAAACACAGCTGAGAAAGAAAGGGAGGGAGGGAGGGAGGGAGGGAGGGAGGGAGGGTTCAGAGAGAGACATGGCGGCAGTGAGGTCGCAATGGCAGCTGGAGTGGAGAGAGGAACAGAAGTGTGTTCTATTGGCAGGGAGGCTCTCTGGACCTGTTTAAGGGCAGGAATGCCATGACCTGACCTGTGTCTAGGGCCCGCACCTCATGAGGAACACTTGCCCGTACGTAACCTTTACTCCTCCCGCCCATAGTGTCAGATGGATTGGATTTCACAGCGCTTGACGTCGGTGGGTCGCCACTGAGGTCCAAGCGCTTCGCTGCAATTTGGATGACGCCACTCCTGGAGCCACTGGACGCAGATGAAAATAGCATCTTGCACAGGCTGCCCTTCTGCGGGGCTATTTCAGTAACGGTAAGTGAAGTCATGGCACAAATCCTCACATGAGGAGCCCTCAGCTGACACGGACTCAAATAGCTTTATTGCCACAATTGTACCTTCAAGGGAGCCAAGACAGGCTGCGCTGTCACATGTGCCAGCCCTGAAATGGAGATCGGCACCCCAAAAGGGAAAGCGCTTCATCCCCCTGGCACCCTACTGGGGACTACACCCCATGCGTGACTGCCTTTCCCTTTCAATGACTTACTATTTATGTTTTAATGCAGCAGCTTAATATTTTTCAGGGTAACACATTCTCACTGTAGAAGAATTGGAACGTGCAAATCTCTACAGGGCAGAAAATAAGTATCGCCACGACGCCACCCTGATGGCTGCGGGACCTTCCAGAAGGTCATGGAAAATGTGTGTTAGGGAAAAAATCATGCATGGATTTCAATTGTTTTTTTTTTGCACCAAATGAAACTTGCCTTTTAACATGGAATTCCATAGACTTTTTGAAGTACCTTCATCCTCCTTTTCAGAGTTACTCCTATTTGCTAAATCAGCCTTTGACACAGGTGAGTCCGCTGCCTTCCCCCAGGCTCCCTGGCCAGGTCCAGGGGACATGCACAGGGGGTCTCACTGTGCTGAGGCCACCACTGGTGGGACCCAGGCTGTGCAGTGACTGATGGCGTCATGGGGGCCTGTCCCCCAGCAAGGGGACCAAAAACTCCTCCGCCTCGCCCTCTGAAGTCAGGACGAAGGAGTTGCAGCCCTTGGTAGTTGGAAGGGGAAGGAGAACAGAACTCACAAGCCTGGAGACAGAAGAGGAGAGGGGACGTCTGGGTGGGGAGAGGGGGAGCTGAGGGGAGACTGGGGGCTCCCACGTGCCCCTCTCCCCGCACTGTGAAGCCCCTTTCGAACGCACTTCTCGTCCCACCGTCCCCAGTCCCTAGCAGAACCCTGACACAGAGGGGGTCTCAGTGGTAATGGGAATGAAACGTCTCGTTGGTTCTCTCAGAGCACCTCGTATTCAAGATATCAGAACTCCAGGTAAAACGTCATGACTCCTGATTGGTTTTTAAAGATTTAGTTATTTATTTGAGAGGTAGAGTTACAGGGAGGGAGAGAGAGAGAGAGAGAGAGAGAGAGAGAGAGAGAGAGAGAAATGCATTTCATCTGCTGGTTCATTCCCCACATGGCCACAACGGCCAGGGCTGGACCAGGTTAAAGCCAGGGGCTTCCCCTGGGTCTCCCACATGGATGCAGGGCCCAAGCCCTTGGACCATCTTCCACTACTTCCCCAGGCCATTAACAGGGAACTGGATCAGAAGTAGAGCAGCGAGGACTTGAACCAGCACCTCCATGAGATGCCGGTGCCACAGGCAGTGGCTTAACCTGCTGTGCCACAGCACTGGCCTCTTGATTTTTTTTTAAAGATGTATTTTGTTTATTTGAAAGACAGAGTTACAGAGAGAGGTAGAGAGAGAGAGAGAGGTCTTCCATCTGCTGGTTCATTCCCCAGATGGCTGCACCGGCTGGAGCTGCGCCAGTCCAAAGCCAGGAGCCAGTAGCTTCTTCTAGGTCTCTCATGTGTGTGCAGGGGTCCAAGCACTTGGGCCATCCTCCACTTCTTTCCCAAGCCTTAGCAGAGAGCTAGATTGGAAGAGGAGCAGCTGGGACTAGAACCGGCGCCCGTATGGGATGCCAGCGCTGTAAGCCAGGGCTTTAACCCGCTGTGCCACAGCGCCAGCCCCATGATTCTTGATCTTACGAAATTTATGATGAGCTGCAGCCACAAACATCTGCAGACCAGTACAAAAGTGGTCACTCTAAGAAAGCTAAAATCACAGCAGTCATTTAGAATGTGTTTGGCTTCAAGGGACTGAAGACCTGACTTAAAATGCTGTATCTCAGCTCTCTGCTATGGCCAGGGAAAGCAGCAGAAGATGGCCCAAGTCCTTGAGCCCCTGCACCTGTGTGGGAGACCCGGAGGAAGCTCCTGGCTCCTGGCTTCGGATTGGCACAGCTGCAGCCATTGTGGCCATTTGGGGAGTGAACCAGTGGACAGAAGACATTTCTCTCTGTCTCTTCCTCTACCTGTCTATAACTCTACCTTTCAAATAAATAAATAAAATCTTTTTAAAAATTGCTGGATCAACAAAGAGAGGTTCACGTGACCAAACGGCTGAGACGAGGCAGGTGCAGGGCTGAGCAGCATCACCATGGCCCTGGGTCCCGTCCATCTTTCCATTCCACTGGCCTCCAGACATGCTGCTTTGGCCACGAGGCTGTTCCCTTGCCGTCGCCAGATGGCGGGTTCTCCTTCAAGGATGGCCCCTCCCGCAGTGTCTGAGTCTGGAAGAGAGAACACTCCCAAGCCCTGTGACGAGAGACCTGCCCAGATACCACTCGATAGCTCCCTTTCGCGTTTCTTTGACCCTTTGTCTATAACTCTTTCTAGTCATGTTTTACAAGTTTATTTTGAAGGCAGGAAGACAAAGAGAGAGGCAGATGTCTCATCTACTGGTTCATTCCCCAAATGCCTGTAGCAGCAGCCAGGGCTGGGCCAGACTGAAGCCAGGAGCCAGGAACTCCATCCACATCTCCCATGGGGGTGGCAGAGACCCAAGGACTTGAGCCATCACATGGCATCACTGGCGAGGAAAAAATTAGAGTTAAAGTTAGCATGAAAAATCTAGACAACATAGGGATTAAGAAAAACAATGTCAATCTATCAGAGTTTAATGGGGAGAAGAAGGTAGAAGCTGCGAGAAAGACAGCTGTAACTGCAACATTCAACCCAGGAGAAAGCAGATGATAAAATGACTAAGAGCAGCAGTTGTCAAAGGAGGGCTCCTTGGCCGGCGGGATCCGAATAACTTGGGAACTGGCCTGACCTGCAAATGTTGGGCCCCGTCCCAGGGCCACTGGATCAGAAACCTTGGGGGAGGTTTCTCCCGGCAATCTCCTGGTGATTCTGATGTAGCCAAGGTTCGAGAATCCCAAAGGCAAGTCAACATTTACAAACAGTAAACCTTAAGGCCGGTGCCGTGGCTCAACAGGCTAATCCTCCGCCTTGCGGCGCCGGCACACCGGGTTCTAGTCCCGGTCGGGGCGCCGGATTCTGTCCCGGTTGCCCCTCTTCCAGGCCAGCTCTCTGCTGTGGCCCAGGAGTGCAGTGGAGGATGGCCCAAGTGCTTGGGCCCTGCACCCCATGGGAGACCAGGATAAGCACCTAGCACCTGGCTCCTGCCATCGGGTGAGCGCGGTGCGCCGGCCGCAGCGCGCTATCCGTGGCAGCCATTGGAGGGTGAACCAATGGCAAAGGAAGACCTTTCTCTCTGTCTCTCTCTCTCTCACTGTCCACTCTGCCTGTCAAAAAAAAAAAAAAAAAAAAACAACAGTAAACCTTGTAAAACTGAAAAAAAAAATCAAGGGGCAAAAAAGGGCAAAATAAAACTTAGCAACTGGACCAGTTGCAGGGGTCACAGCCTTGTGCTGGGCGAGCAGGGGGCTCGGAGCCCCTTTGCCACCATGCAGCTCCCCCAGCCCCTTCCAGAATGACTGTGCGTTCTCACTCCCTCCCCCCACCTTTTAGGACCACCCAGAGAGCATTGAATAAGGGTGTACACCAGACCCCACCTCAAACCACTCAGGCAGAACCCCCGAGGGTGTGACCTGGCACCTGCATTTCTCAGAGAGGTTAAGTGGCTCGAATACACAGCTATGGTTTTGAACCAAGGCCTCGGAGCACCTGGGCTGCTAGCTGGGGTCTGCCTGTTTGTGGAGCCCTTGGCCTGGTCCTTGCTACTCACATCCTCCAGTGGCCTGGCTGGGAACCTGTGAGACGAGCTGGAACAAACACGCGTGCATCTCATTTCTTACCTCCAACAGGCTTATAGGTATCTGCCCCGCCTGTGACATCTGCCCCGCCAATAATTCAATTCAGATCGCAGATGGCCAGGGTGGGAAAGCGCGGGCCAGTGTGAGACCCGTGACTGACATCTCTTGTGGTTTGTGAACAGCCAGTGGGAGCACACTGCCCTCCCCTCCTGCCCAGGGCCAGTTCCCACCCCGCCCCCAATCTCATAGACAGAAAATGCAGTATCAAATGTGTACTTTGCATACCAGAGCTTTTATATAGAAATTGCTATATATCATTGTTATACACATGTTTGTAATGCAAGGGGCTTCAAAAAGTTATTGGAAAAGGGAATTAGAAGATAATGTAGGGGCCAGCACTGTGGTGTCATAGCTTAAGCCACCATCTGCAGTGCCTGCATCTCAGATGGTTACTGGTTCTAGTCCTGGCTGCTCCACTTCCAATCCAGATCCTGTTAATGTGCTTGGGAAACCAGTGGAAGATGGCCCAAGTCCTTGGGTCCCTGCACCCATGTGAGATACCCAGAGGAAGCTCCTGGCTCCTGGCTTTGGACCTGCCCAGCTCTGGCTATTGTGGCCATTTGAGAGTGAACCAGCAGATGGAAGACCTTTCTCTCTGTCTCTACCTCTCTCTGTCTCTCCCTCAATCTCTCTCTCTCTATATATATATAGATTATAGATTATATGTAATTATAAATACTTGCATGTATACAAGAAAGCTTCAAAAATTTATGGAAAAATGAAATTAAAAGATAACGTGAATTTTCCATGAACTTTAAACAATTTTTTGGTTAAAATTTTTGAAGCAGGCACAGAAAAATTGTACATATGACAAGGTACCATGTGGTGGTGTGATACAGGCATTCGCTGTATGATGTCCAATCAGGTGCTCCTACATGGTAGAATCCAGGAACTTCTGAACATCCCTGATGTACATGCGTGAATGTATGTTGATGCATGTGCACATACACATACGGACATGTATAAAGGCTTTAGGCTAGGGTGGGGCCTGAGCATTCCAGAAGCTTCTTAGTGATTTTCCTGTGCAACCAGGGTTGGGAGAGGCACTGACTGATACTGAAACGTTTAGATCCCGCAGAGAAGACAAACAGAACAGTTAAGCCCGAAAGGGGAAGGGCAGTGCAGTTAACCTAAGTTCCCAAACAGCTCTTGTCAAGCCCTCCCCCCCCCACCAGGCTCCAGCCCACCTGAGCTGAGCCCTGCTCCTGCTGGGAATGACAAAGCCCAGGGCAAGGCGGGGGAGAGGGGGGAAGGGGGGCCTCCACAGAGAAGTGGAGTTGGGGGTTGGGGGCAGTGGTGGTGCCCAGGGGTCCCCTGTGCCAGACAAAGCCTGCAGCGTCCCGCAGCCTTGGGGACTGCCGCTCGCTCTCTCGGGAGCGCTGAGACTGACCAACACACACTTTGCCTGTCTTCCTTGTGGTCCTCTGTGCGTGGAGGCAGTGTACATTTCTAATTTTATGTTTTGCTCTTTTTAAAAATGGACCAAGAGTGGCCGTTTGGCCGGGTGGTTGGGATGCAGGTTAAGATCCTGAACCCCGTGTCAGAGAGCCCGGGCCCTTGTGCTGGCTCCACTCCCAATTCCAGCTCCCTGCAAGGCACACCCTGAGAGGGGCCCTGCCACCCGCCTGGTTGACCTGGACTGAGTTCCCAGCTCCCAGTGTTGCCCAGCCCAGGCTCAAATACCCATTGTGGGTATTTAGAAAGTGGCCCAGCAGATGGGAGATCTCTCTGCCTCTAAAATAAATAAAAATCAAAACCAAACAGCGTATCAATCAGAAAAACTGAAACATTCAGAGACAGCAGAAGACAACAAATGAAATCACTGGTAATCTCACTTCCAGAGAAAACGACTTTTCAGATTCTGGTGTTTCTCCTTCCAACCTTTTGATGCACACAGCTTCTAAATTTCTGTGCATATATAAATATGCTAACTTGAGTTTCGATTAGAGGAATCAAAGAAGCTGGGAGGATAGAAAAGATCATCAGAGTCAAATAAAAGATAGTATGCCAAGGAAATGAAAAATAAACCATGAATGACTCTGTAAATTGGTGTAAAATTGGAAAATGCCAGGGCTTGGCTGGAAGCCGCAGCCTTGATCTAAGGCCACTTGGTGGCGCTCTGCTGGCGGGGTGTGCAGGGAGAGGTGCTGGGTGTGTGGGCCACCCTCCCAGGCCCCCTCCCAGGGAGCCTAGGACTGGGTGCACAGTGCCAGGCTCCAGGACTGAAGAGGGCTAGACGGGGCAGCCCTCTTCTCTTCCGAGAAGAGAAACCAAAATGACTCAAGGGGAGCTCAGCGAGGGCTGTGCAGGGAGCTGAGCAGCCTGGGCAGAGGGGACCGCCGGGCGCCTCCTCCCCACACCCTGCTGCAGAGGAGCAGGTGCACTGCCCTTCTCCGTGCTCACAAAGGCCAGGGAAGGGAGAACAGGTCACAGGTGTCACCCGTGTGGGGGCAGGTGCTTTCCCCAGGCCAGGGCCAGTGGCTGACCTGGCCCGCACTCCTGGGAGACTCGGGTGGTGCTGGCACAGGGATTATGTCTACACAGGAGATACCGTGGCGGCTGTCCCAGCACCCAGTGAGATTTTCTGTGGACATCACAGATGTACCAATGACTTAGAAAAAGAAAGTACTTTTTTTTTTTTTTTTATCTAATTGGGATGTTTCCTACAATACCCTGAGGACAGGGTGTAAGAAGCACAGCTTGCTTTGTAGGATTCATCATTTGAATATTTCTCACCTTCCTAACATCATTTGGTCTATGCGATGATCATTGGAGGTTGCGGGGAAGATATTAGCTTCCCATTTTCCGGATGAGAAAGTGGAGGTGCACAGGAGGACATGGATTCCCCCCAGGCGCTGCGGTGACCCCGGGCTGGCTGGAGGACATGCCTGCCCAGCGATCCTGGGCTGCCAGGCGTCTTGCCACATCAGTCGGTCTGAGCCTTGGCTCACACCAGTCACCTGGAGGGCTTGTTGAGACAGGGTGGCTGGATCCAGCCCCAGACGGGCTGACTCAGCTGGTCGTGGGTGGGGCCTGGGAATGTGCATTCCTAGCAAATTCTCAGGTCATGCTGCGGCACAAGCCACACCCAGGACCGCCGGGTCACACGGCGCTTGCCAGTCAACTCGATCAGCAGTGGGATGACAGCCACACAGGGCTTAGAGCTGGTGACAGTCTTGTTCAACCTGAAACTCCGTAAAACTCTCCAGTTCCTGACCACCTGACAAACAACCAGCCCTGTGTTACCAGGGCTAAACTGCACAAGGGCTTGCTCCCAGTGTGGGATCCAACCCTCCCTTCCCAGTATTTTCCCAGGACAATCAGCTTCAAGGGGTAGGAGTGGAGCCAGGAGCCGAAGACACAATGAGCACCTGTTCTGTGCTAGACTGGGTTCATGGTCTTACAGCATTTTACGTTGGCCGTCACTTTGGTAGAGAAATGATTATTCCCATTTTAAGGATTGAGAATAGAGGTTCCAAAAGGTTACACAACTTGCCTGAGAATAGGAAGACAGAGCTGCAAAACCAAATTTTTCTTTGATGCTTTGATGAGGCCGCTTTAGCTCCAGGGCCTGATTTGTGTTAGGCTCACCCTAATCTTTGTGAGCCCCTGGCCACATCAGACGTCAAAGTGTTGGTCTCCAGTGCCTCATGGTCACTTACGCACCCCCTCCCTTCAGTCTATGCATTGCCCCTAATTTCTTTCTAATTTGTCAGGCATTTCTCCAAATTTTGGTGACAGAATCATTTAGTTGTTGTTAGATGTCTGGTCAGTTGTTAGATGTCTGGTACACATGGACCAACAGAGGGAAGACCTTTCTCTCTGTCTCTCTCTCTCTCTCTCTCTCACTAACTCTGCCTGTCAAAAAGAAAAAAAAATATTTTATCTGAAAAGCAGACACTACATACACGCACACACACAATCTTCCATTTGGTGGCTCACTCTCCAAATGCCTGCATTAGCCAGGCCTGGGCCAGATCAAAAGCCAGGAGCCAGGAACACAATCCAGGTCTCCCAGGTCAGGGGCAGGAACCAAAGTCCATGAGGCATCACCCTCTGCCTCTCAGGGTGTGCATTGGCAGGAAGCTGGATCAGGATCGGAGCCAGAACTTGAACCTGGACACTGCAATGTGGCATCCAGGTAGCCCAAGTGAGGTACACCAAACTCTTGCCCCCATATATTTGAATTTTCAAAAAGCAAGTTATAAACATGCATGGTATACTACATGTCATCAAAAAAAATCAAAGATAAGCACACACGCACACACACACATTGCCACATACACACTCTGGAACCACATCAAATGTTAGAAATGATTAACCCAGAACTGTGGGATGCTGGGTGTCTTTTTGGTCTCTCCATTTCGCTTTTCTGAATTGTGTGATTGTTTTCTCTTCACGAGTGTTGTTTTGTGTAAGAAAACCTTCACCCACCCTGCAGTTTTCCCTCTCCCCTTCAACACTAGGTTCTTCACAGTTTCCTGCTGTTTATTCTCCTCATTAAATATTTAGCTCCATGTTCTATAAGAGTTTCTGTAGGAGTCGAGAGAAAAAAGCAGCCTCTCACTGCTGTCCAGTTCAAGGAGAAAGCCAGCAAGCTGGGGAGCCTCCGCCGGGGGCTTGTATTTTGTATGCACAGCGAGAGCATCGCCCAAGGACATCTAAGAACTTAACGTATCCAATCATGGTTTCCTCCAGACCCTTGTGTTCTGCAGGATATGCGTGAAAATGGGATACACTGTACTCATAAATCTAAATGATTTATAACTTGCACATATAGCATAATAAATAAAGAAATGAACGAACCAAGCCTGTGTGTTGCAGCCATGCCTCGACAACATTCATAAATTGATAGCTGGAGCTTGCAGCCCTTGGTAAGTGGCTGTTCTCTTCCCAGGTGAGTCTGTTTGAGAGCCTGGACAGTAGAGGCCCAGAGCTGCCTTGATCTGAAGAAGGAAGATTCCACAGGGTCAAGCCAGCGCCCCTGGGGACCCAGCCCAGGCGTCTTCCAGGGAGACCTCTCTCTAGTGGAACAGGAACTGTTAGGTGATGCACTGAGTTCCCTCGGTCACACCAGTACCCTAAGTCAGGAAAAGGTGGCTCTTCCTGCATCCTCCGAGGAAAACACCTGTGACCTCTGATATCATAGGAAACAGAAGGCGAAGGAATACAAGGGCCTTCCAGAAAATTTGCAAAGGGGTAGGCATTTAGTCCAGTGGTTAAGATGCTGCTTGGGATGGCCCTGTCCCACCGTGGGTTCAATTCCCATCTCTGGCTCCTGCTTCCAGCTTCCTGTCAACGCAGACCTTGGGAGGCAATGGTAATGATGGTTCCTGCCACTGTAGGGAGACCCAGGTTGACTTCCAGGCTCTTGGCTTCGGCCCCAGCCCATCCTTGGCCACTGTGAGAAAATTTGGAAAGTGAACCAGCAAATGGGTGCTCTGTTTGCCTTACTCTCTGGCTCTCTGCCTCTCAAAAAAAAAAAAAAAAAAAGATTTAGGAAAAATTGGATTAAAAGATATTTATTTTGGCACAAAAATACTTTGAAGTCCATTTTTTTTCTAATGCACATTATTCATGAACTTTTAACGACTCCTTGTATGCAAGATGACACACATTTTTTGTACCAAAGGAAGCAAATCTTTCAATTCCTCTTTGCACAGACCTTTTAAAGGAGCCTCTTGTGTCTCCTTTCGTGTGAGTTTATGGAAACCAAGGGTAGGGGGAGGGAGATGGTTCCCAGAGCAAAGGGAAATATGTGAAGCCAGACTCTCAGCCTGCAAATAAAAACCTGTAAATTTTTGGAACAGAGCCCTGAGAGTGAAAGCAATTTCTGGCCCAGGTCCTGCCCCCTGTGTGCTTCACTCAGACAACCGTGGCAGGAAAACAGAGGAGTCCGGATACCTGGGCCTGCTGGGCCCAGCGCAGCCCGGAGGTCACCGCTGCTGTGCATGGTGGCTCTCTCCAGCACTCTCAGCCAGAGCACGAGGAGCCACAGCCGCAGAGACAGCCTCTGGCTGTCTGTGCACTTCTGACACTGTCTGTCCTGGGAAAGTGGGGTACACAGAGAAGGGTGACTTCCCAGGCCCTGGCCTTCGAGTTAGGGGGCATGAAATCTATGAAGACACCCCCCCAAAAAAAAACTTGGCAGAAAAACTGAAATGAGAAGTTTATTTGGGTGCAACAACTTTGAAATCCATGCAGATTTTTTTCATCATCCATTTTTTCCATGAATTATTTGAAGGCCACTGGTATGCATGGATTTCTTTCTTTCTCTTCTCTTCTCTTCTCTTCTCTTCTTTCTTTCTTTTTTTTTTTTTTTCTTTTTCATCAAAACAGCCTGCTCTGTTAGTCACTCGCTGAGCTGTTTGCAGTTCGCTTGTATTTGCTGCATTTCCACCGGGCGCCTGCAGAAGCTGCCTCGCTCCCATTTCTCATTCCCTCTCGACCCTGGTCCTGAAGCCACGCCTGCTTCCCTTTTGAGGTGCTCTCTGGGAAGAAGCGGAGAGAAAGCTTCCGCTCTGCACCCAGCCTGCCTTCCCGCTGCCAAGGGCGTCCAGGGGAGAGCCAAGCCTTTGGCCGTGGAGCAGGTTTTCCGTGGACAACCGGGGAACACCCCTACAGCCTACAACCAACCAACATTACTCATATACCCAATATGAAAACGTTCATCCTGCCCCATCTTGCTTTTCCCACAAAAACCCTAAAGAACACTCTGGCCCAGCGCTCCACCCCCACCCTGCTGTTTCTGATTTTTGCCCCTTCACCGCCACGGAGTCTCCCTGACATGGCCCTGCATGGCGTGCCCTGCCTCCTGCCTCTGGGCATGGGAGTGTTAGAAGCCTGATTTTCTCCTGACCTCTCCGGCTCCTCTGTGGCAGCACCTGAGTGAGCGTGACACGAGAGGACACAGAACCACCTTCTCTTCCAGCAAGGGTCTGTGCAGACCGAAGCCAGAGGAAGGTGGGCGCCACAAGGAGATGTGCCACTTGGCAGGGTCCTCAGGTCAGCGGCTGGTGCACCAAGCCCCCAGCACAGCCCCAGTGTGTCTGAACACCGTGGCGAATGCTTCTGGGCCAATCTCAGCTAAGACGTAGACTGGGACACTGGTGTTTACATAGGAGGGCTTGGGTTGGATGTCTGGCTGCAGCTTCCTGCTGGTGCAGACCCTGGGGGGCAGTGGTGATGGCCCAGCTGGTTGGGTTCCTGCCACCTCACTTGGATTGTGTTGCTAGCTCCTGGCTTTGGCCTGGCCCGGCCCCAGTCATTGTGAGCATTTGGGAGGGAATCAGAGAGTGGGATCTCCTCTCTCTCTCTCTCTCTCTCTCTCTCAAATACATATTTTTAAATTTGAAAATAAATAATTGAGATAAATGTGCAGCTCTCTATGGACTATCTCAGCTTCCACAGAGAGAAACAAGACCGCTGCCTCACACCCACAAAAGGGAACAGAACTCCTGGGAAGATGGAGAACACCATTCTGTAGGAACTTCAGAAGAGGTGAGGCACAAAGCCATTTTCTGGCCACAGTCACGTTTTGCACAGTTCTGGATTTGGTATTTATGGCTCCCAAACGCTGTGCGTGATCACTCTGCCTCCTTCTCGCCTCCGGACAGGCCCAAGGAAGCCAGGTCTCACTGAGTTGTCTTCAAGCCTGTCACCTGCTTCCCGCTGAACGTCGCATTCCCTTGCTCCCCCGTAACCAAAGCTCCTCTCTGCTGGGTCTTGCAGATTCATGTGAGAAAACACTCCCGCTGCTGCTCGGCATGGTGACTGAACGCCCTTCTTTCGCTAGCATCACACTGGTCTCTGTTATCTGCTCTTCCCCTCCCAATTAATTTCGCAGCGTGCACTGTTTGACTTGAGGTTTTTTTTCTCGAAAGCAGCTTGCACAGGCAGGTGCAAGAGAAAACGCCTTGCTGTGCAAAGCACCTCCACCCCCGCTGCTAGAAATAGAGCAAGAGCAAGCACCTCCCCCAAGAAGATAAGAGGATGGCGAGCAAGCACCCGAGATGTGCCACCCCATAGCATTAGAGGAAGGCAACTTAAAACCACATGGCGGGGTGGGCACCACCTAGTGGTTGAAACACCCATTAAGACACCTGCAGGGGCCAGCACTGTAGTGTAGCCTATAAAGCCGCTGCCTGCAATGCCGGCATCCCATATGGGTGCCAGTTCAAGTCCTGGCTGCTCCACTTCCAGTCCAGCTCTCTGCTATGGCCTGGGAAAGCAGTAGAAGATGGCCCAAGTCCTTGGGCCCCTGCATCCATGTGGGAGACCCAGAAGAAGCTCCTGGTTCATGGCTTCAGATGAGTGCAGCTCCAGCCATTGCAGCCAGTTGGGGAGTGAACCAGTGGATGGAAGACCTCTCTCTCTCTCTCTCTCTCTCTCTCTGCCTCTCCTTATCTCTCTGTGTAACTCTGACTTCCAGATAAATAAAATAAATCTTAAAAAAAATACACCTGCATCCCATGCCTGGCTTTGAGTCCTAGCCCTCGCCCCTGACTCCAACCTCTGCTAATGCACACCCTGGCTCAAGTAATTGGGTCCTGCCACCCACATGAGCGACCCAGATTGGCTTCAACGTTCTGGCTTTGGGATGGCCCAGTCTCAGATGCTGTGGGCAATTGGGGAGTGAACCACTGAATGGAAGACCTTTCTCTGTCTCTGTATCCCCTCCCCACTTTTAAGTAAATATGAATAAAGAAGGTCCCAAACTTAGGTGACCTTCTAAACCTCTCTGTCCCCAAAAAAGAGTCCAGCTCAGAGTCTGAAAGCATACAGCCTGCCACGGAAGAGGCGTGGCTGCAATCCCACCGCATCTGCACTTGGACTCGCCACTTCCTGCCCCTCCCCACCAGCCTCTCAGAGCACAACTGCTCCTCAGTTAGAGCCAGGAGGAGAGGAGAGGAAAGGGGTGATGTAGCAGCAGCCCTCTGTCTGCTCGAGGTGTAGCGCTGTGGTGTAGCAGGTAAAGCTGCTGCCTGCAGTGCCAGCACCCCATATGGGCACCAGTTCGAGTCCTGGATGCTCCATTTCCAATCTCTCTCTCTGCTGTGGCCTGGGAAAGCAGTAGAAGATGGCCCAAAGCCTTGGGTCCCTGCACCCACGTGGGTGACCTGGAAGAAGCTCCTGGCTCCTGGCTTCAGATCAGCGCAGCTCCAGCCATTGTGGCAATCTGGGGAGTGAACCAGCAGATAGAAGACCTCTCTCTCTCTCTCTCTCTCTCTCTCTCTCTCTCTCTCTCTCTCTCTTCCAGCATGACCCTGTTGGGGCCCTACAACATGAACGTGAATCTGAGATGGGCTGGACTTTAAGACCCGGATCCCCAGGAAAACTTTGCAAAGAGGACTCCCCTGGTCCCCTGCTCACCTACAATGCCCCACCTTATCTGTCATCAGCCCTCAGGAAGTCTGCATTTATTTGGCTCATTCTTTAGCCTGTGTCACTGTTCACCCAGAGTCTGACCCTAATAGGATCTCATTTTCATAGGGGACAACCATCGCACACCTTCCTAGGGGAGATACAGGCTTGGTAATAGTAGCTAAGGAAAGCGCAGACCCCTGGGTGCAAAGTTTAGATCGAGTCATTCACCCATGCAAATGAACGCTTCTCTCCTGTCTCGTGCAAGGCATTCTGGGTACAGTCTCTTCCCTTGAGGGAGGACGAGGCACAAGCTGAGCTCTCTGCACTCACTGCTGTTGGGAAGCCGAAATTAAATGTTCTAGGTGAGCAGAGAAGGGGTGCTGCCCACTGTGGCATCCAGGAGGGCGGCCTGGAGCAGGCGGTGCCTGTCTGAAAGACAGCTAGGAGACTGTTGCGGTGGAAATCGGAGACAGGCTATTCCAAGCAGAAGGAACAACAAGAGCAGAGACGCAAAGGTGGGATGCCCACTGGGTGCTGGAGGAGGAGCTGCTTGGTCGTCTTGTGCGGAGGAATGTGACGGAGGCCCGCCTGGAGTTGGTGACTGGCTCTACGTTTGGTGGCCAGTTGGGGGTACAGAAGTGACAGCACCCTGGGGATGCTTTCAGGTGGATGTGGCCTCCGTGGGCTCGGATGGATGAGAGCAGGTGAGTCAGGAAGTGAGAACAGCCCAGAGAGCCCCAGGCAGCTTGGGGATCCAGGAATAGGAAAGACAGCTTGGGTTGGGGGTGGGGAAGGCAGATGCCCGGGACTGGGAGGCTCTGCTTGGGTGGCGATGGAGGGAAGGCAGTCACCCAGCCTTACCTCTGAGTCTGGCAGGAGAAAGGGCGGCTCCCCTCCCCCAGCAAGTCGGCTCTCAGTTAAACTGAGACACTGCGGGGGAAGAGTTCCAGGGACACTTAGAAACAGTCATCTGCTGCTTTGAAGGCCAAGGGCTCCTGGAAACAGACATTTCAGGGCCCCACAGTGAGTTCCTTCACGTCCTCTCAAACAAGCAAACAGAGCAAAGGTTTCTGGGACTCCACGCGTGCTGCTCCCTGGAGCAGCAGAAGGAAGAGAAACAGGAGCGCTCTGACTCCTGGGAGCATTGACAACAGAAGTATCTGCAGGGCGTGGTGGGGACCTGCTGGGGACGATGGTCAAAGGGAACATTCCCAGTTCCCAGTTTCATCAGGTAGGGTTTATTTGAGCAAAACAAACCCAAAACGACTCAGGAACCGGGTAACTCTCAAAACCAGAGCAGAAGCCACGATGTGATCAGATAGAACTTGGAGAGAAACGGAAGTGAGGTGCAGAAAAGAACCTACCTGGTTACAGCTTAGTCAACCAGTCAGTGGCTCCCGTGTAGTTAACTGGTCCCACCGCCTTCTGCAACCGAAGCCCAGTGACACGTGTTTGGTTTGCTGGGCGCGGTGCAGGTGCCCCGTGCAGTCCCATGCCTCCCACAGATGTTCTCTAGCAAAGGGAAAACCCTCCGGGTGGCTGAGAGGTCCACGGGTGCAGGGCGTGCCTCCGCGGGTGGGGGCGTGCCTCTGCTCATAGGCACACATTTACACCTGCCTGCCGTGCGCCGGGCACTGTAGTGAGCACGTGCAGCTACTGTACTGCACCCGGGAGAGAAAGCCCAGAAAGCAATGGAGAAAGAAAGGCCCTGGGAGGTGGACACTGAAATACAGAAACGCCCCTGAGGTCAAAGAGGGGACAATTTTTAAGGTAATTGCCGTGCTCAGCAGCGCCACCAAGTGGTACCAGGAAAATCAACAAGGACAAGACAAGGTGATTAATTCAGGAACTTGAAGGCTTGGTGATCTTTGGCATCAGAAACTGTGATGGCTCCAGTGCTTGGGTCCCTGCCACCCACATGGGAGACCTGGATGGAGTTCCCAGCCCCTGGCTTCGGCGTGGTCCGGCCCCAGCCATTGCGGGCATTTGGGGAGTGAATCAGTGGATGGTAGGTAGCTCTGTCACCCTTTCTCTCTGTGTCTCATACATAAATCAATAAATATTCTTTTCAGAAAGGAGCTTCAGAGAAAGGCACATTCCACGAGATGAGGAAAGGGGGAGGCAGTGAGGAAGAGGAGGAGGATTGAGTGCAGATGTCTTTTTTTTTTACTTTTGGTGGTGAAAGGAAAAATGAACGCTGGTAGTTCCAGGTGAGAACAATTTAAGATTTTTACTTAAAGAGCCTGAGTCACGTTGATGTCCAGAGGAAGAAGGAACCCTTTGATTGGGATTGTGCAAGCATGGAGGAGATACTAATTCTCGCTAGAATGTAAACAACTGCTTGGCTGCCCACCAGTTCCCCGTGCACCAGCCACGTGGCGCTCACTTGGGGTCACAGTCCTTGGGGGCATGGATAAAGCCCCCAGCCGGGCTGTGCTCCGGGTAGACCTGGGGCCTCCCAAAGCCACCCTGGCCCCATGCAGTGTCTGCCTTGTGCTCGATGTCCCCAAATGTGAGGTGCTGCTCTAAACCCTGGTCTCTTAGCGACTTATTTCCGTGTTCTGGTTTGTAAAGGATCTCTTGGCCCTGCCAAGGATCTCAAGAAACTGGTTTTCTTAGTCCTAAACACCAGAATCCCCTGATGGCCAATGAGATGGCTCCTACAGGGCTGCCCGCTTGTCCACCCTGATTGTTACTGAACCCCACATTTTTTCTAAAAAAAGTTTTCAAATCAGTTTCTTTTTTTTTTAAAGATTTATATTCATTATTTGAAAGGCAGAGTTACAGAAAGATGTAGAGACAGAGAGGACTTCCATCCACTGGTTCACTCCCCAGATGGCCGCAACAGTGGAGCTGCACCGATTCGAAGCCAGGAGCCAGGAGTTTCTTCCAGGTCTCCCACGTGGGTGCAGGGGCCCAAGGACTTGGCCCATCTTCTACTGCTTTCCTAGGCCACAGGAGAGAGCTGGATGGGAAGTGGAGCAGCCAGGACCAAAACCGGTGCCCATATGGGATGCCAGTACTGCAGGCCAGGGCATTAACCCACTGTGCCACAGCGCCGGCCCAAACCCCACCTTTCTTTACATTGACACCCAGCATTGGGGATCTGCTTTGGGAATTTTGCCACTTGTCTTTCTCCAAAGAGATTTTACATGGGAAATACTTTTTTTCCCTTAAGATTTATTTATTTGAAAGATAGTTACAGAGAGAGGGGGAGAGCAAAAGAGCAAGAGGGACAGACAGACAGAGAGAGAGCTCTTTCACCTGCTGGTTCACTCCTCCAAATGGCTGCAACGGCTGGGGCTGAGCCAGGCTAAGCCAGGCTGAAACTCCATCTGAGTCTCCCACATGGATGCAGGGGCCCAAGTGCCTGGGCCATCTGCCACAGCCTTCCCAAATGCTTTAGCAGGGAGCTGGATTAGAAGAGGGGCAGCTGGGACTAGGGACTGGATTGGCACACAGGATTCCAGGGTCACGGGTGGAGGCTTAGCCAGCTGCACCACAACTCTGGCCCTGGGAAATATCTTTTTGACCCACAGCTACAAAATCCCCCCTTTCTGCCCCCAAAAGAGCCAGCATTAGGCTCTTTCCAGTTTAGTTTAGTCCCCGGTAGCCCCATCATCACTGTTGAGAGCAGGGGAGATTGTGGTGGAGGGCAAGGGGTGTGGGGCACACCCCTTCCCTCTGCCAAGTTCAAAGGAGGGGAAAGATGAAATAATTCAGGCAGGTTCACCTTGACCTCCTCGTTTCCTTTTTTTTTTTTCTTTTTAAGATTTATTTTATTTATTTGAAAGGCAGAGTTATAGAGAGGCAGAGAGACAGACAGACAGACAGACAGATGGTGAGAGGTCTTCCGTCCTCTGGTTCACTCCCCAAATGGCCATAATGGCCAGAACTGCGTCAATTCAAGGCCAGGAGCCAGGAGCTTCCTCCAGGTCTCCCACGAGGGTGCAGGGGCCCAAGGACTTGGGCCATTTTTGCTTTCCCAGGCCACAGCAGAGAGTTGGATCAGAAGTGGAGCAGCCAGCACTCGAACTGGCATCCATATGGGATGTTGGCACCCAGGCCCTCACATTGGGGATGCGGGTGTTTTCACCGACAGGCCAAGCGCCGCCCCCCTGCCCCCCACCAATCATCCTCTTAATCATTCATTTAGCTGTTTGGTCAACAGACTTCGTGAAGTGCCTTCAGCATGCCAGACAAAAGACAAAAACAAAAGCAGCGAGAAGGCCGCAGGAACCACTGAAATTAGCCCATTGGTGACTCAGACGCCTAGACATGCCTCAGCTGGCTCTCCTGTGTTCAGCCTAGGAGAAGGGGGAAAACCTGGCTTAGTCTTAGCCTCCTCGCTGGGGCTGCCTTTAACCAATCAGCATCTCAGGCCCCGCTCTGTCCTGGGTCGCCCATACAGCGCACTGGAAAGACCGACCCCAGACTGGTACAGCGAGAGATGCAGATGAACGCTTAGCTGCCCGATACTGTGTGCTGTTCATCACGGTATCAGGGACATGGTTAAAACCTTCTCGAACGCCAGGCCCGGCTCCAGCAGGAGCCCATCCTGGGCTTCACAACCCTGCACTGCTTAGCAGTTAGAGATCCAGCAGCTGGGGTGCGGGGTGGGGAGGAGGGTCTACACTGGAGTGCCTGCCCAGTATCCACTTCCTGGCAAAACCCAAAGTCCTCCCCGACCCCGACCAGCCTCATCTGCTTCTCCAGGGCAAAGCAGAGCTCAGCCTTGGGCCGGGGAAAGGCAGAGGCGGGGATATCAACTAACAGGGAGAACGAATCAGTAAAGGAGCAGGAGAAAGCCCTGCCTCGCTCACTCGCTCACTCGCTGGCAGACAGGGGCGGCGCAGCAGGCTGACATCTGAGTCATCCCCAGTGAGAAATAGATCCGCGTGCCAAAATGTTCTGATTAAAAGCAAAAACACTGTTATGGTAAAAATTTATAAAATATTGAAAAGGATTAAGGAGAAACAGAAATCCTCCCAGACTCGACCACTCAGAAACATACACTGTTAATATTTGGTCTGTTGACAGTCTTTTTTTTCTCGCCTACAGGAAGCATAGATTTCAAATATTTAGCACTGGGTCCAGTACTGTGGCATAATAGGTTAAGCCTCCACCTGTGGTGCTGGCATTCAATATGGGTGCTGTTTCCAGCCCCAGCTGCTCCACTTCTGATCCAGGTCTCTGCTGTGGCCTGGGGAAGCAGTGGAAGATGGCCCAAGTCCTTGGGCCCCTGCACCTGTGTGGGAGACCTGGAGGAAGTTCCTGGCTCCTGGCTTCAGATCAGTGCAGCTCCGGCCCTTGTGGCTAATTGGGGAGTGAATCAGCAGATTGAACACTTCTCTCTCTGTCTCTCCCTCTTTCTGTCTATAACTCAAATAAATAAATAAATAAATCTTTTTTAAAAAGAAAATTTTAGCACCAAAAAAACCTTGTGCTTTAATTTTATTGGCTACAAACATTTTTCTTTTTTCTATTTTGTCTTTTTTATTTTTTTTAAAGTGTATTTAAAAGGCAGAGATACAGAGAGAGCAAAAGAGAAGAGAGAGATTGATCTTCCATTCACTGGTTCACTCGCCAAATAGCCACTATGGCCATGGCTGGACCAGGCCAAAGCCAGGAGTCAGGAGCTTCTTCCAGGTCTCCCATGTGGGTTCAGGGGCCCAAGCACTTGGGCCATATTCTACTGCTTTCCCAGGTGCATTAGCAGGGAGCTGGATCGGAAATGGAGCAGCCGGGACTTGAACCAGCGCCCATAAGGGATAGAGGCACTGCAGGTAAAGGCTTAACTTTCTATCCCATAGCTCCAGCCCTGCCACAACTTTTAAAAAACTTATTCTACTTGTTTCAAAGACAGAGAGACAGAGATCTTCCCTCTGCAGGTCCATCCTGTTATGGGTAGGGCAGGGACTGGCTCCCCAAACTCATGCAGATATTTGAACCCCCAGGCTTACGTGGAAAGCTGGTGGGTTAACGCTGATGGTGGATGCACTAGGGTGGGGTGCTCTCAGGATGACTAGAAGGTCTGCAGCTCTCCAAGGCTGGCCTGCGGAAGTGGCTCTGGGGAGCAGGGGGGTGTTTAGGCTGAGCTTCCCTCTCATCCCTCGTCCGCCTGCCATTGCCGGCCTGCACCAGATGCTACACTACGGGGCCATCCGACTTTCTACTGTGAACCTCCAAATCGCAAGCTGAAATGAACCTCTTCCTTTCCCAGTAGCTCCTCTTGGGTGTTTTGGTTAAAGTAGCAAGAAGCTAGCTAACACACTCCCCGGATTCCCGCAATATCCAGGCTGGGAACTCAGTCCAGGTCTCCCACACGGATAGCAGAGACCCAACCACTTGAGCCACCTCTTACTGCCTTCTAGGGTGTGCACAGGAGGATCAGGAGCAGAGCTGGGACTGGAACCCGCACACTCTCATAGAAGGTTCCGGCATCCCACATGGTGTCTTAACAGCTACACCCGATGCACACCTGGCATGAATATTTTTGTAGTGTCTTCATATATTATGCATTACAAAATTGTTACCAAGATTATAAACACTGTTTTCGTCATCTACTTTTTATTCCATTTAATGGATCAGACCCACGTCCCCACATTTTTAGCAGTTTTACACAGCACATTCAATGGTTGTGTTGTGTCTGCAGAAAGAATAATAGGAAGAGCCAACACTTGAATGTTCCAGGCACTTTAGGTAGGTAACTCATTTCTCGCAGTAACTTCAGGGGGCAGGTGCAGTAAGACTATCCCCAGTTTACAAGTGAGGAACCTGAAGCCCAGGCAAGACACACAGCTGATAAGCTGAGAGCCAGGCTTTGAAGCAGGGCAGTCCCAGCGTCCAGTCTCTGACCACCAACCCATACTGCAATAGAATTCCCCAAGACTCCTCCCCGTGCTGGAAATGCTGTGAGTTGGCTCCTGGCCTTTTGCAGACTTTGAACCCCAACATCACAATGGTACAAGAAGGTGGAAGGGTAGGAGGCAGGCCTCGTGGGCGGTCCTTAATGATAAAAGCCTGACCTCTCTCCCCGCATCCTGGCTGCCCAGGTGCTCCTCCCCCTGCACCTGCTCCACTCCGCTAACCAGACGCCAAGCCCACAGGGGCTGCTGATCTTGGACTTGAACCCCCAGAACTGAGCTAAATAAACCGTCTCTCTTTTTGAAGTTAGTTACCTCGGGTGCTTGGTTGTAGTAGTGAGACCGGGCTAACACGGGCATCGTTCTGATCCAGGGGCTGCTCGCTGTCATAAGCAA
Source organism: Sylvilagus floridanus (assembly GCA_949820135.1). Classification (NCBI taxonomy): domain Eukaryota; kingdom Metazoa; phylum Chordata; class Mammalia; order Lagomorpha; family Leporidae; genus Sylvilagus; species Sylvilagus floridanus. The sequence continues at coordinate 22,317,680 of OX463238.1, read as the reverse complement.
GGCTGAGCTGAACATTCCTGAAGACACACCTGGGTTACGTCTTTGAGATTTCCTTATAATTCTTCCTTGGCTACAGAGAAAACTTGTAAGTCTTTTGATACAAATAGCCCGATTTCAGAAGCATAACATTCTATGCTGCATATATGGATGAACTCCATTTTTATGAACTCTTACCAATGCCTGCTATTTTTTTCTTTGCAATGCATTTGATAAGAGTGGTTGTACATGTTCTTGTTTACCAATTTTAAAGACTTTTTCTTAAAATCATTGGCTATTTTTCTTTCTCTTTTATAAATAATTCATTTGCTTATGCATTTTTATTAAGATGCTACCTTTTGTTTATAAGAGTTCTTTATGTTAAGATTGGAATCCTTTGTCTGCTGTGCAAGTTGGAAATGTGATTCAAGGTTGTCATTTGCCTTTGTAGTGGTTTTTAAAAAATACACATTTTTCATCTTTTGTCAGATTCACTGACCTTTCTCTCATATTCTATTTTTATTTTTTATTTTAAATGTATTGATTTGAGAGGCAATGACGGGGGCGGGGCTGTCATCTGCTGGTGCACTTCCCAGATGACACAGGAACTAGGGGCTGAAGCCAGGTCTCCCCCGGGAGTGGCAGGGGCCCAAGTATTTGAGCCATCACTGCTGCCTCCCATAATCCACACCAGCAGGAAGCTGGAACCAGGCCAGAGCTGGGAGTCAAACCCGGCCACTCTGATTCGGTGGGCAGGTGCTGTAACAGCTAAGACAAACACCCACCCCTTACATTCTGTTTTTTGAAAGGTCGAATGACGGAGAGAGAGGGACAGACAGAGAGATCTCTTCTACCCTCTGCTTCAATCTCAAAAGGGCTGCAACAAACAAGGGCTGGACCAGGCCAAAGCCAGGAGCCAGGAGCTCCATCCAAGTCTCCCACTTGGGTGGCAGGGACCCAAATACTTGAACCATCACCACTGCCTTCCCAGGCACATTAGCAGGAAGCTGGATCAGAAGTGGAGCTGTTGGGACTTGAACAAGTGCTCAGATGTGCAATGTAGATGTCCCAAGAAGTGGCTTAACCTGCTGAACTACACCCCCCCCCCCATTTTTTTACATTCCATTTTAATGCCATGCTTAAAAAGGTTTTCCATACCTCAAGAGCAGGAAAATATTCACTCATTTTCTTTGAATTCTTTCCACTGTCATTTAAGAACTTTCTGCTCAAGTGAGGAAAACCACAGAAAATCAGAACTCAGTGAGTGGCCCAGCTCAGTATCTACTTTACTGCCCTGCCCTTAAAAACATATCATAAACCCCGGGGCTGGCACTGTGGCATAGTGGGTAGAGCCGCCACCTGTGACACCGGCATCCCATGTGGGCACCAGTTTGTGTCCTGGCTGCTCCTCTTCCAACCCAGATCCTTGCTAACACCCCTGGGAAAAGCAGGGGAAGATGGCCCAAATGCTTGGGCCCCCGCCATGCAATGGGAGATCAGATGAAGCTCCTGGCTCCTGGCTTTGGTCTGGCCCAGCCTGGCCATTGCAGACATTTAGGGAGTCAACCAGCAGGTGGAAGATCTCTCTCTGTCTCTGTCTCTCTCTCTCTCTAACTCTGCCTGTCGAAATCAATCACTCAATCTTTAAAAAACATATCTGAAGCCCTAAGCCTCTCCTTGTGGGAAGACAGGAAGCTGTGTGGGTTTGTGGGTGTCCTGGAGACAGGGAATCTGTGGCTGCCGCTCCTGCCCCAGGCCTCCCCTTGAGTCAGATGGTATCTCTGCTACACTGGATGGACGCTGGGGCTTCCCGTCTGTGGGTACTGGGCCACTTTCCTTCTCTCTCCGGACTTCTCCGAAGAAGATGTCCAGGAGGCACAGACACCTGGAGCTCAGCTCATGCAGAAATCGCTTCCAGGGGCGGGCGATGCAGCTCAATAGGCTAATCCTCCGCCTGCAGCGCCGGCACACCGGGTTCTAGTCCCGGTCGGGGTGCCGGATTCTGTCCCGGTTGCCCCTCTTCCAGGCCAGCCCTCTGCTGTGGCCCAGGAGTGCAGTGAAGTGGCCCAAGTGTTTTGGCCCTGCACCCCATGGGAGACCATCAGATCAGCGCCGTGCGCGGGCCGTGGCGGCCATTGGAGAGTGAACCAACGGAAAAGGGAAGACCTTTCTCTCTGTCTCTCTCTCTCTCACTGTCCACTCTGCCTGTCAAAAAAAGAAAAAAAGAAATCGCTTCCAGGGCGCCCAGCTCCCCTCTCTGAGATACAGGTTTGCCTCTGTCTATGTCTGCTGAACCTCACCTCTGCGTGACATGGCCACACTGGGTGCCCCTGGTGCTATGGGGTTGTTTCCCCAGCCCCTTTGGGCCCATGCTGCGGACCAGAAGCCTCTGGGTAATGAGCAGATTCTTTTTGCTGCAAAGTCCTAAAGAGAGAACCAGGGCATGGTAGCCACATGCCACAGGTCTAGCGTGCATTACAAAGACACATGGCCAGGTCGGGGGTGGAGAGTCGTAACAGACACCCAGGCAGCAAGTGGACATTCCTGCAGTCAGAGCCACCTGTGAGTAAAGAGCCTATGACATCGCTATACTTTGTCTTTTAAAAATATTTTTAGCAATTTATTCATTTGAGGGGCTAGCACTGTGGCATAGAGGGTTAAGCCACTGCCTGCAATGCCAGCATCCCATATGGGTGCTGGTTTGAACCCTGGCTGCTCCACTTCTGATCCAGCTCCCTGCTATGGTTCAAGCAGTGGAAGATGACCCAAGTGTTTGGGCCCCTGCACCCATGTGGGAGAGCCAGATGAAGCTCCTGGCTCCTGGCTTTGGCTTGGCCCAGTCCTGGCTATTGTGGCCATTTAGGGAGGAAACCAATGGATGGAAGATTTCTCTCTCTGTGTCTCTCTTCTCTCTCTCTGACTCTGCCTATCAATTAAATAAATATTTTTTTTCAAGAAGAAAAACACACATTAAAGCATGAATAGAATCCTCCATTCTGGGGGGGCCAGCGCTGTGGCGTAGCAGGTAAAGCCGCCACCTGCAGTGCCGGCATCCCATACAGGAGTCAGCATCCCATGTGTGCACTGGATCAAATCTCAGCTGCTCCACTTCTGATCCAGATCTCTGCTATGGCCTGGGAAAGCAGTAGAAGATGGCCCAAGTCTTTGGGCCCCTGCACCCATGGGGTAAGACCCAGAGGAAGCTCCTGGCTCCTGGCTTCGGATTGGCACAGCCCCAGCCATTGCAGCCAATTGGGGAGTGAACCAGCAGATGGAAGACTTCTCTCTCTATCTCTCTCTGTGTAACTCTTTTAAATAAAAATAAATAAATCTTAAAAAAAAAAAAATCCTCCATTTTAAACTTCCCAATGCAGGAATTCTTCTAAAATATCTCTGACAATGATCTTGCTACTGTGAATATTTGAGGAAAACATTGTTTTTACCTTAAAAACAAATTCTCAGGGTGGATGGTTGGCACAGCAGTTAAGCCACTGTGTGGGACACTTGCTTCCCACACTAGAATGCCTGGATTTGAGTCCCAGTTCCGCTTCTGATCCAGCTTCTTCCTAATGTGCACACTGGCAGGCTGCCTCAAGCACTCGGCTCCCTGACACCTGTGTGGGAGACCCAGACTGGGTTCCTGGCTTCTCGTTGTGACCTGACCCATTCCCAGCTGTTGTGCGCACTTGGAGAGTGAACCAGCAGCCGGAAGCCCCCCTCTCTGTCTGTCTCCGTCTCTACCTCTGTCTTCTCTGCCTTTCACATAAATAAATTAAATATATATTTTTAAAAGAATCAAATTCCCCTTGTGTGTTTCAAATGCTTAGGAAATTAAACTTATTTTTAAAAAATACACACTGCTCAGAGATTTCACTTAATTTATTAAACAAATTCCTATTGAGATATGAGGACCATATGCAAGGGATATAGCAGAGGAGAAAAGAGAAATTCTTCTCTGTCATGGAATTTACATTCCCATAAATCAAATATACTAATAAAATTTAGTATGTGTCTTTAAAAAAAAAAAGATTTAGTTGTTTATTTGAAAGAGTTACACAGAGAGGAGAGGCAGAGAGAGAGAGAGAGGCCTTCCGTCCAATGGTTCACTCCCCAATTGGCCGTAACTGCCAGAGCTGCGCCAATCCAAAGCCTGGAGCCAGGAGCTTCTTCCAGGTTTCCCACAAAGGTGCAAGGGCCAAGGAGTTGGGCTGTCTTCTACTGCTTTCCCAGGCCACAGCAGAGAGCTGGATGGGCAGAGGAGTAGTTGGGACATGAACCAGAGCCCATATAGGATGCAGGCCACTTCAGGCAGCGGCTTTACCCGCTCAGCCACAGCTCTGGACCGCCCAAAATAAAAAATCTAAAGAAACATCTCCAGGGCCCTCTCTCCCCAGCTTCTCTTGCACAGCGCCACCCAGAGGAAAAGAGAGGAACTCTTCCCGCTGCTGCTGGGCGGGGTATGGGAGGGTTCACAGAAACCAAAGAGGATGAGATGTTGTCACCAGCATGGCAGAGATCTGTGGAAGAGATGTCTGGGGTTGGGAAGAAGCAGAGGATAAAAGAGGGGAGCTTTTCTGCTTTTTAAATTGCCTGACATAAACGGAGAATACGCTCCACCCCCACCCCCCGAGCCACTGGGCCCCCTCGCCAGGCTCCCCAGTGGGCTTCACAGCTGGTTGGAATCCATCTCCTAAGGTTTAGGCATCACCCACCCGCTGGTTTTATTATTATTAGTTTTCAGTCTGGAAATACACAGCTGCAGGGCCGGTGGAAGGCAGAATTTACACTGAAGCGGTGAGAGGGCTGTTTTTCTGGCAGAAGGCAGTGGAATCCGGAGCCATGTTTTATTTTTTCATAATTTCCAGCAGACAGGGTTCATTCTGGTGCCAGGAAAAGAAGAAAAAGTAAACAACTGGGTGGGAGATCAAACGCAATGATAATCCCAGCCCTTAAAGAGGAGGATGGAAGAGAGTCCACAGGGCTCGGCGCGCTTGCGGAGCATGCCTGGAGAACAGCAGGTGTCTCAGCAGCTCTCCCTGTGCCGTGTTGGCAAACCTGTGCGGTGGCTGCGGTGCCTTGTGGAATGTGCGCATCTATTCCGCCTAACACACCTGGAGATTGTCAGGTATTAAAACACAGGAGCATGACCTGTCCCAAAAGCAGGATTTGTGTACCAGACACGATTTTGTGTGCCAGAGAACAAACTTGGGAAGCAGCCAAGGAGCTGGAAGCTTCGAAATCTAAAGGGTTTTTCTGTATTAGTCCCCAAAGCCACGATAACAACGTCAAAGTGATGCCAAATGCTCCAGGGTTTCCGGTAACTCTTTCTAGGGAAGGGCCCACCCGTTCCCTTGGCCTTGACACAGGTGAAAATTCTTAGCACATTTGGCCCTTGGCCTCGGAGAGAAGTTAGAGGAGCCAGGTCTATGGATGCACCAGGAAAGGAGAGGGTGTGGGCGTTTGGCCCAGCAGTTAAGCCTTGGGTTCAGTTCCCGGCTCTAGCTTCCCACTAGCGCAGATTCTTGGAGGCAACAGGTGAGATGCAAGTAATTGGGTACTAGTCACCTGTGTAGGAGACCTGGATTGAGTTTCCAGCTCCTGGCTTTGGCTTTGGCCCTGGCCCAGCCCTAGCTGTTGCTGGAAACTGAGGAGTAAACTAGCCCATGGAAACTGTCTCTCTCTTTCTCTCTCTCTCTCTTTTTTTTTTTTTTTTGACAGAGTGGACAGTGAGAGAGAGAGACAGAGAGAAAGGTCTTCCTTTACCATTGGTTCACCCTCCAATGGCCGGCACACCACGCTGATCCGAAACCAGGAGCCAGGTGCTTCTCCTGTTCTCCCATGGGGTTCAGGGACCAAGCACTTGGGCCGTCCTCCACTGCACTCCCGGGCCACAGCAGAGAGCTGGCCTGGAAGAGGGGCAACCGGGACAGAATCTGGTGCCCCACCGGGACTAGAACCCAGTGTGCTGGCGCCACAAGGCAGAAGATTAGCCTATTGAGCCATGGCGCAGGCTGGAAACTGTTTCTCTTTCTCTCTCTGCCTCTCAAATTAAACATTATATATATATATATATATATATATATATATATATATATATGTGTGTGTGTGTGTATATATATATATATATAAAATGCAGATGATTTAGTTCCAGAAACAAATACCAGTCTAGTCGGTTGACAAATAAATAGGTTAAACACCCTATTGGCAGACAAATAAAAACTGAAGCAAACAGCTTAAAAGTTTCTGTAGTGTCTCTCATGATCAAAGAAACAGTAAGTTGGTTATATAAGCCAGCCGAACACGGACTAGAAGAAGTGACATCAAATACTCTACTTGCAGCTGGTATCTTTTCAAATTTTTAAAAAAATTCATTCATTTGAAAGGCATAGCACCCAAGAGGAAAAGAGAGAGAGAGGAGGGAGAGAAAGAGAAAGAGAGATCAATCTCCCATTCACAGCTTTACTCCACAAATGGCCACAACAGCCAGGTCTGGGCCAGGTTGAAGCCAGGAGCAAAAGAGACAAAGAAGAGAAAAAGACTTCTTCCTCATAGCCCCCTTATCAACTGTTTGGCCGACCTGATTCCCAAGGTTTTGAATAACTTCTTAAACTGTAAATGGCTGTTTTCGGTTATAAACAATTTTCATAGAAACTGACAAGGGGCCGGTGCCGTGGCTCACTTGGTTAATCCTTCACCTGCGGTGCTGGCATCCCATATGGGTGCCAGGTTCTAGTCCTGGTTGTTCCTCTTCCAGTCCAGCTCTCTGCTGTGGCCCGGGAAGGCAGTGGAGGATGGCCCAAGTGCTTGGGCCCTGCACCTGCATGGGAGACCAAGAAGAGGTGCCTGGCTCCTGGCTTCGGATCGGTGCAGCGCCGGCAGTAGTGGCCATTTGGGGAGTGAATCAACAGAAAGAAGACCTTTCTCCCTGTCTCTCTCTCTCTCACTGTCTAACTCTGCCTGTCAACTAAATAAAAAGAAACTCAACTAGCGTGCTACTTGTACAGGCTGTGCGTGTCTTACAGAATGCCTTCATCTCTCTGGTCTCAGGGGTTCTCATGCAGGGTGATTTTGTCCCCAGGAGGACATGTGGCGATGTCTCAAGACATCGGGCTGTCATGACTGTGCAGGAGATTGGAGGTGACTGGCAGGTGAAGGCCATGCCCAGGCATGTGCTAAACGCCCCACTGTGTGTATGACAGCCCACAACATGGAGTCACCTGGCCCAACGTGTCAATGATATCAAGGTTGAGAAACTCTGCTTTCCTGATTCTGCTAAAAAGGAAAGGACGGGCTGGGTGTTGGCCTACTGGTTAAGACTCCAGCGTCCCGTATTGCAGCTCCTGGGTTTAAGTACTCCCTCAGCTCCTGACTCCAGCTTCCTGCAATGCAGAGCCTGGGAGACAGTGGGGATGACTCATGTAATTGGGTTCCTGCCACCCACGTGGGAGACCTGGGTTGAGTTCCTGGTTCTTGACCTTGGCCTCAGCCTAGCCCTTGGCCACTGTGGGTTCTGGGAAAGTGAACCAATGGATGGGAGCCTCTGTGTATGTGTGTGTGTGTGCGCGCATCTCTGTCTGTATCTCCCTGTCACTCTGCCTTGTCAAATAAATAAATCTTTAAAAACAAAAACAAAAACAAACAAACAAAACCAGACATCCCTTGAAAGCCACCTTGGACGAGGGAAGAACATAAAATCTTATTGCTACTTTAGGCTTTATTAACGAATCCCCCTAATGCTAACCAAAACTGTGTTTTAGGTATTTTCTCCATTTGCACAAGCGAACAAACAGTCTAGGAACTTAGGTCCTTTGGTTCATAGAAACAGGAGAACCAGGTTGAGTCTGTGCAGGGTGGACCTTAAGCCCTGAACTTTCCACTACCTAACAATAGCAAAACTTCAGCGAGGGAGTAGAGGAATCCCTAAAGCAGGAGCACTTGGCCTCTATTAAGTTCTATCACACCAGGGACAGAAACGGAGGGTCTTATGAAACACCCGATCTAACCTATCTTTTTGTTGTCAAGTGACAGACAATGAAAGTATCAGGTTGTCCTGCAGAAATGAATTGAGAAAGACGCATCCGTATGAAGCTACTAGATTATAGCACAGTACGTAGTAGCACAGTATCTTGACATTGAGATAACAGCACAGTAGACTGAGAAGTATTGAGTTACTTGGCATCAACAATGAGTGCTGTGGGAGCTGAGAAGGGGGACTCTTCGCTGTGCATCAGGATAGACGGGGAGGCTTCCTGGAGGAAGTGAGAATTAAGCTCTTGGAGGGCAGGAGGTTTGAAGGCGGAGTTCAGTTCAGAAGGGGAAGGCAACATACTGAGATGAGTAGGAGGTGCCCTGGGATCAGTTCCCCATTGCTACTTTTTTTTTAAAAGATTTATTTTATTTATTTGAAAGACAGAGTTACAGAGAGAGGTAGAGCGAGAGTGAGAGAGAGAGAGAATCTTCCATCCACTCCCCAGTTGACCACAATGGCCAGAGCTGAGCTGATTTGAAGCCAGGAGCCAGGAGCTTCTTCCAGGTCTCCCATGCAGGTGCAGAGGCCCAAGGATTTGCGCCATCTTTCACTGCTGTCCCAGGCCATAGCAGAGGGCCAGATGGGAGGAGGAGTAGCCAGGACTCGAACCGGCGCCCATATGGGATGCCAGCGCTGCAGGCTGGGGCTTTAACCCACTGTGCCACAGTGCCAACCCGATCGCTGTTCTTAAGCAGTATGTGACCTTGGGCAAAGCAGTGAAGTCTTTTGTGTTTGTTTCTTCAACTGTAGAATGCTGATAAGACTGCATTTTGCATTGGTTGCCATGAGAATTAAATAGACAAATGCATGTAGTGTCTTAACATAATGCTTGCCCTGTAGTAAATTCTCACTGAAGGTTAGTGTTTTACAAAAGGACAGATGTGTGTGCGTGTGTGTGTATGTGCATGTGTGTGTGTGCGTGTGTGTGGGGGTGTGTGTCAGATACAGTTCTCAGGCAAAAGCAAGAGACCCTGTAACTGCAGTAAGAGACCCTGTAGCTGAATCAGGGCATAATTTCATGGGAAGGCTGCAAGGGAGCTCACAGCACTGACAAAGGCAGAAAGCCAGACAGCTGGGGGACAGAAACCGCAGCAAAGCATGTGGGGACAAGCAGGGCCCCGCCTGCCACTGGGACTCACACCCAGGGCAGTCCCCAGACTAAGAAGCCGGCTAAGGTCACGGGTGGCGCCTAGATTAGCAAGTACGTACTACAGTGCAGCCGCCTCTGAGAGCAGCCCAGGGACCTTCCCCACACTCCCCATGTCTTTCACAGTGTCCTGTTTAAAGTGTTGAGAATCTCATATTCCCATCCGTAATATGTTTGTTTTGATATCCTGTATAATTTAGGACACATACTCACTTAAGTTCTTTAACTTTTACCCCTCAAACCTTCCAGGGACATGGGTGTCACAGGAAAACACACTTCCATCCATGTGACTTTGCAACACCCAACCCCAGTGGACCCCGTGTTCCCCCAGGGGGATATGGAAACTTTCCAGCATCCAGTCCCTAAGTGAAGCACCTACTGTGCGCCAGAGGCCGGGTATACACAAGTGAGTAACTCCCAACATGTTCCTGCCCTTGGGGAGTGATGGTCTACACCACACTCCAGTCCAAGGAGCATGGGTCCTACAGAGTGGTAAACAAATGGGGGTGGAGAAGTGTGGTTGGGGCAGTTCAGAGGGGCCATCTCAGGTCAGGAAATGCTAGGCCTTCAAGAAAGGGTTTACACGGGTTGGGGGTCGGGGGCAGACAGTAAGAGGCGAGGTAGATATGGAATTGGTCCAATGCAGCCCCCATGGGTCTTCAAAAAGCTCATGGGAAAATGGAATTAAAGAGAAGGTTATTGATGCAAATACTTTGAAAGCCATGTATATAAGGGGACCCCAAAAGCTAGTGGAATCTGCATATTATAAAAAAAAACTGTGCATAGATTTCAATGTTTCTTGCACCAAAATAGACTCATCTCTCTTTTCTTATCAAATTTTAATTTATTAATTTCTGTGAGAGGGACAGAAAGAGCGACAGAGTTCCTCTCCACTGGTTTACCCCTCAAATGCCATCAAGGCTGAGGCTGGGGATGCTAAAGCCAGAGGGTGGAAACTCCACCCAGGTCTCTCAGGTGAGTGGCTGGGACCCAGGCAGGTATTGGGCCCTCACCGCGGCTTCACAGGGTGCACATTAGCAGGAGGCTGGGATCAGAAGCAGAGCTAAGACCTGGACCCAGGTAGACCATCTGATAAGGGTTAAGGTGTCTTAACCACCAGGTCAAACAACCACCCCTAAACTAATCTCTCTTTAAAGGATTTATTTTATTTATTTGAAAGGAAGCATCACAGCAGGAGAGGGAGAGGGAGAGGGAGAGGGAGAGGGAGAGGGAGAGGGAGAGGGAGAGGGAGAGGGAGAGGGAGAGGGAGAGGGAGAGGGAGAGGGAGAGGGCGAGAGCGCTTCCATCCACTTGTTCACTCCCCAGATGACCATAAAGGCCAAGGCCAGGCCAGGCAATAGCCAGGAGCCTAGAACTCCATCGGGGTCTCCCACGTGGGTGGCAGGGATCCAAGTCCGTGGGCACAGTAGGAGGGAGCTGGATTGGAAGCCATGCGGCTGAGGCTGGAGCCCCACGCTGGAATACATCAAGGCATGTGTGTGTATCTTGCTGGGCCGCAGCGCTGGCCCTAATCTTTTAATTCCGTTTTCCACACCCTTTTTGAAGCACCCTCATGTAAGAGACAGAGACGCTGCAAAGGAGGTGGTGCCTTCAGCAGCGAGGACGTGTTTGTCTGAGGTGGGTGAGCAGGGTCTGCGGGATACACGAGGAAGGGGGGGAGTCCTTGCCAGAGAATGGCTGAGGCAGGGCCAGTGCTTGGGCAAGGCCCCGGGATGCTGGGTGATGGACTGGGGAGGAGGAGCCTGGGAGGCGAGCAGGGGTCACGTGGTGCAACGCTTGTCTGCCTGCTGTGGGAGCGCTGTTGCTTCTATCTGAAAGCAATGGAGAGTCCCAGAAAGGTGCCCTGACAGGGACACAACAGAATCTCTTTGGTTTTAAGAAAGACAACTCAGGAAGCAGGAGGGGGCCTGAAGGAGCTGGAAGACAACTTTGGAGACAAATGAGATGGTCCAGGCCAGAATTCCAAGAACCCACAGTGAGGAAGCTTCTGGAAGGAAGGGAGGAGGGGCAGACATTCAGTAGTGACGAGGAAGATGACGATTATCGTAACAACAAAAAATATCAGCTGAGGCCAATGAAACTATGACTATGTCTGGGCACTCTTCTAGCCATATCCAATGAGTATTTTAGTTCATTATTCCATTCAATTGAATATTCCAGACACTGGTGCATTCAATCGGATACAGCAGTTAATAAAACCAACAAAAATCCTTATCCTCATGGAATATATGATCTACTGCGTAAGGAGGCAGTCAGCAAAGATGACAAAAAAAAAAAAAAAAAAAAAAAAACAAAACAAAAAAAAAAAAAACCTAAGCTCTAAGGAGAAATACCAATGCAGAGACTGGAAATAGAGAGTCGGGATGGCTGCAGGATGGAAGCAGAGCCAGGCAAAGCCTCAGAAAAGGAGAAAAGGTGACATCCAAGCAGATGTGAAGGAGAGGAGGAAGTGGGCAGAGGACGCCTGGGCAAAGAGTGAGCCACACAGAATGGCGTGCATAAAGGCCAAGAGGCAGGAGCAGCCAGGCTCCGTCCCACCAGCAGTGGGATGGCATGTGTGGCTGCTCTTGGGTGAGCACCGGGAGGAGAAGGTGAAGGTAAGACAAAGGATGGAGTCCCCATCTTGTTGGCCCTGGAAGGTCATAGCCAGGACTTTGGCTTTGACCTCAGGAGAGTTACAGTAACTCAGGAAAGTTACCGAACACAACAGTGACACAATGCAATTTAAAATTTGTATTTATTGGAAAAGCAGAGAGAGGTGAAGAGAGACAGATGGTCAGACAGAGCTCCTACTCCCCTAAATGCCTGCGAAGACCAAGTTGGGCCAGGAGGAAGCTGAGATCAGGAACTCCATCTGCATCTCTCCCATGGGTGGCAGACCCAACCACATGAGCCATCACTGCTGCCTCCTGGGGTACACGTTAGTAGGAAGCTGGAAACCGAAGCAGAGCCTGCACCCAAAGCCAGGCATGCCAGCATGGAACTAGGCATCTGATTTGGTGTCTCAATGGCTTCACCAAATGCCTGCCCCTGGATGACTTTTGGGAGTAGATCAGGTGGAAAAGGACAAAGACAAATCACTATTGCTACAGTCCAGGACAGAAATGATGGTGGCTTAAAACAAGAAAGTTGTAATGAAGAGGGAGAGAAACAATCAGTTTCTAATTTGAAGATATAGTCAATAAAATTTGTCTATGGGGCTGTCATCGTGGTACCACAGGTTACGCTACCACCCATGATGCCATCATCCCTATGAGCTTTGGTTCAAGTCTCTGGCTGCTCCACTTCCAACCCAGCTCCCTGCTAACGTGCCTGGGATACAGTGGAAGATGGCCTAAGCGCTTGGGCCCCTGCATTCATGTGGAGACCTGGAAGAAGCTTTTGGCTCTTGGCTCTGGCCTGGCCCAGTCCTGGCCATTGCAGCCATTTGGGGAGTGAACTAGTAGATGGAAGACCTCTCTCTATCTTTCTCTCTCTCACTGTAACACTGCCTTCAAATAAATAAATTTTTAAAAAATAGAAAATAAAATTTGCTTATGGATCAGACACAATGAGACAGAGAAAGAGAAAGAAAGTCTAAGGATTTTGACTGCAGATGGGAAAATGGAATTGCCCGAAACTGAGATAAGGAAGACTAGAAAAGGAGCAAGTTATTTTTGTGGGGGAGAGGATTTCAGGAGTTCGATTTAGGACTGATCTGAAGCCAGAAGCCAAGAGCTTCTTCCTGGTCTCCCACATGGGTGCAGAGGCCCAAACCCTTGGGTCATCCTCTGTGGCTTTCCCAGGCGCATTAGCAGAGTGGGATGAGAAGAGGAGCAGCCAGGACATGAACCAGCACCCATATGGGACGCCAGCATCGCAGGCAGCAGCTTTACCCACTATGCCACAAGGCCAGGCCCAAAAGAGGGTTTTTGTCTTAAGATGGGAGAAATAGCAGCATGTTATAGGTTAATGGGGATGACTTTGTAGAGAGGGGAAAACCCAGGAAGACGGGGATGGAATGTTGTTAGTAGTGGGCGGCAATGGCTGCTAAGGCACTAGGGTGAGTGGACCACAGTAAGTAGCTGAGCTCATCAGCGACAACAGGAGGGGGTACAGGGAATCCAGACACAGGTAGATGCTGTCCATTGAAACTACATGTTACATAAAAAGTAAAAGTCAGCTCCTCACTCATGCTACTCACACTTCAAACGCACGTGGCCCCATGGGACATGTCACTGAGTCTACCTTCTCAGACAGAACAGCTACAAAATATTTCCATTGTCACAGCAAATTTGTGGTGCATCCTCAACAGCATGGGGACAGGTGGCTCAGATCACTGGAGCACGAGACCCTGAGAGGAGAGGCCAGGGTGTTGAGAGAGCCTCTGTGTGATGTGGAACAGCTGACTCAAGACGGGTGAAATGAGAGGGAAGGGAGATGGGTGTTAAGACAACCAAAAAGTGATTTGAGAATTAACCGAAAGGGTGGGTAATTGGCCTAATGGTTAAGATATCCATGGGGCCGGCACTATGGCATAGTGGGTAAAGCCACCACCTGCAGTGCCGGCATCCCATATGGGCTCTGATTCAAGTCCCGGCTGCTCCTCTTCCAATCCAGCTCTCTTCTGTGGCCTGGGAAAGCAGTAGAAGATGAACCAAGTCCTCGGGCCCCTACACCCAAGTGGGAGACCCAGAGGAAGCTCTGGCCATTGCAGCCATCTGGGGAGTGAACCAGCAGATGGAAAACCTCTCTCCCTCTCTCTCTCTCTCTCTCTCTCTCTCTCTTTCTCTCTCTCTGCCTCTCTGTAACTATGTCTTTCAAATAAATAAATAAATCTTAAAAATAACAAGACATCCACATCCCGTATTGGGGTGGGTTGGAGTCCTGGCTCCAGTTCTGAAGTGGAGCTTCCTGCTAAAGCACATCTCAGAAGGCAGTGGTGATGGCTCCGGTAACTGGGTTCCTGTCACCCAGGTGGTAGACGTGGATTGAGTTCCCAGCTCCCAGCTTTAGCCTAGCCCAGCACCAGCCATTGTGGGCAGAGCTGGCTTTCTCTCTCTCTGCCTCTCAAATAAATGACACAATGTGATGATGAGACAGGAGAGCAGGGTGTCTGCGGTGGAGGCAGAAGCAGCAGTGAGTAACAGCAGGAGCCCCAGCCCATTTGCAGGCCCTGTGGTGGAGAAGCCAGTCACCCCAACAAGCGCTGCCCTGGGGTCGGGGGAGCAGAGCTCCCTGGGACAGAGCCACGTGTCACAAAGGGACAGGGAGACAATCAAAGGGAGGGCAGAGGAAAGGGGGACTCTTGCTAATGGCTCCATCCACGCTGCAGAGGGTAAGAGACGGGGATGGTGGCCAGTGAATCTGAAAAGGGGTGGGCAGGGCCATATTTGGATTAAATTCCCAGGGGTGAGAGATGAGCTGGGAGCCCCGGGTTTCTTCTGGGAGTGGACCTGAGAGTGAATAAAGGACAGGACAGGATCAGTGCTGATGGTCACTGGCAGACATGGATGGTCTGGGGTCTTGGCAGGATCTGGGGATGGCTGCCAGGTGAGGCAAGGAATCTGGCAGAGAGGCCTGGCCTTCTCCTGAGTCAGAAGCCTAACAGTGGCCTTGTTTGATCCCCTGGGCTCCAGGAACTGAGTCCTACGGTTGTTCCAATTTTATGGATGATATGTTGGGAAAAAGAAAAAAAATAGGAAATAACATCCACAGGACTTGTTGAATAAATGTAGACCTTGAAGTTGCAGGTTGAATCCTAGCACCAGAGAGGGAGTTGGATGGGAAGGCAGAGGGGAGAAGGGACCTGCTTTGAGTCGGAGGTACAGGCGGGGGGGCTGGGACGTGGAGATTGATTTAGAAGTCAGCCGTCCAAGCCACGGCACATTCTTCAGCCCCCGGGGCTCCCCAAGTAGAGGTCTCAGCACCTCAGGGAAAACGGAATTGTTTTCTGGGGGTGAGAAACAAGAAGAGATTAGAAGTGAATTTCAATTTAAGAGCTTGATGAAATCCCAGCTGTTGCCCTCAAACTACCCGTATAATATCTTTCCACTCACCAGGCTCTGAAGGGCTCTTTCTCAATGTTATTGCTGGAGAAAAAGCTTAGGCTGCTGAAATATTGCTTGGAGAGTGACCTCTAGTGTTGTAAAGAGGTCTCTGCTAACAGACGAGGCAGATTCCCTTAACCTGAGTCATTGCCTAGACTGGGACGGCCAGAAGCTATCTTCATCAGTCATTCAGCCCAGCTCCCCGCCTCCGGGGAGGGTTGCGCTTGAACAATTCCAGGTCACTTCCCTTCCAGGAAGATGTAATGGAGCTGGAGAGAGTTCAGAGAACGGCAAGTCGAATAAACAAGGAGGGAGACGTTCTTTCCCCGGGGGGATGGAGTGAAGGAGAGGGAGAGGAGACGGAGGAGGAGGGAGAGGAGACGGAGGAGGAGGGAGAGGAAGAAGAGGGGGAGGAAGAGGGATTAGTGGCTGACACGTAGAGCACACTGAACTAACAGAACAGACACCTCTCCGTGTACAGGGTCTAGGAGAGACCTCACTTTAGCTGCTGGCTTCGAGCATTGGCCTGAAATCGTCCCTAAGGGTCAGACCCATTGTGACCTCCATTTTACAGGACGCATGGCAATCAACCAGCGACCTGAGGTGACGCAGCTGAGAGGGGGCAAAGCCAAGACAGCGCCCCATGATTTCGGACTTCTGAGTCTGTGTCTCTCACCTCAGTGAACCGCCCCCAGACCAAACAGGAGCGCCGATGAAGCTATGGAAGGCACGGAAGTCAGTAAGCTGACAAAGGCTACAAATAAAAGTGTGCAAGGAAAGAGGGTAGGGCAGCTTGCTAATACCTGGGATATATTCTGGAAAGTTCCATGCTGACTCCGGACTGCCAATTCCCATGTCCTTTTTACCTATCAAATCCATGGGCCTCCAGGGAAGAGACCCCAGCCTGGCTGAGCAGGGCATTTCAATTTGTAAAAGTCTCTTCCTGCATACACATTCCTTGTGGCTAATGAAATCCCTGTTCTTACCCCACCACCAGTGAAGACAGGGGGCTAGCACCCTCCCTCACCTTTTCCAAGTGGGAATGACAGTAGGTCCCTGCAGCCTTCTGGTTTACCTTCATGTCCTAAGGGGAAGTCTGTGCCTATGTCATTAATAAACCATGAAAATGCCTTGCTCCCAGGCACTCACACAATGCTTCTCCCTTGTAAAGGCATTTCATATCTTTCTCGAGTCTCACTTGTCTGCTTCTGTTTTACACAAAAGAAAATGAGGCTCAGAAGTTCTGTGATTTACCCAAGGTCACATAAGGAGCCATGGTGGTGGGGAGGGGGTGTCCAGAAAAGGAGGTGTCGGGTGTGTGATGACTGAGAAAGTCAAGAATTGTTTAGAAGGCATATAATGGGTGCAGAATAATCATTGTCTTTGTCTGGTTGTGGAAGCCATCAGCATCTGGAAATAAAAGTATCTAGCAAACAAAAGAAGGGCCTACTTTTATGGTTAGTTACCCTCAGAGCTTGCATTTTCTTTTCTTCCTTTCTTTAAGATTCATTTATCTGAAAGGTAGAGTTACAGAGAAAGAGAGATGGGGGTAGAGAGAGAAAGAGAGGGGGGGTCTTCTATCTACTGGTTCACTCCCCCAAAAAGCCACAACAGCTAAGGCTGGACCAGGCTGAAGTTAGGAGCCCTCCCTCACCTCTTTCTTCCAGGTCCTGCAGGCGTTCTCTGGCTCGTGGCAGCATCACTCCAAGCTCTGCCTGGCATCACTGGGCCTGCTTCCCCATGGGCTTCTTTGTGTCTTCTTCCACAAGGACACCAGTCATTGAGTTTAGGAACAACCCATCCTAACCTAGAAGGATTTCATGTTGGGACCCTGAATCACTTATGTCAGTAGAGACTCTGTTTCCAAACAAGGTCACATTCTGAGGTTCTGGGTAGACCTGAATTTAGGGGTACCGTATTCCACTGAATACAAGGTGTGGTCCTTTGGAGAAAATGGACACAAAAGGGAGATTGGGGCTGGCATTATGGCACTGGAGGTTAAACTGCCACCTATGACACCAGCTTCCCCTATTGTGGAGTGCCAGTTAGAGTCCCGGCTGCTCCACTTCTAGTCCTGCTCCCTGCTAATGCACCTGGAAAAGCAGCAGAAGGTGGCTCAAGTGCTTGGATTCCTGCCCCCCACATGGGAGATCCAGGTAAAGTTCTAGGTTCCTGGCTTCAGACTGGCCTAGCCCCAACCATTGTGGCCATTTGGGGAGTGAACCAAAAAATGGAAGATCTCTTTCCTTCTGTTTCTCCCTGTTTCTTTCTCTGTCACTCCACCTTTCAAATAAATAAAATAAACATTTTTTGCAAAAAGTAGATTATGCATTTAGAAGACAGAAGGTTATTTACTCTGCAATTAACTTGCAACTATATCCAACATCTAATGATCAACAACAACCTTGACCTTTATCTGCATGGGTACTTCAAGAAGTTCCTGGAAAATGGAATTAAAATGATAACTTTGGCCGGCGCCGTGGCTCAACAGGCTAATCCTCTGCCTTGCGGCGCCGGCACACCGGGTTCTAGTCCCGGTCGGGGCACCGGATTCTGTCCCGGTTGCCCCTCTTCCAGGCCAGCCCTCTGCTGTGGCCCGGGAGTGCAGTGGAGGATGGCCCAGGTGCTTGGGCCCTGCACCCCATGGGGAGACCAGGAAAAGCACCTAGCTCCTGGCTCCTGCCATCGGACGAGCGCGGTGCGCCGGCCGCAGCGCGCCGGCTGCGGCGGCCATTGGAGGGTGAACCAACGGCAAAAGGAAGACCTTTCTCTCTGTCTCTCTCTCTCACTGTCCACTCTGCCTGTAAGAAAAAAAAAAAAAATGATAACTTTATTTTTGATGTGAAAAATTCGAGAGCCATGCATAGTTTTCTAGTAATACACATTTTCCATGAACGTTTTAGAAGACCCTTCATATATCCTGTAGGGCAGCTGTGCCCAAAAGCTGGTCAACCCCATAGCACTGCTCTAAAGGGAAGTCTTCCCCTGGCCAAGGCCCCTTTTCCCATAAACCCTGAGGGCTCTGACATAAATCCACAGAGCCTCCAACTGCCCAGGCTCAGCTAAGAAGAGTCACTGAGGGCCAGGCATTTGGTGTAGCATCCCATATCAGAGTGCCTGGGCTTGAGTTCATCTTCCTGCTAATGTGCACCCTGGCGGGGGGGGGGGGGGACTGCCACCCACGTGGGAGACCCAGATTGAGTTCCTGGCTCCTGGCTTCAACCTCACCCAGCCCAGGCTGTTGTGGGCATTTGGGGAGTGGACCAGCAGATGGGAGATTCTTCCCCCCCCTTCCCTCCCCTCCCCTCCTTCTATTTTATCTCCTCCTCTCTCTCTCTCTCTCTCTCTCTCTCTCTCTCTCTCTCTCTCTCTCTGGCTTCTTTTAGGGAAGCATGCTCCACCCGCACATTTTTCAGGGTGTGTGTGTGTCTGTGTCTGTGTCTGTGTGTGTGTAAGGAATTAGAGCAGCAAGATCTGTCAGTGAGCTCACTTCAGTTTACACACAGAATTTTCCAAATTAGGGGCCGGCGCTGTGCGTAGTAGGTTAAGCTTCCGCCTGAGGAGCTGGCATCCCATATGGGCACCGGTTCGAGTCCCATCTGCTCTGCTCTGATTCAGCTCCCTGCTAATGGTCTGGGGCTATCAGAGGATAGCCCAAGCTCTTGGACCCCTGCACCCACGTGAGCAAACTGGGTGAAGCTCCTGGCTCCTGGCTTCAACCTGACCCAGCCCTGCCCATTGTGACCATCTGGGAAGTGAACCAGAGGACGGAAGAACTCTCTCTGCCTCTCCCTCTCTCTCTCTCTCTCTCTCTCTCTCTCTCTCTCTGTAACTCTGCCTCTCAAACAAATAAATCTTGGGGAAAAAAGAATTTTCTAAATTAAAGGAAATGCTATTAAGAATGCTACTTTCTTTTAAAGATTTATTTATTTATTTGAGAGACTGAGTTACAGAGAGAGACAGAGAGAGATATCTTTCATCTGCTGGTTCACTCCCCAAATGGCCCCAATGACCAGGGCCAGCCAAAGCCAGGATCCAGGAGCACGTGGGTGCAGGGGCCCAAGCACTTGGGCCATCTCCCACTGCTTCCCCAGGCCATAGCATGGATTGGAAGAGGAGCAGCCGGGAATAGAACCCGCGCCCATATGGGATAGCAGCTTAACCCATTACACAACAACGGCAACCCCCAGCTGTTCTTCCTTATACTATGCTTTTTCACTTTTTGATTGTCAAAGTTTGGCATAGTCATCAAGTTGCTGTTTGGGACACCCACAACTCACAACAGAGTACCTGAGTTAAAGTCCTGGCTCCACTCCCAATTCCAACTTCCTACCAATGTGCACCCTGGGAGGCAACAGGTGTAGGTTCAAGTTGTTGGGTTCCTGTTACCCATGTGAGAGACCCAGATGGAGTTCCTGGCTCCTGGATTTGGCCCGGCCTAACTCCAACTGTTGCCAGTATTTGGGACTAGTGGATGGGAGATCTCTCTCTTCTCTCTCACTCTCTCTCTCCTGTCTTTCAAATAAAAATTTTTTAAAGTCAAACTTAAATGAAGTAGCTGTTAAAATATGAGTCTAGTGTTTTGCTTTAATGTAACAGAGTTTGCAGTCAAAAGAAGGCACACCATGCGTTTCTCTTACCCAATAAACTCCTCAAGTGCCTGTATAATAAGATTCCATTTTATATTTAAATCTGAGATTCCAAAGGTACAGACACTTAGAATCAAGTGTCGCCTCCGTCTATTTTTTCCCGAGGCAGCTGTCAGTCGGGGAGCTATTCCCACTGCAGCACTCACCTCTCCCATCCACTTGACTTTCCAGCAGACACGTCAAGATCAGGCAGGCCGAAACACTGCAGCCAGGGCCAAAAACATGACAGCGCTGGTAGAAGTGAAACCCAGGCTGGCAGAGTCGTCCTGCTCAGCATCTCTTCTTCAGGCCTTTATTCTCGTTGATCACCATGTAACAAGAGTGCCTGGGGGCAGGGTCGTTGGATGGCAGTACAATTGCTTTCAAATGTCAAAAGACTTCAGTCTTCCTTCCGATGGGAACGCTCACCTACGTCCTGTGAAGCAATGGGGGCCTACCGTGTCCAAGGTGCCACACTGGAACGGCTCCCAGTCTGAGCGTGTCTTGCCTTCCTTACCTCCTTCATGTTTTCCTCTATGCAATGGCTTCTCAGGTTCCCTCCCCAGGTACTTAAGGCAAAGAGGCAAATGTTTCACACATGTCACAGGAATTATGTTATCAACTGGTTCCTATTAGAAACGCACTCTCGGCCGGCACCGAGGCTCACTAGGCTAATCCTCCGCCTGTGGCGCCGGCACCCCAGGTTTTAGTCCCGGTTGGGGTGCTGGATTCTGTCCCAGTTGCCCCTCTTCCAGTCCAGCTCTCTGCTGTGGCCCGGGAGTGCAGTGGAGGATGGCCCAAGTGCTTGGGCCCTACACTCGCATGGAAGACCAGGAGGAAACACCTGGCTCCTGGCTTTGGATTGGCGCAGCGTGCCGGCTGTAGCAGCCATTTGGGGAGTGAACCAATGGAAGGAAGACCTTTCTCTCTGTCTCTCTCTCACTGTCTAACTCTGCCTGTCAAAAAAAAAAAAAAAAGTCACTCTCTCCAGTTGTCTTGTAGTCTTTATATTTCAGGTTCATAGATGTTTTATATTTCAGGTTCATAAATCTTTGCATTTTTTTTTATTAATTTGACAGGTGATAAGGTGATAAGGACAGGGAGAGAGGGAGGGAGGAGAGAGAGAACTCCCACCCACTGGTTCACTCCCCAAATGCCCACAAAGGCCAGCCTGAAGGTGGGAGCTGGGAACTCAGTCCAGGTATCCCAGGGTGGTGGCAGGCACCTATCTATATGAGCTGTCACTTTAGCAGGAAGTTAGAATCAGCAGTGGCGCTGGGACTGGAACCCAGGTATTCCGATATGGGATGTGGGTGTCCCAACTGGTGGTGTAACTGCTAGACCAAACGTCTCTCCCCATCTTCACATTTTAAATGTTGTTTAAATCATAACCACAGACCTTCCTTACCAAGATAAACTGGCATAAGCTCACATTCGAAGAGACACATTTGTAAGGCGGCTGACTTGTTTTCTAGTTGACTCTCGTTACCCGGGTACTGCGAGGGCAGGCATCTGCATATCTCGGGCTGACTCCAAGTGAAATCGCTTCTCCACCTCCCTGAAGAGCCCTCGTTTAACTTGATTCATCAAAACCGCTGCCTTCCAGAGAAAGAGCGGCACAGACGCAAGGGTGGCAGGAGTCGGAAAATGATGAAAAGCACTTGTCAGTTTCTTCTTGGTCTTCCTTGTGCGCCTGCAATTGGTATATAAAATATATTGTGTCCTTGGAAATGGCCCTTTTTACCCCTTCCCCCCACCCTCATATCAGAATCTAATACATCACGGGGCAAGCACGCTCTAAACCTCCTTTTGCAGAGCTGGCTGGTAAATTACCTTATGCTAAACGGCTGTCTGCCTCTGACTGGCAACTCTATCTTCCTTGTCTGTCTGCCTTTCCCCTTCCCAGACGTTTCATTTCACCGTGGATGACATTTCATTTCAGTCTCAATGCCATTTCATCTCCTTGCAATGTATGAAATTTTTCCGTGAGCAGGCTACACACTGACCCTTCTAAAACTGATGAAAGCGTTTGTGTGCCCCAAACGAGTTCAATAAAGCGACACTGCTTGGCTTCCCTTCCAGTCCTTTCCAAGCTCACCTACATTTTAGAGGCTGGATTCTTAAAAGGCACTCTCTGTCCCACCGGAACTTAAATCCCAAAGTTGACCTTGGCCTCATTGGAGACACCATCAAGGCAAATCAGTTACAGGAAGGTCCTCCGTGGACCAGTGGACAAGAGGCATCTTGCACGTTGAGATGGTCTCAAGGTCACCTTAGGAACACATGTTCACGATCCTGGAGCAAGGTTTTGTGATAAGAAGAAGGTAAATTGTCCTAGCTTAGCAACTTGATGGAAATCCTATAAAACACTGCTCAGATTATAAGTTCTCCCGACCGCTTCAGTCTAGATCCAGAATCATCTTCTCAACCGAATCGTTACTACTGTTAGGTGCCAGTACTTTATCTGTTAAGTGCTGGGGATGCAAGGGTGAGAAATATAGATGTGGCCCAGTTCCTCCCAGAGCTCATGATCTGATGCAGGCCCTAGACAAGAACACTGTTAGGAAAGGGGAGAGGTGGGGGCAAGTGCCGGGGGAGCACACAGAAGAAACCCCTCACAGAGGCTTGAGAACAGGAAGGGGTTCCGGGGGATGCGGGATCTGAGCTGAGACGTGAAGGGCAAGTAGAATTTAGACCAGGAAACAATCAACATCGAATCTCTCCCATGGACAAAGCATTCGCCAAGTTACTACAGTGACCACGCACACACACATGCACGTGCGCACACACACACACAAACACACCAGTGTAACTATATGCACAGCCTCCTACTCCATGCCTTCTGAAACTTGACTCGTGGTGTCTGGTTCTCCAGCCCAGTCCCCGCGGCTCAGGTTTGTCCATGTTGGCTCCAGTCGTCGCGGTTCAGCAGCTCCCGCAGGAGAGGCGTCTTTTGCAAAATGATTACTAAAATGACACTACCTTTGCTATACTTCCTAAAGCACTGGCATGTCATTCATTTCATTTGATTCTGGCAACTTGTGAGGGATTTTATTTTAAAGATTTTTATTTATTTATTTGAGAGGTAGAGTTACAGAGAGGAAGAGACAGAGAGAAAGGGCTTCCATCTGCTGGTTCACTCCCCAAATGGCTGCAATGGCCGGAGCTGGGCTGATCCAGTCTCCCATGTGAGTGCAAGGGCCCAAGCACTTGGCCATGTTCCACTGCTTTCGCAGGCCATAGCAGAGAGCTGGATTGGAAGAGGAGCAGCCCAGAACTGAATTGGTTCCTAGGCAGAAGCTTAGCCTACTACGCCTCAACGTCATCCCTGTGAGGGATTTTATTAATCTCATAAAAGATAATGGCTTTGCTGTGGCATAGTCGGTAAAGTTGCCGCCTGCACCAGTTCAAGTCTCAGCTGCTCCACTCCTGATCCAGCTCTCTGCTATGGCCTGGGAAAGCAATGGAAAATGGCCCAAGTTCTTGGGCTCCTGCACCCATGTGGGAGACCCAGAAGAAGCTCCTGGCTCCTGGCTTCAGATCAGCATGGTTCTGGCCATTGCAACCAATAGAAGAGTGAACCATCAGATGGAAGACCTCTCTCTGCCTCTCCTTCTCTCTCTATGTAACTCTGACTTTCAAATAAATAAATAAATATTTTAAAAAGAGAGATAATGACTAAGGAAATGGAGGTTCAGAGAAGTGAACAGATTTGACACTGATCACATAGTTTGCAAATGGCAAACTGCAGCCCAAACTGAGATTTGAAGAGCTAGTGTTTGCAAAGTGCTTCGGACAGTGTCTGGCACGAGGTCAGTGACACATGGGTATGAAATAATCAAAAGCATTAATAAATTTCCGACTTTCCAATGCTAAATATTGAGTTTTCTCTTGACCACAATGGTTTCCCCTGTGTCTTCTGGAACAGCAGTGTTTGTGGGGTTTTTATTGGGAGTCAACTTGGAGTCCCTAGAAGAAGGCAGAGCCATTGGCCCATTCGTTCCCACCCTGCCCTCGTTCCACCCCATCCACCCACACTGCCACAGGAGCAGCTCCACTTTCCCTGTGGGCAGAGCAGGGAGGGCAGCCTCACTGTGACACAGCACTCATATTCCTGTAAATCCTGTCTGAAGTGATGGTGATGTAATCGGGAAGTTGTAACCCAAATAACAACTTCCTAATTTCCACACACAGTATGTCTCAAAGGGGAAACTACATCATTTTGAACGTCTTCTTCTTTTGTTTTTAAGATTTGTTTATTTGAAAGGGGAGAGAGAGAGAGAGAGAGAGATCTTCCATCTGCTGGTTTACTCCCAAAATAGTTATAACAGCTGGGTCTTCCACGTGGGTGGCAGGGGCCCAAGCACTGGCGTCATCTTCCACTGCTCTCCCAGGTGCGTGAGCAGGGAGCTAGATCAGAAGTGGAGCGCTGGGACTTACTGGCACTATATGGATGCCAGCGTCGCAGGCAGCAACCACTGACCTGGAACTTTTTTTTTTTTTTTTTTTTTTTTTTTTTTTTTTTTTTTTACAGGCAGAGTGGACAGTGAGAGAGAGAGAGACAGAGAGAAAGGTCTTCCTTTTGCCGTTGGTTCACCCTCCAATGGCTGCCACGGCCGGCGCGCTGCGGCCGGCGCACCGCGCTCCTCCGATGGCAGGAGCCAGGTGCCAGGTGCTTTTCCTGGTCTCCCCATGGGGTGCAGGGCCCAAGCACCTGGGCCATCCTCCATGCACTCCCGGGCCACAGCAGAGAGCTGGCCTGGAAGAGGGGCAACTGGGACAGAATCCGGCGCCCCGACCGGGACTAGAACCCGGTGTGCCGGCGCCGCAAGGCGGAGGATTAGCTTGTTGAGCCACGGCGCCGGCCTGACCTGGAACTTTTAAGTCTGACAGATGTCTATTTAAATCTCAGTCTGTCAACTGGCCAGCTACGTGAACCTCAGCTGCTTTTGCTTCTTCTGGATACTAACCTTTATCCTTTGTATTTAATTTTCAATTAAAAAACCAACAGACATAAAAATCATACCTATTTATGTTATAGTAAGTGATGCTCTGGTACATGGATTCATTGTACAATGATATATGTATCGCTTCAAATATTTAACATTTTTATAGTGAAAACATCCAAAATTCCGTATTCCAGGGTTTTTTTTAATGTTCTAGGCTTTTTTAAATATAGACAAATATATACTACACTTACATTACCTGAAGTTACCCAACTATGCAATAAAACCTCATATCTTCTTCTATTTAGCCACAACCTAGCACCTGTCAATCAACCTTTCCCCATCCTTCCTCACCACTTCCAACCCAGCCTCTGGTAATCACCATATTTTTAACTTCTTTAAGATCATGTATTTTGTAGACTCCTAAGATGAGTAAGACCATGTGAAAAGGATTTATTTCACTTAACATAATGGCCTCCAGCTATGTCTACACTGTTCCAGATGACAAGATTTCCCTCTTTCTATGGCCAGGTAGTTTTCCATTGTGGATATGTACCACATTTTTTTGATCCATTTATTAGTACATGGACACTTAGGCTGTTCTTATTTCCTGGCTATTGTGATAATGCTGCTATAAACATTGGAGGGTGGATTGGATTAAGATGGAGGAGTAGGGAGCAGCTTGCTGCTGGAGTCTAAGAGAAGACAGGTTTTAAAAAGTGGAAAGCGTGGCTGGCGCCGTGGCTCAACAGGCTAATCCTCCGCCTTGCGGCGCCGGCACACCGGGTTCTAGTCCTGGCTGGGGCGCCGGATTCTGTCCCGGTTGCCCCTCTTCCAGGCCAGCTCTCTGCTGTGGCCCGGGAGTGCAGTGGAGGATGGCCCAAGTGCTTGGGCCCTGCACCCCATGGGAGACCAGGAAAAGCACCTGGCACCTGGCTCCTGCCATCAGATGAGCGTGGTGCGCCGGTCGCAGCACGCCGGCTGCGGCGGCCATTGGAGGGTGAACCAACGGCAAAGGAAGACCTTTCTCTCTGTCTCTCTCTCCCTCACTGTCCACTCTGCCTGTCCAAAAAAAAAAAAAGTGGAAAGCGTGCAGTCTCAGGGAACAGTTACAGAGAAAAGAGCAGAGGAAACTGCATAAATTGGAAGAACACAGTGGGCCTATGTGGGGGGTGAAGGCACACACAACTTAGACCCCAGCAGCCGAGAACCTCTGCACCAGCATTGGAGAGCGAGGTGACACCAGACAGGAGTTTCTGAAGGTGTATAAAGAGAGAAGGAATTAGAAGGCCTTTTTAGTGAAATAATAACATAAAATCTTCCCAATTTAGAGAAAGAAAAGGACATCCAAGTACAGGAAGCACAGAGAACTCCTAATAGACATGACCAGAAAAGACCTTCACCACAACACATTGTAGTCAAAATTTCCACAGTAAAACATAAAGAAAAGATTCTAAAATGTGCATGAGAGAAATGCCAGATTACTTTCAGAGGATCTCCAATTAGATTCACAATGGACTTCTCATCAGAAACCCTACAGGCTAGGAGACAAAGGCAATATATAGTCCAAGTCTTCAGAGAAAACACCTGTCAACCCAGAATACTAAGCCCTGCAAAGCTCTCATTTATGAATGAAGGTGAAATAAAGACCATCCATGACAAACAGAAACTGAAAGAATTTGTCACCACCCATCCAGCCCTGCAGAAGATGCTTAAGGACGTGCTGCACACAGAAACACAGAAACATGGTCATCACTACAGAAGAAGGTAAAGGAAAGAAATCTCCCAGTAAAAGTACAAAGAAAAAATTGGGAATATTTATGGAATAATGGCAAGAAAAAGTCATTACTTATGAATAGTCACCTTAAATGTAAATGGCTTTAACTCCCCAGTTAAGAGACACAGACTGGCTAATGGATTTAAAAACAAAACCCATCTATTTGATGCCTACAAGAAACACTGAGAAAACTAAAAAAAAAAAAAAAAAACCATTGCTATTCAATATAGTCCTGGAAGTTTAAGCCAGAGCCATTAGACAAGAAAAAGAAATCAACAGGATTCAAATTAGGAAGGAAGAAGTCAAACTATCCCTATTTGCAGATGACATGATTCTATATAAGGGGATCCAAAAAACTCCACCAAGAGACTATTGGGACTCATAAAAAAATTTGGTAAAGTAGCAGATATAAAATCAATACACAAAAAATCAATACCCTTTGTATACACAGATAATGCCAACACTGAAAAAGAACTGGTAAGATCAATCCCATTCACAATAGGTACAAAAAAAGCAAATACCTTGGAATAAGCTTAACCAAGGAAAGATCACTATGATGAGAATTACAAAACATTAAAGAAAGAAATAGAAGATACAAAAAAAGGAAAAAATCTTCCATGTTCATGGACTAAAAGAATCAATTTCATCAAAATGTCCATTCTTCCAAAAGCAATTTGCATATTCATTGTGATACCAATCAAAATACCAAAGACATTCTTCTCACATCTAGAAAAAATGATGCTGAAATTCATATGGAAACACAGGAGAGCTCAAATAGCTAAAGCAATCTTATACAACAAAAACAAAGCCAGAGGCATCACAATACCAGGTTTCAAGACATATAAGGCAGTTATAATCAAAACAGCCTGGTACTGGTACAAAAACAGGTGGATAGACCTATGGAACAGAATAGCAACACCAGAAATCAATCCAATCATCCACATCCAACTTATATTCAACCAAAGAGCTAAAACCAATCCCTGGAGCAAGAACAGTCTCTTCAACAAACGGTGCTGGGAAAACTGGATTTCCACATACAGGAGTATTAAGCAGGACCCCACCTTACATCTTACACAAAAACCCATTCAAAATGGATTAAAGACCTAAATCTATGACCTGTTACCATCAAATTACTAGAGAACATTGGGGAAACCCTGCAAGGCATTGGCACAGATGAAGAATTCTTGGAAAAGGCAGAGACACAGGCAATCAAAGCCAAAACCAACAAATGGGATTACATCAAATTGAGAAGCTTCTGTACACTCAGGAAAGTGAAGAGGCAACTGACAGACTGGGAGAAGTTATTTGCAAACTATACAACTGATAAAGGATTAATAACCAGAATATATAAAGAGATCGCGAAACTCTACAACAAAACAAACAACCCAGTGAAGAAATGGGCCAACGGCTTAAACAGACACTTTTCAAAAGTTGAAATCCAAACGGCAAACAGACACATGAAAAAATGCTCAGAATCACTAGCCATCAGGGAAATGCAGATAAAAACCACAATGAGGTTTCTCCTCAACCCACTTAGAATGGCTTTCATACAGAAATCAACAAATGCTGGCAAGGATGTGGGGGAAAAGGTCCCCAAATCCACTCTTGGTGGGAATGTAAACTGGTAAAACCACTATGGAAATCAGTTCGGAGATACCTCAGAAATATGAATATAGACCTCCCATATGATCCAGCCATCTCACTCCTGGGAATTTACCCAAGGGAAATGAAATCAGCAAATAAAAGAGCTTTCTGCACCCCCATGTTTATTGCAGCTCAATTCATAATAGCTAAATGCCTCTCAACTGAAGACTGAATAAAGAAATTATGGGATAAGCACTCCATAGAATACTACATAGCAGTAAAAAAAAAAAAAGTAAATCTAATCGTTTGCAACACAATGGACGAATCTGGAAAACATCATACTTAGTGCAATAAGCCAGTCCCGAAGGCACAAATACCATATGCTCTCCCTGATCTGTGATAACTAACAGAGCACCTAAAAGGAAATCTGTAGACGTGAAATTGACACTTTGAGAAGCAACAACTTTTTTTTAAACATTTATTTATTTTGCTTGAAAGTCAGAGTTACAGAGAGAGAGAAGGAGAAGCAGAGAGAGAGAGAGGTCTTCCATCCACTGGTTCACTCCCCAGTTGGCCATGATGGCTGGAGCTGTGCTGATCCGAAGCTAGGAGCCAGGAGCTTCTCCCATGTGGGTGCAGGGGCTTGAGGACTTCGGTCATCTTCTGCTGCTTTTCAGGCCATAGCAGAGAGCTGGAACGGAAATGGAGCATCCGGGTCTCGAACCGGTGCCCAAATGGGATGCCAGCACTATAGGCTGTGGTTTTACCTGCTAAGCCACAGCACCAGCCCCAGAGAAGAAATAACTAGAACAGCCCTTGTCTTGACTGTTGAGAAACAGTTTTTTTTTTTTTTAATGGAGAATGGGACTGAATGAGAGGGAGGAAAGGTAGGGTGGGATCGGGATGGGAGAGCGGGTATTATGTAAAGAATCGCTATATTCCTAAAGTTGTACTTAGAAATTTGTACTCATCAAATAAAAGGCTTCTTTGGGGGAAAAAAAAAAAGCATTGGAGGGCAGATGTCTCTTCTCAGATGGATTTTATTTTCCTTGAAAATACCCAGGAGTGGGACTGCTGGATTATATAGTTCTATTTTTAACTTTCTGAGGCATCTTAGTACTGTTTTCCACAATGGCTGTACTAATTTACGCTCCCACAAATAGTGTGCCAGGGCTTCCTTTGCTCCACATCCTTGACAACACTTGCTCTCTTTTGTCTACTTGATAATAGCCAGTCTTACTGAGTGAGGAGGCATCTCACTGTGGTTTTGATTTGCATTTCCCTGATGATTAGTCATGGTGAGCATTTTTTCATATGTCTGTTGGCCATTTATATGCCTTCCTTGGAGAAATGTCTGTATAGATGTTAAGCTCATTTTTAAACTGGACTGCTTGGGGTTGTTTTGCTATTGTGCTGTTTAAGTTCCTTACGCATTCTGCATATTAACCCCTTGTCAGATGTGTAGATTGTAAATATTTTCTCCTATTCTGCAGGCAGTCTCTTCACTCTGTTGGTTGTCTCCTTTGCTGTGCAAAATCTCTTTAGGTTGATGAAATCCCATTTATTTATTTTTGCTTTTGCTTTCTGTTTTTTAGGGTCTGATTTAGAAAATCCTTGCCAATTCCAATGTCCTGCAGTGTTTTCCCAGTTTTCTTCTAATAGTTTCAGATCCCACATTTAGGGCTTTAATCCATCTTGAGGGGGGTTTTGTACAAGGTAAGAGATGGAGTGAACCTCAGTTTTGCCATTTGTAAAAATGGAGCTCGTGAACCCCTTTTCCAGGATTGCTGTGAAAATGCATTTTGTTTTACTGTTATATCCTCAATACCTTGAACAGCACCCAGTACATGCTGGGTGGGTGTTCAATAAATATTTATTGAATGGACAAATGAAATGACAACAACAGAACTGCCAAACCCAGCATCTGGCTCATTGAGGATGTTTCATTTTCTTCCTGGGCAGGTGAATCCACAGGATGGAGAAACAGAATGTTTCTGGAGAGGGAGTCTGGGGAGGCAGTGATAAGAACCAATGTGTAAATACTCTATGGACCGGGGCCGGCACCGTGGCTCACTTGGTTAATCCTCTGCCTGCAGTGCCAGCATCCCATATGGGCGCTGAGTTCTAGTCCTGGTTGCTCCTCTTCCAGTCCAGCTCTCTGCTGTGGCCCAGGAGTGCAGTGGAGGATGGCCCAAGTGCTTGGGCCCCGCACCCCATGGGAGACCAGGAAGAAGCACCTGGCTCCTGGCCTCGGATCAGAGTAGTTCAGGCCGTAGCAGCCATTTGGGGGGTGAACCAACAGAAGAAAGACCTCTCTCTCTCTCTCTCTCCCACTAACACTATCTGTCAAATAAATATTAAAAAAAAAAATACTCTATGGACCAAATGCTGTTCTACAGGCTTTACTCCTAGCAACTCCTATAATCTTCAAACACTAGTCTTCACCCACTTGAGAAAGCTTCCTACCCTGTGCCCTTAGCAAAGTTATTTTGTCTTTCTCTGCCTCAGTTTGCATGTTTATAAAAATGTAATAGTGCTGACTGCATAGCTTTGTTTTAGAATTAAGTTGGTTAATCCACACTTAGTTCTTGAGACAATTCCTTTAAAATGAACACTCAATCAATATGTCTTAATGCTGATTAGGCTATGAAATCCCCACTATTTCATGTTGTACTGACATGATGTTCTTCTGAATTCAATAAGTAAATGCTTTAAGAGTTCTGAGATGGGTCAACAATGTAGCGTAGTGGGTAAAGCCGCTACCTGCAGAGCCAGCATCCCAAATGGGCACTGGTACTTGGACTCCTGTACCCACCTGGGAGACCTGGAAGAAGTTCCTGGCTACTGGCTTCCAAACTGTTCAACTCTGGCCATTGTGGCCATTTGGGGAGTAAACCAGGAGATGGAAGATCTCTCTTTGTCTTTCTCTCTCTCTCTCTCTCTCTCTCTCTCTCTCTGTAACTCTGCCTTTCAAATAAATAAATACATCTTAGGGGGAAAAATAGTTCTGAGAGGAGAGAGAGCAGTGCAGGCAGGACCTTCACTAGAGAACATAGGATTTAAGCTGGGCCTTTAGCAAACTGGATGGGCAGAGAGGCACAGAAAGGACTTCCCAGGAGGGGGTAGGGGTGTAGGGATAAGACGCCAGCAATGGTGTTACAGATATGCTATTTACTAGCTCTGTCTTGGCTATTCACTAGTTTCCTCGCTTGTAAAATTAAGCTAACACTTGCCTCGCAGGGTTATTCTGCTAGGATGGTCTATGAATGTACAAACATAAGATAGCCCAGTGCCAGGCATATTATAAGCACCACATGTAAGTAGCTAGAACGACTATTACCATAAGGGCAGAAACAGAAATGTGCGAGATAACGAGAAAATGAACTGAGTGAGCCCTGGCTCCCTGGAACATCTGTGGTTTTTCCACCTGTGTGAGACCTTGTTTGCAGCATAAACCTGGCTTAACTGGAGCCTTAAGTTGTACTGGCTTGGATTTGTGGCTGGGGAGTAGGAATTGGTTTGGGGGATCCTACTTAGCATAACTTTTATACTCAGATTTATGTTGGTTCATGTGCTGGAAAGTGAAGGAAATCGTTGAGTGGAGGGGCGCTCTGCTGTTTCTTCCAACTCCTCCCCGCAGATGGCCGCTTGCTGCCTTTAAGCCCTTGGTGCTGCGGGTGAGAACAAGAAGGGAACACGAGCCCTGTACATTCCAGCTCCTCTTGAAAACGCTTACTATAAACTCCTTGCTCCCAAAATAATTTCCTCGACCTCAGAGCTCCCTCAGCCGCTGGAATTTCCTTCTTAATCCTTTCATCCAACCCCACCCCAGATATTTTTAAAAAACATGATCTCAGGCCTACCGTTTCCTTTCATATCCACGGCAGGAATAAAGTTTCTTTGTGAGATTCCTGGGACGGGAAGGGTCATTTATCGCGGGCGCTTCGTGGGGGTTAAGCGTGGCGTGTTGCAGATTTCTCTACAACACAGGCAAGCCCTGGGCGAACGCATGGACCTATCTTTTAAAAATCGACATTTGGAGATGTCATAAAGGTTCTCGTTATGAACGACACAAACATAGCATATCAGAAACTTCTAGAATGCTTTCCCCCAAAGTGCCTTGTTCCTGACCGCCTCCGGTCTTCCGCCCAAGTGTCCTGACCTGAATCGCTTCCCCGCACTCACGCGGCCAGGCCGGGTGCTCTGCAGGGAGCCGTCCCGAGCCAGGCAGCCCAGTCCCCATTTCTACTGCATGCGTTTGTGCTCCTCCATCGGAAACTTAGCAAATAACGATGGCTGTCGTCATCCAGTGCTTATTCTGTCTTCCCAGCTGGACAGTAAAATCCAAGCTAGTGCCCCTCCCTATAGTGCGTTGTCAGAGAAGGTTCTAGAAACAATGCTTTACACTTTAGTGACAGTCTTCCTAGCTCTGAAATAGCTTGACTAATGATGAGCATGTGATTGGATCATTGTTGTTTTCGCTCTGAAAACAGAAAATGCGTCACTCCAGGGAGGTTGGCTTGCGACCTTTCCTCCATTTCTAAATGCCGTATTTCTGACGCCGCACCAGACGACAGTGTCACAATGAGCAGGCCTGTCTGGACGTTCGGCCTGGAACTAATTCCACTCTCTCCGGCTTCTGCAGAGCACAGGGCCTGAGCTGGTTCTATTTATTAATTGCATTTGGCAAGGGGAGTTAATTCCTTGTAAAAAAAAAATACACCAGCAGGTTATTAAAAATAATGATCAAAAGAGAAAATTAAAAATAATGTGTAAAAGAAGACAACTGCTTCTTTCCAATGTGACTTTAGAAATAATTCTCGTATTTTTCTGTAAGTGTTGAGTGCTTGCTTGGTAACACTGAAATGTTCAAAAGAGAGGGCAGATGTGTTAGCACAATCTCTTTAGCGACTTAATCTTTTTTCTTAAAGATGTATTTACTTATTTGCTTGAAGTCCTCAGAGTTACATAGACAGGGAAGGGAAGACAGAGAGACAGAGAGAGCGAGAGAGAGGTCTTCCACCCACTGGTTCATTCTGCAATTGGCCACAGTGGTCGGATTGGAGTCAGCCAGAAGCCAGGAGCCACTTCTGGGTCTCCCACGCAGGTACAGGGACCCAAGGACTTGAACCATTTCCTGCTTTCCCAGGCCATAGCAGAGAGCTGGATTAGAAGTGGAGCAGCCGGGACTTGAACCGGCGCCCACATGGGATGCTGACAATGCAAGCAGCTGCCTTACCCAGTAGGCCACTGCGCCAGCCCATCTTTTTTTCTTTTTAAACATTTTATATAGGTTTTAACAACGAAGGCTTGATAATGGTGAAAAGATGAAGCCTCCTGGAATTTTAAGTAACTTTTATATATCTCTGTTTTCTGGAGAAAATTCAAAGCTTTATTTGAATTGTCAAAAATGGCTGTTAATCGAAACAAATTTTAAAAATATTCTTCCTGGGCCAGTGCCATGGCTCACTTGGTTAATCCTCCACCTGCGGCGCTGGAATCCCATGTGGGCACTGGGTTCTAGTCCTGGTTGCTCCTCTTCCAGTCCAGCCCTCTGCTGTGGCCCGGGAGTGCAGTGGAGAATGGCCCAAGTGCTTGGGCCCTGCACCCCATGGGAGACCAGGAGAAGCACCTGGCTCCTGGCTTCGGATTGGTGTAGCTGTAGCCTTAGTGGCCATTTGGGGGGTGAACCAACGAAAGGAAGACCTTTCTCTGTCTGTCCCTCTCACTAACTCTATCTGACAAATAAAAAAAAAAAAGTATTCTTCCCACCAGCTTCTCTGATAAGAGACATGAAGATACTTCCATATAATTTTGTTCCGTTCACACATAAATGCTCTTGTTCAATTAACCCTTGATGTTGTAAAAGCTGTCCTCAAATGTTCAAAAAATAAAAATAAAAACTCGCTTTGATTCCAAATATGAGGGTACTTCAAAAAGTTTTTGGGAAGTGGAATTAAAAAATAAGTTTATTTTGGTGCACAAAAAAAAAAATCAAAATCCATGCATAAAAGGGGATCTTTCAAAAGTTCATAAAGGGGCCAGGGCTGTAGTGCAGTAGGTTAATCCTCCACCTGTGGCACCGGCATCCCATAAGGGCACCGGTTCTAGTCCCAGCTGCTCCTCTTCTGATCTAGCTTTCTGCTATGGTCTGGGGAAAAAAAGCTGTAGAAGATGGCTCAGGTGCTTGGGCTCCTGCACCAACGTGGAAGGCATGGAAGTGGCTCCTGGCTTTGGATCAATTCAGCTCAAAACATTGCGGCCATTTGGGGTACGAACAAGCAGAAGGATGACCTTTCTCTCTCTCTCTCCTTCTCACTGTCTGTAACTCTACCTTTCAAATAAATAAATAAAATCTTTTTTAAAAAGTCCATAAAAATGTTCATTATGAAAAAAATACCCATAGACTTGAAATTTTTTTTGCACCAAAATATTTATTTTTAAATCCATTTTTCCACAAACTGCTTGAAGTGCCTTCTTATATCTCAAATTTTAGTGACTTTTTAAAAATTTCCAGTGCAACAAAACAAAACCCTCAAACCTTAACAGCCTCAAAGTTAAAAAAACAAAACCAAGTAGTATTCAAAGGCTAAACTTATCCAAGGATCCCTCGGGCCTTCTGAGGTTGACAAGGAGTTTGGGAATTGCTCTGCAGAATTTTGAACATCTGGCGTCCTGCTCTACACGGTGCTGCTAAGTCATTGAAAAGTGTTAGCTTGTTAGTTTGCCTGATTAAAAACATAGCGGCAAGTCCCTCAGGCCCCACAAACACCGCCAGCAGCACTTAAGTGATCCCGGCACAGTGAAACGTTCTCTGGGCAGTTAATTAGGAACGATGCCTTTCCCAGACGCCAGGAAGTTTTCCAAGTGCTCAGCAGTTTGTGTCTATCACAGGCGCTATTGAAAGTTGCCTGAGCTCGTGGAGAAAGTTCTCACAGTGAACAAGAATTAGAATAATGATCTTCTAACCTGCAACATGATGTGAAATGAAGTGCGTTTTGTAAGAAGTCTAGCTTCGGGACCAGCGTTGTGGCAAGGCAGGGGAGGCACCACCTGAGGCGCGAGCATCCATGTGAGTGCTGGTTTGAGTCCCGGCTGCTCCACTTGCGATCCAGCTCTCTCTCTACTGTGGTCTGGGAAAGCAGTGGAAGATGGCCCAACTGCTTGGGCCCCTGCACCCACGTGGGAGACCCGGAAGAAGCTCCTGGCTCCTTGCTTCGGATTGGCGCCATCTCTGGCCATTGTGGCTGTTTGGGAAGTGAACCAGTGGATGGAAAACCTCTCTCTCTCTCTCTCTCTCTCTCTCTCTGTATGTATGTAACTCTGCCTCTGAAATAAATAAATAAATAAATAAATAAATGTATCTTTATCTTTTACACTAAAATAGCCATGGAATATGATTAAAATACCAAAGAAATTATTCAAAATAAATAAAGACCTTATTCTTTGTGCACCACGTGTCCTGTAATATGTATGAAGACTTTACTCTTCCTTCTTTGGCCCCCGCCTATCTCACAGCGCAACACAGCTTATTAGTGTACTAGTTCAGAATTTGTTTAAAAAAAGAACGAGAAGTCATTTACTAGAGAATCATTTATTCTCCAAATAAATAAAAATTTGTTTTGCCTCATCTCATTTTTTTTCCTTACTCAGTGTTTTAAAATCTTTTTGGGGCTTGAACCTTAAAATACAGTTTTCAGGTAGATTATTATTACATTATTCCCAATAGCCTTGAAGATGTTTTTTCCATTAATTAGGAAAATTTCTGGTTAGGCCATTTAGTTAGAGCATTTGCCCAGCATCTGTCCATGAAAAACCAAGTTATTATTCAGCATGTGTTTCCTTAAGGGACTCAAGACTATTAATTGGATATTATTAAAATCTATTTTTATAAAGATGTATGATTATGTATTTGCTCCATATATATACATATATATGACCCTTTTCTACCAAATTATAATTTGTGATTAGCGTAAATTGGTGTCGCCACTAGGGGGTGTGTGTTTGGTGCAGGGTAGTTACCAGGATCTTCAGCAGGTTCAGCTCAAGTTCTGCTTCAAGTTTAGCTATGGGAGCATCTCCTTTCCTCACTTCCACTCTTCCCTGAGGTATCCAGGCCCCACAGCCCTTCTTAAGGCGGTTAAAAGTTATGGGGCCGGCGCCGTGGCTCAATAGGCTAATCCTCCGCCTGCAGCGCTGGCACACTGGGTTCTAGTCCTGGTCGGGGCACCGGATTCTGTCCCGGTTGCTCCTCTTCCAGGCCAGCTCTCTGCCGTGGCCAGGGAGTGCAGTGGAGGATGGCCCAAGTGCTTGGGCCCTGCACCCCATGGGAGACCAGAGAAGCACCTGGCTCCTGGCTTCGGATCAACGTGGTGCAGCGGCCATTGGAGGGTGAACCAACAGTAAAGGAAGACCTTTCTCTCTCTCTCTCTCTCTCTCTCTCTCACTGTCCACTCTGCCTGTCAAAAAAAAAAAAAACTTAAAAAAAAAATATGCTCCTTACATGGGGAGCCGGGGTTTGAAAGCTAAGGGTGGAATGAGTCATTTCCGCAAGGGGATCACCAAGCAAAGTACCTGCAGCCCTCTTTGGGGAAGCCACAAGGGGGCAGGACCACTGTGGCAGCCCCAGGCTCCAGCAGTGGACCACATAGGCTCCCTGTGGAGGCAGCTCAGCCTGCCTTGCTCTTTGCTCTTCAAGTGGCTCTGGCTACAATTTGTCATTATTGGGCCATCCCCATTGGTCTCTCTGCTCTCACACCTTTCTCTCTCCCCACTCCTGGAAGGAGTGGATTTTCACTCTACTTTCCCCAAACCCTAGTTTCTCTAACATATTCCTATGTTAAGAGTCCCACAGTTCTGCTTATGGTGTAGACTTGCAAAACAAAGAAGGGACGTCTTCTCCCTCTCTTCCTACATTTGTTCCTA
The DNA here is from genome assembly GCA_949820135.1 of Sylvilagus floridanus. Taxonomy (NCBI): domain Eukaryota; kingdom Metazoa; phylum Chordata; class Mammalia; order Lagomorpha; family Leporidae; genus Sylvilagus; species Sylvilagus floridanus. Next base: position 22,280,618 of record OX463238.1, on the reverse strand, counting down.
TACATTTACAGAACTAGCTCCTGTGTATAAGCCGTAACTACAGGTCAGTCCCTCCAGGGCCAGACCCACCTCATCTCTCTCTTCCTCCCCATACTCTCTTTCAGTTCTTTAACTAGTTCAGGCCCTCTCTTGCCCAGAGCTGAGCCCAGATGGGTCTTCTTCCCAGCATTAGACCTTGCCTAGTCTACGTACATGCAGGTGGCAGCTCCTAGCTCCTGTCAGTTCAGCAATCCTCCCCAGTCTTGCAACCAGGTCAAATCCTCATACTCGTATCAGGCAGCTGTACAGAAGCAGATCCTCCTCCTTCAGAGCATTGATCACAGGGCAGCATTAGATTATTATGGAGGAAGATATGCTTCCCCCACTGGCCTGCAAATTACATAAGAGCGGATACATTTCTTTTCACCGTCACCATTAAATCCTCAGTGCCTGGCATAATGAACATCATGGGCCCTTGCTGGATAATTAGGCTTTTTTCCCTCACAATAAACTTTAGAGTCATTAGGTTTGAGTCAGTTTTATTTGTGAAAAGCCCTGGAGTACCTAAGTGAATTGGGTAAGATCCATCTGAACTTCCAAAGGATTTAGTATGGACTCTCTAATAGAATCACTCAATCTGAGGGGACAATGATCAACTGTAGAAGAAAATAAGTCAAAGTTGAAATTTCTCAGTCTACGTACAAGCAGATATTTTAAAAGGTTATTAGCCTTGTAGCCAATGTATATTGCACATACCACATGGTTCAGGAATGAAAAAATACGAGGCTGGTGTGTAGGACACTGGATTAGGGCGCCACTTACAGACTGCAGGTTCCAGTCCTCACTGTTCCACTTCTGTTACAGCTCTCTGCTAACATACCTGGGAAGGCAGCAGAAGAAGGCCTAAGTGCTTGGGCCCCTGCTATCCATGTGGGAGACCCGGATGGAATTTTGAGCTCCTACATTCTGTCTGGCCCAGCCCTGGCTGTTGTGGCCATTTGGGGAGTGAACCAGTAGATGGAAGATATCTCCCTCTCTCTCTTTCTCTTTCTCTCTGCTGCTTTGCCTTTTAAATAAATAAATAAATAAATAAATAAAATAAAATAAAATAAAATAAAATAAACAAAAAACTATACTTGCTCCCAATCCCCCAGTCCCAATCTTTAGAAGTTGATTAGAATAACTAATCTTGCTACTTAAATATAACTAAGTATCCTTTGGTTTCAGCTTCAGTTTCTCCCTGGTGATTCAGACATTGTTGATTTAGACTCTCCCAGCACTACCTGTGGGTGCAAGTGCGGGACTTGCTCTAAATGGAAAGGCCTGGTAGAACAAAACAGCAAACTGGTTAGCACGTGGTGTGGGACAAATAGCTCTCAGTAAAGCACTTTGAGGGCTGGCAGATGCACCTCTGGATCTTCTTTGGGGAACAGCGCCTCATCTGAGCAGGCAGTGACAGGAAAATGGCTCTCGTCATTTGGCCCAGTTACCTATTTTGCAATACAGAAAATAGGGTGTGGTGCCAGCCGTGACCTTGCTTTTACAAGAGGATTTCGTGGCCTACAAAGAGGAAGTTAGGGGAAATCACAGCACAACAGAACAAAACCCTGGTCTATTTCTAATACCAGAAACAAGACTGTAACTTTGCATGAGCAAATATTTAATCACACCAACAACCTGCTATGTATTTAAGAGACAATCTTGGAGAGACACAGAGGGCCCATCTAACCGTCCCCACCTTTTAAAAAATCCATGCTCTTGTAGAGTTTTGAGAACTAGGAAAAAAGTCAAAGAGGAGCCAAGTGGGAATCTTATGCTTTGGATTTTGTCCCCTGGGATGTTGGCTGATCAGGTGTTGTCTGATCAGGAAAGTTGACTCTTTCAGACTTTGGCTAAGGCATAAAGAAGAACATGTAATTCATAGCATATTAAACCAGCAAATCTAGTTTTTCATCAACTCAACATTATGAGTAGTTCCTCTTTTACTTGGCAAGGAAAATTCTAACCTTGTGCTGATAAGATGTTCAACAAGGAAAAATATCACAGGAAGAGGAGATTTCAATAGAATTTGCAAGTCAAATTGAGAAAAGACCCACTTCAGCTGAGACCAGTAATTCAGCACATACACCCAAGAACAAAAGTTGAAAGTTTGAGCCTAGATGTTTCATTGAATATAAACAAGCATACTTACTCAGTTCTTTTGCGACCATTTAAACGGTTTTCAATATTTTGCCTTTTATTTATAGTGTTATAAAACAGTAATTTTTAAATCTGTAGTTTTCTGAAATACAGAAAGCTCTGAAAAATGTTTTTGTAATTTACTGCATGGGAAATCCCAACATGAACTTATTTGGCAATAAAACCTATGAAACAAGGTATGTATTACCTTTACACATTTGACTTCGTGTGAATATTTATTTTCATGTACACTGGAAAATTATTAGTGTTTGCAGTATGCTATTCTGATGCCCCATGGGAGTGTAAAACACACACTGTGCATAGATTATATATCATGCTTTTCAAATCTGAGAAATTATGAAACACATGTACTCCTAGGATTTTAAATACAGGACAATGGGACTGCATGCATTGTTAACAAAAATCTTAACACTTTTATTTGGATAAATTTATCATGTATACATATTAAGTCGGATTTCTGGGCTTGAATCCTACTGGCATCTCTGAGCTGTAGTAGCTACACTTACATTTTCTCAGCAGTAAAATGGGGATAAGAGTCAGGATTATTCTGAAGATTAAATGAGGTAACTTGTAAAACACTCAGGACAATGGCAATTAGTCAGCATCTAATACATGTCAGCTATAATTATGAGAGTGTCCCAATTTATAAACAGTGCATCTTTCCAACAACACTGTAGCCATCCGTTATGCTTCTGTCTATAGTTGGTATTATTGTTCTTGTAATGTGAGAGGCCCAAAAAAAAAAAAAAAGATATCCTATTTATTGTGTTGCTTGCATTTCTTTGCATTGCTTGCATTTCTTTGACTTCTAGTAATGTTGAAAATATTTTCATGTTTCCACTAACAATTTTTTACTTAACTCCTCTTTTTCTCATACTTTAAAAAAAAAATCTCCTTTATTACAGGTTATTGAAAATCTTCACCTTTATTTTTTTCTCTAGTATCTGTAAGTTTTTTTGCTCATTTATTTCCTTCCTTTCTTCTTTTATATTTATGTTTAATCCCTTTAGGATTCATTTTGGAGTATGACTTTTAAAAAAATTCTAGGGCTGTCATTTTGGTGTAGCTGGTTAAGCTGCTGCCTGCGATGCCAGTATCCCCTATGCGTACTGGTTGGAGTCCCGCTTGCTCCACTTCCCATCCAGCTCCCCACTAATGGCCTGGGGAAAGCAGTAGAAGATGGTCCAAGTGCTTGGGCCACTACCACCAACATGGGAGATCTGGATCAAGCTTCTGGCTACTGGCTTTGGTCTGGCCCAGTGCTGGCCATTGCTGCCATTTTGGGCAGTGAACCAGCAGATGGAAGCTTTCTCTCTCTGTCATTCTTTCAAAATAAATAATAATCCATTTTTTCTACCACTGAGTTAAAGCTATTTTTACCATAAATTCTTTTTTCTAAATATCATAATTCTTTGATTGATCTATTTATTCTCCTGCCCACACCATAATGTTAGGTAGGTATCCCTTCATTTTTATTTTCCAATATTTTCTTAGATACTGATATACATTTATTCTTCCAGATGAAAATCAGAGTTGTTTTGCAAAGTTGTCAATGAAAGTACATTGGGATTAATTTGGAGGAAACTGACATTTTCCAATATTGAGTCTTCCCATTTCTTCAAAGTATATGTTTCAAGTCTTTGTAGCTGCATGTAATTGCTAATAGCGACATCTGACAAATTCTGAAAAATGCATGCCCTTTCAGCTTTTAGCAAGTAGAAACAACGGATTAATACATGACTATCTTTATTTATACTAGGTAACTGTAGTGGACTGAAGGCTTGTACCCTCCCCACCCCACCGTTCATATGTTGAAGTCTTCACCCTTCAGTGTGCTCTTTGTGAATGCAGAGGTAATTATGGTTAGTTGGGGTTCTCATGATGGGAGTAGTGCCTTTGTAAGAGACTTCAGAGAGCTTGCTGTTTCTCCATGCTCACACAAATATGACATGAGCACACAGAAAAGAAGGTGACAGTCTGCCTGCTGCCAAAGAAACCGACCACGCTGGCACCCTGATCTTGGACTTCTGGCTTCCAGAACAGTGAGAAAATAAATTTCTGTGCTTTAAACCACTTAATCTTTGGCATTTTGTTACGGCAGCCTGTGCAGACTGCTAGAGCTGTGTATGTGTTTCTTAGTGTGCACCGGACTTTGGGTTCCCTTAGGCTTCACAAGCTAATGACAGCCCCAGGAGACAGGCCAAGAAGTGCATCAGCTGGTATGGCAACAGAAAGGGCTACTTTGTGAGAAGTGCTTATTTTATACTATTGTTTTGCACAAAGACCACTTTGGGAAAAATAAAGGTTTCTCAGTTGCCTTACCCCCTATGCAAAATGAGAACAATTTTTTTGAGCTGAATAGATTAATTTCTAGAAATTTTGGCTTCCCTATCTTACTGCATAGAAGGCCAACAGGAAAACTGTCATTGACCTTCAGCGGCCAGTGTTAGCATCTGGGCATACCTGGCAGGAGTGTAACCAGGTACAAGTGATAGAAAAGTTGCAGGAGTTGCTTCTTGCCACATCCAATGTGTAGCTTTACCATCACTGACTCTAGCCAGTTGATGTTTTACCAAGCACTGGGTTACAGCATGCTTCAAGACTACATCCTTGGTTGTCCGTATTGGCCATGCCCTCAGATCGCTTCAGTCTTTATCTCCATCTGTCTTCCAGGCAGGCAGAGCAGAGCAACCCAACTGAGATAGGGTTAGCCTCTCCACCAGCAAGTCTTCTCAAAGGCTGAGCAGCAATCCTGTGGCTAATTTGGTGCCTGGCTGCCCAGTTCCAGGCCTTATCGTGGCTACCCTGAACACTTGTCATTCCTCCTGCATTTCCTGTTGGAACCAGCCCCCTTCTCTGTGGCTTTAATAAAAACCCCAGACCATCTTCACTAAGAAGGACGGTAGTTCTTGAGACTCAAAAGGTCTACTAGGTCCTCATGCATCCATAGCACACTTTCTCTTTCCTTTACCCTCAAACTCGTCCTATTTTGATAAAGCACTGGAGACAAGGACTGAACTTTTGCTGACAGTAGCATCATGGAAACACCTTCCCAGTCATTTCTTTTAGTTGTGGAATACGTTAGAGTTGAATACGTTTGCATGCAAAATTTTCACCTTCAAGTTAAATTCACATGAAGTATTATCAGTCTCATTTGATCAATGGAGGGTCAGGGAAATCGATGTCTCCCACAAGGAAGTACAAAACTGGGGCTAGATTTGGTTTATTCCAGTAAATGAAACTCTCGGAGAACCTCTTGTGTGCACCAAACCGACCCCTCTCCCTTCCCTGCCCCAGGCCTTTCTATCCTTTGATGGCAGCATCTTCACTCAGAACTGGTGCAGCTTCCTGGATGACTTCCGCCCCAGAGACCCCTGCATCCCTGGGCTCCGATCCTGCCGGCAGGGTCTGTGGTGCTGACCCTGCTAAGGCCCACGCCTCTTTCTGCCAGTCCCTACAGAACTGGACCAGCCGATGAAGGGGACATCCGTGGTGTCTGCCGGGAAGGCCCTCCTCCACTCCTCTCCCTCCCTTCCTCCTCCTTCTGGATAATATGCCTTGTGTACAGTGAAAGGCAGAGTCGAGGTTTGATTTCAAATCTAAAGTGAGGAGTCAGGCAGGCAACATGAAACCTACAGGCCTACTTTATCCTGAAGCAAACCTTTTTTTAAGTTAAGTTCTGTAGCTACTGGCAGTGAAGCAATGTCCCCAATTCAACACATGATTTGTTTTGGATGAAAGAAGCAAAAACACTGTTGGAACAGAAGGAATTTATAAGGCAAGAACAGTGAAAATATGCCCCATTTAGTTAAAAACAAATTGCAAATCAAGTTTTTTTTTTTTTTTTGAAAAGACAAGTGACATTTAAATTCTGACTTTGTATAGAAGATAAGGGAGGAACGTTGTAGAGAGCACTGAGGGTCTATGTCCTTGGAAAAGCAAAATCCTGAAATTTCAAAAATTGTTAAGATGCCTTATACACTGCATAGAAGAATGCATAACATTAACACCTTAATCTTTAATTTAAATCTACAAGTTCTTTTTCCAATTACCTTATAGTAGCTTTGTCTGTTTTTTTAAAGATTATGATGAGAGAAAGAGAGGGAGAGAGGGGGAGAGAGGGAGATCTGCAGAGGCTGAGTCAGGACTTCAGCTGGGTCTCCTACGTGAGGGACAGGATCTCAACTACTTGAGCCATCATCTGCTGCCTCCCAGGGTGAGCATTAGCAAGAAGTTGGACGTTGCATTCCAATACAGGATGCAAACATACTTAGTTGTGGCTTAACTAGCTGCACCACAAGACCCTACCTAATACATATGTTTTAATAAAAAATGGGCTATGTTGTTTAGGGAAAAAAGATTAGATGCTTTCATCACTTTGGAAATACTAACTCTTTAAAACATTTTCAATAAAGCTACACTGGGACACCTGCAACTGGGTGGCATAGAATGATGAGCTCAGACGGTGTCCCAGCGTTTCATCAGTAACAGTGTCCTTAGAAGAGAGCTTGTAAGTGACACCATCAGCATGCATCCTGCATCTTCTCTCAAATACTTTTCACTTCAGTCCCCGAAACTCAAGGGAAAAAATTAATAGAATTGTCATTTATAGAGTGCAGATGAGAAGCACAGTGGTATTTAATTCGAGGATGTTTAGTTAGGTGATGAGGTAATACTGAATTTTAGTTTGGACAATGAGATTTTACCAATCATTTCATCTTTCTAGGTTTCAGTTCCCTCATTTGTGAAAATGAAGATAACATTTGCTTGTCACAGAATATCTAGAATTATTAAATAAAATAGATAGATGGCCAGCGCCGTGGCTCACTAGGCTAATCCTCCGCCTGCGGCGCCAGCACTCCGGGTTCTAGTCCCGGTTGGGGCACCAGTTCTGTCCCAGTTGCTCCTCTTCCAGGCCAGCTGTCTGCTGTGGCCCGGGAGTGCAGTAGAGGATGGCCCAAGTGCTTGGATCCTGCACCCCATGGGAGACCAGGAGAAGCACCTGGCTCCTGGCTTTGGATCGGCGCAGCACGCCGGCTGTAGTGGCCATTTGGGGGATGAACCAACGGAGGGAAGACCTTTCTCTCTGTTTCTCTCTAACTCTGCCTGTCCAAAAAAAAAAAAAAAAAAAAAAAAAAAAAAAAATAGCAAAATAGCATCAAGTGGAGAAAGAAAAAAAAAAAACATACTGAGGACTCAATATATGCCAGGTACTATAGTTACAAGTGGAACTCTTTAGGTCCATGATTCTACCAAATTAAAATTTTACAACACTAATAAAATGCTTCAAATTTAAATAATCCAAATAATCCAATTTTACTTTGACAAAAGTTCTTCTTAATAATAAACCTCTTCAAAGGCTCATTGTTAAAAATCTCAAAAGCAGAGTAAATCAACAGTGGAAAAGAAAAATGATTCCTATATACATCTCCTTTCCTTTTTAAAAAGTGTTATCCCTCTTTATCTAATTTTTAAATTTACTTTTTAGACATTTCCTTCAATGCATTAGTACTGTCATATAAGTATTCATCATAAAATAATCTGTGTGTTTTACACTTTTACAAATACTTTTCAAATAGGACCCTAAGTTTGCTGTAGTAAGTGAAATAAACATACTATTTAAAATTTAAAAATGGAAGTCTGACATATTTTTAGAATTTTCTACTGCCTAAAGGCTTTATAGGCAGAGATAAATAATTTCATATTTTAAAAATTCTGTACACAAAACTACCTCAAACATAATTTTAATTCAAAATGTTACCAATTAGCTCTTAAAAAATATTAAACAGATCAAAATGTGCTGGAAGGATGGTTAGTTTTTTCTGAAAAGAAAATGCAGTAAAATCAAGAAATAGTTAAATATTATAGGTTAAAAGCTTGGGCTGTATGATTAGAAAAATAGCATCGCTTTTTTTTTTAGTAACTGCACACATATCTTCACATTTAGTTTTTAAGAATATCATTAAAATACAAATATCATAAAGTTTAATAAATGTTTCAATAAAATATGTTTCTATTTAAACACACACATACACATATAAATATTTAGGAAAGAATCATAGCTTCTGGTTACAGATGACAAATAATTCTCAGAGTCTTAGCCTTTCATTTGGCCTTATATACACTATCTTGAAAGCAGTAAGACATATATTTTTAATCAGTAGGTGTATAGTTAGGCCAGATTTTATTTCTAGTAGCTTCTCAAATTTCCTTATTAGGAAGGTTAGTCAGTTATAAGAAACATAATTTAAGACTAATATCTGACACTTAAGTCTATTTTAGATATATATAGCACATGTCTTTATAAAAATAAATATCTATTGATAGACACTTCATTTCTTACACCAAGTAGATAAATTAAAATATCCTAAAACATGATCTGAACTTTACAAAAACACAAAGAAAATCACAGTCATCTATTCAGTGTGTTCGAATCAGATAGCCGCAGGATTCTGTTCACCTCCAACACGGAAGTGTCAAGTTCAAGGCCTCTGAAATATATTTTCTACAACCCTCAAACGTTGCTAAATAGACTTTTGGATTTTTAAGTTATAATTTACTAGGTAGTTTTGGTATTTAGACTACAGACTTGCAATTAAACCAAAAATCATTAGTTCTTTTTTTTTTTATGTTTGTGTTTCTCCTTTACATACTTTATATAGTAAAATACAGCAGGACAAGCCATTACTCTTTAGAAGTTGTACACTATTCAGGTGACAAAGAGTTAAGAAAATTTTCAAGGTCTGCTAAAGAATTGTGAAGTCCATCATTCATGTCTTGACTTCTAAGAAATTTTTTAAGAGTATCTAAAGCAGTTATGGCCTCATTTTGTGATGGTGCAGGAAGTTCAGTTCCCAGAGATGCATCCTCCTCCTCTTCATCAGAGGTACAGAATCCAGGTTCGTCAGACTTACTCTCTTTGGTACATACGGAATCGTCATTTGGTGCCACTTCGCACGTCTCCAGATCATCGTCCAAGGCAGCATACTCTTCTACAGAAAAACCTTCAGGGAAGTCTGCCTCAGTGCCCAGCGCCTGAGCCACAAAGTCAAGAGGAGCCTCTCCCTCTGCACTTGGCGCCTCACCTTCTTCCTTTGGACATTTGAATCCTGCCTCTTCAAAGCTTTGAACAATAGTCTCTGTGGTTACAGCCCTCCAACAGAGGTGCAGTGTATCAACTGCATCTAGGAGCGAAAACACAAACTCTTTGCTGCCTTCAACGGAACTTAAAAATTTCTTGATAAGGCAATGCCGATATTTGATCTTAAGGCTTTTAATAACACCTTGCTTCATAGCTATAAATCTGGGAGATAAACATGACGGAAAGAAGGCTAACTCAATGGACTTCAGATTCTTTACCTCTGGATGTGCCGGCAAAGATTCCACAAAAATCACCACTCTGCGTTGCTGGGCTTGAAACTTCTCGTCAAGTTTCTGCATCCACTGCTCAAATATATCGGAGGTCATCCATGCCATTCTGTTAGCTTCATAATGCACAGGCAGTGACTTTATACCTTTGAAACAATGTGGATTTTTGTTTTTTCCGATGACAAGCAAAGGAAGCTTCTCCGAGCCGTCCATGTTTGTGCCAATCACCAGAGTTACTCTGTCTTTGTATAACTTTCCAACAGAGCACGTTTCTCCTTTAAACGCAAAGGTATTTGTAGGTAACATTCGATAAAGCAGCCCAGTCTCTTTTATATTAAAAACATTTTTAGGCTGATAATCGTTTAAATAATAAGGAAGTACATTTTGTTGCCAGACAGTTGAAGGGTCTACTGGTACACCTGTAGCTTCTGCAGGTTGAGCTCTGAATACCAAACCATACCTGGATTTAAAGCGATCCAGCCAACCATTACTGCACTTAAAATCATTATGGCCCAGTTTCTGGGCAAAATCATTAGCTTTTAGACGCAACATTGGACCATTAACTGGTACATTCAGACACTGCGCGATGCGATACCATCTCATTAACGCCTCTTCCAGATCAGTGTAAAAAGCAGTCCTCAGTCTTTTTCTCTTTGGATCAAATCTCAGAGATTCAAAGGCTTCTAGAACTTTGTCTTTATTCTTCATGATAGAAGACAGTGAATTTTTCTTTATTCCATACTCAGCTGCAATCTCTGCTTTTTTCTTGCCACTCTCCACTGCGTTTATGATGTCAATCTTTTCCTCGATGGACAGACTTTTCTTTTTCTTTACTGTCACAGGAAGGGTTGGGGTGTCTGCAGGAGCTTCTGCCATCTCTACTGCTGCTTAGGAGAGATCTCTCACTTTCCTATGTCTGTTTCCTCAATTAAATTCGTTTTCCAGGATGATATAGGTTGCGGCTTCCTAGCCCACTACATTTATCAAAAGTTGGTATCTATCTAATAGCTTTTTCCCTCAGTAAGCTTATGAATAAATATACTTTTCCAAAGGCTCTCAAGAAGAACAATGTTAAATACAAGTAGAATATTTGAGAGAACTTTCCTCCCCAGGACCTTGTGCAGCTCAGTTTATAGTTTATTCAGAGTTCCAGGAGTCAAGTTAAAATAGAAATCTCATTATGTCAAACCTGTCCAGTCCTGCTGGTATATTTTTGGAACTTCAATCCTTTAAGATGATCCATTTGATCCACGCACACATTCAAGCTTCTATTAATTCTCCACAGGAGGCCCCAGAGATAAGAGGAAAAATCGTTCAGAAATTTTCATGCAAAATGTTATTCATTTCCAACTCTCTTTAGGATAGAAAAGAGAAGGGTAGAACTTTTAGAACTTCTAGAACATGCAGTGTATCTTCTTGTCTCTTGAAAGTGTAAAAAAAAAAAACACATAATTTTAGAATTGTCAAGTGAATATGAAGAAGTATTTGTACTTACAGCAATAATTATGCTTTCAATAATAACAGAAAGAATGGGCCATGTTTTTGAAGACGCAGTAACCAAAGCTTCTAGGAGACAGGCTTACCTCCAAAGGGCCTCTCTGTACAAAGCTCTCTAGCTCTCCTCTGTGCATCTGAATTCTCCCCTGGCCTTTGAATCCTCTGTAATATATACTTCTTAAATAGATAAATTTAATCTGTTTTGAAAATGTGGCCTTACCAAAATTAAAGAACTAAAAATGATGCTGGATAGATCTCTTGGTGGCTATTTTTTCCACGAGGACACAGACTGCACCCTCTGACTTCCCTAAACGAAAGACACAGCCAGACAGTAGTCACAAGGTCCAACTTTTAATAGCGTGTGGAGACAGTCTCTGCTTCACTAAAACATCGAGTGATTGATAATTCCATTTTTTAAAAAGTGAAAACCCATTCTACCCAGAAGTTTAAAAACCCAACAACTTTTGTATATACTTGACACGTTAGCTGAATGTACACAGATGAAAAACACTTGAGGAAACACATAGAATAAGCAAATTATGAGAGGAATAATGCAGAAAAAGCTAGACTAAGAAGGGAAGTAGAGTGACCCTAGGTCTTAACCTCTACTTCCTATGTAAATAATTGACTATGGAGCCAGACAGTTATGAACTGAGAAGTGACTCTCCACTTAGTACTTAGGTGACTCTAGGTCGTCTACTTATATTTATAGAAATTCCCTTTTCTATCAAGTGGGGTAATTACAAGGGCCTGCCTTGCAGGCTTACTGTACATTAAAGGAGATTCGGCAAGGCATTTAGCACCTTAAGAGAGTGTGCAACAAACGTATGGTGATGATCTCGTTATCTTCTCTCTCTTGTTTTTTTCACTATGTGAATCTAATCTACAATTCAGGAATTTTAGGAAACCCCACTTGCCAATGGAAGCAAGGATCTCACTGCGAATATATACTGAAAGCAAACAGCACTGAGAGCAGTCCCAGCGCTCCAGCCCGGCTCCCCTCCCAGTCAGTCAGTTTTGCTTGCGCCTCCCGCTGCCTAGCTGACAACAAGCTAATCTGATGAGCGGTGTTAATCTACCAGGTGAAAGCATGGGCACCATTCATTCTTTGTGTTGTGCTCCCAGGTCCCAGGCATCTTCATGCACAAACATTTTTGACAAAACTCCTTGTCAGAATTCGTCTGCCCTTGTTGTTCAACTCAAAAGAGCGATTTTTATCATAGGGATTACAACCACGAAAGGAGTTTAAAAAAAATTGCTGTTACCCAGAGCTTTAGTTTCCCAATTGCTTTACTATCCATATTGCAAGTAACTAAGGAGGAAGGTAAAAGTGAGTTTGAATGGTTACCCAGTGATAATGTGGCTGAGCCAGCCTGGAGTCCAGGTGTCTAAACGTCAAGTGCACACTCTTCTTGCTACTGGTACACCACCATATCCTTAAGTCACATGGATGGGGCCTCCTCCACAGTTAGTCTATGCTCCCTGAACCAGGCCAGCTCAGCATGTCCAGTGTCTATCCAAAACTTAAAAAACAAAAGCAAAATCCCCACAACATCAGTCCTCCATGGAAGGACAGGCCATTATGAATTCTGTGAACACAAATATTCAACAATTAGAGGAGATTTACTTTTCTAAGTAAATAATTTATTCATTCAACTAAAAAACCAAAAATTGTGCTTATATATGGGATCTTCCTGTACATTTCCTTGCAACTTCCTGTTAATCTGCAATTATTTTAAAATTTTCTAAAAAATTAAAAAACATTTTATTATTAGGAAAATACCAATCTTCAGAAACTGAGGTAGGAAGAACTAATTTTTCAAAAAAAGACAAATCAACCAAAACTACTCTCTAGGAGAAAAGTGAATCTCCCAGCTTCTCCATTCATACTTTTTTCTGTCTACCTTATTTCATTTGTCAGAAGTAAATGCTATTTCAAATAGCAAAGATTTAGGAAAAAGTTGCTCGAAATTCTTCTGACCCTATTTCAGTAAAAGAAATATAACAGTCATAATCAGAGATGATTATCTTGATCAAACTGAAAATAGTGATGTATCTTTATTTATTAAGATAACTTTTCCCCTGAGTTAACAATATTATTTCCTTTGTAAACAGCTGTCAAAAATCCAATTTTCCATGGTAGGATACAACAAAACTTTATTCTTAAAACAATTACATTTCTAATGCCACACCAGATAAGCCAGACTTTTTCCCTAGGAAAGAATAAGGTAATAATGCTCTCTCATCCATGACGCTGACATTTCTCCAGTCTTGCACAGAATGACATTTGGGATACTTATTTATTTATTTTTTTGCAGGGAGTAATGGCAAAAGTTATACATCTCAGAAGTACTCATCCTCCCAATTAAGCTCATTAATAATTCTCCCCCTTGCAAACATTATAGTAGATAAATTTTAGGGAATATTTGCTCTTTGTCAATAGTTAAGCTAACCAAAGAATGGGAATATCGAATTCACTGATAAAGATGCCCAATGAACTCCAAACAAACGCATCAACCCTACTACCAATAAGTGAAACACAAATCTTTTAAACAGGAGATACCTTTTTATTTTTTGTTCCTGTCTATCAGAACTACAATATCTTGTGTTTGTCAGGGTGCAGGAACATAGGTTTCTAGAAGACATTTAAATTGGTACAAAGCCTATTGAGGGCAAATTAGCAACACAACACAAAAATCTTAAAAATGTGAATAGCTTTTTACCCAGGAATTCTATATCTAGGATTTTATCCCAAAAGAATATGGATATAAAAATAATTTTGTACAAATCTATTCATTCCTTGTTGCTACACAACAAATTATCATACACTTAGTGGCTTAAGACAACACTCTACATGGTTCTGTTGGTCAGTAGTCCAGCTGGGTTCAACTGGGTCACCTGCTTAGGCTGAGTCAAGATGTCAGGCAGAGGCCAGGCTCCCATCTGGAGACTGTGGGGAGAATTTGCTCATTCAGGTTGGTGGCAGAATTCAGCTCCTTGCTGTGGTGGGGTCGAGGGCTCTGGGCTTTGGTGTTGGCTGTTTGCCAAGGGCCACTCTCAGCTCCCTCAGGAGGTGCTCTTCACTCCAACAGCAGTGAACATCCTCCCACGGAACCTCTCACACTTTGAACCTCTGACCTTCTGCACAGACACCAGCTGGAGAAAACCACTTGCTCCTATAGGGCTTGAGGAGTAGGTTAGGCCCACTCAGATTTCTTCCTTCTGATTAATTCAAAGTCCACTGCTTAGCAGCCTTAATTCCAGCATCAGACTGCTTTGCATGTAACATAACACAATGTGGGAGTGATCTTGTTAATGGGAGGGAATTCACAAGGGTGAGGGCATCTTGGAACCTACCTATCACACCAGAACATTCTTCACGTTGTTGTTACATAATTACATTCAAAACTGGAAATGGCCTAAAAGTACAATAACAAGGCTAGTGAAATACATTAAGGAATATCTATAGACTGAAACACGATTAAACATACTAGAGACTCATTCATGACATGAGGAAAATTCCATGATATATTAAGGGAAGGAGAGAAAATATAAAACAATATGCCAACAAATACAGTATCTACTGAAAACTCTATGAGGTTAGCGGCTCACAGCTACTCACAGAGCTCGGGGTCACAAGCAGCAAGTTCTCAATGACAACCTGTTCTTGTTAAATACATGAAGAAAAAAGACATCAATCAAAATGCCAAGTGCTCCCGCTAGGTAACTTAATTATGAATAAGTTCAGGTTTTTTCCTTTCATAGTTAAAAAAAATGTGCAACTAACAGCCAACTTTAAACCAATATTATGAAACTGGCCTTCTTCCCTTCAGTTTCTAGGGGGTAGTAAGTTACTCGCCTCTTGCCAAGCGCTTATTCTCTGACAGAACCAACCACTTTCCAAACTTCAAGCACTCGAGTGCTCATTGTTTTCCACAGACAGACACTACATCCACTTCACCCTGCCTGTTCCATGACCCTAAGCAGCAGCCGTTGCTGGATTCTGGAACGGGCCGGTTGTGTAGTGGATAATAAATTTTTATAATCCAAGCCACGTTATTCAGTTTCCTGGTGCTGCGAGAGAATAAAACCAGTCCAAAGTTCAGTCTCCTAAAAAGGATCTGACTTATCATGGGAACCAGACATGCAGAGGCAGTAACTGATGCAGACTAAAATAGGGGCTCAAAGGAAGGGATGCAGGACCAAGGAGGTGAGAAAAATGAGTTCTCCTAGGGAGCATAATGAATGGGGTCACGGTAGAACTAACACCGAGCTCAACCATAGGGCTAGGGAAGGGAAGAGCCAGGAAACAGCGCTGCTGCTAAGAATGCAGAATAAAACAAAGAGGGAAATCACAGCTGAAGCCCGTTAACCAGTTCTACGTCACTAAAGCTTTATGCCCATACCTACGCTGATATCCACGTCTGTGAGTTTCCTGAATGAGCACGCTCCCGCCACTATGCAAAACAGGTGCACTGGAAAGCAAGACTGGGGCAAGCCTCACTAAGCTCCGAGGGCTTGGATGAGGAAACAGACTTCAGTCAGTCAGTATGCCACAAGTGGTAATAGTGCAAGAGTGTAGGATCATAGAGGAAGCTTCTCTCAGTTATCAGAATAAACGCTTAGGGGAACTCCTCTACTTTTGTTTATTTAAAATCATGTATCTACTCAGCGTGAGAGAGAAAGAGAGAATAAAATCTCTCCTCTGTTGGTTTACTCCCCAGAGGCAGCAGCCAGGGTTGACAGGCTGATGACAGAAACTCCTGGCACTCTGGAATGGGCTCTGGGCATTCTGAGCATCAAAAGCCAACCCTGTCTTCTGTGTTTAGAAACTAGTGATACTGAGAGCCCTCACCTCACTGTATTCTTCAGGTGTACAGGTGGCGTCTGTGTGTAACTGAATGAAATGTGCATGTGCCTACTGTACAGCTTTTGAAAGATGCTACGTAGTTCTAGTAACTCCACTGTACATCTGCTTAGTGCACTAGTTGGGGGCTTCTTACAATGTTCCATTATTTAGCATCTTCCTATTGCAATACAGGGCTTGTTTTCAGAGGGATTACACTGTGTGATCAGCATCCTAGATCTCTCTCCATGAAAAGAGAAGCAAACAGTGATACAAATTTTGAGCTATCACCAGAATTTTCAGAGAAAAGATCTGAAGGATAGAATTTTCTTCTATCTCTCCAGAAAATAACATTGACAAGCCACAGTCTTCAACATCTAAACCAGAGATAGTTGGCTACACACACAATTAATTGATTCAGAGAGGAATTAAAAAGCAATATCTTTTAACTGGTTGCCTCCTTCCTTTCTTGGTCACTGAAAGACAGACTACTAGAATTCCCCACTAGCCCTGTGAATAAGTAGTACCCAACTTTTCAAAAGCAGAAGAACTAACAGCAGTGTAATGGTAAATGAGCAGGTGATCTCCATATCTAAGTGTAATTTTCTTATCTCTTCAAATGCCAACTGAGAGAAAAGCAGCAATCTTCTGTTCTTCCTAACAGAGTGAGCAGGCAGAATGTCCCAGGCTTGTGGGGAGGGGAGTTAGAGCAAAGAAGAAAGGAAGGGAAAAGCCAGCCTCCACCTAAGCAGGGCCAGGTTTAAAATAAGATCTTTTGGGGCGGTTCTGTGGCGGCGGGTGCTGGCATCCTACATGGGCTCCGGTTCTAGTCCCGGCTGCTCCACTTCCAATCCAGTTCTCTGCTAACGGCCTGGGAAAGCAGCAGAAGATGGCCCAAGTCCTTGGGCCCCTGCACTTGTGTGGGAGACCCAGAAAAAGCTCCAGGTTCCTGGCTTCAGACCGGCTCAGCTCCAGCATTTGTGGCCATTTTGGGAGTGAACCAGCGCAAGAAAGACCTCTCTCTGCTTCTCTGTAACTCTGCCTTTCAAATAAGTAAATCAATACATCTTTTTTTTTAAACATAAGATCTTTCAGTTAGCATCAAATTTTCCCCCTCAATCCAAAGATCACTGGCTGCTGTTCCTTAAAATGAAGGAAGAATTCCACTTTTTCTACCACCAGCTGAAGCAGCTTCCTATGTTTTCACAGAGCCAAGCACGCTAACTTCCCTCAGGGCGGTATTAATCCTGTGTAATACTGTGGGTGAGGATGAACCACACTCAGTGCCACACTCACTGGACTGAGGGGTACCCTACACGACTAATGGCATCTTCACCGAGCAGAAGTTAGCTCCGGGGTCCTCAGACTCTCTCACCGAAATCAGCAGCAGAAAAGAAAGGATCCTTGGGAAGGCCAAAGACTATAACGGGTGGGCATCGTTCTAATATAAAGACACACTTGACTAACTTTAGGAGGCTAATATCCCCAAACCAAGAGGTGGTGGGCAGGCAGCCACAGGCATCAGCCAGCTAAATGATTACGTCCTAGTTATCCACACCACTCAAGCTCACCGTCTCCTCTTCCAAGTCCTCCCTTAGCAGCCTGTGGACCAACACATGTTCTCAGCTACAACTTCTGTAGCTACTCTGCTCCTACTCAGTAAGAGCAGTGACCATTCTAGGTCGGGATTCTGTTTATCACTGAGAAGTCTAACGGGCGGGCTCCAAACCAACAAATCCACGGTAAGCTCTGGGATGGAAGTTACAGTTTGAGTGAGTGGCGTGTGTGTGTGTGTGTGTGTGCACACTCACTTCTTTTTTCTTTTTCTTTTTTTTGACAGGCAGAGTGGACAGTGAGAGAGACAGAAAGGTCTTCCTTTTGCCGTTGGTTCACCCTCCAATGGCCGCCGCGGCTGGCGCGCTGCGGCCGGCGCACTGCGCTCATCCGCTCATCCGATGGCAGGAGCCAGGTACTAGGTGCTTTTCCTGGTCTCCCATGGGGTGCAGGGCCCAAGCACCTGGGCCATCCTCCACTGCACTCCCGGGCCACAGCAGAGAGCTGGACTGGAAGAGGGGCAACCGGGACAGAATCCGGTGCCCCGACCGGGACTAGAACCCGGTGTGCCGGCGCCGCAAGGCAGAGGATTAGCCTGTTGAGCCACGGCGCCGGCCTCACTTCTTTCTTCTGTTGTTAAAGACAGAGCCTTGTGAGATAAGGAAGGGTGCTTTACACTCAGACTTATGTTTTGGGATTTCAGTGCTGTTTTCGGAAGAGGTATCTGGAGATCTGAGACGATACTGCTATATTTCAAACATTTGTGGTGTCTTAGGTATTTACTATCCGTGAACCTGCGGAAGAGAGCCGGGCCGGGATATTTTAGTAGGCTGAAACTTCCTGGGAACCGGCGGGGGCAGAATTCTGTCTTTAGGCGCTGTAGTCAGCTAAGGTGACAGGGGAGAGATCCAGATCAGAGAAGGCTAAGTCTCACCCTGTGCACAGTCGCTTTCGCGTGTCTGCAAGCAAAGCGGGGGTCAAAATGAGCAGCGGAGGCTGTGCGAGGGAAAGCAGCCCAGGATCCGGAGGGTGGACCGACTGTCTGATCTGCAGGGAAAGGAGCCCCGAGCCGGGGTTCCCTCCCTGCAGCGCACGCGGGGAAAGGGCTCGGAGAGAGGGGATTGCTCAGAAGTTTCTGCGGAGAGCTCAGCGATCTATTTAGGATGCAACAGGGCGAGCAAACAAAGTGGAGCCCGGTCACCTAAAACAAGAAAGGGACGGGTAGGAAAAGTGTTAGGGACCCACTGTGGGCGAGCGAGGGGGTCACTCCTAAGGGAGTGGGCGCGCCTGGCGCTCGCACCCCGTCCGCGCCCTATTGCCCGCATTCTCTCCACCACCTCAGCCCAGCCCGCGGGGCTGGAACAAGCTTCTCCGTGGCCGAGAAAGCCGCTCTGGCTCGTCTGTGGCTGCATGGCGGTGAGCTCCCGCCGCCTCCACACCCTCCCGGCACCGGCTCACCGTCGGTCTTGCTGAAGGGGGGGGACGCCTAACGCGTGAGGCCGGGAAGTGTGAGAAAGACGCGGTGCTGAGGGCTCCTGGAGACCTCCGCCCCCTCAGACCGGGCTGGCGAGCCCTTCCGCCAGCTCCCAACTCCGGCCGCGGCTGCCTGACCCACGCGTGAGCTCCTCCACGAGTCAGCCGAAGCCAGAGATGCACCCGGGCAACCGGCACCCGCGGAGCCCCGGATGTGGTTGCTAGGGCCGCAGCGGGAGGGGCGGGGCCAGCCTCCAGGAGAGGGGCGGGGGGTGCCGGAGGGGAGGAGGCGCGCTGGCACCATCGAGACGTGGCTTCGCCGGGCCGGATTTAGGGAGAGAGAGGCCGGCCTGGGCCCAGGACAACGCTACTTCCGGTCCCCTCACTTCCGGCTTCGCCGCTCTCGGTCCCGGTGCTGGGAGGCCGGCTTGGGAGGTCGCTAGGCGAGAGCGTCCTCGGCGGTTGGTCCGTGTGAGGCTGTGACAGCTGCAGTCGCTCCCCGCCCCCGAGGATCCGAGGTGTGTCGTGGGGGAAGGGGAAGTCGGAAAAGGTCCGGGTTGGCGTTTCCGCTCGCTCCTTGCCAGCGTCGAGGCGATTCCCGGAGAGCAGCGGCAGGGGTGATCCTCGGCTGGAGAGCTGCCGGCTTCCCCGCAGACAGGTGGGGGCGGAGCGGGCCCGGCCGGGGCCGAGGCGGGCGAGGGATGGACGGGACGCGGTGCTCGGCGGGGCGGGCGCGTTGCCTCCGCCGCTGCGCGCTCGGATGGGGCACTTCTGTCGCCGAGCGCGCGCCGTGGCTGCCCGACTTTGCTCTCCTGCCCCTCTCGGAGCGTGCCCCCGAAGCAGTCGAGCGAAGGGGAGGGCCGGCCCTTGGAGGGCTGCACCCTCCGGGCTTTGCATGCATTGGGTGGGTAAGGGGGTCGCGGGATCCAAGCCTTCTTGACCGAGTAGCCGAGGGGACAGGCTTCGGGTTTGGTGGCCAACTTTTTTTTTTCCTTCCCCCCCTCCTCTCCCGCAGTGAGAAAGGAGAGTGATATCCCTCGGAGGGGGTCGCGGGGTAGTGCAGCGGGGAGGAGCCTGTCCGTGGAGTGTCCCAAGCCGGCCGTGCCAAGGAGTGTGGGAAGTGAGTTGTGCTGTCCTCTTCTGGCTTGTTCCCCCTTGCCAGTTTACCACTGGTTACGTGTCTCGGAAAAGGAAAGTGTTTTTTTTTTTTTTTAATAGTTCTTAGACGCCAGGCGTTTTTTTCTTTTTCTTTTTATTATTGCTTCCTCCTTTTTTTTTTTTTTCCTCTTATCTTTGTTTTGAGTTCTTTGATCTCAAAAAGTTTTGAACTTTTGACACTTCCTGCAGATCCTTTAGCCGCCTCCTTGGGATTTCTCTGGTCCCCCTCGTCCCGTCTTTGTTTTCTCCCAGATGAAGGTTCGGACCTTCTCCAGCTCGGTTCTTGTTTGGCAAGAGGAAAAATGGAAGATGTCCGCACTTTTCGTAAGCCTAAGCTTTCGCGCCTTCACCTGTATAGGTATGTTCCTGTTGGCCAGTGAACTAACTTCGCTGCCGTAGAAATGCGCCCCAGAAATGGTTAAGTCAGGCTTCCCTTAAGGCTGCACGAATTGGCCATCTCCTTGCTGATCTCAGAGCCGCAGCAGCTGACTATGTTTTAGTGCAGTTTCAATGCTACTCGTCTTTGTCCTGTCTTGTGGGGGTGGTGCTCTTTGCTCTGTGGGATCCACATCCTCTCAATCACCAAGTCTGCATCTCATTATCTGAGAAAAGAAGGTATTTCTCATGTTGTATGGTCCTGTCTCAGATGGACAGATTGGTATTCCTCGGATTATGGCTTGCCTTCATCCTGACTCATGACTCGGGGTCTGTGCTCTAAGCTTCCGTGACTTGCAGGGTCTTCCTCACCTCCACCCTGGAAATTCTGTGCAGGGTTCTGTTTACGTGCACTTTGGGGAGAATGGCAGCTCTTCATATCAGATTCTCAAAAAGAGATCTGCAGCCTCCAGCAGAAGTAGCAACTTCTGCCTAGCGTCTTGTTGAAGTTAGTGGAAACGATTTTTCACGAAACTGTCTATTTTCCCACCGAAGTGGCTTGTTCTGGGGCCCTGGTCATACTGAAATCTGAAATCTCGACTACTGCAGAGCTTCAGTGTTTCTAAATTCCTCCCTAGACTGAGAGAAGGAAGTGCGACTGCCTGCTTATTCAGTTCTTGATTTGTGGTTTTGAGGTTTCTTTTTAGGGATGGCTGGTTGTAGCCAAAACTCTGGATTTATAGACGGATGTGTTTATCATTATTGAATACATGTTGAGTATCATCATCCTACTAGGCATAGTTCACAGTAACGTGTTTGAGTCCTGGGTGGACTTTGCCTTCATTTTCCTACCTTTAACTCTGGGCATCTGCCTCGAGTTTTGGCTTTGCCACAAAGGGCAAACAAGGTGTTGTAGGGGTGTGAGCCTTAAGCGTTTGGCATGTTCCTACCCATCCACACATCCTTTTTCCTACATGAGGTATTTTAATGATTATTTTTCTCCCGTGGTTGAGTTAGTATCCCTCCCTGCCTGTTTGTATTTATTGAGTTGGTTGTGAAGTGTTTGTTGATTGAAGATGGAAATTCTTAAGGTACTTGATGCTTGTTACTGAGAATGTTAGAACCGAAGGAACCTGTACAGCCTATTCCAGTGTTTTTAAAGTCACTTAAGTTCTGTTCACAAAATAATTTTTAGTTTGTCTATCATTTTCACTTAGAAGAGAGGAAAATGTAACTTTGTAAAGAATGGGTTATGATAAATTAGCTTCCTTCTAAGGTGATGACAAATTCAGAAGATAGATTATGTCTACACACAATAACAAGTGATTTGTTTGCTTTGCTGTGTACCAGGCATTATGCTAAGTGCTTTACATGGTTATCCCACCTGATCCTCCCAGCAGCCTTGTAAGGTGGCTATAATTCTCCTAGATGAAGAAACTGAAACTGAAGCAAAAGGGATCGCTCTGAGTTACACCGGGGAGCTAGGATTTGAATGTGGGTTGTTTGATTCCAGACTACTACCATAAATGGCCTTTACCATATTTCCATTACATTCCTTTTTGGCCTGAGTTGGGGATATCTCATCAGCTTTTCTATCGGACACTAAGAAAAGGTCTTTTCCTTTATTTAAAGTTCAATGGATAAACACCTGGTTTAATGTTACACTAAAAAAGTATGACAAAAAGAATCCAGTTTGGACACGGACCATGGGATGATAGTCAATAGAATTTTCTCACCAGTGTGGATGTAAGTCTGTGTGGTATGTGTAGCAGTTATGACACAGGAAGAGTGGAAAATCTGAAAATGAAGGTTATAAGTAATAACTTGATACTGTTAGAGCCTGGGAGCATAAATAAATTTCTGAATGACAAATTTCTAGAAGGAGTAAATTCAGCAGGGGACTTAAGATGACATGGCTGTGGGAGAAAAACTAACACTGTTTGTACAGACTGGAAAATGAGTTGTCCCACATAACATGGAGGGTGATGACTTACGAGACGAGGGAAGTCTGAATGTCAGATGCCTGCCAGCAGTACTTCTGGAATGTATGGAAAACTCTTTATAACCAGAGGGTCTGAAACTAATCTTGTTACCCTTGGTTTCTGCTGGTTTTAGGCAGTCAAGGAAGCCACAGAATAGCTCTTGCAGATTTTTAAACTATTCTTTACCAAAAAAAGTACATTTTTAAAATATTTTTTGAAAGTATTTATTTATTAGAGAGAGAGAGAGAGCTCTTCCATCTGCTGGTTTACATCCCACATGGCCACAACGGCCAGAGCTGGGCCCATCCGGAGCCAGGAGCCAGGAGCCAGAAGCTTCTTCCGTGTCTCCCACATGAACGTGGGGGCCCAAGGACTTAAGGCATCTTGTACTGCTTTCCCAGGCCACAGCAGAGAGCTGGATTGGAAGAGGGCCAGCCTAGACTTGAACTGTCCTGCTATGGGATGCTGGCACTGCAAGGCGGCTTTACCCAATATGCCACAGCGCTGCCCCCAAAAGTCTATGTTTTCTTTCTCGTTTCCTGTTTGTCCCTCCATCTCTCATTCCCCTCTCCACTGTTTATTCTAGACCTTTGTCTTAGGATGGACATAAGGCAAGTGTTGCATAGCTCCATTAGCAGTAGATTCCTGAAAAAACAATGCAAGGTCTCTGTATGAAGTACTGTTGTTCCCTTTAATAAACATACTTACTTAAATAAAAAGGGCTTTTCAGAGTAGACAGTCTGCTTGGAAACCCACTCCTGGTACTACTGTCAATTCAGGTTGAGACCTACAGAAGCCAAAAGTTCTTGCTTGCCTTTGTCACTTCACCTCAGTGGCTAGAATCTGAGTAACTTCGTGGTAGTTGGTAAAAATTAGATCCTCTCTTGAATGACAAAGATTTGTCACCAAAAAGAGTTTTTAGAGCATTTTGGGTTTTGAAGGTAGTTGTAAAACTAGTAGTCGCTCAAATCTTCTGTGAAAATATGGCAGTATCTTTGCCATATTGTCACCTAAAATAAAAGCTTTTGTTTTGTTTTGGTATATTTGTGATGGCATTGGACTAGCTGTCCTTGGTGTTCAGGCCTGATCCTCTTTGATTTTTGGGGGAACAGTGACATACTCCCTTTGGCGCAGGATCGTAAGAGCAGAGAGTTCGTGGTGAGGCCCAAGTCATCCAGTGAAGGGAGTCAACTGGCCAACTCTGATCTGTTGACATGACACAGTGTTGGAGAGCAAGGCTTCCAGACTCCTCCTGCGTCATGTCACACGCAGATAAGGAGGCTTGTGTGGCAGACTATAGCTGGAGCCTCTTTGGCTTCCTGTAGGGGATGCAGGGGTGGGTCAGTATTTCAGTACATCTGGAAGTCATTCTTGGCACCATGATTGGAAAGCTTTGGCCTAAGGAGGGTTTAATACCTTCTGTTTGTTTAGTATGTAATAATTGACAAGGCACTTTCCCATATGTTTTCATTTTATTTGACAGCCATGTCAGATAGGTAGAGCAGATCATATTATCATGTTGGAAAAGAAAAAATTGATATTTAGGTCAGGTGCTTTGTATAAGGTCAAACACCTAACAAGGGGTGGGTCAGGAGCTCAAAGCTCGGGTAGGAGAGATTAAACAAGGGGCCTGTCCCCTCTAGGGTGGCCAGGACCCCATCTGTTTGACTTCATAATCCTTCCTCTAGTTTCTGGGGCAGTGCAAGGCATGTGAAACCCCATAATAGTTAGTATTGAGTGACGCTGTGGCTGGGCATTGCTTTGGAGCTACTGTATATGTTACTAGATGTATTTTTTTATTAACAAATGGAGAAATATGTGTGAAAGTCAGAAGTTAATAGTCTGAGGTCAGCCAGCTAGTCAAAGGAGAAGCACAGGCTTCGGAATCGAAGTTGTCTGACTCTGAAGCTTGTGGTCCTTTCACTGTATGGCCTAAATAATTGGGCATAGTGATTGGGGTCTCCTGTGGGTTCCTCAGGGGATGCTGCTGGTGGCACTGGTGAGGGAGGTAGGAAACGGGAGTTAGGCAGTTTTCAGGTAGGGTTCTATTTTCTTTCTTTCTTTTTTTTTTTTTTAAGATTTATTTTATTTATTTGAAAGAGTTAGAGAGAGAGGTAGAGACAGAGAGGTCTTCAATCCACTGGTTCACCTCCCAGATGGCCGCAACGGCTGGAACTGTGCCATTCCGAAGCCAGGAACCAGGAGCTTCTTCTGGGTCTCCCACGTGGGTGCAGGGGCCCAAGCACTTGAGCCATCTTCTACTGCTTTCCCAGGCCATAGGAGAGAGCTGGATTGGAAGAGGAGCAGCCAGGACTCGAACGGGTTACCCATATTGGATGCCGGCGCTTCAGGCCAGGGCTTCTAACCTGCTGTGCCCCAGTGCCAGCTCCTCAGGTAGAGTTCCAGAGAGAATGGCCCTCTGAGAGGATTTTTGAGGCCTTGGCGGGGGTGAGTGATGACATAACTCAGAGTAATTTGGGCCATTGTTGCTACAAGGTCCTCATAACAAAAGGGTTAAAAATATAGCTCCTCTTCATATGTGGCTAAATGTTAATTGTAGACTCTTTCTTAAAGATAGGCTTTTAGATGATTATTTTTTCTGTGTGTATTTCCCCATTTTTCTGTACTACATAGTACTTTTAAACATTTTAAAGTACTATATTATATATTCTTGAAACAAAAATTAAAATAATAAGCAGGTGGAATGAAAAATTTCTGTTTTCCCAATTTTCCATCTCTGACACTGCTTCCCAGTTAATTTGAAAAATAGTTGAAAAGTAGTTGTTGGGAACAGGTGAAATACATGAGGAAGTTCTAAGCTTGCTGCCTGATACTCTAGCTACTAACTGCATGTGACGGCTTAAGTTAAAATAAAAAAAGTTTGCACCAGTACGTTTTAGTAACCACAGAGGGTAGTGGCTACTTCATTGGACAGTACAGGTTTAGAGCATTACCAACAACATTGTCCAGTCCTGCTAAAACTTGGCTGTACCGTAGAACTAAGATTATAAAAATCTGTTTTCTTTGGTGCCTAGCAAGTTTTTTAAAATTTTAGTTGATGAAATATTATTGCCACGTTTTCTCTAAGCTTTCTGTCCTAACTAAATCCAGATGGTCAAAGTCTTAACGTTTTTCTTGGCTATTTGGGGATTATAGTTAGCTGCTTGTCTAGGATAAAAATGTCAGCTTTTCCAGGGGCTTGAGGGCTTTCTATCTCCTTTGAGCTGTAGATTTGTATCTTGCTGTCCAGTCGACACCTTCTCTTACATACTTTAAAGATAACTCAAATCTAGTGTGTCTAGAATGAAACTGATTTCTCCTTCCTTCTCCACCTAAATCCTACAACATCACTTACTGTCCTTTTTTTCAGTGAAATATGCCATTATCTTTGCATTATAAAGTCCAGAAAATGTGTGAGCCTTCCCGCATTCTTCCTCACACATGAAGTAGGTCAACAACTTTTGTTAATCTTAGTTTCTAAATGTCTCTTAAATCTGTTTTTTCCTGTTTCCATGACTACCGACCACTGCTTAAGTGTGTTAACATCATCTTGCCAGACAATTCCACAGCAGCTTCCATTCTTGTCTGCTCTCTTCTGTTTTGGCTCCTCTCTAATCTGTTACGCATCCCAAAGGCCCACGAATTTGTTTAAAAACACATCTGATTGTCATTGTCCTGCTTTGTCTCCTAATGTGGCCTCTCATTGCTTCTGGAATAAAAGTGAAACTCCTTAACAATGAAGAGTTCTCCAACCTCCCCTGGTATCACATTCTGTGTAACTCTCCTTTCATCCTGCTTGCTGCCTTTAGTCCTTTGTGCTTCTCATTAGTTTCTCTGTTACACAACATGAAGAGGGAAAATAAAAAGACTCCTGCAAGCAGTTGATTTTGTTACTTGGTTAAATATCAGTTATGGTGGTGCAGATGGGCATAGTTGAATATCAGTTAGGTTGACTCTTACATTGTTTCTCATTACTCCAAGTAATTGGGAATTACTGTATGTAAAGTTTTATTTAGGGACTGGTGGTATAGGGCAGTGGATAAAGCTGCGCAGTGGATAAAGCTGCTACATGCGATGCTTGCATTCCATATTGGAGTGCTGGTTTGAGTCCCAGCTGCCCCACTTCTCAAACAGCTCCTTGCCAATGTGCTTGGGAAGGGAGGAAGATGGCCCAAGTTCTTGGCCCCTTGCCAGCCACGTGGGGCCACCCAGATGGAGTTCTGGGATTCTGGCTTCAGCTGAGCCCAGCCCTGGCTGGTTTGGCCATTTGGGGAGTGAACTAGTAGATGGAAGATATCTCTGTCTCTCTTCTCTCTGTTGCTAGGCCTTTCAAATAAATAAAGTAAATCTTGAAAAAATAGTTTTATTTATTTTGATTTGAAAGGCAGAGCTACGAAGAGAAAGATACACACACACACACAGAAAGTTGTGCAAGAGAGATTCTCCATCAACAGATGGTTCACTCCCCAAATGTGTAACAGCCGAGGCTGGCCAGGATGAAGCCATGAGTCTAGAACCCCAAATGGATCTCCCACGTGGGTGGCAGTAACCCAAGTACTTGAGCCACCACCTGCTCTCTCCCAAGGTGTACATTAGCAGGAAGGTAGAATTGGAAGTAGAGCTGAACCTTGAGCTCAAGGACTTTTTAAAAAAGATTTTATTTATTTATTTGAAAGTCAGAGTTACACACATAGAAGAGAGGCAGAGAGAAAGAGACAGAGAGAGAGGTCTTTCATTTGCTGGTTCACTCCCCTAATGGCCACATTGGGCAGAGCAGCACTGATCCGAAGCCAGGAGACAGGAGCCTCTTCTGGATCTTCCATGGGGGTGCAGAGATTCAAGGACTTGGGCCATCTTCTGTTTTCCCAGGCCATAGCAGAGAACTGGATCGGAAGTGGAACAGCTGGGACTCAAACTTGTTGCCCATATGGGATGCAGGCACTGGAGGCGGCGGCTTTACCTGCTATGCCACAGTGCCGGCCCTCCCAAGGACTTTTTTTTTGACAGGCAGAGTTAGATAGACAGTGAGAGAGAGAGAGAAAGGTCTTCTTTCCATTGGTTCACCCCCGAAATGGCCGCTCTGGCTGGCACACTGCACCCATCTGAAGCCAGGAGCCAGGTGCTTCCTCCTGGTCTTCGATGTGGGCGCAGGGCCCAAGCACTTGGGCCATCCCCCCAAATGACCGCTACGGCTGGCGCACTGCACCTATCCGAAGCCAGGAGCCAGGTGCTTCCTCCTGGTCTCCCATGCCGGTGCAGGGCCCAAGCACTTGGGCCATCCTCCCCTGCCCTCCCGGGCCACAGCAGAGAGCTGGACTGGAAGAGGAGCAACTGGGACAGAATCCGGCGCCCCGACAGGGACTAGAACCTGGGTGCCAGTGCCGCAGGCAGAGGATTAGCCTAGTGAGCTGTGGCGCCGGCCCCTGCCCAAGGACTTTAATATGGGATGCAGGCTGCCAAAACAGTGTCTTTCTTAACTGCTATGCCAGACACCCACCCCTGCTTAATGAGCAACCTGAACTTCGTTTATCAGTGTCAGAGGACTTGTAGGCATTAGCAGAATAGCTTTTATAAATATCAGATAGCTGTTGATATATACACAAGCATAATGTAAATGATTCTGTATTCTTTTTTAAAGATTTATTTATTTATCTGAAAGGCAGAGTTACAGAGACAGAGGGAGAGACAGATCTTCCTTCTGCTGGTTCACTCCCAAAATGGCTGCAATGGCCGGGGCCAGGCCAGGCTAAAGTCAAGAACTTCATCCGGGTTTCCCATGTGGGTCCAGGAACCCAAGAGGTTGGACCATCTGCTGCTGCTTTGTCAGGTGCTATAGGAGGAAGGTGGATCGGAGGTACCGCAGCTGGGACACGACCTGGTGCCTATATGGGATTATGGTATCGTAGGTGGTGGCTTACCCTGCCACACCACAATGGCAGCCTGGTATTTTATTTCTTTTTATTTGGTAATTTCCTTTATGAAAGAAAATGTAATATACTTTAAACATACTGTATGATAAGCAATTTTCCGTTTAGTGTCATTTACATTGGACAGGAGGGGAAGAGATTTTTTTTTTCTATGTTCAGAAAACAGAGAACTGCCATTTTGAGATGACTGAAACAAAGCTTGTATATTCTGGATATTATTTTCAGTTCTAAACAAATGTAGTTATTTAATGGAGTCATCTTGTATATTATCTCTGATTTTTTTTCTATTAGCAATTCAGTTCGTTTTGAAAATTGATACTTATGAAATCACATCAAGTGTTACTGTTCTCTTCTTGTTTATCCATGAATGACCAAAAATAGATATATATTAGTAGATTCCTTTGGGCGTGAAAGAAAGCAAGCCACCTTTCTTAGTCTTTAGCATGGTACCATGCTCTAGAATACAGAAGATGTAACTGAAGAAACTAAGCAAGGTCAGATCAAAGGAAGCCCTAGTTCTGCCCCCCCCCCCCATGTTCTGTTTTTATACTGTATGTTATCTCTAATATTGTCCTTGACTTAGCAATCAGAATTTCTTGATGTCACATATCATTATTCATAGTACTCCTCAGATTTTTTTTTTTTAACTGAAGTTACCCTAGAAGAATAACTCCTGGAATTTCTTTGGAGACCCCCCCCCCTTTTTTTTTTAGTTTTATTTATTTGCAAGGCAGAATTACTGAGAGAGATTTTCTGTCTGTCGGGTCACTGCTGAAATGGCTAAAACAACTGGAGCTAGGCTTGGCCTAAGCCAGGTGCTGGGAACTTCATCTGGGTCTCCCATGAGGGTGGCAAGGGCCCAAGGATTTGGGCCATCCTCCGCTGCCTTCTGAGGTGCCTTAGTAGGGAGCTGGATTGGAAGAGAAGCAGCTGGGACTCCAACTGGTGCCTGAATGGGATGCTGGCGTCTGTAGGGACCTAACCCGCTACACCACACCACCAGCTTTTGGAGACACAGTTTGTTTTAAAAATTCCTTAAATTTCTTTGAAGACTTATGTATATTGGCTTAAATAAAAAGATTGGAAAGGCAGAATGGCAGATTGTCCATCCCTTGGTTCACGTCTCAATGGCTACAACAGCTGAGGCTGAGCCAGCCTGAAGCCAGGAATTCAGTCTGGGTCCTCCATTAGGTGGCAGGGACTCAAGGACTCATGGACTCAAGGACTCAAGGCATCATGGGCTGCTTCCCAGGTGCATTAGCAGGGAGCTGGATTTGGGATAGCTGTGACTGGGGCATCCCAAGCAGTGGCTAAACCTTCTGCACCACATTGTCCACCCCTGTAGATTGTTTTATTCAAGCTGGTTTTGCTTTACATTCCATAATATTATACTTTTCTAAAAAAAAATCCAAATCTGTATTCCAGTATGATATATACCATATTTATCCTGTTTATGTATGTCCTGTTTAAATCTGTCTTCCTATGTCTTGGGAATATCATTTCATACTCCCTGTATTTCATACTGCTATGTTCACCAGCAATTATTCTATAGTCCTTTTAGTACTTGTATGAAACTTGTGAGTCTGAAATCTGTTGATCATGGAAAATATAAATGCAGTTTATTTTCAATATCTATGGACTCTTTTGTTGTGTCTGGCAAATCTCGACCTGTCCACTCTTCTTTGGGTTCCCAAAAGACCCTAAATGCATTTCAGGGTTTTAGGGTTTAGAATTCTTACCTGGTAAAATCTGATAAAAGTTCTTACGTGGTTTCCTTTTGGATAAGTGTATTCTGTTTGGTTTTGTAGAAATCAGAAGTTTGTTTCTATAATAAAATCAAAACAACCTTGAACAGTTAGGTGAATCATAACTTCAGGGGATATTAATTATGTATTTTTACAAATACCAATTAGTAATTCACTTTGTAAGCTTTTGGTCTTTAGACTCATTAGTTAATGCATGCCTTTGACTGATTCATAGATGTAAAACCCCAGTGATGACTTAAGACATATTTGGATTCCGGTTTAACAGAGCTGCAAGGCCTAAACGTTCATGGGAGTTTGTAGCAGTAATTCATCATCCTGTTTTTAAAGAAAACTTTTAGAGATAACTGTATTTGTATAAAGGTCAGAAAATGTGTATCTTGAATTGCACAGATTAGAAGTCAGCTTTTTAAATATCACTCCCATGAAGGTAAATATCAGTTATGAGCGAGCATATCTTTTTTAAAAATGTGAAGTTAATCAGAGTGCTTAAAAATATGAATGCCACTGATTGAGTGCCTGTTTGTCATTTTCAGAAGTCCAATTCTGTGTCTTCCTGTCTGTCTTGGGTTATTTGGTCTTCTCTAGAGCTGGATGACGGTGGTATATTTTCCTAATTGGCGCTACTGTTTACTGTAGGAGAGCTGATGGTAGCTCCTGTTTCCCAAGTAGGTAGAGGACAGCAAGAACTGCTTTAACCTCCTCTCATTTTCCGTCTCACTCTTCACTGTCTCTTGAGGTTCCTTCCTCCTTCCATTCTGGCACAGCGGAAGCGATTTCTTCCTTCCATCTAAGGGTAATTCCTCTACCATTGCTCAGTATTTCTTAGAGTTATTGAAAAACTTTCATTTTGATCAAATTTAGACTTTCATAATAGTTACAAATATAGTACAGGCATATTTTCCTTAGTGCTAATGTTATATGTAACCACAATTATCAAAGTAGGAAATTAACATTGCTGTAATGTTAATTAATCTACAAACCTGCTTAGAATTAAAGCAAATTTTCAACTCCTGTCCTTTTTCTGTCCCAGAATCCCATCCAGAAACCCACATTGAATTTAGGTATTTCTCCGTAGTCTGCCAATCTATAAGTTCCTCATACTTTGCTTGTCTTTCATGACTTTGGAAGGATACTAATCAGTTGTATTTTAGAATGTCTCCTAGTTACTGTTTGATGTTTTCTCGTGATTGGAGCAAGCTTTGGCATTTTTGGCGTGAATACCAGAAAAATGTTATGTCCATCTGGATTCATTATTTGAATATTAAGCAGTTCATCGTATCAGTATGTCTAATTACTTGTGACTTGGGTTTAAGGTTTTTCCACTGTGAAGTTGCACCTTTTCCCTTTTTAGCTGATAGGTATTTTTTTTTTAATATTTATTTATTTATCTATTTGAAAGAGTTACACAGAGAGAGGAGAGGCAGAGAGAAAGAGGTCTTCCATCCGCGGATTCACTCCCTAATTGGCTGTGATGGCCGGAGCTGCGTCAATCCGAAGCCAGGAGCCAGGAGCTTCTTCTGGGTCTTCCATGCAGGTGCAGGGCCTTCTTCTACTATTTTCCCAGGCCATAGCAGAGAGCTGGATCAGAAGTGGAGCAGCCGGGTCTCGAACCGGCACCCATATGGGATGCCGGCACTGCAGGTGGCAGCTTTACCCTCTATGCCACAGTGCTGGCCCCATCTGATAAGTATCTTGTGGGAGATATTTGGGGACAGCAAATCCTGTTTCTCCTCATACTTTGGCCCTGTAATTTTAACATCTATCAATCAAATGCATCTTGCGTGTACCATGAATGATGTTTGTCTCTGATGGTGATTCAGTTTCTTCTTTCCATTCTATATATATTTATTCTATGATTTTTTTTCCCCAAAGAAACCAGTTATTTAATGAGTACAAATTTCATAAGTACAACTTTAGGAATATAGTGATTCTACCCATCATACCCGCCATCCTGCTCTGACTTCCACACCTCCTCCTCTCTCTCCCATTCCCATTCTCCATTAAGGAAAAAAAAACCCAAAAAACCAAAAACTGTTTCTCAACAGTCAGGACAGGGACTGTTCAAGTCATTGCTTCTCGAAGTGTCAATTTCACTTCTACAGATTTCCTTTTAGATGCTCTGTTATCACAGATCAGGGAGAGCATATAGTATTTGTCCTTTTGGGACTGGCTTATTTCCCTAAGTATGATGTTTTCCAGCTTCATCCATTTTGTTGCGAATGACTGGATTTCATTTTTTTTTTTTTATTTTGACAGGTAGATTTATAGACAGAGAGAGAGAGAGAGAGAGAGAGAGAAAGAAAGGTCTTATTTCTGTTGGTTCACTTCCCAAATGGCTGCTATGACTGGTGCTGTGCTGATCAGAAGCCAGGAACCAGGTACTTCTTCCTGGTTTCCCATGTGGGTGCAGGAGCCCAAGGACTTGGGCCATCCTCCACTGCCCTCCCAGGCCACAGCGGAGAGCTGGACTGGAAGAGGAATAACCGGGACTAGAACTCGGTGCCTATATGGGATGCTGGCGCCGCAGACAGAGGATTAACCAAGTGAGCCATGGCGCTGGCCCCTGGATTTCATTTTTTTTTTTTTAACCACTGTAGTATTCCATAGAGTACATATCCCATAATTTCTTTATCCAGTCTTCAGTTAATGATGCTTTTTTCCTAGTGTGGACCATTAGGGCCTCCTGGTTGATTCCTGGGTTCTTTCTACAAACCTTTTGTTTTGTTTTAAATTTTCTTAATTTCTATATTAGGAGATGTTCCAGCCTTGTCTTGTATATTTTCCTGCCCTAGCCTTATTAAAAGAGCCTTGGTTCTTTTTATTGGAGAATGGTATTTAGAGACCAAGATCTGGTACTTCTTGTTACTGGAATGTCATTGCTTCTAGGTCACAGTGGACAGGATTAGGAAAGTCAACTCATGCATGCTTATACATATATTAAAAACCAGGAGTTGTATTTTAATTCCAGTTCAATGCCATAGGGTTCATTTGAACATTTCTCCTTTATTTATAAGTTTTTTTCTCTAACAATGAGAAACCCAGGTCTCGGTATCTACATTCTTCTCTCTTCTACCTTTTCCTGGGTTGTTAATTTATAATGATAGAGATTAGATTCATTTGGTGCTGTCCCTGTACTATTTTGAGTTACCACCATATCCTGGATGGCTTTAGTTATTTGATTTTAATGAAATTTTTATTTTTGAAGGATACATGAAAATTCCTATGCTTCTAAGAGTCAGGATTATTACAAAGTGTGTGTGTATCCAGATGAGGTACCACCCCCTTCTTGTCCCTGCCTGGTTCCTGATCCTTCCATTTCCCACTGCTTTCCACCCTTCTTTCATCTGCTCCTGTGGGTAATCTGTCTCCCTTGTTTGTGGCTTCTCCTTGTTGTATTTCTTCTTGTCCAATGAGCAGAAACTTTTTTTTTTTTTTTGACAGGCAGAGTGGACAGTGAGAGAGACAGAGAGAAAGGTCTTCCTTTTGCCGTTGGTTCACCCTCCAATGGCCGCCGCGGCCGGCACGCTGTGGCCGGCGCACCGCGCTCATCCGATGGCAGGTGCCAGGTGCTTTTCCTGGTCTCCCATGGGGTGCAGGGCCCAAGCACTTGGGCCATCCTCCACTGCACTCCCGGGCCACAGCAGAGGGTTGGCCTGGAAGAGGGGCAACCGGGACAGAATCCGATGCCCCAACTGGGACTAGAACCCAGTGTGCCGGCGCCGCAAGGCGGAGGATTAGCCAATTGAGCCACGGCGCCGGCCAGAAACTTTTAATATCCCCTTTTATTCTTACATAAGCGTAGTATACCATAGGTTTTTCTTTTTTTTATTCAGTTGGCTTTTTTTTCAATTAACAGTTCAGTAGACTCCCCTGAGAGAATATGTTCCAAGACCTCCAATGGATAACCTGAAACCTCTCATAATGCAGAATCCGACATATGCTGTTATTTTCCCCTGTGCATGTACATATTTGTGATAAAGCTTGCTTTATAAATAAAGCACAGTAAGAGATTAATAATAATAATTAATAATAGAACAATTATGCTGTAGCGTGATAAAGGTTATGTGATTGTGGTCTTTCTCTCAAAATATCTTATATTTTTATCTTTCACTTAAATGCACTTTTTTTTTTAAAAAAAAGATTATTTGAAAGGCAGTATTAGAGGGAAAGAGAGGGAGAAGAGAAGAGAGAGAGAGAAAGAGATCTTGTATCAGCTGATTCACTCTTCAAATGACTACAATGACTGGAACTGGGCCTTGTTGAAACCAAAAGCCTGGAACACTGTCTGGGCCTCCCACATAGGTGGGAGTGCCCAAGCACTCTTCTGCTTTCCCAGGTGCATCAGCAGGGAGCTGGATTGGAAATGGAGCAGGCAGGATTGAAACTGGAGCTCATATGGATGCCAGCGTTGTAGGCAGTGGCCCAACCCACTGTGCCACAAAGATGGCCCTCATGAAGCACTTCATGGCCTCTCTTTGTCATACTTGAATTGGCAGCACCGCTACTCTTGACCTTTGGGGCCATTATTAAATAAAATTAGGGCTCCTTGAATGTGTGGTGCTGTGACTCTGGGACAGTCTGATCACCGAGACATCTGCCAAGTGGCTGAATGTAATGTGGGAGGCATGGATGCACTGGACAAAGGGATGATTTGTGCCCCGGCAAGGACTCTGACAGGGCGTGGGAATTCACCACAGTTGTCAGATGAAAGCCAGGAATTATTTCTGGAAATTTTTATTGGATTTTTTTTTTTTTTTTTGACAGGCAGAGTGGACAGTGAGAGAGAGAGACAGAGAGAAAGGTTTTCCTTTTGCCGTTGGTTCACCCTCCAATGGCCGCCGCGGACAGCGCGCTGCGGCCGGCGCACCGCGCTCATCCCATGGCAGGAGCCAGGTGCTAGGTGCTTATCCTGGTCTCCCATGGGGTGCAGGGCCCAAGCACTTGGGCCATCCTCCACTGCACTCCCGGGCCACAGCAGAGGGCTGGCCTGGAAGAGGGGCAACCGGGACTAGAACCCGGTGTGCCGGCACCGCAAGGCAGAGGATTAGCCTGTTGAGCCACGGCGCCGGCCTTTATTGGATATTTTAAAACTGCTCTTGATCATATGTAACTGAAACCGCAAGAAGCAAAGCTGCGGTTAAGGCATGAGTGCCGTTAGCGCTGGAATTCTCTGTCGCAGATACAGAGATGTTTTTGTGTTCTCCACGGTTGCATAAGTAGATATACTATAGTTATTCAGTCATTTCTCTACAGATATGTAGGTTGTTCTAAGTGTTTTACGAGTACTAAGATGCTGCCTTGTTTGTATTTTTGTATCATTGGATGTTGTCATCCTGTCCAAGAATCAGGATTGTCTTTTTCTTTTGCTCAAGTCTTCTTTAGTGTCTTGTGTTTAACTTTTTTTGCATATGGGTTTTACACACTACTTAGTTTATTCCTAAATATTTAATCTTCACTGTTATTGTAAATGAGATTTTCTTTGCCATTTTGTCCCGATTATTACTTTTGTATATGAAAACTATTGATTTTTACATGTTGATTTTGTATCTTCTGACTTTACAGAATTCTTTTATTTTTGAGTTAGTTTCCCATTGATTCCCTGGGACTTTATTCAAGCATACTATCATATTATCTACAAATACAGAATAGTTTTACTTTTTTTTTTAAAGATTTATTTATTTATTTGAAAGGCAAAGTTACAGAGAGGCAGAGGCAGAGAGAGAGAGAGAGAGAGAGAGAGATTGATCGATCGGTTGATCGATCGTCCACCTGCTGGTTCATTCCCCAGATGGCCACAATGGCCAGAGCTGCGCTATCTGAAGCCAGGAGCCAGGAGCTTCTTCCAGGTCTCCCACATGGGTACGGGAGCCCAAGGATTTGAGCCATCTTCTATAGCTTTCCCAGGCCATAACAGAGAGCTGGATCAGAAGTGGAGCAGCTGGGACTCGAACTGGCGCCTATATGGGAAGCCCCCCTGCAGGTGGTGGCTTTACCTGCTATGCCACAGTGCCAGCCCCTATTATTCTTTCAATTGATTTTTCTTACCATTAGATCAGTTAATACCTCTAGTACAATGTTGAGTAGTAGTGGAAATTGTGGGTATCTTTGCCTTACTCTTAATACCAGTGGAAATCCCTTTGCTATTTCTTTATATAAAATAGAAAATAGTTATAGGATTAAAATATATATTTTATATTCAGAAAGTACCTCTTAATCCGTATTTCCCTGAGTGTTGAATTTTGAATTAATATTGAATTTCGCCAAGTACATTTCCACTCAGTGTGTGTGAAGAAAATCATGTTTTCTCTTAGATTTATGAATATAATATATATTTATAGGTTTCCTAATCGATTCTCTTGATCCTGTGCTCCTGGGATAAATCCATGTGGTCATGTTGTATTATTTTCTTATTGTGATATTGATTCTTCTCATAAATTGTAAACTTGTTCCCTCTGGTGTATTTCAAGAATAAAGACGTGTTCTTTGCAGTGTAGGGACTACCATAGTTTCTTGTATTTTTTTTTTTTTACTTGTGTATAGTCTTCTCCCTGATTAGATTAAACTGCTTTTAGAGCCTGAACTTAACACTTTCATATTGTCCCATCTTGATCCTTAGAGTAATTCAGTGTAACTAGACAAGTAGAAAAACTTTTTCTTTTCTTTTTCTGTTGAACAGATTTGACTTTCAAGAGAGGTAGTTACTGACTTAGAACAATTGGTAATGCTGGAAGACAACTGGGTCTTCTGACTCCGGTTAGTGTTTTTGTACCAGTTTGCCACTGCTGTATATGGGACAGTGCCATGCACAGTAGTTCTTCAATTAAGCCAAGATATCATGAATCTGTGTGGCAAGCTTTACTGTAGGATTTAGAGCTAGATAATTTTCTTTTAGCCTAAAAGTCAAAGATTTCTGTTTGGCAAATATGTATTAATTGCAGAGGATTCAGCATTCTTTATGATTTAAAATAACTTGGCTGTTCATTTGGTAAAGTGTACTTGTAGCTATATGTAGTCCTGAGAAACTAGAGAATTATGTACCCTGTAATTTTCTTAGTTCATGGATTTGATTTTCTGTGATCAGATCTCTGAATCTACATTATTGAGAGATGATCAGGGGAAATTTGATGCATGTGAGCTCCATGAAAGATTGATAGCCCAGCGAATGCTGGGATTGCCAGTTGTTTTGTCTGTGTCAGTGTCATAGGTGCCAAACTGGAAATTTCCTGCTCAGCAGAGTGTGAAGCTTATATTACAGTGATCTGAAGGAAGCCACTGCTAAATAATGGATTGTTCAGATTTGTCTATAAATTAGCATTAAACTCCATATTGGGTATTCCCTCTTTTTAGCTGTACCCAAATGTGCAGCATCCACAGGGAGTACTGTAACAATTGAAAAAAAAAAAAAAGCAAAATGATCAGGAGTCCTGGCTCCTCTTCCAATTCCGGCTTCCTCCTAAGAGGCGGCAGGTGATAGTGCAAGGATTTGATCCCTGCCACCTGC
This sequence comes from Sylvilagus floridanus, assembly GCA_949820135.1. NCBI lineage: Eukaryota > Metazoa > Chordata > Mammalia > Lagomorpha > Leporidae > Sylvilagus > Sylvilagus floridanus. The sequence goes on along the minus strand of OX463238.1, from coordinate 22,242,993 downwards.
GTGAGAGCCCTAGCTGGAGTTCCTGGCTTTGGCCTGCCCCAGGCCTATCTGTCGGAGACATCTGGAAAGTGATCAGTGGGTAGAAAACCTCTGTCAGTCTGTCTCAGTCTCTGCCTGTCTTTGCCTTTCAAATAAATAAAGAAAAAAATTAAATAATTAAAAAAAATCCCCATTTATTACTTTGTTAACTTGCACCTCTGGCTTTATGGATCAGATTTGCTCACAAGAAGAAATAGTAGCCTAATAGAGGAAAATTTAAAATAAAATGCAGAATAATAATGGATGGTACAATTTATGAATTGTGGCCGTTCTGAGGAGCACCAGCCAGGAATACCAGTGGAGGTGCATGCATTTGAGCATGTGAGTGATGATGGTCCCTTTAGACCAAAGGCCTAAAGAAATTATACATATAGTAAAGTTCAATTTGGTAGAGTATCTGAAGAAGCATAGTGGTGGGAAAAAGATAGTTCAGGTCATGGAAGGATTTTTTTTTTTTTTTTTTTTTGACAGGTAGAGTTATAGACCGACAGAGAGAAAGGTCTTCCTTCACTCCCCAAATGGCTGCTACGGCCAGCGCTTTGCCAGGAGCCAGGTGCTTCCTCCTGGTCTCCCATGCAGGTGCAGGGGCCCAAACACTTGGGCTATCCTCCACTGCCCTCCCGGGCCACAGCAGAGAGCTGGAGTGGAAGAGGAGGAACCAGGACTAGAACCCAGTACCCATATGGGATGCTGGCGTTGCAGGCAGAGGATTAACCAAGTGAGCCATGGCACCGGCCGCCATGGAAGGATTTTGACTGCCAAGTTGAACAATTGACTTTACGTTGTTGATGGTGAGGAGGTGGCAGGCATAGTAAAGATATGCCCAGGTTGCTGTACAACAAACTGTAGTGTTTACTGTTATAAAACATGGTAGGAGGAGTGGTGAAGAGTGCTAATTAATAAGGATGCTCAAGGACGGGTCTGCTGGGCAGAGGATGTTTGAGGAGAAATCTGAATGTTAACCTGGGAGTAAGAACCTTTCAGAGGTAACCACTCGAGCAAACATAGGATTGGGAAGTCAGAGGACTGGTGGAGACTTCTGTGGCTGCAACTGCGGGAGAGGGAGGGGGGAGTGGCGGGAATGCAGTTCTGGAGCAGCTAGCAGTTAGGATTGGCTTGGCATAGAAAGGAGAGTGACAGGCAAAAGATGAGAAAGTTGGGCAGACTTGAAATGCACTATGCAGGTAACAGGTAGATGAAAATACAAGACAAGTCAGGATCGACACCAATGGATGAAAACAAGTTTGCAACATACTCCCCCCCCAAAAAAAAACCAAAAACCCAAAAATGAAATAGTAAATGGTACTCATATACTGGTCATTTGGTTTCAGTAATTATCTAGATTTTGCTTTCTTCATTCATTTATAATAGATTCAAGAGTTACCTTCCTATGAAAACCATGAAATTGCTAAGGTAGAATGAATGGGAAATAACCAAGACTATAAATCATAACATAATAATAATAATCATATTTCAGCTCTGTTGGTCATGGTCTTTTTTTTTAGATTTCAAGGGTTTATTTATTTCTTTGAAAGGTAAAGTTACAGAGAGACAGAGGCACTCTCCAAATGGCTGCAACGGGCAGAGCAGGGCTGATCTGAAGCTTCTTCCGGGTCTCCCACACGGGTGCAGGGGCCCAGGGACTTGGCAATTTTCTGCTGCCTTCCCAGGCCACAGCAGAGAGCTAGATCGGAAGTGGAGCAGCGGGGTCTCGAACCAGCACCCATATGGGATGCTGACACTGCAGGAGGCTTTACCCACTATGCCACAGCGCCGGCCCCCATGGTCTGTTTTAGAAATGTGTAGTTAGGGTGTCCGTAGTGACAGTTACGGAGAGTAGCTGTGCTGGGAAACACAGGTTGAGTGCTCCTCATCTGAGATGCTTGGGACCTGAAATGCTTCAGATTTCTGATTGTTTGAGTTTTAGAATATTTGTATTGCATGTACACATAATACGATATAGGGATAGGAACCACGTCTAGACACAAAATTCATTTATGCTTCACATACATTTTATACACATAACCTGAAGATAATTTCATTCAGTATTTTTACTGTGCCTGTGTTTTGACTGCAACCTGTCAGGTGAGGTCAGGTATGAAAGTTTCCACTTACAGTATCGTATTGTTGCTTAGAAACTGTTGGATTTCAGATTTTTAGATTAGGAATGCTCCTTTTATGCCAGTTTTTTTTTTTTTTTAAGACTACTCTAGTACTTGTCCTTTTGGTTTTGAGTTGAAATCAATATGCTATCATAATGTCTTAATGTGATATTTTCATGTTGTCAAGTAGTTCACATGTGATTCTCACAATAGCTGTATACTATGTAGGTGAGAGTAAAAATCTCCTAATGAGAAAAAGGAGTCACAGAAGTGAAGTGATTTCTGTGAAGTATAAATAGGAGCAGAGCTTGACCTTAAATCCATGTCTGTTAATACCTTAATTAGTTCTTCTGCAACTTTGTGTGACCCCTTTTCACCTAATACCTTGGAACCATGTTGAATTAACACCTTATATTAAAAGATTAACCATTTTAAAAAGAAGGCCCAATACAGAAGAAGGTGTCAAAGACTGATTTATGAGTTTAATAGAATTACTTTCTTTTTGTAGGCCAACAAAAATCTGAATAATTTCTTCTGACACAGAAGCCATTTGTGCTTTTTGGTGATGGAACAAAATATGGTCTCTGTTGGGATGCATAATTAGTCCGCTAAGCACTGCAACTTTCATTGTCTGAAGCCATAACTAGAACAATTAGAGTTGGATATTTGTGGCTTCTCTTCTTTCACTCTGTTTGCTCTTTTCACTGTCCTTTGTATAGAATTGACTGAAATTAAGAATTCTTTAAGTTGGAAAGAAATATAAGTACTTGATAGCAGAACAAAATACTTGAATATAAGCAGTCAATGACCTGGGATTTGGAAATACTTCACAGTACTTCTCATTGCATTTTCAGAAACCTTTTACGGTAGATTTAGGAAATAACTATAAAAACTTTAAGCTTAATATTACGCCACTTCATTTGGGCTTGCTTAGTGATAAACTAGATCAAAGCACAGTATGTATCTTAGAAGATTCAGTCCCTTATATTATTCTACAACTCTAAAGCTTAGACCAAGTTGTTTTATAGCTTATATAGAAAGTTTGCTTTGTTGTTTCTAAGCATCTTAGAAACTAAGTTTTGCCACTAATAATGTAATGTAATATAAGAAATTTATTCCTAATATGTTTTTCTTTTGCATTTTTTAAGTTTGAAAGGCAAAGTTAGAGGGAGAGAGAGAAACAGAGAGAGATCTTCCATCTGCTGGTTCACTCCCCAAATGGGCACAAAAGCCAGGGCTGAATCCAGGAGCCAAGAGGTTCCTCCAAGTCTCCCATGTGGGTGCAGGGGCTCAAGCATTTGGGCGGTCCTCTGCTGCTTTCCAAGGCACACTAGCAGGGAGCTAGATTGAAGCGGAGCAGTGGAGCGCCCTTGTGGAATGCTAGCATTGCAGGCAGCGGTTTTACCTGCTGCACCACAGTGCTGGCCCCAAGATTTTTACAATTTGGAACCAAGTCATCTTCCCTCACTCGAGGTAGGTGACGCTCCGGAGATACCGTGTGGGCATACGGCCTTGACCTAACAACTCACAGGACATACGTATGATCTGATACACCACTGTCTGTTCGTCTAAGTAGGGAATCCCCTGCGTATTGCCATCAGCCACTGAGGTGCTAGGAATTTGCTTTGTTATGGCAGCAGTGCTGTACATGTCTTTCCTTTGGCTAGAGTTGGCGTGGCGCACCACTCTTAAGCGCTCAAACATGGGAAAGATACCCCTCTCTCAGAATCCCATGCAGATTACCAAACATAATGAATCTGTGAGTGATAAGAGCCTGACACTGCAGGCCTCTGCCTCACAGGCAACAGTTGATGACTTAGGGAGAGAGAGCTCTGACAGTGAAAATGACAGTGTAGCAGACAACACAGCAATGCCTAGTCAGCCACCCCCCAAATACTCGTGGGATGAACTTAGACGACCTCAAGGCAATAACCCATGTGAGGTCATCCCATCCACACCCAGTGAGGATCTCTACATTTGTGGCAGTCTCCAGGCACCCCAGGCTCTCAGGGCAGCTGCTAGACCCCATCCCACCCACATATTTGTCGTTAATCTCAAAGTGGATGCAGAATTCAGGCCCTGGATTCCAACGCCCTTAGAAAGGCTTCTGCTAACCAAGGGCTGAGGATATGCTTGTGTCTTTCCAGAGAATGCGGGACAGCCCATTTGGGTACCAGCCAGAAACATCAAGCCTGCAACTGACAGCCAACCAGAACCAGCTGAACAAGACTCAGAGTCTGCCTTGTTAGCGGATGCACCTGCCCTATCATCCTACCCTGAGAAACTGCCCATAGCCACATCCACTACTGCTTTATACCCCACTAGCTCTGGTTAGCCACTCAAATGGCCTACAGCCTGTGTGCAATCACGCCATTCCCAATTACCATTGTTCCTCATTCCTACCCCTATCTGAGCAAGCACTTCTGTGGTCTCTCGTTTTGAGCGCTGGTTAGTCAATGACAGGTAAGATCCCCTGGAGGACAACCTAAGACAGGCACAGCTGCGTACGGAGACCACATAGAAATGGGGTCAACAATGGTATGGCCAAGAATCATGCCTCCCGTTGCTCAAAAATAAACAAAAAGGGGAAAATGTGGTGGAGTGAGAAGGCCGTGCCAAGATGGCCAGTGGCAACAGAAACTGCCTGGCAGCAGGCTGTGATTGGATGGTTTCGGAAACCACATGACAGTGGAGCCTGCCTGGCAACAGGCTGTGATTAGATGGTTTTGGAAACCACATGACAACAGAGCTTGCTTGGCAACAGGGTGTGATTGGATGGCTTCGTAAACTGCCTGGCAACAGGATGTGATTGGTTTGGGGATAGATTGCCCCTTGACTGGATTGGCTGCCTTGGCTATATAAGCTGCTGTAGCAACTGAAATAAATGAGTCTGCAGGCTACTTGCCTCTGGCCCACTTTCACCCGACTCCCTGGATCTGTGTAGTGACTTCGCACCTCTTGCCCCCACCTTCCTCCTCTCAGAACGAATCCACAGCAACATCTCTGTATGAGCGTTTGTTAATGATGCCTTTCTATTTTCCTTAGGTTTTTTTTTTTTTTTTTCTCTCTAAGATTATTTTGTAAGTCAGAGTTGCAGAGGGAGAGAGAGAGAGAGAGAGGATCTTCCATCCACTTAAGGAACTTCTGCTGCTTTCCCAGGCCATTAACAAGGAGCTGGATTGAAAGTGGGGCAGCCAGGACATGAGTGCCCATATAGGATGCTGGTGTTGCTGGTGGTGGCTTTATCTGCCACACCACATCAGCCCCTGCATATGATTTTTACCTAAAATTGCTGAACTGCAGAGTGTGAAGTCTTTGGTTATGTTAACGTCAAGTTATGTATTCAGGATTAAAAAGTGCCAGGGGCTGGTATGGTGGCATAGTTAGTGAAGCTGCCACATGGGATGTGGGTGCTGGTTCGGGTCCTGGGTGCTCCACTTCCAGCCAGCTTCCTGCTGATGTACCTGGGAAGGCAGTGGAAGATGGCCCAGGTGCTTGGGCCCCTGCACCCACATAGTCTTTGGTCAGGCCCAGACCTGGCTATTTTGGCCATCTGAGGAGTGAACCAGCAGGTGGAAGAGCTCTCTGTCTCCCTTCTCCCACTCTATAACTGTGTGTTTCAAATAAATAAAAATAAATCTTTTTAAAAAGCCGTCTTTTAAAAAGATTTATTTATTTATTTGAAAGGTTACAACAGTTGAGGCTGGCCCAAGCTAAAGCTAGGAGTCAGGAGTTTGATCCAGGTCTCCCACATAATTTGGTCCAATCATTTTTAAGTCCATTTTTGGTCCATCTTTTTTAAGATTTATTTTATCTATTTGAAAGAGTTATATAGAGAGGTAGAGACAGAGAGAAGTCTTCTAATCCGCTGGTTCACTCCCCAGATGGCCACAATGGCTGGAGCTGTGCTGATCCAAAGCCAAGAGCCAGGAGCTTCTTCCAGGTCTCATATGTGGGTGCAGGGACTCAAGGACTTGGGCCATCTTCTGCTATCCCAGGCCATAGCAGAGAGCTGGATTGGAAGAGGAGCAGCCAGGACTAGAACCGGCTCCCATTTGGTATGCCGGTGCTTCAGGCCAGAGTTTTAACCCACTGTGCCACAGCGCTGGCCCTGAATTTTTTTAGAAAGGTTTGCAGAGAGTAATTGAATTGACAGGAAGGAGAGTTGCTGTGTATCCTGAGGATGAAGATGTGCTCCTGGATCTTCTGTTGAGTTTGAAGAGAGTAGGGAGAGAGTGTGGAGTGTGGTTATGAGAAACAGCAGGAGAAATAGGTCGAGGTCAGCTGTGAGTCACGTTACTGCAATTGTGCTGGTAAAATCTGCTGCAGTGCAAAGTATTTGTCCCACCCAAGGCAGGTATGGTGGAGCTAGTCTCTCCTAGTACTGTTGAAATGCGCTATGTTTATGATTGTAAAGTGAGTAAATGTTAAGACCCTTGGGGCCTGTAGCATCAGGCTATTACAGTTTCTCAACTTTGACACTGTTGAACATTGCTGAAAAGTTCTCTGGTCAAATCTGCCCTCAGTCTCAAACCACTGAGCTGTTGGGATCTATAACTATAAGTGCATATATTATAGCACTTGATGTCGTTCTTTAGCAAGCTCAGTATCCCAGAACTTCTGATTCCCAGTGTGCTAGTTTGATACTGCACCTGCCAACTGCTAGGAGTAGGAGAGTCCTGGCTACAGCTGTCTCTAGGGCTCTGGCAGAACACAGCATTAATGTTACAACTGGAGTTGTTGCCTCAGTATTGAATTGTTGGATGTGAAGGGTAACAGTAAATTAAGACAGGTGCTGTTCTTAGCATACCTCATAAAAGAGACTAGAAGTAACAACAGTTTCTCTTAAGAAAGCAGTGGGTTTGATATAAATGTCTGAATTATATGTACTCAAACATGTGTTGGTTGGTAGGGCCTATTGATGTGTTTAAGTCACCTTTGGAGAAGGAATGCAATGTAGAGGTTAAAAATTTAAACCACACTGCCAGGTTTGAATGTTAGTGTGTCACTTGCTGACTGTGTATTATTAAATGAATTTTCTATTTTTTCTGTTGTCTTACTTGTATAACTGGAATAATGTATATAGGTCAGAAAATTGTGAAGTTAAATAAGATAGTACATGCAAAGAAAGTAGAATTACATCAGTTAACATGAAAAACACATATGGGCCAGCACTGTGGTGTAGCCTGTGGCACCAGCATCCCAGATGGGCACTGATTTGAATTCTGGCTGTTCTACTTCCAGTCCAGCTCTCTGCTAATGTGCCTGGGAAAGCAGTGGAAGCTGGCCCAAGTACTTCAGCCCCTGTACCCATGAAGATTCAGATGAAGCTCCTGGCATTACATCTGCCCAGCTCTGGCCATTTAGGGAGTGAACCAACATATGGAAAATATCTGTCTCTTTCTCTCTCTCGCTCTGCCATTCAAATAAATAAATAAATCTTAAAAAAAAAAAAAAAAACAACCACATAGAATGGTGCTTGATACATGGGAAGTCTGAGGCCGGCGCCGTGGCTCAACAGGCTAATCCTCTGCCTTGCGGCGCCGGCACACCGGGTTCTAGTCCCTGTCGGGGCGCCGGATTCTGTCCCGGTTGCCCCTTTTCCAGGCCAGCTCTCTGCTGTGGCCCGGGAGTGCAGTGGAGGATGGCCCAGGTGCTTGGGCCCTGCACCCCATGGGAGATCAGGAAAAAGCACCTGGCACCTGGCTCCTGCCATCGGATGAGCGCGGTGCGCTGGACGCAGTGCGCCAGCCGCGGCGGCCATTGGAGGGTGAACCAACGGCAAAGGAAGTCTGTATTAAATGTCAGCTTTTACTGTTCTTTTAGGACTTCATTTGCAAGAGCATGCATTATTTATTTAAATTCCTTAACTGTTCTGGGCTTTGGTACTTACCCACCTCACAGGCCAGTAGTGAGGGTTAAATAAAATAATTCATGTAACATGCTTTAGTATTATGCCTAGCATATAGGAACTGTTCCACGAAGGTCAGCTTTTTAGTGATTACTGTGAGTATTGGAGTAGGAAACTGAAGCTGTCAAACAAGTTTCATAGCATTCTGACCTTCTGAAAATTGCTAGACCATTTTATAGTTATCACTCGATATTCAAAAATGTGTGTAAAGGTATTAGAAGACCTTTTTCAGTTTATCCACTTCTTGGTTGTAAGTCTGATGTCAGGGTCTTTTTATGTTGCAGTTTTAGATCATTGACTTGGAAAAGCAGTTTACTAAGAGAATATGGGGTAGGGTAGAGAGTTGTCAAGAAGGTTAGAAAGCCAGAATTCAGGCCACACACCTGGGGATATTGATCCAAATCGTGGCTCAGTAGTGGGCCAGCCATTGCTTAGCACCACATGAGCAGGGTGCATTGCCAAATAGCTCTGAGGAGTGGCTGCTGCCGCTGGTGCTCTGCTCACCGCGCAGTGTGGTCTTGCTGTGGTTGTTGCAGTCCTGGAGTGATTCCTGCACATCCAAATTCCTGGTTGACATTGGTTTTTGATTGTAAGTTTAGGGCTTGTGTCTTTGGTTTGGCAGAACTGAGGTCATGGGGCAGTACCCTAGAATTTGGGAACAAACACTAATATTAATGTCACTCATATCGAACTTACAGGCTAGGCACTTTTCTGAGTACTTTGTATATACTTGTATTTTATTTTATGTTAAGACAGTGCTATGAGTAGGTACTACTGTCATTTTACAAGGACAGGGAGCTTTTGGAACTTGCCTAAGGTTCATAGCTAGTATCTGGAGGATCCATGAATTGAACTTGAGCATTCAGGTTCCGGATGTGCCTGCTTATTTGAGACTTTGAACTTTTGTATAAGACATGCAGACTCTGCCTCTCCCTAAGGCTCATGATGTGGAAGTTTTCCCTGACATTGGAAGGGGCTGAGCATAGGCAGCCAAAAAACATGAGATATACATAAAATACATAATATACATAATACTAAAGTCTGACTTGGCAAACCAGTTACGCCTCTGTTTCTGTTTTCAAAGATGCTAGATGAAGCACGGGGATTTTTTTCTTCATGTTTGTGTTTCATGCTGTACCATAGTTTGATATTTTCTTAGAGGTAGTACTTGGGATTTTCAGATTCTGCAACAAACAGACCAGGTGTATTTGTAGGTCATACTTAAATACCACACAGTCATTTTTACAGTGAGAATACTGGTGTAATTTGTTCTTTTGTGGTCAAGATGTCTGACAACTTCTTTTGCTGCTGGGTTGAAGAGCGTCAGTCCCTTCCTCTTTGTAGGTGTGGACACTGTGATCAGGGTCACACACATCCGTCATCAGACTGGTGCGGCTGCTCTGTCATTGGATTTTGGGCTTGCAGAAAAGATAGGTCCTCTGCCATTAAATATAATAAGTCAGTGGTTCACTGAAGTAAAATTTAATGTGAGAAAAATATGTCCATTTAAAATATATAATCTAATGACTTTTGATGAATGTATAAACTTGGGAAACTGTAGTTACCATTAAGATACAGACTTCTTGTATCACCCTAAAGTTTCTTGTGTCCCCTTGTAGTCATAGTCTCCCACCACTCTACTCCTAGGCAGCCACTGATGTGACATGATAAATTAGTGTTGTATGTTCTAGAAGTCCATGTAAATGAAATCATATAGTATGCATTCTTTTGTGTATTTCTGTTTTGTCTCAACATAATGTTTTGAGATTAACCAAGAGCTGTTGCATGCATCAGCAGTTCATTCCTTTTTATTTCTCTGGAATAATCCATTGAACCACAATTTATTCATTAACCTGCTGATAAACTTTTTTTCTTTCTAATTTTAGACTCTTAAGAGAATAAAGTTACCATGAATACATGTACACAAATTGGATATTTTAATTTCTCTTTGGTGAATGCTTAGGTATAGAATGGCTAAGCAAGTTATATTTACTATTTTTTTAAAATTTATTTATTTACTTGAAAATCAGAGTTACAGAGAGGAAGAGAGAGAGGTCTTCCATCTGCTGGTTTACTCCCCAAGTGGCCACAACGGCCATAGCTGGGCCGATCCAAAGCCAGGAGCCAAGAGTTTCTTCTGGATATCCCATGTGTGTGCAGGGGTCCAAGGACTTGGGCCATCCTTTACTGCTTTCCCAGGCCACAGCAGAGAGCTGAATGGGAAGTGGAGCAGCTGGGACTTGAACTGGCGCCCATATGGGATGCCAGTGCTTCAGGTGGCGGTCGCACCTGCTATGCCACAGGACTGGCCCCATTATATTTACTTTTACAGGAAATTGCCCAACAGTTCTCCAAAGTGAAGTGCCTTTTTATATTTCCTCTAGCAGTGTGTACAAGTTCCAGTTGCTCTGAACTAGCACTTGGTATTGTAGTCTTTTTATTTGTTTATTTTACTTTCTTATTTGAAGGGTGGAGAGAGAGATAGATCTCCCATTTGCTGGATTACTCCCAGCAACTGGGGCTGTGCTGGCTGAGGTTAGGAGCTGGGAAGTCATTCCACGTCTGCCATGTTGGAAGTCAGGGACCTGCTGCCTCCCAGGGTGCACATTAGCAGGAAGCTGGAATCAGGAGCAGAGCCAGGACTCCAACCAACATATATCAATAAGGATGTGAGCATCGCAGAAGGCATCATAACCATTGTACCAAACTCCCACCCCGTCAGTCTTGAATTTGAGCCCTTGTAGTAGATATGTAGTTGTGTTTTTATTGTAGTTTTCACTTGTGTTTCCTGACAACTAATGATGTTGAGCATCTTTTCATGTTCTTTGCCATTTATGCATTTTCTTTTGTGATATTTCTTAGAGTTCCTTTTTTAAATTTAGGTTTTCTTATATAGAGTTATAGGAGTTATTTTTTATATATTTTGACTATTCATCATTTTCATATATGTGTAGCAACTATTTTCTCCCAGTCTGTGACTTTTCATTTTTCTAGGTGTCTTTTGAAAAGGAGTTTTCAGTTTTGAGGAAGTCTAGGTTATCAGTGTCTTATTGTTTTTGTTTTTTGTGTTTATGTAAGAAATGTTTTCTACCTCAAGGTCATGGCTCAGTACTTCCCCTCCTCTAAGATAACCATTATTCTACCTGTTGTAGTCTTAGCTTATTGGTTTTCATTTTCAGTTGAATCATACAGTATGTACTCTTTGGTTCTGGCTTTATTTGCTGACCATATTATGTCTGTGGGATTTTTCCCAGGTTTTTTTTTTTTTGTTTTTTTGTTTTTTTTTTTTTTGGTAGCAGCAGCTCTCTCCATTGCTTTATTGTGTGACTGTATCACAGTGCAGTGGATGGAAATTTAGGTGGTTTCCAGGTTTTGACTGTTGTGATTAAAGCTGTGGGGAATATTCCTCTGTCTTCCTTTGCACTTCTGCAGTCTTATTTGCACCAGTATTGTATGAGTCTAGTACAGTATACTTGATAACACTTTGTTTTTGTTTTGTTTTTATTTTATTTTTTTGACAGGCAGAGTGAACAGTGAGAGAGAGAGACAGAGAGAAAGGTCTTCCTTTGCCGTTGGTTCACCCTCCAATGGCCGCTGTGGCCGGCACGCTGCAGCCGGCGCACCATGCTGATCTGAAGCCAGGAGCCAGGTGCTTCTCCTGGTCTCCCATGGGGTGCAGGGCCCAAGCACTTGGGCCATCCTCCACTGCACTCCTGGGCCACAGCAGAGAGCTGGCCTGGAAGAGGAGCAACTGGGACAAATCTGGTGCCCCAACCAGGACTAGAACCTGGGGTGCTGGCACCGTAGGTGGAAGATTAGCCTGTTGAGCTGTGGTGCTGGCCAATAACACTTTGTTTTGGCAGTCTTTCTAATTTTGGACATTCTAATGGGTATATAATAGTATCTTGTGGTTTTAGTCTGTATGACAGGTTGAACCAAATGATTGTGTAGATCCTTCCCAATAGTAATGTTTACTCTTTAAAGAGTAGCAAAGGTTGGGGTTGAAAGTACACCAGGTGATATTTGTGTTTGTAATCTTTACGTGTTAATTTCCCTCTTTTGCCCAGGCCATGCTTATAATGGTGATTATCACTTGGCAGCATATTAGAATCATTGTGAGCTTTTAAAAGTATTTTTAAAGACTTACTGGGGCCTATCATTAAATCATGGTCTCTGTGGAGTGGTGAAAAGCTCCCTATGAAGTTAGTTCTAAGATGCATGGAATCATTCCATTGCCTCTCAAGAGGCCTTGCTGTACCCTTTGGGAATGAAGCAGTGACTATACAGTCTTTATCTAGGTATTGCCATGTTAATTCATCCCAAAGTTATACCCATTGAAAGGATTCAGGAAGCTGGTTCCCAGCTTTCACTTTTTAGTTGTATAATCTACTACCTCTTTTGGTCAGTTCCATACTCACATATATTTTTTTCATGTGGTTTGAGAGAGGGGGAGAAGACACTATCCATCTTTGATCCACTGGTTCACTCCCCAAATGGCCTCAATAGTTGGGGCTGGATCAGGCCAAAGGCAGGAAGCTGGAACTCAATCTAGCTCTCACATGAGTGGCAGGAGCTCAAGTACTTGAATCACCATCTGCTGCCTCCCAGGGTGTGCATTAGCAGGAAGCTGAGCAGAAGTGAAGGAGCTAGGACTCAAACTAGGCCTGCTGATAGGTGTACATGTCCCAGGCACCGAATGCCTCCCCCATGCTCCTGTTTTTGGTATTACATTTCTCTTTGTGTTACAGGGCAGTTCTGCTTTTAAAGTGCATTCTCCTACATAAGAATCAGAAAAATCACCTACTATAAAAATACTTTTTTTAAAAAAATATTTATTTATTTATTTGAAAGACAGTTATAGAGAGAGGTAGAGACAAAGAGAGAGGTCTTCCATCCGCTGGTTCACTCCCCAATTGGCCACAACGGCCAGAGCTGTGCTGATCCAAAGCCAGCAGCCAGGAGCTTCCTCTGGGTCTCCCACATGGGTACAGAGGCCCAAGCACTCGGGCCATCTTCCACTGCTTTCCCAGGCCACAGCAGAAGAGCTGGATCAGAAGCAAAACAGCCAGGATGTGAACCAGTGCCCACATGGGATGCTGGCACTGCAGGCATAGCTTAGCCCACTGTGTCACAGTGTTGGCCCCTCCTGTTAAGTAGTTTTGCAGTCATGTAAAGTATTTGCTCTGTTTTCATCTTCTCTTTAAACATGATTGTGGATTCAGAATGTACTTGGAAGTAACAGAACAAAAAAAGAAGCATGGTTTGCTTGTTGTTTTAAGAAATAAAGAATAAATAAAATGTATTCAGCTTTTTATTCATGAACATAACAATAAGTCTAATCTCCTGTTGGTATGTAGATTCACCTCATGGTGATGTTTTTAATTTATTTCCAAACAAGTAACATCATAAACTTGAATGTGATATCCATATATTGGATCATTAAAGAATGTTTTAAAAGATTAAACTTTGCGAGTGTGTGTGCCTGATACTTTTTTTTTTTAAACTTGTACATAATTCAGTGGTGGCTGGAACTGGCTTGTAGTGAATAGATTCTTAAATTTTCAAGTATATTGTAAACTAACTTTTAAGCACAGCCATTATTTAAAACAAATTATAGAAGTGTATGAATAATACATGTGTGAGGGTGGGTGCTGTGACCCATCTCATGAGGTCAGGTGTGGAATTTTCCACTTATGGCATCATGTTAGCACTAAAGTTTCAGATTTTAGAGATTTTGATTTCATAATTTCAGGTCAGTGATGCTCAACCTGTACTTCTTTATGTCATAAAGTGGTATTGATTTATCATTGTATTTCTCATTTTCAGAACCTCTGTTTCCTGTATGAAGTCAAAAATCTAGTTCTGTTAAAATTTTCTCTGTTTTGTCTGCATCATGGACCCATTTACTCCTGTGTTCCCTGATTTTTTCCCCCCTATTATCATCTTCCTTTAGTGTTCCATAGGGTGCTTCTCTTGAGTGGTCCTCTTGCCACTGTTACCAGTGTGCGTCAAACTCAAGCCTGCAGTGATAATTCCCACATTGGGTTCCTCAGCCTGGAGGCCTATCCCTGCATTTTGAAATTCCAAAAGTACTGATAGGGGCTGGCGCCATGGCTCACTTGGTTAATCCTCCACCTGCGGCACTGGCATCCCATATGGGCGCCAGGTTCTAGTCCTGGTTGCTCCTCTTCCAGTCCAGTTCTCGGCTGTGGCCCAGGAAGGCAGTGGAGGATGGCCCAAGTGCTTAGACTCCTGCACCCACGTGGGAGACCAGCAGGAAGCACCTGGCTCCTGACTTTGGATCAGCGCAGCGCCGGCCGTAGCAGCCATTTGGGGGGTGAACCAATGAAAGGAAGACCTTTCTCTCTGTCTCTCTCTCTCACTGTCTATAACTCTACCTGACAAATTAAAAAAACAAAAAGTATTGATAGACTTGCATAACTTATAAATATTCTCAAACTTAGACTCATTCTTTGACCTATCCAAGCCAAGTAAGCTTCCTGTTGTTTTCTTCTGATTGACTGATTAATTGATTTGAGGGAAAGAGAGACAGCAAGAGTGATCTTCCATCTGCTGATTCTCCCCAAATGGTCCGTAATGGCTGAGGCTGTGGCTGGGCCAGGCCAAAGCCAGGAGCCTGGAGTTCCATCTGGGTCTCCCATGTGGGTGGCAGGGGCCCAAGCACTTAGACTGTCAACCGCTGCTTTCTCTGTGTTAGCAGGGAGTTGGATTGCCTCTAGAACAGGTGGAACTTGAACCTGTGCTCTGAGGGGTCTGCTGTCCTGCAGTGCCAGCTTCTGTTTTTACCTCTTTGGTGAGTTGCCCCAGCCAGGAATTAGGGACGGGGGTAGTAGGTCATTCTAGTTTTCTCTCCCATTGTCCATTCATTTGGTAGATCTCCTCTACCTTTACCTCAGTATCTCTTGAATCCATCCTTTTCCATTCCCACAACTTTAATCCCAATCTTCATTATTTCTTACATGGATTGTAGGGAAAAAAAAAAGCCTCCTTAAATAGTTCTTCAAGTTTTGTGGTGGGAAAGTGGCTTCTGGGAAAGAAGGCCCTGAGTGCTGTGCCTTGGTGGCCTCTGGCAGTGGACTGCAGCCGGAGGAGCAAGCAGCCACTGAGCCCAGCGACTCGGGAGGGGAAGGCAGTGCTGGTGGGCTTGCGGCAGGTCGCCGGTGGCCACAAGGTACACAGCGAGGACCGGGTGACCCTGCTGCTCAGGCTATGAGCATAACAAAAAAAACTCATGGAATATAAATCAACGGTTGATGCAAATGAAGAAAAAACTCCAGAAGCAGTCATGCAAGAAAACCAAATTGAGGATAAAATTGAAGAACTGGCGAATGAAATTGAAGGGGTAAAAATTGCTTTTGAAATGAAAAGTCTTGAATTAAACAGGAAATAATGTTCAACTTGTGCTTCAAAATAAATTAATAATAAGATCACAGAAGTAATCTTGAAGTTGGGAGGGAAAAGTACTTGATATTAGAAAGAAGAGATTGGAGCCGGTGCTGTGGGCTTCCTAGGCTAATCCTACACTTGATCTTAGCCAAAAGGCCGAGAAGCGATCACTAGGCTAATCCTAAAGTATTGATTAACTCTGCTGTTTCCTTGCTGATTTTCTGTCTGGTTGATGTGTCCATTGCTGAAAGTAGGGTATTGAAATCTCCCATTATATTGTCCTTGAGTCCGTGTCTCCCTTTAGGTCTTTTAATATTTCTTTTAAATAGCCAGATATCCTGTAATTAGGTACATATATGTTTACGTTAGTCACATCTTCCTGTTGATTGATCCCTTAATCATTACATAGTATCCTTCTTTGTCTCTTTTAACAGTTTTTTGTGTTAAAGTCTATTTAGTCTGATATAAGGATGGCTACACCAGCTCTTTTTTGGTTTCTGTTAGCATGGATATCTTTTTCCATCCTTTCACTTTCACTCTACTTGCATCTTTGTTTGTAAGATGTGTTTCTTACAGGCAGCAAATAGATGGGTTTTGTTTTTTAATCCATCAGCCAGTCTGTGTCTTAATTGGAGAGTTAAGGCCATTTATGTTCAAGGTGACTTTGCCCTGCTATTTTTCAATAAATATTCCCATTTTTTTCTTTGGATTTCCTTTGTACTTTTACTGGGAGATTTCTTTGCTTTACCTTCTTCTGTAGTGATGACCATGTTTCTGTGTTTCTGTGTGCAGCACGTCCTTAAGCATCTTCTGCAGGGCTGGATGGGTGGTGACAAATTCTTTTAGTTTCTGTTTGTCATGGATGGTCTTTATTTCACATTCATTCATAAATGAGAGCTTTGCAGGGCTTAGTATTCTGGGTTGACAGGGTTTTTCTCTTAAGACTTGGACTATATATTGCCTTTGTCTCCTAGCCTGTAGGGTTTCTGATGAGAAGTCCACTGTGAGTCTAATTGGAGATCCTCTGAAAGTAATCTGGCATTTCTCTCATGCACATTTTAGAATCTTTTCTTTATGTTTTACTGTGGAAATTTTCACTACAATGTGTTGTGGTGAAGGTCTTTTCTGGTCATGTCTATTAGGAGTTCTCAGTGCTTCCTGTACTTGGATGCCCCTTTCTTTCTCCAAATTGGGGAAATTTTCTGTTATTATTTCACTGAAAAGGCCTTCTAATTCCTTCTCCCTTTCCATGCCTTCAGGAACTCCTAGAACCCGTATGTTGGGTCATTTGATGGTATCCTTTAGATTCCCAACATTGTTTTTAGTTTTCTCATTTCTTCTTGTGTTTAGTCTGTGTAATTTCCTGTGCCTTGTCTTCTAAGTTGGATATTCATTCCTTCTTCTGCTTCATCAATTCTTTTGTTAAGGCTCTCCACTGTAGTTTTTATTTTTTCTATTGAATTATTCATTTTCAGGAGTCCATTTTGATTTCACTTGAAGATCTCAGTTTCATGGGAGAAATTTCCTTTCGTGTCATGAATGGATTTCATTAATTCGTGCATTTGCTTCTGATTACTTCTAAGTAATCCTATGATCAATTATTTGAATGCCATTTCTGAGCCGGCGCCGTGGCTCAACAGGCTAATCCTCTGCCTTGCAGTGCCGGCACACCAGGTTCTAGTCCCGGTCGGGGTGCTGGATTCTCTCCTGGTTGCCCTCTTCCAGGCCAGCTCTCTGCTGTGGCCCGGGAGTGCAGTGGAGGATGGCCCAAGTGCTTGGGCCCTGCACCCTATGGAAGACCAGGAGGAAGCATCTGGCTCCTGCCATCAGATCAGCATGGTGCGCCGGCTGCAGCACGCTGGCTGCAGTGGCCATTGGAGGGTGAACCAACGGTAAAGGAAGACCTTTCTCTCTGTCTGTCTCTCTCACTGTCCACTCTGCCTGTCAAAAATAAAAATAAAAATAAAAAAAAGAATGCTATTTCTGGCAATCAGTCTCATCATCTTCACAATCTAGTATTGTGGTGGTGTGTTCTTTTGGGGTGTCATGTTTTGTTTGTTAGATTGGTGTGTTTGTTATTCTTCATTTGTGGCACTACTTGCTAGTTTCTTTGATTTTTGGCTGTGGTGGCTTTTGTCTTTGGACTATGTCTTGAATGAGTTAGTGTGGTGTCTGCTTTCAGGGAATACCTAGAGGCATGTGGTGGCAGTTGCCAGGGAGCTCTGTTCATTGCTCCTGGTTGAAGGGCATGTCTGAGGTGACACACCCAGGTTTGGCATGGTAAATCTTTTTTTTTTTAATCAGAAGTGGGATTTCTTCTTGTCTTTGGCATAGACTCACCTGAGCTTCTCTCCTCAAAGGAGACCAGTCCTGGGCATTAGCCCCTGTGTGTATATTATTCGTCTGCTCTGCTACAAGGACCGCACAAAGGATTTGTGCAGTTCTCAGCATACACTCAGATTCCCCAGCAATGTCTCTCACCATCTAAGCAGGGAGTTCTGATCATGTAGAGTCCCCCACAGTGGCTGCCCAGTGTCCCAGCCTCACCCTCAGTCCTCCCATGCAGCCTCAGTGTTTTCTTTTTTTTAATTAATTTTTTTTTTTTTTTGACAGGCAGAGTGGACAGTGAGAGAGACAGGCAGAGAGAAAGGTCTTCCTTTTGCCGTTGGTTCACCCTCCAATGGCTGTTGAGGCCTGCCTGCTGCGGCCAGCGCATTGTGCTGATCCGAAGCCAGGAGCTTCTCCTGGTCTCCCATGGGGTGCAGGGCCCAAGCACTTGGGCCATCCTCCACTGCACTCCCGGGCCACAGCAGAGAGCTGGCCTGGAAGAGGGGCAACCAGGACAGAATCCGGTGCCCCAACCGGGACTAGAACCCGATGTGCCGGCGCCGCAAGGCGGAGGATTAGCTTATTGAGCTACAGCGCCGGCCATAGCCTCAGTGTTTTCACAGTCGCTGCACACAAGCCTCCCAGAGTCACGAGCACTCAGCCCCCAGTGTGTTCTCCCCATCAGACTCTGGAGTCTCCGCCTGGCTGGTTGCTGTATGCTTAACACAAGCTGGTGCAGCTGTTCTGTATGTCCACAATGGCATCTGCTCTCTGTCATCTTGTTACTGGGCGCCTTTGCAGGATGATTAGGGAGAGAGAAAACATGACCCCCTTCCGTTGTTTTTTTTCTCCTCTAGTTTGGCAGGTACACTCTCCCCCATGGGGCTCCAAGCCTGATCCCTCTAGGCTCTTCCTGCGGTATTTTTTGTCAGGGGCCTGGGTGCTGCAGTCTGGTGGCAGCTCGCTCTCCAATGCTGGTGCGGAGATCTCTGCTGTTGGGTCCTAAGTTGTGCGTGTCTTTGCCCTTCACATAGGTATACTGTGTTCCTCCAGTTTACGTAGAGCTTCTTCTGCTATTTTCTCCCTAACTGTTCCTTGAGACTGCACTCTTTCCACTTTTTTAAAACTGTCTTCTCTTAGATTTAAGCAGC
This sequence comes from Sylvilagus floridanus, assembly GCA_949820135.1. Lineage (NCBI taxonomy): Eukaryota > Metazoa > Chordata > Mammalia > Lagomorpha > Leporidae > Sylvilagus > Sylvilagus floridanus. The sequence continues at coordinate 22,224,055 of OX463238.1, read as the reverse complement.
AAGCTCCCTCCCTACTCCACCATCTTAATCCAATCCCTGATTTTGTTTTTTAAAATAGCTTTGTTTATATGAAAGGCATAATGATATCAATCTGTCTGTCTTTCTACCTATCTTCCACCCAGTGGTTCACTCACCAAATGGCCCAGCTAGGCTAGGCCCAGATAGGGTAGGCTAGGCCCACGGCAGGAACCAGCAACTCCTTTCTGGTCTCTCACATGGTTGACAGGGGTCCCAGCACTTGGGCCATCTTTCGCCATCCAGGCACATTAACAAGAAGCTGGGTCAGAAGTGGGGTAGGTAAGACTCAAACTGACACTCTGATATGGGATGCAAGTGTAGTAAGCAGTGGCTTAACTTGATACACCACAACCCTAGCCTCCCAATGAATGCTTACGACTATATGGCATGTATTTCTGCTTCCTAAGTAGAATGTGAGTGGTATGAGAAGAAGGCATTTTTTTTTCTTTTTTGTTCATATTCTCTACCCTGTGCTTCTAAAATGTGCCTAGTACATTGTAGAACTATAAATTAATTGAACTGATGAATGTATGAATGATTAATCACCATTCTAACCAAGTTGCTTTACTTAGAGTTTTCAGAATTTGTCACACTCTTTTTTTTACCATTCTGTTCCAGTTTTTCAATCTGTACAGGCTCTCTCCTTTACTGTGTTTTGTCATCTTAGAAGATGCAGCATAAATGTCACCTCTGATATTTTGTACCTCCTACTGCTCACCACTGTTTCATCATTTTGTTTTTAAACTGCCAATGTAATTTTTTAAGTTCTACGAAGGCTAATAACTGATTTTTGTTTCTATTTTCTGGGTAATTACCTAGATAATAACAAGAATATGGTAACTATATTGAATTACTAGCTTGTTTTAGAAGTAAGAAAGTAAGAACATAATCTTGCTGTTTGAAAGGGCAATGATTGTTTGGATAGCTATACCTTAGTCTTCCTGACTTAGAGGTGAGTTGCTAATGTCTGTATAGCTGTTACTTGCAAGGAACAGAAACATAACTCCAGTAGCCATAAGTAATCTGGATATAGCATCAGGATGCAGTGGCTATGAGGAAAATAGGAATGTTTTAAAAAACTGAACGTGTCAGGACTCTTCAATAGAATAAGGACAAGTGGTGTTGGGTAAAGTGGATGTCCATGTGTAAAAGAAGGAAGTTGGACCTCTCACATCATACATCAAAAAACAAGTTAAAATGGCGTGCAAACCTAAATCTGAAACTATAGGCTTTTTAGAAGAAAATATGGGGGCTAGTGCTGCTGCTTAATGGGTAAAGACACCATCTGTAGTACCAACATCCCATATGGGTGCCCGTTTGAGTCCTGCTTGCTCCCCTTCTGATTCAGATCTCTGCTATGGCCTGAGAAAGTAGTGGAGGATGGCCCAAGTGCTTGGGCCACTCCACCCATGTGGGAGACCTGGATGGAGCTCCTGGCTCCTGGCTTCAGATCAGTGCAGCTCCGGCCCTTGTGGCCATTTGGGCAGTGAACCAGCAGATGGATGACCTCTCTCTCTCTCTCTCTGCCTCTGCCACTCTTTAACTCTGCCTTTCAAATAAATAAATAAATAAATAATTTTAAAAAATCTGTAAATATGTATATATACATAAAGAAGAAAACAAAAAGAAAGCTTCATGTCATTGGATTTGGTATGAATTTCCTGGATATGATACAAAAAGCACAGGCAACAAAAGTAAAATAGATTGGAGGGGGCCGTTGCTGTGATGTAGCAGATAAAGCCAGTGTCTGTTGCGCTGGCATCCCCTATGGGTACCAGTTCAAGTCCTGGCTGCTGCACTTCCAATTCAGCTCACTGTTAATGTGCCTGGGAAAGCCATGGAAGATGGCCCAAGTGCTTGGATCCCTGCACCCAAGAAGCACACAAGACCCAGAAGTAGTGCCAAGCTCTGGCTTCGGATCTGCCCAGCTCCAGCCATTGTGATCCTTTAGAGAGTGAACCAGCGGATGGAAGATCTCTCTCTGCCTCTCTCTCTTCCTCTCCCTTTGCCTCCCTCTCTGTAACTGTGCCTTTCAAATACATAAAAAATACATAAAACTTCTGTGCATCAAAAGACACAGTAAAGTAGAAAAGGAATCTGTAGAAAGGGAGAAAATCATTGAGAATCATATATCTGGTAGGAAGTTAATATCAAGGATTTTTAAAGTCCTCATATAACTCAGCAACCAGAAAACATTTTGGAAAATCTCTGAAGATGGTAGACAAGCATATGAAAAGATGTTCAACATTGCTAACCATTAGGGTAATGCAAATCAAAACTACAGTGACGGGGTGGGTTTTGGGTTGCAGTTGATTAAGCTGTCACTTGGAATGCCTGAGTTTTGCTTCCAATCCAGCTTCATGCTAATGTGCAACCTGGGAGGCAGCAAGTGATAGCTCAGGTACTTGGGTCTCTGCCACTCTATGTGGGAGACCAGATGGAGTTCCTGGCTCTTGGTTTTGATCTGGCCCAGCTCCAGATGTTGTGGGCAGTATGCAGAACTCTCTCTTTATCTCTCTAAACTTCAAAGAAAAATTCCACAGAAAATAGCAGCTTTTACCCATTTGATGACTGTTATAACACACACACACACACACACACACACACACACACACACTGAACTTACACAAATGCAAAATAGCAAGTGTTGGTGAGGATTTGAAGAAATTGGAACATTTATGTACTGCTTGTATGAATATCAAATGGTATATCCAGTACGAAAAATAAAATTAAAAAAAATTATAGTATCATGTAGTAATTCCACTTCTGGATGCACATGCAGAAGAACTGAAAGCAGGCTCTTGTACAGGTGTCTGCACATTTGTATTTATAGCAGCATTATTGACAGTATTCAGGAAGTGTTAGCCACTGAAGTGTTCTTGAGAAATGGATACACTGAAGAGTGTGTGTATGTGTGTGTGTGTGTGTGTTACATACATGCAAGAGTACTTCAAAAAGTTCTTAAGCAAATGGAATTGAAATACAGGTTTATTTTGGTATAAAAAGATTTTGAATCCAGGCTTAGTTTTTTCATAATCTTTTTCTGAACTCTTTGAAGATCACTGTGTGTCTGGATTTAAAAAAAATTTTATATTAAGCTCATCTTCTAATTGTTTTCCATGAACTTCTTGAGTACTGTTTTACAATGAAATATTGTTCAGCCCTAGAAAGGAAATTCCAACATCTTCTACATGGGTGAACCTTGAAGACATGAAATAAGCCAGTCACAGAAAGACAAGTACTGTATAATTCTTACTTACATGAAGTGTCTAGTCAAATTCCTGGAAACAGGAGGTAGAGCAGTGGTTGACAGGTGCTGGGGGGAGGGGAGAATAAGGAAATGTTGTTTAATGGATATAGCATTTCATTTTTGCAGGATAGATAAGTTCTTGAGCTTGGTTGTACCCAGCAGTGTGAATATACTTAATACTACTGAATTGTGCACACTGAAGTGGTTGAGATGTTAAATGTTGTGCTACGTGTTTTTTACCGCAACAATAAGAATGATCGAAGAATTAAAATTTTTCATATGCTTTTACTTTAGAAGCAGCAGATCTAGATGGAATTATTACTTAATAAACTTTTGTTTTCTAGAGCGCTCTTAGTTTCATAGCAGAATTGTGGGGAAAGTACCCAGTTTCCACTTTTCTCTTGTTGCCACATATGCATAGCTTTTGTCGCTGTGGACTTCCTTACCAGAGTGGTGCATTTGTTAAAACTGATGAATCTGTATCAACATGTTGTTATCGCTCAGAGCCCATACTTTTCATTAGTTTTGTACATTCTGTGGCTTTGGCAAATGTATGATGACAGGTGTCAACCATGGTAGTGGTATACAAAGGTTTTTTTCGGCCCTAAAAATCTCTTACTCAGCCTGTTCATCCCACTCTCCCCCCAACCTCTGGCAACCACTGATCTTTTCACTCTCTCCAGTTTTGCCCTTTCTAGAATATTCTATAGTTGGAATCACCCTGTATGTAGATTTTTCAGATTGGCTTATTTGAGTTAGTAATATGTATTTAAATTTTCTCTACTTTTTTATAGCTTGGTAGCTCATTTATTTTTAGTGCTGAATAATTCCATGTATGGGTGCACCACAATTTATCCATTCACTTGCTGAAAGACATCCTGATTGTTTCCAAGTTTTGACAATTAAAAATAAGGCTACTATAAACATCTTTGTGCACATTTTTGTGTGGGTGACTTTTCAGTTCATTTGGGTAAATTCCAAGCAGCACAATTCTTTATAGTGAGTTAAGTGTATGTTTAATCTTGTAAGAAATGGCCAAACTGTCTTCCAGAAGTCACTGTACCATTTTACATTCCCATTCGCCATGAATGTAAGTTCCTCTTGCTCTGCGTCTTCTCCAGCATTTGGTGTCAGTGTTCTGGTCTTTGTCCATTGTAGTAAGGTGTGGCGTGGGGTCTCATTGCTTTTCATTTGTTTTATATTGTTCGAATGGCAGAGAGAGGAAGGGACCTCCCAACTATTAGTTTATCATCGACATGCTTGCAACAGCCAGGGATCAGACCAAAGCCAGGAGCCAGGAACTCCATTTGGGTCTCTCCTGTGGGTGGTAGGGACCCAAGTGCATGTTAGCAGGAAGCTGGATTGGAAGTAGAAGAGCTGGGATTGAACCAGGCACTTCAGTGAGGGATGCAATCATCCAAAGCAATTGCTTCAACAGCCTGCCCCCTTGTTAGTTTTCAGTTCTCTAATGATAAGTGATGTTGAACATCTTTTCATGCTTACTTACCATTATCAGTCATCTGATGAAATGTCTGTTTGGATCTTTTGCCTATTTCTTAATTGAGTGATTTGTTTTCTTATTGTTGAGTATTAAGAGTTCTTTGTATGTTTTAGATGTCAATCCTTTATCAAATGTGTTCTTTACAAATATTTTCTCCCAGCCTGGCTTCTCATTCTTTTGAAGTGATCTTTTATAGAGCAGAAATTTTTAATTTTTTTAAAAGATTTATTTATTTATTTTAAAGTCAGAGTTACAGAGAATGGAAGAAACAGGGAGAGAGAGAGATGTTCCATCCACTGGTTCATGTCCAACATGGCCGCAACCACCAGAGCTGAGCCAGACCAAAGCCAGTGGCTTCTTTTGGGTCTCCCATGTGGGTGCAGGGGCCCAAGCACTTGGGTCATCTTCCACTGCTTTCCCAGGTGGATTAGCAGTGAGCTGAATCAGAAGTGGAGCAGCTGGGATGCAAACCAGAACCCATATGGGATGCTGGGGTGGTGGGCAGAGGCTTTACCCATTACACCACAGCGCTGGCCACACTTTTTAATTTTAGTGAAGTCCAGCTTATCAGTTATTTTTCATGGTTTGTGCCCTTGGTGGGGTATCTAAAAGTTATCACCATACCTATAGGTGTCCAGGTTTTCTCTTGCATTCTAGGAATTTTATTTGCTTTTCACACTTAGGCCTACGATGCATTTGAGTTAATTTTGGAAAGGGTGTGAGATCTGTGTCTGAGGGCCAGTGCTGTGGCATAGTGGATTAAGCTGCTGTCTGTAGTGGTTTGAGTCCTGGCTGTTCGACTTTTGATCCAGCTCTCTGGTATGGCCTGGGAAAGCAATAGAAGATGGCCCAAGTCTTTGGACCCCTGCACCCACGAGGGAGACCTGGAAGAAGCTCCTGGCTCCTGCCTTTGGACTGGCCCAGCTCCAGCCCTTGTGGCCATTTAGGGAGTGCACCAGTGGATGGAAGACATCACCACCACCACCACCACTCCCTCCCCTCGCTAAATCTTAAAATAATAATAATAATAATAAAGATCTGTATCTGGATTTACATTCACATTTTACATGTGGGTATCCACTTGTTCTGGCACCGTGGAAGAGAAGACTGTTCTCCATTGTATTGCCTTTGCCCATTGTCAGAGATCAGTTGACTGGGTTCGTGCGGTTCTATTTCTGGGCTCCCTGTTCTCTTCCATTGATCTGTTATTTTGCCAGTACCTACCTCATTGTCTTGATCACTGTAGCTTTCCAGTAAGTCTTCTGAAGTCTGGTAGTAGATGCAAAAATTCTTTTGGTAATTGTCAGAGTGTACGGATTTTTAAGCTAGTGTTCAACATAATTCTCTTGGCCCTTAACACTCTTGTGTTCACAGAGTAGCTCTGCTGACTGATTAGTTTAGGACATTCCTGTTCTGTTTGACGGTACTTTTCTGACCTGGCCCTCTCGCGGCCTTCTGTCAGGGGTGGTTCTTTGGTTGCATCAGTGGCTGTCTATGCATTGGAGGCTGTGTGAATGGCAGCTTCTCTTAGTGGCAGGCAGTGCACTTCTGTGAAGGTATGCATAAAGTAGCCAGATGTCCTTCAAACAAGATGTTGTCGATCCTTTTTAGGTAGGTACTGCTTGAAGATGCAAGCATGGAGGATAGGGTGGCTGCTGTGCTGAGTGGCCCTCATTCCGTCAGCTGCCTGGAGTGTGGCCTGTGGAGGGCTCACAGCTGAGTCTCCCCAGGAGCCCCAAGAATTGCCTAAGCCAGAGAGAGCTGCCTTGTCTGTGATTTTTGCACCCCTCCCCAGCAGACATCCTGTGTCAAATGATTGAGGGTACAGATGTTGGGGATGAAGGGCCTGCGCCCCTTCCCTTAGAGTAGGAAACGCTGAAGAGCGTCTCAGGTTCAGATTGGCCGGAGTCTGTCATGCAGAAACCACATTGCAGCTGTGTCAGTCCTGCTTCCTTCACTCTGCCGGACAACTCTGCAGTAAATTTCCTGCACGCAAGCCTCTGTTTTGGAGACTCTTTCTGACAATCCATTCCAGAGCAGTTTTTATTTTCTCTTGGGCTTTTAGAATCTTTTCCATGAATTTTTTTAACTTTCAAAGCTTTCATGAGACAGTAGAAAATACCTGTACCAGTTTCCTCACTAACTTCAAGTCTGTGAACTCTGAGATAGCTGTGTGGCATTTTTCAAATCAATATTTTTATAAGAAATTAAAATGCACAAGGAGTAAGTGAAATTTCTGAGAAATGCGGTATTAAAAGGATTTTGCATTGTCACAGTTCTGTCTTCACTGACATAACTAAGTGGCTAGGATTTTAGTATAACATTGTAGTCTTCTGCTGTAACTGTCTCAGAGTAATTTAAACATACTGATTTTGACATACCCAGTAATCCACATTTTAGGGTTATTTCAAGCATTTTCCCTGTTTAACTGCAGTGGTACCCTGAAGAAGTAGCAAATGTATCATACACTCCAGGAAAGGGGCAAGGAAGACAGTGGGTGTGGAACAGAAATGCACAATGACTATTTCAACAGCTCCCTAGTTATGAATCACAATTTTGGTGTAGCTCGTATCCAGTAAACACTGAGAACTTGCTTGCCAAACCTTGTGCTAACCTCAAGATGCAGACCTGGTTGACTGTTGCTGTTCTCAAGGACCTTACTGTAGTAGAAGAGAAAGTATTCATTTATTTACTCACATCTCCCTTTGTTTTCTTTTTTCTTTAAGTTTTATTCTATTTATTTGAAAGGCAGAGTTAGAAAGGGAGAGACAGAGAAATCTTCTGTCTGCTGGTTCACTCCCCAGATGGCCACAGCCACCAGGGCTGGGCCAGGCTGAAGCCAGGGG